>OY723402.1:25410283-27810283 GCA_963210345.1 Inga oerstediana | reverse complement strand
TTGAAGTTTGGAGATATAAGATGAAGACAAAGTGTCATTAATGCTTTAACTACTTTAACTAGGGATGTTTGTATTTCATTTTGCAACAAACTAAACTGTCTGTATATATATGACTTTGTTAAACATTAGATCATCCAAATGTCGATAAAGTTTGACATACGTGCAAAACATGTTCCTTGTGTGCAAAACACGATCTTCCATTTTGTGTATTTGATATTCCATTCTATGCAATTGATCTTCCATGTTGTCCAATTGATCTTCCATATTGTGTAGTTGATATTCCATTTTGTGCAATTACTCTTCCATGATGTGCAATTGATCTTCCATGATGTGCAATTGAGCTTCCATATTGTGTAGTTGATCTTCCGTTTTGTGCAATTACTCTTCCATGACGTGCAATTGATCTTCCATGATGTGCAATTGAGCTTCCGTTTTGTGCAATTACCCTCCCATAATGTGCAAAGGATGATCCATTGTGCCAATGATCTTCCGTGTTGTGCAATGATCTTCCATTTTGTGTAATTACTCTTCCATGATGTGCAATTGATCTTCCATGATATGCAATTGAGCTTCCGTTTTGTGCAATTACTCTCTCATGTGCAAAGGATGATCCATTGTGCCAATGATCTTCCGTCTTGTGCAATTGATCTTCCATTTTGTGCAATTACTCTTCCATGATGTGCAGTTGATCTTCCATGATGTGCAGTTGATCTTCCATATTGTGTAGTTGATCTTCCATTTTGTGCAATTACTCTTCTATAATATGCAATTGATCTTCCGTTTTGTGCAATTACTCTCCCATGTGCAAAGGATGATCCATTGTGTCAATGATCTTCCGTTTTATGCAATTGATCTTTTATTTTGTGCAATCACTCTTCCATTATGTGCAATTGATCTTCCATGATGTGCAGTTGATCTTCCATATTGTGTAGTTGATCTTCCGTTTTATGCAATTGATCTTCCATGATGTGCAATTGAGCTTCCGTTTTGTGCAATTACTCTCCCATGATGTGTAAAGGATGATCCATTGTGCCAATGATCTTGCATTGTCATATACTCTTCCATGATGTGTCAATGATCTTTCGTTTTGTGCAATTGATATTCCATTTTGTGCAATTGATCTTCCATGAAGTGCAATTAATCTTCCGTTTTTGCAATGGATCTTCTGATTCATGTGTAAAGGACGATCTATTGTGCCAATGATCTTCCATTATATGCAATTACTCTTCCATGATGTGCAATTCATCTCCCATTTTGTGGAATGGATTTTTGCCATATGTGCCAAATGATCATCTAATGCAAGTTAGCATAGTAATGCAACTGATGCTTACAACGTATGGTTGAAATATAAAGACATTCATATTATGTCATATAAAAAGTAAGCACAAGCTATAGTGCTACTATATATATACAAGATTAATATTTACAATTACAACACAAAAATACTTGAGGGGCCAGATAATGGTATGAACATTTAGTCATTTAAAATCTAATTAACTCATTACTAATGCAAATTCATTGGTATACTTGAAGAACATGAGGTCAATATGGATTCGGGTTCCTGCACCTTTTTCGAGTATGCCCTTCCTGCCCATACCTAGAACATGTATACACTTTCCTGTCCTGGAATTGAGACTCCCTTTGACTTGTCCGTAGTCTCCCGGGCCGACGGCTTGTCGTTGGGAGCCACAAGAATATTTTATTCTCATAATCACTGAATCGCAACTCATTTAATTTTGGCATGTCATGTGTATTAATTGGAGTCATTGTTGTATTATATATCTTCTCTTGTGTTGTACTTAAGTAACATGCTTCCACATATCGGTAAACATTCCCATTTACCACTTTGATGCATGCACAAGCATGTGAGCATGGTATACCAGACATTTCCCAAGCCTTGCAACCACATTCTCTCGCTATAAGATTTACACTAACAACAACTTCTCCTACCTTTACTTCAAATGTGTGTGAAGAATGTTGTAATACCTCCATCCTTGCTGCACACAACACATTATGCTTCAACTTTGCTTCTATGTTAGGTCTGACTCCATTTTTCCAGTCTGAAATTGCATTCTTGGAAGCAAATAGTTTCTTTGCTAGCTTCTGTCTATGCTCATTTATCAATGTCAACACTTGATGTTTTCTCTCTTTCACAAGCTATGCATTATAGGATTCAGCCAAATTAGTGGTTATATTCTCCCACCTTCTGAATGGGAATTGTGACAATGCCCAACGCTCAATATCACCATGCTCTTGTAGCCATTTTAACAATTCCCAATTAAAACATCCCATATTGCCTAGAGCTCTTTCAAAGTCATAAGGAACTCTAGCATATGCAATCCCATTCAGCATCTTCAAAGCATCCTCCTTCTTGATTGGTGTATTTCTTCTCGGGCCTCTATGAAGTTTTGAATACTCTGAGCTGAAGTTCTCTTTTATATGCCTATAGTAATAAGCATGCCTCTCACTCCCAAACACATATCGGACTACATGTATTATTGCATTATGTCTATCTGATACAATCACCACTTCAATAGAGTTTAAAATACTTTTCACATTTTGCATAAACCATGTCCAATCATCATTAGTCTCTCCACCCACAATGGCATAAGCAACAGGGTATAGCTGATTATCAGTATCAAGTGCTGAAGCAGAAAACATGGTCCCATGGTACGGCCCATTGAGGTGAGTTCCATCAACATACAGAATTGGCCTGCATCCTCCCAAGAAGCCTTCCACACAACATCCATATGCGATAAATAACCTGGTAAATGTATGGTCAGCAAATGCTTCCCATTTTGCCACTGTCCTTGGGTCAACTTCCATTAGTCTTCTACAATACCAAGGAATCAACATGTATGATTGGTCTGGCTCTCCCTCTATCTCTGCCAATGCTTTTTCTTTACCTTTCCATACTTGATCATAAGACATTGATAAACCATATTCCCTATAAACCTCACGCCTTATCTCGTGAGTTGGTTTCTCTAAACATCCCCTCAATCCATCTTTGATTATGGAAGCAATCAAGGTGGCAGTCGATTTGTGATGTATGATCAAATTATCCTGTGCTGAGTGATTATGCTTTTCCACAAATGTTGCCACACTTAAGAAGCTGAACTCTCCCTCCCCCACTTGATATGCAGTAATTTTCCATGGACACCCCTCTACTTTACATCTCACAATCATCTTACTTGCACAATTGCTCACATATTTGTATGCAAATTTGTGTGCCAAACTATACTTGTACAGTGCCTCTTTGAACTCAACAACATTTGTAAATCTCTTGGGAGGACCTCAAAGCAATTCCTTCTACTTCTCAGCACCATGCTCAGGGATAGGTGTAGGTGCACTTTGAATTACGTATGGAAGATCTTCTGATATCCTACTTGATGACGATCCAATACATAACCCATCTGATCCTTCCATGGTCTCTAACCAACATCAAAATTTATTGTCAGTTAATAACTCATTCTTCCCTACCACTTCAAAACACTAGTAAATATTCATGTAACTTACCTTTCTGAAATTATCATTGGTTGTTCATCATCAATCAACTCACTAACGTCTTCAACTATAGACAAATGTGCACATTTGTCATTAAATTTTACTATTTGTTCCACTCCATCATCCTCAATGTCTACAATAGTGTTTTCATCTAATGTTGATAGTGTGCCCCTTAACTGTAATGTTTTACCTTTAATACCAAGACATGAACATATTGTTCTTCTAAGCTCATTGAACGACATTCCTTCTCTTACCATTCTTCCATTTACTCTCCCACCCACATATTGAGTCCTCCCTTGATCAGTGACAATCTTCCCACCTATGTGGAAGAAGCAATAAATTTCCTTTTGTACTCTATTCATCACATTAACTCTAGACCTGCAACAATATGGCTTTAATGTCAACTAATATGAATTTTACAATATGTTTGACCTATAATAAACTAGTCAATATATAATTATACTTTCACCTATAATAAACTAATATGCACTCAAACATGCACAGTCGAACTACTTCAATGAAGATTTTTTACCAAAACATTCAACATTGCAAAGACAATACTGCACAATGCCTTTGAACTCAATTTCATCAAAACCAGTAAGCAATAAGACCCAAACTGATAAATACCTTTTTGGAAAATTAATTGCTGAATGCTACCATGGAAGACCTGTTGCACATAACGGAAGATATTTTGCACACAACAGAAGATTGTTTGCACATTTATATGAAAGAGTTTTGCACACATGGAAGATGGTTTGCACAAAACGGAAGATCACTTGCACACACGGAAGATCGCTTGCACGCTTGGTAGCAATCAACAATTAATTTGCCTCAAAGGTATTTTTGGGCAATTATCCCAACAAAGAAAAGAATTATTACTTCCAGCAATAATACCCAATACGGAAGATAATTGCACATAATGGAAGATCATTGGCATATAATGGATCATCCTTTGCACATATCGTGGATGGCCATTAGACATGTATGGAAAAGATCCATTGCACAAAACGGGAGATCAGTTGCACATAATGGCTATCACATGTGAATCTCCATTGCAGAATCATTATTCCAGCAACATTCAGGTAACAAAACCGATTACACGCAATACACGATACACAATACACAATATGCAAACTCCCATCAACTAATATCAAAAACTTCACAATAATGGCCAAACTCATAATATCTAAGGAACCCCCAATTATATTTACTATTTCCTTACTCACACACACAGCAATGCACAATACTAAGTTCCACTAGCAATATAGAAATCATTACCTCCATCAAAAACTGAAATATGAAGAAGGACTTCAAAGTGATCTATCAACTCCATAGTGATGGACCTCCAACAGACTCCAAAGTGATCGACGGCAACAACAGAAGACTCACATCACCGCACTCCGCCAAACACGATAACTGAACAAGCCACTGTCATAAACTTTAATCGTTTGCTTCTGCCTTGTGTGATCTTTCCAAACCAAACTAGGGGCTTTTTTGTCTTTTTAAGTTCAATTTTAATGACAGTTAGGTATCCCATTTGTGTTGGTGGCAAAGAGCAATTAATTTGCTTATTTGGTATTTACCAGTGATTTTCCCATATTTAAACAGAATATTTTTTATGAGACATTAAATCTGAATTGCTCAAATTTTAATATAAAGGCTGAGATGGTAGTGGAGGGGAAGAGGATGGGAAGAAAACAGTAAGAACAGAGGATCGTAGCCAATCCTAAAGAAAGAGAAGGTGGTTTTGCGAAAGATGGGATGGGGTGGAAAGCACGTAAGCCCCACAAAAGGGGAAAAATCACAGTAGTTTTAGGAGAGTTAATATCTTTGTTATTTATGCCCCATTTGAAAAATTTTATGTATATTTTTGTATCCAATAAAATATAATTGTGCTAAGCGCTCCTTTACTAAAACTTTGTTATCAAATTTTCACCTTAAAACATTTTCTAAATTAAATAACTTTCTTAATCTAATTAAATTAGGTAAATATATCTTATATTAAAGACTGAAAGGTCAAGTCAAAAAAGGATGGAAGGGAGTTCTTGTTTTTAACTTGGTATAAAATAAAAATTCGTTTGCACATTTTATTTTATTTTGCCAAAATCGTTTGCACATATATAAAGATATGTTGACCCACATATAAATATATTTATATTTCTATTTTTATTTGAATTTATACTGCTATTATTACAAAAATTTATTTTTATATCCATATTGAAATTTTACAAAATATTTTTTTATTAGCACATGTATCTTTATATTAGAAGTAATCATGTTCCAAGCATGGTCGAATCTAAATTCAAGCACATCTGTCAATAATTGTGAGCACATCTTTTAACAATGATCTGAACCTTCCTTTACAAACACAGTCAGATATTAAATATGAGTACCTCTCGAACCTTCATTCACAAACAGTTGGACATTAAATTAAACACATCTCTTAATAAGGATTCGAATATTTGTTGACTGAGTTATAAAAAGACTAACCCTTTTTACTAGACTAACCCTTTTGGTAAATTTTACTAAATATTATACTCCATCCAGTCCTAAATATAAGATAAAGTTGATTTTTTAGAGATATTAAGAAAATTAATTAAATTACTTTAAAATATTTATTTATCATTTTTTTCCAAAATATTTTGTTTAACTTATAAACTAATATATAATCTAAGGATACTCAACATATGATATGATTAAGTAACTTATTTAATTTCCTTAATCTCTCCAAAAACAGTCAACTTTGTCTTATATTTAGGATGGGGGAATATCTATTTAATACAAGAATGATACTTAAATGCAATAAAAATCATTATAAAAAATAGTATTTTATTGTTTGTGCCCCTCCTAACTCTAACAGAAATAAATAAAATTTCATACCAAGCAGAACTAGCAACACTGATTTTGAGAGTATTGAGAGCAATATCAAATATCAAATATCAAATATAACATGTGGGACTCGCATCCTATATATTAATCACTTTGTTCACCAATATATATATATATATATATATATTAATCACTTTTAATAATTTGATGACCCCATATATTAACCACTTTACATTAAAAAATTGAGCATGAACTAAAATTTTTTTTAAATTACCCCTATTTACAGCTTCTCAAATTTTTTTTTTTTAATTCATGCCTTTGAAAAGGGTAAAGTTAAAAGGCCATTCCATTTTCAATTAATTTTAATAATTTAACTTAGTTTTGGTGGAGTAGTTAAAAGTGTCCTATATATTTTAGACCAACAAGGGTAATTACAAATTACCCTATTCCTACCATTCTTTTTCCCTCAACTACTCATCCAAGTCTTTAGACTCAAATTTAAGAGTTCAAATTTAATTTTTTATAAAAAATATTCTTTTATTTATTTATTTTTATTGCATTTTTAAATTATTCTAACTAAAATTTAGCAGCTTTTCAATTTATTTATTTATTTTTTAATAATTTGATATTTTATTAATATTTTATAAAACCTTATAGTTGAACTGCTCAAATTTTAATCTAAAAATTATGATGAATAGTGGAGAAAAAAAGCAGAGAACAACAGTAGTCAATCCCTATAAATTACATTATCTTTTTTTTTTTATACACACAAATTACATTATCTTAAAAGCTATGAATAGTACGTTCGCTCAAGCAATATGGTAACAGAAAGACTCTTCTACTTTTTTCCGCCAACAACATGAAAACCCTTATATAACCATATAAATGAATGGTTGCAGGTTGGATCTGCACATTATCTTAAACTGCTAGCTTGCTGGAAAACAGAATCACTAAATTCAAACTCTGAAATAAACGACCAATATCTAATTGAATTAATATACATATATAATCTGAAAATTTATTTGCCAACATATATAACCTGAAACTAAAATCATGATGAATCATGAATATTTTGGCTTGTAGAATTTTGTGCAACTGAGTAGAACCGAAAACGTGGGCCAACTCACTAATCGCAAATTTGCTTGCCGCCACCTCAAGGTTGGGCATAAAAGTAAGTTGACATTTAGCCAACTCCAACCTACTAACCCACCTATTCTTTTTAAATATCATAAATAGAAATTTAATGTTGGAATCAATTTTGCAACAGAATCAAACACTATATCACAAGTCACAATTTTGGATCGAAATATCAATTTATTTATTATGGGAAAATTCTAAATAAATATCATTTAAACTTACCAAACCTCAAAAAACCTATTAACACAGGGAAATGACACATAGGTCTTTAGGGAGGAAACTGGGATTTTGAAATGTTGTATTTTCACCAAAATTCCCCTCACTTTTTATTTTTCAAAAAGGCAAGGTCCCCTCGTAGCCCGGAGCTTTGCCAGCTGTCGCTGTAATATCCCAATTTGGGATTAAGGGCTAATGACTCTGATATTGATTGTAATTTGTGTAATTAAACACTTTTAGAGAAATGTGATGTAAATTTGATATATGTGCATTTGGTGATTAGAGATCAATGGTTGATATTTGTTGCATATGGGTCAGGATCCTGTGCATTAAGCTTGTGTGAGCTCATTGTGGAAGTGACAAGATGGTGACATGTGGCATAGTGTGAATCATTGGATGTGGCACAAGAGGACAAAATTCTACTTTTTCTCTCCCTTCTCTCTCTATTCGATGGAAGCATGGGCAAGGGAAGAGAAGCTCACATCTTCATCATCATTTCTCCATCTCTCATTTTCTCTCCCTTCCTTCCCCATTTTCGCTAAACTCAAGCAAGGAAAGAGAAAGTGAAAGCTTTGATTTTGGATAAGTTTGATGAATTCTGAAAATTTGCCCTGATTTATGCCCATTTTGGAATGTGTGAATTTCATAGTGATTAATGTTTGGATTAGTTCATTGTGAAGTTCTTTGGGTATTTGATATGGTTTTGATGTTGGAAGTGATTTGAGTGAATTTGGGAATTTTGTGTGTCATAGAGACCAAGGGCATAGATTGTGTTTAGAATGGTGTTTGGGTGTTTTGGAAGTTGCCAATGTGTTCCTTAGGCATGAGTAAGTGTGTATGAGCTTTGTGAGAAGTTTGGAAACCATTGGGATTGGTTTTGACCATCTGGGAAATTTCTGTCATGTGCTGCGATCTGGGCATTCTGATAGCATCACTCGAGTGAGGGAAGATCATGCTAGAGTGCTGCGTATATTTTCCCTTTTCTGCTTCGAGTTTTGCCTGGGTTTTATGAGTGGAGCTCGAGTGCACTTCTGTAACCGCGAGTAAAGTTGGTAGCCACTCAAGTGAGAAAGGGGTTGCTCGAGTGATGGTGTGAGTCCAGAGTTAGGTTTACTCGTGGGTTGTCACTCGCTGGCCAATACTCAAGAGTGTGATCTGACACTCGCAAGTGCAGGCCTCTCACCCGAGCACTGGGGGGTATACTCGAGTGAGCTTGTCCCCCTGATGTAGCTTGTGCTCTCGGGTTCTCACTTCTTGTCTTGCACTTTTGGTGACTCGAGTGAGTTGGAGTCATCACCCGAGTGTAAAGCTATGTGCTCGAGTACGGTGAGCACTTTCTAGCCATGATGGTTGCTCACTGTCAAACACTCGTGAGTGAGAGCCGTTCTCACTCGGGCACGAGTGCCTCATCACTCGAGTGAGGTCATCTTCACTCGAGTGAGCCAGCCAAAAATATGTGTTTCACCTTTGAAAAAGGGGTCTTCAGGGTAGTTTCTATTAACCCTTTAGGCGTATGTTTAGGCCTCTATTAGCTACCTAAAGAGTCCTAAATGATAACCAACTTAGAGTATTATGGAATAAGTGTTTGGAAAAGAGATTAATCAATATTCCCTAAATTGGTATAGGATTTGACATCTGTCAGACGCATGAGCCCACTGTGCCAAAGAACGTCAGGAAAGATTCAGGTAGTGACTCCTCTCTTATACTTTGTGTAAATGTATTGTATGTTTGCCTATCATGCATTATTTGCTGCTGCTGCTTTGAGATGCATTGAGATACATTGTGGAGCATCGTGCCTTGTGGAGCTTTGTGCATTGTGGAGCATTGTGCCTTGTGATACGTTGTGCATTGAGATACCTTGTGCTTTGTGATGCTGCTGGCATAGTGATTGCCGCATAAGCGGGCATAGTGATTGCAGCGAAAGCTGTCATTGTGATTACCGCACAAGTGAGCATAGTGTTTATAGCGAAAGCTGTCATTGTGATTACCGCGCAAGCGGGCATAGTGCATTGTGATACAGTCGTGAGTGCTGTCGTCTGTGGCGCGAGCCATGGATCATTGTGTTGCTGATGATGCTGGTGAACGTGATACATTACATGCCTTGTATTTATATATTGTCTGAGTTATTTGTTACTACTGAGCTTCTTTTGAATCTTACTCTTTCCAAATGACTAACATTTCAGACAGGGCATGTGGTTCGAAAGGGAAGCGGCCAACCAGGAGTGGTTAGGGCTTTAGGGACATTTTGTATTTAGGATGTTGGTTATCTAGTTGACTTTTGGGATTACTGTATGTATATGAGTTGTATATAGCAAATTTCTGATATGTAATCCCCATCTTGGGAAACCTTTAATCCCATTATATATATAAGTAACCCAAGGTTGCCGGGATTTTGGTTACGCACTCTGATATTTATTATGTGGTATAACTGCACAGGTAATTGTATTTGAAAGGGAATGTGAGACTAGATGAAACATGTTTTAAATGTTTTGTTGGGCACCCATCTCTTGGAGATGAGTGATTATAAATGCGATTTTTATAATTATCAGTCTCTATTTCACTTAAATTTCATAATCTGGATATAATTACCGTGAGAGGGTTACAGTCGCCGCCACCCCAGCGGCCAGAGCTCCAATGATTACTTGAGTATAATGCGATTAACTATTTGAATATAAAGATTGACAACTTTGCTCCTTAAGTCCTATCAAGTATCGTTGACAAGTTGAATAATGAAAATGACTACTTGCGTATTGTAATTCGCAACTATGATATGGAGAGTGACAACTTGAGGAGCTCTAGTTGTTAATCTCTACACTCAAGTTGTCATTTCTTTTATTCAACTTGTAAATGACACTTGATAGTGCTTAGGGGAGCTAAAATTGACAATCGCTATACTCATGTAGTTAATCACATTACTTAAGTTGTCACCGGAGCTTCAGCCAATGAGGGGGATTTGTCTTTTTTTAAAAAAAAAAAGTGAGGGCATTTTGGTAAAAGTATAACATTCCAAAATCTCAATTTCCTCCCTAAGGACCTATGTGTCCTTTCCAAATTTAAATGAAATTTTCCTTTATTTATTTTATGGGTAACATAACAAACAATTCAAACAATGGGTGTAATCTATTCAAGTTGGTTTCATGAAATTGTTTAGCTTTGGGCCTCTAATATATTTATCTTCAATACCATTTGTAATGCCCCAACTTCCCAATTGTTTTTTTTTTAAATTTTAACTTATCAGACTCTACCTAAAGTAATGAGTGATATTTGGATATCTTATGAGCATAAAATGATATAATTTTAAAATTTTTTTATGATTTTTCTAAGAAAAATACTCTAAAATTGTGCTATTTTGATTTTAAAAAATCATAAAAATCTAAAATTACATCATTTCATATCCATAAGAAATCAGAATGTTACTAATTTTATATAGAATATAATAATAAAAAGAAAATAAAAAAAAAATTGGAAATTGGAGTATTAGGTATCAGAGAGCACCAGAGAAAGAATGCATCAAGCTAGAAATTGTTAAATTGTTGTTGCTTTCCCTAATCTTTATTTGTATACAAATTTCTATGTATTATGGTCCAAAAACCAAATTTATAAGCTAATACTGACTATAAACTTTATTTATTTATTTATTTATATATAATAACAGTATCGCTTATTTTACATAATTTATATGCTAATGTCTTAATTGATATAGATTATAAGAAAATAATTAATTCATATGTCTAAACTTCATAGAAGTACAATGGCTACGTAACAACAATAATAACAAAACCTTAGAGAATATTTTGAGATAAGAGTTTAGGCAAATTTTGAGTTTTGTCAATATATGACTATAGAAATGTATAGAATAATTAATAATTAATTTTAATCAGTTTAGATTTATTATTTAGTTGTTTTATGATTTTATAATCAATTTATTTTACAAACATGTCATAAATTAGTTTTTATATAGTATTTTTACCTATTAAATTTAGTTTAAATAATTTATTTGGATTATTGGAGGTATTATTGAGGTTTTAATCAGTTTATTTTGTTAGATTTTGAGCTATGTGAAAATATGAGTTAGGATTTAATATTTAAATTAGAATTTGATATAATTTATAAAATTTAAGCTAGAGGTGCATAATAGAAAAAACTTTGGAGTGTACCAATTTAAATTAGAGGTTGATATAATTTTATTAAAATTGTACCATTGCCAAATTTTCAAAGTTAATTTTTGAGAAAATTGTGAAAAAATCCCTCCATGTGTAGATATGTTCTCAGGCCCCATTTGACAATTAAGTTGCCAATGATGACTTTTTTCACAATTATCCCTTCATTTTTTCTTTTTTCATAATTTTTACAATTTTTTTCTCTTAAATACTCCCTCCGGTCCTAATTATAAGACAAAGTTGATTTTTTTGGAGAAATTAAGGAAACCAATTAAATCACTTTAGAATATTTTTATTTTTATTTTTTTTCTTTAAACTAATTAATTTGACTAATAAACTGATATATAATCTAAGGATACTAAAAATATAAATACTCTAAAGTGATTTAACTGGCTTCCTTAATTTCTCCAAAAAAGTCAACTTTGTCTTATAATTAGGACCAGGGGGAGTAATACAGAAGCCACTTATGCAAAAGCCAAATCAAACATCATTCACTTTTACATAAGTTACTTATCCAATCGCCAATCCAAACACTCATCATTTTATCCAATATAACTTTTTTCTAATTTTAAGATTCCATAAGTCTAAGTAAAAATAAGTCACTTATCCAATCGTCAATCGAAACGCACCCTATACAAATTATGCAACACTACTAAGCGCAGTCAAAAACCAAATCTATGGATAAATAGCTAACTAAGATATCTCCTTTAATAAATTCATTAAGCATTCTCTTCGGTCTTCCTCTACTTTTTTTTATTGTGCTCCAAACAACTTTATCTATCCTCCTCACTGATGCATTTAATGACCTTCTCTATATTTTCTATCATTTTTTCTTTAATATGTGTCACTTCAATCCTTCCTTGTATAAGCCCATTATGAATATTATATTTCCTGGTATGTCCAAATATTCCTCTCCACATCCTCATCGGAGTTGCCCCACTTTGTGCTTATGTAGAACATTTAAAACTCAACATTCACTACTATATAATATTGCTAATAGTACGAAAAAATCATAGGCTAAACAAACTTCATTAAAAGTAAAAGTATACTACCTCCAAACTTTAATATAAGCTCACATTCGTAATGCAAATTATAATCCCATGACACGTGGCAGTATAAACAAAAGCGAATCCCATAGCTTTCGGCCCAAGCGGCACGGATTGGAACAACCGCATCTTAGGATAGTATACAATATTCTATAGTGAGAGCAGAACAGGACAACAATTGGGATTTGGGTGTCAACCGTGCCATCTGAGCTGTCTACTCTACTGCACCTCTTTTTTTTTTATAGAAAAAGATAATCTACAAACACATCAGAAGCTATCCTCCTGAATCAACATGAAATCTCATCCTAGTTACATCATTAAATAAAAAGGTTGTAATAGCATCAGGGGGCGAATATGTGATATGAAGATCAATCGCCATCTTCCAAGCTTCTTTAGCCATAGAGTCTGCAACTGTGTTAACATCTCGAGTGTAATGTGAAATTTCCACTTTCCAATCTCTATCCAGCAACGTTTGAACCTCCACAATCAGTCGACAATCAGGGTGTTCCTGAGCTACCTTTCCCTGAATTAGATCCATCACTTCACTACAGTCAGACTCAATCATGATTTGTCTGTAGCCTCTATCCCATGCGACTTTAAGTCCCCACAAAACACCCCATGCTTCTGCAGATACTATTATTCCTCGCCCAATCTGATACATAAACCCCATCAAAAATTCACCATTGTGATCTCTCAACATACCTCCACACGTGCACGTGCCTAAGTTGTCATTCCTAGAACCATCGGTATTAATCTTCACCCACCCAAACGGTGGTGGCTGCCACTGTTGTTGATTCATTTCTGCACTCTTATCTTGAAGCAAGCTTGTATTACCCTATGTTAAGCAGACACGAGCACGAGCCAATATGGTCTGTCTACTCCAAATGTTATTGTTAAAACATCTGTCATTACGAGCCAACCAGATATGCCGGTATAAAACCGTAAACCAAAGACGAAACTCGAATCCCTGTATTACATCTTTTCTTCCCGTACACCATGTAAGCCAGTCATTTCTCTCAAGCATGCCAAAAAATTTATCACGCCAATCAGGCGATAAGAATTCTTTCCATAATTCAGAAGTGAATGGACAATCCCGCAAAACGTGTATTAGAGACTCGCGTGAGTTATGGCATATATCACAAGTACCCGTGGGATGGCTACCTCGTTGGTAATGCATCATGTTTGTCATTAGACGACCATGAAAGCACAGCCACAAGAAAATACGATACCTTTGAGGGACCTTCAATTTCTAAACACATCTTCTCCAATTAATATTGTGAGATTGAGGGGTGCATACTAGATATTTGTAAGCTGATCTAATGGAGAAAAATCCATCTGAAGACCATCTCCATACCGGAAAATCCTCCCCATTTAGATGATTGAATTTAACGAGTGCAATAGCTGTACATACATGGCTTAGCAGTAGGTGATTAAACTTACTCATATCCCACTGTCCTGATGAAGTGATACAATCAGCTACTCTCCATTCAGCAACATCTCTAGGCAGTTCACTGATTACCAACCTCTGAAGCTTGTCAAAATGCGGTACCCATATATCATTCCAGAAAGAAGTGTTCTGACCATTGGTAACTCTCCAAGATAAACTATCTTTGATCTTGTCCTAACAGTTACGAATACCCCTCCACGTACTAGACTCTGACCGGCGCTTCTCAACTTTAGGAATAATATCACTTCTGGCTTTATATTTTTCTCGTAAAAGCTTGACCCAGAGCGAATCTCTTCTATTAATCATATTCCAACCAAGTTTCATCATGAAAGCCTGATTCTGGTAACGAGCCAACCTAAGACCTAGGCCTCCATCCTCCTTACGTGCACAGACGATGTCCCAGGAGACTAGATGAGGTTTTCTGCTGGCAGAACTACTACCCCAAAGGAAGTTACGACAACGTTTGTCTATTTCATCACAAAGCCCCAAAGGAAGAGGCACTGACTGCATAGCATAAGTTGGCATAGCCGACATAACAGACGACACGAGAGTATGCCTGGCAGCCATCGATAACATGTTAGACTTCCAATTGGCCAGGCGAGCATCCATCTTATCCAGGAGAAAACTATACGTTGCCTTTGATATTCTTTCATGTAAAATAGGCATTCCCAGATATTTTCCCAGATTCGAAGTCTGAGTAAAATTTAGAAACTCACTGATTTCTTTTCTTCTTATATGGTTTACATTCTTAGAGAAGTAAACTCTAGATTTTCCTGCATTTATTTTCTGTCCCGAAATGACACAAAAGTCATCAAGGATGGCCTTAATAACCCCTACGTTATCTAGATCTGCTTCTGCAAACAAAATGAGATCATCAGCAAAAAAAATATGAGAGACAGGAGTACCTCGTTTGGAGAGCCTAAACGGTTGCCAAACACCCTCTTCAACTGTCTTTTGTATAAGATGCCCCAATCTTTCCATCATGATAACAAAAAGATACGGCGATATTGGGTCACCTTGTCTGACCCCTCTGGAAGGGCAAAACATATTAGTAGCTTCTCCATTCCAAAGCAATTGCATCTGAGACGTCGACATACAAGCTTGAATAACTTTATTCAGATATTCAGGAATCTTGAGCTCTTTTGGACATTCATAGACAAAATTCCATCTCACACGATCATAAGCCTTCTCTAAATCAATCTTAATGGCCATGAAACCCTTTTTCTTTTTTAAGGACTTCATAGAGTGAATGATCTCCTGCACTAGTATAACATTATCTGAACTCTGACGCCCTTTAACAAAACTGCACTGATTCAGGGCTATCACCAAAGGCATGATTTCCTTGAGTCTTTTTGAAATAACCTTCGTAATAATCTTGTATACCACATTGCAAAGACTTATAGGACGAAAATCACGAAACGTCTCTGGATGTTCCACCTTCGGAATGAGAACAATCTGAGTGCCATTGATTTGTCGAATCCACATCGGATCATTAAACACTCGTTTTACTAATTCAATCACAGACGGTCCTACAGTTTTCCATTGACTTTGGTAAAATATCGGATTGAATCCGTCTGGCCCAGGAGCTTTCAACGGCCCCATATCAAACAAAGCTCTTTTAATCTCTTGATCTTCAACTAATCTTCCTAGAATATGTAAATTAACATCATCAATTTCAGGATAAGAGCATCCGAATACCAAATATCCATTATAGTTATTGGTTTCAGTATACAAATTTTCAAAGAATTGGCTTCCCAAACTCATAATTTCCGCTGCATTATAAGTCCATTCCCCCGATTCAAGCTTTAAAGCTTCTATTTTATTCCTTCTTTATCTGCCATTAGCCACTGAGTGGAAATATTTAGTATCACGATCACCATCCACATACCAATTAGCCTGAGAGTATTGAAGCCACATGACTTCTTCCCGTGCCAACAGATTCTCAAGCTCTCCCCATAACTCCCTTCCTAACTTTTCAAGGTGCTCCGAGATACCTACCAAGGCCATCTTTATATTAATCCCATCTAATCTTCGATATAATCTATCTTTCATATAGGATATATTTCTGAAAACCTCTTTATTCCATAACCTCAGATCCTCAGTAAATTGTTTAACAGATCCGCCCCAGACGTCGTCCACCCCCCAGTGAGTATGAACAAAATTCTTGAAATCATCAGCAATAACCCAAGGTGCGAAAAATTTAAAAGGCCTTCGATTCTTAGCCGTAAGAACATGAGATTCAGTATCAAGCAACACCGAACAATGATCCGATTTATACTTTGGCAAATGTGTCACTGTGGCATTAGGATTATTAGTAAACCAGCAGTTATTTACCAAGGCTCTGTCTATTCTGCTCTGGCTATTCAGATTACCCCAAGTAAATTGAGGCCCATTAAAACCAATATCAAGTAACTCGCTACTCAGAAGCCAATTCCGAAATGACCTATCAATACCAATAGTTGTCCTGTGATTCTTACTCCAACGTTCCTCGGGATTAGAGACAGCATTAAAATCACCAATCACAACCCAGCCTCCAATAGTCAATTGCCTAATACCCTCAAGAGACTGCCACAAATGACGTCTAATAACCATATTTGGGTGCCCATACACAACAGTTATTGACCACTCCTCACTAGTACCTTTATTAACCACCTCATGAATAAATTGATCCCCTGAAGAAGTAACAGAGAAATTTAATTTAGAGTCCCAGAACAACCACATACCTCTACTAAAACCACGAGCTTCAACCACATGCATATTCGTCCAACCCAGCTTCCTAGCAATGAGCTTAGCTTTTGACCCTGGCTGTCTAGGTTCCAACAGCGCAAATAAATTAACACTATGTCTAGCAACAACATCACTAAGTAACCTTCGAAAGGAGGCACCACCGGCACCCCGAGTATTCCAAGTCATAATAATCATTAAAAACTTAATAAAAGAATAGGAGAACACATACAAACCAGACATCAGTGAGACATATGTCCCTTTTGTACATCCTCAATCCCATACATCACCACGTCATCAACACCTCCAAGAGGACTAACCCGAGGTACAAAATCTCTCCTCCTTCCGCACCTGGATCAATAGGGTTGGAGGCTTCTAGACGAATAGTGGGGGAATTGGATTGTAATTTCATAACATTCTTCTTTCTGCCTGACCCCACTTCCCCACTTAAATTACCAGATGTTCCATCTTCTTTAGTTTTCCCCGTACTCAATATTTCTTTGGAAGGTCCCTCCTCAAACCCTTTCTTCTTAGCTATTTGGCTTCCACGTATTTGAGTCAACTTATTAAAATGCCCAACACTATTCACTACTTCACCATTCAACTCCTTCTTTCTTACATTTGCAATATCCGATCTATTATTACCCTTGCTCCCTTTATTTGATACAGGTAAATGACCATTTGGACCTTTAGTATCATGCAACCTCTCTTCAGTCTTTGAACTCACACGAATCTTCCCCTGAAATGCGTTATCACCAGCCCCACCATCAATAATTGTCATGTCGTCAACATTTAGAGCCTCAAAGCGAGATCCTCCTCCCATATTTCGAGAATTTAAATCACGCCTATACTCACGACTATAATTGCCATTCCTTGCATTCTAGTTCCATTGCCCCCTTCTCCGACGTGGCGCTACCATCCACTCCCCATACATTCCATCAGTTATTTCGGAGGATGTGGGCGATGCTGTCATAGATGTAGAAGTCGACGTGCTATCCGTGCATGGCGACTTTGACGTATTTGTAACTTGATTATTTGTGCAATGTTCTGTATCATGGCCATACCTCCCACATGAGAAACAAATTAAATGCAAATCCTCATAAACAATCTTCTTTTCTTTCCCATTAATCATCAAGGATGGAAGCAAAGGTGCATTCAAATCAACCTCAACACATATACGGGCAAAGCGCCCTTTGGTCTGCCTAAGAGTATTTGTATCCACTTTTAGAACCCTTCCTATCTGGTTACCCACCACATGTAAAATACCCTTATCATAGAAATCAACTGGGAATTTAGGAATTCTTACCCATACTGCAATTTTGGAAACCTCACCAGAATTTGGATCAAACTCTGACTTCCACGGCTGCACTGCTAGATAATAATCCATGTATAACCAAGGGCCTCCTGTTAACGCAAAATCATAGTCCTCCTCATTGTTCATACGAACCAGAAAATACCCGGACCCTATCTCAATAGTTTCAACCTTCCCTCTATGTCCCCATAATTGTTGCAATTTTCGACCCAATTGATCCTCCCTCACCATCCTGCCAAGTAATCTAACAAACAACGATGTTGACCATTTCCGTGCTAGCTTCCTTCTAAACTCCGGAGACACAATGATATTAGGACCCTTCTTCGTTATCTCGACCTCAATTCTGGACTTCCATCTGTCCCCTTTCCACCATTCTTCTTCTTCATCTGAACATTCCTCCCTTGTCTGATCTTCGACACATGCCTCCTTGTATGACCTTTTTGGTGCTTCCGGTATAACGGTTTCCTTTTCAATATCCTCATTACTCATCTAGTACTCCACCCGTGGAGCTAATGATTGCTTACCTGTGAATTCTTCATTATCATCTCGAATTTTCTTTGTAAAACGCTCCAAGGCATCACACTTCTTCATCATTAGCTTAGAAACCATTCTCTCAGGACTACGTTCTCTCTCACGTTCAATCATGTCTATCAGCTTTAAAGCCGTCCAGACGAAAAATATTCAATCCTGAAAAAAAAAAAAAACCAGGCACTCACACAAAATATTTTTCATAACTCTTTATATTATTAGATTCTATATGAAATGAGCGACATTTTAATATATTATAGAAAAAAAATGAAAATATTTTTTATTTTTTTATGATTTTTTAAAAATATTTCAGAAAAATGGTGCTTTTTTTTTTTACATTGGTCACTTTTTTTTTTAAATATCTTTGAAAAATTATAAAAAATTGAAAGTAATTTCATTTTTCACCCATAATATATCAAAATGTCGCTCATTTCATGTAGAATCCAATGATTTGAAGAGCCATAAAAAATACATTCAGGAAGGTCCTAAAAATAGGGATAAAGTAAAGAGGCAGCTGGGTAACACAGCTGACACGCCAAATCCCAACAATTGTGCATGTGATAATTGTGATCAAGGTTCCGGTAATGATCCACCGCCATTAGCTTGCGTCCACACTTGATTCTGTAAGGCCCAGCTTGCATCACTCCATATCTCTCTTAATTGATGCGCTCTTGACTGTTCACTCTTTTTATTATTATTAATATTATTCAATTATTTGTCTCTTCATAGGGGAAAAAAGAGAAAATTATGTCTAAAAAATAAATTCCCCTTTTTTAAGAACCACAAATGATAAATACTCATTATTTCACTTATAAATTTATACTCGTTTCAGTCCTTGATATAGGATTGACCTAATTAATGAGTTAATATTGGTCTTAAATTAAGATATGATTTTTTATGTTTGTTAATATTTTTCTAGTTTGCCCTTATTAATATTATTTTAATAATAATCAAGTAAAAGAGAAATTAAGAAAATTAAGAAAAATAACTATTGATTAGGTTGTTTCAAAAACATATGTCATATTAATTAACTTAACTAACTTTCTTAATTTGATCAAATTAGGTAAATTGATCTTACATTAATGACTAGATGTAGTATTAAATTGGGTTAAATGGCAAAAAAGCCCCGGAAGTTTTTACCAATGGGTATTGGGGGTGCCAGGAAGTTTTTAAGGGAGCAGTTTTATCCAAGAAGTTTCCAAAATAAGGCAATTTTGTTATGCCCTAACGAATCCAAACTGTCAACTGTTAGTTGACTGGCTATGCTAAAGTGGCATACCCACATGGCTTTCTCCTCTTCTATGTTTTTTGTTTTCTTCCGTTATACCTTGTGGTTTCCTAAACTTTCGGTTTGCTTTTTCTAGACTTGAGGATTTTTTGTTTTGGTTTTCATTTGAGTTTTCTAATTTATGGTTTATAGGTTTCTCTTCTCATATATTTGTGTTTTGATTTATGAGCTATTTATTTTTGTTGATTTTTTAATTTATTTGATCATTTGGTGTTTGATGGTGGCTTCATAGATATGAAAAATTCAACAAAAAATCTGTGACTTCAGGGCGTTACTGCCTCTCTCAAAAAACTTCCTAATACTTACAGCTCTTCTGTGAAAACTTTCGAAGCAAAAATGCCTTTCAACCCCAAAAAATGTGATATGGATGCCATGAGTATGCCACCTCAGTATAATCAGTCAACTAAGGTTTAACCGTTTGGATCCGTTAAGACAGGACAAGGTCCGCATGATTGTAATGTGCCTCCTTAACTAAGAAATCTGCACAATGAAAAATATTTTGTGATTCATATTTGACTTGAATCTCTAAATGGCCTAGATCCATAACCTCCCTATCGAATGATTATAAGGGAGTTTCCTACAGTTGATGTCATCATTATATTCTGCTGTAATTTATTCCCTATTAATGGTTGGAAGCATATAAATAGTGGCCCTATCCAAAGCATTGCTTCACACAAATGAATGAGATATACCCCTTGCTTCCTCTCCAATTTCTTGCTATTCTCTTTTCTACTCGCCAACTTTCTTATTTTCATAACAGTATAGGATTAAATGTAGCCTAAATTATACAAAACCCACATGAATTTTGGGTCAGTTGCATATAAACTCCATGATATTTCAAAGTTTAAATTTAACCCCATAACCTTTTATTTTTTAACTATTAAATCATTGTCGTTTAGTGACCGTTATCTTTTTAACAGAAAATTGCACGTCAAATTATGAGATTACACATGACATCTTATGTAAATTACTAATTTTATAAATTCCCGTGAATTTTGAATAGTTGTAGAGAACCTTTTGAACTTTGATTAGTTATAAATAGGGCTGTTCGAGATCGGGACGAGATGGGGAAATGCCATTCTCGATCCTAAAAATTTCCCGACCCTAGATTTCCTTTTTTTTTAAAAAAAAAAATCTCTATATTGAATTTTTTATTGTGTTTCCTTTAGTCTAATGCAAATATATAATTTGTCTAATATCATATTATACCAAATAAGTCTAATACAAATATATAATTAGTCCAATACATGCTTAAAGTTGTCGATTCAGCTACAAAAAGAATAAAAACAAGAACAAAAAATTAGAATTATTTAATAAAGAATAAACAAAATTAACTAAATAAATTAAAAGAATAGATATTACATTAAGGGTGTTAGATATTTTCACATTTTATTTTACATTTGATCTTATTTTCTTAAATATTTTTAAAAAATGTACATATATATATAAATATATATATATATATATAAATTCGGGATCGGGAAAAAGTCGGGATCAAGAAGTCCCATTCCTGATCCCGATCCTGACTTTTTCCCGATCCCAAAATTTATCCCGTCCTGATTTGCTTTGGATCGGGATGGGAAGACCGGGACGAGAAATTGATGAACACCCTTAGTTATAAATAACCCCCTGACATTTTAAAATTTAAATTTAACTTCCTTCAAATTCTGATTTATAATATTAAACCATATGCCATTACTTTTTTATCATTTTAATAAGTTTACTGGGATTTTAGATTTTTACTATTATTTGACAATTTAAATATTAGCAATTTTTTTGTATAGCAAAAACTAGAAGAATAATATTTAGAAAAATATAAAATTAAACATTGAACCTCTTAATAAGAAAAAACATGCATTACTAATAAAAAATTAATGAAGACAAAAGTTATCATCTAACACAAATATAGTGTTTTAACTATAAATACTCAATTATCCCAATAATATATTTAACATAAGTGATAAAATTTTTATATTGTCAGTACTCAATTATCCCAAAAAAATAAGTAAATGTTATATAAATGATGACATTTTTATTTTTATACTTTAAAGTATTAGTCTTCTAGTTTTTGCCATACAAGAAAACTATTTTAATTGACAAATGATAGAAAAAAACTTCATAAATTTTTTAAAATGATAAAATAAAAACTTAATAAATAAATTTTTTTAATAAATGTTAGTAATGCATATTTTTTCCCTCATTAATTTTTTTAATTAATAATGCATATTTTTTCTTGAATAAGAAGTTTAACGTTTATTTTGATATTTTTCTAAATATTTTTCTTCTTCTTCTTCTTGTTTTTTTTTTTTTTGCCATTTAAAACAACTACTAGTATTTTAATTGACAAATGATAGTAAATTTATTAAAATGATAAAATGTAACAACATGTAGTTTAATATTATAAATCAAAATTTGAAGGGAGTTAAATTTAAATTTTGAAATATTAAGGCGTTATTTGTAACTGATCAAAATTTAGGAGGTTATCTATAACTGTTCAAAGTTCATGGGATTTATGAAATTAATAATTTATATAGGATGTCATGTGTCATTTCATCATCTGATATGATAATTTCTATTAAAAAGATAGCAGCCACTTAATGGCATGTGGTTAAGAGTTAAAAAAATGAAAAGTCAGTGGGTTAAATTTAAACTTTGAAATGTTAAGGAGTTATATGCAACTGACCCAAAGTTCATGGGGTTTTTGTATAATTTACCCTTAAGTGTACTTCATGCATGCATGCATGTATGTATGTATGTATGTATGTATGTATGTATGTATGTATGTATGTATGTATGTATGTATGTATGTATGTATGTATGTATGTATGTATGTATGTATGTATGTATGTATGTATGTATGTATGTATGTATGTATGTATGTTATTTAAATGATCAATACTCACAGTTCTAATAAATTTACATGATAAGTTTAAGAATCTTCTTAATAACTAAATCAGGCGTGGACGGAGGAATTTTGATCAGGATTTTAAACAGTTCGCCGCTCGTGCGATTATTCTTCCCTCTGCTAGGGTTTCGCCATTTGTGCGATTTATCTTCAAGCGGGTGCAGATCTCCTTTGGTGACGGCCGACGCTGCTAGGAGAAGGATCTCGACTTGCTCTGTAAGGTTTGCGTCTCCCAATATGGGTGAGTTCTTGAGTAGTTCCATGTCGCGGCCGGGGGCGGTGCTGGTTGAGACTGAGACTGGCGACAGCGGAGAACAGAGAAGGAGTGAGGAGGTATGCGAGAAGGCTGTTAGGCCTCAACCCTCAGTGAAACGCTCCGACGAGGATCGGCGATGGGTTCCGCCATGGCCCCCGCCGGTGAAGACCAAATCAGAATGGTGGGTCTCTTTCCTCCCCAGCAAAAGGACATGCTCGACAGTGGATAGTAGGTGGGAATGTGCAACCGCTCGGAGTAAACCTACGGCAAAGTCATGGAAGCACTCAAAGGTGATTGGGGGCAGATCTGAAGCGGAGAGGGGGTGTTCAGAACATCGGAGCTCAAAGATAACACAAGCCTGCGCCATGGTGTCGGAGGGCCTCTCTGCCGATGCAGTTGATATGAGGAATCTGAGGGCAAAATCACAGATGCATCCTAAGGTACGAAATGCTCGATCCTTTGATCTTGAGGTAAGTGAATGGTTAAAGGTTCCTACTTCCCCAATTAAAATCTGTTTGGGTTTGAGATTTGGGAATGGTTGGACCGGTTTGCATTCTGTGGATCTCTGTATGTTAAGCACCGTAGCCTTATCCGAAGCTTTGATAGTGGTAGTAAGTTGTTTAGTTTGGTTTGAGTGGACTCTGCGTGTTATACATCCACTGGGCAGTGGGCTTTGCAATTCAAAATCCCGATTCCAGGTTACCTCTGTCTCGATAAACTTGGTGGGGAAGGGTTTTAAATGGGAACAAATGATTTTTCCAAGCTACATAAGCAGGGTGTTTGCCACCACTCCACAATATGGTTATACGGGGTGGTCTAGGGTATCGGTGTGTGGTGAAATAGGAAAGTTTTTTATTGATCATCTGGTGATAAATTGTGCAATAGATAGACAACTGGAAATTATTAGTCTGAGTTTGTTCAGGATGTCCTTATGCTCTGTTCATTGTTGGCTAAATGGGTGCCTGTTCAGTGTGTTGCTCAACACTGTTCATTGTCAGGGTAAACATATGCCAGTTCAGTGTACATGGATTTACTACTCATCCTCGGACTGGGGAAGTATTTCGGGATCCTATTGTCTATTTGATTGTGGATTCTTTGTTATGTTGACAATGGTTTTCCTAGAGTACATAGTGGCTCTAAGGAACTTGGTTAGGAACCCTTCGTGCAGGTGTGTTCCCAGGGAAGCAAAATTGGCAATCGAGTGGATTGACAATGCTTCATTGGAAGGGTCTTCCCCCGTAGTTTGGGTATTGCAACCTCCGTTTCTGCTGCAGGCCTATTCTGTGTATGGTGCAGTGGGTGATGTAGCTTTATTCTCAATTTATCATTGTAATAGAGATCCTTTAATTAGTTGTTTTTCTATTCTGTTTGCTAGGTATGTAGGTATGCGTGTTTTCTTTTTTTCTCTGCTAGTACTGGTTTTAGTAACTGATCATGAGACTTTGTATTCTATTGGTTTTTAATACTACTAGTTTCCTTTGATGGCAAAAAAAAAGAATCTTCTTAATAATTAATTTATAGTTTAATCCTTCCCTATAATTTTACCAAATCATATCGTTGCCCAGTAAGGACACAGTTCAAAACTGTCCTGGCCAGATTGGCCAATGGTCTATGTTAATGGCTACTGCCTCTTGTTCTTGCCAAATCATATAGTCCTAAAAATTTCAATTAAACCAGCCTGTGAGGCATCACTAACTTGAATACTTCTTTTTAATTCGAAAAATAAATTATTATATGTAATACTAGCAAAGAAATATAAGTAAACAAATATAAACTGAGAAAATTAGTTTCATATATGTATGTAGGCTAAAATATATTTTTAGTCTTTTATGTTTATATCAAGTTTCAGTTTAGTCCTTTAAATTTATAAAAGGTATTTTTAGTCATTTAATGTTAACCTCGCTAGTTTCAACTAACCAAAAATTCTAACTCATCGGTCTAACCAATTAAAACACACCAACTCATATTATTTTAATTCTAGCTAGTATGAGTAGTATCTACTTAATTTACATTTTATCTTATTATTTTAATAAGATTTTAATGATTTTCTTTTCCTATACCTGTCTTCTCATCTCTCGGTCTGCAGAATCAGCTTTTTCCAAGGTATTAAAACCCGGACCGGGTATTAAACTGGTTGGGGTATTGGGTTAAGGGTCAGTGGGTAAGATCGGAGCCAAATCAAAGCTAAATCGGGACCAAATTGGTGAGAAATTGAAGATTTTAGGCTTATAGTATGAAATTATAAAAAAAATATTAAAAAAAATTTTAAATATGAACCCGGACTGGATCGGGAACCGGATCGGTCTATCGACCCGTTTGCCGGTTTCCAGGCCGGACCAACCGGTCCGGTCCGGGTTCCTGAACATGGGCTTCTTCAACCCTTTCTCACCCTTCACCCTTCATTCTATTTCTTCACAAGCCAGATGCCAAGAGGATAGAGAAGTTGGCATATTGAACCTGCTTCCTTAACCCTTTCTCACGCTTTATACATCATTATACTCCCTACATTGAATTGATTATTTTAAAAGTGTGGACTGTTTCTAATTTTTTTATTTCAAAATCAAATCGACAATTTGCATCTTTATATGCACAATTTCATGTGGATATACATACATAGACAATTTCACATCTCAACCTTCCCCCTTCGACACAAGTGTTCGGAAATCTCATATCTCGTCTATCCAATGTTCGGAAATCGTCTCCTTCTTCCGAAAGAGCTTTCACGGCAGAAGAGGGTTTGCGATGGGAAAGGAGGGAGAGCGTATAAGGAGGGAGAGCGTATAACAGATCAAAATGGAATAAAATTAAGTTATTATATTATTATATTACAATTAAAATCTGGCTTTTTTTTTATATATTTCTTATTTAAAAAATTTAAATCTACTTCATCAGCATTGCATAGTTACCACTTGATTTTGCATGAGTGGCATTTTCTGTTAATAACATTCATGGTGTTAAATTTTAAGGACTAAAAATATATTTTATAAACATAAAGGATTAAAATGAAATCTTATGTAAACCGAAAGGACCAAGCCAATATTTTAACCTATATATGTAGAGCCGGGAATTCGGGCCGAGCCCGTTTAGATCCGAACCCTTCAAGGGTCGGGTTTATGATTTAGAGGCTAAAAAGGGAAGTGGGCCTAAAATGGCCGGCCCTCTGCAACTTTATAGGACCGGCCCTTTTAGATCCGTTTAATATTTTTTAAAATAAATTAATAAATATAATATTATTATATCAAATTATCAATATGAGAGACACCTAAGCACCAAATAAAGTATTAATAACAAGCAAACACATTAATTGGTTTGATTTATTTTATTTTCTACAATGGTTTATTAATTTAAACTAAAAAAAAAAAAGGCTAATTTGGACATTAGATGATTATTTTAACTAAAAATTTATGGGTTTTAAAAATAATGTATACCAATTTAAAGAAAAATAATAAATAAATTGTAAAACTTGAAAAAGAAATTTTTTTGAATTAAAATGAATTTAAGCCTGGTTAGACCCGAGCCCGTAAAGGACCAGCCATGTAGGGACGCGGGCCTAAAAAATATGATACTTTTTAGCAAACGGGCCTAAACAGTTCAGCCCGTTTAAGCCCCGAGCCCGTGAAGAATCGGCCCTGTAGGGCTAGGCCGGCCTGTATTTCCGACTCTATATATATGTATGTATTTCTGTGTTGCACTTTTTTATACTGCGATTTTTTTACGGAAAATCTGAAGTCCATTAACTCATGGTTTGGTGAGAATAATGATTTTGTATCCAACAACTGTGCCTTTGATTACGTTAAATGAAGCTGGACGCTGCAGATTATTTGTTTGTAATTATTTGCAATTTTTTTGCCAGCTGTAATTATTTGCAATCAGGTTATATATCAAATCAATTTTTGTTTACCAATGAAGGATGCTCCTATATGGAAAATTCTGAATAATGCTATTCCTTCTATAGATATATGAATCAAGCATCACATGAATATATTTGGATATTATCCCTTCAGATGCTATGAACTAGAGACCATGGAGTATCTCTTTGTAACTTGCCCATTTACAAAAGCGGCATGGTTTTTGGCTGCCTGTCCATTAGGTTTCCTTTCTCATCACTATCAGTCTTCAAATTTTGGCTTAAACATATCCTTCCTAAGCTGTATCAAGATGAGCAAACTGGATGGTAACTAACATAATTAAACTTATCTCCATTGGCTGGATGAGCAGGACAAGATTATTTATTAGGGGAAATCCACAACACTGACAACTGTCACTAATGAAATCAAGCATGCTTCATCTCTTGTGGATTTAGGGTCTGTTTGGGAATCCGTTTGGAGGCTAAAAAAGCCCATTTGGGAGCCAAAAGCCCCAAAAGCCCATTTGGTGTGTTTGGGAGATCGTTTGTGATGGCTGAGCTTCTGCAGAAAATGGAGCTTTTATCATATGAAGATTAAAGCTACTTTTACTCAGATGGAGATAAAAAAAAGTCACTTCTATCACCGCCAATTCAAAAACAAATCACATTTATAATCTGACTTTTTTTTTCTATATAACTTTTTCAAAAGCCCATATACAAAAAAAATTCCTTCTCCACCATTAATCCAAACAAGCACTTAGCTTTCAGGTTTGAACCACCAAAGGCCTTGGTTTCTTCATATAGGCCGTTGTCGAATAGCTCAATTTCAAGTATTCCTAGCAATGGATTGACAATTATATTGGAGAAGCAATAGGAAAACCGGATGCCTTACTGTAAAGTTTGGATATGCTGTTAAGGAGAGTCATTTGTAATCTTTTTAAGTGGAGAAACATCTTATCCAAAGCTTCCTTCGGTCTACTATATTTCAGGTCACTTTTGAATTGGATCAGTACATCTCCTTTTTTTAGTCACTCTCAACAAAAAAGCAACTACAAGTTTTTTGCCTAAAAAGGCAGTTCTTTCCTCCAGAGGGAATGAAATCTAAGTCTATAAATATTATTTGTAAGGATATCAGTAATTTTCTTAGTCATTTTACGTTTTATGGTATTTTAGCATTCAACAATTTAGACAGTGGGCTTTTTTTTTTTGGCCAATTAGACAGTGGGCTTTTACATTCGCTAAACTTATATTATTGCATGATATTGGACATTTGATATAAAAGCTTTTCAACTATTAATGCATTTGACTTTTATAAAAACAAATAATTTTTGTAATTCCGGTCAGAATAAGAACATAATAATTTATGAAACATTATTAATAGCACTTTTCCTTTGATTTTTTCTCTCAAAATCTCATATAAAGCTACTTAAAATAGGAAAGTTCTAAATCAAGTCATTAATTATAGGCTCAATTTAAGATTTTAAAATATAGGTAAAATAACTTTATTACACTTTCATAAATTTTTTTTATATATAAAACAAATAATGATGGAAAAAAGGCAGATGTCACCTTTCAGATAGCGTTGGGGCATTCGACCATTTCCTTAATTCTTATGCAATATTTCTCCACCACTAGCTTAAGCTTTTAGTGTCCTCTGTCTATTTTTCTCTTAAAAGAGTTTAATTGCCCTTTCAACTTAGTTTTTCAGTAAGTGTGTAGATATATTAACATTTATATATTATAAAATAAAATATGATTCGTTTGAATCAAAGGATTTTTTGTCTTTGGGAAGAATCATAAAGAATAATTCAACCTAAAAAAAAAAAAGCATAACCTGAAAATCAATTAAATGTGCTTTATTTAAATATTGTGAACAAAAATTTTTATTTTTGAAACAACTCAAATTAATTTATGTTGTCAATAAAAAGAAAATCAAACTTCATTAATCAAACTATGTAAAACAATATCTAATTTAAAAAATCAAACCATTAATAAAAATATTTGATATATAGTTTGATGGATCACACAAGTGATCTTTTTTTTGTGTGATTAACATAGTTTAATTTTCTTCTCATGAAAAAATCAAGTAAAAAAAATAAAATTTTCCATTCTCAATATTCAACTAGAAATCATTTAATTGATATTTCCCCTTTTTTTTTGCCTTGGCTTGAATTATTCTTGATTATCATTTCAGAACACAATTTCTTTGATGTGAGTAAATCATATTTTATTATTTATTAATGTTATTTATATTTACACTTGATGAAAAAATAAGTTATAAAGCATTGAAACCCTCTTAAGGGAAGGGAGGAAACTTTGAGATGATAATAAAATCATTTTATCCAAAATTTGAAATTCTAAATTGGGTTGAAAAATTAATTAAAGATTTATTGAATTTTCCAATTTCAGATAACTTTGTATGAGATTTTCCCATTTTTAATATCATACGCTTTAGTAAAATAAATTGGAAAGCAAAATAATGACTACCCAGTACAAAAATCCACAAAACACATTAGAAACCTTTTTTAATTAATAACATTCACCATTACCATGTTATCGTTCATATCTAAATCTTTTTCAGCCACAAACCAAATCACGAGTTTTATTTTTGGTCAAACAAATCACGAGTTAAATGTATAAATTCTAATTGATTTAAAAAAAAAAAAGATGACTTTCAGAATGAATTAATCCCATAATAATCTTCATAATTATAACCGTAGAAGACCTAATCACTGAAGCAACCATAGATTGTCGCATATAATGTTAGACAAATTAATCACTGAAGCAAACTTATCTATAAAATGAATCAATTTCTTAAGGTATAGTGACTTCAACCATAAATCTCAAAGTAACTTAAATTACATTACACTCTCCTATTACTTCCTACTCCTCAACAAAACCGTGAGACCAGTAAATTGCTCACTCTCCTACCATAAGGATGGATTGGGTGGGCTTTCAGGTAATTAATTGATGGGAACCTGAGAACGAGGATGCTAAGGTTACTGCAACAAAAATCTTAACTCTTGATTCTGACACTTCGACTGACAAATGGGTTAATTCCAGATAACTCTCCGCCATATGGACCTGTCGCCTTTTTGACACTGCGAACTTGCCCACTGCGTCTCTTAAGAGCCTTCTTGTGCTTTTCCTGCATATGGATATTGCAACAGAGATAAAACAATGAAGTTACTAATAGGTTATTATGAGAAGGATCCAAACACCTTATTGTTTTAGTAATAGCTGTTTACCTTACTTTATTTTTCTTAAAAAACACTTGAACTCAAAAACAAAAACAAAAACAAAAAACAGAAACAGAAACAGAAACTAAAACAAAGCGAAACGAAACAACACACTTTTTGAGTGAATTACACTTAACAGCTATCCTCGAGAAGAGTGCTTGTTTAATGAAAAACTTTATTCCAGAACATTCACACAAGCTGTAAGGTGATCTTCTCAGTGTTTTTATGATCAAAAGAACAAGAGACCACTCCTCTAGATAACGAGAAGCAACCAGGTATAGATAGAATCTCAAATATTCTATTTTAATTTTGGCAAAGCATCACAACTGTCCTAGTACTACCTCTGATCCTAAATATACAAGTTAAACAAAGAGTTTATTTTAGTTCTAAATATAAAATCTCAATCCACTATCGCTCAAATTTATAATTTTTTCCCTTAAAGTATTTGTATTGATTGCTCGTTAAAGGGATTTTCATCAAGGGATAGTTCCAATGTACATGATTAAAGCAGGTATTTGAAAAAAACCAAAACAAATTTGTAACAAATAACTAACTTAACAAATTTCCTAAATATATGCAAATTAGTTATCAAATTCTTATATTAAGGACTGAAGGGAGTATATTTTTCAATGGATAAAGTATTTTCTCTCTCAGATGTTAAGGTTCCGAGGATCCCAGAAATTTTAAGTTTTGCATTGTTTCAAGTGTTGGAAGGTATGCGAACAGAATAGTGGCAGATAGAGTTCTTTAGGTTTTATTATACTTTCCTCTACCATTATTTTATATATGTTCATCTAGAGAAGTACCATACACAGGATACAGTCCCCTTAGGAGACCTGTCAATAATAAAATAACCCATATATCAAATATTAAATAAAATTACCTTGTACTTCTTTCTTGGATTCTTAGTCAGCTTCTTCCGATATCGAGTCAACCCCCGGTTCTTCTCCATCTGCACCATTTTGGTATCAGAGGTGTAAAAACAAAGTCTATAAGATTATAAAAAAATTGATAACAAGATAGATGAGGCCACAACCTCATAAGAAATTGGCCGTCTTCCATTTTTATCTAAAGTATCTGGCTCTGGCAAATTGGGGACTTCAGAGTTCCTGTACAAGAAGTAAATCATTAAAACATTGGCAACCAAGCCAAACAAAATTCAGTTTGAATTCTTTAACTTGCATATTTTAAATGAAAGTCAAATCACGAGAAAGGCCTTATAGACCATTAAAAAAAACTTAGATCAGAAGGCCCCAATTAGAAAAATTCTATATCTTTAGGGAGGATGCGGAAGAGCTAAAGCACTAAATATTAATATGCTTATTTGCCCGACAGGACAATACATGTTTAAAGCATACTTTCAAATAAAAAATGTGCATCATAATCACAAAATATGTAGTAGCTGCAAATATAATATCAAGAAATGAACATTTGATCCAAATTACCATCCATCCTCTGAAATGTTATTTAAGGACGTGATAGAGTAACATGCTCTGAACAAGTTGAGAAAAGCAAAAGGGTACAAGACTTCACCTCGAGTAAATCTTAGCTTTAGCAGCCAATCTTTCAGCTCGCTGTTGCTTTATTTGTTCATATAAGTCATTTTCCGAGTCCTCACTTGTCCCATCCTCCTGATCAGAAAATCCAGGATCACCTATTTCATCATCAACATCCTCAGATTTCAAACCAGCACTAGAAATTGCCCTAAGTTCAAATTTCCTCCTCCTTTCCCCAATGTCATCTCTCTTAGGTAAATCATCATCACCAGAAATCACCTTATTCAAAAAGGGACCAGTCAGATGTTATTCAAAATACAACTTGAAATGTATCAAAAGGAAAAGTGAGTGAGAAGAATTAATGCAGATTGATAGAGAAACATCAAGTTCTGTACCCTAGGTTTCTTCCGATCAAGGTGTGCAAGCTGAGCAATTCTACCAGAACCAATACCATTATTCAATGTAGCTGCTACATTGTCATCATCAAAATCATCACAAGTGTCAAGCCTGCAGTATTAGTAAGTTTCTAATAAGTTCATTCCTAATCTCATAAATAAGAAACATGCAAAGAAAAAGGCCATAGAGCCAAACTTATACCCTTTTAATGGTCTTGAACGTTTTTGGGCACTAGTAGTCCTTAGAGCACTGGAACTGTAGAAACCCTTCTGTTTCAATTTTTCTTCAAGGGATGCTCTGATCTTTAACATTTCAGAACTCAGCACACCAATATGATCCTTCTGCCACATTCAACTTCTCTATAAGTCAAAATAATAGGCCTTTTACAGCAATAAAACTAAATCAAAATCATGAAACATGCAAAAGTATGTTATATTAGTGATTACAAAATTAAACAGAAGATACAAAAAAATCAGGATACAAAATTGTCTATAATTCACCTCATGCTCCTGTTTTTGTTTTCTTTTTTCATTCACATTGTCCTTAGAGAAATCCACCTTTTGCATCTCGACTACTTCATGGGCCTGCAAAAGTAGACCAAAACGTAAAGGCTGTATGCAAGATTATACTTGAAAGAGAAAAAAGAAACACAAATAAAAATAATTACCATTGTTTCTTTTAGCGACACATCAGAGGCAAGAGGCGGTTCATGATTTTCCACAAAGGAATCAGCCATTGAAGCATCTATATCACCCGAATTTAATACCATTTTCAACCCATGATTTTCTCCAACAATATCATCAAGTTTGACTGGAAGTTTTGCATCCAGTTTTTGCATCTGTTAAGTGAGTAACATTGGAAGCGTCAAAATCTAAAGAAAACCATTTCCATCATAAAACTGCATGTAAGAGCAAAAAGTGTAATGTAACCATTTTTTAGCCCAAAAAAATGGGGGGAAGTGGTCATTATCATACTATGGATTCTCTCCAGGTGAAGGGCAGGGTAGAAGATTCTCAACTGGAGAGAATTAAACAGTAAGTAGTTTCCTACAAATGTGCACTGTACACTAAATTTTGGATGTCTGAATAGGTCATTGAATACCTCCCCGAGTAATGTCAAACATTTTGAGGAAAAATGCTAGTGGTAAAGAACTTTTAATCCAACCGTGGATTTTGGTTCAAATTCATCCTACACTAAGTTGGCGTTCATCTGGCACACAGAACAGAACGTGATAAAACAGAAAATGGACTAAAAAAAACGGTAATTTTGTGGATGAGAAATATCTTTTGTCCATGTAAAAGGGGTACAAGCATATCTTGTCATGGATACCAATTGAACCCTTCTATGGGTGTAACAGGAAGCATATCCTGACAGAAAAGTGGTCTCCTATGCGAAGTTATAAGGCTAACTATCTGCCACTAGATCAAAATCAATGGTCAAGATTGAAGGCGATAGAGTACCGAGTTTGAAGTTTCGTGCATAAATTAAATTAGTCTGATTTTATTAATATTTATTTTATTAATTAAATCTGTTTTTATTATTATTTAAGGAAATCTGAAAATAAATGGATTATCTACAAGTAGGATTTAAGATATTTCAGCAATATTATTTATTATTTTAGATATTTTAGAATAAGTGGAATAAATACAAGTAGGATTTAGTTCCTAGATTTTAGATATTATTTTAGATATTATTTGGATTTCATAATTTGAATTTTGAATTAGATTTTATCTCTCTGTACTTCTATAAATTGGTTTCTTGCCTACTCAATAAATCATCGAATATTTCACAGAGTAAATTGGTTTAGGAGATCCTCCAGAGCCATTTTAGAGAAAGGGTGAGATTCTTGCCTACTCTTTATCTCAAAATACCTTTATCCGTCTCAACATAAATTCTCAAATTATCATCTAACTTTCTCATTTTATCAATTACTTCACTCAGTAGTCAGTACCTTAACAAATGGCATCAGAGCCGTTCGATTCGGTAACCAACCCTTCCGCTAGTTTTCCTTCCTCATTCCCATCATAGACTTCTTCCACTTTTTACAAGTCACCACAAGCATCTTATATTATCTCCCGTCTTGACACTATAAATGCTAAACTTGGCTTAAAAACCCAAGTTAGTAATTCTCAGACCCAACGAAGCAGCACAACACCCACCATCAAAGAAAAATCCAAAGACATTAGCTTAGGAGTTAGGAAGGATGTCAGAATCCACAAAAACAAAAGCAAAAACCCTAGTCATAGCTCTGTCAGGGTATTTAGCCAACTTAGACGCACGTGACTCTAAACCGAACCACCCAAAATTTTTGTATCCCATTAATTCACCCGCAATGTCATCAGACATCACTAAAGCTCGCTCACAATCATACTCTTCTAATCATCTCACATTGAACGAAGATTCTGCAGCAACTTCAATAAGAGCAGCATCTGTGAGTTTGAGACCACCCCCACCAACGACAACAAACGTGACTTCTTCCCCGTACACCTTTGCAAACTCGTCCAGTCCCTTGACTATGGAGTCCAAGTGCCAACGTCACAAAAAGAAAGACGGCTTCCGTTGTTACGAGCAAATTCGCCCTGGGCACTGAGTCTTTCTCGCTTATGGAGATCACGAAGATCATTCCACCTCTGACCGAAGAAGTTGAAATAGAGATAGGGGGTGATAAGGCCGAAATTTCTTTTAACGCCATCCTGAGAAAGTCTACATCACCGGTGAAGCTTCAAGAAACCTTGTTGCGTCCTTTTGATATGATTCTTATGGATTGTGGCTTCATGGATCATTTTTTCCTTGCCAGATTGGTGTCTTATTTGCTACATCTTGTTCAACCTACCCTTGTTCTTGAAGTCTCTTTAGAGTTGTTGATACATCTTATATTGCCTTCCTACCATTGCTACCTAAACCTCCAAATATACAAGGAAGATAATTTTTTTGTTTTGCCTAGAGGACAAGGCAAATTTACAAGGAGGGGATAATGATAGAGTACCGAGTTTGAAGTTTCGTTCATAAATTAAATTAGTCTGATTTTATTAATATTTATTTTATTAATTGAATCTATTTTTATTATTATTTTAGGAAATCTGAAAATAAGTGGATTATCCACAAGTAGGATTTAAGATATTTCAGCAATATTACTTATCAGTTTAGACATTTTAGGCATTATTTTAGATATTTAAGAAAAAATGGAATATCCATAAGTAGGATTTAGTTCCAAGATTTAGATATTATTTGGATTTCATAGTTTGAATTTTGAATTAGATTTTATTTCTCTGTACTTCTATAAATTGGTTTCTTGCCTACTCAATAAAGCATCGAATATTTCAGAGAGTGAATTGGTTTAGGAGATCCTCCAGGGATATTTTAGAGAGAGGGTGAGATTCTTACCAGCTCTTTATCTCAAAACACCTTTATCTTTCTCAACATAAATTCTCAAATTATCATCCAACTTGCCCATTTTACCAATTACTTTACTCAGTAATCAATACCTTAACAGAAGGATACCATAAATGCATATTAATATCTAATTTCACATTATACCAATGATTTGCAATCAGGAGATCAAATGGTAGATAATTACCCTTCACACCTAAGATTTTACACACGCATGCATGAATGAATGAACATCGCATGTTATTCCTTCGGTCAATGTAGTAACTGTTTACTGAATTCTAGAAGGCAACATTTATATTTGACAGCTCGGCATGATTTAGAACACCAACACATTAACCTTACATAACCCATGCCAATTTCTCCAAACTGCAAGCAAGGCTACCAATGCTTCTTCTATGTAACATAACATATTGGGGGATCAAGTAATATCTAATTTCAGTAAATTTTGAAACGCTAATAATTTTTATCTAAAAATCTGGGCATATGAAATCATATTTGTACCATGTATGTGAAAAGGTATTCATAGTTATATAGATCCAAATGGAAATGTTTAGACTCCAAGAAGCAACATTTGAATATGTTAATTATGCAAGTTAAATTTATTAAGATAAAAAAATTAACATGAAGATAACAATACCCGATCCAATAATTTCTTTAATTCTTCTAGGCGAACCATAACAGGATGTTCATGCACTGGCTTTCCTTCAGATTTGAGGAGAAGATAGAAAGTTATAGCTTGGCAATAGAGTAACAACAGAACCTGCTTCAACTCAAAATAACTAACTCCTTCCGTAGCAATTTTAACATCTTTAACCTTCACAAAAAAATGAAACAATTCACAATAGCCCTCATGCTGTCCAAGAAAGTAGTCTCTAAAGAGACATAGATTGCATTTTTTAATAGGGGCCCATTAAAAGGGTAGGAAACTTAGGCATCAAAAGAAGTACTCATATAGATAGAAAAATTTCTGATAACATCTTTCGTGTGTGTGGCACAAACAATAGATCACAACAAAAGAAGGGGACAAAACCTTGCTTAACAATGGGTTTATTTTGCGTTCAAGCTGATCATGTGCATCATTTAGTTCGGACAACCAAAAGACTAATTCTGGATAAGACCTGAAAAAAGAATATAATCACTAATCACTGAGTCATCAGGGAAAAAAAATATTACACAAGATATAATCGGCACCAAATTGTATATTGAAAACCATTAGCTACAGTCCATAACAAGGAAAATAACAAAACCAATGGCCATGCATGCTGCTAGGCCAATAGTCCAATAAACAGGGCTCACTGCTGATTTTTTTTTTTTTTAAGTTTTCTTTTAAATATTATTAACTTTAGTCTATCAAAATGGTAACATGCAAAACTAACTTCAAGACAGAATAGTAATAGTTCCACTGATAGATATCGCATGACTTATCAAAGGCGTAAAAATAAAAATTAGTATTAACTAATTTTTATTTTATTTAATTCTTGAATTTTGTATTTGAAAGTTTGTTTTCAATTTGAATTTTGAATTTGAAAGTTTGTTAGCAAATAAACGGGATCACAAACCTCTTGTGAACCCTAAGAGTCTGTTTTACATTTGAATCCCCTAATTCTTAGGCAGCGTCTGTTATTTCAATTGTAATGCTTTTTCCTATAAATATCTTAGTTATTTTCAATACTAAGATATGAGTGAATAAACAATATTTCTTATATGTGGAGATTCTCCTGGGCTTCTAACTCTTTATCAGTGAGATTCTTATTGAGAGAGAGGTGAGAAGAGAGTGTTCCTATAATTAAATACCTGAGTGTTAACATTTGGTATCAGAGCCATCGTTCTGATCACAATGGTAAACACACGTTCTTCCGGCGCAAGTGAATCGGAAGGCAACCCTTCATCAGCCGAGCAATTGGCTGCCATCGCGGAAAAGCTGTCAGCCCTTGACGAGTTAAAAGAAAAGATCACAGCTTTGGAGGCACAATCAATCCGTCAGAATAGAAGAAAACAGAGAGTTCCTGATGAAGCAGATGAAGATTCTGAGTATAACCGTGTACGACCTTATACAAAAATTGACTTCCCGAAGTTTGAAGGAGGAGACCCGCGAGGATGGATCCTTAAGGCAGAAAAATATTTTCGTTTTTACGAAACTCATGAGGATGACAAAGTTGATGTGGCATCGATGTATTTGGAGGGCGACGCTTTGGATTTATTTTCCTGGGTAAGTTCTCAACGCTCGGTGCTTTATTGGGATGATTTTGTGAAGATACTACAAGAGCATTATGGACCACCCGAATATCAGAATCCTGATGAGTATCTCTGTAGTATTAAGCAAACTGGTACTATACATGAGTATAGGCAGGAGTGGGCAAGACGTGTGGCACGAGTTACTAACTGGCCTGATCATTGCTTACTTGGAGTATTTTTGAATGGACTTAAGGAAGAACTGAAGGCTGACGTGCGCATCCATAAACCCCGGACAGTGTTTCGAGCGACCAGCCTAGCCCTAGAATATGAAGGAAAATTTACACCCATGAGTGGACCCAAGCCCAACTATACACAAACCCAAAATCGTCCCAGCCCATATCCAACCTACCCAAGTTAAAACCCGACCCGACCCGACCCGCCTTATCTCATACTCCCAATTCCATAATCTGCGATACCCGATCCGGTTTCTCCCAAACACCGAGCCTCACCAAATCCGCTCCTTCCGTCGCGTCTTCTTCCAATAGCTCAGCCACCACCAGAAATTACACGATCGACTCCGAACGCCAGCGCCGACGAGACAAAGGGCTCTGCTATCGCTGTGGTGATCCATTCCGGCCCGGTCACCGTTGCTCAGGGTCATTCTCGCTGTTCGAAATTGACGAAAATGGCGAACCAATCACCGAGTCACTCGGAACCGTCGCCGAAGTTGAACCAGAAACACCCGAAGAGGCTGAGGTTCCTTTAATGCCATTCTCGGCCAACCTTCGTCGGCCACCATGAAACTCAGTGGCACCATTAGTTCCCGAGACGTGCTTTTATTGGTTGACAGCGGCTCAACGCATAACTTCATCTCCGACGCTCTGGTAAGAGAGATTGGGTTATCTACATGTTCGGTTCCTACCTTTGGGGTTCAGATTGGAGACGGCTCGACAATCAGATGCAACCAGAATTGTAAAGATGTTGAGGTCCGATTACCCGGCCTGACGATTAAGCAAGATTTTTATCCCTTCTCTCTAGCCAGTACCGATTTAGTCCTTGGCATCAAGTGGCTCGCTTCACTCAACACCATTCAAGCAAACTGGAATGAGATGTTCCTCATATTTTGGGTTGAAGGTAAGCGTTACAAACTCCAAGGAATACCACGAGTTGAACATGGTGCGGAATTTAAATCCATGATGTTTTCTGATTTGAAATTGGGTTCTGGTCATACTGGGCCCTTGGTGTTAGACGACCTCCTCACTGAATTCTTCTCAATTTTTGATGAACCCACAACCTTGCCACCTACCCGTGAACATAATCATGCCATAACCTTACTGCCAAATGCCACCCCTCCTAACACAAGACCTTACAGATACCCATACTTCCAAAGAAATGAAATTGAACGCCAGGTAGATGAACTCCTCAAAAAGGGGTTCATTCGGCCTAGTTCAAGCCCATTTGCTAGCCCTGTGTTATGGGTGAAAAAGAAAGATAACTCTTGGCGTTTGTGTGTGGATTACCGGGCTCTCAACAAAATTACAATACCCGACAAATACCCCATTCCCAACATTGATGAGCTCTTGGATGAATTGCATGGTGCTGCTTATTTTTCAAAAATTGACCTTCGTTCGGGGTACCACCAGATTCGAGTAGTGACTGAAGACATCCCCAAAACAGCATTTCGAACTCATAGTGGTCATTATGAATATATAGTAATGCCATTTGGCCTTACTAATGCTCCAGCCACATTCCAAGCAGCCATGAATGACCTCTTTAGGCCACACTTGAGGAAATTTGTGCTTGTCTTCTTCGACGACATCCTGGTGTATAGCTCATCACCTCAACAGCATGAATTCCACCTACGCACGGTCTTTCAAACTCTGCAGCAGCATTCCTATTTCGCTAACTTCAAGAAATGTGAATTTGGGAGGTCTCGTTTGTCTTTCCTGGGTCACAGGATTTCAGCCCAGGGGGTAGAAACTGATTTTGAGAAGATTGAGTGTGTGAGGGACTGGCCAGTACCTTCTAATGTCACTGAGTTACGTGGTTTCTTGGGACTCACCGGCTATTATCGGCGTTTTGTGAAAAATTATGGTATGATTGCTAGGCCTCTCACTGATCTCACAAAAAAGAATGCTTTTAAATGGTCTTCGGTTGCCCAAAAGGCATTTGAGAGACTTAAGATAGCATTAATTTCTGCACCTATTCTCAAGCTACCTGATTTCAATTCTGAGTTTATTGTTGAGTGTGATGCTTCTATGGAGGGCGTTGGCGCTATTTTACTGCAGCAGGAACATCCGGTGGCCTTCTACAGCAAGGGATTTTCGTTTTCCAGCAGATACAAGTCTGCATACGACCGCGAGTTGTTAGCAGTAGTGTTAGCACTCCAAAAATGGCGTCACTATCTCTTAGGGCGTCATTTTCTAGTGAGAACCGACCACCACAGCCTTAAACACCTCTTTGATCAGCGAGTTCTCACAAATAATCAGCAATGTTTGGTACTTAAACTTCTGCCATTTGACTTCAGCATTATATACAAAGCTGGTCGGGACAATTTAGGAGCTGATGCACTATCTAGAAGGCCTCAACATGCTGATTTTTTTCATCTGGTTATGCAACTACCACTGGATTTTCTGGGATTTGAGGAGGCACTGCTGCTGGATAAGTTCACAGCACCTATCATTGCTGCCATCACAGCTGATCCTGATTCTAAACCTGGGTACTTATTTGCAAATCAGAAATTATATTACCAGGGGCGCTTGGTTATACCTGAATGCTCTTCCTTGCGAGCCAAACTTATTGGGGAGTCCCATTTGACACCTTCCGGAGGACATGGCGGGTATTTGAAAACATTGAAACGACTCTCAGGTACCTTCTTTTAGCCCCACATGAAATCTGATGTGAAAATTTTTATTCAACAGTGCCATATTTGTCAAACAAACAAGTATGAGTCATTATCTCCTGCTGGTTTATTGCAACCAATACCTGCTCCGGAACAAATTTGGGAAGACATTTCACTTGACTTTATTGTTGGGTTACCTAAATCAGGAAACTATGACACCATCTTGGTTGTAGTGGACAGATTAAGCAAGTATTGTCACTTTATTCCATTATGTCACCCATACACTGCTAAATCAGTAGCTACGCGTTTCTGTGAGGAAATTGTGAGGTTGCATGGTATGCCTAGATCAATTATTTCAGACAGGGACCCTCTTTTCTTAAGTGCATTTTGGCAAGAACTGTTTAAGTTAAGCCAAACTCGTTTGAGGATGAGCACTTCATATCATCCACAAACGGACGGCCAAACAGAGGTTGTCAATCTCTCCTTAGAGGCTTATTTAAGGTGTTTTGCTCATGAACAACCACGTACCTGGAGTAAATTTTTATGTTGGGCAGAATATTCTTTTAATACTAGTTTTCATACATCAACCAACACCACTCCTTTCAAGGTTGTGTATGGAAGAGACCCTCCTCTCCTTCATCCATTTGTCAAGGGTGAAACCCAAATTGCAGCACTTGCTGAAGAATTAGAAACGAGAGATGACATGCTCCGACTTTTAAAGGATAATCTTAAAAAGACTCAGGATCGAATGAAGACTTATGCCGACCAGCACCGCCGGGAAATTACCTATGATGTAGGGGATGCGGTCTTCTTAAGTATCCAACCATTCCGCCAACACTCACTTGCAAGGCGAAAGTACAACAAACTTTCCCCCCGGTTCTTTGGCCCTTACATGGTTAAACGGAAGGTTGGTTCTGTGGCTTATGAATTAGACTTACCTCCTACTGCTCGAATCCATCCCGTTTTCCATGTTTCCCAATTAAGGCCCGCACACGGGGTGCAACCTTCCGCTCCTCTAGCTGAACTGCCCATTACAGCAGATTTTGAATTACTGCTAGAACCTGAACAAGTTTTAGCTCATCGTTGGAAGGGACCTTATTTAGAGCTTCTTATCCAATGGAAAGCTCGACCACAAGAAGAAGCAAGCTGGGAAGACTATGACCTCCTACAGCAACAATATCCTGACTTCCACCTTGAGGACAAGGTGGCTTTCAAAGGGGGGAGTGATGATAGATATCGCATGACTTATCAAAGGCGTAAAACTAAAAATTAGTATTAACTAATTTTTATTTTATTTAATTCTTGAATTTTGTATTTGAAAGTTTGTTTTCAATTTGAATTTTGAATTTGAAAGTTTGTTAGCAAATAAACGGGATCACAAACCTCTTGTGAACCCTAAGAGTCTGTTTTACATTTGAATCCCCTAATTCTTAGGCAGCGTCTGTTATTTCAATTGTAATGCTTTTTCCTATAAATATCTTAGTTATTTTCAATACTAAGATATGAGTGAATAAACAATATTTCTTATATGTGGAGATTCTCCTGGGCTTCTAACTCTTTATCAGTGAGATTCTTATTGAGAGAGAGGTGAGAAGAGTGTTCCTATAATTAAATACCTGAGTGTTAACATCCACTCTGTTGCTGAATACAATATTAGCAATACCTTTAGCATCAAGCTTAACTTTAGTAACCCCTTTTGTAAAACAAAGGGAAAGCATTTCCACTCATACAAAGAAACTCATCGTAACCATTCATATGCAATTCGACTAACTAATGGCAGTGAATACATGACACAGAATCACACCAAATTAATTACATGTATTGGCCAAGTATCTTTTTGTGTAAACTGTAAAATCATCAAGGCAACGATGGATTTTATTTTAATCATTTATGTATTTTCTGAGTATCTCAATAAGGATATTAATATCTACTTATTCACCATGTTTCCCACTTGGAAATTTGACTTTTTTTATTAACCTAAGATAAAGACAACCAAAATTTCTCAGCAAAATTTTTTTCTCCCCTTCTCACTTTTTAAAGCACAGAATTTATCATTTTAATTTTAGGTTGAAAATGCAAAGCCTCGACAAGAAGTTTGTTTTCCCAAGTACACTTGCAATCATCAATGACATTGATTAATGCATATATTAACCTAAGATAAAGACAAGCAAAATTTCTCAGCAAAATTTTTTTCTCCCCTTCTCACTTTTCTAAGCACAGAATTTATCATTTTAATTTTAGGTTGAAAATGCAAAGCCTCGACAAGAAGTGTGTTTTCCCAAGTACACTTGCAATCATCAATGACATTGATTAATGCATATACTTGAATGATTTGAATTTTGATAATGCAGGAACAATTGGGATAGCATCTGAAGTCATAAGATAAATCTGAAATATAATACCGTAAAACAAAGATAGAAAATTAACCTATTCAATGTATCCATTTGTTCATCTTTCGATAAAGCATTCAAATCTTCAATATTGTATGTTTTATCCATATCTTCTTCTAACATCAGGGGTTCTGTTGAGTCCTTTTCCTTAAAAGATGATTCCTGTACCATCAGAAGTTATATCTCATAAACATGGAGGGTTGACGGCATTAAACAACATAGTAACAAGATACCAGCAATGCTTACCTTCAAACCCACAAGATCATAGTCTTCCTCTGTATAAAATTTTGCCCTCTCTCTCTGCAACTGTTTTGCCAATTCTTCCTCTTCTTTTAGGGCCTCATCATCGCTTGATTGAAGCTTCATCAAAACATAAATGCATGCTTATTCAACAAAAATTATTAAAAAGTTTGAGCAGAGAAGGATGACAGTACACGGCGTAACTCAAAGGAGAACTATTAAGAAATAATTTAGATGTTCAAAATGGCAAAAATTCTATGATTAAAGGTGCGGTTCACAAAATGGGCCATAAATTGCTCAAATCCTTACCTCAAAATGACGATTATCAGCACCATGACGAAAATGCTTTCCAAGTAGGATTGGTTTATCATCATCCTCATCTTCATTATCATCATCAAGCACTTCATCCTCACCTCCACCAAATTTTGCGCGTAAATATCTTCTTTGCCTGATTACTGAACACAATACAACAGCTTAGCACAATTATGCAACTTACACATAAATTTCACTTCAAAAGCTTCCCCATAGGTCCTAGCATTTTCTTACTTGCAAATCTGAACAGCTCTAGTTTACGCTACATAAAATATTCTTAGATAAATCATGACCATGATTAAGCACATAAGCTCAGGCCAAAATTATATAACTTAAAGATTATACAAGACTGTAAGATCTCAAATTTAAAAAAAAAAAAAAAAAGTTATCCCGTAGCTTTGGGAAGAAAATAAAATAAATTCAAACTCAAATACATGGGATAGAAAAGACGTACACTCTGTTCCCACTGAAGTGCCTTTCAATATTCATTACTGTAACAAATATCTAACGAAAAATCCTTACTTTTTCTAGTCATGTCATCATTTAAATCATAACCAGCATCATCGTCATCATCAAATTCATCCTCATCATCATCAGAACCCTGTGAGTGACAAGAAAGAAAATAGATGAGATGATAAAACAAAATTGAAAGATGAAGTTTACTTTCTGGTTCTAATTCTTAGGCAAAGCAACTAATTAAACATCAATACGTCTAATCTATCTTGCTTCATTGAACAAATAGAAGTTTATCATCATTCAAAAAGGCTAATAGTTGAGAAGTTTACACTGACAAAGACAAGGAGCATGAAATGGACACTACAACAAAGGTAAGTATCTAGGAGTATGTTTGGTTTCAAGTAGAGAACAACTGAAACAATGGTTTAGGAGGAAGCAGGTAACTAAACCATGGTTTTTGTGGTTTTCACTGTGAAACCATACATGCACCAGGTATGAAATTTGAAGTGTTGACTCTGTATTGAACGGGGACATTGCCCGTGCTTCTAACTATCAGAGCTTATAGCTGTCACTGGCTAAAAATATCCCTAGGAACAAAATACTCTTGTTTACTAATGCAACTCATCATTGAAAAGAAGAAACAAGATCTAATGTTTCATTCCAACTTGAAAATTCACCAGAATTATTCCATCTAGTATTGAAAATTCACTAAAATAATTCCATCTAGTAATCAACACAGAGCTATGACAGATATGAACCAGAACAAGGGAACCAAAACCTTCAAATCAAAAACGGGTAGTTCTTCATCCTCGTCTGACACTTCAACATCGTCATGTATGTCAAGAGGGATAATATCCCTTTGCTTATGAACTGTAAAAGAATATAAAGTTCAAGTAAGACAGGCACAGTGCAAATTCATCATGAAAAGAGAAAAGAAAAGAAAGCAATAAAAATCCACAAAAATAGTGGCAATAGCACACGATAAATTAAATTATTGAAAGAGGAAGAATGAAATTACAGGCATCAATTTCGTCGTGCATGTCATCGCCTAAAAGTGAATCATCATATTGCGAACTTGTCTTGCCGTTCCTTTTCTCATTTTTCTGACGGCTTCTTCCTTTCTTTCCCATGCCTAATCACTCAATTAGCCGTAATATATCACCTGCAAATACGCAAAACGGCACAAAGAAGTTCAAAACTCTCGAACGCTGTATCATAACAATGGGAAGACACCAAACAGAGCCCAAGCAATCTTACTAGGGATGAAGTTGAAGTCCTCGGAATCCAAAGACGGTGTCTATAGCGGCCGGAGGCAGCTCCACAGCTGATACTGGTGCCGCTGAGACTGAGAGTTCAAGACCAGGGTGGCGGTATGCTGAATTACAGGGAAGAACGGAAGCCCAGGGTTAGGCTTTTGCTTTAGCAATTATATGCGAACGACAATATTTATTTTCACTTTTTTTCTTCCAGGGAAATGCCAATATTTATTAATTTAATTGCTCCAAGGATCTAGCTAGACCAAGCTGCTTCAAGGAAAATAATGGAAATCAAAATAAAATTAATAATGAATTTTAAATTTTAAAAATATATAAAAGTAATAGAGAAAAGGATCCAGAATGGAATGATTTTGAATATTGATTCATTAGTAAAAAGCCGTTTCCGACTTTTGAATTACCGAAACCAGAACTTTATATGAAAGTTGAAGCCCCAAAGGGAGAATTAGGAATTTTTCTAATAGGGGATCATAATGGTTTTCCTTGGAGATGGAAAATTCGTCCCCCGGTCTTATTGATTTTATATTATATACCAGTGTACTCAAATTTGGATTGGACCAGCTGATCCTGATCGGAAATTGGCTGGTATATTGGTCTGGTTCGGTCATCAATCCGGTTCGATACTTTTTAAAAAAAATCAATTTTTTTATTTTTCTTTAAAATTTCATATTACTAAAACTAAAATCATCAATTTCTCATCGGTCTTGCTCTGGGTTAACTTCTGTTTGACTTCGGTCTGACCCACTGACCCTTGACTCAATACCCCGGCCAGTTCAATGGCCAATCTGGGTTTAATTACCTTACTATATATACTCATCTTGTTCTATTCACAAGTCTATATTTCATTCAAACAGGGAAAACCTACTCGTTAATATGTTTTAACCATCCTTTAAGCTGATTTAATTGCATTAAATAGCTATAAATCAAACAAACAAATAAGCACTACTCAGTTTCCTTTAATAGAGTTTTCACATTGATCGTATGTGATGATAACCACTATAGAAAGTAAGGAGGATTTGACCAGCGTCACTAGATGCAATGGTCACCTACGTGGCCTTAGGCCACTCCCCCTCCCCCTACACGGGTTCGATCCTATACCAAATCAAAAAACAAAAAAAAACAAAAAAAGATAGTAAGGAAGATTTTTTATTATTATTATTTGGATAATCTTTTCTACACAAGTTATTAATAATCGTTGTAGAAAATGCCAATTCAAGACTTTTTATAACAGTGTATCTACATTCTTTGGGTAAATGTGCAAAATATATACTCAAAACCACTTATAAACTTTGAAAGCAAGAGCAAACACGTCACAACTGTTAAAATAACCTAACAGCTTTTATTTTTTGCAGTAGGCATCATTGTTATGAATGAACTATGAAAAAGAGTATATTAAAATAGGGTTAAGGTGCAGATTTAACAAAAAAAGTTTTATTTGAGTTATTTGAGGAGTGTCTGGCACAAATATATTTTAAGAGGTACAAAAATACACATAATGAATCTACAATGGTGTAAAAATAACAACACTGTTAACTGATGCAAAACATATATTATTTTGGGAAAATGACACCTAGGTCCCAAGCTACAAAAAAAATACCACAAAAGTCCCTAGAGACTTTTATGACATGAATTCCCAATGTCCATTTACACAATTACCCCCACTGAAATAAGTAGAGAAAAGGCACAGGAGGAGAGGAGGGAAGACACGTTTTTTGTGATTAAGGAGAAAGAGAAAAATGCACGGACGATGAGCGTTGGAGGTGCAGCATTGAAGGGATACAACGTGTTGTTAATGTCGTTGGGAACGTCTTCTTCTTCATCGTCCATGTACGGGTAGCGAAGTATATAAGCGAATTGGAATTTTTTTTTTCTGTGTGAAAGTTGGTTGGATTGAAATTGAAGGGTTGGTCAAACGTTGGATCTTGGGCTCAAAAATGGAGTAAGTGGTAGGTGGTAGACAAGAAATGCTAAGAATTTGCACACATATGATCTTGATCATTAAAGTTGGGGTTTCACCTTGGGTGGGTTGTGTTTATGTTAGAGTGCTATGTTTTTGTGGCATGGTTATAGAGGAGCTGCTGTTTTTTAAGTGAGAATGATGAATGTAATTGTTATTCTTTGTTGTGAAAACGCTGAAATGAAAACAAAAAATTGTTATAAATTTGTGCAAATGTAGTTGTTAATATGACAGTTGTAGTTGTTAATACTGAACATGCGCTCTGTTTTTTGGCAATGTAATAGAGGGAATACTTTGTTTTTAGGGAAGCAAACAGAGGTTTTGCCTTATTTTAAGTGAGTCTGATTAAATGTTAGTGTGTTTTGTGTTGTTAGAAAATGCACATGTCTAGCAAAAAAACGTGTTGTTAATATGTGCATATGTAGTTGTAAATATTGCTATGGAAGTTGTTAATACAAAGTTTGTGTTGTAGATTTTCATAAAAGATGGGAAGTTGTTCAGAGAAGAATCTATTTTGTTTTTTTCATGTGGGGGGAAGTTTTTAATTGGTGGAGCAGATGAAATGCAATATGTTGGTGGTTTGGTAAGAACAAGATGCGTAAAGAAAGGCACAATATATGAGGAGTTGCAAAAAATCATATCATCCATAACGAGAAAAGAAAGGAATGAAATCCAAATAAAGTTCAAAGTTACCCTTGATACATCAACATTTGTGGATCTTGTAGATGATAAAGGGGTGGATCATTTAATCAAATTTAATGAACATTATAGTCATGTGTATATTAAAGAGGATGGTGATAATGATAGTACAGAATCAACAATGAATGGTCAAATGGAAGAGCAAGAAGTGTAAGTTTAGTTGTCCTAAAAAAAGTAATTTTTTCCAAAGTTAGTATGTGTAAGAGCACTCTAACTTGTAATTTCTTGCATGATTGATCATTTGTTTGGAGGTGAAGGAGGAATGTGCACGTCCCCACATGGTTTGTTAAACAACAGTCAAGTGATCCCATCATTGACTTGTGCTATGCAAATGGTGCCAACACCCATACCAGAAATGCATCATAAAAAATGGAAGGATTTGATTATTGGAGCAGGACAGATTTTTCCGAATGCTGTGAGCCTTCATCAAATGTTATACAAATATAGCATTGCACACAAGTTTTCATACCAATTTGTCAAGAACAATCAACACAAGATAATTGTGAAGTGCAAGGTTGATGGTTGTCCTTGGTACATGGGTGCATATTCATCAGAAGAACATCAAGATACAGAGTTTATAACCATTAGAACACTCAAAAGTGAACACATTCATCAAACACAAGATAGCCTAATAGTTTGGCATCCACACAGGTCGAGCTTGACATCATCAATTGTAATGGATGGTTTGAGGTGCAATATTGACAAGACTACTAATGTAATTCGATCAGACATGTACAAAAAGTATGGGGTGCTGATGAACTACCGTTAAGCATATAGGGCAAAAGAAAGAGCGTTGAGGGAATTACATGGTCGAGTAGAAGACTCTTACATGTTAGTTTTGTGGATATGTGACAGACTGATGGAGAGTGATCCGGACACAGTTGCAAAATGGGAAGGATAATCTAACAATAGACTTTAGAGGGTATTTATTGCTTATGATTGTTCGGTTAAAGAGTTTTTAGGTGGTTGTCAACCCATACTTTATGTAGATGGTTGTCATCTACGTGGCCCTTATAAGGGAATAATGTAGTGCATATGATACAAACAACCAGATGTTTCCCCTAGCATATGCCATTATGAGTGGTGAGACATATGATGAATGGACTTGGTTTCTATTGAACGTTAAAGACATAACAGGCTCAATATTGATAACAATTGTGTCAGATCGCAATAATGCAATTATTGGTACTGTACAAGAAATATTTGGTAGCAAGAGACATGCTTTTTGCTACCGGCATTTAAAGGAAAATTATAGTGCTGAGGTCCTGAGAATAAATAAAGGTCGAACACGAATATCGGGGAATAGCAAGGAGAATGCACTCCATCTTCTTGTTGCAATTGCGTATGCAAGGTTGGATGAAGACTTCACTAGTGCAATGGGAAAATTAAGATTATTCAATCCACAATTGGTAGATTGGGTGGAGACTCATGGGGATGTTGACGAATGGGCTCTAAGCAAGTTTCCTTTCAAAAGGTGGCATAACATAACAAGTAATCTTGCAGGGTCGTTTAATGCATGGATGTTGATAGAGAGGAAGCACACCGTGTTAGTTTTAATTCATGAGCATCGAGAGAAATTGGCACGAAAATTGCTTGCAAACAAGATGGCTATGACCAATTGGAAAAACGGAGTAGGACCCAATATTGAAGATAAATTGCTGCAATAAGTTAAACATGCTGAAAATATGGAAGCAGCATATTATGGAGCCAATAAGTTCTCGATTCAAAGTAGATGTGGGGGTGCTATAATTTATGTGAATGTAGATCTTGGTGAAAGAAAATGCACATGTCTAGCATGGAAAATGAGTAGAGTACCTTGCACTCATGCATGTGCAGCTATTAAGTTACTTAGTGGTAATGTGTACATATTTGTATATGACTGGTTCAAAGTGGAAGCATAGGGAAAAATATATGCAAGTAGCATGAGGCCAATCGCAACTCATGATTGTCCACGGGCTGAGTCTCCAACGGTTATACATATGCTGACACAGACATTCTTAGACCCTCCAATAACTACAAGGTCGCCAGAGAGACCGAAAAGAAAAAGAAGGGAATCTCAATTTCAAAACAAAAAGCTGTATCATTGTGGGGGAGGCAATGAGGCTGGGCACACAATCAAAACTTGCAAAAATCCAAATCCAAGCTAAAAACAAGGAGTACATGAGTGTATATGCTTTTGATAGTTACTTTTTGGTTATGTATATATAAACCATGATTTAGGCGCATTCTTTGACCCCTTTTGCTTGTTGCATTCGTCCCCAACTTGGTGTATCTATGTAAAGATCATATCATATTAAGTGGAATGAATATGTGAAAAAAAGTACCTACTCATACTACTTAATATTTTAATGTCATAGTATATATGGAAATGATAAGCTATTTAGTTGTGATAGTACAGGTATTAAGTTGCAACAAATGGGTAGAAGATATTGTTTACATTTATGCTATATTATTGTCACAGGTTGGCCATTGACCTTATGAAAATAACTCTTTTTTTTTGTGTGAAAACATATATAAGGCCTTGTGAACAAGGCCTTCAACTATTGCAAATGTGGCATGAGGAATTTTAGGTACATTGAGTCATTACTGGGTTCAGTTGATGGTAAGACTGTGTCACACTGTGAAAAAATTAAACTGCTTAGAGGACGTTGTTAATATAACTTATGTTGCAAATAAAGCATTACACGTTGTAAACAATGATGTTCTAGGTTATTGTTTTTTGCACAAGTTATTGCCCTTGTGCAGCAGCAGAAAAATGTTGTAAACATAATTTAATGAGTTGTAAAATTAACTATACATGTTGGAAATGTAACTGAAGACATTTTAAACCAATTTATGTTGTTAATTTCCTTCCTATATGTTCAGTTAGCTTTAAATGTGGCGAGGTGATAGAAGAAGTTGTTAATATAACTTATGATATTGTAAATAAAGCATTACATGTTGTAAACAATGATGTTCTAGGTTATTACTTCTTGCACAAGTTATTACCCTTGTGTAGCAGTAGAAAAAAGTTGTAAACATAACTTAATGAGTTGTAAAATTAATTAGACATGTTGGAAATGTAACTGAAGACATTGTAAACCAATTTATGTTGGTAATTTCACTCATCTAAAAGCTATTTGAGATTTTGAGAGTTGGTAGGGCAATCATGCATCCAATAACCTTGGTGGGCGCCGATAGACATGCAAATGAAGTGGTTACACATTGTTAAAATAACTCATGCAATTGTAAATGAAGCTTTATCAGTTGTAAACAATGTCATCCGTACATGTACACTTGCTATGGACCAAGATCTTTTCCAGGTACAAAGACAGAAATAAGTTGTAAAATTAATTGCATAAGTTGACAAATTAGCTTAAAATGTTGTAAAAACAGCATTCGTTATGGTTACCATTCGTTAAAACATAGTTGTTAAAATGACATCCAATGTTGTGAAAACATGCATATCCACTTGTAAACAAAAAAAAAAGGGTGTGGCGACATTGATGTGTAAAGACGTTGTTTACTTTACCTGTGCAACAACTTCAATAAACTACTAAAAATGCTGTAAACATACGCATAACATGTTGTTAAAGTCCGCACTTGGCAAACTTGAAAGCAAATCATTCCATATATATGTGTTGTCAAAATAACTGATTATGTTGCCAAAATAACTCATGTTGTTATTAAACATCTCTGTACATGAGTCCTACATTAGTGTCTTGTGCTGCAACAAGGCGTTCCTACAAAATATCAACACAAGTACATTACAACTAGCAATAACCACAAAATAAATGTTCCAAATGCTACATGTATTTCTTCCTCTTTATTTGTTGATTTCCAGCGAGAAGGGACATTGTGCGTGCTTGTTCTGCTCATGTGTCACTAGCCACCATAAATATTACACCTTTAGCTGTTGAATCTGATCATCAAGAAGCTTAGGTATGGTGTACCCTTCTTTATCATGTGTAGAGCCATCCCAGCTATATAACCATGACAAAACATGAACGCCATATGAATTGTTGCAAAACAAAGTGGCACATACATAGTTCCAATATTATAACAACCGAATGGTTCAAAAAAGCTAAATTTCAAAGACTTGGAGGGAAAAAAACTACTAATGTATCAGCTTGGACGTGCACTTTTACCCACTTGACTTCCTTTGCTATTTCTTCTCCTTTGTCAAACACTTCCGGTTTAACTTGACGAAGTACGTTAACGATGCAATCTCTCTCCATGTTGTAAAAACAAATGTGTCATGTCACAAAACAACAATGACAACTGCACACAAACCATTTAAGAAAGTAGTACTTACACATTGCTATGCCAGCCTTTCTTTGGCTCGAAAATCTTCCTTTTGCTTTTTGCTCAATCTTTTGGGTTTTTTTGAGGGACCGGCCCCTGAACGTGCATCTTCTGCTAGCTTTTGTATCCTTGCATATGTGAAGTGGTCAACCAATGAGTCTAGCGCATAGAACCGCATTGTCTTCATCTCCAAAACGTAACAAAACCAATGATCGAGGCACAGTGTAGGAGCAAAAACGAAGTCGTAACCCCTAATGTTGTATCCAATATGTTTAGGGAAGATCCACGCTGCATGCGATTCCAATGACTAGTTCTTTAGATCCACTGACATTTGTTGCATCAATTCTGCGAAAAATATGTGTCTAGTCAACCGGCTGATCTTGTGTAGTTGATCCCCCACCACTATCCTCGCAACCATGGACATAAACTATGCACCATTACAAAAATGTGAGAAACTCACTGACTTCAATTAACAAAGTGTGAGTTTATTCTACAAATAAACTTACCCTGTTACTAATCCACCCCCTTGGACGAAGACAATATAGTTCAGTGCAGGTCAAGAAATAATCATACATATCCACAAACTCTCTAATAGAGAAAGAAGCGCACAAAGTTAGTTATCATGATTCAAATCGATTGAGATTGAAGAAGTGTAATTACTTACTCTTGCTCCTCCTCTGCTGAATTAGATATTGTAGTGCACATTTGATATAAACTTTCCTTATCCTTGTCATCTTTACTTCTCTTCTTACTCATTGTTGTCATCAGGGAGAGGCAATAGCAGGTTTCTTAACCCTTGTAGATTTCCTCAATTGCAATTCTTCCTTCCCTTTCGATTGCAATTCCTCTTTATCTCCTATATCAGCTGCACCTTCTTATTCTTCCATTGACCCTTCGTCTTCATTTATAGACAGGACTTCATCGTCTTCTCCTTTTTTTGTGTCACCCCCTCATCTTCACTTGATAATATAGGTTCTTCATCTTCACTTTCTGATGGAGATTTTACGCCTTCTACCTTTTCCTCCCCTTCATCCATCTTCCCCCCGCCCAACAGCCTCGTCTGAAGTGAAACGAGTTCCTCTTGCACCATTGACACAACCCTTGACATAATTCGATCATATGTTCTCTTGATTTCTTGCAAATTAAGCATGGAAAAAAATTAATTGAATACTTTGGACACAATGTGTGGCTGCCATCAAATTTCATGTCTTACCCAGTGTGTTAGCATAGTTTGTTGATGCAATTCGGAAGAGGCAGGTCCAACTACATTACCGACTGAATGTAGCAACCCTTGGTTGCTTTCCTTCTCTATTTGCACTCTACTCTTGATGTTGTTGTCATTCCAAAATGCAATCACATTGTCACTTATAGAGGCGTGTAGTTGGCCCAGGGAAAAATGTTGCAAGCAAAACACCTGTATACAAATGAAATAACAACTTATCAGTAGCAAATTTCAACATCTAATGCAACAATTTACAACTAATAAAACAAAGCCAACAAAGGTTACATAGATAAAACTTACACTTACCATCAGAAAATATATACATCCAATTGATTCTGCCTGCATCTTTCCCTTTCATGACTTTTTTCTTGTACTATGCAAGTGAATTGGATAGTTCATTCAACACAAAGGTCGACTAATCATAGTCCCAGAAAGCTCTTTTTGTTGCCGCCATCACCTTCAACACTCAATCACTCACTTTAATACCTGCTCCAGGATACAAGAGAGTTCCCAACGCATACATAACAAACAGGAATTCAAATTCTAGATCATCCTCTCTCTTAATTAGCCATTTTTTGATCGCCTTGTATGGCACTTTCCCGTACAATTTCTTCAATTGTTCAACACCTTCTTCTTTGTTAAAATAGTCTTATGTGAACAATATATACCCTAACACTTTTGGCAACCTCTCTCCATGTCCATCTTTACTTTTTTTGTTTTTCGGCATTTTCTACTTAACCTTAAACATAATTACTACTTTAATGACCCACCACAAAAAACATAAGACATTAACCATTCATTTATATCTAACGAATTAGTGATTTATGAAGTTAATTGCAATTCCATATCAGCAATGCACATAATAGAGTCATCTACACAATATATCAATCACACATTCATATATATGAACAATGAAGCATAAGGGTTTACTTCACAATCTTCAAAAGAAAGGCCATGAACAAAACTTTCTTTTGGAACTTATCACACACAACATACATTTTTTCATATCAACAATTGCTAGCTATTCTAAAGTGACAAGTACCAATTCGTACATCAGTCTACACTGAACCTAACGCCAAATTAACTTCCTATACTAACCATTGTTTTGTTGGAACCACTAAAAAATAGTGCTAACTAGCACAAACAGTGGCATTAATAGAACATTGATTATCAACATTAACATACTTCCAAATGCAGCAATTCTAGAGGAGCACATTATCAGCCTCATACCCATTGATTCAGACCTAAAACCCAATGCTAGAGGAGCACATTATCAGCAAACCACATTATAAAAGCAAAAAAGGAAAGGGACTTTTCTGATCATTGACTTTTCAAAGGGACTTTTGTGGTATTTTTTCTGTAGCTTGGGACCTAGGTGTCATTTTCCCTATTATTTTTCATATGTGGACCTCATGAAGTCAGGCAAAATTTTCTCCCACTTGTCCACGTCATCTCTCTTTCTCTCATCCCCTCATCTCACCCTTCCCCTTCTCTCTCTCTTCTCTCTCACTTAACTTGATACCGATGGCCACTCACCCCCTCCTTAATGAAAAAGGCGTGATTTTGCTACCTTGAAAAAGCATAGATTTTGCAAATGGGAGCAATCTGAAGGCGGCGATGCAAACATGGACCCTGAGAAGGCAAAATTCTTACTTTCAATCCAAATTTGAATATATGAAATCCAACATCCCAGAACAAATTCAAATTCAAAACCAAGACCATCATAGATTACATAGGCCAAACCAGAAATCAGCAACATAATTAATTATAAAAATCATCTTCTCATGCTCTTCTTCTTTTTCACTTGTTCGTTCCTTCTAGCAACTGTCATTTTCTGACATATACTCTCGACAAAAACAAAATGAACCACCACCCCTCTCTGCTACTTTCTCCAGATTCCATCTCCCCCTTCTTCCCTCTCTTTTGCTACATTCCTACATAGCTTTCCAAATTCTTTTGCAGGCCACCAAAGAGAGACTCTGTAAAAAAGCAAAAGATAAAAAAAAAAAAGAATGAGTTTTTGTTTCTGCAACAGCACTTTTCTTCTTTGGCAATTCAAGCTCGTACTAATCACTCTCAAGCCACCAATTTCTACACAAACCAACCTCCTCCTCCTCATTATTATCATCCTCAAAATCACAACCTCACCATTGCTTCTCAATTCAACCACTTGCATCCATTGCCATAAGACATCGACCTAAGACCCGTCAAGGGGATTCCGGTGCATCACAACCAACACTGTTGAGAAAGAAGAGAGAGAGAGAGAGCTAGAGGAAGGGTGAGAGGATGAGAGTAAGAGAGATGACGTGGACAAGAGGGAGAAAATTTCACCTGCTTTAGTGGAGCCACATATGTAAAATAACATACGTTTTGCATCAACTAATGGTATTGTTATTTTTACACCATTTCAAATTTATTATGTGTATTTTTGCACCCTTTAAAATATATTTGTGTTAGACGCTCTTTAAGCAAAATTTTGTTGTTAAATCTGCACCTTAACCCATTAAAATATAACCGATGATACCAAATTGATGTTTCTAAGTGATTGAAATTGCAATAAATTCAGATTGTTGATCACATTGAAGTGAATTCATCCCACGCGTTGTATGGGGAACGCCTTACACAATAGCTTTTATATGTTAGTGATGGTAAATTAAGCTAGCATCATGATTGGATAACAAAGATTAACAAACTTAAGGAGTTATTAATGCCTATTTTGGCAATGGTACATTATATTGCACTATTATTTTAAGTCACGTTAAAGTCCTTAAATGCCTTAGAAGATTTTATGTATGGGCATTGGGCACCTAGAAGTCTTCGAGAGGGCAAATATGCCTTGAAAGTTTAAAAAATAAGGCAATTTTGCCCTTCTGTTAACGAGCAATAATGATCAACATTTTGTTGACCAAATATTCAAAGGTGGCATGCCTATGTGGCATCCGCCTCACCCTTTTTTATCCATATTAGTCGTCATATTTTTTAGTAGGATTTAAAAAAAAAACCCCTTAGATCCTCCCGTGCAATGTCTCGAGTTCTTGATATAAGACTTTGTTTTCCTATTTAGGGAGATTAAAAAAACTAAATAAATTACTTAATTATATATTAGTTTATACGTCAAGCAAATTAGTGTGAAAAAAATGATAAATATAAATATATTAAAATAATTTATTTAGCATCTTAGTCTCCCTGCCCAAATTAATTAACTACCAGAACTAGTATTTCTTTTTAAAAAAAATTATGGCATTGAAATGTGAAGCTTTTGACCCCCCGGGCCCCCAAAAAAAAAAAAAACCATCCATCATAGAGTATTTACTGGCTTCGTTGGCGTCTGAATCAATGTACCTCCTCCTCCTCTTCCTATTGCAACTTTTTCGTTTATTAGGCTTGTGATATTGTAAGAGTTAATCAGGTCTTTCACTTAAACAATGCTAAACAAAATTAGTAAGTAATATAGATCACAAAACTGATGAGGAATCAAACTTATTAGTCTCAGAGCAATAGATGACACACTAACCGCAAAGCCCAAATGTTTGAAAATTTACTGCAAAAACATGACAATATAAAGCCTGACAATTAATTAAAGCAAAGGCTCATAACATGTTCTTAATGAATCAGAAATTCTGTAGGAAGATTTAGAACTCTAATTTTTAATGATTCCTTTATATTAATGGAAATTAGAGTTCTAAATCATTGAAAATAAGCAAAACCAGAGAGAGAATCATTAATCGGAGGTTATATCAGAAGTAGGATTTGAATGAAAGAAGTGTTAACATATAATATCAAACTCAAAAGGTGACAGTTACCCAGTACACTTAACCATGAAAAATAATTTAGCCCATACACTTCTAGCAAAAGAAGGAAAAAACTCATTTAGAAAGTCTGCCCTAATAGAAAAGAAAAAATTTGAAATAGCTTAGGTAGAAAATAATTTAACTAATCATTGGAAACTCATTCCCTCTCTTCCTTAATTCAATACTTCCTCTGGTACTTAATATAATATATGTTTACCTAATTTAATTAAATTAAGGAAGTTTGTTAAGTTAGTTAATATAACATGTATTTTTTAAAATACTTTAGTTATCTTCTTTAATTCTTTTATTCCCCCTTTTTCATGATTATTGTTGAGGAAGTATCAATAAGAATAAATTAAGAAAAGATTGATAAATATAAAAATTATGTATTATATTTAAGACCAAGATAAACTCTCTAAATATATTTCATACAACCGATAAGAGGGATTTAAGACATCATGAGTATGCAGCGACCTTGAAACGACAATATGGGTGTTTGGTAGTGCGATTGTAGGGTCAAATCACACGATTATTCACCAATTCGTACGAGTGAGAGGATAAAGTTTTTTTTAAGGGTTTGGTTAGATAAAAACGCATTCATGCTCTTGTCAAATTCGTGCGATTCACAATAAGCTCATAGGAGTTGCTTTTTGCTATTGTTTTGTGTTATTTGTGTTAAAATATTTGTTTAGTTGTATTTTGTGTATTATCATGCTGATTGTAATTTTATCTTTAATATACTTTTTCAGTTCTAAAAAATACTTTAAAATATTTTTTAGTGTTTTAACTCCTTAAAATATTTTTTCAGTTGTACCCATTATTCTAACAGAATGATTGCAATTTTACCCTTAATATACTTTTTCAGCTTCAAAAATTACTTTAAAATAGTTTTTAGTGTTTTTAACCCCTTAAAATATTTTTTCAGTTGTACCCAGTGTGCTAACAAACTAATTGCAATTTTACTCTTAATGTACTTTTTCAGCTCCAAAAATTACTTTAAAATATTTTTTAGTTCTTTTAACCCCTTAAAATATTTTTTCAGTTGTACCTAATATTTTTAAGTAATTTTTAAATATTTACTTGATTTTTTAAATATTTTTTCACCCACTCTCTCTTACCATTATCATAAAAATCATTTATATTTAAACCAATCCAAACACTCACTTACTTTTACAAAAGTCATTTATACAATTATCAATCCAAACATAAATTACATTACAAAATCTGGCTTTTATGCTGTTCCAAACACACACAATATACCTCTCAAAACAAAATCAGACAAGAACAAGGCATAGAGTGGCAAACAGCTGCCTATGCCTCATGTGTCTTCCATTCACATCCATCCTACCCCTCACATGTAAAACATTAAAACAAATAAAGGGTGATATGTGAATTCCAAATAACCAACTATTAATTTATAGGATAAATGCAGTAAAAATTTATTAAAAATATAAGAATTAAATTACATTAAATCTAAACGTACAAAATCAATCTAACAAGGAGTAACGAGCACATTCCCAAATATTCATATAAAGAAAGCAAATTCCCACCATCCTTAAGGGCCCGTTTGGTACGTAGAATTAATTTAGATGGATATGGAAATGGATATGGAAATGAGGTTTAAAAGTGTGTTTGGTATGTCATGGAATTAAGATCTAATTTTTACATGAAAAGACCAAAATATCGCTCTAGATTAAAAAAATAATAAAATGCTCCCCAAAATCCCATCCCTACGAAACTCTTTGTGCACTGGAATATGAAATATCAGTCAAAAGCTTCCGTTTTTTTTTTGTCAAAAAAGCTTCCATTGAATACCCAGAAAAGCAATAGCATCGAAGTGGATCTTTCTCGAAACTGAAAATCAAAATCCATCCTTGATCTCTCTTTTTCTATCTGTTATGTTTTTGTTCAGATTGAAGTGGGTCTTTGTCGAAACTGAAAAACAATGTCCATCCTTGATCTATCTTTTTCTATCTATTTTTTTGTTCAGATCGAAGTGGGTCTTTGGCAACGATGAGCTTGAAGCCGAAGTTGTGGTTCTCCACAACCTGAAATATCAATATCATCGAAGCCCCACATCTCACGTCGGCGCTGAAGGTTGCCGGAGAAGGAGAAGGAGAAGATGAAGTACCGGGAAGAATCAAGGATGACTCTCCGTCACGGGGGGCTGGAGGTCATCATCGCCATCGCCGTCGTAGGTGGTTGGAGGTAAGTGATGAGGTGCTGGGGTTAGGTCTGACGAAGATGAAGAATGGGGTACAATTAGAATTCCAAGGAATTTTTCAGAATTCCAAGGAATTTTTCAGAATTCCATAGGTTGGATGATGGAGCCCAATTCCGTCAAATTTGATGGAATTGGCTTCCACATGGAAATCAATTCCATGATCATTTTTGTATACCAAACAGACTCACATGAAAATCAATTCCATTTCCATATGCATCTACCACATTTCCAGCATACCAAACGGGGCCTAACTCTTTTTTACGACTCCATGTCATGATCCAGACCGCTTGAGAGATGTAGCCAGGCCGAAGTCCACAAACTCAACATTGGGTTAATGAGTCCCTCGCTTACCCGCTAGGCGCCACGGCTGTCATACCCAAGAGCCTACCCAAATCAAGCCTAAGATTGAATAATCTGTGTCATATATGGCAAGTTAACCCCAACAACTCCAACACAACCCAAAACATCATAAATCAAATAATCCAGTATAAAAATAAAAATATAAATACGAGTTACAAAGATTAATCATACAGTTTCAAAATATTTTCCGTCTCACTAAACTTTTCACAGCATAAAAGTAACGTATTTCACAAAGCAATTTTTTCATGATATCAACATAAATAAATTACAATTTCCAAATCATAAAATGTCTAGCAATCTTGAAACAAACAAGTGAAATAAATTAATTATGGTTACCTCCACCCCAAGCTATCGAGAAAAAATTCCACAAGAAATACTCTAGACACAGTCAAATCTACAAATTAATAACACGGTTACAAATTAATTTATGAGTTAATCAAGCAGTTAATTTAATTATCTAATTTCAAATTTTTGAATCTGTACGCAAAATACCCAATCTAACATTAAACTCTAACTCTAAATCTCTTAAATCTTGTAATATAAATATTCTAAACCAATTGAATTTAATTTGTCTCTTACGTCTATGATCCCACGATCATGATAGCCAAAACTCAATGCTTTTATGCTTAAGTCCAGATTTTTAAACTTGCTCTCTTCACCCAAAAAAAAAAAAACTATTACGTTAGAAAGCTCTTGTTGCGGAGAACAATGTTTGTAAAGGGAATTTTGTGATTGAGAGAGGTTATACGAGTACGAAATCGAGCTCTGAAGATTGATCTCTTAAATAACAAAAGCTCTCGCCTCTCTCTGTACTCTTCACAGGGCATGGGAAGCATTTCAACCCCTCCCATGTACCAATATATACAAACATGCATTAGCCCTATGTGGGAATTTTCCCTTTTTAGTATTCTCTTTCCCTATTTTTCTCCCATATTTCACTTCATGTAAGCATACGTAAGTGATTCGATCACCTTAATACCTATACATATTTATTTCTTTCTCTCGAAGTTGCCGCAAGCAGCTCGGGTTGTAATAGAGTGGTGGCAGGGCGCGTGGATTAGGTGGGCGAGGCAAAAGTTGTTGCTGGAGAAATCACCATTGGAAAATCATTTGAGAGAATAGAGAGTCGTGGGGGATAGAAGAGAAGATGTGAAGGTGGGTGATGTCAAGCGGAAACACTGGAATGCAGTACATTTTTTTTTTGTTGCCCATCCGGTTCATCGGAGTTTTGCCCCGACTACATCCAGATCCGACCCGCGTCGCGCGCCTGATTATGGTGGGAGAGTCTCCTTATAAGAATTTTCTATATACACAAGGCTCGAACCCAAGACATTATTTAAACGAAACCAAGCCGCTTACCACTTAAATGGAATGCAAGTACATGGCACAAAAGATTTGGGCGAAGAGACGATAGATGGGGGAAGGAAACTAAAGCACAATTTTTTTTTTTTTTAAAAAAACAATTTAGCACAAGCATACATTGGTTGATACTTGGGTTGAGCCCATCGGGCTTATTTGCTTTAACCCGTTTTAAATTGAGTATGGGGCATCCAAACAATGATTTTAGGATAAGCTGGCTTTTAGGCCCAAGCTTTTTAAATTCGAGTCTGTTAATGCCTTGCTTGTTAAACCCGCATAATATATATTTTTTCATTTAAGATATGTTTTAGTTATTATTTATTTAAATTATTTTAATCTTTTATAAATTACATGATCAAACATGATGCAAAAATATTAGGATATTTATGCGATTATGGATCATTTTTCTATTAAGATTTAGGATAACACTTTGATTTGATTTGATTTTGGAATTTTGATATTGTATCTTGCTATTAATTTTTAGGGAAAATTCCAGAAAACTACAAGCAAAAATACAAAAGGACAGAAAGGTTGGGTGAAAATAAGAAATCCCAAATCAGTTGCTCATGAGGAATCTGGCATTTCATATGTTAGCAAAATGACCTACATGCCCTCCTAAAAAGGGGAAGTAAAGAGACGCGCAGAGAGTGACGGAGGGAGGGAGACAAACGAAGAGACACAAGATTCAAAACAGAAAGGGAGGAGGGCGCGATGTCGGGCTGAGGGAAACAGGGACACACGAGTGCCAGCTGAGGGGAACGAGGAGAAAGGAGATCGGACTGACGGTGCGGTGGGGAACGTTGGGCGGCGCGGCGAAGGGAGATGAAGGTCCGGCGAGGTGTGGGGTGTGGGAAGGCAGAGCAGCGCGGTGAGAAGAAGGGGAGGTGAGTGTGGGGTGTAGGCGGCGCGGTGAGAAGAAAGGGAGGCCCCTTCTTTTGTCGCGGCTTCGTGTGCGTGTCCTCTTCTTCCCCATTTTCTCGGGTTGGCTTCTTCGATTCGCATGGTTTTGATTACGATTTCGGTGCTCTCGGTGTGCCCTGGTGTATGTTCATGATATAATAAGTTAGCCTTCTCTCAATGTTAATTTTATTTTTTATTTTTGATTTAGGTGTTCGTATTACTGGGGTGTGGGCGGTGCGGTGAGAAGAAGCCCAGGCGAGTATGGTGGGTGGGAAGGAGGAGCGGCGAGGCGAGATGAGTGTCGGGGTGTGGGAAGGGGGCGGAGCAGGACGGCGAGGCGCGGCACGGAGTGGCGGCGCTCCTCTGCTGTTGGTTAATCAAAGAAGGTGAAGAGAAAAGCTGAACTGGAATCGGAAGGACCTCAAACCCGTATGCTATAGGTATTACCAATAATGTTCATGGTTGTGGTATGATTTTTTGGCATTTGTCAGTAGGTGAATATAAATAGAGATTGCAGAAACTTTGATTGATTGAGGTAGAATAGGTTGAAATTAGTACTGAAAGGATGGTAATGGGGAAGTAATGGACAGCAGGACTTCTAGTGACTGTACTAATGCTGCCAAAGTATGCACTGTCATGTAGTTCCACTAGTAGATTTGCTTGTACTAATCCTTAATCTTTGCTCGGTTCATTGACTCGCACTAGTACATTTATATATTTTACATATACATATGTTGATTTCTTTTGATTAATAGTGAGAGGGATGTTGTCAATAAAGAAGGTGATGTTGTTAATAGTGAGAGAGATGTTGTTTTCAGGCATATGTTGATTTCTTTTGATTAATAGTGAGAGGGATGTTGTTAATAAAGAAGGTGATGTTGTTAATAGTGAGAGAGATATTGTTTTCAGGCACATGTTGATTTCTTTTCATTAATAGTGAGAGGGATGTTGTTAATAAAGAAGGTGATGTTGTTAATAGTGAGAGAGATATTGTTTTCAGGCACATGTTGATTTCTTTTCATTAATAGTGAGAGGGATGTTGTTAATAAATAAGGTGATGTTGTTAATAGTGAGAGAGATGTTGTTTTCAGGCATAACAAAGAACTAAAAATTTGTTTTCAGGCAGTTATTCCTGTAGTGACAGAAATAGGAATTAGATCGATGGCCATGAGGTTTGAATGTGTTTATGAATATGACTAATTTGATTGAGTGTAACATTGTAGAGGTTTGTATTCTCATGCATAGAGTTGATTGGATTGTATAATTGGATACATGTTTGGTTGAGGGTCTATTTTGTTAAGGCTCTTGTACTTGGATGTTGAAAGTTGTTTTGTAGCAAAACATGGTGGTTGAAGAAGGGCAGGATTTGGATGAACAAGGGAACAAGGAGGTGGGAAAAGGGCAGACAACAAAAGCATTGAAAAATGGCTTAGTGTTGTTTAAAATAGAGTTTTTCAACAAATTGAAGGGGAAAAAAGATGATAAATGTGTTCTACCCTTCAATGATGCGCTAGAAGCATGGAGAGCATTAAGTGACCGGGAGAGAAAGGAATATTGTGAGAAGGCAAAATATACTCAGAATGAAAAGAAAGCAATAATGGAAAAGAAGACTACGAAGAGGAAAATACCTTTTATCACACGTTCCTCAATCCGGCAATTCAAGCAATTGGCTGACTTCATAAGCAAAGACACAAGTCTGAAGGATAGGGTTGAGAGATTAGGTTTCGGGAAGTTGCTTGAGGTTGGAGGTTGCAATCGGTTACCAAAAGATCTTATTGCGTCAATGCTCCGGTCATATGATCCACCAACTCACCAATTCCGAATTAGGGGCAAGACAAGGGAAATTTCAGCGATTGACGTGCACCAATTACTTGGTGTGCCGCACGGAGGTGAACTTATTTGTGGTGATGTGGATAATGATGACCCAGTGTACACAAAGCAAAGAGTGAGTATTCAAAACGCCTATATAGCAAGATTTTTGAGGCCATTATTGGGGGGAGAGAGAATGATCATTTTGAGTTCTTGTTCATGTTGTACACACTTGGAACGTTTCTAGCTCCTACTGCAAGCCCAAAGGTCAGTTATTGGGTACTGAAGGTGATGAGTGCGACCATAAAGGGCTTTGAGAAATTTGATTGGGCAACCTTCATAATTCAAGAGTTGTGGAAAGAGATGGAAGACTATGTTAGAGCTGTTAGGAAGAACAAGACTACCAACACGAATGTCGGTGGATGCGTGTACTTATTGTTGGTACGTATTTATATTTTTTTTCCAATTTATATGCTTCAATTGCCAATTGTTGTAGCTGATAATATGTGATTGAATGGACAGCTATATTTCGGTGAGCACTTCACAATGGTGACAACTGAGAGACACCAATATGGTGATGCTATAAAGTATTGGACTGAGGAGAGATTTAAAGAAATGGTTAAATTAGAGAGGGAAAGCAATATGGGCATACTATTTGGAGGAACGGCCTCCCAAACATATGTGCAGCCAGAGGACAACATAGGAATTGACCATTTGGACCAGGTATTTGTATCTAACTTCCCGTAGTTGTACGTTACAAACAAATTCCTAACATTGACATTTCATTTGTCGTGATTAGGACCTGAAAGATATGTATAGAAGATTGACGAGGATCATTGCTGAGGAGTTGATAAAAGTCCAAGTGAAGAGAGGGGGCAGGAAAAGATCAATGGACAAGAAGATCACAAGAAGGAAATGGACCCTCATGCACACGATGTTCATAACGTTGTTTCTGCTAAAGTAGAAGAAAATTATGAGGAGGAAGAGAAGGCCTCTGAAAGTGATTTTGGTGATTCTCCCATTAGCGTATCAGATAGTGGAGGAAAAGGAGGGGACGCTGTGGAGGACGAAGAGGTTGGCATGGGTCAAGTGTTGTGCAGATCATGTAGGGTTAGAAAAGAGAAGAAAATAGAATCCCCGTATGTTATGCCTAAGGAAATTAAGCGGAAAAAGAAGGAAGTGGACGACAAGGAAAGGTTTTTCCATATAATTTCCCAGCTCCCTCCAAGCATAGGTGGAGATAAGTGAGTGATCGACGTTTGCCTTACCTGTCATTTGTATTTTAGACCAATTGAATAATGTTTTGTAACCTTTGTTTTGTTGTTGCCTTGTTATTGAATGTAATGATAGGGAAATGGTGACCATGTGTGACGAATATGTCACTCGAGAAGAGCTATACTCTTTAGGTGGAATTCATAAGGTGAACAATCGGGTAAGTAAGACCAAATGTAGATGATAAGCTGTATATTGTTTAGTAAATGGCCAATGTTTGATTATGTCATTCTGGACTGCAGGTGGTGTCGCTTGTTTGCAAGACTTTGATGGCAGATATAAAGGAACAAGGACTCATTAAGAGGCACATTTTTTATGCCGACTTTATGGTCAGTAAATTATGAGGAAATAAGGGGTTGTGCCTTTTTTTATTGATACTAATATGTATATTTTGTAGGCGCTTGTTGTCGGCAAAGGTAAGAATTGGAGACCCTCAGATTACAAGGGTCACTTACTGCCGGAGCGAATAGGCTACAATATAGCGGATTGTGAATTGGTTATTGGCCCCGTACTTGTGCGTGAACATTGGTTTTGTGTAGCCTTAGAGCCGAAAACCATGAATTTCTTTGTTCTGGACTCTATGCAACCAACAGTTGAAAAGAAAAAAACAAAGAAAAATAGCATATTCGAAAATCCCCAAGACTACGCAGTGGAGACATGTGTACTGTGCTTTTTCACTTACTGTTTCCTTTCATTTAATATGTTCAGATCACAACTCCACTGATGTTATTATTTTTTTCGGGTTCAACGGGACAGGTTTTATGATATACTTCAATTTGTCAGTCACAATCGGCATGGCAAGAATCCAAAGGCTGATATCATTCGGGCGCCTATACCACAGCAAAATAATCTATATGTCTTACCTATACCACATCAAAATAATCTGTATACCACAGTGGGACAAGTTGACTTTTTTCACTTGTGTTACCAAGGAAGTGACTGTTGTTTGCAATTATAGGAAAGACTGTGGTGTCCACGTGTTGATATGGTTGTTTCAATGGAGCCCAAATGTGACACTCGATTACACAAATGTATGTACTTTTGCATGTCAACTTTACATGTGCACTCAACTTTTCATGTGCACTTTACTTTTCATGAAAATGTTCTCTACTTTTGATGCGTACTTCATTTTCTGTAGGACCAAGTAACACAGTACATGAAGGATATTTTATGGTGGCTGGTCAATCATCCTCGAAATTCATCTCGTGTTGACGCTCTTAGTCTGTTGGCAAAGCCACCCACTAAACGACAACGGTTTACACAGTAGACTTTAGTCATATTGTCTGCCACAATAGGAACATGTTGGCATATACCTTTTTGTTATGGGCAACGTTATTTTGTGAAAAGCATGATAGTTGTGTGCACATGTTGTGCCTTTTTGTCCCCCAGTTTGGACGCTACTTTGCTGCCATTGAAAGTGCAATGTAATGACGTGTCGCATGTTTGTTCATTATTTGAATTTTTTGTCTCACCTGATGTACATTTGTTATTAACACCAGCAACCCGTACATTAACACCGCAAACCTCTTAAATAACATCACATGGCGAGTTTACAACTCTTCCTGCTATTAACATCATTACATTCGTTATTAACGACTTGGCGTCGGTAATTAACAGCATCCAATGAACAGGTTAGGACGACGTCATGTAAATTAGAAACACAACTTATATGCGCGTAATAACATCTTTCCTTTCGCTGTTAATGACTATGCCTCGCCGATTCACATCTCCGAATAACAAGTTTGGACGACGTCACGTAGATGGGAAAACACAACTTGTGTCTGCGTAATAACATCTTTGCTTTCATTGTTAACGACTATGCCTCGCCCATTCACATCTTCCAATAACAAGTTTGGACAACGTCACGTAGATGGGAAAACACAACTTGTGTCTGCGTAATAACATCTTTCCTTTCACTGTTAACGACTATGCCTCACCGATTCACATCTCCTAATAACAAGTTTGGACGACGTCAAGTAGATGGGAAAACACAACTTGTGTCTACGTAATAACATCTTTGCTTTCATTGTTAACGACTATGCCTCGCCCATTCACATCTTCCAATAACAAGTTTGGACAACGTCACGTAGATGGGAAAACACAACTTGTGTCTGCGTAATAACATCTTTCCTTTCGCTGTTAACGACTTTGCCTCGCCGATTCACATCTCCTAATAACAAGTTTGGACGACGTCACGTAGATGGGAAAACACAACTTGTGTCTGCGTAATAACATCTTTGCTTTCATTGTTAACGACTATGCCTTGCCTATTCATATCTTCCAATTACAAGTTTGGACGGCGTCATGTAGATGGAAAAACACAACTTTTATACCCTTAATAACATCATTCTTCTCTTTATTAACAACTTTATATTTAGTATTAACAACATTATTTCGTTCATTAATATCTTCCGAACAAGAAATGTGAACTTTTTAGCATCGTTGGCTTAACGCAACACCTTTCACATCTTCCATTCACACGGACAACAGAAGATGTGTGAAGGAACAAGTTTGCAACAAAACATGTTACCAGCATAATAACACCATTTCCCTCTATAATAACAATATGGTTATGTTGATTAACACCATTATATATGTATCAGTTCCTGACAGATCACAATCTGCATAATTACATTTCTAAACCATATAAAGCCCAAAAACAAGCTACACACTGCCCCTTGTACACGTTGACATATTTCATGACAAGGGAACATTATCTCTGGACTAGTACATAATGTTTCCTTGTCACAAACATTGGATTACATAAAACACTAATTAAAGTAACTACCTACTGGAGTACACAATTGACACCAACCCATCTCCCAAAAAAACCATGAGTGGGTTGACAGCACCTTTACAAAAGCATAATCAAAAAGTTTCACTTCACAATATTGCAACTCCTTCATGTTGACAGTTTCACTTCATCCAATATCAGCCTGGGTTTGGATTTTTGCATGTCCTTTTAGTGTGACCGGCTTCATGGCAACTTGCACAGTGGTATATCTTCTTGTTTTGGAATTGCGATTCACGCCTTTTGGTTCTTGGCCTACCTGAAGGTCGGCTGGTCCTTGGGGGCAACAAAAAAGTTTGACCTGCAAAATTTTCCAACATATAGTTGTTTGTGTCAGGTTTGTTGATTGTCACAATTGGAACCATACTACGGCTATAAATCTGTTCTTGGGATGTGATTTTGTAGCATTCTTCAACGTACTCATACACATTGGTATGAACATGCTTTATGGCTGCACAAGCATGTGCACAAGGGATCCCCGATATTTGCCACACTTGACAACTGCAAAGACATAAACAAAGATCAACACTTAATGCTCCATATTTTGTATGAACACAAAGGCTACCCCTACCATAATTTTCAGGGGACATATGTTCAGCATGAGCAACATTTTGCTTCAGCATTGACTCTATGTTGGGGCCTATCCCATTTTTCCACTTACTCATTGCCATACTAGATGCATACATCTTCTTGGCAACCTTCTCACGATGTTCATGAATAAGTTGGGCCACATTGTGTTTCCTCTCCTTCACCATCCACGCGTTAAATGATTCAGCAATGTTAGTAGTTATGTTATCCCATCTTCGGAAGGGGAACTTGCTCAATGCCCATTTATCAATATCCCCTTGCTGATTCAGCCACTCATACATCTCTGGATAGGAATTTTGCATGTAGTCCATTGCCTTATTGAAATCGGCATCCAACCTTGCATATGCAATATTATCAAGCAACCGTAATGCATCTTCCTTTGAACACCCACTAGTCTTCCTCTTGCTTCTATTTACTTTCAGCAATTCTGAACTAACATTCTCCTTCACATGCCTATAACAATAAGCATGTCTTTCCCCCCAAAAATTGTCCTCACCACCCCTTTAATTGCATTGTGACGGTCAGACACGATTGTTAATTCAATGGACCCAACTATGTCTTTTATCTTGTGTAAAAACCATGACCAATCCTCTAATGTCTCCCCCTTCACAATAGCGATTGCAAAGGGCAACATTTCATTGTCCGCATCATACGCAGAAGCAGAAAGCATCGTTCCCTTGTATGGTCCAGACAAGTGGGTGCCATCAATGTATAGCACATGTCTAGCACCAGTCATGAATCCGTCAATACAGCAACCATATGCAATAAATACTCGCTCAAATATGTTATTCACGCTTGCTTCCCATTCAGCAACAGTCCTCTCATCTGCTTCCTTCAATCGGTCACAAATCCAAGGTATCAACATATACGAATCTTGCGGTCTTCCTTGTATGTCTTCTATGGCTTTTTCCTTCGCCCGGTATGCTTGCTTATACGTAAGAGTTACACCATATTCTGTTTGCAACGTCTTTCTTATTTCATTTGGACGTTTCTCAATGTGATTTCTCACCTCATCAACTATAATTGATGATGTCAAGTTAGATCTTCCACCATGACTAACCTGAAGATTGTCTTGCGCACTATGAAAATGTTCATCTCTGAATGTCGTTACCCGTAGTAATGGGCTGGTCTTACCAATAGCATTTGCTGTTACCCTCCAAGGACATCCAAAAATCTTACATTTAACTGAAATGATGTCCTTGCTATTTCTCACAAATTCAAACTCAAACTTGTGTGCTATGCTGTACTTGTACAACGCCTTCTTAAAAGCTTCTGCATGTGCAAAACTCTGCATGACTCCTGAAAGTAATCCCCTCCATTTCGTACAGTTCAACTCCGGCATTGGTGTAGGTGCACTCTCTACTGCACAGGGCAACCTATTACATCCTCCACCAATTTCAGCAGTCAAACAAGCAGCAACACTTTCATAATTGACTGGTTCATAATCATTTTCCACAATGCTTCGACACTAAGTGGATGTTTGTTGTGACAGTCCCAGTAGATCTTCAGCCCTGCAGTGAATAACAACTGCAGTTCGTTAATAACCAACAAGAGCTTCATAAATAACAACTATAAAAATTACAAAATTTTACACTTACATGTCTGCCTTAACTGATATATCTGACACATTATCATTCCCTTTTTTTGCTATATACACATGCCCACTCCTTTCATTATAGTCATACAAGTTCTTAACTTCACCATCATCATTTAAATCTATTAGTGTCTTCTCATCAAAGCTCACTATATATTTCATCTCACACATGTTACAATCAATCCCAAGCCATGATGATATCATCAACCTCACATATTGAATTTTAGCCACTTCGCCTTCACATAACCTCCAACATATTGAATTTTACCTTCATCATTACACACTAATTTGCCTCCAACATGAAAATAACAAAATAGTTCCTTCAAAGATGATGAACCTTCATTACATGTCATTTTGCATGCTTACTTGAAAAAAAAAATAATTAAATTAAAGTTACACCACTCTTTATAATCTCACCTACCACCTACAATTTACAACAATACTATATGTTTTAACATCTCCATCCTCACTGTTAACAACACCCAAAAATCTTTACCCTGCATGTCCTATTAACAACAACATAATGATCTTTAACATCTCGATATTCACTGTTAACAACACCCAAAAATCATCACCCTCTATCTCATATTAACAACAACATTATTACTTTTACATCTCCATATTCACAAATAACAACACTCTGCCCATGTCGTCACTCTGCCTCTATTATTATCACCCAGTCAATAGGTCTTTACATCTTCATACTCACTAATAACACCACCCTCACCCAACGTTACTATCCATCGCAACACCACCTTTCCCCTGATTCAACACCCATCCCGTCAGTACTCACAGTAAACAAAAATGGCACAAGCTTCATCAATCACTCAACAAAATGCAATCGAATCCATCGCACAACCATCAACATTGTCCCATTACCTTAAAGCCACTACTTTTATGTCAGATCATCTAACACCCCCTTACCCATAATGCGTCCGCTTCGATTTCGTACATCGCAACCACAAACCACATAAACATTTTTCAATTAACGTTCAAGAAACACAGCGTAATCATCATTTCTCTCTCAGATTTGCTTACCCGTGGCTTGCCTCTGATTTCCGTAGCTTTTCGTCCTCTTTCGTCACTTTTTGGCGCCACAACACTGCACATTGCTTATGCTGACATTTTTCCTTTTTGATGTCTTTTAGGAGGGCATGTAGGTCATTTTGCTAACATATGAAATGCCAGATTCCTCATGAGCAACTGATTTGGGATTTCTTATTTTCACCCAACCTTTCTGTCCTTTTGTATTTTTGCTTGTAGTTTTCTGGAATTTTCCCTAATTTTTATTTGAATTAAAAAAATTTATGAGATCTTTTATTTTATTTTAGTTAAAAAAATTAAAAATGTTAAAAATCGTTTTGTTTTTTTTGGCAACATATCACAAATCTTAAATGGATCAAAAGCTTGTGGATTAGTTGTTTTATAATAATATGCCCATAATTTAGTCAAGTTCTTAGTTGTTTTACCAGTTCCTCACCCTGGGTGTATTCCCATCATGAGGGAGGACTCATTACATGCTTTTTGATGTTTAGTATGTTTTGGTGTATGTACTCTCCAAGCTAGCTTGGCCATATTATGAATTAAAAAAAAAAAAGCTTGTGGATTAACCTTGAGCCTGTGAGTTCTAAGAGCGTGCTTAAACTTTAGGGGTGTTTTAGGGTGAGCAGTGTAACCCCCTCCGTAATTATATCCAAAATACGTGATTAAAATGAAATAGAGACCAATAATAATCAAATAACATTTACTAACCCATCACATGACGGGGTTTTCACGAATACTTTTTGAAATCATTTATAAACTTGGTCTCATATTCACATTTCGAATACAATTACTACGCGAAGATAAATCACATTCATATAAATATCAGAGTGCACAACTTAATCATCCCGGCAATCCCGGGTACATACCTTCGCTAAAGATACACAAGGCCCAATTGCCCATTACAATTCTTCAAATGGGGATTACACAATCTCATCTCGAAGGAGTCCTAGCCGCTCCCTCCACGAGCCACTTGCCCTGTCTAAATTGTTGGTAGGGGAGAGTGAGATTCGAGAGAATCTCAGTAGGAAACAGATACCATAATGCATGCATGATAGATGCTATGTGTATGACATGTTAGCTTTATCTAGATGCATGCCCCATAATGACATTTTTGCATACTCAATGTTTCATGTAACAAAACTATGGCCACAGCAAAACAGAAACAGAGCTTCATTTATTCAAATATGCTCTACACAATCAAGTAAAGCAATCACATACATCACTACACAAGCAAAGATATCAAATACATGCAAGTAAGGTAAGTCCCCTACCTCGAGTCTTTTCTCCTCGATTTGCGTGCCAGCAACTCGGGGCTTCACATTTGATCCTACAATGTCAAATGTACTATTTAGACACTTCCATAGTGTTTCTGGGGGTTATATGAAGTTATATGGAAAAATTACTAAAATACCCCCGGGGACCCGGCCCGGCCCCGCCGTACCCGGTCCGGCTGTACTTTTCTTGAAACTTTGATGTGGGCTATTCTTACATATTTTCGCCCAAGGAATCCATTTCCCAACTCGGAATTATCAAATTCAATGTCAATTACAAAATTACCCATGACAGCCCCACTTTTAGGGTTTCGAGGGCGTTTTCGTAATTATGCTTTTTCGGCCTTTTTTGAAAAAGTGACCAACTGTAACCCCACCTAATTTTCGCTCCTGAACTCAATGGAATCATCAAATCATTGAAAATCCAACTCTATGACCCATTTATAGCCCAGACCGAAATATATGGGTTTTCCGGGAAAAATCGAGGTTTTGCGATTTCGGCTCCGTAAACGCGTTCTTTTCTACTCCTAACCACTTTATTGACTATTCCATTAGGTTAGAACTACCATTTAGTATCAATTTGGGCAGCATAACAGCCCCACACACCCATTTTCCATTTTTGAAATCAATGACAATCCGGCGAAATTTCACCGATTAAATTGTCCACAGCAGCCAGAATAGTCAATACATAAGAGTTTGGAAGTTACCTCAAGCTCCCACTAGCTTTTCCTTCTTGTGGCTGAAAACCCTAACTTCAAAGCACCAAAAGAGGAGCTTCCAAACCTTAAAGAACATAAAGGAGTAGCTTAGGATCGGAGTTATATGCGTTAGGAGCTAGATCGTCGGAGAAATCGGCTTACCTTACGAGATTTCTTCCTCTTTCTCTCTCTAAAGATCCCATATGCTCTCTCTCTATTTCAGCTGTTCTCAGCATCAGAAATGAGGAGGAAGAAGGGAAAAAACCGTTTAATAACATATCTTATGATGATGTCATCTTTTATTGAGATGATGTCATAATTACCATTTTCGGATTTTCTGGCAGATTTTCTGCCCAAACTTTGAAAAATCATAACTAATTCTAGAAACATCTAAATGAGGTGATTCCAAAGCCAAATGAAAGGTATTTAAGTCCTCTTTATAGGAAAAATATTTACCAATACTAGAAATCACCACAAAATTCCAGAATTACACAAATGTCATCACTGCCCCAAAACAGAGTCCATTTTCGACCTCAAACTTTGGACAGTCATATCTCCTAGTTCCCAACATGAAATGGCACAAATTATATGTCCATTGTGAAGCTTTGGATGTAAACTTTAAGACTGGAAAGTTTCATAATTTTCTGACATCATTTGCCTATTAAAAACGTCCACACGAGAAGACTGCCCAGACAGAATTCACACTGGACAACATTTCTAGTTTTGCAACCAATGTGTCCAATCCAATTTAAATCAATTCCAATGATTAAATACCACAACATGACACCATTTCCATCACAATACCCCATTCAATTATTCCCTCTATTCTAAGTTAATTTGGATGTTAATCCACAATTGAACTCAAATACAGAGTTTTGGCGTTGCTCATAACACAAGCGACTACAATCCACTTTATATTCTCTAAAAGGGTTCATTAATACTAACCACAATTTGGGATCTTGCTAAACCGGGGCTTAGTAATCCACTAATCTCAGGCTTATTCTCTAGCCTCGAGTATCAAAATTCGGGGTATTACAAGCAGACTTTTAATCCCCAACCTTTTTAGGTGCTAGCATGTTAAGAGTTGGTCCTAAGCTTGCTTGTTTTCCCACCTCTTACAACAAGGATGAAATAAAAAGGAAAACAAATATTTATCAGGGTCTTGTCCAAAATTTTGTAAAATAAAAAGGATTGAATTTTTTTTTTCTATCATTTTCATTTCTTTTTTCTCCTATATTAAGTTTTCCTTTTTTTTATGCCATTTTTTACTATTCTTTTATCATTTTTATTCATCATTGGTTTTATTTATTTTCAATTTATTTAATCCTATAATAAAAATATCTTAAATATTTTTATTTAATCCCACCCAATCTTATTTATTTTTTATGAGAGCATCCCTTCCTAATTTTTCTTAAATTTTAAAATTAAAAATTTGCATACAACATGTAACATCTTTAAATTTTTTGGACTTAGGGAGTTAGTCGTGGCTTAAGATCTATATAATAAAAGGGTATAAAATGATTTACGATAAGTGAATTTTGGAAAAAAGTATTATTATTGTTGTTGTAATATATATAGATATATTTAATTAATAATTAATAAATGATAATGATAAGAATTTAAAAAAATGTAGCTTAAGTATCTATATAAATTAATCTGGACTTAATGTGAAGGAAAAGAGAGAGAATAAATATATTACTATTAAATATATATATATATATATATACATAAGCGCTAGGACCAAGTGCTCTACCACTGAGCTAGAAGCTTAAGCTGGTAGTCAAGGCGAGGAACTTAACCTTTAACCCATGAGCACCAGTACCAACGAGAGTCCGTTGTCCCGTAAGGCAGGGGTGGCACGTGCCCCCACGAGAAAGCAGCCCATACTACTCTCCCGCCCCTTTATTTTTCACCCACCCTTGGGATCGAACGCAGGACCTCTGGCTCTGATACCATAAGCGCTAATATATATATATATATATATATTATTTTTTTAAAAAAAACCCTAAATGTGCTCCTATATAAGCTTCTTCTTCTCACTCCACCAAATCTGAATGCGCCACAGTTCATTCCAGATTCTTTCCTTTCTTCTCCTCTCCACTCGTCCGTTTTCTTCTGCCTTGAGATTATCTTGTCAATCATTTTGTTGCCTCTTCTTTTACTAATATTTTAATTTTGCTTGTATTGTCAATCCATCATGTTGCTCCCTTATTTTCTACGCATGTACGTTATTCCATACCCACTATCGTCAATTTTCACTGTTGGTGTGAGTGCCTTCCTGTGCAAATATATTATCTTATTTATTATCTTTTTTTTCCACCTCTCTCACACCACTTTCTTTTTCTTGATCTACACTACTGTAACGGTGTTAGTGCCTAAATCCTCCATGACCCCACCTTGTATTGTAGTGTGTGTATTTCACTCAATTGTTTTTCTCAAGTTTTCCTTCCTTCTTTCAGACTTTACTGGGGAAACTCATGTTTTATTTCACTTCTTTTAATTTATGTATTAGTCATGCTTTTTAGTTGGCAGCCTTCAATCTATATTTTTGTTGTCCGTCCCTTTTCATTTTTTTTATTAAAAAAAATTTGCCTCTACTCCCTTACAAATCCTTTCACTTGTAACATACGGTTTTGAGCTTTATATACACATACATGTGAAGTGTATACCCAAGTTTTTTTTAAATGGGTCATATCAAACTTCTCATCACATAAATATAGGGTTAAAGACAATTTTTGTTTCGGAAGTTTTCCCTCAAGACTAAGAGTCTATTTGGTTCAATCTCATTGCATGCCTGCAATGGTAATCATGATTGCATTATCAAGAGAAAAGTGTTTGGTTGCTCTTTAGCATGGTAACAAGGTTTACAATGGCCCTCATGCTGTCCAAGAAAGTAGTCTCTAAAGAGACATAGATTGCATTTTTTTAATAGGGGCCCATTAAAAGGGTGGGAAACTTAGGCAATCAAAAGAAGTACTCATATAGATAGAAAAATTTCTGATAACATCTTTCGTGTGTGTGGCACAAACAATAGATCACAACAAAAGAAGGGGACAAAACCTTGCTTAACAATGGGTTTATTTTGCGTTCAAGCTGATCATGTTCATCATTCAGTTCGGACAACCAAAAGACTAATTCTGGATAAGACCTGCAAAAAGAATATAATCACTAATCATTGAGTCATCAGGGACAAAAAAATATCACACAAGATATAATCAGCACCAAATTGTATATTGAAAACCATTAGCTACAGTCCATAACAAGGAAAATAACAAAACCAATGGCCATGCATGCTGCTAGGCCAATAGTCCAATAAACAGGGCTCACTGCTGATTTTTTTTTTAAGTTTTCTTTTGAATATTATTAACTTTAGTCTGTCAAAATGGTAACATGCAAAACTAACTTCAAGACAGAATAGTAATAGTTCCACTCTATTGCTGAATACAATATTAGCAAAACCTTTAGCATCAAGAACTTTAGTAATCCCTTTTGTAAAACAAAGGGAAAGCATTTCCACTCATACAAGGAAACTCATCGTAACCAACAATACAAAAGATAACACAAATACAAAAATTTTTCCATTCATATGCAATTCAACTAACTAATGCCAGTGAATACATGACACAGAATCACAACAAATTAATTACATGTATTGGACCAAGTCAAATGTATCTTTTTCTGTAAACTGTAAAATCATCAAGGCAACGATGGATTTTATTTTAATCATTTGTGTATTTTTTGAGTATCTCAATACGGATATTAATATCTACTTATTCACCATGTTTCCCACTTGGAAATTTGACTTTTTTTTTATTAACTTAAGATAAGGACAAGCAAAATCTCCCCTTATGCCTTCTTCTGAGTGAGGTAGAGGAGGGGAGATGATGAACAAGGATTAGGTGGAGATGTTGAAGGGAAGATTGCGGCCATTTATGCCAATAAGAATAAGACTAAAAGCAGACTGAGGCTAGCAATTTGTGGCTTGGTCTTAACTTGGGTGTTTTTCTTAGTGTCTTGTTGTGTTAAATGTGGGTACAGTTGGGATGAAGTTGTAAGTGGGATATAAGTGCTATTTTGAGAAATTTGTTGAATGTAATAGTTGTTGATTCAAGTATTGTAAGGTTTGAGACTTTGGTACTTGATTGTTAACATGTTCCTTTCCATTAAAAGAAATGTTGCTCAAGATTACTCTTTCATAATTTTACTCTAATTAGTTTAATTCCCAAAACACAAATTGTAAAAGTCCAGGATCAATCTTATCATGCCATGTAACTTTTCAACCATGATCCTTTAGTTTGATATTTTAATGTGTTTGTTTTCTTTTTAGATTTTAACATATTGACCTCTGTAATATCCCAATTTTTGATTATGGGTTAATCATGATTATTATGGATAATTATGAATTTAATTGGAATTATTATGTGTTTTATGGAAATATTAATTTAATATGTCATAATTACTGAAAAATTGGATTAATGGAAATATTGGCCATAGGTGGTAATTAATGGAGAAATTAATTACTAACTAAGAGAAAATGGGATGTGTGATTAAAATGGCTAATGGAGAGATTAGATAAGTTAATTGGTGACTTATTTGGTGAGAGCCAATAGCAATTTGACATGTGGCATAGAGGGTATGGGGGAGAGTGCATGTGTGTAAGTCAAAATTGATTAAAATAATCAATTCTCTCTCCTCTCTTCTCTCTCTTTCAGCTGAAGTATGGGGGAGGGAGTATGTTATCATTTCCTTCTTCTTCCTCACTCCATCTCTCACATTTTCTCTCTCTCATTCTTGCTCTCTCTCTCGTTCACCATTGTTGAAGGCAAGGGAAAGAAGAAAGCTTGATCTTTGGGTAAGTAAATGCCTTTCTTTGCTCAAACTCCCTTCATTAAAGTTGATCCTTGAGTTAAGAGCAACATTTCTATGGTTGTAGTTTGTCCATTGGTTGTGGTTTGTGGCCACACGAAATTTTGGAAAGTGGTGAATCAAGAACTCCCTTTGAGAAAGTTGATAAGGTGAGTGAAACCTATCTATCTATCTATGTTTTATGCCAAATGGATTAACTTGGATTTTCTGGAATTCTTGGGCCATTTTCGAAAATGAGGGCCATTGAGAGTTTGGTATGTGTTTGGTATGGAATTTGTATGTTTGGAATGCATTTTGGATAGATAGAATTGTTTGGGTTGGAAATTGTTAAGTTTGGAGAATTTGAGATTTTAGTGTTTAATGTTACCCAAAACCAAAGCATGATAATGGAATAGGATTTTGGTGATTTTGACATTCCTATTGGATTCCTTGAGTGATTTTGTGTGGGAATGAGCTTGGTTATTGATTTTGGGTTCATTTGAATCACTTGGGAAAAGTTGGAAAGTTGTCTGGTTTGAGCTCTGTTTTGTGCAGTCCGTTTGCACGAGCTTTTTGAATGACCAAATGGTATTGGAAAATTATGAAACTTTCCAGTCTTAAAGTTCACATCCCAAGCTTCAAAATGGACATATATTTTGTGTCATTTCGTTTAGAATTCTGTGAGATATGGTTGTCCAAAGTTTGGGATTGAAACAGAACTCTGTTTTGGAGTAGTGTTTAGTTTTTGGTGATTCTGTATTTGTGTAGTGATTTACAGTGATGAGCTATATTTTTCCTTGAAAGAGGACTTATATACCTTTCATTTGGCTTTAGAATCACCTCGTTTCGATTTTTCTACAATTAGTTATGGTTTTTCGAAGTTCAGCCAAGAGTCAGGAAATTTCTTGGCCGCGGCCCAAGACTTTCTGGCCTGATTCGGGCCGCAGCCCATGGATGGCTGGCCGCGGCCCACGGCCTTCTGACCATGTTTGGGCCGCAGCCCAAGGAAGGGCTGGCCGCGACCCACCCCTGTGTTCCAGCGCTTTGAGTTATCGAAAGGAGATCTCTAACCTATTGTTTCCCAACCTTTTAGGGCTTTTATTAGAGGCATTTGTGGCCTCTTAAGGGTCAATTATGATAACCAAAATTAAGTGTTTCAAGTTAAATAAGTCTTGGAATAGAATATAACTCTTCGTCCCTAATCATGATTCTAGGATACGACATTTGCCCTAGGCGGGAGAGACCGGTGCCAGAGTACGCCCGGAAGGATCAAGGTAGTGACTCTTCTCTCATATTATGTATGATGTTTTAGCATGCATAACTTATCGTTGAATTTGTGAAATGTGTGCCATGGTCCATTACGGCGTGAGCAGGTTAGCATGAGCCGTGTAGGGATTGATGGTGGTCATCTCTAGGTCGGCCGTAGAACTGCCGTCGTAATCGACATGGATATTGTGAATCCGACCCGTGGGGCGGCGTTTGTGAATCCAGCCGTGGGCTGTGTGTATCTTGCCTGTATGGCTTGTGTATGAAATGCATTATATGAATCCCAGCTGTGGTGAAATGTATTGTGTGGATTGTTATGATGCAATGCAACGTGAGCAATTCAGCGTGAGCAATCGTAAGGGATGACATGTGTCATACTAACTATTGCCGTTGTAACTGCCGTTGTAGTTGCTTGTTGTGGTTAATGATTTGCTTACATGCATTATTATTGTACATTATATGATTGATTTGTTACTACGGGGATTCCTTAGAATCTCACTCTCCCAAAAACCATGTTTTAGACAGGGCAGAAGGATCAAGGGGAAAACGGGCGACGAAGAGCGGATAGTGCTCCGGTTTAGAAGTATATTTTGGTTTTATTGGTTATCATGTATATCATTTGGATGTTTTTGGGAAACAATTGTGTATATTGGGATTAGTAGTGAAGATTTGTGTAATCCCCAAGTTAAGGGTAATGAATTGTGGGCTTTGTGCCTTTGTAAAACCCTTATTAATGAATGGAACCCGAGTGTGTCGGGAATTTGTTTATACTTTGATATTTGTGAATGAAATCAACTTGTACAGGCCATTTAGTATTGAAATATGAGTATGAGACTGTTATAAAATGGTTTTGTAAAAGTTTTTGTAAGCCATGATTTTGGGAAGATTGACTTTGTTTAAGTCCCAAAATCTATTACAGTCTCTAATTCCACCTTAATTACGTTTTTACGAACTAATCTCGACCTTAATCGTGAAGGGGGTTACAACCTCTACTCTTAAAAAAAGGGTATTGATCAAGATTTGGCTTATTCTTGAATGCTTAATTAGTGATAAGTAATGGTAACTTTTATGTTCTGCTATTATATAGTATTCCTACTGTTGCATCTTTGTGTTGTACCCAATCATAAATTTATATATAAGAAGACAACTGAACATGAAACACATGGTTGAAATGAACATTTAAGTCTGAGTCAAAAGATAGCATAGTTACACCAAATCCTAAATGGCCATTATGAACAAACACAAAAAGGCTAACATAATCATTACTTGAAAAAAAAATGCCAAAATAACCATTACTTTCAAAAAGAAGCCATTACATTCCATCAATTAGTCTAATGAACCAAAAAATATGAAAGTTAACAATCTATGTCCTTCTCCTTGGACTGAGCCTGTTTCGATTGGTAGAGGGAATTTGCATTGGTTCATTATGTGCTAGAATTTGTGATGTGGTGATTTCTTTTTCTCCTTTCCACAAGAGTCCAATTGGTTTCTTATTGTCTACCATCCATGATAAGGACCTTGAATTAAAGTATGCCCTTACCCAACATGTTAGAGTATATGTGAGGATGATCTCTGCTGCTTCTTTCTTTAATTGCCCAAGTGCTATCAAATTATCTTTAACTTGTTCTTCGAATTTGCTCCATGCACAAGCAAAGAACTTCTTTTTCAACTCTGTGCCTCGGAATTGCTTGCTCCAGTTAGCATCGGTGTGTCTCGCACACAAACTATGCTCAGCTTCTAGTAGCAATTCAGACACAGTCGTGAGTAATCCCTGAACAAACATGCAGCAAGCTAGTTTGAGCAATATAAGTGTTAACTTAGTGGAATAAAGAAGAATATCAAGTCAAAAAGCTTACAAAGACAAACCCACCAACAAAATAGGGTGCAATTAAAAAAAATTGAAAATTTTAATACCTTCTACATATCGGACATAATTATTAAATGCTCTCCCTTTTCTAGGTTTAATGATTTTTGCAACCACTTAATAAACCACTTCCAGTTGAGGGTGTTTTCCTTTTAGGTCATAATCCCAAATGCTATTGGATAGAGTGAATCATCATCATTGATTCTAGTAGCTGTAAGCATTATCCCTTTAGCATTTTCCTTAAGAAAAGTCCTATCAAGCCTAATAGTAGGCTTACATCTGGCCCTCCAACCAATCTAAGAAAAAAAAATTTAATTTTAACATTTTTGTATGCATAATTAAAGAACCAAATCTAAAAACAACTTAAACTAAACTTTTCAATTGAAACATAATTAAACAACAGATCTAAAACTAAAAAAAATAAGTTATCACCTTGGAGGCATTGAAACACATACATTCGGCTGAAAACTCTTCTTCCACATTCAAGAGCTTGCTTGCTAAGTTCAACAGAAACATCTTTGCTCCATGATCAACCTCTTTGCTCTTTTACACTTGAAATAAGTACACTCATCTTCAATTCATATCTGTAACCTTGTATTGTGGCATTTCTTGGACCTTTTTCTTGAAGTATGTAGCCAACCACTTTGTAGTTGCCCTATAATTCTTGTATACTTGACTGCAACTGTGTTCCAGGTTTGAGGTCTTCATCACCAACCCAGGATTCAACCCATCTTTTGAGGCATGAAGTACAAAAAAGCAACCATTTTGACAAAATGCCTCACTCTAAAGGGCTCACTTTTTTTTAGCTTCAACTTAACCCTAATATTTATTGCATAGTTGTTAATTGCTGCCACCAACTCTTACTTGTTTGCATATGATGTACCAACCTCAAAAAGGGCCCTTCCATCTAACCCAATGCCTACACTTCCCCTTACTGCTATTATAGTCCTATTTCCCCCCAATTTGGCCCAATCCATCTTCTAAATCCTCATCTTTATAATCACTTCTATCATCACCCTCATCTACTAACACCTCATCCTCACTATCACCTTCACCTTCATTTAACAAGTCATTCTCTCTATTGTCGTGTCCAGTATGCACTAATTCAGAATGTTCAATACTATGAACATCTATCTCAATCTCATCCCTTAATTCTTCATGTAGCCTCCTCCTTATCTTCTCCAACTTATACATTACTCCCTCAAAATATTCCACTCTCTCATAATAGTATGTTTCATTATCATCTCCCAAGTCCATTTCACTATATTAACCATTAGCCATCCTAACATTTGCCTCAACAGTACCATTCCCATCTTTACTATTTTCATTGCATTGAATTGTTCCTATCTTCATAATTATTCCCAACTTCTTAACATTCTCACACTCAGTGGCCGCACTACCCACATATAATGAATTGTTCCCACTACCTGTAACTCCCCAAATTTTGATCAAGGGCTAATGAGAATTATTAAGAATGTAATTGTGAAATTACGTTGAATTAATTATGTGTTGTGGAAATTTTAATTAATGTGCCAAAATTAAGGAGAAAATTGAAAGAATGGAATTATTGGCCATAAGTTGGTGATTAATGGGAAATTAATTACTAACTAAGAGAAAAATGAGAAGTATGATTAAATGGCTTATGGTGGAATGAGATAAGCTAAATTGGGTGGTTACTTTATGAAGACCAATGATTTTGTGACATGTGTTAAAGAGAGATGATGGGGGAGTAGTTGGAAAAGTCAAATAAGGAATTTTAAATATTTTCTCTCTCTTCCCTCCTATTGTTTCGGTTGTCATGAGAGGCATAGGGGAGTAGAGTGATCATTCCCTATCATCTTCAACACTCAATTCTCTCTCACTCCCTCTCCTCAATCCAGCGCCATTGTTGCAAAAAAATAGAAGAAGAAAAGCTTGAAAAAGGTAAGGGAAATGATCTCAAATGCTCAAACCCATTTCATTAAAGTTGTTCCTTGCATTGAGAGCTTCACTTTGATGGTTATAGTTTGTCATTTGGTGTTGGATTGAGCTCTCAAGGAATTTTGGAGGTTTGAGAATCAAGAAGTGTTTTTAGAATATTTGAAGAGGTAAGTGAAATCAATCTATCTATCTAAGTTTTGTGCCAAATGTATTAGCTTTGAATTTCTGGAAATTATGCCCATTTTCAAAAATAAGAGCCATTGGGCATTTGGCATGTTATTGGTATGGAAATGGTATATTTGGAATGTATATGGATAGATAGGATTGATTGGGGATTGAATGATTAAGTTTAGTGATTTTGGAAATTTAGTGTTTAATGTTGCCCAAGACCAAAGCATGATAATGGAGTAGGAATTTGGTTGTTTTAATGGTTTCATTGGATTCCTTGAGTGATGTTGTGTGGGGACAACTTTGGTTGAGGTTTTGGGTCCATTGAAAGCTCTTTGGAAAATTTTGGGAAAAACTGTCAGTGTTTCTGCGTTTTCTGGTTTCTGATACATATCACTCGAGTGAGGGAAGTATTACTTGAGTAAGTCAGTGAAATTCCTCCTTTTTCCCTTCCGTTTTTGTATTGCACTTCTATAAAAAGGGCAAGGGTGTTAGCTCACCTGCGAGTGTGGTGGGTTATCACTCGAGTAAGCTTCCTCTCACTCGCGTGTTGGTGTATTTGACATTATGAACTTGCCTCTCGGGTTGTCACTTGCAGTTGAATGCAAGAGTGTCTCTCAATACTCATGAGAATTCAGTCTCTACTTGAGTGAGAAGTCTCATGCTCGAGTGCTTCTTCCCTATGAAAACTCCCATTGCTCTTGTGTTCTCACTTCCTGGACTTCACTCTTTAGAGATTGAGTGAAGCATTTGGCGATCACTCGAGTGAGGTCTTGTGTGCTCGAGTGTCTCTGGCTCTGATAAAGTTCTTGTGCTCTCGGGTGCTCACTCGCTATCCTTCACTCTCTAATACCCGAGTGCAGACCGTACCATCACTCGAGTGAGGCCATCTTCACTCGAGTGAAACAGTGAAAAATATTAGTGATTATGCTTCCAAAAGGGGATCCCTGGGGTAGTTCTTCCAACCCTTTAGGGCTTTTATTAGAGGCATATATGAGTACTTAAGAGACAATAATGATAACTAATTTAAGTATTGTGAAGGTATTGAGTATTGGACTAAGTGATAATGTATCGTCCTTAATTATGACTATATGATTTGATATTTGCCCAGAGCGTAGAAGGTCCGTGCTTGCTCAAGAGCGGAAAGACCAAGGTAGTGTGACACTTTATCCTGTATCATGTGTAATGCATTGCTTGTATGTATTAATCATTGAATACAGATACAGTGAGGGGACATGTCGAAAGCCCAGCCTTGAATACAGATACAGTGAGGGGACGTGTCGAAAGCCCAGCCTTGAATATAGATACAGTGAGAGGACGTGGCGAAAGCCCGACCTTGTATACAATGAAGGGGACGTGGCAGTGTGCCCGGCCTCGAATATTGATTGCTGCATTGTGATGTATGCTTACTTACACTGTTTAATTATGCATCATATACGTAAACTGTTGCTATTGGGATTCTTTAGAATTTCATTCTTTCCAAATGACATTTTTAGACAGGGCAAGTGGATCAAGAAGCAAGCAAGTGGATAAGGGTGATTAGGATTGTCGGCGATAGTCTTAGTTAGATACTTTTGGTTTTACTTTGGATTGGTTATCATTGTGGATAAATATATGTATTGAATAGATCATAGAATTATAGTTTTGTGTAATCCAAAATATGGATACTGAGATGGGCAATGATGCCCTGAACAAACTTTTGGATTAATATTATTATCCCGGGTGAATGTCGGGAATTGTGCTCATACTCTGATATTGTACATTTGACAAACCGAATAGGCCTATTCTTTTTATGAATGAATGAATGGAGATCTATTTGTATAGGTTTCTAAGAAAAATTTTTAATTACCTTTGGTCTCTTATTCAATTTTTAAACGTGTTTAAGCGCTAATCTTGGCCTCGATAGTGATGGGGGTTACATTACCCAACCAACCACCCCTAGCACCACCATCGGGACCACCATGTCTATATGACATCATCTCCTGCAAACCCTTAATTAATTTTTTAAAAAATTAACCCCAAACAAACAAACAAAGGGTGATTATGGCAAAACACTATGGCAATGGATAAATAAAAGCATATAAAGACACACACATTCCAATCGAACTAAGATTCCATACCCGTTGAAGCTAGATGAATCTTTTATTTGCCTTTTTTTTTCTGATTTCATATGCGATTTTGAGGCCTTACATGATCCCCACTCATTTTCTCTCTATCGCCTTCAAGTTTCTATGTAGCCCAAATCTTTTTTCCCTAATTCATGTTACCCGATTTGTTTTCAGGTTTCCCATTAATTATCCAACATCATTAGTCCAGTTTTCCATGTCATCGCTTCAAATCCATATGGCACACAAGTTTTTTTTGCCAATGTGTATTTCAAATGCCAGCTTGTCCAATTTGATGGTAAACGTTATGTCTTTATTAACTAAAGGCAAACTTGCTCCAATTTAAAACTTCCAGGGCTTAACTGAGCCACAAAAAACTTTCGAGGCAAAATTGATTGTGAGGGAAAACTTCTAGGGTAAAAATGGTCTTTAACCCTATAAATATATACATATATATATATATACATATATATATATACATATATATAGATACATATATATACATACATATATATATATATATATAATATAGTAACATGTGTCATGTACATTATTGCTCTCCTTTTCATCCTATCAGGTGGGTAAATATGCATTCATATATATATATATATATATATATTTGTTAAACCTAAACTTTTTGCCTCATGTAAACTTTTATTTTTATTCTCAGATAATATTGTACTAGTTGGATCAGTAGGAGAGAATGAGTATATGCAGTATTAGTTTTAAAGTATAATTTTAAAGTTTTAGAGTAGCTTTAGAATAATCTTAGAGCAATTCTAAAGTAGGTTTTTGTCTAATATATCAATAGGCATATGTGTGTATGATTTTGTAAACTCTCATTAAGGGCTTTAGAGTAACTTTTGTGTGATTACTTGTGTACAAGGGAATAATTGATAATTCTGAATATTCTTTCATATACTTGTGAATTGTGTATGATTTTAAATGACTATCTTTTATTAAAAAAAGGACTAAATTACATGTATATATGTATGTATTGTAAATTCTCAAGTAAGTAATGTTACAAGTAAATTTCTTTATAACTCACTTTGTTCATATAGTTAATAATTTAATTATAATTAATGTATTGTTGGATTATTGTTTCCTTTTAGGCATGTTTGAATATTTGATGATATTTGATATGAATGGAAGCATGATTTATTGTATCTTGTCTTTTAATGATATTATATTTATTGGTAATTAAATATAATTGTCATGGTGGTTGTGTTTGTGATGGGTTAGAGTAAGGAGAAATTCGTATGGTGAGATCTTTTACCATGTGGTATGTCATTACTAGGTGCATAGTGTATGACACTGGTTAGGGCCCTTTCTTCTATGTTTTCCTTTGGCCGTAATTGCATTGGAGCTGTGGGACATGTGACACCTCCTTAATTGAATTTTTTTAAAGGAGGCGAGCCATAGTCCAGACTTAAGCTCTACAACTTTGGTCGGGTGTATCTTAAGAACTTGTGAGTTTAGGACAATCTAGTCAAATGAATGTGTTTTTGTTGGACTATGTGCACTACTACAAAAAGAACTTTTAACACCCATTTGTAGTCCCTTTCTATGTCCCTTTTCAGGGAACGTCTATGTGAGTGACATAGTAAAATATGGGAACAACATCTGTTAAAAAAGGGATGCCCCAAGTGACTTATGGTATCCCTTTTTTTTTATTGGACATTGAAAGTTTTATTTAAAATTTTTTTTATATTTTTCACTGCCCAGCAATTAAACCCTATAAAAACAATATCGAACAATTCTTTATAAACCAAGGAACGAAAAATCAGACCGGGCAATGAACCGGTCACAGCACAGGTTCAAGGGTTAATAGGTCAACCGGGGTCTAACCGGTAGTTGAACCGGTCATAACCGGTCATATTAAAATATTATAATTTATTAGTGATAATATATATTAATATATTTTTAAACTTCTATAGATAAAAATAAAGATTTTTAGAAAAAAAAATGTTTAAAATCTATTAGTATTAGTTATAATACCTATACTTATGCAAAGATATCTCATTTCCTATAATTATTATATCTTTTTAAACAATTTTTTTCATTATTTTCTTCATTTTTTTAGATTTGTTCTTTCTTTATCTATTTTTCTCTTCATTTTAATCTTCAACTTTCCATTTTGCCCTAAAAAAACACAAAATAAAATTTGGAAAATTTAAAAAAAGAAAGAAAGAAAGAAACCGGGTCAACCGGTTGGACCACCGGTTTTACCGGTTTTAACTGGTTCTGACCGGTCCAACCGGTTTACTGATCAAACTGGACCGGACCAAGGACCAGTTCCCGGTTCAACCGGTCGAACCGGCCGGTCCGGTCCGGTTTTTTGTACTCTGTTATAAACCAAAATGTCCTTACAAATAGTAAGGGAACATCCAGCACTAGCTAATTAAAGTGTTAACTACTACTAATACTATATATAATAATCACCACAAAATGTGAAAAAGTTGTTTACACAACTACTAACTAATATAAAAATAAACTTTACTTATCTATATGTTGAAGAAGATGTCCAGCCAAAAGGTCTCAGATCAAATTAATGTCTTTGTCTAAGTAAACATAATCATTATTAAAAATTTGAAAATTGGAAAATAAGCTAAGATGAAATCAATTAAGTTAATGAATTAATTCACAACTCACTTACAACACCAAAAATATTATCATTTGAGAATGAAGAAGCGATTACCTGTATAAACTCTGAAGTAACCCCGCTCTGAATTATGTTATACATATAAAGTATAACATAGTATCCGCACTCGATGCTCCCTCGTTGTTGAGGGCACTATAAGATTTTCATGTATTGCTTGAAAGGGTACATCCATCTTAGGTAAACTGGACCGCTAAGCCTTAGCTCCCTTACCAAATGAACTATCAAATGCACCAGTATATCAAAAAATAAAGGAGGAAAATGCATCTCTAGTTGGGAAAAAATAATATAATCCTTATTTTCCAATTCATCCAACTTTTCAATGTCAATGACTTTGTTATAGATAACATTAAAGAAAACACACAATCTCATTACAATGGTTCACACTTCATCTTTCTTAATGCCTCTAATAGCTATTGGTAATAGTTGTTGCATCAACACATAATAATCATGGGACTTCATTCTTATTAATTTCAAATCGCTCATTGAGACACACCTTTTCACATTAAAAGAATACACTTGTGGTACCTTAATGTCATGCAAACACCCATATAAACTTTTTTTCTCGGCTTTTGATAGTGTATATGTTGCTGGCTCCATGTATGCTGTAACACCCCAAAATTTATATTCACCAAATATATTGTAATTATTTGAGAAACTCAATAAAATAGTGAATATTCATGAATTTGGAATTTATGAATTTATAAATATTCAATTTCACGAGAAATTGGGCAAAAATGAATATGGAATTAAATTGATTGATTTAAAAAGCTCAATATTAAGGTCCAAAAATGAAGAAATATTAGAGAAAATATTTGGTCCAAAAATATATGGAAATTGGCGAAAGAAAAATAAGAGAAAAAATTGGATTAGAAAGGTAATGGCAAAATCGAAATTTTGCCAAATTATCACAAATTAATTATTTTTTTGATTAATTGAAGTTAATTTCAATTAATTAATGAAAATAAAAGGAAAAAATATATTTAGAATATTTTGGTCAATTTAATATGAATTTATGTAAAATTTGAGCAAAAAGTGAAAATTTGACCAAAATTGGGACTTTACGTGTATACGTAACCGGAACAAGTTGTGAAGTCAATTGAAACCACAAGGAGGAACCCTTAGATGTCTCCTACATGTGGCATGAGGAAGAAAATATTAGTTGGGCTTAGTGGATAAGGTTACATGTACATAGGGATTTATGTACAAAAAGGTTAATTTTTGGAAATTTACTTAAGTAAATAAGTAAAATGCATAAAGTAAACATATGATATATTATTAAATCACCTCCATCCTCCTTATTCAGCCATTTCAATTTCAAACAGACCTGAAACAAGAGAGAGGGTGTTGAGATTTTTAGAGAGAGAAAGGAGAAGAAATCTCACAAGGTAAGCCGATTTCTCCGACGATTTAGCTCCTAACTCGTATAATTCCGACCCTAAGCTACTCCTCTTTGTTCTTTAAGGTTTGGAAGTTCAAAATCTGTTGTGGAACACCTGGGGTTTTTAGCCATATTTGGGAAAAGCTTGTGGGAGCTTGAGGTAACTTCCGAACCTTCGTATATTAACTATTTTGGCTGTTGTGGGCAATTTAATCAGTGAAATTTCACCGGATTGCCGTTGGTTTTAAATTTTGGGAATTGAGTTACCTAAGGGTTATGCTGCCCAATTTTGGTTCAAATGGTAGTTATAACCTAATGTAATAGTTAATTAAGTGGTTAGGAGTAGAAAGGAACGCGTTTACGGAGCCGAAATCGTAAAACCCCGATTTCCCCCGGAGAACACATAAATTTTGGCCAACTCTAGAAATGGGTCTTAGAGTTGGATTTTTAAGGATTTGATGGTTCCATTGAGTTCATGAGTGAAAATTAGGTGGGTTTATAGTTGGTCACTTTTTCGGAAAAGGCCGAAAAAACATAATTATGAAAACGCCCCTGAAACCCTTAAAGTGGGGCTGCCAAGGGTAAATTTTTAATTTAACATTGAATTTGATAATTCCAAGTTTAGAAATAGATTCCTTGGCCAGAAATATGCTAGAATAGCCCAAGTTAGAATTTCGGGAAAGGTGTAGCCGGACCGGTTACGGCGGGCCCGAACTGGGTCCCCGGGGGTATTTTTGTAAATTTTCATTATATACTCATATAACCCCTAGAAACACCATGGAAGTGTCTAAATGGTGCATTTGGAATTACAGAATTTGATATTTGCTTTGTTCATGATCCACCTGCGCCAGAGCACAATCGAAAAAAATAAGGTAGTGACTGCTTACCTTATACTATATGTGATGTATCGTATGTGTGTTTATCATTATTCTGTGCTGGTTACGGATGCTGCGAAATATGTGAATGTGAAAGTCGAAAGGCAATTTGTGAGCCGTGAGGCTATATGAGAGCCGTAAGGCTATTTGTGGGCCGAAAGGCTATTTGTAGAAGCCGAAAGGCTATATATGAGCTGTATGGCTATGTGTATGCACCGCCACACCAATAGTCCCTGAGTCACTAACAACGGTTCGGGTAAGGATGGTGTGCCTTCCAGGCGGTTAAAATGGATGAGGGTGGGGTGTGATATGTGATGCTGCTGCTACTTGGTGATTTACTTGCATGCTGTGTGATCATGTGTAGTATGAGTGATTTGTTACTACTGTGATTCTTTAGAATCTCATTCTTTCTATTGACTAACATTCAGATAGGGCAAGTCGCTCAAAGGGAAAGGAGACAACTAAGGGCGGCTAGGGATTTTATAGTGATATAATTTGGGTCGTTGGTTATCGAATTTTGGTTTGGGATTACTGTATACATATTTTGGGATGTAAATGTTGAAATGATTTTGTGTAATCCCCTTTATGGGAAACTGTAAACCTTAGTGTTGATATATATATGAAACCCGGGGTTGCCGGAATTTTTGTTGTAGACTCTTATATATATATATATATATATGAATGTGATTTAATTGCGCTGGATAATTAGATTTAGAAGATGAATTTGAGATCGTATTGAATGAATTTTAGAAAAGAAATTTGAGAAAAATATATCCGTCGGTCTCTAATTCATTTCAATTATACACTCTTGAATCTTAATTATGGTTTTTCAAGGCAGGGGTTACATATGCCCTCTTGCCATCATTTCTTAGTTGTGGATGTAACCGTTCTCTATTCACATATCAACCAGGTCTAGTCTCACACTAATTCCATCCTTAGTCTTTCTTGATATGTACAAAAGCGTATTGACAAGGCTATTAAAAATGTTTTTTTCTACATGCATCACATCAATACAATGTCTCACATCAAGACTATGCTAATATAAAAGATAAAAAAAATTGATCTCTTCTTTCATATATTCTTCTCACCCGTAGTTCTTTGATTCTTATCGAAGATGCAATTAATACGTTCCACCCGACTATAAACTTCCTCTTTGGTTAATGCCTTTGGAGCCATTCCATGCTCCATTAAGTCGCTAAAACGATTTCTTAACCTACAATATGGAGTGGAATCGATGAAGAAACCTCTTGTGACCAAGGTAGTCAGTTTTTTTGTGTGCTTAAGTTGATGGACGTGTGTGTATGTTTCACATATTGGACATGATTTATGCCCATTAACATTGTACCCTGACAAATTTCCATTATCGTCTAGAAACATCACACAATAATTCAAGCAGCAATGTGAAATTACTATCGGTCCACCCACAAGTTGTCTTAAAGTTGACCAAATGCAAGGTGCCTATCAACCGTGTATACTAACTCCCAGGGTACAACAGTGTCTCTGCATCACTCCACAGGCTATCATATTCATGCGATTGTGCAAAGGATTCCACCTCAACATTATGAATCATTTTCTCCATTCTATCTTCATCTATGACATCCACAACTTCCTTCTTGTGGAACAGACAAGCAGTTACTTCTTCACCATGCCATATCCACCTCGTGTATCGAAGATTTATTCCATCACAAAGTAGGTGATCCTTTATATCATTAATATCCTGTCGATTCTCATTTAAACAATTGACACAAGGACAAAAATATATCCTATTTTTTGTAGGGCATTCCTTTTAGCAAATTCAATAAACTCTTCCACCCCAATCTCATTCTTTACTAGTTCTCAAAGCATTTATCCAACCATGATCCATTTTATTACCACCTAAGCCATTTCCAACAGCACTCAAGTTTAAAACAATTGTCAACGAAGGGAGTGCCTTTTACTCATTTTTTAAAAAAATTTCTATGGCATTTTTCCTTAAAAATAAGACATCCCAAAATTTTAACAACAAACCATTTTAGCTTAATTCAAACAAAACTAACTAACTGAGGCAATTAATGACAATATCAACAATTTAATCCAGTAATTTCATCAATATAAAATATAAAAAAGTGCCATTAAGCAAGCAAGTTGAGAAACAATCTAAAGAGTATTTCTTTTTGACCTCATTTGTAACCCCTACCTTTAAAGCCATTAACATAGCCATAATTATAGTTGGAAAATGAGTCATTAAGTTAAATTAGGACCAGCGGATAATTCAAAACTTATTGAAAGTCCCAACTTCATGGCAGAGTTCGGTCCTATGATAAAATGGGTTTTAGAAAAATGTTTTTAAAAACCAGTTCAATACGGTCTCACATTCAACCTCGAATATATTTGGCCTATGCAGTTTGGTTCCATTCATAAATATCAGAGTGTATAGTAGAATTCCTGACGACTCTCGGGTTTCATCTATTTACCACAAGGGTTTACAAGTCATATTCACCTATCTCAGTTTTCCATATCGGGGATTACATCACACTAACCAAATTTACCACATTTATAATATGTATAATAATCCCAAAAATATGATAATCAACTAATAAAGTACAAATCTCCTAGCTGGGAACTCTAACCACCCTTAGTCACTTGTTTCTCTTTCGATCCGCTAGCCCTAGCTGTAGGTTAGTCATTGGAAAGAGTGAGATTCATAGGAATCTCAATAGTAACAATTCACTCATATGATATATACTAACAAGGCATGTAAGCAATTATCACAAAGCAGTAACACAACAACGTCATTCACCACAACAATACAACAATGGCATTTACAACAGCAATAATATGCGTGACTTTCGTCACATTCACGAAAGCTTCCGCTGTAATCACTGTACGATAGCTTCCGCTGTATTCACTTTCACGATAGCTTTCGCTATATTCACAATGGCATAGACAATAGTATTCCCATTCATCACAATTCAATGATAAGCATAAACATACAATGTAATATATATGATATAAGAGAAAAAGTCACTACCTTGGTCTTTCTGGTCTTGTTCTTGCACATATTTCTTGCACTCAGGGTAGATATCAAATCCTATAATTAGAATTACGGACGACAGGTTATTACTTAATCTAATTCTTCTTTAATTCAAACGCTCAAGTTGGTTATCACTATGGACATTTAATCAAATGAACTAAGGAACTAAAGTGGTCAATTAACCTGAAAGATCAATTCTCTAACCTTAGAGTTCATAGTTATTACCATGTGTCATTATCTTTGAATTTTCGCACACTTGAACCAAATCTGCTAGAATTTTCTTCAGATTTTGAAAAATCATAACTAATTCTACAAAAATTGAAATGGAGTGAATCCAAGTCCTACCTGAAGATTTTTAAGTTCTCTTTACAGGAAAAATATGAATCACTGCCATCTATAACCATAAAAATACAGAATTCAACAAATCTCCTTACTGTTCCAGAGTTGATTCCAGTTTCAACTTCAAACTTTGGAAATGCATAAGTCCTAGCACACACATCAAAATGACACCAATAATATATCAGTTTAAAGCTTACAATGTCTATTACAAAAATAGAGATTTTCAGAATTTTTTGACATCATTTGGTTATCCAAAAGCACCACACAAGCAAGGTGCCTCGCCAGAATCCTGTTTGGCAGAAAATCTAGTTTTGCATTTTGAGTTTCAATGACCCAAAATTCATAACCCGGGGCTATACCCACACAATTTTTCGTGTAGAACACAATGGTAACATTAAAATGAAAAAATTCTCACTCATTCCCCATATACTGTTTTGGCAGAAAAAAAATCAATAAAATTTCATAAATTACCAAACTCCCAACTTGAGCATCAAACTTGTGTCATATGTTTCTAATCATCATAAAACACCAAATATATAATCAAAACAACATGACTTCTCCAAACCCTAACTTGGACAAAATCAAGGCAGAATTACATATGTCAAAATACTCATTCAACCTACAAAACCCATAGCTTAAATTGAAGCTAATACTCACCTCTTACTTCTCCTTAGGTTCTTTCTTTAGTTCTTCAATTTTTGCTCTTATAATATGGCTCAAAACTCCTCCTTTCAAGAAATAAAAACCATAGGAATGATGCTCTTAGAGAGAGGAACAAGATTTATGAAGGCATTTGAGCCAGAAATGGGATCTTGAAGGTATAAATGGCTTACCTTTCCTTCTTGTTCCCCTTGGCTTTTAACTTTTGGTCTAGCTCTTTCTCTCTCCTTTTCTTTTGCACTTGGCCGACTTGAAATGAATGAATAAGATGAGAGAATGTTTTTAATTAAATAGCCAAGCATTCATGTGGAGCTTAAGTCGGTTTGAGTATGTGTGTATGGTGAGAGAGAGCACTTTAATTGCAAGACCAAAAGTGAATAGAGATAAGAAGATATGTTGACCAATTTCTCTTCCCTATTGAACTTTGTTGGCCGACTTTTCCTTGGAAAAATGGTGAAAAATTAATTGATGAAGTCTCTCTCTTGTCTTGATATTTCTCTTGGCTATCCCTTCTTGTACAAAAGCAAGTATGGAACTATTTTAATCCATGCACTCTTCTTGCTTCTTCTTAGCCTCAAAAATTGACAAAAAGGAAGGGGTATGTTTGACTTATCTTTTTCTTCCTTTTGGTATGCCTTTGACCATCTTTCTTTAAGTAAAAGGTAAAGATAGCAATTAATTATACTCTCTTCTCTCTCTTGGTGCATTGGACGACATTCATAGATGAAAAGGTGGGAGTTGATTTTGACTTAAATCTTTGTATGTTGCATGTATATGTATGTCATGTGTTTTCTTGCATAGTAGGATGGACTTTGACCAAACTCTCTCTTGCTTTTCCCTTCTTGTCCTCTTTGACTGATTCTTTGCTCTACTTTGTAAGAGCAAATCTTGGCTCTTCGTTTTGTTTCTCAAATCTATCCTCAAGATCAAGTAGCAATTGACTTTTGATCATGACAAAATTATTTAGGGTGCCATTAAATCCTTTTATTTCACTGTCAATTACATTTAGCCCTTGGATGCATTTTGGGATATTACATCATCAATATTGGTACCTAAACAATTCAATGTTAAATTTGGGATAAGCATTGAAATAAACATCTCATTTCGTTTTTACTTGAATGGATTGAAACTATTTGAAAATTTTATGTCATTAGTCGCTATCTTTTACTTTAGTAGGATGGAAGTTAAACATTTTAAAAATTGCACCAGTAGAGACAAAAAGATAAGTGGCTTTTATTAAACAGTGAATCATTTATTCACACCGATAGATAATGAGTGCAATACTATAAAAGTAGCAAGTGTAAAAAAAATTTAAAGCAAGGTGTGACGATGGGAATGATAAAAAAAACCATACCTACTGTGATATAGACTGATGGGAGAGGGAGGGAGGAGGGAGGAACAACAGCATGGTGGTGGGAAAGAGGATGAAGGACGGAGGAGTGACGATCTCTGATGGTGGTGAAAGAGAGAGAGAGGAGGGAGCTCGCGACGATAGTAGAGAATGAAGGAGGAGGTAGTAGCTGCGTGAGAGAGGAGGGAGGACGAAGGAGCGATGGTCTCTGACGGTGGTGAGTGAAAGAGGAGGGAGGACTGATGACAGTGGAGAGGGAGAGATGAGCTTGCGATGACAGCGTGATTGCTATAAGTGTTAGAGGATGAAGCTTTTGACGGTGTGACTAAGTGTTGGAGAGGACGAAGACCAATCAACTTTAAGTTTTGGTCTCACTTTTGGCGTCCTGATTTTAAATTGGGACATCAAAAGTACCTCTTTTGGGTGTCCTAATTCAAATTTGGACACCTAAAGTGGTACTTTAAATTGGGAAGCCAAAAGTACCTGTTTTGGTGTCCCAAATTCAAAAGGAACACTAAAAGCAAGGCTTTTAGTGCCAAAAGCTTTTAAATTGGGATGCCCAAAGTGATACTTTCGGCGTTCCAATTTAAAAAGTTGGCGTCCCTTTTCAATAAAGAGACGCCTAGTATGTCAAAATTCCCACATAGAACAAAAATGCCACTGCATTTAGTTTTTACCTCCCTTTTAGAAAAAAAGGACATTTTTTGGGGAAGTAAAATTCATGTCTTATAGTAGTGGTGTTAGCTTATGGCTCCAGTCGGCGGTATAAAGGTGGATGGTGATATAAGGGTAGCTATATATTATATATTGTATAATTGTATATTGCATGTTATTAATAAGAATTGAGGTTGTTTAATGATGATTAACTTGAAACCATTTTATATGAGGATTGTGATATATGCATATATATATAATCATTTTTTTCTTTTATCATATGTGGTTTGTTTGTGTATGGCAGAAACTTTCAGTAATTACTAAGATGTGAAATCTCATTCCTATATATTAACATTTTTCAATTGATTGTTTTAGTAGGAAGCAAGGAAAGGCATCTAAGTGAACATTGAAGGCTCATTTGTACTCCTAGAACTCATGTTATGTTGTTTTATTTGTCATGACCCTAAAACTTTCGCTTTTTATTTTTATTTACTGAAATATTTTGAGGATTTAATTTGTACTTTGTTGTGGATTTTCATCTGAGCTAATTATGTATTTTGATGATTTAGATGTTGGACATCCTTATTGGCTATAGTGAGATAAGTTAGTTAAGTATTTATTTGTTTGGTTTGAGGTGTTACACTGCATCATTTTAGACAATGATATCACTTATTACAAAAAAAAATGGTATTATTAAAAAGTTAAAGACTAAAGTATATCTTTGATCCTTTATGTTTGCATCAAGTTTCCCTGTAGTCCCTTAAGTTTAAAAAATGTATTTTTGATCCTTCAAACCTTAACATCGTTAGTCTTGTCTAATGAAAAATGTTGATTCATCAAGCCACATTATATTAGTCTTAGGTATAAGACCCCACATTTCCTACCACTTATCATCGATATTAATCAGAGTAGCAATTGCGCAGTTCGGTAGGCACACAAAAATAGCATAAATATACTGGTAATAAATATTTGATTACAAAAATTTCCCACAGGGATTGTATATAACAATTACAAATAATGTAGCCATACAGGGCTACTAGGGTGTCTAAACCCATTCCAGTGAGACGTAGACACATTCCCATCTTCATTCTACCACTGCTTCCCTTGTATGGGGTTCTCTTCTTTATTCTTAGCACACATCCTGTTTTCACGTGTCTAAATTATTGGTAGGGGAGGGTGAGATTCGAGAGAATCTTAGTAGCAAACAGTATCAATATGCATGTAAGATAAGTGCTTAATGCATGGCATGCTTGCGTTACATAACTCATGCTAATACAATGACATATCTGCGTACTCAATGTTTCAAACAACATACTCATGACTATAGCAAAAATAGAAACAGAGCTTCAATCATTCATATATGTTTCACATAATCAAGCAAAGCAAGCACATGTTTCAATACACCAGCACAAAGATCAAATACATGCAGGAGAGGCAAGTTCACTACCTTTGGTCTTTGAGTCCTCCTCTTGTACCTTTTCTTTTTCAACCATTGAAGATGCTTCTTTTTTGACACCTTATGGCTCTAGATGAATAGTCATATCATTAGGGTCTTTGCATTAGGCCCAATAGACATTTAATGTGCCCATACTACCTTTATAGGCTTTACCCAACCATTGGAAGCTAACTTCATTACCAAATGTCATTACTTTCTCATTTTCACACTATTCTAGAAAGTTGGAAGATTTTTCACTTAACTTTGAAAAATCATAACTAAATCTACACAAATTCATTTGCAGTGATTCAAAGTCCTATGTGTAACACCCCAATTTTCGATTAAGGGCTAATTACAATTATTGTGAATGATTATGTTGATTAATGTGGATTTGAGATCCGGATTAAGTATTGGGAATGCTTAACACCTTGTATTTTAGCATAATTATGTGATGAAATAATTATTGGGCTAAATATAGGGGTAAATGGCGCATGAAAGAAGGAAAAGAATTTGATTATGTATTATGTGGCAATATTAATATGCCATAATTGTTGGGAAAATTGAAAGCATAGCCATAAATTAGTGATTAATGGGAGAAATTAATTACTAACTAAGAGAAAATGAGATATGTAACTAAATGGCTAATGGTGTGGTTAGAGTAACTAATGAGTTACTTACTTTATGAGAGCCAATAGATTTGGGACACTTGGCAAGCTTATATGATGATGGGAGTTGTTGGAAAAGTCAAATGGCCATTGTTTATTATTTTTTCTCCCTCTCCCTCTCTTTTGTCTCTCTCATGCTCATGAAATGGCTAGAGGGGGCAGAAATTCTACACCTCACTCTCATCTTCATCATCACACACTTTCTCTCTCTCTCTCTCTCTCTCTCTCTCTCTCTTGTTCTCTCTCTTGCGCCATTATTGAAGGAGAAAGGAGGAAGGAAAGCTTGAGATTAAGGTGAGTAAATGACCTCTAATGGAAAAACTCCCTTCTTTAAAGTTGTTCCTTGAGTTGAGAGCTTCACTTTCATGGTTTTAGATTTGTCATTTGGTGGTGTTTAAGCTCTCACGAAATTCTGGACTTTGGTGAACCAAAGAACTTCTTTAGGAAAGTTGTTGAGGTAAGTGAAAGCTTCCTTCTCATATAAGTTTTGTGGCTATTGGTTAGGACTTGAATTTCTAGAATTTCAGCCCTAATTTTCGTGATTTAGGGTCTTGGGGAGTATAGTATGTTATTGTTATGGAAATGGTGCCTTGTTTAGTGTTTTGAATTGATAGAATTGCATTGAAGCTTACAGTGAAGTTTGGCACCTTTTGTGTTGGTTTTGTGCTTTGGTCAAAACAGGGCATGTTGATAGCTTGTGATTTTGGTCATTTTGAGGTTACCATTGTGTTCCTTGTGAAAATTTATGTGGGAATAGGCTTGATTGTTAATTTTGGAGCCATGGGACACTTTGGTAGAAAATTGGAAATCTGTCCCTTGGAATTCTGTTCTGACAGTTTATTTGTGTGGACTTTTTGAATGACCAAATGATTTCATAAAATTGTGAAACTTTCTAGTCTTAAATTTCACATCCCAAGCTTCAAAATGGACATATATTTTATGTCATTTCGTTTAGTATTCTGTGAGATATAGTTGTCCAAAGTTTGGGATTGAAACAGAACTCTGTTTTGGGGCAATGATGATTTTTGTGTAATTCTGGGATTGTATAGTGATTTACAGTAATGGTAAATATTTTTCCTATGAAGAGGACTTAAGTACCTTTCATTTGGCTTTGGAATCACCTCATTTCGATTTTTCTAGAATTAGTTATAAAATTTGGAAGTTCAGCCAGGAAACAGAATTTTCTTGGCCGCGGCTAGAGGTTATAAACCGCGGGCCAAGACCTTCTGTGCATCCATTGGCCGCAGCCCATGGGTAGGCTGTCCGTGGCCAACCCCCAAAAATCAGCATTTTGGACTTTTAAAAGGTGACCTTTGGTCAAGTGTTTCCCAAGCCTTTAGGTATGTGTTTAGGCTTTGATTAGCCACCTAAAGGTCATAAATGGTAACCAACTTTAAGTGTTATGAAAATGAGAATTTGGAAAAGAGAATGATCCTATGTCCTTGATTTGGTTATAGGGTTGATATTCACCCTGATCATGGTTTGATATCCGCTCGGATCGTGAGTAGCCGATACTGGAGCATACGTGGAAAGAAAAGTGTAGGGAACTTACCTCTCCTGCGTGTATTGATATTTGTGTTTGTGTATTGATGCATGTTATTGCTTTGCTTGATTATGTGAAACATATATGAGTGATTGAAGCTCTGTTTCTATTTATGCTATGGCCATGAGCATGTTGATGAAACATTGAGCATGCGGATATATCATTATGTGAGCACGAGTTATTATGATGCAAGCATGTCATGCATTAAATACTTATCTTGCATGCATATTGGTATCTGTTTCCTACTGAGATTCTCTAGAATCTCACCCTCCCCTACCAACATTTTAGACAGGACAAGTGGCTCGAGGAAGGAGCAAGCGACTAGGGGCGGCGAGAATCCCTTATGGGCATTTGTATTTGGTTGTTGGTTATCATTGCTATTTGGGATAATGGTAGTGGTTTTGGATGTATTTAGAGTTGTATATGTTAGGATGGATATATGGTTGTATATGTTGTGGAGGTGTATTTGGATATGTATTTGGAATGAAATTTGTGTAATCCCCATTTGAGAAATTGTAAAGGGCGTATTGCCCTATGAATCTTTAGTGAAGATATGAATCCAGGTTTGCCGGGATTGTTATTGTGCACTCTGATATATTATAAATGTTAATTATCTTCGCCATGTAATTGTATTCGAAATGTGAATGTGAGACCAGGTTAAAGTGTTTGTTAAAGAAATTTGTGAAAATTCTATCTTAAGGATGGGGAATGTAAATGAATTTTGATCATTATTGGTCTCTATTTCACTCTAATCATGTATTTCGGATATAATTACGGAGGGGGTTACACTATGTGGCTCTTATTAAGTCTATTTTAAAGGAAAAATGCTTCCCATAGTCTTCTACCCACACAAAATTTCCAGTTTTCACATGTCTCTTTGCTGCCAGAAAATCTGTCCAGCTTTAATAGTCTAACTTCAAACACTCATAACTTTTTGTATACTTATTCAATTTTTACCAATTACTTATCAAAACAAAGGTCTTTATGTTCACTTCAAATATGGAAAATCTCAGGGTCAATGGATAAAAGCTTAGCCATTCAAAAATGCACTACAACCAGACTGCCTTCAGAAACAAAACTCAGGCAACTTTAAACATAAACTTCCAAAATCATCATAAATCATCATTTAACCATAAACACATGATTAAACCTTAAAAACACCCCTTGGACGAAATATGAACAGTACCCATACTAAAAAATACTCATCTAAACAATAATCCAATCGGTTCAAAATGAAGCCTACGCTTATCTCTACGCATTTCGGCAACTTGATCGGAAATTCGATAGTACTCCGGTAAGCGAGATGACACCAAACACCTCCAAATGAAAATCTAAAATCGTAGAAGTGTTGTTCTCCATGAGAGGAACAACGTTTGAGAAAACTCCGAGAGCCAGAAACGCTGAATCGAAGGTGAAATTGGCTTTAGAGCTCATGAACTTTCACTATTTATCTTTTCTCTTTCCTCTTTCATTTTCTGAGGTGTTTTTTTTTTTTTCTGATTTTCTCTCCTTTTAGGGAAGCTGGAAGAAATTAATAAGAGGGAGGAGATATAATTAGCCTATTTCCCAATTTGCCCTTGATTAGTGCAAAAATCACCAAGGTGCTATTCGATTGGATTTCAATTGTCAAGTTTCTTTTCTCTTTTTCTTTTTAGGCTAACTGAAATTGCCCCTAGGAGATGATAATGATCCATTTAAAATATCACAGCTTCACCTCCTCAAATAATAATATTAAATTACTAATTAACACATGTTAATTTTGACTTTTCTTTATCATTTTATACTTGGTCATAATTGCTCCATTTGGTTTAATTTTGGACAAAGCATTTATTTTCCCTTGCCTTTATTCATAGTGGACGAAAATTGTCCTTAATTATTGGGAAAAATAATTTCTTGATTTATGGGTTAAATGACCATTTTGCCCTTACATTATTATAATTAAATTGAGCTTTTTTCGTTCTCTTTGTGTTGGGCTGAAATTCACATGTTTCTTCAGCCCAATAGTTATACATTCTATTCTTTATTGTTGGGCTTTAAGAGTGGGTTTTTATGAAAACACAAATCATATTTTATGACTTATTGTAGCCCAAAGTCCATATGGCCACCAATTGCCTATTTGGCCATTTCGATTACTCTTTAATTCACCATTTTATTCCTTTTAATACCCCAATAATATAAGAAATGTTAGGGAATAAATTTGGGATACTTGCTATACTGAGACTTAATAGTCCACTTAATTTTGGCTTATTCTCAAGACTCTAATATAAAATTCGGGATATTACACTAGATGACTGCCACATTAACTCAAATTTTTGAACAAATTCATATTTTAATTAAAACAATAACTCTTCCTTCCCCATCCGAAACCCTTATGCCTTCTTCTGAGTGCCACAAAGGCTTTTCTCATCCCTAGCTTGGTTGAAGGGCATTCAATGTCCACACAGCCTAATCAGGGGAGTTGAACAGTAAACTACACTTGCCCACATTGATAATACAAAGGTAAAATCGCACTTAAAACAAAATGAAGTATGCAAGCAAAGACAATAAAATCGTTAAACAATAAACCTATTTACTTTAACATGACTAGATAAAGTTTTTTCTTATATGCTCTTTATTTTTGTTCCTTTATCTCACAGAAGTATCATTCCCAGCATATTTCCTTTCCAATCCTGACCCAAGCCATATAGAGGAAAGGATTTAACCATAGCTTGGCGGTAAGGAAAGGCAAAAGGGTTTCGAATGGGTGAGGGGGGAGTAGATGAAAGAATTAATTAAAAATTGAAAGTTGTTGTTGTTGTTTTAATTAGAATATTCATTTGTTAATTTGAGTTGATGTGGCAGTCACCTAGGATTAAAATAATGTGATTTAATGAATCAGCATTTTTCGTTAAATAAGATTAACGATGTTAAGGTTAAAGGACAAAAAATACACTTTTTAAACTAAAGAGACTAAAATAAAATTTAATGCAAATATAAAGGATTAAATGTACACTTTAACTAAGTTAAAATAAGGGATGAGTGAGCTTTTATATATATATATATATATATAATTAAATTAATTAACCATACAATCCCGTAATATATTTTATTCGAAAACATATCCTAGTTAAATTTTATTTTTATTTTTGTCATATTATCTTTTTTTCCCAACATTTTTATCATATTATTTAAAATTTAAAATTATCTAAAGTATAAATAATTTATTTTAAAACTAAAAAAGTCAGAATAATTTCCATTTTTTGATCAACAGAATAATTTCTATTTGAAAACAACCAATGAATATGAAAAAACAACAAATTTCCTCATCTTTTAGTTTTTATTTAAAAGACGACCAATTTGTTTCTTCCAAGTTCGAAGGGGAACGACCATGTGGTGGAGCCGGGAACTGAAGCATCGATTCGAAATTGACCCACCCTTCCGTGTAACTGAATCCGTCTCAATATTTAGTTTTACAGTTCCTCACCAAAACCAGACGCCACAAAAGCCATTGGCCTTCGTCGTCGTCGTCATCGATTTATATAGTCAACCAATTCTTTTACCATAATGTTATCCATTTCTTCTTCCTTCTCTGACTCTCATTTTGCCTCTCGCCACCATTCTTCTATCTTCAAAAATGGAGCTCGTCCCATACCCGGACCCCAAATCCGATACTCTGGCCTGGCATGATATGTTCCGGTCTGCTTCTATCAGAGAACCGTTGGCTACTCCACAATTCGATTCGCGCCCGAATGCCTCCGAGCCGGAAAAGAAATATGCTCTCTCCGGTGATCCCCAGGTACGCCTCGCTCTTTACATAGCCATGACTCATGCTGGAATCGGCCTGGCCATTTTTGCAGTTTACGCTGCGTACAAGCTCTTGGAAGGATATGTCAAACCCCTTCAGTGGGCTGTGCTTTGTTCCGTACCTCTTCGGGGTATCCAGCGAACCCTTGTTTCGTTCTGGTCGGAGCCCCTGAAATTAGGCCTCACTGAGACGTTTCTAGCGATTCCTGTGACCATATTTAGAGTTTTAGTTGGCACGCTTGTTGAAATTCGTGAGGCTTCTTTGCGAGTTCTTCTCAGAAAATTAAAAGAATCTGAGAACCCGAGGAGGAACCGTAGTGGATTTTCTAATTTACTTCGTTTGCTTGTGTCCTTTGGCGTATTCATTGTTGCATATGAATGGCTTGGTGGTTTTGCTTCTCTTTGTCTTCTTGGATTAGGCTTCTTGTTTAGCTCTAAAAATGTAGAATCAATTTTATCAACTTCATCTTCCTTTAGGAGCAGTGGCATGTGGCATACTTCCTTTTTTACTCGAGGAGTACTAAAAAGATTGAAAACCATTGTAGCAATTGGGTTGATTGTCGGTATGATAACTGGGTTTTTGGTTGGGGTGATATTCTTCTCGTACAAGATTGGGGTCGAAGGAAAAGATGCAGTGATTTCACTGAAATTGCATGTGAAAGAGAGCAATTTTACTGAGAGAATTGGGGTCAAGAAGTGGATGGAAGACAATGATGTTCCTGAATTGGTAGATAGGTATAGTACTAAGCTTTATGGGACAGTTTCTGATCAGATAGATGTACTGGCGATGCAATACAATATGACTGAGCTTGTGACTGGTATTAAGTATTTTGCTATAAGCAATTCAGCTAACTCTTCAATAACTTCAGCAGCCCCAGACACGCCCTCAACATACACAGACAAGTTTCTGAGTTTGAGGAGTCGGGTTAAAAATCAAGAATGGAGCATGATTTATGCAGAGCTAGAAGCCCTTTTGAGAGAGCTCATGATCACAAGGGAGGACTTGGTTGAGAAGGCAAAAGGATTTGCTGTGAAGGGAATGGATGTATCTCAACGTGTGCTTGCTAGTGGTAAAACTGCACTTGGAAGTGGTGCAAAATTCATGTTCTCCATCATCAATTCCATTATTTCTGGAGCTGCAGAGGTTTTAAATTTTGTGTCTCAGTTAATGGTGTTCTTCTGGGTTTTGTACTATCTCATAACATCAGAATCAGGTGGGGTGACAGAACAAATTATGCACTTGGTTCCTATTTCAAGCTCAGCTAGGGTCAGATGTGTTGAAGTTTTGGATAAGGCCATTTCAGGTGTCCTTTTAGCTACTGCTGAGATTGCATTTTTTCAAGGATGTCTCACTTGGCTTTTATTTAGGCTATACGAAATTCATTTCTTGTACATGTCAACTATTCTTGCCTTCCTATGTCCTTTGCTGCCGATATTCCCATCTTGGCTTGCAACAATTCCAGCAGCTATGCAACTGTTGCTGGAAGGAAGATACATAGAGGCCCTTATTTTGTCTGCTGTTCACCTGTTCCTCATGGATTATGGTGCATCTGAGATATTAGAAGATATACCAGGGCATAGTTCATATCTTACTGGGCTTAGCATCATTGGAGGAATGACTCTGTTTTCATCTGCCCTGGAGGTTAGATTTCCCTTTTTATTTAATTTTGAAAGATGACTAACATCTCAATTTGGTTCTTCAGAATGTAAACCTTTCAATTTTATCTCGTGATAATTTTCCCCCAATCATTTTTGCCAGTCCATCTGTTAGTCTTGGTAAATAACTTTCCAATCTAGTATTCCAGGGGGAGAAAAATGATGGGAAAAGCTTACTGTGCAAATAAATCTAAAGGGCTACAATTTGTAGGATTAAATTGAAAAGTCAGTCATATTCCAGTCGTGAAACCACTCATTTATTTTTGAAACATATGAAATGCAGTAGGTCTTGGTGAAAAAGTATACTTTAGATGCCTGAATTGGCTTGATCAGAAAAGGAACTTTTCTATGTTGTAATCTACTTTGGCTAGAGATTTGGCAAGACCTGTAGGATCAATTCACGCTCAAGTAATTTTCTTCCCCATAAGCTAGGACAAAGCCCAGAGAATTTCTCAAGTACCTTGCATGATAAGCACCTTATAATTGAATTCAATTTACAATTTCATCAGAATATAAAGCATAATAGCAAAATGGTTATGCTTTTGTTTGATTTCATAGTCATAATGTTTGGTGGACCTCCCAGTGAACATCTATAGTTGCTTTAATGTCTCGTGGCATTGTTGGATTGACTGGACGAGTCTGTTTTTCTTCAGGGGGCAATTATGGGGCCATTGATAACTACAGTTATGATTGCTCTGAAGGATTTGTATGCTGAATTTGTTTTGGAAGAACCAAAAGATAATGGCAAGCAGCACACATGCTAAGCCCCTACCTGTGTCCTTAAAAGGAGAAATTTTTACTGACTTCCGTCACGTCTACTATTGGCATGAAGAACGGGCAGTACCGAGTGAGCATGCCAATGAATTTCGCTTCTTAAAACATTTATTTGAGATTTTATCGTCTCTGGCACTTATCTAAGGTGTGAGGAGTGTGCTTCCATCACAACACTTCTGCAACTCCATTGTTCTTTGCAACTCAGTCGCTGGAGTTTGCCTCTAGGTTGGTGATTTGTTCACAATTGATATATTTTTTTAAATATTTATGTCACGAATCTAAACTAATGGACCTTTTGTATATCACACAAAACTGAAGAATAAGTCGCATTGTTCATAACTCGTGAACAATACAGCTTGCCGTAATGTTGTATTTTATATTGCTATATTAATTATTGTTAAATGGGCCTTCTACCCTCTTCCTTCAGTTTAGGATTCATCACTTGTACATTTATTCATAGATTCATGTATGTAAGAAATTTTGTTTATCATTGTGCAAAAGGTAGAAACTAAAATGTCTTACAAGCTTGAAGGATTTCCTCCCAGCCAGGGTATACCCACAAATTTACTTCCATTGCAAAGTACTTCTGCTTCTTACTCTGCTTTATTTATATATTTTTACAGCTCCTGTGTTATTTATCAATTCCAGCATTAAAGCAAGGAAGACGATTAGGTGATCACATGCCTTGTTACTCCAAAAAGGTTGAGGATATTTAGCAACGGATTATTATATTTAGAATTATGTTAATATAGTAATAACATTAGCAGCTTGTCATGTGCATTTGTCCACAGCTTCTAAAGCATGAGCATATGGGGCTTGATGGACCAATTCAATGCAAGTGATGGGATTTCTGGAGGAGATTTGAGAGTCAGTTCATCCCTCTCTACACACACACACACAAGGTAAAGTTGCGTCCAGACAATAAACTATTTTGGAGGTGCGCCTAGCACTCTCAACTCTCTAGTGGTGCAATTTTATCTCCAATGTATTTAAAATAAAGCAATTTCACCTCAACTTAATGTAAGGGCTTGTTTGTTTTCACGGCAGCTTAAAAAATAAGCCCGAATCACGCAAGCCGAGAAAAAACTCCTCTCACATACTTACCTCGTATACCGTGAATCACGAATTATAAGCACGTTTTGGACAAAAATAAGCCATTCCAAACACGCACTAACTCCATCTGATGCAAGTGACACCTGGGTATTCGTTATTTTTTTTAATAATGACACGTATTCTATAAAATGCCACTTGTACTAAAAATAAAAAAGATTCCATTCAAATCTGGATTAGGTTTTGCATGCGAATAGAAGTCGGCGACCGATGAGAACTCAGCTGCCCTTGCTTAGATGAGTGTTCGAGGCACCTGGGTTTTATAGAATACGTGTCATTATTATGCCTCCGGAAGCCAGTGCCATCAGCGATCACGATTATCATTCTTCTCGCTGAAAAAAATAACCCTTTTTCATGGAATCCGCGTCACCGAAACGTACAGTTCACCGAACACAAATCTGACATCAGTACATCGTTTTAACAGGATTTAATTAACACCATGAGCGAACAACATAAATTTGTTTCATCAGACAGGGAAATTTTGAATCTTTGAGAGACATTGAGGAGGAACAAAGTAAACCACACTACCGCAGTAAAGAAAATACATTCACGTAAGTCGAGATAAAACTTCTCTTATATATTTATCTCGTATATCATAAATTATGTTAAAAAAATAGTTTCTACTGCTAATCCAAACACATTAAAAGAGAGCCATTATAAGGAGAAGGCAGGGGAAAAGGAAACGCAAAATAGGGAATGGTCGTGGTGTGGCCAGGCTTGGGGGTGGTAGGGGGATTCGGCTTACCTCCGCTGCGCCTTAACATCCGCTGCGTCAAAACTACACCGTTTTGGTGTAGTTTTGGGTGCAAAATGACCAACTGGTCTGTTTTTTTTTTTTTTTAATGCTATCCATTATTTTGAAGGATTTTTTTGGAAGCATCTAGCATCTTAAAAATGTTTCAAATAGCATACAGTATATTAAAATAATTTTTGACGCTTTTAACCCCTTCAAATATTTTTTCAGTTGTACCCAGTGTCTTACGTAATTTTACCCTTAATATATTTTTTCAGCTCAAAAAATTACTTTAAAATATTCAAGTAGCATAAAGTATTTTAAAATAATTTTTGGTGTTTTTAACTGCTTAAAATATTTTTTTAGTTGTACCCAGTGGCCAGTGCCTTAGGAGACTGACTATAATTTTTTCAGCTCCAAAAATTACTTTAAAATATTGGGTGCTACTAGAAAAATATATTTAGAGTGGGTGGAAATTAATAAACCAATATCCTATGTTTTGGGTGCTAGTTACTATTGAGAAAAATACATTAAAAGTAAAATTATAGTTAGTCTCCTAAGGCACTGGCCACTGGGTACAACTAAAAAAATATTTTAAGCAGTTAAAAACACCAAAAATTATTTTAGAATATTGGGTGCTACTAGAAAAATATATTTAGAGTGGGTGGAAATTAATAAACCAATATCCTATGTTTTGGGTGCTAGTTACTATTGAGAAAAATACATTAAAAGTAAAATTATAGTCAGTCTCCTAAGGCACTGGCCACTGTGTACAACTAAAAAAATATTTTAAGCAGTTAAAAACACCAAAAATTATTTTAGAATACTTTATGCTACTTGAATATTTTAAAGTAATTTTTTGAGCTGAAAAAATATATTAAGGGTAAAATTACGTAAGACACTGGGTACAACTGAAAAAATATTTGAAGGGGTTAAAAGCGTCAAAAATTATTTTAATATACTGTATGCTATTTGAAACATTTTTAAGATGCTAGATGCTTCCAAAAAAATCCTTCAAAATAATGGATAGCATTAAAAAAAAAAAAAAACAGACCAGTTGGTCATTTTGCACCCAAAACTACACCAAAACGGTGTAGTTTTGACGCAGCGGACGTTAAGGCGCAGCGGAGGTAAGCCGAATCCGTGGTAGGGGACGAAGATTGACGGGTGGCATTTTATAGAATGCGTGCATTATTAAAAAAAAAAAGCAAATACCCAAGTGTCACTTGCATCAAATGGAGCTAGAGATTCCGTTAAGTTGGGGTGGAATTGCCCCCATTTTAAATATATTGGGGTTAAAATTGCCCCACTAAATAATTGTTTATAATACTGGATGAACTTCCAAAAACAGTTTGGGTGTTGAGCGTATCTTTACTCTATATATAAATATATACATACCATCTTCGATATTTAATATAAGATCTAGTTGGAGGTTAAATCTAGTCCTAAATATATAACCTCAATCACTTTATCTCTTAAATTTATAATTTTTTTCTAAAGCATCCATGTTAATTGCATACATTAAGGGATATCTATTTAAGGGTAGTCATGATAAAATGTGATATTTTAGAAAAACTAATTTATATTTGTTATAAATAACTAACATAACTATTTTCTTTAATCTACTCAAATTAGTTAATTATCTCTTATATTAAAGATTGGAGGCAGTATTATCAAGAGAATTTGAACATGACCCAATTATCCATATTAATTTTCACTCTCGTCAATTTTCATTTGATTCTCCTTACATCTCTTTACTATAGATTTGCATATTGGTTTCAGGCTCTGGTTTGTGTTGCTAACAAGATATAAAATAGTATATGGATATTAAAGAAAGATTCATCTGATATTTAGGTGAACTTTGACTTCCTTTTGCCTGAAATGATGGGTGCCGCAAACAAATTAGCGCATGGGTTTTGGGGGCAAAAGGCTCAGGTGTTTCCCCCACTGTGCCCACTTTCCTTTGTTTATGGTCAAAGAATTGCTGTTGACACTAGTGGAAAAATCAGTTTTAAGATCGGATAAAAACGATATTTTAGACTGATTCTGGATCCGATCTTGACACAGCCTATCTTAAAAGTCTGTAACTTTTTAGGCCGGTTAAGCAACCAGTCTTAAAAATCACTTTTTTAGACCGGTTTCTTAAAGATCAGGTCTAAAAAGTCTACACTTTTTATACCAGTTGTTTAAAAATCGGTCTAAAATTTTTTTTCTAATACTTTTAAAATAACCGGTCTTAAAAGTTATACTTTTAAGACCGGTTTTCAGAATAATCGGTCCGGTTATTATGAAAACCGGTCTTAAAAGTGACATTTAAAAAAAATAATAAATATGGCTTTTTTTTTGGATTAGAAGTATTTTAAAATCCTCCCAATCCAAAAAAAAAGTGCCATATTTTTTTACTATCATATAATTTTAAGTAAGCTATGACAACCATAACTAAATGATGAAAAACAACAACTCATAAGATAAAAAATCGATAATAATTTATAAAAAATATCTCAATCTTACAATTAAAGTGTGAACATTGGAGGATAATTCACAAAACACTTGATGGATTTTCCATGGAATAATTATATAAATAATGACCTTGTCCTTAACACCAACAAAACGGTTGAAAACAATTGCTCGGTGACCTCCCTCAACATTGTAAAGATTGTTGGAAACTGCATAAAAGACAAGCTCACCAACAATCCCTAGTTTAATGAAGGGCTAAAAATGTCTATATTTAGGACCAAAATTCACTTTCAAACTAAATCCTATATTTAAGGACTGGAGAGGATATTGATTAACATATTCATAGATTTACATGTGTTTCATAACTAGCAGCATACAACTCAACCCTTAAAAGCTTATGCCAGAAGCCTTCATTTAGTGAATTCTACTATAACACTCATTTTAAGCAGGGCACCAAGCAATGCAGTAGTTATAAAAAAAACCAATTGACTTATGTGTTAAGTGAGACAAACTTCAACATTACCTCCTCAAATAGCAATCTGCTTGGGCCCTGAGGCCTCTCCTATAACAAATGATCGATGATTTCATCTTGCAGGAATAAATCAGCCGCTTCTATTATATCTTGAAGAAGGAAAAGATGCACTCTGAGACCATTGTTTGATAGAAGGAACAACAAAAGATCCTCAGTGCGTGGCATCAACAACAGAATGCATGTCAAAGTACTTCCAAGCCAAAGGACTTAAAGGCTTCTCAGAACTAGGGTCTTCGGTTGTTAAGGTATAAGAGCAATAGGGCAGTTAAAAAATCAAATGACACCCGCTTAGTTCTTTCAATAGCCTGATCAGTTTCATCCATTGTTTTCATCCCAGCGTTGATGAGTTCTTGATTTGATATTGCTGTGATATAAGCCAAACATTTCAAAATGTTACCAAAACGTATTGAAAATGCTTCTGGAACATAACATGGGATTTAGACTTATAATGACATGGCCTTGAAACACAATCAAACTTTAACTTCAAAAAAACACAAGAATTTCTAAAACAAGTCAAAACAAAACAGAAGAAAGTTCCATTTTAATAAAAAACAAAGAATGTAGTCAGAGGGAGATCATACCAACTTCTTCCTTGGGGTCGTCTGCATGCAGGACGGGAGAAGAACAGAGAATGAGAAGAAGGACGAAGGAGAGGGATTTGGAGAGAGAAAGAGAGGTCATGCTTATTGTTACTAATGGTGCGATGAATATGAAGAGGCAAAGATATTGTGAGGATCGTGTGTATGTGTAGTGTGTATATATATTCGAACAAGCCAAATCCCTTATAAGTAAGAGTAGGGGTTCTTGAAATAAAAGATTCAAACAAGCCAAATCCCCAAATATGGAACAGGAAGGAATCAACTTCTATCATCAGCAAATTCAAACTCGAGCTCACCAGATCTGGACCAAGGAGGAAGAATGCTCGCCGTCATGCTCACCAGATTTGGACCAAGGAGGAAGAACGCTTGCCGTCGAGCTCACCAGATCTGGACCAATGAGGAAGAACGCTCGCCGTCGAGCTCACCAGATCTGGACGTCGTCGAGCTACTGAAGACTGAGATGACGGAGCGAAGACATTGCAGTGGGTGGCTTCACATTGGTCTAGATCTGGGCACGAGGAATGGAATGGAGAACTTAGAGAGCGAGAAGAAGAGAGGATTGAGACTTAGGCCCTGTTTGGTTGGAGGGGATGGGATGGGAGGGGAGGAAAAATGAGCCCCTCCCCTCATTTGGTTTGAAATTTTGGAAGGAAGGAGAGTAAAAATTTGCTTCTCTCTCCCCTCCCCTCCCCTTATTTTGATTCCCTCCAAATTCGGGGGTTTTGGAGGGGAGCAAAAAATTGGGACTAATTTGCCCTCATAATCTTTGTCATATCCCATCAATGCCCATGGTAGCAACTCATGCCCTCTCCGCTGCTGTTGCTCCTAGTCTCTCGCCCTCGACTCCCTTCCTCTGCTTTTTGCCAAAAACGTGAATTTGGACTTTATTTTTGTGTTCTCATTTTTTGCACTGTAACATATAAGAAATCCTGATGGCTGATAGTTTCATCTTCACAAATCCTGATGCACATTCGGCTCAATAAATTTTGTCAGCAATTGAATTTTGAGAACCACGTTATAGGGTGATCTAAATAATTTGCATTGTTGCTAGTCATTTTTAACTAAAGCATTGTTGCTGGAGTCATCTTTTTTTAGAGTCAAATTAGCCCTTTGTTGAAAACTAGTTTAAACCAAAAATTATTATATCAGTTGTTGTATACATATTAAGGTGAGAGTAAGTTTTCAAAAATTATATAATTTATATTAAGGTGTAAATTAATTTAAATAATTTATATAAGTAAAAATATATAAACTAATATATAAGGGTAAAATGGTAAATTACATATTATCTCCCCTCCCATCCCCTAACCAAACAAAAGATCATTAAAAAATCTTCCCCTTCCTTCCCCTTCAACCAAACCAAACAAAGTAACCTTCTATCCTTCCCTTCATCCCCTCCCCTCCATTCCCTCCCATTCCATCCCCTCCCATTGAACCAAACAGGCCCTTAGAGAGCGAGAATTTGGAGTGAGGAATAGAATGGAGATGTATATGGCGGATTCATTTAGACCGGTTTCAGACAACAACCGGTCTAAAAAACGTAAGATTTTGAACCGGTTGTCCTAAATAATCGGTCTTAAAAGTAAGAAATATTTTATTTTTTTACTGTTTAACTTTTTAGACCGGTTATTAATAACAATAGGTTTAAAAAGTTTGATATTTTAGACCGGTTTTGAGGGAAAACATGTCCTAAATAGTCGGTCTTAAAAGTAAGAAATATTTTATTTTTTTACTGTTTAACTTTTTAGACCGGTTATTAATAACAATAGGTTTAAAAAGTTTGATATTTTAGACCGGTTTTGAGGGAAAACATGTCTAAAAAGTATTAGATATTTTATTTTTTTAATTTAGAAAAATATATCAGACCTGTTATAATAGAACCGGTCTAGAAAATGTATCGCATATATTTTTTTAAGTTATTTTTATCTTTTTAGACTGGTTCTTGAGAAAACCGGTCTAAATAATATATTTTAGACCTTATATTAGGGGAACGGTCTCACAAATGTTTTATAATTACAAAACTGCCACCACTTATATCTTTTAGACCTTATCCGCTATAATCGGTCTAAATGTACCGGTCAAAAAGACGTTTTTTGTACTAGTGTGAATTTAATTTAATAATAAATTTAAATTAATAATGATATAATTAGACAATATAATTAATTTATCTTTAGTAATTAATTACAATAATTAATTATAATTAACTATAAATTAGTTAAATTTAATTATATTCTATATTTAGAAAAGTTTATTATTATAATTCAAATTTTATAAAGTTAAAAATTAGAATTACAAAATACATAATATATATGTTTAATTAAAATTTTAAAGGAAAAATTGCCCCTAAATCTCTATTTGAATATTTATTTGTTAATTGAGACCTAGAATCTTGTATAGGCGTGGGGTCTTTGAGTGTATATGATTGTGATATGAGAAGACAATTCATCTTCCATTAAAAATCCAAGATTTTCAACTCCTTGACTTACAATTCATTTTTGCCCCTCCTCTTCTTCAATCATGCGGTCCTTCTACTCTCATAACTCACAACAGACAAGCGACCACCATCAACCACCCTACTCATTGATGTCGTTGCCACCATCGACCTCCCTAATCATTAGCGGCGTTGTCGCCATCATCGACGACCACCTCCATCTTCTTCATTAAGCGACCTTTACTTCTTCCATCTTCTCCACCTTTACCTCGAAATCAGGTTCTTGTTGACACTCGCACCTCCACTCTTCACAAATCTGGGTCCTCTTTAATTTTCTTCATTATCTCCCTACCCCCTCATCGTCTTTTTGAAGCAAGAAAATGGCTTTGCTCAATGGTGGCTTATTCTTTAGATCTTCTTACAGATATAAAGAATAGGGCCTTTAGCTCGACGGTGGCTTCTATTGTCGTGGGTTTTTTATGGATTCAAGACATGGTTTTTTGTTTTTTGTTTAATTAATAATAGGGGTTTGATATTATTGAGATTAATTGTTTTAAGATTGAATTATGTTGTATTTAAGGACAATGATTTGCTTCCAATGGTCTTCAAGTTAAACCTCATTAAGGGTTCTTTAATGAATTAGCGCTGTAAGAGGAGAATTGTTTTATGATGAATGTTTGGTTCCTAAGGAGAGATTTCCCAAAGGGAATGTTTTCTTTAAGGGCAATTTTTTCTTTCTCTTATCACAATTATTCACACTTAAGGACCTCACACTTTTATACGGTCTTAGATCCCATTTCACAAATAAATGTTTAAATAGAGATTTATGAGCAAATTTTCCAATTTTAAAAGAATGTCAAATTAAGATTATTATAAGTATGTATTATTTAGGAAAAAAGATAAAAAAAAATACCCTTTGAACTTCAAAATATCAAATCAATCTTGCTGCTTACAAGAATATAGGTATTAACTATAAGTATATATCAATTGACAACTCATTTTAGTGGAAAATCATTGATTTGAGATTTTTTGTTGAAACGGATTTGAGATTCTGAAATTCAAGTGGTATTTTCTTATCTTTTTCTTAAAAATAAAAAATTATGGGGACTAGATTAAAAATTAGACAAAATTATAAGGACCAAATGAAAAGGGAAAAAAAAATAAGGCCCAAGTTAAAAACAGGTAAATTTATAAGGACCTCATAAAAAGAAGAAAATTATAGGGAACCACACATCAATTATCCTGTAAAAGTGAAATAAATTGGTTAATTTTAGAGCTGCATGGGCTAGGGCCTAAATTAACCGTTTAGGCCTGGCTAAAGAAAAATAGTCATTTTTCGAGCTTGCCTCCTTGAACATAAGTGCTAGGACTAGCCTTGTAGGGCCGGAAGCCCTTTTAACAATCTTTTACTATTTTTTCAAGGAAATAAAATTACAACAACGAAAGTCCTAATTTAATACATAAATGTTGTCAAAATTAAGGTGCAAATGGTACGCATTATGGAACAAACAAACACAATCACTAAATCATAATCAAAGGTAAACTATTGTTCACATACCACAGTTACAAATAATTAATGAGAGGACTTAACAAAATAAAAATAACACTTAATATGTTTTTTTTATGGAATGTAACTATGCATTTATACTATTAAAATTTAAGTTAAAAAGTAGCCAAGTAATATACAGACGTTTCTCAAAAGATATTGTAGAGTCAAGAAAACATTTATAGTTTGAGTAATGATTTTTATATGTGATGATTTAACCAACTTAAAGTGGATAGGAAAACGATGAGGATAATTAACATGATTTTGTTGGAGAATTAGAGTCATTGCGACATGAAGTGCCTGTAATTGCAATTGAAGGATGCCAAGCTTGGTCGAAGGACTTAATAACTAGTGGTGGAAGTGAACATTGTTAAAAAGGATGGTAATAGAAATGGTACACTCATGGTTGTTAGTGTTACTGATTTTGAAGTAAACATCCCACTTGCAAGAACAATTTGTAGGATAGATTGCCAGGCTCGAGATTGTATCACTTGCTATTGAAAAGATCTTCTTGTTGACGTCTCTGAGCCATAAACTAACTAGTGAAAGCATCTATTTTAGCTTGTGTGAAGTTAATGACCTGCAAAGGACAGATACTAGAACCTGCATGACAAAGTTTGTTTCTTGCAAACCAAAGAGAGTCTAAAACTTGAAACGGAAAATAGGTCAGAAAATTGCTAGAATCATTGTGGCTTATCGACCATGTCTCTATCCAATCCTATAACCTTTTGTTAAGGATGAAGTCAATTCTAATACCAGCATTACAACCAAACCAACAAGCTCTAGAAAAAGGACAATATAAAATAGATGTTCTAAAGATTCAAAATTGTCATTACAAAAGGAACATACCTTTGTAGAAGCCAAATGTCGACGATATAAGAACTGATTGGTAGGCAAGACACATCTAACAATCTTCCACAAGAGCGAACGGATCCTGGGAGGTAAAGAGGATTTCCAAATTAAAGTGCATACCTCATTAGATGATTGATTAGATTGGGAAGATGTGGATTGGAGAAGTCTATATCCATCTCGAACGGTGTATACTCCTGAATTAGTAGCAGACCATCTAATAAGATCAGGGGATCTAGATAAAGGAATTGGGTGTTTTAGAATTTCTCAAACCACTTGCTAGGGGTAGAGTGAGGATAATAATTGGGTATTCCAAGATCCTGTAGGGCACAGTATAAGGTATGATACTTGAAGATGAGGATATGTCAGACCATATTGCGGCAAAGGCCACTTGAGCTGACTATTTAGAGATATAAACACTTGCCAGGTAAGATAGTTAGTAATAACATTACCCAATTTAAGTATGTTTTTCCACAGAGATGAACTAATATAAGCAGGCGTAAATATATAATTTTGCTCTGGATCCAGATATTTTTGTAACATCAGTGAACTAAGCAAGGAAGATTTGTCAGTGATGACTCGCCACAAATGCTTTGCTAAGAGAGCAGAATTAAAGGCTTCTTCTTGAACAATTTGAAGACCACCATTCCTTTAGGAAGACATAACTCACCCCACTGAAGAAAATGCGTTGCATTCGAAGTTTCCGTTCGACCCCAGAAGAAATTTGCCATCTTTATTTCTATTGCATAACATAATTTAGAAGAAAACTTGAGATAGGAGAAGGGGTATACCAGTAAGGATGATAAAGAGTGCTTTATCAAGACTAACTGGCCTGCTTGTGATAACAAATTACCCTTCCAACCCATAAGACATTTATCAAGTTTCTCTAGGACCTCAAAATATTTTTTTTGTTAGGATTTGGGATCATCAACATAGGTACCTATATATTTCCCTAAGCATGAATGAAATTTGATTTAGAGTACCTCAGACAATTGATGCTTCAATTGGTGAGAGATCGAGGGACTATAGACTAGAGATGTTTTTTGTTAATTAAAGTCTTCACCAGAAATTTTGGAATATCGTTGAAGTAAGGCCTTAACTATATGATAATCATTTTCTGTAGCTCGGCAGAACAGAAGTGTGTCTTCAATATACATCATGTGGGTTAGTGCCATAACACCTCTAGCGATGGAGATACCTTTCCACCAATGGTAATTCTCCACCTAATGAATAATGCAAGACAGAATTTTGGCATATAGGAGAAAAAGATAGGGAGAAAGCGGATCACCTTGTCGAAGACCTTATGATGGTTTAAAAGGAACACATGGAGTCCCATTAAGTATAACTTGATAGGAGACAGTCGAAACGTATTGCATGATTAACTGAATCATTGTTGGCGGAAAGTTCATCTTCAAAAGAATTTTATGCAGAAAAGACCAGGAGACTTTGTCATACACCTTTGCAATATCCAATTTGATTGCACACTATCCATCTTTGCACCTGTGTGTACCATGTAGTTTGGCCATACATTTGGAGATGAGTATAATATTATCAGTGATAAGTCGGCCCTTAATGAAAGCATTTTAGTTTGGGTTAGTAAGGTCATCCAAGATTTCCTTCAGACGATTACAAAGAATTTTGGAAATGAGTTTATAGAGAACATTACAAAGGCTGATAGGCTAAAAATCTTTGAAAGTACAAGGATTATTGAATTTGGGGATCAACACAATGAAGGATCTATTTAACTCCTTAAGTAGAAAGCCACGTTGAAAGATTTGGAAGACTATTTCAATGATATCATGCTTTAATATAGACCAGAATTTGTGATAAAATTGAGCATGAAAGCCATCCAGTCCTGGAGCACTATCAGCTTTCATCTCAAAAAATGCTTTCTCAATTTCTTGGACAGATATATTACGGTTTAATTTGTCAAAATGCAGAGGAGATAAGGAAGGAAGATTGATATTTGATAAGGTTTGGTCCACACAGATCTCATCAAAAGATTCGGGTTCTTCCTCCTAATAAGTTAGTCTTTTGGATTGAGCTTTCCATTTGGGATTATGGTCGTTACATTGGTGCCTTTGTTGAGAGTCGGCTAACCGGAAAGGACTAGCTGTGGGGGGTTTTGACTAAAGAGGCTAACCAACAGAAGGAGTTTATAAGTTTTAGGGCTTGTTTGCTATGAGGAGAGGAGAGGAAAAGTGAGAGAAGGAAAAAAAATTTGAGTTAGATTTAGGAAAATTAGAGAAGCTAGTAGGGTTAAAAGTTTGGGAAAATTCCTTAAAAAGAATTTTAAAAATGCCAAGAGACAAAAAGATATTCTGAATATTCATAATGCTAAAGAAGTGTTAGGGTCTGATTTATTCTTTTCAAAATTAAAAGAAAATGACAAAATTGTCCCTCAGTTAAAAATTGAGAACAGAGAAGAAGGCATGATTTCACAAGTTTTGATAAAGGTTTTCACAAATTTAGATATGGTTTTCACAATTTCTCATAAGGATTTCACAAAATATGATAAAGGTTTCACAAAGTCAAATAAAGTTTTTACAAGTTCTCAAAAGAATTTCATAAGTCACAAATTTGAATTCACAAGATTTGATAAGGGTTTCATAAGTTCGGATAAGGTTTTTACAAGTTCTCAAAAATAATTTCACAATTTCCTTAAATAATTTTACAAGTTGCAAATTTTGATTCACAATATCTTATAAGAGTTTTACAAGTTCGAATATGTTTTTCACAAATTCTCGAAAAGAATTTCGTAATTTCCTTAAAGAATTTCACAAGTCGCAAATTTTGATTCACAAGATATGATAAGGGTTTCATAAGTTAGGGCAAGGTTTTCACAAGTTCTAATAAGCTACTCAATTGATCACCATGAAAATACCAACAACACTTTCCGGCGAAGCATCCAAGACACCACCAACCACCACAAAACATCAACCACCAGCAACAAGATGATGAATTAAGAATAAAAAATAAGATAGCCAACAACACAAAGATCATATAATGCTAAAAGTTCAACCTAAGAATAAAAAATCACACCAGCAACAACACAAAGATATTGTTGTAAGTAATGTGTGTGGGTGTGTCAAAGGAAGAGTCTTACATTATGTGGGATTGTGGGCTCCAAGTAATAAAGGCAATCTTGGGCTAGTAAATAGACCAAGAGGAGGAATTGGCTAACTCGCATGGCAACGGGCCATTGAAAACACAGTTGAAATGCGGAAATTTTCCCCTCCCTTATGTGTAGGTTAAACGTGATACTGGGCATTCTTTATAGGAAATATCTATCTAATTAATCCATCACTGAGTTTTCAGTGTTTGTAACCGACATCTTTAATCATCATTAAGTGTGTTAATAGCTATGTAACCGCTCATTTAATTGTATTTAGGCACATTAACTGATGAGTTAATTGTCATTAAAAGGTTTAAGTGTGCCCAATAATGTTATGATGATCCACGGCCTATAAACAGGAATGAGACCGAAGTTTTGAGTATCCGGCTCTGAGCTTTTAAGCAACTTTTCTTTCCTTCTCTTGTGTTTCACCTTGCTGAGATCTATTATCTTCTGTAGTTCTGCTCACCTTGTCTTTATAGGAATGGTTCGTTTAATACTGGGGAGTGTCGCAGTAGTTGTGGAATAACTCTTTAAGAACAGTGTTCTCGGGCACAACTTGAATCAACTCTCTTATTTGCAGGTGATGCCATTGACAGGATCTGTATGTTGTTACAAAGGGCTTGAAAGATCCACTGAATTGTATGATAATCTAGGAGTTGCCGCCAATAACCTTAAGAGCTATTACCTGCTGATATTTGGGAGCACATCAAGATAAGTGTTCTCTAATTCATTTAGTTATTTGCAAAGGAAACATGATATGATATTTTTTTCCGTTCTGGTTTAATACACCCATGAATTCAATCTCTCTTTCCATTTCATGACAAATAGGTATTCACACTCTATTGGTATCCATGTGCGTCCAATTGGGTTTGGTTATAGCTATTATATTGGATACACTATATACACTACAAAAAAGGACTTTTAGCGGCGACATTTGGCGGCGACTTTTAATGTCGCCGCTGAAAGTTAGACTTTTAGCGGTGACTTTTGAAGTCGCTGCTAAAAGTTAGACTTTTGGTGGCGACAACACAATGTCGTTGCTGAAAGTTACACTTTCAGCGGCGAAATTGTGTTGTCGCCTCCAAAAGGGTGTTTCAGCGGTGACTTTAGTGTCGCCACTAAAGTCTTGTTTGAAATTTTTCAATTTTTTTTAAAACACCTTCAACGGCGACATTGTGTTGTCGCCGCCAAAAGAGTGTTTCAATGGCGACTTTAGTGTCGCCACTAAAAGTCTTGTTTGAAATTTTTCAAATTTTTTTTAAAACACCTTCAGCGGCGACATTGTGTGTCGCCACCGAAAGGGTGTTTCAGTGGTGACTTTAGTCTTGATTGAAATTTTTCAAAATTATATATTTTTTTAAAACACTTTCAGCGGCAACTATCAAAAGTCGTCGCAGAAAGTCAATTTCAGCTTTTCTTTTATTAATTTTTTTAAAAAATAATATTTTAAAAAAAATATTTTTCGAATTTTTTTTAAAAAAAATTGACACTTTCAACAGCGACATTGAAAGTATTGAGTCGCCACTAAAAACCACATTCAGTGGCAACAAAAAGTCGCCATTGAAAGTCATCTTCAGCGGTGACACAAAAGTCGCCACTTAAAGTCGCCGCTGAAACTATACTTTCAGCGGCAACAAAAATTGTCGCCATTAAAAATTTCAGGTACGGACGCAACAGCGGCGACAAAAAGACTTTCAGCGGCGACTTTTGTCGCCGTCGAAAGTCTTTTTTGTTTTTGTTTTGTTGTGATAGCCTTTATATTGGACAGCCGTGAACCGCATGTTCTATTCTTATAATTTTATTTTGGTAGTTTCCTCTTTTTGTAATATTGAGATGGTTCTCACGTTCTATTTGTGACTCATTTCAGGATATTTTACGAGACTTCTAAATAGAAAAGTTGGCCGAAATAGGCTGATCCTCATCACTATGCATTAGAATTGAATTATTTGCTCCTCAAGTATATTGGTCTTCAAATTTGAAGCTCTCTCTATAACTATGTGCATATGTGTGATTTTGAATAATAACAAGTAGAAATCTAATTTCCCCTTGAGACATGCTAACTAACCATATTTGTCTTCAAGAAAGGAAGGAACAACTTACTATGAGTGCATAATACTTTTATAAAAAGATTAGTGTTTTGCTTTCCTTCACAATCTAGGTGAAATGGATTTTGGTGAGAACAAAGAAAGGCTCTTGGAGTTGAGAGGGCAAAAAGGTATTTCAAACAATTTTATTAAGTTGAAAAACGTTGGTGAGTTTTATCAATTGATGATAATCTATGTCAAAAGATTATAGTTATTATGTGGCGCGTATGAATTGACACTAATCTATTATGTTTAAAGCCATGATCAAATCAGATGTGTGAAGGTGTTTATTCGGCATTCAATAAAAATTGAGATTTGGCTACCGTTGGTTTTTTGGGTTTATTATGGCCTCCATGGTCTCCATTACATTGATGGCATGTAATTGAGCTTTATATGAGTTTTGAATGTGCGTTATATTTCATTTGCCTTTTATGCGATAGCTTCTCTCTCTGCCATTTACATAAAATTATAGTGTGCGTTTGGAATGGCTTATTTTTGTCCAAAACGTGCTTATAATTCGTGATTCACGGTATACGAGGTAAGTATGTGAGAGGAGTTTTTTCTCGGCTTGCGTAATAAGTGGCTTATTTTTTAAGCTGCCGTGATACCAAACATGCACAGAATCAAACTGTTGGAAATAAATGAGGCTAACATGATTTGTTGGAAATCATATTTTGTAGTTTGGTGAGTTTTGTGGACTTATAATAATCTGATCGCTAGAAATACTGAAAGACATTTTGTCCCTGTATATAAAATGTAATGTCATGTTGGTTGTGTTGAGCGAAGCTCACAAGAAAAAATGTATTCGGTATTGATATTTGTTTAGTATTTGGAACAATATGATAATTTATTTTGTGTAGTGACAAATATTTGGTGTGAAATTCTAATTTAATTAGAATTTGTTATCAGTATTGAAGAACCCCTGTGATATTCTTCTTGGGTCTCTCTGTTATTAACCATCAACGTCTTATATTGGTTAAACCTTTCTCTTTGAGGAAAGTTATATAGTTTATGTGCTTTTGTAAATTTGATGGTTATGGTTGAGTGCTTTCCCCTGGGTAGCGGTGTATCCTATGGTTCTGAACTACCGAAGGAAGATTAAGAGGGGTTACACACAATAGCAATTTTGAAATTGTGGGGTACCGGTGAGTGTCAGTTTCGAAAGCAACATCCATATGTATATATATAATTAAAAGTTCTCCCCGCAAATAACTTAATGCCCTTACGTGGGCATATAATTAAAAGTTCTAATTCATATCTCTTGTGACAATAAGTGACGTAGTGAATGTGTTGACTGCAGTATTTAATGTGAAATTCTTACAAGTGTTATATGGGCATTCTAATTTAATTATAATGGAAGGGGACTATGGTGATCGAATTATTATTGATGGGATATGGATATACTTTCATATATAACTGAGATATTTAAAAGTGTGGGGTGCCTAACATATAGGGTACTTTAATAAATTTAGAGATGCAGAATTGTTGAAAGCTTCATTTGATAAAGCCAAGTTACTATATATAATTAATTAACTGGAGGCTTTGCTGAGAACAGAATTGTTGCAAGCTTCATTTAATAAGCCAAGTTGTGAGTTATAATTAATTAAGTGGAGACTTTGCTACTTGTTGTTGACAGCAAATTTTGTGAATTAAAATTTTTTTGTGTTGCTTGTAACAAGCATTATACGGTATGATAATTTAATCATTTATCAATGGTAGATAAATATGATTTTCATAATTTGTGGTTATATAATTATCTTGGTGTAAGATTATACATGTAAATATTCCTTATGATGCTAACAATTTGTTAGAAGTCTTTTTGCAACTTAATTTGAGTATACACAAATTGTTGACAATTTATTGTTTAATGTATTTTAGTCCTTATGATATAGCTTAAGCTATAAGGAGATTGAGCACATATATAGATATGCAGTCTCATGAGGAAATTGAAATATTTGAAGGTACCATAAATGTTGGTATTATATATGATGGATTCTCGTTGTATAAGATACGTGGATGTTAACTGAATTTCAGTTTTATAAGAGAAAATTCACTAATAGCTAAAAAAAATATTATATGAGACAGAGTTTCTTACTCTTGAATTGGTTGAAATTGAAGGCTAAGTTGTAAAAACTTTTTAGCAAATATTGTGGTGTAAAAAATGACATTTAGTTTCGATGAATTGAGATTGCTAAATGGAAATAGCCATTGTAGATACACAGTGGTGCAAGTGAAGTTGTTTGAGATTTGATAAAATGCTTAAAAATTATTGAGTTATCTCAACCGAGTTTTTGTGAGGTCAAAAAGTTGACCTACGGATCTGTTAACAAAACCCCGGGAAGAATTATCCGGTTCTAAGTTTTCAAGCAACTTCTCTTTCCTCCTCTTATGTTTTACTTTACTGAGTTCTATTATCTCTTGTAGTTTTGCTCACTCTATCTTTGCAGGAAGGATTCGTTTAATTATGGAGAGTGTCGCTTCTTATCTACCGGTAGTTGCCGAATAGCTCCTAAGGACAGTGTCTTTAAGCAGGAGTTGAATCAAAGCTCTTATTTGCAGGTGATGCCGCTGACAGGATCTGCAAGCATGTCGCTATGGAGGACTTAGAAGATCCATTGAATTGTATGATAATCTAGAAGTTGCCACCAACAGATTTGAGAATAAAAAAAATTGAATTGAAATCACTGAAATCGCCACTGACGTGTTCAAGCTTACAAATATGAAAATCGAAGGGCTGAAATAAACAAATGGATGTTGAATAAGAAGCTTCGTTGTCATCATCAATTGAAGCATGTTCTCTCCCTTATTTCTAACACTCTTTTCCTGGCTCTTCAATGGCAAGGCTATGCGGTTTCAGTATTGCACATCTCTCTGAGCAGCGGCGGCGACATCAGAGTGGGGAAGCCCGAAGACACATCGGTGACGGCGACAAAACAGGGTTCTTCGGAGGCATCCTTTACTTGGATTCTAGATTCGGGCTCATGCTCTTGAACCACAAAGTCAGATCACCCATCCACTGCACTTTCAGATGCAACACGGCAAGCTGAAATCACCGTCGACATCATCACCATATTTGAGAATAGGAGAAGCATGAGGCGATAGAGGTTGAAGAAAAAGCTTAGTTGCCGCCATCACTAGAGGTTGAAGAAGATCGGCGGAATGAATGACGGTAGAGAGAGAAGGAGAGGGAGAGCGAGATATAAAAATGAAAGAAAAGCTGAGGGGTTTGTAAGTTAAGGACATTTTTATCATTTTCATTTAATTTCAAAAAGGATAAATCAAGCTCTCACGCCCCTCTAATATTATGAATATTGAATGCACATTTATGTCTTTTAGTATTTTTAAAGTTCTTTTTATGGGATTTTCCATATAATCTACCTTAGATAGAAATTTGGCAAGAGGCCTGTGGGATCAATCAAGTCTCGTGTAACAGTTAGCCAGATGATTTTCTTTCCATAAACTAGGATAAAACCCAAAGAATTGATCTAGTACCTTATATGATAAGAACCTTATAATTGAATTTCCCATGTCATCAGAATATAAAGCATAATAGCAAAGTGGTTATGATTTTATTTGATTTCACAGAAATAATGTTTGGTTTAGCCTCCCAGTGAACTTTTATAGTGGCTTTAATGTCTCATGAAATTGTTGGATTGACTGAACGGGTCTGTTTTTCTTCAGGGGGCAATTAAGGGGCCATTGGTAACTACAGTTATGATTGCTCTGAAGGATTGGTATGCTGAATTTGTTTTGGAAGAACCAAACGACACTGGCAAGCAGCACACATTCGAAGCCCCTACCTGTGTCCTTAAAAGGAGAAATTTATGCTGACTTCGGTTATGTCTACGATTGGCATGAAGAACGGGCCCAAGTGAGCCTGCCGATAAACTTCACTTCTTAAAACATTTGAGATGTGAGGAGTGTGCTTGTATTAAAACACTTGTGCAACTTCATTGTTTCTTGCAAACTCTGTCGCTGGAGTTTGTCTGGGTCGGTGATTTGTTCACAATTGATATTTTTTCAAATATTTATGTCAATATTCTGAACTAATGGACCTTTTGTACAAGAGTGCCATTGTATATGAAGCTCCCACCAAATAAGATCCGGGGAGGAACAGATATAATAGACCTTTTGTACATTTCACAAAATTGAAGAATAAGTCGGATTGTTCATAACTTGTGAACAATACAACTTCTTGTAATTTGATATTTTATATTGCTATATTAATTATTATTAAATGGGCCTTCTAGTTTTTCTTTTACCATGTTTCTTCAGTTTAGGAGTGATCACTTGTACATTTATTCCTATATTCATATATGTAAAAATCACACCCACGAGATCTACACTAGCAAGATCTACACCCCATCTAACAGCAACATCTTCCACCAGCCTTCATCGTCAACCAATTTTCATGCCACCCTATTCCTTTGATGCCTCCACCAGCAAGATCCACACTCCCACCTAACAGGAGTGCCGACCTTGAGCACACCCCAGTGCAGCAGCAGCAGCGTCAACCTCCAACCTTCATCTTCAACACAACACTGACTTTCTTTTTTGTTTTTTCCTCCAACTATACACTAAACCTTTGTTGTTGTTAGATTAAAAATGGGAGAGGTCTATGTCATATGGTCAAAAAGAACTTGGTGGGGTAAAACTAGACAAATAGTGGAACCTTTAAGTCAAAATAAACGATCGTATGATGAATTTAACGGCAATAGTGTTCTAGGACCCTTTTACGATCTTCATAGATATTTTTGCATCTAAAATTTATGTATGGTGCTAATAGCTCTTTTTAAAAAAGATAAAAGATATTTTTGCTCTTTTACCCTCACTTTATTTGGTCAAAAGTTTGACCAAACAGTCAACATAGACGAATTTATCGGAAGTGACATTTTAGGGCAATTTTGGAATAATCCTTAGTAATTTTGCACCTAAAATTTATTTATGGAGTCAGGAATTTTGCACCTAAACTTTATTTATGGAGTCAGTAGCTCTTCTAAAAAAATAAAAGGTATTTTTGCTCCTTTACCCTTTATTTTATATAGTAATATACATTTTTCAATGGAAACGTTAAGTTTCTTATATTATCATGGATCATTAAAAATAGGGTTAAGGAGTAAATTTACCAATAAAGTTTTAAGGAAGGAGCGCCTGACACAATTTGTTTTAAATGGGGCAAAAATACACATAAGGAATTAAAAGTGGAGCATCCAGCATAAAACAGTTAAATTTGACCTAACAACGTTAAATTATAAGAGAAGCAAACCCCTAACGGCATTAAGTCAAATTTAACGGTTTTGTGATGGATGCTCCACTTTTAATTTCTTATGTGTATTTTTGTCTCCTTTAAAACATAATTATGTCAGACGCTCATTCCTTAAAATGTTATTAGTAAATTTGCTCTTTAACCCTTAAAAATATCATTATCAATTATCAATGCACACAAAACTTTATGTATATAATTTGAATAGTATTCAAGAGAATTTTATGGAATTTTTATAGTCACTGCCTCACTGGTGAGTTCTTTTAGTAGTTATAAAGTTCTACAACATCATGAGAATAAAGAAAAGGTAAACAATTTTTTAATAAAAAAATTTTGATTGCACTTTTTGCTTGATTGACAGTAACATGATTTTATTTAGCCCTTGGTTGGTTCATTGTTCATATGTACTTAGTATAGTTTAGTAAAATTCATTCAGAATGTTATAACAAACTTGAAAGTTTTTCATTTGTGGTGCATATAATGATGTTATGAATCGTTTATATTATATCCCCTCAACAGTCATATCAGACAAATTTGACGCCTCCTAATGCATGATTGAACGGTCACTTTGATCTCATGTCAAGAGAAGCCAATCGTTATGCCGATTCTTGGGCTCTCCAAGGTCATCGATGTTGATGCTGTCATCATGCATATTCCCCTTGTAGAGTATAGATCCATTCTCTTAGAAGATTTTAGTCATAGGCATCCTTTAGCCATATAGTTCCTGCGCGTTTTTTCGCGCTCTCTTATTCAAAAAAAAAAAATCGTTTATATTAAACAAAACTTTAGAAACATTTTAATTTTAAAAAAGATTCTGAGCCAGGCCCAACTTGTGAACATAAAACCCGTACGATGGAATATGCTGCATTGCTGGATAAATTCAGATAAAACAGCATTTAGGCTCCATATTATTAATGAAATCTAGTTTGAATAATGATTATCCTGTTCAATCCTTATTTAAACCGATTCGTTCAAGCTTTTCCAATTTCAAAATAAAAATAGGTTCTCAGATGATCATCATGAAGAATCAAAACCAAAGCATTTTGATGTACTTCGCCAATTAGCTAGAGGCAAACTTGGCTCAGATCTATATATCCAAAACAACTTGCTCCACTCCAATTGTACTACAATACTGTGTTTAAGCCACTGTGTTCTTCTACAACAAGAACGATACTCTGTTCTCAATTTTCTTGAAACACATAAAACTCAGCTTGCAGCGGTGAAATTAGGAACTTTGTGATTGCAACTGAGAGGTTGGGTGCAGTAAACTGGAAGGCGACTAGGGCCAGGGTGAGACGCAACTCACTAAGTGCTGGCTGAGAGGTTGGGAGCAGAGTTCCTAATTTCACCCCTGCAAAGCTGAGCTTTATGTGTTTCAGTTAAACTCTATTCATAAAAATAAAGGCTAAACTGATTTTCTATATTTTCAAAATATATTAGGTTATCTAGGTTTTTTTTAATTTATTAATATTACATGGGTTATTTTAAATCACATGAAATTTTCCTATGATAAAATGAGTCAAATAAGCATTCTGTAAATTATTTAAAATTGCTTAAATTTTATTTTAATTTTATAGAGGTGTATAACTCTCGCCCAAGTCGCCTTTCAGTTTACTGCTCCCAACCTTCCACTTGCAAAAAAGAAACATAAAATAAATCAAAGCTTCCTTCTATGGCAAGGTTTCTCAAAATATTTTAATCTCCATATTCCATAATCTCTCTTCAACACTTGGATCTCTTGTTTCTTTGATAGTCTGAATAGAGGAAAATGAATCATTAGTCGTATTTTGAGTCCTATTGTTTAAAACATATATAGTGTGTGTTTGGTTGGGCTTATTTTTGAACAATAAGTCCTTATTACGCAAGCTGAGATAAAATCCCTCTCACATACTTATCTCGTATACCGTGAATCACGATTTATAAGCACTTATTGCCCAAAAATAAGTTATTCCAAACGAGCACATAATGTTGTTTACAACTATCTTAAATAATATCAATAACTTCTTCGACAGTTCTCTTCGATACTTCCTTAGTCCAACAAACACCAACATATGAGTATTCAAGTTGTAAGCATAAGGTTATTTGAAACCAATGTTTTGCCCATTTTATACTATATATCATCATATATTAAGGGAAAAATTAGTCAGTATAGGTTAAATAAAATTAAATTTTCAGTATTCCATTTAATACTAATTGGTTTTAAGAACTTAATTTCATATTTACAAGTCTGAGTTTGCTCTTCATTGACTTTGTATCATTCAATTCCCATATTATAAATAAGCTAAAATCATAACAATCTAGCATAATTCAATTATTAGTTAATGAGCCTACTCTTTTATATCTGATGGTACAGTAGATTGCTTGCTTGACTCAGGATCGGATGATTGAATGGCATCCGTTAATGTATCATGCCCTTGAAAGCCTTGTTCCAGTGTTTCGTCCGTACTAGCAACCTAAAAAGCATAAAGAAATTGCTTTTCATTGAGTTTGTATTTTCAAATATAAACAACACTAACTACATAATGAATAACCATGCATTTATTTTATGTAGTAAAACAGACCATTTATCTTATTTTATGGGAAAGCTAAGTTTCTTTCATTATTATGATTGATTAAAAATATCATGATCAATACACACAAAAGCTTATGTGATGTGAAGAATATTAAAAAGAACTTGATGGACCTTTGGTCATCTTTGCATTTAATGAAGCAGCAGCAACCGACGTCTGTGGAGCAGTATCCACTTTTCTAAGCTTTAATTTAGTACCAGAAGAGAAAATGTGTTCAATAAAGCAACTTTAACAATTCCTTTTTCTAGCAACACTTAAATTTAAGTCGGGGTTGCCAACAAAGGTTGATCCAGTTAGAAAAAAGGTTGGCTCATAATCATAAAGTTGTTGGTTCAAATCCCACTAATGTGAGAACCTTATTAGTGGACGATCTGTAAACACTCTTTAAGCTTAGAGTATGCCCTAGCTCTAATGAGCCATAGGAACCCAAATCACTTGAACTATTTTATTAAAAAAAAAAACATTTAAGTGGGTGTTTAATTGGGACATCGGAAGAAAAACACATTTTCATCATAGTCATCTAATTCTAAACACCCATTCAAAAGTCAAAACCAAAATTTCACTAATTCTCCAATACGGGAACTCTGAATAGAATCAATTATTGGGCCCAAGCCAAGGTATTGGATATACCCATCCAAAACATTTCTCCTAATTTAAAAAATCTTTTTATGCTTTACAAGACAATTTTTCTTATATATTTATAACGTATAATACAAAATCACTTAAAATAAGTGAATCTAACAAGTACCATTGGTTCCAACTTTTTATAATCTATTTTCTCTAAAATATAATCTAAATAGACCCAATGGGTTTAACAAGGGTACCTTGAGACAATATAAATGGCAACTGAAGAAAAAACAAAAGCCCCATAGTCCACTTTGTTCATGTTTACTTGAGGAATCCATTATGAGTAATTGATGTTGAAGGATTATTTCTTGTAAATCTCAAAGTATTCACTAAGGGTATGTTTGGTTTAACGGGAGAGGAGGGGAGTGGAATTGGGGGAGGGGGATTCTGGTCCCCTCCCCAATTGGCACTGATAGATAAGGGGAAATTTTTTGAAATTTTCCACTTCCTCCCCTTAAAACCTCTCCCCTCCAAATTGGGGGAATTTGGAGGGGAAGTTGAAGATAGCCTATGCATAGTCCAAAATGCCCATGAAATTTTATATTAACCCAAAAAGTAGCCTTTGTCATTTTTGGCTAATATACATATAACTATAATTATAAAATATAATTTTAAATGTATATATATGTAATGGTATTAAATGTTATTTATAATTTAGGACATAAAAATATTATTTATAATTAAACTTTATTATACATCTAATAGAGTTGAGAAAAAATCACTTATAACATAAGGGTAAAGTTGTCTATGTGAAAATAATTTCCCACCCCTCCCCTCTTTTCTGATAAATCCAAACAAAGTAATATTAAACTTTATTATACATCTAATAGAGTTGGGAAAAAATCACTTATAACATAAAGGTAAAGTTGCCCATGTGAAAATAATTTCCCTCCCCTCCCTTCTGATCAATCCAAACAAGATAATATTAAAATCCCTTCTATTCTCTCCCATCCTCTCCATTAAAATCTCTCTCATCCCCTCCCCTCCGTCGGACCAAACAGACCCAATATATGGTCCGAAGTCTGTAAGTAGGGATTATGAATACACATGTGAATTTTACCCGTTTGGAGATTCTCCATCTTGACTCCTAAATAACAGCATCGTTGTTTAGATCCCGGCACTCTATTATTTTTGGGAAGAATTTACCTTTTTAATCAGATCTTACCAATAACAGACTTACCTGTCAAGTTTATTTCCTAGAGAATTATCCAATGGTACTCTAGATTGCCTCCTTGTTATTATGGCTTCCTTTGATCCCCCGTGCTCTCGAAAGCCTTGTTCCATTGCCTCTTTCATACTCAAAACCTGAAAGACTTTTTCTCAGATTTTTGCATTTCCAATTACAACTTTTACATCATTATATATGTACATAATGAAAAAAGCATAAATTTATTTAATCAATAATTTTGAATTCACATTTCGCCTCTCCAAGTGTGAGCTGATCCATCAAATTCTGTTCATCAACCAACTGTTATGCCAAGTTTAAATATACATCCATAAAAGAGTTGGTCTTCTCTATCATTATAGTTTGAACCATATTCAAATCCATTTAAAAAGTCATAATACCAATGCTCTTGCAAGTTTTTAATGTCGAGGGATATATAGAAAGTTTGGAGAAGCCATTTTGGTTACCTTAGGTGAAGTTGTTAACTCCAAAGCAGGCACTACTTTGCCAACTTCCTTCTTTGTTTCTTCGTCGCCTTCAATACTTTTAATAATCCTCTGAAAAAATATCAAAAACTATAACTGTTAGATCATTTACTTATCCCGAAACCTTTTCATAACCCTATGAAAAAATGCCAATATATATATATAAATATAACAGTTGGCTTTACTTATTACTTTCATCACCATTAGCATTTGACCATTTCAGATCCAACCTGCAGGTATTCTACTGAAAATAATCAAGTAATCGACAACTTACATGTATAGATGGCGTTCTCAATTATGAATCAACTGGTAAATCTTTCATTGCTTGTTTCTCTGATAATGGAATACAACCTTTAATTTGGCCTCAATGTCCATTAATGTTTCCTTTGTAGTCTACAACATCAAAAGATACATTTCATTCATTCAGAAATTTATTTATGTTTTTTCCCTGCTATGTTGAAAGGTCACTATACATAAAAGTCCTGTTTATGAATATAGACAAAGATGACGATGTTACCACAGACGATATCTTTGAAATGGGAACTTCTTCAACACTTGTCTCCATTGCTTCTTTCGAACTCTATCCAACACCACAAGAAACAGATAAGTCAGACGTAAACAAGTATATGAAAAAGTTAACAATAGTAAAAGGGAAAAAAAGAAAAAAGAAAAGACTTGCCAGTATGTTTATGAAAATTGCGCCTGTGGTCCTCTAGTTCACTTATTCCAACAATTTATATGCAAGTAAAGAAGAAGTAAAGAGGTTTTGTTCTTGTTGCAATGATCAGAGTCTAACATACCTCTGCCAAGTTTATCGAAGCACTTGTTTCTCCCATAAATGGCTTTTGTTGAACAAAAGGTGAATCCCAATTTGGAGGCCCTTGTTGAAGTTGAGTAGTAGTTTCGACATTATATTAATATTCATAAAACCAGTAATTATTAGGAGTGACTTTATTATAGATTTATAACTTCATATCCGGGACAACCAAACACTTGAAAATATTGCAGAGTTTGAAAATTAGTCCTGCCATAAACAGCAATAAGACTTGGCAGTCTCTTGAGTATTCGATTTGACAGAGCTGGGAACACATCTTTCACGGCCATCTTCTTCTGTATGTCATCTTGTTTGCATGCAAAAACTTGCTCCAGCTTCGAGGCATCTATTATTACCAAAGTCTGAAGTGGTGGAAGCATTCTAAACATTGAGATTGAGAAAAGGCGTTTCAAGCTATTACAATGCCGAATGTTGATGTATTGTAATTTTGGAAAGCAGTGTTGATGCAAATGATCATAATTAGCACTTTCTTCATCATCCTCTTCAATGAGGTGAACTAATTCTGGGTAGTCTTTTATCTTCAAATGTGATAAGTGCGGAAGTCTTTTTGAAATTGAAGCAGAGAAAACAACTTTCAGCTGTACACATGATTCGATTTCCAGTTTGCGAAGATTGAAGAGGCTTAAAATACATCTACCACTTCTACATATATGCTTCAATTCCCTTGGATATTCCAACCTCATGAATTCCAAACTTAACGACACAGGTCCTGCAACTTTCGTGTGCTCTTCAAAATTAAAGTCCTCTTCTGTTATGGATTTGTATAATGTTAGACTTGTCAATATTTGCTTGTTGGCAAAAAACAAAAAAAAAAAAAAACAAACAAAAACTTGTCAATATGTGCTGGTGCATGATAACTCCCGTTGAGTCCTAAATGAAAGAGGCTCAACCAAATTTCAGTACAAATTCAATAAGCTCTCGTCAAAATTCAGTGCATTGATAATACAATTTTAAATAAGAATTATATACTCATCACACATATCTAAAAATTTGCATCAACATAAAGTGAATAAAAATATACGCAATCAACTGGTAAAAAAAGAAAAAAGGAAAATCACAAGAAACCAAAATCCATGAATCAAGTTGATGTCAATAACCCATTTCACGTATGAAATTAATGAAACTCCATTGAATGTCACACAATGAAGAATGGTGCAAATCAGTTAGATTTCATGGGGCAATAGATTCTCAACCTAGCGTCTCTTCATAATGCTAGTGAAAGGATCTCATCCAGCTATTTAGTTTCAAAATTGCAACTAATTCTAACAACTTGTTATTCAAACAGTAATTTGCATCAGTTCCCAATACATTTTGACATTCAGATTGTCGAATTGCGAAAATTAACAATCATATTGTTATTGGTTGTCAAGATAGTCAATGGGGTATGTAATAAGACGAGCATTTATTGATGCATGTAATCCCTACCAAGACATGGATTATGCATAATTATATCAAAGGAAAATTGTAAAAAGTTTATATACAGTAGCTTTTTACTGATGTTAGTTGATAAGCATATGAAGCAACTTAATTACTTTCAAAGCACTTAACCAAAATTTCCAAGATTTCAAGGTTGATTACTTCTTCAATATTGGCTGAAGGTATACCCAACAAACCGTTCTTTAAACTTCAATGTTGGATTGCAAGAAGGCTTTGATGAAATCGACCAGCATAATGCACCAAGATCTTGCTATTCTACCATAGACATTTGAGAAGGAGGGTAAGGGAGTAATAGAGCTTGTCGTTAAACCTAACAAAAATATTAAGCTAACTATAGTATATTGATAACTAGCCTAGGTCATTCTTCTCTAAGGAGCCTAATGGATGCTATAGTTCTTAGCAAATCTAATGAGCCACAATTTAAGAGAATTATTACAGAAAAGAGGCAACCTTCATGAGATCTAATTGCTGAATTAAAGTCCTAAACTATTTTGTCTATAATTTTCTGGTTTATTTAGATGAGATGAAGAAACCTTCCCTAGAACAATGACTTTGCCATCATAGCTAAATAGGTTATGGAGCAAATTCATATTCGAATCTAAGAATGCAACAAATTAGATGCAATGTGACAGAAAATTCCAAAGATATAATCAAACGATTCATACCATGAGTTTATCAATCTAATCACCATCAAATATCAAACAGATATTCGAGAGTAATCAAACCTACATGAAATCAAGGAATACAACGTCTATCACAGTCACAATCGAATTTGTATATATTTCAGAAACGTAAATATAAAATTCCTCATATCAACATCCAAAGGTAAATATACAAACGCATACACCAGCTAAGAACACAAAAGAAGAGACTCCCAATGAGCTCTGTAGCTCCGACATAGATCATAGCTCCAAGGAAGAAGTGAATCAGCCACGCATGGTTAAAGAATCAGCTCCTCTGAGCTTCGGTGTAGCTCCATCCATGGCAGAAAAATAATGGAATCGGATTTGGAGGTGGAAGATGATGAAGATGGATGAAGGTGAGAGAAAATAGATGGAGAGTGAGTGTGGAATGGACCGATTGTTCGCCTGGATCAAGATTCGAATCTTTTGAGTTAATTCCCAATGAATTAGGATGGCGGAAGATGAAATCTGGATGCTGGAGACAATTGCATTCGCAATACAGAAAATTTCTGAATTTTCCACTTTGGTCCCTTTTTCTGCGGCCTGCAAACTTTCTGAACTTTACAATTTAGTCCCTCTTCCTATTTTCAGCACTTTGACTCCAATTTCTCCCAAGTTTCCTACAAAATAATTCATATAAATGTAATACCATTTGTTCCACAAATCAAACACTTAAGAAAAATTATAAAATGTATCAATTAAGCTTTTCTAATCATTAATTTCATATAATCATCATTAATCACAATTAATCATCATAAATGTATTTCAAGCATGATATTCTTAATAAAATCTCTAAAAAAATTATGAAAATACATAGTAAAATTAGGACTTATCAGGGAGCACTAAAAGACAAAACTGCTCCCTTATTGTTCCCTCCATTTTCCCCAACCAAACACACTTTTGCATTCCCCTGAAAAAAAACCCAACCAAACAAGGCCTAATGAGCAGGAGGAGCAGCTCTCCTCCCCTTGTTTGGATGAAACATTTTTGAATAGGAGCAGCTCCTCTCCCCTTTCATTCCTAGCTTCCCCTCCAAAAATGGGTCTTCTGTAAATTATTATATTTCCTCTCTTACCCTTCATTGTTTACCTCTCTCCCACCTTCTCTATTATTTCCCTGTCACCCTCTCACGCAACTGGTTTAATTAAACTCGCCTCATCATGAGCTAGAGAAAAAACCCAAATAGAAGATGAACATTCATAAGATATTTTTGCATTGTGCGCTGTTCCTTGACTGTGGCCCTGATCGCCTCCTTTACTCTCGCTTTCTCATCGTAGCTCCATCAGAACTTTTTGCAGAGAACAAGAGAATTTATATAGGGGTGCCCACACTTTTTGTAGATCAAACCTCCTACACAATTGGAAATTTACTAGTCTTAAAAACCTTCGTTTTTGTTGTTGACTCTTTGATGTAGCCAAATGAGATTATATCATTAAACTAAACTAAAACATCTTAGGCTTTTTCACGTATATGTTTTTTTTTAAATGTTGATGTTTCTTTTAATTATATATATTGGTAGACAAGGTTAATCTACTCGTTAATTAGGGTTTTATTCGTTTCTGTTGTCTCAGTTATATCAAGCGTGGGTTTATTTCGTATACCAGAGCAGTGATGGCGCAGCCTGACTTGGTTCAACCGCACGGATTTAATGTTTGCAAGAAGTGATATTCACGAATCAAATTTGTTTTCAAGACAATTCTATCCTTGATTATGGTTCGGCATCTCGATTCCTTCCCTCTCTCCTCATAGGAAGTCAGTGACAAAGTTTGAGATTCTCACCCTTTAACAAAAGTTTCGTTCTACTTTATCGACCTAACTAATCTTTTAGCGTCAAGGAATGGTACCCTATTCTTTCTCTTGCGAAGATCCTGCGGTTCAGAGTTTTCATGTCTTTGTTAGCTGTTTTGTAATATACCAAATTTTGTAATACTAAAAATGTGTGAATATGGAAATAGGGGAATGAAATAAATACTGGTATTTACAAATTAAAGGTAGAGTTACTTTTGGAATTCCCAGATGTCCATTGTGTCATTCACAGAAATCAAGAAGTCAGGATTGTAAAAATATAAGTGTAAGAAGTTGGAGGAAAATTCGTTGGTGGCTGCGGGGCACAGAGGCATCAGTTGCGAGATCGGAGGAATTTGAACATTGCGTGGTGTGCCTCGATATACATGCCACGGTCCCACATGGAATTCCTGGTAATGCACCGATGGAGCAACTTTATGAAAAGAACTTCAGTAAAGCATGTAATGATAGCTCATGATGACACATCTTTTGTGTTAGCCAAATAAGAAAATGACAAGTGTTCCGAAATCATTACAAAGTAAAAACATGTTTTTGTGTTGGCCAAATGAGAAAGTGACATGTGTCCCTCATCATTACACATTATTACACCCACTTTAAGCCTTTTGTGTTGTCATCTCTGGAGTATGCCATCTAGCGGCTGGGTTCGGGGAATTCATAGGTCTCCTGCTGGGTCGCTTACTTTACGAGTCGGGCACCGAACCCAGGAGTCTGGGAAAATTGTCAAGCCTCCCCCTTCCCTTAACCATTTATGCCCCACCGAAGAAAGAGAAAATGGAAGACTAATGGTTGCACGACACACGACACTCTTAAGCCTTAAATTTATGACACTTGGGAAGCTAAGATAAGATCATTTTTCAAGATTAAATATCAACCATTCCTTGCCCTTTAAGTGTCAATTTCGTTCATCCATCTAAGAGAAAGAGAAATCTGATTTCATAAACTCAAGAGCATAAGAAGAGAGAAGGAGGAGTGAATAGTGAGTTTTCTTAACTACTGAAGCTGATTTCGACCCAGAATCGACGTTATCGTCATGTAAGTCCTTTAGGAAACTTCCTCTACTCACTATAAGCTTCAATTCTATGGTCTTAGATTTCTCATCTAAGGTGTTTTGTGTTAGATAGTCTACCGGAGTGCCATTGGAATACCGAACTACTTGTAGAAACGCAAAGAGGTAAGCGTAGGCTTTCTTTTGAACCAAATACTTTGTGATTTCATTACGTTTTCCTTACCTCTTGAACCACCCATGTATTTCATCCAAAGGGTGTTTTTGAAGAATGAACATGTTTTAATCATATATAAAGTAATATATGATGCTTGTTGAAGTATTAGGCTTATCGGTAGTTAAAATCACAAAGTTAGATTTTTGTTATTTTTGAGTATATATTTCGGTCATAAGCAAAAATGTTGAGGGAGTTTGATTTTGGTATTTTTGAGCTTTCCATTGCATTCTATACGAAAAATTGTGTAGGAATAGGCTCTAGTTATAATTTTTGATAGACTAGTTTAAAGACTCAAAAATTGGAAATTAAGTTTGCTTATGTAACAAATTAAGTTGCCAGTGTGCGTTTTTATCTGGCAGTTTTTTTTTGGCAAAAATTTCACTGTCCAAAATTCATCTGATGATGATGCGATTTTCCAGAATTAAAGTTCACTTAAAGACCTTTAATTTGATAGGTATTATAAAGGATTTCGATAAGTATACTAGGAGTTATGAGTGTTTGAAGTAGACCATTAAAACTAGTCAGATTTTTTGGCAGCTGGGGGAAAAAGAAAAACTGGTAAGTGTGTGCGGTCAGATGGCTACTGAAAGGATTTTTCCTTTAAAATAGACTTAATAAGGATCATATAGAATTTTGAATCGCCCCAATTCGATGTCTTTTTCTTCTGCTGCACATAATTTTCATGCTTTTTTTGTTTTTTCAGTCAGCTATCATGTTTCATTCATGAAGAAGTTAAGGTAGTGTATTCTTTAATTACCTGCTAAAGCATGCTCAAGCTCTTGCATATATAGTAATGCTTATTGGTCTAACATTTTCATATTGGCCTGTGTTATTATTACGAAGCTGATGATAGGTATAATAATAATTCTTTATGCCTTCTGCTTTAGTTTTGTTCACTTTTATCCAAAGCAATTAGCTAATTGACAGTCAACCTTTTTCTTCTTTATCCTTCTCATAACATACAGCAACCTTGGTACATATGGTTTTCGATTTCAAATACTCTTTTAAATCTCTTTCAATCTGATAGTCTAATTGTTGATTGTCCATAACAATAAACTGGAAATATTCACTTAACTTTCATTTATAGCATCCTTGTTGATCCTTAATTTGCATGTCCAATTTCAATATATCTATATCACATGTTTAACTATCAACACACGTCTCTACTGTCAAACCTACTAGCCTCCTTGCTACCTATAATATATTATTTCAATGATATTTTTTAGGGAAAATCACTAGTAAATACCAAATAAGGAAATTAATTGCTCTTTGCCACCAACAGACATGGGGTACTAAACTGTCATTAAAATTGAACGTAGAAAGACAAAAAAACCCTTAGTTTAGTTTGGAAAATGACACTATAGGCAGAAGCAAACGATTAATTTTATTACAGTAGCTTGTTCAGCTATCATGCTTAGCAGAGTATGGTGATGCGAGTCTTCTGTTGTGGCCGTTGATCACTGTGGAGTCTGCCAGAGGTTGATCACTGTGGAGTCGATGGATCACTTTGAAGCCCTTCTTCATATTTCAGTTTTTGGTGGAGGTGATGATTTGTATATTGGTTGTGGAACTTAGTATTGTGCATTGCTGTGTGTGTGAGTAAGGAAATAGTAAATACAATTAGGGGTTCCTTAGATATTATGAGTTTGGCCATTATTGAAAAGTTTTTGATTTTAGTTGATGAGGATTTGTATATTATGTATCGTGTATCGTGTGTATTGCATGTAATAGGTATTGTTGCCTGATTGTTTCTGGAAGTAATAATGCTGTAATGGAGATCCACATGTGATAGCCATTATGTGCAATTGATCTTCTGTTTTGTGCAATGGATCTTTTTCATATGAGAACCCATGGTCATCCACAATATGTGCAAAGGATGATTTATTATGTGCCAATGATCTTCCGTTGGGTGCAATTGATCTTCCATATTAGGTATTGTTGCCTGATTGTTGCTGGAAGTAATAATTGTTTTCTATGTTTGGGTAATATTGCTTGTTGGTTTTGATGAAATTGAGTTCAAAGGCATTATATAGTGCTGTCTTTGTAGTGTTGAATGTTTTGGAAAAAAATATTCAATGAAGTAGTTCGACTGTGCATGTTTTATTGCATATTAGTTTATTATATGTTAAAGTATAATTACATATTGACCAGTTTATTATAGGTCAAATATATTATAAAATTCAGATAGTTGACATAAAGCCATATTGTTGCAGGTCTAGAGTTAATGTGATGAATAGAGTACAAAAGGAAATATATTACTTCTTCCGCATGGGTGGGAAGATTGTTACTGATCAAGGGAGGACTTAATATGTGGGTGGGAGAGCAAATGGAAGAATGGTAAGAGAAGGAATGTTTCTCAATAAGCTTAGAAGAACAATATATTCATGTCTTGGTATTAAAGGTAAAGCATTGTAGTTAAGGTGCACACTGTCAATGAAAACACTATTGTAGACATTGATGATGATGTAGGAGTGGAACAAATAGTAAAATTTAATGATAAATGTGCACATTTGTATATAGTTGAAGATGTTAGTGAGTTGATAGATGAAGAACAACCAATGATAATTTCTAAAAGGTAAGCTACATGAATATTTAGTAGTGTTTTGAAATGGTAGGGAAGAATGAGTTATTAATTGACAATAAATTTTGATGTAAGTTAGAGACCATGGAAGGATTAGATGGGTTATGTATTGTTGGATCGTCATCAAGTAGGATATCAGAAGATCTTCCATACGTAATTCAAAGTGCACCTACACCTATCCTTGAGCATGGTGCTGAGAAGTGGAAGGAATTGCTTTCAGGTCCTCCCAAGAGGTTTACAAATGCTGTTAAGTTCAAAGAGGCACTGTATAGGTAGGAGAAGTTGTTGTTGGTGTAAATCTTGCATCGAGAGAATATGGTTGCAAGGCTTGGGAAATGTCTGGTATACCATGCTCACATGCTTGTGCATGCATCAAAGTGGTGAATGTGAATGTTTACCGATATGTGGAAGCATATTCCTTAAGTACAACACAAGAGAAGATATATAATACAACAATGCTCACCCAAGTTGTTAATTTTTTGTTGTAATTGGGTACCATCTGCTTTATTTTTTGTTGTAATTGTAAATATTAATCTTGTATATATATAGTAGCACCATAGTTTGTGCTCACTCTTTGTAAAAGAACTACTCCCTCCGGTCCTAAATATAGGACAAAGTTTGTAGTGTAAATTGCACTACAAACTTTATCCTATATTTAGGACCGGAGGTAGTACTATATATGACATACTATGAACGTCTTTACATTTCAACCATACGTTGTCAACATAATTTGCATTATTATGCTCACTTGCATTGGATGACCATTGGGCACGTATGGAAAAGATTCATTGCATAAAACGGGAGAACAATTGCACATCATGGAAGAGTAATTGCACAAAATGGAAGCTCAAGTGCACATCATGGATGATCAATTGCACATCATGAAAGATTAATTGCACAAAATGGAAGATCAATTGCACTTCATGGAAGAGTAATTGCACAAAACGGAAGATCATTAGCACATATTGGATCATCATCCTTTGCACATAGGGTGGATGACCAATAGGCACGTATGGAAAAGATCCATTGCACAAAATGGAAGATTAATTGCACATCATGGAAGAGTAATTGAACAAAATGGAAGATCATTGGCACATTAAGGAAGAGTAATTGCACATAATGGAAGATAATTGGCACAATGGATCATCCTTTACACATCATGGAAGAGAAATTGCACAAAACGGAAGATAAATTGCACATCATAGAAGATCCATTGCACAAAATGGAAGATCAATTGCACATCACGGAAGAGTAATTGCACAAAACGGAAGCTCAATTGCACATCATGGAAGATCAATTGCACATCATAGAAGAGTAATTGCTGGAGGAGCACCCGAAGATGACAGAGCTGAAGGACACAAGCCAACGAGACTGCGGCTGCTGGAGGAGCACCCGGAGACGACATTGCCCAAGGACTCGAGCCAACGAGACGGCGGCCGCTAGAGGAGTAGCTTTAGACGACACTGCCGAAGGACACAAGCCAAGGAAATAGCCAAGTGAGGGGAGACAACGTTGAACTTCTGTAAAATGCTGAAAATGGAAGAGGAAAATGGGATTAAGAGGGTTTTTCTTGAAATTTCTCACCAAACAAATAAAGAAAAGACGGGGATTCAGAGGGTTGGTGGGAGGCCTGAGAAGCCGTGCGCTTTCTCCTTCCTCCCGCCTAAAATCGTCTTGTGAAACTAAGGGTTTTTTTTGTCTTTCTATGTTCAATTTTAATGGCAGTTCAGTAACCCATGTCTGTTGGTGGCAAAGAGCAATTAATTTCCTTATTTAGTATTACTAGCGATTTTCCCTATTTTTTAGCCTATTGCCATTTCTTATAGCTATTATTTACTGTGACTAACATTGATCCAAAAATATCCCTTTAAATTTTTTCATAGTACCCAACTTGAGCCTTCACTTTCACTCTCACTAGTCAAAGTCCGCACTTCTTTCATGCTGGCATACTTGAATGCCTCCTTCATAGCTACCACTTTCGATTTTCACAAAATAATGTTGAGCCTCTCATATTCTGTAAGATCATCAATTGTTGACTGTGCCTAACAATAATTTGTAAATTATGATCTCATATGTTAATATCAATATCTGTGTTTCCAATTTTCCCGCATCATTCAAATTTTTCCTCCTTTTGGAGGGAGCATTCTTTTAAACAAAACCCAACATTTCCCGCTCAAATGTGCATGGTTCTTCTATAAGTAACTTTGTATCTGGTTTTGCATCTTCCAAGCTTCCGCTGAAATGGAACAGATATTTTATTTTAATTTTTGCAAAGGTTAATGTGCAATTTTAGCAATAAAGTTTTTGCTGTGAGCACCTAGTACAATTTTGTTTTGAAAAGTATAAAACTAAACATAATCCTTTAAAAATGATGCAATTTTGACAATTCTATTAAATTGGTCCAAATTTCTATTATATTTTTGATATAGGAGTCACTTGTTCTTCTTCCAACTTTATAACGGACGTTTAGATCAATTTAATGGAATTGCTAAAATTACACTATTTTAAAAGATTATGTCTACTTTTGCACCCTTTAATACTAAAGTTATGAAGGATTTGTATGCTGAATATGTTTTGGAAGAACCAAAAGACACTGGCACGCAACACACATGCTAAGCCCCTACTTGTGTCCTTAAAAGGAGAAATTTTTACTGACTTCCATTACGTCTATGATTGGCACAAAGAATGGGCAGTACCGCCTGCCGATGAACTTCACTTCTTAAAATATTCATTTGAGATTTTATTGTCTCTGGCACTTATTTAAGGTGTGAGAGGAGTGTGCTTCCATTTAAATACTTCTGCAACTTCATTGTTCTTTGCAATTCTGTCGCTGAAGTTTGTCTCTAGTTGGTGATTCGTTCACAATTGACATTTTTTTAATACTTATGTCAATAATCTGAACTAATGGACATTTTATATATCACACAAAACTGAAGAATAAGTCGCATTGTTCATAACTTGTGAACAATACAGCTTGCTGTAATGTTGTATTCTATATTGCTATATTAATATTGTTAAATGGGCCTTCTACCCTGTTTCTTCAGTTTGAGATTCATCACTTGTACATTTATTTCTATATTCATATATGAAAGAAATTTTCTTTATCATTATGCAAAAGGTAGAAAATGAAATGTCTTATAAGCTTGTTGGAACTATGTTGGCTTCAAATTTCTTGGATTCAGCAATTGAGACTGAATGTTGATTTCCTCTCAGCCAGGGTATACTCACAAATTTACTTCCATATATTGCAAAGCACTTCTGTTTCTTACTATGCTTTATTTATCTATTTTTGCAGCCCCTGTTTTATTTATCAATTCCAGCATTCAAGCAAGGAAGAAGATAAGGTGACTACATGCCTTGTTACTTTAAAAAGGTTGAGGATATTTGCAACGGATTGTTATATTTAGAATTATGTTAATATAGTAACAACATTAGCAACTAGGCATGTGCATTTGTCCACCACTTCTAAAGCAGAAGCAGATGGGTCTTATGATGGCCCAATTCAATGCAAGTGATGGGATTTTTGGAAGAGATTTGAGAGTCAGTTCATCTCTCCCTCCCTCTATATATATATACATATATACCACTTCCGGTTTTTAATATAAGAGCAAGTTTGGGGGATAAATCTGTTGGAAATTGTGCCCTAAGGGCCAATCATTGTACTTTAAACATTATTATTTTAATGAAATTTCTCCATTCTGTTATCATATTATTTGCATGTTAACTGTGATAATTGTATCCTTGGATAATTCATAAAGATTCTCCTAAAATGTCCCTGGTCGGTCATCTATGCGGGAGCAGAGATGAAACAAGACCAGTATGACTTTGATAAGATATGGAGATACGAATCAAAGTCTTAGGCACTTATAAGAGTACAAGGTACTGGACCGACCCACTATGAGAAAGTTACATGGATCAAGTCATAAGCTTTTCTCATGTATAACTACGTCACAATGCCCTTAGACATGAGGTCATCATGGATTCCTACATGAGAGTTGCTAAACTTTGAACTAGTCAAAAGTCACTTTTGACCGGGTGATGATAAAGGCTACAATCAGGCTTAGTGGTTTTTCATGCAGAGGAATATGAATGATCAAGATGGAATTTGTCCCTCACATTAGTAGAGAGATATTACTGGGCCCCTCGATGAGTGAGTCTGAGAAATGTATGGCCATACTATGATGAAAGGAGTTTCTATCTCTGTTATCAGGCTACTCAGGAATCGAGAAAGTAATGATCAGGAACAAGAGGATGACATTATCCATGCCTTATCCTTGATCGATATATCGTGTGACAAAAGGGATGTGACATGGTTGTATGACAGGTTGCATCGTGATAACGATCCTCATATGAATTGGGTAGTCGTAATGTCTTGCTAGAGGCCGCTTGCGACTTTTGGGTTAGTATAGTTATTGGCCCACTGCCAACTTCATATGGGCCTACAGGGTCGCACACAAGAATGGCCCAACACGAGATAATGTTTAATTTAGGGTGGATGAATTATATATATATATATATAATATAAAATTCATTAATAATATTATATAGATATATATATTTTCGAAATATATATCTTATATATATATGTATATATATATTATATGATATTATTATATTTAATAATATTATATAGATATATATATTTTCGAAATATATATCTTATATATATATATATATATATGTATATATATTATATGATATTATCATATTCTCTAAAAGGGTTATTTATCACTAACCACATCTACTTTTGACGTCATTAACCCTTAATCACAATTTAAGATCTTGCTAAACCGCGGCTTAGCAATAATTTTCTGTGCTATATAATCTCTTACAAAATTGTACTTAATGTCTATATGCTTAGTCTTACTATGATACTTAGGATCTTTAGCATAAGCTATGGCTGCAGTGTTATCACAATGCATTAATACTAGATTAGTACTCTCATTGCTAAATCCAAGATGTTCAATGAACCTCTTCAACCATAATGCCTCTTGTGCAATTGCAGTGCATGCTACGAACTCGGCTTCCATAGAATGTAAAGCAATACATGTTTGCTTCTTGCTACTCCAACATATGGCGCCATTATTCAGTAAGAAAGTATAACCTAAGGTTGATCTTCGCTCTTCCTTATTTTCGCCTAAATCAGCATCGGAATATCCAACCAGGCGTAGATCGCTTCCTTCGTAGTATAGTGCATAGTCAGAGGTGCCTTTTAAGTATCTCATGATCCTTTTTACTTCTTTCCAGTGACGCTCACCTGGGTTGGATTGGAACCTACTTACCAATCCTACCGCAAAGCAGATATCTGGCCTTGTACACATAATTGCGTACATTAAACTACCAACAGCACTAGCATAGGGAACTTTCATCATTTTCTTTTGATCAGACTTAGTTTTGGGACACATCTTATTGCTTAAGGTTACACCAGAAGCCACTGGGGTATCCAAGGAATTGCAGTTGCTCATGTTGAATCGTTCGAGAATCTTTTTAATATAATTTTCTTGTGAAAGATTTAGGATTCTTTTTTAACGATCTCTTTCGATCTTAACTCCAAGTATATACTCTGCTTCACCCATGTCTTTCATTTCAAAATTCGATGAAAGCCATTCTTTAATAGCTATAATCGAATTCAGATTATTTCTAGCCAATAGTATATAATCTACATATAAGGATAATATAACAAAATTACCCTTAAACCGTTTGATGTAGACACAGTGGTCTTCTTCAATCATTTGGAAATCATAAGAGGTTATTGCTTTATGAAACCTCAAATACCACTGTCTGGATGATTGCTTGAGTCCATAAATAGACCTTTTAAGTTTACAAACTTTGTTCTCTTTTCCTTTTTCAATGAAACCTAATGGTTGTTCCATATAGATTTTCTCATCCAGATCACCATTTAGAAATGCAGTTTTAACTTCATTTGATGTAATTCCAAGTCTAAACTGTTTACTATTGCTAGAATAATTCTTATAGAATTAAATCGTACCACAGGTGAAAAGGTATCTTCATAATCTATACCTTCTTGCTGTGTATACCCCTTTGCAACTAATCGTGCCTTATACTTATCAATTGACCCATCCACCTTTCTTTTAATTTTGAGAACCTACTTGTTCCCAATGGCTTTTCGCTCTTTTGGTAGGTCAACCAATTCTCAAACTTTATTCTTTCTCATTGAGTTCATTTCTTCATCTATTGCCTTTTTCCATTCATCTTTAGCAGGACTGGATAAGGCCTCTAGACCAAACATGATTCATCATCCCATTAGGAGTAACAATAAGTGCTTCACTTTCTATTTGGAAGCGTCTTTTAGGGATACTTTCCCTGTTACTCTTTCTTGTATGAGCTTCTTACCTTTATCTTTTCTTTTGTCTAGGTCTTTGTGTTGACCTTTCTAAGCTCCCACTTATATCGACATTTTGGGATGATTCAGGCATACCAACATATTCTATACTTGTTTGTTTCTGTGTCTCATAAAGACATACAGTGTGGTCAATGTCTCCCCTTTTAGGGAATTCATTTTCTAAAAATGTAACATCTCTAGATTCAATTTCAGTTACTGTTCCATCTTAATTTTCACCTATGAAGACATATAATTTGGACTGTTCAGAGTACCTTATAAAGATACATTTCTTTCCTCTAGGACCTAACTTGCCATACTTATGAGAATTATCATGAATGTATGCAGCTGACCCCCATGGCCTAAGGATACTAAGATCCGGCTTTCATTTTGTCTATAACTCATAAGGTGTTGAAGTAACTGATTTTGAGGGTACACGATTAAGTATGAAGGTAGCAATCATTAAAGCATCACCCCAATATGAAATTGGTAGATTTGCTTGTGCCATCATTGACCTAACCATGTCTAGAAGCGTTCTATTTCTTCTTTCAGCAACTCCGTTCTGTTGTGGAGTGCCAGGGATAGTTAGCTGCCTAATTATCCCTTTTTCTTCACAGAGCTCTTTAAATTGATAGGACAAATATTCACATCCTCGATCAGTACGTAACACTTTAACTTTATTGTCCATTTGATTTTCAACTTCATTTATGTATCGTCTGAAGCACTCAAGAGCCTCAGACTTATGTGTAATCAAATAGACATGACCGTGTCGTGAATAGTCATCAATAAAAGTGATAAAATACCAAGCTCTATGCCTTGCCCTCACACTCATAGGACCACAAATATCAAAATGAATTATTTGCAATGGTTGTTTTGATCTAGTTCCCTTACCAAAAGGTTTTCTTGTTGCCTTACCTGCTAGACAACTTTCACACAAGGACATTTTCATATTGGATATGGATCCTAGCAAACCTTCTTTTGCTAGTTTAATTATTTTATTTTGATTAATATGCCCTAGTCTAGCATGCCAAATAGCCATATCAACAGTTGAATCAGAAGAAGTAGCAAAGCAATCATGTATATTATAATCATCAATAATATCCATTACAAAGAACTTCTTTGAAAGGAAAGCTAAACCATAAAATACAAAATTATAAAATATGTCTGCAACTTTATCATGAAAGTTTACATTAAACCCATAGTTTACAAGACATTTTACAGAAACTAAATTCTGTCGGATGTTAGGAGCATAAAGCACATCATGAAGGATCAAAGGCTTTCCACTACGCAAAGTTAATTTGCAAGTTCCAATGCCTTTAACTTCAATCTTTGCATTGTTGCCTACATAAAGCCACTTACATCTGTCAGGCAACCGACGGTATTCTACATAGGATCCTCGATCCCTCGTTACGTGGTCTGTTGAACCTAAGTCCAAAATCCAAGAAGAACAGATCTTCTTTGTTAGGAAAACAGTGCTAGAAACATAGGAAACATGTGAATTTACATAATCCACTAGTACCTTTTCACTCTCTTTTCGCTCGGTGCAATCCCGTGCGGAGTGACCCATCTTTTGACAGGCAAAACATTTGACCTTATTTAAGTCATTTTTTCCTTCTTCCCGCCCTTTTTTCCTTTCTTCTTGAATTCCTTTTTGCCTTTTACAAATTTATTCTTGTCCTTCTTTCCATTCTTTTGGAATTTATTCCCCTTCTTGGAATTGGGTTTTGCATTAGAAGGACCTACACCCTCTGTGTAGTAGGCATGGCCAGAGGACTTGTATGCCTCCAAGTGCTCATCCTCAAGTTCCAAGTGTTTAGCCACATCATTAAAATTTTTAATTCCTTCATTATGGGTTAGATTAACCTTAATGTGCTCCCAACTAGATGGCAATGATCTTATCACTGCCTGAACTTGTTGGTCATCAGACACAGTATGCCTAGCTTCCTTCAATTCTCTAATCATATTTGCCATCTCTCTTAGATGTTGTTTCATGGAAGTATTTGGCCTAAGCTTATACGTATCAAACTTAATAGTTAATCGTCTAAGCTTAGAGGTGGATGTACCACCAAACCTATCTTTCAATGCTGCCCATATGGCTTGTGCTGTTTCATTTTTCTCATATTCACACATGAGGTCATCTGCCATTGTACTCAGCAATGTAATTCTTGCAATGCTATTTTTCTTTTTTCAAGCCTCATATACCTCTTGGTCTCTCCTATGTTGGGTCGTATTCCCAGTAGTAGGCTGTGCTACAATTGTTGTTAGAGGTTCTATTGCCTCTTGTTCCTCCAAAATATATTGGACTTTTCGGTGCCATATATCCCAATTGTCACCATTTAATTTGTCCCCTTTATTTAACTCAGTAATGATGTTCTTAGTTGCCATTTTCAATTCTGTGACAAATCTATTCCACATTCAATATGTCTCTCTAAAGGAATTAAACTATTGAACATATCATCGACAATATATAGCACAACACAGTATACAATGTCATGTACTTATATTATTCTTAACCAGAAAAAATAGTAATACTACTAAATTCATGATCAGGAGTATACGTTTGTATCTCCCATCACATAAATATTAGCAACATCAATAAAATTCTGTCAAGAATTATATATATGTACTTTAACAACTCTAACTTTTAGGACTGACCCCTAAAAACTCCCACTTGACAAAAACATATAATAATATAATGAATTATCAACTAAATCATGCTTCATCATAATACAAATAAGACAATATACTCTCTGTAATATATGAAAACATGTTTATAACACATTTAAATATAATAGAAAAATATTGAAATCAATAAATGAATTTTAGAAGTTTTAAAATGATTTAAAACATTCATAAACGCACTTAGAATATCATAAACATATATTAATTAGCGTCAAAACTACTCAAATAGCATATCATATTAAACATCATGAATTTAGTAATTTTTAGGAGCAAACCGGATCCCATTCGGCTCAGGCACGCTCCCCCACGCGCCGAAAGAAGTCAGAAAAACTAAAAAATAAAAAGAAAAGAAAATACACACGCACACAGTGGCGCGTGTACACCACGCGCCACCTTCTGAAAGGAATCCAGCGACACGCGCCGGATCATCAGCCACCATGCGCCAAGAGCTATCGGATAGTGTGCACCACGTGTCAAAATAATATGCCACATGGACTCACGCGCCACGTGGCTTTTGTGCCAAAAAAATTTTTGTTTTGCTCTTTTTTTTCTGTTTCGGGCCCCCCTCTTTTTTGTTTGTTTCAGGCCTCATTATTTGGGCCTACAGATTGGGCCTGAAAGAAACCAAAAATCCCTTTTTTTTTTCTTTAAATTCTTCGGCCCAGACACCTTTAAAACAAAAATCATTTTTTTTAATAAACACTGAAACGACGTCGTTTTAGGAGGTTGGAGGTTGTCTTCAACCTCCAGCCGGGTCGACTCGGACCTGATTGCAGGCGTGGATCTGGTTCGTCGACCCGGAAACTTCTCTCCTCTATATCTCCTCCATTCGACGTCCGTTTTGCACGTTCTTGGTGTCCATTTTCATCATTTTTTCGAGCTCTACGCAATGGGACTAATTTTAAATCCTAATTCTCTGATTTTAAAATGACCCAATGCTAACAGAATTTCGTTTTTCATGTTTTCTCTCTCTAAGTTCTTTTATTTTATGGTTCTAGGCTTCTGGAGTTTACATTTAAAACATATAAGTAGGAACTGGAGAAAACTATATACATAAAAGCATGAACCAAAACTATATGTATGTATGTACATGTGTGAAAACTCTACTTCGTTTTTTTTTATTCGCATATGATTATATATAACCGTATATATATATACTCACATAATCATCAATATATTTTCTTTCAAACTCATGAAAGAAAACGAAAACATACACACAGCGGAAGCAACATGATAATATATATAGATATTTGAAAATAATAATATGCACATCATATTATCATGATATAGAGATCATAATTTTCTACAAGTCAACCTGACTCTGATACCATGTAAGAATAATTGGGCGTACCTGGAGTGCGGCCGTTTATCTTTTGTACCCACGCTAATCGGATCACAGTTGTGAAAGCGATTATGACGCACAACAAATACACCACGATAGGAAGAAGAAGAGATAAATATAGTAAAGGGAATGGGGAGTCAGTTTGATAGAGTTTCTGTATGTTATTTCCAAGTGTTATGCAACTGAATCCCTTTACACCTATTTATAGGGTTCTATGCACCCTTTCCTCTTCTACTAACATGTCCTTCCAGCAGAGAGACAAGATATCCTTTCGATTGAGAGATATATTGTTTCAGTGAAACAATACCACTTGTAGAGTCATATTGCATCGAATAAATAACATGACTCATAACATTTTGGAAAATATTACATATATTTATCCAAGCATTTATGTTATTTATACTTTGACCCCAATTATATTGGGCTTGGACCCAATCCACCAAGAGTGAACTAACCTATTTTCCAACATTAACTAATTTATATCGATCAAGAAATATTAGTTAAGTTATTCACCGTATCTTAAACTAATAAACTTTGTATATTTTATTCTTATTAAATAATGTGATTGATAAGTATCTGTCACCTTTCTCTCCCCAGATTTTAAACTCAATTCATATAATAGTATTTTATAATAAGGTTAAAATTAAAAAACAATAATTAATTTTCCTTTCGACCTTTTATATTTTAGCTAGACCAACATTTTTTGGGAAAATTTAACTGCAACCAACCACAGAAAATTAATTTTCATTTGCCCTAAAAGATTATGAAATTTCATTACATCCTTTGAGTCAAAATGAAATTAAATTTTATGGGTGAAAAGACATTGATGCATTTATATGAATTTACAACTACAAGGAACAAATTTACAACAAAACATAACATAATTTACAACTAAAATAAGCCAATTTACAGCAAAACATAAGGGAATAAACAATTCTCATTTCTCATATTCCCAACACATATTTTGTGTCTCTTATTGTAAATTTCCTTATTGCAGTTGTAAATTATGTTATGTATTGTCGTAAATTCGTTTATTGTAATTGTAAATTATGTTGGGAATGTGAGAAATGAAAGTTGTTAATTCAAATGAAAGTTGTTAATTCCTTTATGTGTTGATGTAAATTTACAAATTGTAGCTGTAAATTAGGTTGAGAATATGAAAAAAGAGAGTTGTTAATTCTTTTATGTGTTGTGTTAAATTTGCTTATGTCTGTTGTAAATTCACATAAGAGTATTATATTTTTTCACACACAAAATTTAATTTAATTTTGATTTAAGAGTTATAATTAAATTTCAGAATCTATTAAGAACAAATGGAAGTTAATTTGTTATGGTGGTGGGATGCGGTCAAACTTTCCCAAATATTTTTCTAGAAACTTCTTATAATTCCGACAGGATGGACTACGCTTTTAGTTCTTACTTTGCAGCTTCCACGCCCATTCCTTCTAGTTTTCCTTCTTTTCTTTCCACATCCTCTTTCTTCTGTTCTCATTTAACGGATTGGCTTCACTGTGCCTCCATTCGATCTGCAAATTCTTTAACTCAAAGGGCTTGCTGCGGTTTCGAGGTCATCAAGTAGATTTCTTGGTTATTTGATTCCAATAATTATTTTATGTTTCAATTTCTTCTCTCTAGACTCTTTAATTTCCCATCTCCTGTTTTTCTGTAAATATCTTGTTGGAGAAAAATGCATCCAGTACTTTGAAATATTTTTTTAGGTGCATCTAGTATTTTAAAATATTTTATGGTTTATCTAGCACACTAAAGTATTTTTTTCAGGTGTGTCCAACGTCTTAAAATATTATATGTTTTATCAAGCACCTTAAAATATTTTCAAACATGTCCAGAGCCTTAAAGTAACTATTGGAAAGAAAATACTTTAGTGTGCATCCCTTGGAGGACATTTTAGGAGTACTTAGTAATAAGGTAAATTCTGTCAGAAATTCAGTATTTTTTTGTAGAGATATATGAAAATTATATTTGTGGCCTGGTCCCTACCTCCTTGGGAAGACTACAAAACCTTCAAATATTTCTACTCACAGATAATTTTGGAATTGAAGGTCATGACCTAGATTTCCTCTCATCCTTAACCAATTGTAGTCAGTTGATTGTCATAGAGATGCTAGTAATAAATTCATCGGTTTATTGCCAAACTCAAGTGGGAATCTCTCTTCCCAGCTTGATACGCTTAGTATGGGATTCAATCATACCTTTAGAACCTACCTTGGTTTGAGATATAACTTCCTTCTAGGCACAATCCCAGGTTCGATTGGAAATCTTGGAAGGCAACTCCTTCCTTGACAAAAATCAATTATCTAATAGAATTCCTGATATCTTTGAAAATCTCACTAAAGTTGTTCGAACTTTCAATTGTTTGATATTTTATTAAAGGGTAATTTTGTCCTAGAAGTTTTCACTGAGGGGCAATTTTACCTCAGAATTTTAAAAAATGGAACAATTTTTACTTGACCGTTATCCCAATTAGTTTTAACAGTTAATTGATTAAATATGATGAACTGACAGTCCACATGAGATCCACATTATTTTTGTTAATGTGCAAATTTGTGTAAAAAGTCCATGTGTCATCTACTTCATATTTTTTTAAAGTTATTAGATTTAAAACTTTCAAGGCAATTTTACATCTTAACAAAAATGATGTGGATGACATATGAACTATTAGTTTAATATATTACATTAACTAACGGTTAAAATTAATTGGGATAACAGACAGGGCAAAATTGCTCCATTTTTTAAACTTCCGGTGCAAAATTGTCCCTCGGTAAAAACTTTCAGGACAAAAATGTCCCTTACCCTTTATTAAATATGATAATATTATATCTTATTATTTATTCAGATTATATCTAAATATATTTACTAATTGATCATACCAAGAATATTCTAGATATTACTAGTTTATTAATTATTTTGATCAAAAATAAATATTTTAGATATTATATAATTATTCTAAATATTATCTAATTTATTTTGGATAAAATATCTCCTGATTGTGGCTCGCATATGATTTGGCTCGATATTTGGTTTAGGATTACTTGCTTGAGCGATAAGTATTTCAAGTCTTTTATGGAGGGTTATCAATAGGGGCATAATCTAGGTTAGAGCGGTAATAAAGAAAATATGTACTTGCCCCCTGAGATTTTCCTGGTGGATGATGTCTATTCCTAAACCATTACTATGCCCAATCTCTCCAATTGTGTTCTATGTTTTTAGTTATCATCATAATTACAAGAATTACAGTTTCAAATAATTTAAAGCATGTCAAGAGATATTTATAATTTTAAGTCTTCCGATGCACTATAATTTCTAGAAATTTGATATGCTCATATGGCTTTTATTTAGAACAAATTTCCTCCATGTGGCATTAAAGTATGGTTTCAGATCTCCCTTTGCCTGTTATTTTTTACATGATACATTATGGTTTTATTTTATTTTTCCTATTCGGAAAAGTTTGGAGGAAAAAATTAATTTTGAGCATAGTAAATGGCTTAATGCATTATGCTGAATTTTTTTTTTTTTGAAAATATTTATTAGCATCATTTATTGATTTAAGCTATCTCTTGCTCTCAACCTTATGGTTTTTGATATGTCTGTTTTGTTGTGCTTTTGCGCACCATATTTTGTTTCAATGCATAGTTAATTTTAGTTATTTCCATTTCTGATTTTATGAAACTTTTTTTTTTTTTGTGAGATCAAAGTATCTACTGGAACGAGCCCGATGACTAATCTGTTGGACCCAAGATGGGGATGATCCTCTCAAGAGGATTTTATCTATACACGTCGTTCCAAGGATTGAACCCGGGATTAGAGCACTTAAGGAAATACAAAACCCCTTACCACTTATGACATCCCGCATTTCAATCTGACATACGAATGTTTCGCTCTGGTTTACATTTTTTTTTTTTTTTTTTTGAATCAAAAACTGTATATCCATTAAAATGTCAAAGGAATTACAACTAATATACCTATCATGACAAGAAAACCGAAAACAAAAACAGATTAATAACCTCATATGGCCTTTTGGGTTCGCTTTATTAGGCCTTTATTTTTATTTTCTGTTTCTTTTTGTTACTTCTTGGAACTTGGGTTTGTCGGCCATTACGTTTCTGATCCATTTAAGTCAACAAAAAATGATTTTTTAAAGGCTGAAAGGTGACTTTATTATTGGGCCTGATCATTGTGGAAACATTAGTGTGCTGGACTGTTATATTTACGCGGAAACACTTTGTTTTGTTTTTGGAAATTTATTTTGTGCTCCGTTTAATGCTATTGCGGTGTTGGGCCATTTTGATGCAATTCTAGATACTATTTTAGGCTATGCATTTTTTTTCTTAATTTCAAGAACAGTTCGTTTTTCTTCCTATTTGAGGGATTATTTGTTTGGGCCAATTGTTGACGCTCTTGAAGTTACCTAGGGCTAAATAAAGGCCTTTTAGCTCAATTGCTTGTCAATTTTCTTAATTTTCAGAAATTAAATATTTGGTTGATTACTTGGGTTTAATTCTGTTTTATCCCATGAATGATGTTTGTTTTTTGGACTGACATGAATGATGTATTTAATCGACGAATATTTGACTAGTGATCTACTTTATGCGCCATTTGATTGTTTAAATAACGTGCTGAAATTAACTTTAAAATTTTTTGTGTGTGTATTAAATAGTGGGATAATTTAATGTATGATTATTCATTCACATTTTGTTTATCAAAATTGATTAAATTCTCATTAAAATTTTGTGTATATTTGAAATTTAAATGCACATAATTGATATTTATTATTAGCATGCATCTTAGGGAGTAGCCATAATATCCTTATGTCTTTTGATCATTTTGCAACATAGATGACTGGATAAGGACTAATTTACTAAATGAAAAAAAAATTATGTGCTGAATTTTAAGTGAGTTAAAAGTCAAGGAATTAAGTTTTAAGCGAGCAAAAAATTGAGGGATTGAATTATAACTGGATAAGAACATAATTGTTTTGTGCATATTTGAATTTAAATGCACATAATTGATATTTATGATTAGCATGCATATTAGGGAATAGCCACAATATCCTTATATTTTGCAACATAGATGCTTGGATAAGGACTAATTTACTAAATGAAAAAAAAAAATGATGTGCTTAATTTTAAGCGAGTTAAAAGTCAAGGAATTAAGTTTTAAGCGAGCAAAAAATTGAGGGATTGGATTATAACTGAGTTAAAATCTAATGATGTATACAGTATTCAGGGATTGAGTTATATTAAGTTAAAGTTGATGGGCCAAATCATAATTGAGTTAAAATTTGAAGAACTAAAAAAATAATTTTCTTCATACTACTATGTGCCTAAATGTAAGTAGCTTGTACCCAATTCTCTCATATCAAAAAATGCATTAAATTGATAAAATGTTCTACATTTATCCCTATTAAATTTTGTCTCTCTCCCCTTTACAAATGAAATAATTTTCACACATCTGCCTCTTCTTTCTATATTTTCAATAAAAATTAAATAGCTATAAAATTGATAAAATATCATTCATTACCCTTCAAATAACTTATATTTTAAATCAATTTTTTTTTCCAACAAATGATTTATATTTAGGCACAAATTATTATGTGTGCGTGTGTGCTTAGATTAATATTTAGAGAATAATTTTTATGATGTATGATATAAGTATATAAGAAAGATTTTATTTCCACCATGACATCAAAGTTAGCCGTCGCACCGTAGAGATATCCACCGTCAAAAAGATGAGTCTATAGAGGTTATTTAGTGTTCGTTTGGAATAGCTTATTTTTAGGTAATAAATGCTTATAAATCGTAATTCACTATATACGAGGTAAGTATGTGAGAGAGATTTTATCTCAACTTGTATAATAAGGATTTATTATCTAAAAATAAGTGATACCAAATACAGACTTAATAGTGGAAACATCATGGTCATGTCTAGTCTGGGTTGCAGGAGCTCTGGTACGGTAGGCTTTTGTTTTAATTTATTTTATTTACATGTGGAAAACTAACACAAAAGCCTGCATCCAGTTTGAAATTGCAATACATTTTGAGTTTTGACATAGGGCGATGCACAGACAAAAAAAAATAAAAAACAAGAGCGTGACGCCTCATCACTAGCTTCAGCCTCTCCGTCTCTGACTCCGTCATCCCAACCCCTGTTGTAAATATTGCGCGTGTGAATGTGTTAAAAGAAGAAGTTTCATATAACATAATATTAAAAATACCTTAATATATAATTAAATATAAGTTTGAATTAGTAAAAAGATTAATAAGAAGAGTTTTAAACTGACCGTTGGATTTTCAATTGAATGGTTTTAATGACATTTAAAAGATTTTATTACATTAATTTGTCATTAATATTTATTTTGTAACTATTGTTTAATTGTCATTAAATCATTGTTAATGGTCATTATTGCTGCTCAACAGTCACATGATTTCTGCCTGTAAAAGACAATATAAGGAGTAAGTTCAGAGCATCGAGGTGAGAGCACTGAGGTCTAGTGACACCGAGGTCCCCGAGCTCCTCTCCCCTCTCTCTCTCATTCTGAGTTTCACTTATATCTTTCTGCAGTTCTGTCACTCAGCCTTCTACAGGAAGGGTTTATTTTATTATAGGGAGTGCCTCTTCCTAATCTTCTAGAGGGTTACAGAATATTTCCTAAAAATAGCAACTTTAGACATGATTTGAACTACTTATCTGTTGTATTTCAACAGCCGCTACCGCTAACCATCAATATGATGTTAGGTGCTGACTCCATTAACCCCTCTCACCATTTCTGACGGCGAGTCTCGGATTTCAGATCTCAACAAGAACGCCGTGTTCTGTGTTTCTGAGTCTGTAGATATCTTCTGAGATACTATGCTTTTCTTACAAAAGGATTAGGTATTTTTCTGGTTTCCGAAATGATCGTGCTGCCATTTTCCTCATTTGATTTGTTTTTATATTCTATTTTGTATGTCATGGGAAAATAATTTTTTTTTTGTTTCTGTATAACATGTGACTGAAATATAAGATATTCTATACTATTCCTTAGTCCTTAATTCGAATTCCACGTCTTTTTCTGCTAATTTCCTCTGAGGACAAGGATCCGTGTAATAATAAGTTTAATAACATTGGCACACCATTATCTATCTCTTATTGAAGATTTCTCTTTTGATTTCAGTCTGCATTATATTCGTATTTGGATCTTTTCTTTTTGTGATTATCTTTCTTCTGTGTATCAACCAAAAACAGCAAAGAAAAGAAGAGGTGAATATTACACAAAAATATCTGGATCTAAATCCAATCTCTGAAACTCTGTGGTAGAAATATTAATTGAAATTCATTTTGCAAGAGCTTTCTGTGAGCTTAAAGGGGAGCATTATCTTTTTGCCCGAGAGAGAGAGAGAGAGAGAGAGAGAGAGAGAGAGAGAGAGAGAGAGAGAGAGAGAGAGAGAGAGAGAGAGAGAGAGAGAGAGAGAGAGAGAGAGAGAGAGAGAGAGAGAGAGAGAGAGAGAGAGAGAGAGAGAGAGAGAGAGAGAGCATTATCTTTTTTTTTTTTTCCTGAGAAGGGGGCAATGGAACTCGAATGCAAGGAATGACAATTATAGTCGTGAGCCTAGGCGTGATTTACCTTCTAGAAATATGGGAGGAGGATCTCGGTTTGAGGCTCTGAATGTTGAAGACATGACAATTATTGATGACGGTTCTGGTGATAACGCATATCAGGAAAAGATTCGTGTTAGTTCGAAGCCAGAAGATAGGTCGCGGGATACGAAAGAAAAAACTAGTCATCTACCTGTTCTAAATAAAGGGAGCAAGGGTAATAATAGATTGGATATTTCAAATGTTAGAAAAAAGGAGATTAGTGGTGATGCAGTGAATAATGTTGGGCATTTTAATAAGTTAAATAAAACACATGAGATCCAAGTAGCTAAAAAGAAAGGGATTGAGGAGGGAGCTTCCCAAGAAATATTGAGCATGGAGAAAACACAAGAAGCTGGAACGTCGTGTAATTTAAGTGGGGAAGTGGGGTCAGGAAGAAAGAAGAATGTTATAAAATTAGATTCCAATTCCTCCGCTATTCGTCTAGAAGCCTCCAATCCTATTGACCCAGGTGCAAAAGGAGAAGAGACCGTTGTACCTCGAATTAGTCTACTTGGAGGCGTTGATGATGTGGTGATGTATGAGATTGAGGATGTTCAGGAGGGACATTTGTCTCAATAATGCCTGGGTTGTTTGTGTTCTTCTCTTATATTATTAATTTTTTAATGATTATTATGACTTGGAATACTCGAGGTGCCGGTGGTGCCTCCTTTCGAAGGTTACTTAGTGATGTTGTTGCCAGACATGGAGTTAATTTATTTGCCCTATTGGAGCCTAGACAGCTAGGGGTTAAAGCTAAGCTCATTGCTAGAAAGTTGGGATGGACGAATATACACGTGGTTGAAGCTCGTGGTTTTAGTGGAGGTATGTGGTTGTTTTGGGATTCTACGTTAAATTTCTCTGTTACTTCATCAGGGGATCAATTTGTTCATGGGGTGGTTAATAAAGGTACCAGGGATGAGTGGTCTCTAACTGTGGTGTATGGGCACCCAAATATGGTTATTAGACGTCAACTGTGGCAGACTCTTGAGGGTATTCGGCAATTGACTATGGGAGGCTGGGTTGTGATGGTGATTTTAATGCTGTTTCTCATCCCGAGGAACGCTGGAGTAAGAATCACAGGAAGACTAATGGTATTGATAGGTCTTTTCGGAATTGGCTTCTGAGTAGCGAGTTACTTGATATTGGTTTTAATGGACCTCAATTTACTTGGGGGAATCTGAATAGCCAGAGCAGAATAGACAGAGCCTTGGTTAATAACTGCTGGTTTAGAATAATCCTAATGCCACAGTGACACATTTGCCTAAATATAAATCCGATCATTGTCCGGTGTTGGTTGATACTGAATCTCATGTTCTTATGGCTAAGAATCGAAGGCCTTTTAGATTTTTCGCTCCCTGGGTTATGCATGATGATTTCAATAATTTTGTTCATTCACACTGGGGGGTGGAGGATGACTGGTGCGGATATGTTAAACAATTTACTGAGGATCTGAGGTTATGGAATAAAGAGGTTTTCGGCAATATATCCTATATGAAAGACAGATTATATCGAAGATTAGATGGGATTAATGCAAAGATGGCTTCGGTAGGTATCTCGGAGCACCTTGAGAAGTTACGAGGGGAGCTATGGGGAGAGCTTGAAAAACTTTTAGCACGGGAAGAAGTCATGTGGCTTCAATACTCTCGGGCTAATTAGTATGCGGATGGAGATCGTAATACTAGATACTTCCATTTTGTGGCTAATGGCAGACGAAGAAGGAATAAAATTGAAGCATTAAAGCTTGAATCTGGGGAATGGACATATAATGCAGCGGAAATTATGAGATTGGGAAGCCAATTCTTTGAAAGTTTGTATACTGAAACCCATAATTATAATGGATCTTTGGTATTCGGATGCACTTATCCTGAGATTGAAGATGCAAATTTGCATATTCTGGGGAGGTCGGTTGAAGAGCAAGAGATTAAAAGAGCTTTGTTTGATATGGGGCCGTTGAAAGCACCAGGGCCAGACGGTTTCAATCCGCTATTTTACCAAAGCCAATGGGAAACTGTAAGACCGTCAGTGATTGAATTAGTGAAAAGAGTTTTCGATGATCCGATGTGGATACGAGAAATCAATGGGACTCATATTGTTCTCATTCCGAAGGTGGAACATCCAGAGATGTTTCATGATTTTCGTCCTATAAGTCTTTGCAATGTTGTTTACAAGATTGTTATGAATGTTATATCAAACAGACTCAAGGCAATTATGCCTTTGGTGATAGCCCCGAATAAGTGTAGTTTTGTTAAAGGGCGTCAGAGTTCAGATAATGTTATACTTGTGTAGGAGATCATTAACTCTATGAAGTCTTTAAAAAGAAAAAATGGTTTCATGGCTATCAAGATTGATTTAGAGAAGGCTTACGATCAGGTGAGATGGAATTTTATCTACGACTGTCTAAAAGAACTCAAGATTCCTGAATATCTGAGCAAAGTTATTCAAGCTTGTATGTCGACGTCTCATTTGCAATTGCTTTGGAATGGAGAAGCTACTAATATGTTTTGCCCTTCCAGAGGGGTTAGACAAGGAGACCCAATATCGCCGTATCTTTTTGTTATCATGATGGAAAGATTGGGGCATCTTATACAAACGACAGTTGAAGAGGGTATTTGGCAACCGTTTAGGCTCTCCAAACGAGGTACTCCTATCTCTCATATTTTTTTTACTGATGATCTCATTTTATTTGCAGAAGCAGATCTAGATAACGCAGGGGTTATTAAGGCTATCTTGGATGACTTCTGTGACATTTCGGGACAGAAAGTAAATGCTGGAAAATCAAGAGTTTACTTCTCAAAGAATGTAAATCATATAAAAAGCAGAGAAATCAGTGAATTTCTAAATTTTACTCCAACGTCAAATCTGGGGAAATATCTGGGAATGCCAATTTTACATAAACGAGGATCAAAGGCTACGTACAGTTTTCTTCTGGATAAGATGGATGCTCGCCTGGCCAATTAGAAGTCTAACATGTTATCGATGGCTGCCAGGCATACTCTTGTGTCGTCTGTTATGTCGGCTATACCAACTTATGCTATGCAGACAGTGTCTCTTCCTTTGGGACTTTGTGATGAAATTGACAAACGTTGTCGTAACTTCCTCTGGGGTAGTAGCTCAGCAAGCAGAAAACCTCATCTAGTCTCCTGGGATAGTGTGTGTGCACGTAAGGAGGATGGAGGCCTTGGTCTTAGGTTGGCTCGGTACCAGAACCAGGCGTTCATGATGAAGCTTGGATGGAATATGATTAACAGAAGAGATTCGCTCTGGGTTAGGATTTTGCGTGAAAAATATAAAGCCGGGAATGATATTATTCCTAAAGTTGAGAAGCGCCGGTCTGAGTCTAGTACGTGGAGGGGTATTCGTAACCATTGGGAAAAGATCAAAGATAGCTTAACATGGAGAGTTACCAATAGACAGAACACTTCTTTCTGGAATGACATTTGGGTCCCGCATTTTGATAAGCTTCAGAGTTTGGTAATCAGAGAATTGCCTAGAAATGCTACTGAATGGAGAGTATCTGATTGTATCACTTCATCCGGACAGTGGGATATGAGAAAGTTTCAGCACCTTCTTCCAAGTCATGTATGTACAGCTATTGCACGTGTTAATATTAATCAGCGTAATGGGGAGGATTTTTCGGTATGGAGATGGTCTTCAGATGGAATGTTGTTCAACATCAGATCCGCCTACAAATATCTAGTAGGTACCCCACAACCACACAGTAATAACTGGAGGAGATGTGTTTGGAAATTGAAAGTCCCTCAAAGGTACCGTTTTTTCTTGTGGTTGTGCTTTCATGGTCGTCTAATGACAAACTTAATGCGTTATCAGCGAGGTAGTCATCCGACGGGTTTTTGTGATATATGCCATAACTCAAGCGAGTCTGTACTCCACGTTTTGCGGGATTGTCCTTTCACTTCTGAATTATGGAAAGGATTCTTACCTCTGGATTGGCGTGATCAATTTTTTGGCTCTTTTGAGAGAAATGACTGGCTTACATGGTGTGCGGGGAGAAAAGAAGTTATACAGGGATTCGAGTTTCGTCTTTGGTTTACGGTACTATGCCGACATATCTGGTTAGCTCGAAATGACAGATGTTTTAATAACAACATTTGGAGTAGTCATGCCATATTAGCCCGTGCCCGTGCCTGCTTAACATGGGGAAATACAAATTTGGTTCAAAATAAGAGTGCAGAAAGGAATCAACAACAGTGGAGGCCACCACCGCTTAGATGGGTGAAGATTAATACCGATGGATCTAGGAATGACAACTTAGGGACTTGCACGTGTGGAGGTGTGTTGAGAGATCACAATGGTGAATTTCTGATGGGGTTTATGTATCAGATTGGGCAAGGAACGGTTGTATCTGCAGAAGCTTGGGGTGTTTTGTGGGGACTAAAAGTTGCATGGGATAGAGGATACAGAAAAATCATGATTGAGTCTAATTGTAGTGAAGTAATGGATATAATTCAGGGTAACGTTTCTCGGGAACACCCTGATTTTCAGCTTATTGTGGAGGTTCAAACGCTGCTGGATAGAGATTGGGAAGTGGAAATGTCACATTGCATTCGGGAGTTTAACACGATTGCAGACGCTATGGCAAAAGAAGCTTGGAAGATGGCAATTGATCTTCATATCACATTTTCGCCCCCTGATGCTATTACCACCCTTTTAATTAATGATGTAAACAGGATGAATTTTCATGTTGACTCAGGAGGATAGCTTCTGATGTATTTGTAGAATATCTTTTATTATCAAAAAAAAAAAAAAAGGGAAAGACTCTGAGTACAATCTCATAAATATATATTCACTAAAAGAACATCAAATTACCAACGGAATTAGTAATGGATTAGCAACAGAAATAGAATTATTGATGGTTACCAATGGAATCGGTTCCTTCGCTAAAAAACACGTGGCAACCTCATGCGCATTATTGATGCCTCTGCTAGTTGAGCTGTTTTGACTTTTTGATATTTATTCACATAGTTATATATATAATATAACAATTAAAAAAATGATATTAATATAAGTATATATATAAAATAAATATATATTTATATATTTCATTTTTATAATATACTTTTAATATTTTTTATTTCATGTAAATATATATTTAATATATTATATTAAATAATATATTCTGATATTTAAGTTTTTATTTTTTATTTCTTCATTATATATTTTTATTTTATTATATTATATAAATTATTAAAATATAATAATAATTATAAATTTTCCATCAGAAGTCCGTCAAGAATTATTGATCTCCTTTGTAATTCGATGTATTTTTGTAGTGATTGTTCGCTATTTATCGCTTAACTGCAAATATACAGGTTGCAAGTAGAATTAAAAGTATCATTCCACGAGGACAAAGGCAAAAACAAACTAGTTATGGCAATCATATTCATAATTAGGTTGAGCAGGTTCAATTTTGTTTAGTTTAAGAGTTCAAAGGAAATAATGCAAAACAAAGTGGCCTTAACTTCACGAGTATTAATGGTCTAGGATTATCTATTCTCTTCTTATTTCATGAACGTAGTTAATTCATCCTCTATTAGTGATCAATGAAGATATGTATTTATCTAATATTTAAGACTAATAGATTATGCTGTCTCATTTATTTTCAAATAACTCATCCAATCTCTTGCAACAAGATAGTGAAAATAGTCTTTAAGAACCAATCGTATAATGACAATACTATAGTAATAGCTAGATCTCTCTTCTATTAATAAACCATCCATCTGATGAACTTCAAGTCTAATATGATTTTATCTAAGTTCTTAAATAAAATAATCTTTCTCAAGCATTATCTTATTCAACAAAACAACTAAGTGTTGATCACGCACTTTGGAGCACTAAGCATAAGATAAACTCAACACATAAAACCGTATTAGATGCTAAAAGAGAGAAAATTCAAGGTTCAATCCATAATAAGTTCAAGATAATTCTAGGACCAGAGGTCTAGCTAATCATAATAAAAAAGGACTAGAAACACAGAGTCTTAATGTCTATAGTAGAAAATAGGAGAAGAATGGGGGAAAATCGGAAAACCAATGAAAGATGGCTTGAATCTCTTCAATCCTTCAATCTCAAGCTCCTAGATCTTCAAAATCCCAAACCCTAGCAACTCCTTCCTCCCCAAGATGTTTCCTAACCACTTTCTCTGTTTCTAGGTCAAAGACAACATCAAACAATTAAAGAAAATCAGGTTCCTTAGGTTATTTATTAGCAAAAATCGAAACTGTGTGTTTTTTGTCCGACAAGGTGGCATGGCACTCCTGCTGTTCTACAGTGGCACCTGAACCATTATATTCTATCATTGAACCAAGTGTCGTGGCACTTCTGCTAAGGTGCCCTGGCATTCATAAATCTTTTTAACTTAACATCCATATTCATTGGTTTATTCCTTCCTTGCTTAGAATATCCATGCTTGCTTACCAAAATAAATACTTATGAGTGGAAAACTTGCTTACTTCAATGTCTAATAATTTTGCATCGTATTGGAATATATTAGTTCACTCTTGGGGGATTAGGACCCAAGCTTGATGTAACGGCCCCACACAGGCAGCCAGTCAGGCCTACACAAGTTGCCACACAGGCCCCCGGCAGGAATTGTCCCCTCCTTCGTACTAGACAGGTACTTGGGGATTTATTCCAACCACACAAGAAGGAATACGCCTCCCCAAGGGGTCAAACACACTACTTGAGGATAAGTAGTGCGCCATGACCCACTTGGTAGCCACTTGCACCGTGGATAAGTAATGCAAGCATGTTATGTATTAAGCACTTGTCCTACATGCATATTGGTACTGTTTACTATTGAGAATTTCTTGAATCTCACCCTCCCCTACCAACAATTTAGACATGTGAATACGGAATGTATGCAAAGATCAGAGAAGAAAACTACACAAGAGGATGCAGTGGTGGAACAAAGATAGGAGGATATCTCTGTTTCACTGGGACGGGTTTAGACACCCTAGTAGCCCTGTACACCTTAATTGTAATTATAATATACGAACCCTTATGGGGAATTTCTGTAATCATGCATATATTATCAGTATATTTATGCTCTTCCTGTATTTCCCACTGAACTGCGTATCATTTTTTTGTAAATACTCTGAAAAATGTGAAAATAAGATAATGGTGTGACACATGAATCAAGAAGGGTTATCATGATGAGACATGAGTTCATAAAGGAAATATCCCTTTATGCTTTAATAGTTAAGTCTATCATCATATAGCTGTATGCTTAAGAGTTACATATCTTCCTATATGACTATACGTACACTATATATAAGACGTGGTGAAGGAGTAGATGATCTGAATAACACATAGAATATTGTTCTTCTCCATCTAAAAGATTCTCTTATAAGAATGTTCCTCTTCTCTTCCTCTCTTTGGGGGTATTTGTTGTGTAATGTAATCGAGGTCTGTATCAGTGCTTCTTTGTCGTATGGGTACTTCAGTGAGTCAATAAGATTCCAAGTATGCCATCATCAATTTCTTAATGATATTAACATTGAACTCATTTGATGCCTTATTCAATAAACCTTACATACCTACTCCTACATCTCTTTCTTCCTCTTGCTCTGTTGGTTGCCAGCTAGAATGGACAGCACCTTTTGTGCATGTATGTTCTTCTAATGTGAAAATATTTTCAACTTTACAAGTGCAACGGCAATAGATTGTTCCCTGAACTAGTTCCATTCTTTCATGATAATCTTTAAGATAAACTTCGTATTAACAACTACAACAACAATATTAACAACTACAAATACACGTATTAATAACACTTTTTATATATCATATATGCATTTTGTAATCAAATAAACCACCATCACATTCAATCATTCCCACTTAAAACAGATCAAGCCCTCTGTTATCTTGCCCAAAAACGGAGCACATGTTCTGTATTAACAATTACAACAATAGTATTAACAACTACAACTACACGTATTAACAACATTTTTTTAATTCATATTAGCGTTTTCTTAGCAAATAAACCACCATCACATTTAACCGTTCACACTTAAAACAAAGCACCCCCTTTGTAACCTTGCCCAAAAACAGAGCATAATAAGATTCACACAACCTAACCACAGTGAAACTCCAACTTCAATGGTTAAGATCATATCTTTAACACAATATTAGCATTACTTATCTACCTCCAACCACATAGTCCACTATTGAGGCTTTTCTTTTTCTTTTTCTTGTAAGGCCGTTATTTGGGAAAAAGATAAGGCTTCCTTTTGAATTACAGGTGTCTAGATTACGGGTGTACTAGAATTAAGTCCTAATGACTCAATTAGATTTTGGGTTACGTGAGTAGATGACACACCAATGATGAATGACCCCTTTTATAGATGACTCGGGACTGGCAATGATTGCCTCTTTGCCCTTATAAGTCGTATTATTCATTGGGATATTTGTCCTTACACTTGGATTGGCATTGTCTGCCTTACACAACTTAAAATTCTCAAATTGAATATAGAGATCATTAAGAGAGTCATTTATACTAGAAATAGAGCGGGTTAGCCTTTGTATATTAGTACTTATTTGACTGTTTAATAAAGTCGTATTCATCTCAAGAATATTAATCTTCATTACAAGTTGGTTCATCAAAGGCGATGATTCTTCGTCTTTATTCATTTGATTTACAGGACTGTATATTCCAAACCTATTTACTGATTTCATCTGCTCAAATAATTAGCAATTAAGTTATTCTTTCCTTTGATATACTCAACTTCATAATCATAATAAGCTAAATCTGTTTGCCATTTAATTAACATTTTGTTACTCAATCTATTCTGTTTTATTCCTCTTGATAACCAGTGTTTTACTTGAGTGTTATCAGTTCTAATTATAAATGTATTATTCACAATAAATAATTCTAACTTTTCTATAACTTTTACAATTGCTAAGAATTCTTTTTAATTAGAATGATATCCACTTTGAGATTCATTAAATTTTTCACTCGTATATCTTGTTATTCTTTCAATTCCATTTTCATCTTCATGATATAATGCTGCACCCCAATAATTATCTAAGGTATCAGTATAAATTATCCATTTTATATTTTCTTTTAAAGGTAAAGTTAATTTAGGCAAATCTTTACATAACAGTTTTATATTTTCTATTACTTTTTCTATATTATTATCCCATTTCCATATAGTTTTTTTTCCTGCTAACTTAGATATTTTTGCTGTTAATTTTGATAAATTAGGGATATAATTTCTAGCTTGATTTACTAATTCTAAAAATGATTGTAATTCTTTTTTACTTATAATATTTTTAAATTGAAATATCTTCTGACTTATATGATCTTGTAACTTTATTCCATCTTTTGTTAATACTTGTCCTAAAAAGTTTATTTTTAATTTTCTTAGTTCCATTTTTTATGGTGATATATTTAAACCGTTTTATTCAATTAATCTTGTAAATTGTTCTAAGTGTTCTTCATGTTCTTTTCATCTTTTGAAAATATTAATATATCATCAATGTAGATTACTGCAAAGTCTCTTATTGGTAATAACAGTTTTGACACATGTTTCTGAAATATACTAGGACTATTTATGAAATCCCATTAGTAATATATTTCATTCATATAATCCTTCTGATATACTAAAGGCTGTATTTTTCTTACTATCCTCTTCTAACTTTACTTGAAAAAATCCAGATTTTCAATCAAACTTACTAAATATAGTTTTTCCTTTTATTAGATTAAATAACAAATCCATCTTTGGTATAAGATATCTATTTCTTATTGCTAGTTCATTTAATTTTTGATAATTAATTACCATTCTAGTTTTTCCTCATTTTTCTTCACTATGTTTAGAGACTATTATAGCTGGTGATGAATATTCTGATCTACTTTCTCTTATTAAATTATACTTCTTCATTTCTTCAATATGCATTACTAATTCTTTTCTATCATTTTCTGTCCATACATAAGGTTTACAATTTATTTCTTTACTATAATCTTTTAATTCTATTTTTGCTATAGGCTTAGATTTTTCCCAATGTATTAAAGGATTATCACTATAATTATCTATCATTCTCTTTTCTATAGATTTTATTTCTACAATATTTAATGTTCCTAACATATGTTGTATTTCTATGGGATCATTATTATGTAAGAATTGTACTTCATGTTCATTATTCTTCTTTTGAAATTTTTCATCTTTTCTTCTATATGGTCTGGTTATCCTTATTCCCCAAGCTTCATGTTTATATTGTGTAGTTAATATTAAAGCTTTACTAATCATATGCATAGGAAAATATTGTTCTAAGAAATCTAGCCCTAAAATTATATTACAAGATGGTTCATTATATTGATTTAATTCTTTATTAGTAATTCATAGTTTCCTATTTGTACATTTATATCTTTTGCTTCAAGTTCTATCATATGTATTTGTTTTCCAATTTCCTGCACTTTCCATTCTAAGCATTTTATTTTTTATCTTCCATAGTTTTGGTAGTAAAATATTATATTTTGCTATTGTTAGGTTTGCTCTAGTATCTATTAAAAGCATGATATTTTCTAGCTCTATATTTTGTATAATTAAACTTTATCAATATATAATATAATAATCTACTCATATCTTAGACAAAACTTCTAAACGTCTTTTTAAAATTCTCTTTACATTTTTTCTTCCTTCTCTTTCTCTTACTACCATATCATATTCTTCTTCATATAACAATGGATGTCAGAAATATATATATATATTCTAACCTTTGGTTTTCATATTTATTAGTTCTTTTTATCTTTTTTAATATTGATCTTAAGAAACTCTTATCATTTATTGGTATAATAGTTATATTCCCTTTTTTATAATATTGCCAATTATCATCTTCTATCAATAACCTATCCATATTAGCGTGATACATATTTAACATCTTGATAATAATTCTAGTTATTTTTTAAATTCCTTTTTAATTTCATTCCTCTGATTTTTCCTTGTTATTATATGATTTAATATTTGTAGATATCCAACTGCATCATATTGATTTTCTTCTATTAATTGTCTTAGAACTTCTTCTTCATCTTTATTTGAACTATTAAGTCTATTTATTAAATTCTTTATTAATCCTTTTTCTGTTTTAGGTATTTTTATTTCTATGTCATCTTTACAATAATACCATATTTTATCATCATATAATGTTATCCTTCTATCCATAAAAACTGAACTCTAGATAGTAATTCAAGTTTTTCTTTAAATACTTTTCTAATTTCGTTTCTATTTGCCATATTATTTACTACTGCTTGATATTCTTATACAAAATTTTGTGGTTATTCAAAATATACTGTTCTTAATTGTCTTTTTTCTTTTTGATTAGATTTGTTTATACTATGTACTATATAATTCATTATTACTTTATCAGCTTTTGGAATTATTATTCTTTCTTCATCTATATAATAATAATCTTGTTCTGCTAATACTATTTTTATTACTTTAACTGTCTGATTTATGTTTAACATCATTTTAACTTTGGTATTACAATTGTTTGATGGTTTATATTAAATATTATTTTGTCTTTTTGATTTCAGTATGGTTTTACTTTTTCTAAAAAATCTTTTCCTAAAACTATCTTATATGTTTTATTTGTATTTTCTTCAACCCATAATGTTAACTGTATTATATCTCTTTTATTAAATCTTACAATTATGTTTGTTTTTATTCCTTCATCAGTTTCTTCATAATCATTTTCAGTGTATCCCATTTCAATATTACTCTTTTCTCTGGTTTCATTTGTTAGAGTTATTATTTCTTGCCATATTCCATTTTTCTTTATTTCCATAATAATTTCACTTTCTTCTTGTTTTTGAGTTATATCTAAGTTTTCTATTTTTTGATTTATTTCTACTAAATTTGTATTTATGGGAGTATCTATTAGAGGTATTTCTGCTAATCTATTACTACTACTATTACTCCTTATATCTATACTCCTTCTTGGATTTATATTTATTTATAATGGTTTAGATAAAGTATTAATTCTTAATGATCTATTTCCTATATTATTATTTGCTATCAATCTTTTTCCTTTATTATCATATATACTTATTGTTTTGTCAAATTCAATCTTTAATTGTTCTGGTAATGTAATATTTATAGGATATACTTTTATCTCTTTTAATATTGGCATAAACTGATTTTCTATACTTATTCTTCCTATTGACTTATTAAATATTTTATGTTCATTGGTAAATACTAGTCCTATCATCGCTGTTATACTTATAGTTTTTGCTCCTTGTAATAATTGTATTCCTTTTAACTTATGGTAAATCATTATAGATTGATCTATATGTTCATCATTTCTAGATATTGCAAAGTTTGTATTTAAAGTAAATTTCAATTTTTGATATATTAAATTTCCTGCTAATATTCCTAATATACTATTTTCTACACTACTTATGATTCTTCCATCAGTAATTAATAATTTTATAGGTGAATCTATTCATTTTCTAAAATATGCTTTTACTAATAATTGTACTCATGCTATATGTATTTTAGTTAGTTCTTCTTTAAATGGTAATTTAGGTATTTCATTCTCTATTAGTCCTTTACTTATTAATAGTATTCTTAATATTCCTTCTGTTAAAGATGATTCTAAAGGATGTTTTTTTTCTAATATTATACACTGACTTTTAATATTCTTTTTAGATTTTAGTATTTTACTAACCTTTCCCATAAAATTTTCATTTGTTAGTTGATCTGGTTTTAAGTTTAATTTCATGCCTTTTATTTTAGTGTCAACACCCGTTTCCATTTCGATAATTGAAGAGTAATAAAGACGAAATTCAATGGGCATACAAAAAGTACAATTATACTGATAAAAATATTCGTTTACAATTCTGATATCATTCGCTGACAGAAACAGAAAATACAGCAGAATTTTTAATATTTACAAATTTCACCAAAATATCACAAAATAGACTAATTATGACCACGATATTATCCTCGCCTTGAGACACATGTCGTTCACTTTCTGGTGTCTACGTCTTTTCCCTTTACCCCATTGGTACCTTTGAGGTATTGGTTTAAAAATAGGGTGAGATTCCGAAGAATCCCCGTAGAGACATAATATCATTCATAGAGAATCCGAAAAGTAAATATGTCATGCGCCAAGGTATGCACAAATTAATGAATAATATAAACACATCATCATCATGTATACATGAGTAGGGCCCAGCCCTATAATCTACACCAGTTGGACTTCTGCCAACTCCCAGTGTAAGTGCACATCTGGCACTAACTGCCCTTCTCTAGGCAAATCATGTTGATTAATAAAGTGCATTTACAAAACAATAGCATCCACATAATCACATAAGTTATGGCATAGTGTATGAAGGATAATGTCCCTACATCAAAGCTTTATAATCCTCTATTTAATAGGTCTCGTAAAGCGTGCTGTCCTGGCGTCCGACTCGGTCCTAAAATATTAAATGTACCAGAAATAGGTTATAACCTATCCAAGTATCATTTTGGACTCTTCCATAGTGTTTATTGTGGTTATATTAGTCTATGATGAAAATTTACTAAAATGCCCCCGGGATCCCGGCCTGGCCCCGCTGTACCCGACCTGATGGCACGTTTTTTCAAAATTTTGACCAAAGCTATTTTGACTTATTTTCGCCCAAGGAATCCATTTCCGAGCTCAAAATTATCAAATTCACTGTCAAATTATGAAAATACCATTGACAGCCCTTATTTAGTAATTTCAGTGGCGTTTTCGTAATTATGCTTTTTCGGCCTCTAACGAAAAAGTGCCCAACTGTAACCCCACCTATTTTTGCCCACTGAGTCCAATGGAACCATTTATTTCATGAAAATCCAATTCCTTGTACCAGTTCTGGTTCTGGCCAAAATTATTAGGGAAAAATGGAAAAAATGAGGTTTTGTGTTTTAGCTCCCAAAACTTGTACTTTTCCACTTCTAATCCTTGATTAACTCATTTAAACACTTCTTAACCTTGATTTAAAGAATTTTGGGCAGCATAACCCCTTCGGGTTATGACATTTCTAATTTTACAACTCAACCCAAAAATCACAAAACCAAACAACAATCACCAACAACAACTTTAATACACTAAGAAGTTGAGATTTTGGAGATTACCTCTTGATCCTTGATGTTTCTCTCTCTAGGATGTCCTCTGTCTCTCCTAAAACTTGAAGATTAGCCTGCTAAACCATGATTAACATGAAGAATAAGAGATTGGAGGATGACTTCACAAAATAAGAAGTTTAAATCACTTTGGAACACAAACTCTTACCTTGATTTTCTTCCTCTTTCTCTGTAGCCTCAAGAGCTTCACAAACTCACTCTCTCTTCCTTTTCTCTATGGTTGGCTGAAGAATGCACAAGGGAAGGGAGAAAGTGTTTTTAGTATTTTAGTCTTCATGCTTCATCTTAGCCCTTGATCTAGCCAATGGTTGGGATTTCTCCACCTCTCATGTATACCATCCCTCCAAACATACCTCCTACCATACTCTCTTGCTTTAGGCCATCCCTTGTCATCATTCATGTCCAATTGGGTTTGACTAACTTTTTCCCTTATTTTTCTATGTATTGGACGAATTTTAGGGAAGGTAGATGAGAAAAAATGTTTTTCATATATTCCATAATTCATATAATTGAACTATGTATAATTCCTCCTAATTCCCCAAATTCTTGATTTATTCTACCAAGAATAATCCCATTTATGCATTTTCTTTTATTTCCTTTGATTAATTGAAATTAAATCCAATTAATTGAAAAATAATTAATCTTGGACTAAATTGGCAAAATTATGATTTTGTTATCCCCTTTTTAATTTAATTCAATTTTTGAATTAATTTGCCCATTTCCTTATGAATATAAATATTTCAAGATTCACAAGATCCAAATTTATGAATGTTCACCATTTTATTGAATTATTCAAATAATTACAATATATTTTTAATGAATAAAATTTGGGGTGCTACATTGAGCATATTGTTTTTCATTAAATATCATTCTTTTTTCAACAATTCCTTCTGATACATTTCTATATTTTTCATAATCTTCGTATTCTTTATATTCTGTTATTTCTTCTACTTCTTTTCCTTTCATCATATATAGTTTTAATTCATCTTCTTCTAAATATTCTATGTCTGATTCTAATAACTCTTCTTCTGTTTCACTTAAGTCTGTATCACTTAATAGTTTTATTTTATATATTTCTATTTCTGGGTTTTCTATGTCACTATAAATTTCTTCATCGAATTCTAAGGGTTCTAAATCATAATCTTGAGCCTGTTCCAAAATTTTCAATGTTTTCTTTTCTCTCAATTCTTTACATTCTATTAATATATGTCCTATTTTATCACAATTATAACATCTAAATTTTCTTAGTTTTTTACTATAATCTATTTTCTTTCTTTTCTTAAAATATTTTCTTGGTTTATATTTTCTATAAAATTTTTCTTTTGGATATTTCTTGAATCTATATCTATATTTATCATACTTTCTCATTGGTTTTTTATATTATTTTATTTTCTTATATTTTTTTATTCTTTTATCATTATCTTTACATGCCCATCTATGAGGTTTTTCAAATTCTCCACATCTTAATATTAATTTATTTTTTTTTATAATATTTCATATTTCTCCAAACTTGTTTACATTTTTCTGATAAATAATTTCTTAAATAATCTATTCTTCTTCCTAAAGAATCTATATAAGGTATTATATCTGTATTGTCTTTAAATGTCTTATAATAATCATCTATTATTACATCTCCTAATAAATTTGATAATTTTCTATAAAACATATCTAAATATTTTATTCTTTTATCATTTGGACTTTCTTTTATTTCATAGTAATATTTTTAAAATTCACACATATATTGATTTAAGTATTTTGGTTCTAAAGAACATATTTCTATTTGATATAGATGTCTTATAGCTTCATTACTTGTAAAGAACATATTTCAATTTGATATAGGTGTCTTATAGCTTCATTTCTATTTGATATATATATATATATATATATATAGTAACAGGAAAAAAAAATACGCAGATTTCAAGAATACATAAGATTCAAAAATTTCTATCATTCGTATCACCCTTTTGAGTTGTGTCCAGCTGCTGCTATAAGCATCTTCGCAGCTTAAACAAAACATTTTGTTCACCAAATTTAATAACTTTCAATATAGATCAAAACTAGGAAAAAGAAGTATCTTTAAGATGAATTATATTTTTAAAATGTTATTTTATTATAATCAAATTATGGTAGGTCACATACCTCAATATGTAGTTCATATGAGACCAACGTGTGTCTTTGGAAGCCAGCCATACACTTAATCTAAGTCAACGTTAACCTAAATGAAAGCTGATACTCCTATGATCTTAAATGTAAGGGTTAGTAAATAAATTTGTTTTAATTTTAAATATAAGATCTCAATCCACTTTATCTTTTAAATTTATAATTTTTATGTTAAAATATCCTATTGATTGTACATATTGGAGGAGTTTTTTTATCTAGGAGTAACATTGAACACAAATTATAAAAAAGTGCACTTTAAATAAACCAAATAAATAAATAAATAAATAAACCAACACATTTTTTCACGTACAACTTCACTATTTTTTTTTAATTTCTGGAAATTAATTATCTAATATGTTTGGGATGAGAGGAGTTTTTGTTTTCATTTTAAGTGAAATAAAGATGTAATATATCAATAATATGAGAAATTTTGAGAGGGCTTCTGTTTTTTGGTAAAAAAAAAAGAGAGGACTTTCTAAATAAAGAAACCACGTGGTGTGTGATTTATCTAAATAAATAAATAAAATGCAGGCCGGCAAATTTATCACTAAACTAAAGCCCAATGAGAAACAAGGGTTCTAGCCCAAATGTTTGTAGCAACAATGGCCCAGCCTACGATAAACGCTTAATCTTTATCCTTCACTTTCACAAGCCATTTTGTTAGCTAGGCTTATTGTATTAGTTATTGGGCTTCGTATGTTTCAAGTTATAATAATTTTTAGTCCATTCAAAAGTAAATTTTTTTGTCTATTCTAGAAAAGTGTTGGACTAATTAATTTAATTTTCTGAATCAGTACTTTATCAAAATACAAAATATTTTAAAATATTTAATTCTGAAATTTTTTTTTCCAAATATAAATGTCCTTTGTAATGCATAGGTGTTTATTCTAAATTTTGTCGGATATTTCCCCCTTTTATTACTAAAACTCTAAAAGTTAAATGACCTGAAGTCCTGAATTATATACCACATGGGAACAGAAAATGTGAGACCAAAATTCTAAAATATCTCTAAAAAACAAGTATTTTGTATGTAATGGAATTTTTTTAATTTAAATGCATTTCTTAAAACTAAAACATTGACTTGATCATAATTAAATTGTTCAGTTCTTAGACAAATATAAGAACAATTAATTAAGGGCTCATTTAGTATCACCAACGGAAAGACAGTCTTTTTCTCTCTTATATTAAATCAAAATCTTGCATATTATACCAAAAGTAATAATTTTATTATTATTTTTTATTCTAGAACGTACAAAACACGTCAGTCATAAACTTATTCTAAACATGATCAGCAAGTTTCTTATGATTGTTTTTGGTAATCTTATCTGAATCTTTTACTCGTCGAATGCTTTTCAATCACAATTAACCTTGTTTCTTTTTCTTCAATAAATGATTAATAATTAGTAAAATAGATAAAGTAGAAATGTAAGCATCAATTGCTTCAATCACATACATATGTGAGAGTGAAAGATGAACACGTTGCATATTCCACCGCCCAAGTAGGGTCAAATTAGAGTCAAAGACGCTAATTAAAGCTTAAGCCACCTTTTTTAAATGAATTTTGCATTCATAATTTCTTGGTAAATGTCTATTTAAGCAAACATTATTCCTAAACATATGTTGGAATCTTGGTCATTCAAGTAACTTAAATACTTTTCAATTATTTTTGGGTTTTAATACATAAAATGACTCCTGATTCCCCCCCCCCAATATTGACGTAGCTCTTCCTTTCGTTGCACTAATTTCAATATCTTTATTATATAAAGCAAATTTTGTATATGATAAATTGGTTTTTGTAATCCAAAAAAAAAAAAAAAAAATGGTTCTATTATGTTTGTATAAGGTAAGTTAGCATCCGTTATTTGTTGTCAATGCTTGTGAACTGGAAGGAGTACAAAAGCATCCGATGCTAAAATACTATAATAAGTATTATACACACTAGACAATATAATTTAACAAAAGGATTAAAAACTTAATGGCAATTTCTATGATTGAGTGCAAACCAGTGGGAACTGCCAAGCCTTCTGAAATGCTGATATTGGCTCTCCGTTCGTATCACAATGATGAGAGATCCTACGTTGTCCTACATGGTGCCAAGATCCTTAAATTTGAATTTTTAGCCGAATTTGAAAACAAAACAATATAAAGAAGCCATACTTTTGAATGATGGATTAGTTCCTGCATAGTAATTGAACCTTTGGGTACTCTATTAATTAAAAGTGCATTAAGATATAAATTTGCCCATAATGTTTTTCCAAAATCGCACCTGATATTAGAAAATTTTGTTGAGTACTTTTTAAAATGAGGCAAAAATGATAAAACTGATAATTGGGCAAAAATGATAAACCCTAAACCCCACAAACATGAAGTAACATCATTTGCCCAAATTATTGGTTTTGTCATTTTTTTCTATATTTTAATTAAAAAGCTTATGTGTATTTTTGTAATTTACAAAACTTTATGGCATTAAGTGCGATTTTTAAAAAAATATTATGAACAAATTTACACCTTAATAGTTAATAATGATAAAAGGTTGAGGACATGAGTGGGCCTCCGCTACCAATTAGAAGCAAAATCTGATCTACCTTTATAGTTGTGAACTTGTGATATATATATATATATATATATATTATATTTTGATGTAGCTATCCGATTTGGTCAAATTTAGGTATTATTCGATTCAATTAATAGAGTTAATTCTCTAAAAAGGTATTTTTGTTATAAAAGTATATGCGATAAGAGAGAAGATTGATAGGATTCAGAGAGAAGATTGATAGAATTTCTAGAGAGAAGTTCTCATTCAGTTCATCTAAAACAATCGATTACAGACCTTTATATAGAGTCAGAAATCTAACCCTGGTTGCATGACCATGGTTACTTTATATCTTCTTTATGTCCTTGTCTTCTTTTACTTTTGCTTTGTGTTAAGTCTTCTTTTCTTCTTTATGTTAAGTTGACTGGAAGAGTAATATGAGTCAATGGACATCCATATATTTAATATTCATAACACTCCCCCTTGGATGTCCATTATGAATATGCCTCATTAAAAACTTTAACTAGGAAAAACCCAGTGGGATAAAAACCTAGCCAAAGAAAAGAGTACATTATTCACTGATATACCATTGAGTGCTGCCTCATTAAAAACCTTTCTAGGAAAACCCAGTGGGACAAAACCTATATAAGGAAAAAAGAGTACAGTGTGTATCGACTCCCCCTCTTGATAATATCAGTTGAAATCTTTAAATCTCCAAAGACCAATATCATGAACAAGTTTTTCAAAGATTGTACCTGGGAGTGACTTAGTGAATAAATCTGCTAGATTTTCACTTGAACTGATTTGCTGGATATCTATTTCACCATCCTTTTGAAGGTCACGAGTGAAGAAGAATTTTGGTGAAATATGCTTCGTTCTATCGCCCTTGATATAGCCTTATTTAAGTTGAGCGATACATGCAGTATTATCTTTATATAGGATTGTTGGGATCATTTTACCGGAAGATAAATGACAAGTTGTACATATATGATATATCACTGACCTCAACCACACACATTCTCAACTTGCTTCATGTATTGCTAGAATTTCTGCATGATTAGATGATGTGGCTGATATAGTCTGTTTCATAGATCGCCATGAAATAGCTGCTCCTCCACATGTAAATAGATAGCCCGTTTGTGATTTACCATCATGTGGAGCAGACAAAAATCCGGCATCTGCATAACCAATCAGTTCATGTTTGGATACATTTGAGTAGTATAACCCCATGTCTGTAGTACCTCTGAGATAACGAAGAATGTGCTTTATTCCATTCCAATGCCTTCATGTTAGTAAAAAACTATATCTTGCTAATAAATTAACAGCAAATGATATATCAGGACGTGTGTGATTAGCAAGATACATTAGTGCTCCAATAGCACTAAGATATGGTACTTCTGGACCAAGTAGTTCTTCATCACCTTCTTCACTAATTTCTCATGGTCGGAATGGGTCTTTATCCACCTTCAAAGATCTTACAACCATTAGGGTACATAATGGATGAGATTTATCCATGTAAAATCGCTCTAGGACTTTCTTCACAAAAGTTTCTTGATATACAAAGATCCCTTTCTTGAAATACTCGATCTGTAATCCAAGACAGAATTTTGTTCTTCCCAAGTCCTTCATTTCAAATTCTTTCTTCAAACAATTAATTGCCTTTTGAAGTTCTTCAGGAGTTCCAATGATGTTGATATCATCAACATAAACAACACTAGAGCAAACTCACTATTAGATCTTTTCATAAAGATGTATGGGCATATCAGATCATTTTTGTATCCTTCTTTCAACAAATATTCATTAAGACGATTATACCACATACGCCCTGATTGCTTCAGGCCATACATGAACTTATTTAACTTAACTGAGTATTGTTCTCGAGAACTTGAATTGGATGCTTCTGGCAACTTAAGTCCTTTAGGGACTTTCATATAAATATTATTGTCAAGTGATCCATATAAATAGGCAGTCACAACATCTATTAGATGTAAATCAAGTCCTGCATCTACTGCTAGACTAATTAAATAACGAAAAGTAGTCGCATCCACTATTGGTGAATATGTTTCTTCAAAATCAATGCCAGGTCTTTGTGTAAAACCTTGGGCTACAAGACGTGCCTTATATCTAGTTATTTTACCCTTTTCATTTCTTTTTCGTACAAAGACCCATTTGCATCCAACTAGTTTTACATTTTCAGGTGTAAGGACTACAGGTCCAAATACTTTTTGTTTAGCTAATGATTTTAGTTCTGCATTAATGACATCTTTCCATAGGGGCCAATATCTTCTTTGTTGGCACTCACTAATGGATTTGGGCTCATGATCCTCATTATCATTCATTACATCATATGCTATATGATAAGCAAAGATGTCATCAATGTTGACTTCATTGCTATCCCATCAGATTCCATTCATAACATAATTTATTGAGATCTCATTATTTTCACATAGATCAGGTACCTGGGTCTCTTCTGGGACTACAACATTCTCTTCTGGAGATAATATCTCTTCAGGAGATGGCTCTTCTGGAGCTAATAATTTTTCTTCATTATCCTCGACTTGACCATCTATATTCTTTGCTCCTTTTCTTTTTTGAGGATTTTTATCTTTGGAACCGATGGGCCTGCCACGCTTTAGGTATGCTTTAGATTCATTCATAGCAGGTTGTCCTTCAGGGACATCAATTTTAATAGGAGCATTAGCAGTTGGGACATGTGACTTTGTCACTTTCTTTAGGTCAGTAAATGCTTCTATCATTTGATTAGCTAAATTTTATAAATGAATTATCTTTTGAACTTCCAGTTCACACTGTTTTGTACGAGGATCAAAATGAACCAATGATAATTCATTCCAACTAATTTCTTTACACTGCTGTTTGTTTTCTCCCCCTAATGTTGGGAAAAGTGATTCATTAAAATGACAATCGGCAAATTGTGCCGAAAATAAATCTCCTGTGGATGGTTCTAAACATTTTATAATTGATGGAGATTCATATCCAACATATATTCCCATCCTTCTTTGAGGACCCATTTTGGTGCGTTGTGGTAGTGCTACAGGCACATATACCGTACACCCAAAAGTTCTTATATGAGAAATATTAGGTTCCTGACCAAAAACCATTTGTAAAGGGGAAACCTTTAAATAACTTGTTGGCCTAATGCGAATTAACATTGCTGCATGCAAAATGCCATGGCCCCAAGCAGAAATTGGGAGATTAGATTTCATAAGTAAAGGTCTTGTAATTAGTTGCAACCTTTTAACCAATGATTCTCAAGTCCATTTTGTGTATGAACATAAGTTAAAGGATGTTCAACATCAATTCCAAGGGACATACAATATTCATTAAAAGCTTGTGATGTAAATTCACCAGCATTATCAAGACGTATTTTCTTGATAGGATAATCAGGGTAATGTGCTTTTAATCTAATCAATTGAGCAAGTAATCTCGCAAACACCAGGTTGCGAGAAGATAATAAGCAAACATGTGACCATTTAGTTGATGCATCAATTAAAACCATATAGTACCTAAATGGTCCACATGGTGGGTGTATTGGCCCACAAATATCTCCCTGTATCCGTTCTAGAAATGTGAGAGACTCACTTTCTACTTTGCTTGGTGAGAGGCGAATAATTAACTTTCCCTTGGAACATGCAGCACATGAGAAATCATGGGATTGTGGTATTTGTTTACACTTCAGGGTATGTCCACATGAATTCTCAATTATTTGTCGCATCATGATTGAACCGGGATGGCCTAACCGGTCATGCCAAACCATAAATTCATTAGTAAACTTCTGGTTTACATTATCAAACTGTTGGTTTGAATTGATAAACTTCTGGTCTGCATTAGTGAACTTCTGGTTCTCAATAGCATGTATTTCAATTGTACTTATACATGTGTAATACAAACCAGAAGAAAAAATAGGAAAAATTTCTAATATGCATTTTCTACCAGCAACTATATTTATAATGATAAGATATTCCTGATTATTTTTAGTTGTTGTTTCTAAATGATATCCATTTCTGTGGATATCTTTGAAACTCAGTAAGTTTCTTTTAGACTTGGTAAATAAAATGCATTATCAATGCATAATTTTGTTCCTTCAGGTAACAAAATATTAGCTCTTCCGGAGCCTTCAATTAAATTTATACTACTAGATATAGTTTGAACATTGGCTTCTCGTATTACCAAAGAAGAAAAATATTTATCATGTCTGAGTATGGTGTGGGTTGTTGCACTATCAACGAGACATAAATCTTCAGGATTGATGCCAATAGAATTCATTCTTCATAAAAACATAATTAAAATTAATACATATGATAGACTTCTCGCCCTGATCAACATGATTAACTTCAACATTTGATCTTTTACCAATATTTTTAATTGATTCTTGGTAAAGATCAACTAGGTACCTTGGTGTACGACAGGTATGAGACTAATGGCCCTTGCCACCACATCAATAACATGGATTATCAGCATATTTATTATGCCTACTATTTTCCCCTTTTTGGTTCTTATCAGTCTTCTCCCACTTCTGGTAAGAATTTGAACCACCATGATATCGACCACGACCACGCCCACGGCTGTAGCCACGCCCACGTCCACGTCCATGTCCACGTCCACGGCCACGGCCACAATAAAATTCATTTGTTACTACATTCACTTTAGGAAATGGAGTTGAGCCTGTTGGACGGGATTCATGGTTTTTCAATAAAAGCTCATTATTTTGTTCAGCAACAAGGAGACAAGAAATTAACTCAGCATATTTCTTGAAACCTTTTTCACGATATTGCTGCTGCAGGAGCAAATTGGATGCATGAAATGTGGAGAATGTCTTTTCTAACATATCATCATCAGTAACATTTTCTCCATATAATTTCAATTTAGAAGTAATTCTGAACATAGCTGAGTTATATTCGCTTATAGATTTAAAATCTTGCAAGCGCAGATGCATCCAGTCAAAATGAGCTTTTGGAAGAATGACCATCTTCTGGTGATCATACATTTCTTTCAAATTGTTCCAAAGGACAAGTGGGTCCATTAATGTCAAATATTCAATTTTTAAATCCTCATGCAAATGGTGGCGAAGAAAAATCATGGATTTGACTTTGTCTTGGTTGGATGCATGATTCCCTTCTTTGATTGTGTCTTCCAGACTTTTAGCATTCAGGTGAATTTCCGCATCCAACTTCCATAAGCTAGAAGCTATATATATTCCTTTATCTTATTGTACAGCAAGAAGTCATGTACAACTTTTATTCTGAAGATAATAGTTTAATTCCTCATCTTGAGATTAGTTGGCCTGATGCCATGAGATTAATAAGAAAAGAGATATGGCTTCTAGCCGTATAAAATAAAAAAATGTGTATAGCTTCTGGCCATATAATAGAAAATCAAATGGATATGGCTTCTAGCCATATTATAAGAAATTAAAACATTATGACTTCTGGTCATAATTTCAAGAATCAGATGTGTATGACTTCTGGCCATAATAATAATAATAATAATAATAATAATAATAATAATAATAATAATAATAATAATAAACAATGATAAATAAATGATATAAAAATAATGACGATTTCTAATCTTAGCCATGGAACCCGATGTTAACAATCGGTAAAAATATCTCTCTTATTCCATATAGTGGCTCAGATTATCCCAGATCTATAAAATAAAACAAGGTATATATAATCATTAAAGAAACCATAAGAAGATCATACATTCTTTTAGAGCTTCGTGTTGATAACGTGTTATAAAAGTATATGTGATAAGAGAGAAGATTGATAGAATTTCTAGAGAGAAGTTAGAGAGAAGTTCTCATTCAGTTCATATGAAACAATCGATTACAAGTCTTTATATAAAGTCAGAAATTTAACCCTGGTTGCATGACCATGGTTACTTTATATCTTCTTTATGTCCTTGTCTTCTTTTGCTTTTGCTTTGTGTCAAGTCTTCTTTTCTTCTTTATGTCAAGTTAACTGGAAGAGTAATATGAGTCAATGGATATCCACATATTTAATATTCATAACAATTTTCTCATTTTACACATAATTGAATTTGAGACCTCGACAGCCCAAAACTCTTTTCATTAGTACCAACACCATGTCGATTATGATTGTTAGATTTTTATTAAGATGGAGTACTTAGGGTCGTTTTCAACTTTTCATGTGACCATACAAAATGACATAATCTGTATTTAAGGTTTTTTTTTTTTGGCCTGATGTATTGAAGGTTGTTAGACTTTATGATAGGCTTAAATGTGGCATTCACGACTACATAAGGAAAAAGTAAAGGCAAAAACCCGGAAATGAAAAAAGAAACCTAGTCTGTCTCATATATGTTATAAAATATGTTATAATGCACATGAAATATTGCAAAACTTGAAATGTCATTCAGGCCAAAAAGACAGCAAAAGAAATGTCATAATTGTAATTATCATTAATTAGATATAATTATGTGGATAAAGTAATGTATCAGTGTTAAATGAAAGCTGATAAATCTTTTGATATTTTCATTCTTTTGCCAACCTTTTGAAATTTTGAATAATGATTATATTCGACCTGAAGTTATTTTAGATGATTATATACAAATAAATTGCTTTTCATATACTTAATGGCATAAATATATGAAATTCACGAATATGAGATAAAAGGGAAAAACTATGCCTTATATATGACACATGGAAAAAAATGGCAACATTAAAATTTTAAATCTTAACAAAACATTTATATATAGTGACATAAGTTTAATTTTTTAAAATAATAATGATGAACATAAAAACCGTCATTTGAAGTTAACAATAATTGTGTTAAAAGGCATGAAATGATACTTTATAAAGTTGACGATCAAACTGAAATTTTATATATAAAGTTAAAAGAATAAATGTGCAATTTTATCGTTAAAAATTATATAGGAAGTTGTCACACAATCAAAGATATTCAATTGTAAATATTTTCTGTTTAAGATGAAGCTTGTTAGAAGAATGAATTAGTAGGTGGTTAGTTAGTTGGGTTAATCACCTAATTAGGCTCTATAAATAAGGGTCTTAGTTAAAGAGTTTAGTGGAGATAGTAAGATCCACACTATGTTAAGAGAGAGGTTAATGTGAATCTCTTTTTAGAGAGAGAAGTCCCTCCACGATCTCTAGAGTTAGGGTTAGTTGTTAATCACCCTCAAATGAGAGATGATCATTGTTAGACCCAAGTGGGTTGATTTGTATATTGTAAGCAATCATTTGTTATCAATAAATATTCTTCTTAATTTTCTTTACATAGTATCATAAACAGGCTGATTTTGGGTCCATTATGCATTTAACCCAATTGTTCTCATAGCCCAATGATTCTTGGTTCAACGATGTCATTTCTTGTTTCAAAGCCAGTCTACTTTTGATTAAACGACATCGTTCCGTTCAAAGCCCTTAGTTTGTTGATTTCCCTATGATATGGTATACTCGTATCTTGGGTCTCCATTGTTTTCTTCCAGCCGCTGTCATCAAAGTCTAAAGCTCACCAGCGAGGCACTATCTTCATCGTCACCATCATGGATTGTCGCCTCTATGACGCCTGTTGTGATCCCCTATCTTATAAACAGTAATTATGATTTGAAAGTATGTAATTAAGATGAAGTAGAGACCAACGGATGATAAAATTCCATTTTTAATCCTATCCTTGAGATAGGGTTTTTACAAATTTCTTTCAAAATTAGTTTAACCTGGTCTCCTATCTACATTTCGAATATAACTACCCTGTGCAGTTAAATCACATTCATACATATCAGAGTGTACAACAAAAATCCCGGTAACCCCTAGGTTTCATAGATATACTAAGGGTTTACATGTTCCTATTTAGGGGATTACACAAAATCATTTTAATATTTACATCCCAAATAAGTACAGTAATCCCAATACCAAAATTGATAACCAACAACTAAAATTTCACCCCCAAGGGAGTCCTAGCCGCCTTTGGTTGTCTCCTTCCCCTTGGAGCCACTTGCCCTGTCTGAAGGTTAGTCAATGGAAAGAATGATATTCAAAAGAATCCCAATAGTAATAAATCACTCATACCATACATAATCACAAAGCATGCAATGACATCATCCAACAGCAAAACAGTACGAAACATAGCATACAAGCTTCAACATATACACATAATCACATAGTCACATCCCCATATCTCCATCGCCCCGAAGGCACTGTCCTCCCACCGGAACCACAGATGGGCCGTAGGTGAAGGATTCACAAATAGCCTTTCGGCTTTCACATAGTCTCATCCCCCGTATTTGCACCGCCTTGAAGGCACGGTCCTCCCACCGGGATCACCGATGGGCCATAGGTAAAGATCTCACAAACAATGATAAATCAAACATACAATGTATCACATAGTATAAGGAAAAGCGTCACTACCTTGTTCTTTCCGAGCGTGTTCTGGCATAGATGGCTCACAAGCAGAGTAAATATCAAAGCCTATAAACCAAAATCAAGGACGACGGATTAATCCTTATTCCAAATTCTTACTTTCATAACACTTAAAGTTAGTTATCATTTAAACTCTTTAGGTGGCTACGAGAAGCCTAAACACATGCCTAAAGGGTTAGAAGAGCTACACCAAAATCCCTTTTTCAAAAGTATCAACACTGATTTTAACTAACGCACTCAAGTGATGGATGACGCACTCTAGTAATGGGATGACTTGCACTCAAGTAAGGACGGCTCACTCATGCGAGTGCTTGACAGAGAGCACAGACAGAGACAAAAAATGATCACTATACTCGAGTCTTAACCACAACACTTGAGTTATAGCCTCATGCTCACCCGAGTCCTACTGAGTGAGGCATAGGAAGTGATTACCCGAGAGCAAAGAAAACCCTAAAGTGGGAAGTGCACTCGATTACTAGCTCTGTCACTCAAGTGAGGGCATAACACTTATGGGTGCTAAAACACACTCTTGCAAACTTGGTTGTAAGTGTTAACCCAAGACGCGGTCTCATAGTGCAAAATATATGCATACTCGAGTGAGACAAGATGCACTCGAGTGAGGACCCATATCACTCGCAAGTGAGATGATGCACCCTCACATTCTGGCATGGAAGTGCGACCGAAAAGCTGAAGGAAAAAGGAAAAGATGATACTACATATGAGTGAAGCTTATCAGAAGCCAAAACCCAGTAAATGATAAATTGTTTTCCAAATTTTATCTAATGTGTCCAGTAGCCCCTAAAATCAACAACTAAACATTTTCCCACACAAATTTTCATAAAGAACCCATTAGAAACACCAAAACAATCAAACTCCCATCAAAATGACACATTCCACACTTCCAAACACATTGAAATCCTAAACCACTAAGTGACCAATTTGGTTTTCAAGATTTCAAACCAATTCCAATGATCTAATGACACAATATGAAACCAAATCCAACACAATACAGCAATTCATCCATTTCAAAATCACATGAAAATCAGGGCAAAATTCATAAATTCCAAAACTTAACTAATGATCACAATGAATATATCAAAATACATCAAATACTCACCTCTTCCTCTTCCTAAATTTCAAATTTCTTCAAGCACTCAAACACGTTCTTTCACAAATCTAAAACCATAGCAATAAAGCTCTCATCACCATGAACAACATTAAAGAAGATGAGTTGAGCATTCAAAGACAAATTCTTATGTAACTTGAGCTTCCTTCTTTCTCTTTCCTTTCTTGAGCACACGAAAATAGAGAATGAAGAGAGAGAGATGAGATAATGATGAAAATGAAGATTTTTGGCCTCCCAAGGGTGCTCTTGGCTGACTTTGAGAGGGAAGAGAGAGGGAAAGAGGTTTGACAATTTGACCTTGATCCCATGTCCATACAATGCCACTTGTCAAGATCTTGCTTCTCCTTTCATGAACACATATGAACACTCATATATAAAATTCCACTCTCTTGCTCAATGAATCTCAACCATTGATCTTTAAATTACCAATGAGTTCCTTCTTCGGTAATTGATTAATCGGTAGGTAACTTTCCTTTTTCTAATTTTACCCCTGATTATGACAATTCTTACTGAATCACCACCAAACACATTTTATCATTCCATTACACCTTACTATGCGTCTTACTCATTTAATTCAATTTAGATATTAATCCACAATTGAACTTAATTACAAGGTTTAGGCACTAATCCAAACACATTCAGATCGTAATTCACATCATATTCTTCAAAAGTGTTTATCAACAATAATTACATCCACTTTTGAAGTCATTAGCCCTTAATCACATTTTGGGGCATTACACCTGTCTTCTCGCTTCCACCACTTTGCTTTTAATCCAAAAATATTAGAATGGCTAAAGAAAGATAAGCACCATTGTTGTCCTGTCTTTCCATTATAAGGTTCTATGTTTCAGATTGTTTTATAGGGTTTCTTAATCTGCCACTGCAATTCTGTTGTAAAGAAACCATTGATTTATATTATTCTGGAAGATCTAAGTGCCATCAATATGGGCTTTGTCATCATTCTTTAGTTCAAATCTTTCCAATAATGGTTTATTTTCTTGGAATGCAAATACCTATAGAAGAGACTTCGATAACCATTTTACTTTGGTAGGTAATGCAATGGTGAATCATTTTGGGATTTTCAATAATCATCATTTTGGCAATTTCTGCAATCATTATTCTTTCATTGTTATTAACCTTGTCTCCGTCAATCAACAACGGTGACTAAAGGAGGTTGAATGGTCCAAATTATCAATTAGTGACATCGACATTAAAGTTCCTTCTTGATCGAGGACTTTATGGCCATGCATTAGAAAGAAGCTGCACAAGTGCTCAAGCTAGGGGCCATTTTGTATGAAAGAGAAGTGAGATTGTATGGGGTTTATACTCTATACTATACTAATATTCATAGCCCTACGTTGAAGGCTATGGAGGCTAGCTCAAGGGTGAGAGGACTATTGATTCCCAATCCCCCTTCAACGATTCGAGGAAATGCCTTGCAGAAACTATGTCTCATGGGAATTGCTTCTTACTTCCTGACCATGCTCGTTCTACCTTTTCTTATTTGATTCCCTGGTTTGCATAGATTTGGCATGAAGTTGATTGGCTATGGTACTTTACTGTGATATAATAAAAGAAAAAAACAAGAGAATCAAGAAAAGAATCATGTATGCTACTGCAACATTGATGATGGCTTTTGCCTTATCCCTAGTTCCTAAAACATCATCTCTAAATATAACCCCTACCTTAATGGCTAAAATTATAGTTTGAAAATGCTTCATTAAATTGAAATAGAGACCAATGAAAAATGTAAAACTTATTAAAAATATTATCTTCAAGATAGGGTTTTCAAAAATGTTTCCAAAACATGTTCGATGCGGTCTCACATTCACATTTTGAATATATATTTGGCCTGTGCAGTTCAGTTTCATTCATACATATCAGAGTGTAACAAAAATTCCCGACAACACTCGAGTTTCATTCATTTAATGAAGGGTTTACGGGGCACATTGCCTATTCTCAGTTTCCTATAAAGGGGATTACACAATACTATTCAATATATACAACATGTGCAACTAATCCCCAACAAAATATGATAACCAACTACCAATATTAAAACTCCTAGCTAGGAAGCCCTTCGTCACTTGCTTTTCCTTTGAACTACTTGCCTTGGCTGTAGGTTAGTCAATGGAAAGAATAAGATTCAAAAAAATCCCAGTACTAATGTTTCACTTATAACATGTACAATCACAAAGCATGTAAGCAAATCACAAACAACAACACATCAATGACATTTCTGCAACAGTTTTCACTGTATTCAGCATGTTTCCCAATAGCATATTTCACAGCAGCATGTTACACCACGACATATTTCTCAATGGTATGTTTCACAACATCATGTTTTACAACGACATGTTTCACAACGGCATGTTTCATGTTCCACCACGGCATGTTTCAATGATAAGACATGCATATAAAGCATCATACATAATATAAGAGAGATGGTCACTACCTTATTCTTTCCACTCGTGCACTGGCACCAGTTTATCACGTGCAGGGCAAATGTCAAATCCTATAATTAGAATTACGGGTGATAGGTTATTATTTGATCCAATTCTTCTTTAATTCAAACACTAAAGTTGGTTATCATTAGGGACATTTAATCAAGTCAACTAAGGAGTTAAAGTTGTCAATTAACCTAAAAGACCAATTTCTAACCTCAGAGTCCAACAATATTACATTATGGCATTACATCTTCAATTTTCGCATAAGTGACCAAATCTACTAGAATTTTTCATCAACTTTGAAAAATCATAACTAGATCTATAAAAAATGAAATGGGATGATTCCAAAGGTTATGTGACCCTTATTTAGTATGTTTTCAAGGAAAAACATCACCCACATCTAATTGGATACACAACATTCCTAGAATTTTCATTTATTGCACACTGTCAGAATTCAACCCAGATTTCATGACCTAAATTCAAAAATTCATAACTCCCATTGTACAAATCGAAACGATACAAATGACATATCAAATTAAAGCTTTATATGTATACTATTTAACGGGAAAGTTCCAAAAGTTTTAGAGATCATTTATTTATCCAAAAATACCACACAATCAGGGTACCTTGCTAGAATTCAGTTCAGCAGAAAATCCAGTTTTACATTTTGAGTTTCAATGACCCAAAATTCACAACCTGAGGCTATACCCACACAATTTTTTGAGTAGAAAACAATGGTAATATCAAAATAAACAAATTCTCACTCATTCCCCATGTTCTATTTTGGCAAAAAAATCAACAAAATTCCAGAAATTACTAAACTCCCAAATTGAGCATCAAACTTGTGTCATATGGTTTCTAATAATCATAAAACACCAGATACAAAACCAAAACACCATGACTTCTCCAAACCCTAACTTGGACAAAATCAGGGAAGAATTATATATGTCAAAATACTCATTCAACCTACACAACCAATAGCTTAAATTGATGCCAATACTTAACTATGCTTTTCCTTAGCTCCTTTATTTGGTTTTTTAGCTTTTATTCTTGGATGATAGCTCAAAACACCTCCTATTGAAATTCTAAAACCATAGAAATGAAGCTCTCATCAAGAGAAATAATGTTTATGAAGGACACTTGAGCCATAGATGAGGTTAAGGAGGTGAAAATCAAGCTAGAATGTCTTACCTTCACCTTACTCTTCTTTCTTTTTTTTGTAGCTACAGCAAACTGACTTGGAGAGTGAGAGAGAGAGTGATTAAATGATCATATTTCTCTTCCCCTATCTCTTAAAGAGCAAACCGAAAAGTTGGACAAAGGAAGAGATAAAAAATTTTAATAAATATCATCATCCACCTCCTTTAATATATAGTATTTTATTATATCAACATGTGCCAATTGCTTAATATCATCCTCTTTTCTTTTTCTCCTTCATATCATATGAAAATATGGGCCTCTTTAATTCAAGACATCATCTTTTGTTTGGCCTACAATTGTAGACCAAAATATTGGCTTTTGAAGGAGTAAAAAGAGCTTCTTACTTTATCATATTTCACCTCCTCTCATATCGCTTTTAGCTTGAGAGAGTTGACCTTGGTCATCTTCTTTTTCTTTTCCCTTCTTGTGTCATACTATTGTATCCCTTTTTGGAAGAGGAAATAGCTTGTTGAAGTATCAAAAATTGGCTCCTCAAATAATATTGCTTTAGTCGTAATTGTTGACCAAGTCATCATCCTTTTATAACTTAGTCAAATTGTCTCCTCTTGCTTTCATTTTAAGCCAAGTATTATTTCCTCTTACTCTTTTCATGTCTTGCACAAAAATATGGGTCTTTGAAAAAGAAAAATGATCTCTTCTAATATCTCCTTGCATAATATAGTTTAATGTTAAATTAGCATATGTTAACATGACTTGTTGACTTCCCCCTTTTGTGTTTGGCTAAAAATGCTTTCATGTGTCTCATATAATGGAAAAATAAATATTCTCCTCATATTTCTCTTCCATAAGCAATTTTCCCCTTCTTCTCATGTTCAAATTAGTCCTTTAGTCATTTTTGACTTTAGGCAAAAAGACTAAATAGTATCTAAAGCTAATAGGAACTAAAGTCATAACAAAATTTCTAGGGCAATTTTGTCCTTAATACCACTATATATTCTATACATTTAGCCCTTGGATGCATTTGGGGATATTACACCAACTCTCTGCTAGTTTATATTCAGGCATCCTTATCCTTATCATTGTCAAGAAGTTTTCTGACTGTAATGCTTGACATGTATTAATACTAGTACTACTGGTGGTTGTCTTATTGCTTTCTATATTCACAAAAAATACATAGTAGCAGCTTAACTTGCTTATTCAATGTTTGCCTCTGAAATGAAGCCTTAAGAGCGTAGCATATTAAAAATTTGATGATCGTGTTCTTCATAATGGTCAAGCTTCAAGAGCATAGCGTTATAGCAGTAGTCATGAAAAAGCAACAAATTTTTCATGTTCTCTGTTAAGTTTTTCATCATATTCAAGTTTGGATTTTTTGGGCGTTATCTTCTTTATATATCTAAATATAGTATTATTGAGAATCCTTATATGGTTCTATGGTCCGTTATATCAAAGGCTCGGCTTATGTCACTAATTATATCACCTTGAAGAAGAGGAGGATATGAACCTTGTGTTGCTTGCTTGGCCTCTCCTATTCTATGTAATAAAAGGAGTTGTATTAGACTCTCTTTATGGTGCTTGAGTCAATGTTTAAACCTAAATGGTGGTGAAGCTCTATATAGAGTCGCTTCTTGGAGGTAGACAAGTCAAGAGTTTTATTAATATGCTCTGTAAAGTAGGAAATCAGCTCTTTATAGAGTCGTACACACTTTCTCAATTTCTCAGACCCAATGGTGAAGCACATGAAAGAAGTAGAGAATGTTAATGGTATTGCTTTGGTTCATTGGAAGAAGCTAAAAAAAGGGCTTTCAATAACACTTTAACAATTCCTATTTCGGTAAAGAATATTATGAAGATTTCAGCTTTGACAACATATTACTATAAGTCTACTATACGGAATTTATGCAAATATTGATCCAGAGATGATGATGAACATGAGGTAGAAGAAACTCTAGTTGAAGCACCTCAAGTTGGTGCGTTTCAAAAGCTATCAGTGGTCCAGTTCAATAACAAACAAAAGGAACACAAAGAATCAATTACTGTAGGTCAAAACTGTACTGCTTTGGTCCTTAATATAAGACATATTTATCTAATTTGATTATATTAAGGAAGTTAATTAAGTTAGTCAACATGACATGCATTCTCTAAAACACCTGAGTCTTCTTCCTTAATTCTGCCATTCCCACTCCGTCTTGATTATTGGTGATGGAGCATCAATCAATAGGGGCAAATTAGAAAAATATTGACAAATATGAAAACTATGTCTTATATGTAAGACCAAGATCAACTCCCCAAATATGTCTTATATTAAGGACTAGAGAGAGTATTTGGTTTAATTCGTTTTTCTTCCATGTAGATTGTGTTGGCAAGTTGAACACCTAGAGTTAAGATATGTCAATTTGAGTGGGCGTGTTAGAAGAATGAATTAGAAAGTGGTTAGTTAGTTGGGTTAATAACCTAATCAGGCTCTATAAATAAAGGTTTTAGTTAAAGAGTTTAGTGTGTAGGATAGTGAGATCACCATATTAAAAGAGAGGTTAATGTGAGTTTTGTAACATCCCAAATTTTAGGAGTAGAGGCTTGAGAATAAGTCTGAATCAGGTGGACTGGTAGCCCCTGGTTATAATTTCTGGGTCGTTGGAACACAATTTGCAAAGTTACAATTTGCTGCCAATGTGTTTTCTTGCATAGTAGTGAGATTGTCATTTGCCTTTAGATAATCAAATGATGTCTAATGAATATGAAATTTTCTAGAATAAAAGTAGACATATCAAAGTTTAATTTGATAGGTCATATAAGTCATTTTGACATGTACATTGAGAGTTATGTATTTTTGAAGTTAGCTAAGTGAAACTAGCAAGTTTCTGTGACAGTGTCTAATAAATGATAATTCAGGAATGCTGTGTGTCCATTTGGAAAGAAAATATTTTTCCTTAAAAGTTATAACGCCCCAAATTTTAATTAAGTGCTAATGACGATTATTGAGAATGAATTTATGAAATTCAAGTTGATTTGTGACTTGAATTAATTATTGAAAATGCCCAACACCCTATATGTTAGCATAATTATGTGACAAAGTAATTTTTGGGTGAAAATAGGGGGAAATGGCGCATGGAGAAGAAGAAAAGAATTAAAATATGTGTTATGTGGCAATTCAAGTGAATGTGCCATAATCAGGGAAAAATTGAAAGAATGAAAAAGTACCAATCAATTAGTTTGTGATTAATTAAGAAATTAATTACTAACTAAAAGAAATGAGGAGTATGACTAAATGGCTAATGGAGTAGTTAGAGTAACTAAGTAGTTAATTAGTTTATGAGAAACAAGGAGATTGAGACACTTGGTAAGATAGGATGAAGGGAGAGATGGTGGAAAATTCAACTTGGCATTTTTTTTAAAACTTTCTCTTCCCTCTTTCCTCTTTATTCGGCTGTCACAAGCATAGGAGGGATGTGAGTAGTTCATTTCATCATCATTTTCACCATCTTTATCTCTCTCTCTCTTGCTCTCATTTGGATGCCATTGGAGACAAAGAAAGAGGAAGAAGGCTTTTCACAAGGTAGACCATTTAACCCTTAAGATGAACTCAAATGCCAAAACTCTCTTCTTTAATATTGTTCCTTGAGTTGAGGGCTTTATTTATATGGTTTTAGATTTTCCATTGGTGGTGTTTTGAGCACACAAGGAAATCTAGAGGTTGGAGAACCAAGGAACACCTTTGAGAAAGCTGTTGATGTGAGTAAGAAGAACACTTTGATATGAGCTTTTATGGCCATTTGATTTAGTCTTGAAATTCTAGAATTTTTGCCCTATTTTCAAAAATTAGGGTCATTGTGTGTCTGATATGTTGTTATCATGGAATTGATGCCTTGAGATGTGTTTTGGATTGATAGAAGTGAATTGAATCATTGAAGGTTGGGTTTCACAATTTGTATTTGGTTTTGTGTATTGGTCAAAACAGGACATGTTGATAGGTTGTGATTTTGGTCATTTTGAGGTTGCCATTGTGTTCCTTGTGGAAAATTGTGTGGGAGTAGTGTTGGATATGAATTTTGAACCATTGGAAACTTAGGTTTAAAAGTTGCATGTTTTGGTTAGTGAGAACCCTATGCAGGTAGTTAGTTTGCATGGATATTTTGAATGGGTAAATGGCAATGAAAATTTCTAAAACTTTCCAGTCTTAAATTTCACATGCCAATTTTCAAAATGGACAAATAATTCATGTCATTTTGATTTGTGAGCTAGGAGTTATGATTTTCCAAAGTTTGTGGTTGAAACTGAAAGCAATTCTAGAGCAGTATAGGATTTGGTGTAATTATGTTTTTTACCATTATGGACAGCCTTGATTCATATTTTCCTTTGTAGAGGACTTAAATATCTTTCAATAGGCTTTAGGATCATCTCATTTCAATTTTTCTAGAATTAGTTATGATTTTTGAAAGTTCAGCCAAGAAACAGAATTTTTTTTGGAAGTTCAACCAAGAAACATAATTTTCCTAGCCACAACTAGAAGATTATTGGTTGCAGGCAAGAACCTTCTGATCACTTTCTAGTTGTAGCCAGAAATTATTGGCTGCAGCCAGAAACCTTCTGGGCTATTTCTGGCTGTAGCCAGAAATTCTTGGCTGCAACCAGAAACTTTTTGTGATGTTTTTGTCCATAGCCAGAGGTTTCTTGGCTGCAGCCAACCCTTGTTTTCAGCACTTGGTGATTTTGAAAAGTGGTTTTTAACCTAGTACTTCCCAATCCTTTTAGGCATTTATTTGGACTTTTAGTAGGCACCCAAGGGACTTTAATGATAACCAAATCTAAGTGTTCTGGAGTCATTTGAGTATTGGGTTAAGTGATAACCTGTCGTCCTTAATTATGATTATAGGATTTGATATTTGCCCGGAGCATAGAAGGCCTATGCCTGAATAAGAATGGAAAGACCGAAGTAGTTATACTTTCTCCTATATCATGTTTAATGCATTGCTTGTTTATATTTATCATTGAATGAGCGAGAGGACATGGCGGTTAGCCCGACTTTGAATGAACGAGGTGACGTGGCGGTTAGCCCGGCCTTGAATGAAAGAGGGGACGTGGCTGTTAGCCTGGCCTTGAATGAATGAGAAGTCGTGGCGGGTAGCCCAGCTTTGATTGTTGATATTGCTGCATTGTGATTTATTCTTACATGCTTTGTTTAATTATGCATCATATATGTGAAATGTTACTGCTAGGATTCTTTTGAATTTCACTCTTTCCAATTAACAATTTTAGACAAGGCAAGTGGATTGAGAGACAAGCAAGTCATCAAGGGCGACTAGGATTGCCAGTGATAGTCTTAGCTTTTGGTTTTTGGTTATCATTTTGGACAATTGTATGTATTAGATTGACCATAGATTTGTAGTTATTGTGTAATCCCCGGTATGGAAAATCAAGATAGGCAATGATGCCCTATAAAACTCTTAGATTAATGATATTTTCCCGGGTGAATGTCGGGAATTTTGCTAGCACTATGATATTGTGTATGTGACATACCGAACATGCCAAATGCTTTTATCTCAAAATGAATGGAGATTTTATTTTACAGGTTTTATAAAATGTTTTTAGTTATCCTTGATCTCTTATTTATTTATTAAATGTGTTTAAACACTAATCACGACCTTGATGATGGCGGGGGTTACAAAAGTACCCTTAATAAGGGTTACAGAGCCTTTAAAACCACTACAATTAGACATCTATAAATAAAGTTATGAATTTTCAAAGTTTGATGAAGATTCTGTAAGCTTTTCTTCAAGGTGTAAAATTAAGAAGTTAATGGTAAAAATGTATGGGCAAAATGTTCATTTGACCAATAAATCGACAAGCACATTATTTCTCCAAATTAAGGGGCCATGTGACGTCTAAAAAGGAGAGGAAACGGGAAAATGAAATGGTTGTCTTAGATTAAATCAAGAGGGAACAATTTTTAGCCAAGTAAAATTAAAGTTGAAAAGTTAAAAAGTAATGTACGGAATTAATGTCCATTAAGTGTAACTTTCAAGAGGTAATTGAAGAAGCATATTTGGTTTCTTCAAGAGCCCATTTTCGTCACTTTTGGCAAGAGGCAAACAGAATTAATGATTGAAATCCAAATGCCATAAGTTGAAGCATTTTGATCAAGTAAAAAGTGAACTTTGAAAAGTTAAAAGCAAGTTGTAATAAAAGAGCTCTTACATGGTTATTACAAGTCTTGAATGAAGCTAATTAAAGAGGTATATTGGGTTCATTTAACAACCTCATTTACGTCACTTTGAGAGAGAGGAAAGAGAAGTCATTTATGATCAAATTATAAAGGGATAAAGCTTGATAAATTGGCATGTGTTAAAAGGCAACTAAATATTATAAAGAAAGGAGGTACCAAGGGATATTTTAAAGAGCTTATGTCATCTTTCCTTAAGCTCATTTTCAGCCAACTCAAGGGGAGAGAGAGAGTTATTTCAAGAACATAGAAGGCAAGAGAAAGAGCAAGAGTTCAAGATCAAAGATCAAGGTGAGTTACTGTGAAATTCATATGTTTATGCTTCCAACTTCAAGCTTAACTCCCTTTAATCTCTATGCCATCTTGAATAACCCTTGTAGCAAGCCAAATTAAGGGAAGAGAGAGAGAGAGAGAGAGAGAGAGTTCATGGTTTAGAGAGAGAAAGACAAGGAAATTAAGGTGAGCACTAGAAATTGTCATATCTTGGTGATTAGTACTTGTTGTTGATGTTTGATTGGATTTGTGGCTTTGTTTTCATGGTTTTTATAAATTGGGATTTTAGGCTACCCAAATTTTCATCAATCATATTCATTAGGATTTTAGGTGGTTAAATAAGCAATTACAAGTGAAATAAAGATGTTTTATGGACTGAATACATGAAACTCATTTTCTTCTAAATTTTTGACTTGTTTTGACTAGACCTAGATCTTAGGGTTAGAGTTGGAATTTCACTAATTTGATTGTTCCATTGAGCTTAGAAGGGGAAATTGTGTAGGGTACATGTAAAGTTTGAAGTATAAAGGCCCTAGAATGTGCAAAGACGAAATTAACCCTAAAACCCTAAGTTAGGGCTGCCAAGGGCATTTTTTTCTTTTGGTAGTGAATTTGATAAATCTGAGGTAAAAAATGGATTCTACACTTGAAATTGTGTGGAATAGCTTGGGTCAGGTAAAGTACAAGTGGACCAGGTATAAAGGTGCTTAAACCGAGTCCCTAGAGGCATTTTGGTCAATATGTGATTTTGAGCCAAGATAACTAACACAATGAGTTTATAATAATACATGAATGAGTAATAACTCATTTATTGTAACTTTGGTATTTTAGGATCGGACAGTAGCCTGAGCCGAACATAGAGTATTGGACCGATAGACAAGCAAGGGAAGGGTAATCCAAGTAGTGAACTTACCCTACTTGCATGTATTTGATAGTTACGCTTGTGTAGTGATGCATGTGATTGCTTTACTTAATTGTGTAGAGCATATTTGAATGATGAAGCTCTGCTTCTGTTTATGCCATGGCCATGAGTATATTACATGAAACAATGAGCACGCAGAAATGTCATTATGTGGCATGTATCTAGTTAAGGTTAACATGTCATACACTTAACATTTATTTTACTGCATATGGTAACTGTTTACTACTGAGATTCCCCTAAACCTCACCCTCTCTTAACCAACCATTTAGACAGGTGAACACATGAGGTATGTTGAGAACAGAGAATAGGACTGTAACCCCCTTCCTTAACAGCAAAATTTATAGTTCGAAAATGCGTCATTAAGTTGAAATAGAGACCAGCGAATAATTTAAAACTTTTCCAAAACCTGTTTAGTGTGGTCTCACATTCACATTTTATTATAATTGACCAATGCAGTTTGGTTTCATTCATACATATCATAGTGTAACAAAAAAAAATTCCGACAACGCTCGGGTTTCGTTCATTTAATAAAGGGTTTACAGGGCACATTTGCCTAGTTTCGATTTCCCATACAAGAGATTACACAACACTATTCAATGTATACAACATGTATAACTAATCCCCAACAAAATATGACAACCAACTACCAAAATTAAAACTCCTAACTATGAGCTCTAACCGCCCTTCATCACTTGCTTTTCTTTTAAACCGCTTGCCCTGGTTATAGGTTAGTCAATGGGAAGAATGAGATTCAAAAGAATCCCAGTAGTAACAATTCACTCATAACATGTACAATCACATAGCATGTAAGCAAATCACAATACAACAATACAACAATGGCATTTCTATGACAGCTTTTGCTATCTTCCCAACAACATATTTCACAACGGCATGTTTCACAATGGCACGTTACACAACGGCATGCTTCTCAACGGCATTTCTATTACTCATCATTCAATGTTAAAAAATGCATACAATGTATTATACACAATATAAGAGAAAGAGTCACTACCTTGTTCTTTCCTCACGTACTCTGGCACCGCCGGTCTATCACGTATAGGGCAAATATCAAATCCTATAAATTATAACTAAGGATGAAGAGTTATTATCTATTCCAATACTTAACTCCAAAACACTTAAAGTTGGTTATCATTTGAGGCCTTTAGGTGGCTACTAAAAGCCCAAACAGATGCCTAAAGGGTTGAGAAATACTTTACTAAAGACCATCTTTCAGAATTAAAAACAATTTTTTAGGGGTTGGCCGAGGCGAATGGATGGTCAGAAAGATTTGGGTTGCGGCCAAGGTCCACTGGCCGTGGCCAAAATCAGGTCCGAGAGTTTTGGACCACTGCCAAGAATTAGTCAGAAGGTTTTGGGTTGCGGCCAACATCCATAGGCCGCAACCAACCTTTGGCCTGTTTCTTGGCTGATTTTCAAATGATCATAACTTCTTGCATAAACATCAAAATGACCCAAACTTTATATCAATAGAAAGCTTGCATTATGAACTACAAAACTGAAAAGGTTAACAACATTTTAATACAATTTGATATTTCAAATCACCATGCAAAGTTGGTCTCCTACACAGTATTTTACACTTAACCATTTTCCAAAATTTCCAGTTTTGCACTAAGTGTTCACAAAGGTTTAAAATGAGCAAAAAACACTACTTCCACACAATTTTTCACAAGGAATCTAATGGCAACATCAAAACATGCAAATTCACATCCCAACTATATGTTCTATTTTGACCAAAACATTACAACTTAAACCATAAAGTTGCCAAACTCAACATTCAAGACTCTAAACCAATTTCTTTGCCCAAAAGGCACAACAACACACCATTTCCATGACAACATACCATACAATTCACATAATCCAATATCACACAAAAATCAGGGCAAAATTCCAAAAATTCAAAGTTCCAACAATAGCCACAACACATATATCAAAAGGAAGCTATCACTCACCTCTTTCATTTTCCCAAACTTATTCTTTGATTCTTCAACATTCAACTTTTCTCAAGTACTCAAACACCTCCTCTTGAAAATCTAAAACCATAGAAATGAAGTCCTCAACAAGGGGAACAAAATTAGAGAAGAGGATTTGAGCTATAGAAGTCATCTTCTAAGTCAAATCTTAAGAAGAAGGATTTGATTTACCTTAAATCTCTTTCTCTTTCTTCTTCCTTAAGTCAGCCAAAATGGAGAGAGCAAGAGAGAAAAGAAGATGATGAAAATGATCACATCCCTATCCTTCCCATGCCTTTGATAAAAAAATTACAAGGAGAGAGGAAAGAAAAATTGATAAACAATTGATTATTTGACTTTTCCAACAACCACCCTTATCCAATGATGCCACTTGTCCAAATCCCATGGCTTCTCATAAAGTAAGTAACTACATAGTTACACTAACTACTCTATTAGCAATTTAGTCACACTCCTAATTTCTTTTAGCTAGTTATTAATTTCTTCATCAATTGCTGACTAATTTGCTAGTAAATCTCATTCTTCATGTTTTGCCCCTGATCATGGCACATTCACTTGAAGTATCACTTGACACATGATTTAATTTCTTTTTCCCTCTTCATGTGCCATTCCCCTCTCATTTAAGTTCAATAAAGACTTTGCCACATAATTAAACTTAAGTACAGGGTTTGGGCATTTTCTCTGCGAATTCAGTCATAACTCCACTTTATTTCCCTAAAAGTGTTTTCTCACATTAATTACATTCTCATTAGAAGTCATTAGCCCTCAATCAAAATTTGGGACATTACAAGGACTACACAAGGAAAATGTAAAGGTGGAACGAAGACAGGGAGGTGTCTATTGCTCTTATTTTAGACTTAGACATTTTGGTAGTCCTATAGGGCTACCCTGTTTGTATATTCATGTGTATATTTACACATATTATGTACAATCCCTATGGGTTATTTCTTGTAATTTAATCATGTACTTTATATCAATATTTTCATGCTATTTTTGTGTGCCTACTGACTGCGTGCAAACACTCTGAAAAATATGGAGATAATACAAGGGTCTTACATTTTAGTTTCTCTCTAGAGAGGGAGTCCCTCCAAGATCGCAAGAGTTAGGGTTCGTTTTTAATTACCCTCTATTGAGGTATGATCATTGTTAAACCTAAGTATATTGATTTATATCTTGTAAATAATCATTTGTTGTCAATAAAGATTCTTCTTAATTTTCTTTACATGGTATCATAAGCAGGCTGATTGTGGGTCCATTATGCATTTAACCTAATTGTTCTCATAGCCTAATGATTCTTGGTTCAACGTTGCCGTTTGTTGTTTCAAAGCCAGTTTACTCTTGATTCAACAATTTCGTTCAGTTCAAAACCCTCATTTTCTTGATTTCCCTTTAATATGGTATACTCATATCTTGCACTACTATAGAATATACTTATTACTACTCTAAAGGACGTCCCTTTTTAAAAAGGGGACATCCAAAATATAGCCGGTGGCATAGTTGTAATTGTAGGTTAGAATTAGACAGCTTTACACTCTAAAATAATTGAATCTCACACTAAAAGATGGATTTAGACATCCCCAGTCAAACTAGGGATGCCTAAAGCTCCATAAGACGTCCCCAGAACAGCTGGGGATGTCTAAAGGTACCTTTAGACATCCCCGTTGGAAAGGGGACGTCTAAAGGTGTACCTAGAGTATTTTATGAGTATTTTTAATATTGAAAAGTTAAAAAATTAAAAGAAATCATACATGATGATAATATAATATACTACAACACCAATCGTTATATGATATGCAAGATCAAATAAAAATATGTGATTCAAACTTAAGATTGAATAGCTCTATATTATATATATTGTTAGAACTGGCTATCACCCAAAAGGGGGGTGAATTGGGTGTATAATAAAAACTTAAGAACTTTAGAAATCTTTTCGTATCTTAACGAAAGCTGTAAGTATGAAGGTTTATAAATCAACAGTTAGATTAAATAATATATGCTGGAAATATAAGAGCTTAGGGAAGAGAATATGTAAACTGTGATTTATCCTGGTTCGGTCCAATTTGTGATGGCCTACGTCCAGTCCCTAGGCTCCTCCTGAGATTTTCAAATCCACTATCTTCTTGTTTAATCCGGGCACAAGAAAAGCCTTTACAATCCCACAAGTTTAGCCGGGTACTTGTGAAACCTTTTACAAATCTCTCACCAAGATACTCCCCCTTACGGAAAGTCTTACGTGCAGAGCAATTTTGAAGATCTTCCTCTCCTGCTTACTCATGCAAGTCTTATGAGTAGCAACGTTCTCTCCTACTTACACCCCTGTAAGTCTTATGAGCAGCAACGTTCTCTACTGCTTACACCTTGTAAGTCTTACGAGCAGAATGTCTTACCAGCAATTCTCTCTACAGCTTCCCCCGTAAGGAAATCAACCTTCTCAAGGTCCCTCTACCTTGAGATCAACTCAGAAATATAGTTGAAAGTGTTTACAGACTCTCTCACAGAGTGGGTATAATACTCACTGAAGTATAATACAAATAATCACTCTCTCAACGATAAGTAATATAGAAACTGGAAAACAGAGAGTGTTTGGGTAGAAGCAGAGGATTCATATTTCTATCATTTTTCACGTAGTTGCTCGCTATCTCTGTTACCCATCGACGTTGAATGCTTTCTCATTTATAGTTGATGAAGATGATGACCATTGTGAGCATTCCTCCGTTGGAGTCATTTTGACCGTTGAGCATATTTGAAAAACAAGATACTATGAAATTTCAGTTGCAAAGCAGAGCGTCACGTTGAGGAGCGGCATGTCTCATTATGAGCTGTACATCACGTTGTGGAGCGGGATGAATACGTTTGAGTTTCTAGACAATCTCTCATGGTGGGTCAGTTACTTGTCGTGGTAGGTAGCCGCTATTCGGTGTGTAATGATGTCGCCCGCCACATTTGACTCTTTCATTTGAATGTATAATCTCATCGTTAAATTTCCTGTTTCACACTGCAAAATGCTTAATCACTAATATGATAAAATATTAGTCATGGGTATGTTGGCTCATTGGTCAAAAGATGAATTTCTGGCTTCTATAACTCATCACGTTGAGTGAAGATATTTGCCATACGTGACCTCCGTTCTTGAAGATGCAATCCAAATATTTAATCTCCTGTTTTACATTTAAAATATATGTTAGTTAATGTTTAGGAACAATAACAAGTGAAAACATAATGATTGTATAACATTTAACCACGTTTGGATAGATGGCTATGAGAGTCTGAACTTCTACGTTGCTTCTGTCAGGACCTCACTCGAGTGCAAAGAAGCCTCACTCGAGTGCATGTAAAATATCACATTCTGACTTCCTCTCGGGCAAACACTCGCATCTGCTTGAGTGAATTCTAGATATCACTTGAGCACAACTAGTCATGCTCGAGTGCGCTTCTTGTTTTCATGTACATGCTTCTTCTTGGGTTAACACTTTCATGTCAAAACTTGCATGTGCTCGAGTGAGAAATAGTCTAATGCTCGAGTATGGATCCTAGTGCTCGAGTGTTGTAAATTTCTTCACGTTTCAGCTGCTTCTGGACATCACTCGGACGACATTTTTCAAGAGTTCGTTTTTGCACTCGCGAGTGATGTAGGGCCACTTTTGAAAAAATTTATTTATTTGATTCTAATGATGTATCATAAGAAAGCTCTTGCCATATATATTCCAATGCAAAAAGAATCATCTCCAAACTCCTTGTATTCTGCAAGTTATGATCGAAAGAGTGTCTATCCCATTAGACTGAACAAGTGTCAACTTCCAGAAGGCATAGCTCCTAGAATATACGTTCAAATTAGGCAAATTACCTATCCATGGAAAGATCTTTGAGTCTAGTTTCATTTGGCACTGGTCTTGTCTCAATCCGATGTGTGGTTTGTGAGTTATGCTCAAAATACCGAACCTGTGTTGAAAAGTGACGGTGATTTTACTTTCAACTTCCACGGATCATATCTCCTTCATATGAGCTTCTTTAAATATGATCTTGATGTACATTTTACATGTTGTGAGTCTTCTTTCATATGCCACCAGTTTCGGGTCAATCCGACATGTGGTTTGAGAGTTATGACCAAAATACCAGACCTTTGTTAGGCTGAACGTAAAATAGAGTAGAACAGAGTGTTCATCCCGTGCTTGAGTGTGTTCATCTCGTGCTCGAGTGCAACACCTTTGGCACTCGAGTATTGAGCTCTCACTCGAGTAAAACTCCCCTAGAAGTGCCATAACTCACATATAAGTCATCTTAGCTTCGTATTAACCTATTCCAACCATCATTTGATCATAGAAGCCTCCGGTATCATCATAGAAACCTCCAGTATCACTTCTAACAGCTTGAACCTTGATATTCTCATAAGATCTTACAAGTTCTTCTTTCTTCCATATCTTTCTTCTTGATTTTCCTCTTGATAATAATTCTCCATAACCCAAGTAAGCATCTCCTTAACTATCTTCAATTTCTTTCTTTTTCTTCCTCTTGTTCATTTTCATTAATTCAATCTTCTTCATTCTTTGCTTGACTAATCTACAAAATATGTAACATTAAATATAGTAGTTAGTCAAAGAAATACATTATATAAAATTTTTGCTCTTATCATTTCACATCTATATTTGACATCATCAAAACTAATCATATCTAACATATATCATATATGTGTCCTCTCTCTTTCTCTCATCTCTTGAAAGATTGAAGAATCTAAAAATTGGTGGGAGAAAAGCCAGGCTGAAGGAGTGAAATAAAAGAAAAGAAGAAAGGGGGAAAGTGATAGATGAGAATGGGTTATTCAAAAGCAGAGAGAATGAAATGAAAGGCAAAACATCAAAAGAGATAAAGAAAGAAAAAGAAGAGAGAGGACAATTTAATTGAGAAGTATGGGTGGCAACTTCTCCTGGGTCACCGTGTCCCCTCTCCTTTCATCTTGCTTCGACGACATGACAACGGCATGTGCTGGAAGAAATTGGGGACCTTTAGACGTCCCCAGATGAGCAGGGGACGTCAAAAGGTCATGTTTAGACATCCCCAGCCCAGCTAGGGACATCTAAAGTTCAACCTTAGACGTCCCCAGCTGGTCTGGGGACCTTTAAGGTTCCTTCACATGCACTGGTCGTTATTGCCCCTTCTTTCCACTATAAGGTTCTATGTTTCAAATTTTTTCATAGGGTTTCTTAATCTGCTACTGCGATTCCAATGTAAAGAAACCATTGATTCACATTATTTCAGGACCATTTGAGTGCCATTGATACATTCTTTATTATCGTTCTTCCATTCAAATCTTTTAAATAATGGTTTATTTTCTTGGAATGCAAATACCTGTAGAAGAGACTCTGATGACCATTTACTCTAGCCGGTAATGCAATGGTGAATCATTTTGGGATTTTCAACAATAATCATTTTGACAATTTTTGCTATCATTATTCTTTTGATGTTATTAACCTTATCTCCATCAATCAGCAACGACTACTAAAAGAGGTTCAAAGGTCCAAATTATCAATTAGTGGCATCAACATAAAAGTTCCATCTCGATTGAGGACTTTGTTGCTATGCATTAGAATGAGCCTGCACAAGTGCACAAGCTGGGGGCTATTTTGTATCAAAGAGAAGTGAGAGTGCATGGGGTTTGTGACTTTGTACTACACTAATATTCATGGCCCTATGTTGAAGGCTATAGAGGCTTGTTCAAGGGTAACAGGACTATTGATGCCCAGTCCCCCTTCAATGATTCGAGGAAATGCCTTGCAGAAACTGTGTCTCATGGGAATTGCTTTTCACTTCCTGATCATGCATGTTCAGCCTTTTCTTATTTGATTCCCTAGTTGACACAAATTTGGCATGAAGTTGATGGGCTATGGTACTTCACTGTGATATAATAAAAAATACAGGAGAATCAAGAGAAGAATCATGTATGCTGTTGCAACATTGATGGTGGCTTTTGCCTTATCCCTGGTTCCTAAAACATCCTCTCTAAGTCTCTGGTGGTTTATATTCAGACATCCTTATCCTTATCATTATCAAAAAGTTCTCTGATTGTAATGCTTGACATGAATTAATACTAGTACTACTGGTGGTTGTCTTATGGCTTTTTGCATTCATGAAAACACATAGTAGTAGCTTAACTTGCTTATTCAATATCTGCCTTTGAAATGAAGCTCCAAAAGCGTAGCATATTTAAAATGTGATTATCGCGCTCTTTATAATGGTCAAGCTTTAGGAGTATAGTATCATGGTAGTAGTCATGAAGAAGCAACAATGCTTTTATGTTCTCTGTTTAGTTTTTGATCATATTTAAGTTCGGATTGTTTTGGGCATTATCTCCTCCATATATCTGAACATAGTGTTACTGAGGATCCCTATGTGGTACTGTGGTCCATTATATCAAAGGCTCGGCTTCCGGCACTAATTATATATATCAACTTGAAGAAGAGGGGGATATAAAGCCTACGTTGCTTGGTTGGTCTCTCCTATTCTATGCAATAAAAGGAGTTGCATCAGACTTTCTTTATGGTACTTGAGTCAATGTTTAAATGTAACATGGTGGTGAAGCTCTATACAGAGTCATTTCTTGGAGGTGGACAAGTCAAGAGTTTTATTAATATGCTCTATAAAGTAGGAAATTAGCTCCATACAGAGTCGTACACACTTTCTCAATTTCTCAGACCCAATAGTGAAGCACATGAAAGAAGTAGAGAATGTTAATGGTATTGCTCTAGTTCATTGGAAGAAGCTGAAAAAGGGCTTTCAATAATGCTTTAACAATTCTTGTATTGGTGAAGAAGATTATGAAGATTTCTGCTTTGACAACATATCACAGTGAGTCTATTGTGCAGAATTTATACAGATATGGATCTAGAGATGATGATGAACATGAGGTAGAAGAAGCTCTAGTTGAAGCACTTCAAGCTGGTGCATTTCAAAAGCTTTTGGTGGTCCAGTTCAATGAGAAACAAAAGGAATAACAAGAGTCCATTGCTGCAAGTCAAAATTGTACTACTCTGGTTCTTAATATAAGACATATTTTCCTAATTTAATTAGATTAAAGAAGTTAATTAAGTTAGTTAACATAACACACATTCTCTAAAACATCCTAGTTATCTTCCTTAATTCCCCCTCCCCTCTCCTTCTTGATTATTTGTGATGGAGTATCAATAGTGGTAAATTAGAAAACCAATAAAAAATATGAAAACTGTCTTATATTTAGAACCAATATCAACCCTCAAATATGCCTTATATTAAGAATTGGAAGGAGTATTTGGTTTAATTCATTTTTTTGCCTTGTAGATTGTGTTGGCAAGTTGAACACCTGGAGTTAAGAGGTGTCAACTTAAGTCGGGGTGTTAGAAGAATGAATTAGAAGGTGGTTAGTTAGTTGGGTTAATCACCTAATTTGGCTCTATAAATAAGGGTCTTAGTTAAAGAGTTTATTATGTAGGATAGTAAGATCACATTATATTAAAAAAGAGGTTAATGTGAATCTCTCTCTAGAGAAGGAAATCCTTCCAAGATCTCTAGAATTAGAGTTCGTTATTAATCATCCTCAAGTGAAGGATGATTATTATTAAATCTAAGTGTGTTGATTTATACCTTGTAAGCAATCATTTGTTATTAATAAAGATTCTTCTTAATTTTCTTTACAAAGTTTCATTATGTTCTTATAATATTTACATGAATATACAAAATTATAATGGTACACTTCAAACATCCGGCCCTTAATATAAATTTTCCCTTGTAGTATAAATTGCAAACGAGATTTATATAAAGGACTGAAGGTAGCGTATAAAATAAAGATATGCTTATTGCCCAGTCGAAGTATTTAATTGTTTATAATTTTTTTGATTAATACTCATAATATAATACGGTAATCGAATACTTGTGATTTTAGATACTTGAAAGAAGAAAGCAAAACATCACCAGCAGAAGCTGGCTTAGATGGGAAGGGCTCTGTGTAACCCCCTTCACGGTAATCATATCCGGATTATGAAATTTAAGCGAAATAGAGACCAATAAAACTAAAATCACATTTATACTCACTTATCTCCAAGAGATGGGGTGTCCAAACAAAACGTTTAAAAACAGGTTTCATCTGGTCTCACATTCACTTTCGAATACAATTACCTGTGCAGTTATATCACATAATAAATATCAGAGTGTGTAACCAAAATCCCGGCAACCCCGGGTTACTTATATATATAGAATGAGTTTAAAGGTTTCCCAAAATACGGATTATATAACCAAAATTGCTATATACATCTCATATACATATAGTAATCCTAAAAGCCAACTAGATAACCAACATCCGAAATGTAAAATGTCCCTAAAGCCCTAACCAGTCCTGGTTGGCAGCTTCCCTTTCGAGCCACTTGCCCTGTCTGAAAATGTTAGTCATTTGGAAAGAGTGAGATTCTAAAGAATCCCAGTAGTAACAAATCACTCATACTATATATAAACACAAGGAATGTAATGTTATCATGTTCACCAGCATCATCAGCAACACAATGATACATGGCTCGCGCCACAGATGACAGCACTCACGGCTGTATCACAATGCACTATGCCTGTATTCGTGGTAATCACAATGACAGTTTTCGCTGCAAACACTATGCCCGCTTTCGCGGTAATCACTATGCCAGCTTTCACTATAATCACAATGCCCACTTCCGTGGTAATCACTATGCAGCAGCATCACAAAGCACAAAGTATCTCAAAGCACAACGTATCACAAGGCACAATGCTCCACAATGCACAAAACTCCACAATGTATCTCAATGCATCTCAAAGCAGCAGCAGCTCACAATGCATGATAGGCAAACATACAATACATTTACACAAAGTATAAGAGAGGAGTCACTACCTATATCTTTCCTGACGTTCTTTGGCACAGTGAACTCACACGTCTCACATATATCAAATCCAATACCAAATTAGGGACAACCATCAATCTCTTTTCCAAACACTTATTCCATAATACTCTAAGTTGGTTATCATTTATGACTCTTTATGTGACTAATAGAGGCCTAAACATACGCCTAAAGGGTTGGAAGAACTACCCTGAAGACCCCTTTTCGAAAGGTAAAACAGTGATTTTTGGCTGGCTCACTGAGTAAAGATGACCTCACTCGAGTGATAAAAGACTCGTGCTCGAGTAAGAACGGCTCTCACTCGTGAGTGTTTGACAGTGAGCAGCTAATTCGGCCAGAAGGTGCTCATATCACTCGAGTATAAGGCTTGCTGTAACCCCCTGCCTTAATTAGCGTAATTATAATTCGATATCACATAATTAAATTGGTTTAGAGACCGTCGAATAGTTCAAAACTCATTTAAAACTCCCTCTTATAGTGGGACTTTACAAAATTTTCAAAACTTCTTTCCTATTTCGGTCTCAAGTTCAATTATCGAATATAATCACCTGTGCAGTTAATTTACATTCATTCATATCAGAATATCTAATAGCATTCCCGGCAACCCTCGGGTTCCGTTCATCCACTAGAAAGTTTACAATTCCCATATAGGGGATTACACAACTATATTCTGTTACTAAATACAGCCCAAAAATAATTTACAAGATCCCTGTCCAACAGGTTTAACCAACACATCCAAAAGTAAATGTTCCTATAGGGTTCTAACTGCTCCGGGTCGTACGCTTCTCCTTAGAGCCACTCGCCCTGTCTGAAAGGTTAGTTAAAGGAAAGAATGAGATTCAAAAGAATCCCAGTAGTAACAAAACATTTATACCACACATAAGCACACAGCATGTAAGCAAATCATCATACAGCAGCAGCACAAATAACACTCCACCCTCATCCCCTTTCTCCGCCGGGAAGGCACACTGTCCTAACCCGAACTGTTGTTAGCTACTCAGGGACTATTGGCGTGGCAGTGCAAACACATAGCCTTATAGCTCATATAGCTATCTGGCTTTCACAATCGGCCCGTCGGCCTTCACAAATAGCCTTTCGGCTTTTCACATAACCACACATATCACACCTCATCCTCATCCCCTTTCTCCGCTGGGAAGGCATACAACCCTTGCTCGATCTGTTGTTAGCTACTCAGGGACTATTTGTAAGAGGCAAGCTTCACCCAAGAGGGGGGTGAATTGGGTGACGTTATAAATTTTTCGCTTGATGTGGGGATATGAAAAATATAGTAGATAGAGTAGAGTTGAGAAGATTTGAACACAGAGAGTTATACTGGTTCGGCCTAACAACAGGGCCTACGTCCAGTCCTCAGAGATCAAGACCTACTGAGATTTTCACTATACCTCCAAGATTCAATGGGCTCTCAGAATGCCACAAGACAGCAATCGTCCTTGAACGGACTACGAGCAGAAATATTCTCTCAACAAGAAACTTCTCTCCCCTTACGACAAGTCTTACGTGCAGAAAAATAATCTATGACTCTTCTCACTTGCTTATGTATACAAGTCTTACGAGCAGCAACGTTCTCTCCAGCTTACACCACTGTAAGTCTTACGAGCAGCAACGTTCTCTTCTGCTTGTATCTTATAAGACTTATGAGTGGAAGATACAACAAGGAATTCTCTCAACTGCTTCTTTCGTAAGGAAAAACTCCCCTCTCAAGGTCCCAATACCTTGAGATCAAATAAACATAGAATTTTGAATTGTATGAAGACTCTCTTACAGAGCAAATGAATAAACACTGAAGATCAATGTGTATACAGAGAAAAATGATGAATAGCAGAGACTTGGTATGAGCTTATGAATTCATGTGCTACGTTGTTATTGTTTCTCTTTGAGTCTCTGTATATATATAGTTGCTCCAGTTTTTGCCCGTTTGGAAATTCTTCATTTGAGGAGCGGGACATTTGAAAGTATTGGCAGACACGTGCATGTTTGAATAATCTGAGTGCGGTAGGTGCCAGCGTGTTTATAATCATCTTGTTTGCCGTTGTATAACTTTCTTCATGTAGTTTATTTCAAATGTTCATATTCCTGTATCATACTTTTAAATCAATCAAAACAATGTTAAACAATGATAATAAGTAATGATGATATGAATAAATAACAATAAACCATATTCGGAATGAATGTTGTGAAACTTAGCATTTTTGGTGGTCAGACAGAGCATCACTCGAGCATGAAAGGCTCACTTCAAGTGATCTCCTATTTTCCTTCATATGCCTCTGTTATCGGGTTGTGCTTGCATAGAATTTCAGAGAGACAAAATCTTCACTCGCGGGTGAAGAGGGGTCTCACTCGAGCACAACTTCCTCTGCTCGAGTGATCTTTCATTTTCAACTGGGAGTGTCTTCTCGGGTCATCACTCGCACACCATTTTGACAAGAGTGAGAATTTGTACTCGCAGGTGATATAGACCCTCACTCGAGCACACATACCTCTGCTCGAGTGAGACGCATATTCTCAAGGAATATGCTCTCAATACCATCACTCGCATCAGGATTTCAGAGGGATAGAATTATCACTCGCGAGTGATGTGGGCCCTCACTCGAGCACACAGACTCCTGCTCGAGTGAGAAGAATATTCTCAAGAATTATACCTCTTAAACAAGTGCTCGCAACAGATCTGAGAGGGATAGAATTTTCACTTGCAAGCATTGATGTGTCACTCGAGCATATACGGGTGTGCTCGAGCACACTTACACTTCTCTGTACTTCATGACTCTCGGCCAAACACTCGCAGTCCCTTGCTCGAGTGAATAAAGGAAGCATGCTATTACTTGCTCTCAGCCAAGCACTCGCAGACCCTCACTCGCACCTGCTCGAGTGAGAATGACTTCTCTGCTCGAGTGCACACCTTAGTGCTCGAGTGATCCAGTGAACATAATGGGAGAATGCCTCTCAGGTACACACTTTCTGGCTTTCACTCGCACCTGCTCGAGCACAGAAGAGATCTATGCTCGAGTGCAAAATCCTTGCTCGAGCACTCCAGTGCAATTTCACAGCAGATATCAAAAAACTTCAAATATGCATTTGGTAACTTGGAAACTTTTCTTAACCTTCTAAAAACATGTTTTGCACATAACTGACTTATTGTTATCATCAAAACTTGGGATCTAACATTCTCCCCCTTTTTGATGATGACAAAACTCTTTGTGATGAAGGTTTAAGAGAAATTGATTGAAATTGAAAATTTTTGAAATTTCTTCAATGTTTCCAAATGCATATCAAGTTTAAGTTTCAAATTCAAGTTTTCTTGCAATGTTTCCTCCGGACACTTAACAGCCAAGGTAAGTATAGTACAAGGTATATATCTTAATAGTAACTTGCTAATAAAAAAAAAATTTGAAACATGAAAAAGTTCAATCTTGAAACAAGTACTTAATATCAATAACATTAAACATAATAGTGTCATAACATCAAATCAAAATAACATCAAATCAAATTCCTACCCAATACAGAAATCTACCCAAACACCCATATACACCCTACAGAAGCTCAGAAAACATCACACATCCTTCTCCCCCATTTTGTCAACATCAGAAGGGGGCTCTGGAGGTGGAACAAAGGATATCATGGCAGTGAGAGGGTCAATGGGCTGATCAGAAGGAGATATTGGTTGTGGTACAGATGATGAGGGAGGTAGTGAAGGCGACCGGTCAAATGTAACATCTACATTAGACTCTGGATCAGTGAAAAGAACATGAGTCTGTGGATGAAGTGGTGAGGTATGAGTGGTCTTTGGAGGCACCCCGGAAGATGAAGAGGGAAAATGTGAATGCAGGAAGGTCTCCATATTAGTAATCCTCTGTGACATCTCATCCTGAGTTTTGAACATCGGTTCAAAGTTAAGATTGGCCTTGTCTACCAGATTAATGACTTGTGCTTCCATCTTCTCCACAAGCTTCTCATACTCAGTCACTAATTCCTTCTTCAAACTTGATACAGCTTGATTAATTACCTCAGTCAGATGATTGGACAGAGAGGCATTGAGAAAGGAAGGAGGAGGAATAGGACCTTGTGCTGATGATTGTGCCTCATCTCCTCTGGATGGAGTGGCTTCCTTCTTGGATGTGGCTTTGGTCCGACTCACCGGAAGATTGATACCCATGTGAGTTAACTGAGTCTTACTAAACCATGAGATGAGTACCCTTTCAGTTCCTTCCAAATACCAAATTTTGTTTTTCATCAAAATGAAGGAAACAAGTTGAGGGTATGGTATGGTTGTGGATCTTGTTGAAGAAAATCGAAACCTTCTCATCTCATTAAAAATAATCTCCCCTACATTCCTTTGTTGTCCAACAACCAAAGAAGCCAAGAAATAGTAATCCTTTTGAGCAAAGTGGGTAAAATTCTTGGATTTATTGACTATGCTCCGGGAATATATATAATGAAGGATTCTGTGATTATCAGGCATATCAATAGGTTTGAAAATGAGGGGGCCAATTGGGTCTTTTGGTCTCAGAATTTTAAAAGCTTCATTGGTAGAGAAAGAGGGTGGATCAGGAGGAGGTGCAACATAACCAAGTAAGTCATTTATGATTTTGGCAGAAATCATAATGAATTTTCCTCTAACAGTAGTAGACACTGCTTCTTCAATCAACTCACCAGATCTAGACATAATATTATGAGTCTTCATGTTGCAGTAGAAGGTTTTCACAACAGTGGGGGAATATGGCAAATGGATATTTAGCCAGGGAGCATAGTATTGAAGGTAAGGGTACAAGTCCAAATGACAATTCTTTTTCAAATAATCCAGATCAACATATACTACTGGGCAGAAATGTCTATGTTTGAATTCATCATCATATACCTTTTGAGATAAAGCCTTAAGCTTTGCAACATTGAATCCCTCAGGAGGACTGGTGAGTTGGTCATCCACTGGTGCTTGAGAGGCAGAAGGTGCTCCTGAAGCAGAAGCACTTGGGTGCTTATCTTGATGTGAACTTGAAACACCGGCTTGAGAAGCAATCTTCCCAACTATCTTGTCCAGTTTGGATTTTTCTATTGCTTCCCGGAGTTGTTTACTGAAGGTATCCCCAGAAGAAGAAGATGATTGGGGTTGTTCTGAATCCTTCTTCTTTCCCTTTCCTTGAACCTCTTTGGATTGAGACCTAGTGATTATGGGTTCCTTGAAGACCATACCCTTTGGTTTCTTTTGAGGAGGTTGGTCTTTCTTTGAAACTTGAGGCTTTGGGTGAGGTTTCTTAGCCGGAGTCCTCTTTTTGGTTTTGGGTTTAGGAGGGGGTGAAGGTGAGGAAGAGATTTTAGGAGATGGAGGAGTAGGCTCAGGGGTTCCAGATTTACTGGCAGCAGAATGAGTAGGAGAAGGAGAATGAGATCTTTGAGGAATAGAGGGTAGTTTGGTTCTTGCCATTGTAGTGAAAGTGGAAGAGAAGCAAGAACTCTTAGTTTTTGAAAGAAATACAAATGGAGATTAGGGCACGAATGAGAAATGTTGAAGATAAGAATAACCTTTTATAGAAGATTGAAAGGTTGTAACAGCGATTTGAAGCAGAAAGATGTGATTGAATGATGAGAAAACGGTTGAAGATGAAGAGTTGTGTCTTTCGAGTGAGAAAGCACTTCGAGTGAGAGTAGGAATTGCGACGTTCTGAGCTCCCCAGTAACTGATATAAGTGACAGTGCTCGAGCATGAACCCTAGTGCTCGAGTGTGTTCTATCTGTGCTCGAGTGATCTTCTGGAAAAATAAAGAAACAAGTAAAACGTACCTGGATTGTGGATTCCTTGACATATTTTTGTATCTTTGTACTCAAATCCTCCAAGATCATTTGAGTAACCATGAGTTGGATAGCTTTTGCAAAGAAATTCCTCTTCTTCACTCGAGCAGGCATTCCTCACCTCAAGCATGTTAACCATGAGTTGGATAGCTTTTGCAAAGAAATTCCTCTTCTTCACTCGAGCAGGCATTCCTCACCTCAAGCATGTTCATATCATGCTCGAGTGAGAGTTCCTCACTCGCGGGTGAATTCAATTTTCACTGTTGTTTCTGTTACATTCCCTTGGTATTCTTAACTCCTCTGTTAACCTCTGTTTTATATGTCAAAGAGCAGAGTATCTTTAATAGGGCTGTGCTCGAGCAGAGCTGTTTGTGCTCGAGTGACACAGCTCATCACTCGAGCAGCACTCTAAGTGCTCGAGTGACAGTCCTGCAAAAACAAATTTTGAATACTCCGATGCTAAAGTCAATATGGTTATCATCAAAAGAAACATTTAATTAAACCTTTTAACAAGAAAAACTTACAACTCATTGGGATTAACCATTCCCAATTCTCTTCGAATATAAAGGAATTGATCTTTTGCAATTGGTTTTGTGAAAATATCCGCAAGTTGAAGATGAGTTGGTATAAATTCCACTTTGACATCTTTCTTTTGAACATGATCTCGAATGAAGTGATGTCGAATGTCTATATGCTTGGTTCTTGAATGATGTACAGGATTCTTTGCCAAGCTTATCGTGCTAGTATTATCACAATAGATTGGGATTTCTTTTAAATAAATTCCTAAATCTTGAAGTTATTGTTTTAACCATAGCACTTGAGAACAGCAGCTTGCCACAGCTATATATTCAGCTTCATTCGAAGATAATGAAACTGTGTTCTGCTTCTTGCTGAACCATGACACTAGAGAGCCTCCGAGAAATTGACATTGTCCACTGGTACTCTTTCTGTCAGTTTTATATCCACCGTGATCTGAATCTGAATATGCCATTAAATACTCGTTCCCTCTTTTTGGATACCAAAGACCAAGCTCAGAAGTATCTCCTAAATATTTGAAAATTCTTTTTACTGTCTCTGCATGAGATACCTTAGGATTGGATTGATACCTTGCACACATTCCTACACTGAACTAAATATCTGGCCTGCTTGCTGTAAGATAGAGTAATGAACCAATCATTCCTCTATACTTTGTGATGTTGAAGCTCGGTCCCTTTACATCAGCATCCAACAATGTTGTAGAACTCATTGGAGTATCAGCTCCGTTAGCATTATCTAATCCATATTTCTTCAACAATTATTTTAAATACTTTGTCTGAGATATAAATATACCATTCTTCTTTTGTTTGATCTGAAGTCCAAGAAAGAAGTTCAATTCTCCCATCATGGACATTTCAAATTCTCCCTGCATAATTTTAGAGAATTCTTGACACATAGATTCGTTAGTAGCACCAAAAATAATATCATCAACATAAATTTGAACTATTAGAATGTCATTTTTGTTATGTTTGATGAATAAAGTTGTATCAACTTTACCTCTGACAAAACCTTGATCAAGAAGAAATTTGCTTAGTCTTTCATACCAAGCTCTGGGTGCTTGTTTCAAACCATATAATGCTTTCTTAAGTTTGAAGACATAATCAGGTTTTGTTTCATCTTCAAAACCAGGAGGCTGTTCTACATATACTTCCTCCATAATATAACCATTTAGAAAAGCGCTTTTTACATCCATTTGATAAAGTTTGAAACTTTTGATGCAAGCAAAGGCTAAGAGTACTCGTATTGCTTCCAATCTTGCCACTGGAGCATATGTTTCCTCATAATCAATACCTTCTTCTTGATTATAGCCTTTGGCGACCAATCTTGCTTTATTTCTCACAATGATTGCTGACTCATCAAGTTTGTTTTTGAAAACCCATTTGGTCCCTATAACCGTATGATCTTTAGGTCGAGGAACCAAATCCCAAACTTGATTTCTTTGAAATTGATTTAGTTCTTCTTGCATAGCAATCACCCAATCATTGTTAGATAAAGCTTCTTCTATATTAGAAGGCTCAATTTCAGAAATAAAAGCTGAAAAAGTTACCTCATTGAGGATTCTATTTCTGGTTTTGACACCTTCATGAATATCTCCTATAACTTGATCAATTGGATGATCCTTTATATGTCTCCATGCTTTAGGTTGAGCATGATCATCGACATCTTCTAAATTTTGAAAATCATTTGTTTCAAAATCATCCTGCTTTGAAATAGATTTGTTTTTCTTGATTGAATCCATTTCTTCTTCATCATTAAGTCTTGTCTGAGATTCAATTTCATCAAACACAACATGAATAGATTCTTCAATAGTACATGTTCTTTTATTGAAAACTCTATAAGCTTTACTTCTATTAGAATATCCTAGAAAAATACCTTCATCAGACTTTGAATCAAATTTACCTAAATTTTCTTTACCATTTTTGTGAATGAAACACTTATACCCGAAGATATGAAGATGAGCAATATTTGGCTTCCTTCCTTTGTAAAGTTCATATGGTGTCTTTCCAAGAGATTTGCGAATATATGCTCTGTTTGAAATATAGCATGCAGTACTCATTGCATCTGCCCAGAATACTTGAGACATTTCTTTTTCATTAAGTAATGCTCTTGCCATTTCTGTAAGCACTCTGTTCTTCCTTTCCACTACTCCATTTTGTTGAGGTGTTCTAGGGGCTGAGAAGTTGTGATCTATTCCTTTGTCGTTGCAGTAATCTTCAAACAATTGATTATCAAATTCTCCTCCATGATCTGTTCTAATAGAAACAATAGGAATACCCTTCTCATTTTGAACCTTTTTGGCAAACATAATAAATTCAGCAAAAGTTTCATCTTTTGAGGCAATAAATATAGTCCATGCAAACCTTGTAAAATCATCAACAATTACTAACGTATATAAATTTCCGCCAAAACGTTTTACTCTTGCAGGTCCTACCAAATCCATATGAAGCAATTGTAAAGGTTTTGAAGTAGAAATTTCATATTTTGTTTTAAAAGAAGATTTAGTTTGTTTGCCTTTTTGACATGCGTCACAAATCATGTCGTCTTTGAATTTGAGTTTAGGAAGGCCTACAACTAAATCTTTTCTAATCAATTTGTCAAGTTGATTCATATTGACATGAGCCAAACGCTTATGCCATAACCAACTTTCCTCTGATCGACTAAGAAAACAATTTTCAGAAGAGTTTGAATTTAAATCAATAGTATAACAATTACCGTCCCTTTGAGCTCGGATCTTTGCCTTGATAGTTTCTTTGTTTAGGAGTATATCTTTCTTGCTTACTATCAAGCATTCTTTCGAGTCGAAAATCACCCAGTTATCTTTGTCAGTGCTTTGGCTTACGCTTAAGAGATTGTGGCATAACCCTTCAACATAATATACTCCGTTGATTTGAATGCCATCGGTTCTTCCCACTTCACCAATTCCAGCAATACGTCCGGATTGATTTCCTCCAAATGTCACCTTTCCTCCTTCTCTAGTTTCAAACATGGTGAACTTATTTTTGTCACCAGTCATGTGTCTCGAACATCCACTATCAATATACCATTTGTTCGCTCGAGATGCTTTGAGACATACCTAGAATAAGATGATCAGGTTTTAGGTACCCACACTTTCTTGGGTCCTTTGTGGTTAGTATTTGAAATATGTGTCCCTTTCGGAACCCATTTATATGTTCCAACAACCTTTCCCTTTTTGAAATAACACGATGAAGTATAATGTCCTTTCCTATTACAATAATTGCATGATATAAATGGATTCGATGTATGCACAGAATTCCTGAAATATTTAAGATAGTCTCTACTATTCTTCTTATTCTTATTATGCATAGCATTATATCCAATTCCAGATTTATCAAATGAAACTTTCTGAGAATTTAAAATAACCTTGAGAGTTTCACTTCCTTTAGTAAACTTTTCAACAATCTTTGTTAAATCTTCTATTTTCTTATCTTTCTCTTTACACATTTCATATGATGATATGACATTACTTTCTAATTCTTTTACTTTCTTCTTATAACTAACAATTTCTTTAGCAACTTTGATGAACTCTGTATGCAATGCATTATATTCAGATAACAATTCATTATAAGAGGGTTCAGAGTCACTTACCTCAGAGTCTGATTCCTCTTCCTTAGCTACCAAGCATAGATTTGCTACTTCGTCGTTGTCATTTTCTTCGTCTGACGAACTATCACCCCAAATAGATGATATATATGCTCTCTTTTTCTGCTTCTTTTTGTCTTTGTTTCTGAAGCATTCAGATTTGATGTGTCCTGGTTTCCCACATTCATAGCATACTATTTGTTGTTCTTTGTTTTCTTTCTTGCTTGGTCCACCTTGATAATTCTTGAAATTCCTTTGTCCTCTTCTGTAGAATTTCTTGAACTTTCTCACGATCATTCCCATTTCATCATCACTAGGAACATCTTCATTCTCGGAAGTTTCTTCTTCTTCTTTGATAGCTTTAAATGCAACTCCCTTTTTCTTTTTATCATCGAATTCTTCAAGTTCCTTTTTGAATCTCAACTTACCTTCATATTCAGAAAGACTTCCAAAGAGAGCAGCTACGGATCTCATAGACTCTCCTTTGGCTTCTTCGATGGCTGTTACCTTTGCTTCCCACTCTTTCATAAGAATATTAAGAATCTTTCTTACCTGGGAATTTTGATCAAACGACTTTCCAAGAGCAGATAATTGATTAACAAGATGAGTATACCTTAGTTCAAATTCTGATATACTTTCTCCAGATTTCATACGAAATAGATCATATTCTGTAATTAAAGTATTGATTCTATTTTCTTTGATTCCAGAAGTACCTTCATGAGCAATTTCAAGAGCATCCCACATATCTTTGGCAGTTGGTAGAGTACATATACGAAAATATTCTTTTTGACTAAGAGCACTCTGTATCATTAGAATAGCTTTACTATTTAATGTCACTAACATTTTGTCATTCTCGTCAAACTCATCTGGGCTCTTTTTAACTGCTCTATCTTCGATTTTCTTCATTGGAACATAGTCACCATCTTGTATAACATTCCATAATCCGTACTCGTTGGCCATCACGAACATTCTGAATTTGGCTTTCCAGAACGAAAAATGTTCTCCAGCAAAACCAGGAGGTCTAGTGATTGAAGCACCGTCTGGAAGGATATTTTCACCCATTGTTGCCATTTGTCGGATCCTTCTCAAGCTGTTAGGCTCTTCGGAGAAGACGAGGCTCTGATACCAAATGTAAGAGGCAAGCTTCACCCAAGAGGGGGTGAATTGGGTGACGTTATAAATTTTTCGCTTGATGTGGGGATATGAAAAATATAGTAGATAGAGTAGAGTTGAGAAGATTTGAACACAGAGAGTTATACTGGTTCGGCCTAACAACATGGCCTACGTCCAGTCCTCAGAGATCAAGACCTACTGAGATTTTCACTATACCTCCAAGATTCAATGGGCTCTCAGAACGCCACAAGACAACAATCGTCCTTGAACGGACTACGAGCAGAAATATTCTCTCAACAAGAAACTTCTCTCCCCCTTACGACAAGTCTTACGTGCAGAAAAATAATCTATGACTCTTCTCACTTGCTTATGTATACAAGACTTATGAGCAGCAATGTTCTCTCCTGCTTACACCACTGTAAGTCTTACGAGCAGCAACATTCTCTTCTGCTTGTATCTTATAAGACTTATGAGTGGAAGATACAACAAGGAATTCTCTCAACTGCTTCTTTCGTAAGGAAAAACTCCCCTCTCAAGGTCCCAATACCTTGAGATCAAATAAACATAGAATTTTGAATTGTATGAAGACTCTCTTACAGAGAAAATGAATAAACACTGAAGATTAATGTGTATACAGAGAAAAATGATGAATAGCAGAGACTTGGTATGAGCTTATGAATTCATGTGCTACGTTGTTATTGTTTCTCTTTGAGTCTCTGTATATATATAGTTGCTCCAGTTTTTGCCAGTTTGGAAATTCTTTATTTGAAGAACGGGACATTTGAAAGTATTGGCAGACACGTGCATGTTTGAATAATCTGAGTGCGGTAGGTGCCAGCGTGTTTATAATCATCTTGTTTGCCGTTGTATAACTTTCTTCATGTAGTTTATTTCAAACGTTCATATTCCTGTATCATACTTTTAAATCAATCAAAACAATGTTAAACAATGATAATAAGTAATGATGATATGAATAAATAACAATAAACCATATTCGGAATGAACGTTGTGAAACTTAGCATTTTTGGTGGTCAGACAGGGCATCACTCGAGCATGAAAGGCTCACTTCAAGTGATCTCCTATTTTCCTTCATATGCCTCTGTTATCGGGTTGTGCTTGCATAGAATTTCAGAGAGACAAAATCTTCAATCGCGGGTGAAGATGGGTCTCACTCGAGCACAACTTCCTCTGCTCGAGTGATCTTTCATTTTCAACTGGGAGTGTCTTCTCGGGTCATCACTCGCACACCATTTTGACAAGAGTGAGAATTTGTACTCGCGGGTGATATAGACCCTCACTTGAGCACACATACCTCTGCTCGAGTGAGACGCATATTCTCAAGGAATATGCTCTCAATACCATCACTCGCATCAGGATTTCAGAGGGATAGAATTATCACTCGCGAGTGATGTGGGCCCTCACTCGAGCACACAGACTCCTGCTCGAGTGAGAAGAATATTCTCAAGAATTATACCTCTTAAACAAGTGCTCGCAACAGATCTGAGAGGGATATAATTTTCACTTGCAAGCATTGATGTGTCACTCGAGCATATACGGGTGTGCTCGAGCACACTTACACTTCTCTGTACTTCATGACTCTCAACCAAACACTCGCAGTCCCTTGCTCGAGTGAATAAAGGAAGCATGCTATTACTTGCTCTCGGCCAAGCACTCGCAGACCCTCACTCGCACCTGCTCGAGTGAGAATGACTTCTTTGCTCGAGTGCACACCTTAGTGCTCGAGTGATCCAGTGAACATAATGGGAGAATGCCTCTCGGGTACACACTTTCTGGCTTTCACTCGCACCTGCTCGAGCACAGAAGAGATCTATGCTCGAGTGCAAAATCCTTGCTCGAGCACTCCAGTGCAATTTCACAGCAGATATCAGAAAACTTCAAATATGCATTTGGTAACTTGGAAACTTTTCTTAACCTTCTAAAAACATGTTTTGCACATAATTGACTTATTGTTATCATCAAAACTTAGGATCTAACACTATTGGTATGACGGTGTTTACACATATTCACAATATCGCAGCATACGAGTTTATCACAAATCAATGATAATACACACATACAATGCATCACATATGGTACGAAAGAAAAGTTACTACCTCGTTCCTTTCTGACGTTCGCTGGCACAGTTGGCTCACGAGGGCGGCAAATATCAAAGCCTATAAACAAAAATAAAAATTGATGGATTAATTTCCTACCCCCAATTCCTACTTTCAAACACTTAGAATAGGTTCCATATGAGTCCCCTAAATGGTTATAACAAGCTCAAAGAGAACCTAAAAGGATTGGAGAATTCTAGGTTGGAAATTGCTTTGCAAACTCACAAAGTGCTGAAAATTGGGTTCTGGCTGCAGCCAAAAATGGCTAAAAACGTCACAGAAACATTTTGGCTGCATCCAATAATTTCTGGCTGCGGCCAGGACACACACAGAAAGTTTTGCGCTGGAGCCAGAATTTTGGCTGCAGCCAAGGAAACTTCAAAAATTCATAACTTGCTCTAGAAAACTTGAAACAAGGTGATTCCAAAGCCCATTGAAAGATATTCAAGTCCCCTTTATGGGAAAAATATGTAAAATTATCAAGAATCACCACAAAAGTCCAGATTTACCAAAACCCTAACATTGTGCCAAAACAGGGTCCAGTTTTGATGCCAAACTTTGGACAGTTCAAACTCCCAGCTCACAAAGCGAAATGACACAAAATTTATGTCCATTTTGAAGCTTGAGATGTGAACTTTAAGACTGGAAATTTTCATAATTTTCCAACATCATTTGCCCAGTCAAAATGTCCACGCCATCTGACTGTCCAGAACAGACTTACATTGGACAGATTTTCCAGATTTTGCCAATTGGTTTCCAATGGTCCCTAATTTCAAATCACATACTATTTTCACATAATTTAGCTCAAGGAAGACATTGGAGCCATCAAAATGACCATATTCATTATCCATGAGCATGTTCTACCACAATCACCACATGTCACCTTAACATCTCCAATCAACACATTCTCACTCTAGATCATAAAACCACTCAAAACTTCATTCTAACAAATTTCCCTTATTCAACTTCAAATCAAATTCTAATCACTCCCAAGTGTCACAACTGACCAAATGAACAGTGACACTCTAATCAAAACCTACCCTTCACTTAACATCATAATTAGGTTAAATTTCCAGAATTCTCATTGATTAAGCAAACATCATAACATATATACCAAAATTCATCATAAACCTACCTCTTAAACTTGCTGAAATCAACACCTTGATTCCACCAACTTTCAGATTTTTCCAACAATCAAACACCACTTTTCACAAATCTGAAAACATAGCAAGGGAGCTCTTAACCATTTGAACAAAATCAATGAAGGTGAAGTGAGCATTTAGAGTTAAATACTCACATAGAATTCAAACCCTTTCTTTCTCTTTCTTGCTTAACTTCAGCGAAAATGGAGAGAATGGAGAGAGATGAGAAATATTGGATCAATATCCTATACACACACACACAGCCGACTTGAGAGGGAGAGAGGAAGAGTTTGAAAATTTTGACTCATCCAATGGCTCTCATTTGGACACATGGCAACATCTCATCTTTCCTCCTATGATTTCACAAACTCTCCAACACACTTGATTCCACCTCTTAACATTTAATCCTAGCCATTGATTATAATTACCAAGGAGTTTCCTCTCCAGTAACTTACCAGTCGATCGGTAAATTTACCGTTTTACCCCTGATTAGCACAATACTCATTAAACCATTAATAATCGCCTTTATATCACATTGCACAACATATCCTTCAAAAGTGTTTAATTATCATTAATTACATCACTTTGAAGCCATTAGCCCTTAATTGCAATTTGGGATATTACACTTGCCACTCGGGTGATGACTCTAAATACACTCGAGTCCCCGAAAGTGCAATACAAGAAGTGACAACCTGAGAGCACATGCAATCATCAAAGGGAAAAGCTCACTCGAGCATACCCCCCAGTGCTCGGGTGATAAGGCTTCACTTGTGAGTGTCAGAATACACTCTTGGATATCAACCAGCGAGTGACAACCCGAGAACAACCCTAACCAAGAATTCCTACCATCACTCGAGTGATCCCGTGCTTACTCGAGTGATTACCAACATTACTCGCGGTGAAGGAAGTGCACTTGAGCCTTCTTCATGAGAACCCAGGCAAAACTCAACGCAGAAAGGGAAAATACATGCAGCACTCAAGTGTGTTCCTCCCTCACTCTACTGAGGTTATCAGATTGCCAGATCGCAGCAACTGACAGAATTTCCCAGATTGGTCAAAATCGCACCTAATGGCTCCCAAACTCCACACAAAGCTCATACACACTTAAAATAACATAGGGAACCCATTGGTAACCTCCAAAACACTCAAATACCATTTTAACCCTAATCTATGACCTTATGTCTTTATGACACAATACCCAAATTTCATTCAACTTAATTCCAAACTCCAAAATCATATCCAATACTCAAAGAACTACACAATGAACTAATCCCAACATCATCCACTATGAAATTCATACATTCCAAAATGGTCATAAATTAGGGCAAATTTCCAGAATTTCTCAAACTTATCCAAAACTCATAACATATATGTCAAAAAGCATCAAATGCCTACCTCTTTACTTTGCCAAATCCAGAATCTTGATTCTCCAACTTTCAATTTCGTCCAACACCCAAATCCACACCTTTCAAGATTCTGAAATCACCACAATAAAGCTCTTAATGAGGTGCACAACATTAGAGAAGAGGATTTGAGCATTAGAGACCAACTAGAACGTCAAAATCTCACCTTTCTTCTTCCTTTTCTTCTTGGTCGCTTGAAACAATGGAGAAAGAGAGAGAGATGATGAGATGAAAAAGATGATGATGATGATGATGATGATGTGTGTTTTCCTTGCCATACTCCCCCTCAACCACATAGGAGAGAAAAGAGAGAGAGAAAGTGGACTTTTGTCCTTTGTGCCACATCTAATGGTCCACACTATGCCACATGTCAATATCTTCGTTCCACCATGAGCTCATCTAGACGCAAAGCATAGGATTCCGACCCATGGTCAATAAATCGCAACCATTTATCTCTAATCACTAAATACACTTATATCAAATTTACATCATATTTCTCCAAAAGTGTTTAATTACACTAATTACAACCAATATCATATTCATTAGCCCTTAATCCCAAATTGGGTTATTACAATTCTCCCCCCGTCAAATAAATTTCGCCCTCGAAATTTGTCAAACTACTTGAGCCATGAACTCCGGATATCGCCTTCGTATATCCTCTTCCGCTTCCCAGGTTGCTTCTCTTTGTGACATTCCCTTCCAGATCACTTTCACATAAGGAATACTTGGTGTCTGAGCCACCGTTCCTCTCGATCATTTATCTGTTCTGGCTCCACCGTATATGTGAAGTTATCTTGCAACTCCACTTCCTCATACTCAACGATGTGAGACGGATTCGGTTGGTACTTCTTCAATTGGGAAACATGAAATACATCATGAAGTCTACTCAAGTTCGAGGGTAGGGCTACTCGATAAGCAACAGGCCCAATCCTTCCAAGGATCTCAAAAGGACTTATATATCATGGGCTTAACTTCTTTTGCTTGATTGCTCGCCCAATATCGGTGACTGAAGATACTCTAAGAAACACATGGTCACCAACCTCAAACTCTAAAGGCCTTCTTCTCTTGTCTACATAACTTTTATGCTGACTCTGAGCTGCAAGAAGCCTCTTACAAATGATTCGAATTTGGGCTGAGGTTTGATCAACAAGATCCGGCCCATAGAGCTTCCTCTCGGATAACTCATTCCAACACAATGGCGATTAGTATTTTCTTCCATACAACGCTTCATACGGTGCCATATGAAAGCTTGCATTATAGCTATTGTTGTAGGCAAACTCCGCAAGAGGAAGAAAACGATCCCAACTCCCTTTGAAGTCAAGGACACATGCCCGCAACATATCCTCTAGGGTATGGGTATAAATAGTCCTCTCTGACTGTCTATCTGTCTGAGGATGATAGGCCATACTGAATCTCAACTGAGTACCCAGTGCCTCATGCAATGCCCTCTAGAATCTCAAAGTGAAATGGGGATCACGATCGGAGATGATATTCTTCGGTATGCCATGGAGCTTCACAATTTCACAAATATAAATCTCTACTAGCTTGTTTGGAGAGTAACTAGCATTGATTGGTAAGAAGTGCACCAACTTCATTAACCGTTCCACAATGACCCAGATCGCATCATAATTCTTGATCCTGGGCAATCCCACAACAAGATCCATGGTCACACTTTCCCATTTCTATTCCGGAATTTCAGGACTTTACAACAAACCAGGCGGTCTCTGGTGCTTGATCTTTACCTTCTGGCATGTGAGACACCTTGCCACATATTTCGTCACATCACTCTTTATTCCCGGCCACCAATACACAGATTTCAAATTATGGTGCATCTTGGTCATACCCGGATGAAGAGTATATCGGCTCTTATGCGCCTCATCTAAGATTTTCTGTCTCAATTCCGCTTTACATGGAACACAAATTCTTTTCTAATAACAAACTAGTCCACTAGGCAATAGATCATAGCCTTGAGCTCCTCCCCGCTCAACTCTAGCTAGATTACGTTGTATCCAGTCATCTTGCCTCTGAGCCTCTTCAATCTCATCTCTCAAATCACTTTCCCTTTGGGAAACAGTATAGTTGGCACTAAGAATTTGATTTGACAAATTCAAATCACGAAAATCAGCAATCAACTTCCCCTCTTGTATCATCATAGCTACCACAAACACAGTCTTTCAACTAAGAGCATCAGCGACTACATTTGCCTTACCCGGATGATATTTGATTTCCAGGTTGTAGTCCTTAAGCAACTCCATCCAGCACAGTTGTCTCATATTCAATTCTTTCTGATCATACAGATACTTGAGACTCTTGTGGTCACAGTACAGTTCCACAGTCACACCGTACAGGTAATGACGCCAAATCTTTAATGCAAACACAATGACCACAAGCTCCAGATCATGAGTGGGATAGTCAATTCATGAGGTTTGAGCTGTCGAGAGGCGTAGACCACCACACGTCCCTGCTGCATAAGGACACACCCTAATCCCTGCCCACTGGCATCACTATACATAATGTATGTCAAACTGGGATCAGGTAAAATCAACACAGGTGCCATAGTCAACCTCTTTTTTAGCTCCACAAAGCAATTTTCACAATGTTCATCCCACATAAACGGATAATCTTTTCTCGTGAGCTTGGTCATCGGCAACGCAATACGGGAGAAATTCTGAATGAATCTCTGATAATAGCCAGCAAGACCCAGAAAACTGCGAACCTCTACAACAGTTTCTAGCCTTTTCCAGTCCAGTACTGCTTCCACTTTACTAGGATCTACATAGACCCTTTCTTGCGAGATAACATGGCCTAAGAATTTCACTTCTGATAGCCAAAACTCGTACTTACTCAATTTGGCATAGAGCTGCTTTTCGCACAATGTATTCAACACAATTCTCAAATGATGCTCATGCTCTTCTCTACTCTTAAAGTATATCATAATATCATCAATGAATACCACAATGAACTGATCTAGGTATTGTCAAAAAATATGGTTCATGTAATCCATATAAACCGCAGGTGCATTGGTTAGCCCAAATGGAATCACTAAGAATTCATAATGACCATACCTAGTTCGGAAAGCAGTCTTCAGAATATCTTCCGCTTTCACTCGCAGCTGATGATACCCTGACCTTAGATCAATCTTTGAAAATACACACGAACCGGATAGTTGATATAACAGGTCATCAATTTTAGGGAGAGGGTACTTGTTCTTGACGGTAATCTTATTCAACTCTCTATAGTCGATACACAAACGAAGACTCCCGTCTTTCTTTTTCACAAACAAAACTGGAGCTCCCCAAGGCGACACACTGGGTCTAATAAACCCTTTCTCAAGCAAATCTTTAATCTGCTTTTTCAGTTCTACCATTTCATTTGGGGCCATACGATATGGGGCTTTGGGTATAGAACCAGCTCCAGGCACAATGTCAATCAAAAACTGAACTTCCCTTTCCAGAGGTAATCGACTTAAATCATCCAGAAATATCTTAGGGAATTCATTCACTACGGGTATACTACTCAAAGTTTCACTGGTTTCTCCTTACACAGAAAAGAAAACCATATACCCCTGACAACCCTTTTGCAAATATTTCTCAACCTTAGTTGTTGAAAGGAAATTTAAGCTGACATTCCCGTCATCAATGCTTTGAGAAACAGGATACACTATCCTCTTGTTCCCACAATCTAATAATACATTATTTGCTCTCAACCAATTAAAACCCAAAATGACTTCCAATTGGCAGAGCGGTAAACAAATCAGATTTACCACAGACTCATGACCCTCAACGGTTACAACACAATTTAAACAGGCTTTTGTAGTTACAGCCTTCACACCCATCGGTGTTAACATAATTAGATCGAATTGTAACTTATACACATTCATACCCAGGTGCTTCACACAATCATATGCAATAAAGGAGTGACTTGCTTCCGAGTCAAACAATGCTTGTAACATATATCCATTAAGAAGAACTGTACCTTATATCAGCTCTGGGGATTTTTGGGCTTCCTCATGAGTCATAGCAAATACTCGGCCCTGAGTCCTTGGTCTTTGCTATGGTCGTGGCTGTCCACACTCAATGGATGTATTACAACGTAGACATGTCCATACAAAAGGAGGTGAAGGAAGTGCACTTGAGCCCTCTTCATGAGAACCCAGGAAAAACTCAATGCAGAAAGGGAAAATACATGCAGTACTCGAGTGAGTTCCTCCCTCACTCGAGTGAGGCTATCAAATTGCCAGATTGCAGCAACTAACAGAATTTCCCAGATTGGTCAAAATCGCACCCAATGACTCCCAAACTCCACACAAAGCTCATACACACTTAAAATAACATAGGGAACCCATTGGTAACCTCCAAAACACTCAAATATCATTTTAACCACAATCTATGCCCTTAGGTCTCTATGACACACAATACCCAAATTTCATTCAACTTAATTCCAAACTCCAAAACCATATCCAATACTCAAAGAACTACACAATGAACTAATCCCAACATCATCCACTATGAAATTGGTACATTCCAAAATGGGCATAAACTAGGGCAAATTTCCAAAATTTCTCAAACTTATACAAAACTCATAACATATATGTCAAAAAGCATCAAATGCTTACTTCTTCACTTTGCCAAATCCAGAATCTTGTTTCTCCAACTTTCAATTTCGTCCAACACCCAAATCCACACCTTTCAAGATTCTGAAATCACCACAATGAAGCTCTTAATGAGGTGCACAACATTAGAGAAGAGGATTTGAGCATTAGAGACCAACTAGAACATCAAAATCTCACCTTTCTTCTTCCTTTTCTTCTTGGTCGCTTGAAACAATGGAGAAAGAGAGAGAGATGATGAGATGAAGATGATGATGATGATGTGTGTTTTCCTTGTCCATACTCCCCCTCAACCGCATATGAGAGAAAAGAGAGAGAGAGAAAGTGGACTTTTGTCCCTTGTGCCACATCCAATGGTCCACATTATGCCACATGTCAACACTTCTTTGTTCCACCATGAGCTCATCTATACGCAAAGCATAGGATTCCGACCCATGGTCAATAAATAACAATCATTGATCTCTAATTACCAAATACACTTATATCAAATTTACATCATATTTCTCCAAAAGTGTTTAATTACACTAATTACAACCAATATCAGATTCATTAGCCCTTAATCCCAAATTGGGTCATTACACTTTGAGCCCCACTTATCCGCTCCTAGGTTCGATCCTAGGGGTAGGGTGGAGAGGTTTTTTCTGGGAAGGATGTCCCCACATAGTGGGTCCAACCAAATCTCCGTCCAGATTAATCGGTTGTCGGTGACCTATGCTAAAGAAGCCAGGAGCCAGAAAAAGCGCTGGATACTGGAAGATCATAGATAAAAAAAAAGAAAAGAAAGCAAAACATCAAATTAATAAGATTAGAAGATAAGTATGAGATAAAATATAAGAAAGAATGAGGTGGCAATGGCCCAGTACAGATATTTTTTTTTTTTGAATTTCTTCCCCCGGTATCCCACACCCGAAAGTGCAGACTAATCCGGGGCGCCCCTTGGGAGGGACTTCCCAGGAATCGAGCCCAGGTGGCGGGAGGGAATCTTTGCCTCCCTTGTCTCAACCACCGGACCAAGCCCCCCCTGGGCAGTACAGATATTGTAAAACGGTTAAATATAAGATATAAAAAATAATTTTCATATAATGAAATTTACGTATTTGATAGGTCATATTATCACAAATAACTATGACACTTTTCAGAACAAGGCCTCAACTAAATTTTAACAACAGAAAAAAAAATCTCTTGTTAAGTATATCTTTTAAGTATTATAGAAAATAAAATAAAATTAGTGATTTAATCTGACTTAAATTCATATTAATTAATCGGTATTACCGTGTAAATCAATGGTTTCTTTAAAAACAACAATGTTGCAGTCTAATAAGTGTACCCAGAAAAAATTTTAAAATGGAACCGAAATTCGATTTTTATCAGTGATGCTAATATGTAAGATAAATAATTGAAAATTTTATATTTTGGATAATTGAGGGATTGACAATAATTGCATGAGTCTTATATCCATACATTGTTTCAGCCTCAATTTTTGACTTATCAGCTATGTTTGAAAAATAAATAACCACTGGTGAAAATAAATATCTAGATAGTGACGTATGATATTCGCATCATTTAAAAGTTTTAAATTCTGATAGACATAGATCAAAAGATTGAATGAACAATATTATACTATAAAAATATAAGGTAATAAAAGAACTTAACGCATCTTTCACGCCATTTTTGAGCTAAATTATGTAAAATCCTCCATAAGCTGCTACATATATATATATATATATATATATATATTATATATATATATATAAATAACTCTCAAAGTAATGGTTTTATTGATTATTTATCTGCAAATGACTTCAAATTTAAATAATTTAGCATATGGCTTAAAATATTATATGCATATGAAAATAGAATTTAAGGGGTATACAATTAAGAATTTGGGGTTATCTGTATAGATTTGAAAATGTAAGGAGGTTTATTATTAAGTTTTGAAGGTTAAGGAAATTATTTATACATGGTTCCAACTTTTAAGAAAATTTGTGTAATTTAATTCTTTTCATGAAAGAGGTTATAAACTACTGAGGAAATTTAATTCTTTAATTTTGAAAATATAATAAAATTTGTAGTATCATTCATCGTTGTTAATTTATTTTACATAAAATATTTAAAGTTTAATGATCTTCTTAAATCTTCATATAAATTTGAAAGGACAAAAAGTATATTTTTGTTAGCTCTTAAATAAAGGCTAATGGAAAATAAAAAGATGAGATGGAGACAAAAGCAGATATATCATATTCCCTAAATTGTAATTTGAGGAGACGTGTCACTTCTGCATTTGATTCTTTTATTCTTTTATTCTTTTATTATGATTGAACGGCACGTGTTCAAGTTATGACATATTCCCACATGTTCTAAATATAAAACATGATTGATTTTTTTTAAGGGATTAAAAAAAGCTAAGTTATTTAATTATATCATATATTGTATATCCTTAGATTATATATTAGTTTATTAGTCAAACTAATTAATTTAGAGAAAATAAAATAAAATATAAACATTCTAAAGAAATTTAATTAATTTCTTTAATCTCTTCAAAAAAGCAAGGTACTGAAAACTGGACCGGGCATTGAACCGGTCAAGGCACTGGGTTAAGGGTCAGTGATTCAGACCGGGGTCAACCCGGGGGTCAAACCGGGGGTTAGACCGGGGTCAATTTAAAAAATATATATAATTTAAATGTTCATACATATCTTTCAAAAAACTATATGAAAGTTATTTTTCAACTAATAGTCCAATATAACCTCCTGAACCTAATACCTATAAAAATATCATTAAATATATAAGGATTTTTCCCCAACCAATGCTAAAAATATTCCACAATCCTTTTAAAGCTCCTTATAAATAAAAAACTGTTAAGAATTTTTTTTTTTAAAAAAAAAGCCAAAATGACTTCATTTGGAGTGTAAAAAAGTAAAAAAAAAAAAAAGGGATCAAACCGTGACTAGTCCGGGTCAGGCCGGTTCACCCCGGTTCAGGCCGGTTCACACTGGGTCAGACTGGGTTGACCGGTTCACCGGTTTTTTCCCCTCACCCGGACCGGACCAATGACCGGTTCACCGGTTTCCGGTCTGAACCGGCCGGTCCGGTCCGGTTTTCCATACATTGCAAAAAAGTTAACTATATCTTATATTTAGGATCGGAGGGAGTATGTATTATTGTATGAGTTTTTTTTTTTAGCTGAGATCTATCCTTTGTTTTTTTTTTTTTTGATGAACCATAATTACACAATTTAGTAGAGAAAGTATAGTAATGGCCAAAAAAAAGTAGAGAAAGTATAGTTTACAAAATAACGTAACAAAATATAAACATCACGTAGTTAATAGGTGAGACGCCACTGAACTATTTTGGTTAATAATGATTTTAATATGGGATTTCATAATAACTTGGCAGTGAACTGGAAAATTTGTAGCCTGAGTTGCTCTCTCCTGCTTTAAAATGAAGACCAAAGCTTCCCGGAGCGCCAGCAATTGTAGGTGTAGGATTCCAATCCTAGTTTGTGGAGTAATTGTCCATTGATGAAACTCCTGCTGATTGAAAAAGATCTTGATAAACATTTGCCGTGGCTTCCTTCTTGATTGGTTAATGCTGAAGGGTCCATTTGGGTTAGCGGTGTCATAAACTACTTTTTTTTAATCTAACTTTTATAAAAGTCAGATTGGAAAAATGATTTGAGTTTAGATTGACGGTGACAGAAATGGTTTTTTTTTTTTTTTTGGAAAAGTTAGACTTTTGAGCTTCTTCTCAAAAGCTACTTTTGGAAAAAAAAAATCTAGTTGCCAAAACGCCAACCCACACACCTCATTTTTTTAAAAGCCAATTCCACCGTGCTTTTTTTCAGAAAAAAAAGCTATGTTTGGGATGGTGGTGACACGCTGGAAGATGACATCCCAACGAAAAGGAGACCGCGCTTAAAAATTATGCCTCTCTTCCTCAACTAAGGAATTGTCCTATGAAAGGTCAATAACATGAGATCGTTGTTGGAACTGATACGTAGTAGCATTTGCTTTCGATTGTGCCGAAGAAATAACGTGGTGTAGAGTAATATGAGCTCTTGCATGACAAATTCTCTTGCGTGCAAACCACAAAGACTCTAGTAACTGAAAAGGCAAGTATGTTATAAAATTACCAGGATCTTTGTGGTTTAACAACCATGTAACTATCTACTGGTTTAAAGAAATATTAGAGGCATCATGGACTCTAAAACCAGCAGTTAAAGCAAACCAACACGCCCTAGAAACTGAACAGTAAAGAAACAAATGATCAAGAGATTTATTATCATTAGCTCGAAAATAGCATACCTCATGAGCTAGTTGTAATGCCCCAATATGTATATAAGGAATCATGACTCTAAAAGTGAATGTAATTAATGTTAGATAAATACTTTCGGAGAATACAATGTGAATTATGACCCGAATCATCAGTGAAAAGTGCCTAAACCTTGTGTTTAAGTTTAATTATGTGGAAAAGTCTATATTAGACTAAATGAGAGGGGGAGGGCGCATGGCATGAGAGATGGGGTCAATAATGTGTTAAGTGGAAATCAAACTAAAATTACCATAGCCAAGGGCAAAACAGGAAGAAAGAAAATTTATCGGCCAATTAGTCAGCTACCGAAGAGGAAATTGGCTATCAACTAAAAGAGTAAATGGTGTGACTAAATGGCTAAGGGAATTAGTTAGTGTAATCATTTGGTTACATGCATTTTGGAAGAAGTCATAGGATCATGACACTTGGCACCATTGAATTGAGTTTGACAAAGTCAAAAATTTCAACTCCCTTCCCTCTCTCCTCTCAAGTCGGCTAAGTGTGTGTGAGGGGATTGAAAAATTTGATTTCATCATCTCATACTCTCTTTCTTCAGATCTCTTGATCAGCCAAACAAGGAGGAGGAAAGAGAAAGTGAAACCAAGGTAAAATGAGATCTTCCTCTTGCATTTTAACCTTGAAGATTATCCCTAATGCTCAAATCCTCTTCTTTAATCTTATTCTTCTTGATGAAAGCTCCATTTGTATAGTCTTACATTTTCAAGAGGAGGTGTTTTGTGAACTCAAGAAAAGCTAGTTGTTGGAGAATTGAAGAACAAGTTGGTGGAAGAGGAAAGGGTGAGCAAAAGGCATCTTTTGATATGTATATTATGGCTATTGGTTGAGTATTTGAGCTTGTGGGTTTTTACCCTAATTTTCGTGATTTAGATTTTAGAGAGTTCATGGTGTTTAGTTGATTAGAATGGTGTCTTGTATTGCGTGTTGAGTAATGGAATTGATTTGGAAACTTGAATGTGAAGTTTGGAAGTTTTGAGTCTTATGTTGAATCATTGCCCCAAAACAGAACATGAGAAAGGAATGTGAATTTGGTTGTTTTGATATTTCCATTCTATGTGAGAAACTATGCGGGGAATAGTCTCAGTAGTGAATTTTGACCTTTGGAAACAATTGTTGAAAAACTAGAAATTCTGTCAAGTGAAAATTTTGTACAGGGGAGTTACTTTGCATGGTGTTTTGAAATGTAAATGTTGTCAAAAAGTTGTGAAACTTTCTAGTTATATAGTAGACATTGCAAGCTTTAAAATGATATAAAATTTGTGTCATTTCAATGTGTGTGCGAAAAGTTATGATCGTTGGAAGTCAGCCAAGAAACAGGTCACTTCTTGGCCGCGGCCAGGGGTTCTTGGCCGCAGCCAACAAGTGTCTGACCAGTTCTCGGCCTTGGCTAAAAGGGCCCTGGCCTCTGCCCAAAACCTTCTAACCTGATCTTAGCCGCGTCCTAAAAGTTTCTGACTTTCAAAATCTGGCATTTTGAACTTCCAAAAGGTGGTTTTAGTCTAGTTCTTCCTAACCCTTTAGGCTTTTGTTTGATCTTCTTATAGCTACCTAAAGGTCTCAAATAATAACCAACCCTAAGTATTTTGGAGTTGAGAATTGAATAAGGAATAACTCGTTGCCCTTGATTATGATTTATATGACTTGTCATCCGCTCTGAGTGTAAGAAACTGGTGCCTGAGCAGGAACAAAAAGAACAAGGTAGTGACTCTTTCTCTTATATCATATATGATTCTTGTATGTTTGTGCTTATCATTGAATCGTGATGAACGGGAAGGCCACATGTAATGCCCCAAATTTTGATTAAGGGCTAATGATAATTATTATGAATGATTTGGTAAATTAAAGTTGATTTGATATCTGAATTAATTATTGAAAATATCCAACACCCTATTTTTTGGCATAATTATGTGACAAATAATTATTTGGGCTAAAAATGAGAGAAATGACACATTTAGAAGAGAAAAACAATATAAATATGTGTTATATGGCAATTTAAGTTAATGTGCCAAAATCAGTGGAAAATTAGAAAGAATAGAAATTTGTCGGTTAATTAGTCAGTGATTAATGAAGAAATTAATTGCTAACTAAGAGGAAATGAGATATGTGACTAAATGGCTAATGAAGTGGTTAGAGTAACTAATTAGTTACTTACTTTATAAGAACCAATGAGAGTTTGACAAGTGGCAAACAATTATCATGAGAGAGGCTATTAAGAAGTCAAATGGAGATTAAGAAATCATTTCTTTCCCTTATTTTTCGCTGAAGAAGCATGGGAGTGTGAGAAATCATCATTCTTCATCTTCTTCCTCACTCTTCTCTCTCATTTCTCTCTCCTATTTTCTGTGGCGATTGTTAAAGAGGAAAGAGGAAGTGTTCTTGATTAAGGTAAGCATTTTAACCCTCTAAATGACTCCAAATGCTAAAACTCCTTTCCTTAATCTTGTTCCTTAGGTTGAGGGCTTCATTTTGATGGTTATAAATTGACCATTGGTGTTGGTTTGTGCCCTCAAGGAAATCTAAGGATTGGTTAATGAAGGAACCTCTTCGAGAAAGTTGTTGAGGTAAGTGAAATGAATCTTTCCATATGAGTTTTGTGACATTTGATTGAGTTTGGAAATTTCTGGGATTTTGGCCTTATTTTCGAAAATGAGGATCATTGTGTGTATGGCATGTTATTGTTATGGAATGGCTGTTTTAGGATGTGATTTGGATAGATAGAATTGGGTTTGAACTTGAAATGGAAAATTTGAAGTTTTAGGGAGGTTATGTTAGATGTTGCCTAAAACCAAGCATGATAATAGAATAGGATTTTGGTAGTTTTGATGTTTTCATTGGATTTCTTGTGCAAGTTTATGGGGGAGTAGCTTTAGTTGAGAATTTGGGATCATTGGAAATGTTAGAACCGGCTATCACCCAAGAGGAGGGGTGAATTGGGTGTATAATAAAAACTTAAGAACTTTAAAAATCTTTTCGTATCTTAATGAAAGCGGTAAGTATGAAGGTTTATAAATCAACAGTTAGATTAAATAATATATACTGGAAATATAAGAGTTTAGGGAAGAGAATATGCAAACTGTGATTTATCCTGGTTCGGTCCAATCTGTGATGGCCTACGTCCAGTCCCCAGGCTCCTCCTGAGATTTTCAAATCCACTATCTTCTTGTTTAATCCGGGCACAAGAAAAGCCTTTACAATCCCACAAGTTTAGCCGGGTACTTGTGAAACCTTTTACAAATCTCTCACTGAAATACTCCCCCTTACGGCAAGTCTTACGAGCAGAGCAATCCCGAAGATCTTCCTCTCCTGCTTACTCATGCAAGTCTTACGAGCAGCAACGTTCTCTCCTGCTTACACCCTTGTAAGTCTTATGAGCAGCAACGTTCTCTACTGCTTGCACCTTGTAAGTCTTACGAGCAGAATGTCTTACTGGCAATTCTCTCTACAGCTTCTCCGTAAGAAAATCAACCCTCTCAAGGTCCCTCTACCTTGAGATCAACTCAGAAATATAGATGAAAGTGTTTACAGACTCTCTCACAGAGTGGATATAATACTCACTGAAGTACAATACAAATAATCACTTTCTCAATGAAAAGTAATATTGAAACCGCAGAACAGAGAGTGTTTGGGTAGAAGCAGAGGATTCATGTTATTCGCATGTTGGTGTCGTTGCACTGTTTTCTCTGTCTTCTATCGACTTTGAGTGCTCTCTTATTTATAGTTGATGAAGATGATGACCGTTGTGAGCATTCATCCGTTGGAGTCATTTTGTCCGTTGAGCATATTTGAAAAACAAGCTACCATGAGATTGTTAGATCTCATGTTTTGATGATAAGAAAAGAATGGTTTGAAAAGGAAATGATTAATGATCAAGTTTGAACTAAGTAATGACAGGAACAAGCTTTACTTGAAGTTAGCATGGAAGTAATGAAGATTGGCCATGAGAAAATGCTGAGGAACTTGATCAGAAGCAAATATTCTAAAGCATTACTCGAGGAGCTACTCGAGTAATGAGACAAAACTTGAAGTAACCAAGAGACAACTTGCAGTAACATGCCACCATTACTCGAGGCGCTACTCGAGTAACCAGGTAAAAACTTGGAGTTGCTCTCGGCCTGCTAATGTTACTCGAGGAGGTACTCGAGTAACCATGTGAAAACTTCCAGTTGCCTTCAAGTTTTTCCAATGATACTCGAGGAACTACTCGAGTACCTGTGTTTCTAAAAATGTGGACCTCTCGGCAGTTTGTACCACTGCTAATGTTACTCGAGGAGCTACTCGAGTAACCCTGTGAAAACTTCCAGTTGCCTTCAAGTTTTCCCCATGATACTCGAGGAGCTACTCGAGTAACTCTGGTTCTGAAAATATGTAACTCTCGGCAACTTGTACCACTGCCAATGTTACTCGAGGAGCTACCCGAGTAACATACTAAAGTAAGTAAAAACTTGAGGTTGGTACCCGATTAACCTGATCTCTCTTTGTTTCATCTTCCTCGAGTACTTACTCTAGTATACAAGTTTTTCATGCTTTATTTTAAGTGAATTCCTCGAGTAAGTACCCCAGTATGCAAAAATATTTTCAAAGTAAACTTCAAGTCATTACCAGGGTAAGTTATGCTTAAAAGTCTTAGTTACTCGAGGTAGTACCCGAGTAACCAATGCAAAAATGAGTGCATTACTCGAGTCCCTACTCGAGTAACAAGGTAATTGCTCTCGGCCTTGAAATCCTGCCAACATTACTGGAGTAGAGCATCGAGTAATCAAAAGTTTTTTAAAGGATTACTCGAGGTGTTACCCCAGTAATCTATGAAGTTGCAAAAGCATTACTGGAGTAGCTACCCGAGTAAATAACTATTCCCAAAGGTTTGAAATTTAGTTTACTCCATGCACTACCCGAGTAATCTTATATTTATTCATTGACTTGCAGTTGAACAATGATTTCTCGATGTTACTCAAGGAGCCACTCGAGTAAACTTCAAGTGTTACTCGAGGAGCTACTCGAGTAAGCACACTCAGAAATTTAGAAATCATTCAAACTTTCATTATATTGTTTCCTATATGATTAACCTTTCATTGTATTAGTATTCTTAGTCTATTTACAGAGAAACAATGAAGAAATCATTTCAAGAGATGGAAGTCAAAAGAAACGTTCAAATGCCAACCACCGCCAACGGATATTTTTCAAAAACTTGAAAAGTCAATAGTGGCTGCGCACTCACCAACGGACAAAAGGAAATGTCCCAACGGTCATCAACAACTTACCTATATATGGGAACCTTCAAACAGAGAAAGAACAACATAGCACACATACGAACGTATCATTAAGTTCATTGATCTGTTTTCACGTTGAAATTGTATTTCTATGCTTCAGTGATTATCATTCACTCTGTAAGAGAGATATTTCATTCAAACTCAATATTTGTTATTGAGATAACTTAAGGTTGTGAAACCTTGAGTTGGGATTGGATTACAACCTGTAAGGGGGAGCGAGTGTCCAGGTGAAAGGAACTTGCTTGTACTGAGGTGCCAAGAACCCACTGAATCTTGGAAGCTATAGTGAAACTCTCAGAGAATCTCTGAGGACTGGACGTAGGTCAAAGTGGTTGTGACCGAACCAGTATAACTCCTGGTGTACACTTCGGTGATATTTCTCCTTACTTATTACTGTTTTAATTCTTTTGTCAAAGTTTTATATTTTCGAAAGAAATTTTAGTATCACCCAATTCACCCCCCTCTTGGGTGAAACGCTTGATCTAACATTTGGTATCAGAGCGTAGGTCTTCTTGTTAAGGTATAACAACCTAAGAAGGATCCAATGGCAAGCATGGGTGAAGGAATTCTTCCCGACGGAGCATCCATCACTAGACGTCCTGGTTTCAATGGAGAACACTTTTCTTTCTGGAAAGCAAAATTCAGAGTGTTCGTGATGGCTACTGAATATGGGCTATGGGATGTAATTGAGAGTGGAAATTATCAACCTACAAAGACTGTAGATTCTCAGAAAATTCCAAAGACGCCAGCGGAATATGATGAGAATGACAAGAAACTTATCACTCTCAACAGCAAGGCAATTCTGATGTTACAAAGTTCTTTGAGTCAAAATGAATACTTCAGAATTTGCACACTTCCAACAGCAAAGGAAATGTGGGAAGCTCTGGAAATAGCTCATGAAGGAACTTCGGGAATAAAGGAGAATCGAATCAACACCTTGATCACTGAATTCGATCTACTTCGAATGAAATCAGGTGAGTCAATTTCTGAATTCGAACTTAGATATACTCATCTTGTTAATCAACTTGCAGCACTAGGTAAAGTCTATGATCAAAATACCCAAGTATGAAAGATTTTGAATATTCTTTCTAAAGAGTGGGAGGCCAAAGTCACTGCGATAGAAGAGGCAAAAGGAGAATCAATGAGATCAGTTGCTTCTCTATTTGGAAGTCTTTCTGAATATGAAAGCAAATTAAAGTTCAAACGGGAACTAGACGACATCAGTGACAAAAGAAACAAAGGTCTAGCTCTAAAAGCGAAAGAAGAAAATCAAGATGAAGATGAGGAGTTTGATGATGATGAAATGGGCTTAATCATAAAACGATTCAGAAAGTTCTACAAGAAAGGTCAAGGCTTCAAACACTTTCAAAAAGGAGGAACTAGCAGCAAAGACCATATCATTTGCTATGAATGTGGAAAACTAGGACATATCAAATCAGAATGTCCAGAGCTCAATCAAAAGAGCAAAGAAAAGAGAAAAGGCAAATTCTTTAACAAAAAGAAGGCCTTTGTATCTGCTATATGGGGAGATAGTTCCTCTGACGAAGAAAGTGATGAAGAAGAAGTAGCCAATATATGTCTTGTTGCTCAAGAAGAGACAGAAGAAGAGGTAAATGATTCTGAACCTACCTATGATGAATTACTCTCTGAATATAATGCTTTACATTCTGAATTCATCAAAGTAGTTAAAGAATTAATTGTTTTCAAAAAGAAAAACAAAGCTCTTGAAATTGAACTTAAAGAAAGTTCAGAAAAGAATTGTAAAAATTGTTCTTCGTTGAAAAAGAAAAACATTGATCTCACAAAAACTCTTGAAAAATTTACCAAAGGAAGTGAGATGCTAAGTGTGATTTTAAAAGAACAACGATTTGTAAATAACCGATCTGGTATTGGATATGATCCAAAAACAGATAAAAGGAAAGGTAAAAAGAAAGTAGGAGGAAAGCCATATTTAAATTATTTCCAGCATTCTGTGCATATATTAATCCTTTTGCATTTTGTAATTACTGTAATAGAAAAGGACATTATACCTCTTCATGCATTCATAAGAAGAAAAGAACAATAGGAACCTACAAATGGGTACCTAAAGGCACATATGTTCAGAAAATCATTTATACTAACCCAAAAGGACCCAAAAAGAAGTGGGTACCTAAGACTTAGTCATTTGATTGCAGGTATGTCTTAAAGCATCCAAAAATAACAAGTGGTTCATAGACAGTGGATGCTCTAGACATATGACCGGTGATTTCGAAAGTTTTACCACATTGCAACCTAAGGAAGGAGGAAAGGTAAAATTTGGAGGAAATCAATCCGGAAAAATAGCAGGAATTGGTGAAATAAAAAATGACAAAGGCATACAAATCAAAGATGTATATTACGTTGAAGGCTTGTGTCATTATTTGCTGAGCGTAAGTCAAAGTGCAGATAAAGACAACTGGATAATATTTGATTCAGAGGAATGTCTAATTATCAACAAGAGTGACTTACAGCTTGATAAGAAGAATATCAAGGCTAAGCTCAGAGCAAAAAGGGAAGGTAATTGCTATACTCTAGATATTAGTAGAAATGAATCTGAAAACTGTTTTCTGAGTAATACCGATGAAAGCTGGTTATGGCATAAGAGATTGGCTCATGTCAATATGCATCAACTAGGGAAATTACTCAAAAAGGATTTAGTGCTTGGATTACCCAAAGTTAATTTCAAAAATGACTTGATTTGTGATCCATGTCAAAAGGGTAAACAAACTAAATCATCTTTCAAATTGAAAAATGAGATTTCAACAAATAGACCATTACAATTACTACATATGGATTTAGTTGGACCAGCAAGAGTAAAGAGTCTTGGTGGCAACTTATATTCATTGGTCATTGTTGATGATTTCTCTAGATTTACATGGGTTATTTTTCTATCATCAAAAGATGAAACCTTTGAAGAATTTATTATTTTTGCCAAGAAAGTGCAAAATGAGAAAGGTATGTCTATTGCAGGTATTAGGACTGATCATGGTGGAGAATTTAAAAATCAAGCCTTTGAAGAGTATTGTGATACTAATGGCATTGATCACAATTTCTCTGCTCCAAGGACGCCCCAACAAAATGGAGTTGTGGAACGCAAGAATAGAGTGCTTACTGAAATGGCTAGAACAATGTTAAATGAAAAGAACATGTCTCAAGTTTTCTGGGCTGATGCTATGAGTACAGCATGTTATATTTCAAATAGAGCCTATATCAGAACGAAACTTGGGAAGACACCATACGATCTATTCAAAAGAAGGAAGCCAAGCATTGCTCATCTACACATCTTTGGTTGTAAGTGTTTCATTCATAATAATGGTAAAGATAACTTAGGAAAATTTGATTCTAAAACTGATGAAGGAATTTTCCTAGGATATTCTAACCGAAGTAAAGCATATAGAATTTTCAATAAAAGAACTTGTGTTGTTGAAGAATCAATTCATGTTGTATTTGATGAATTTGAATCCTTTGACAAAACCATTGATGAAGAACAGGAAGTTGTTTTAAATCAAGAAAATGGTCAATCTATTTCTACGTCTCTTATTCCAGAAGTTGATGAAACTAAGGAAGAAGAGCAATCTCTAGGACAACCTAAAGCCTGGAAATACAATAGAAGTCATCCCTTAGATCAAGTCATAGGAGATGTGAATGAAGGGATCAAAACCAGAAATAGAGTTTTCAATGAAGTAAGTTTTTTTGCATTCATTTCTGAGATTGAACCTTCTAACATTGATGAAGCCCTGTCAGACAATGATTGGGTTATAGCAATGCAAGAAGAATTAAATCAATTTGAGAGAAATCAAGTTTGGGATTTAGTACCCCGACCCAAGGATCATCCGATCATTGGAACTAAATGGGTATTCAAGAACAAACTCGATGAATCCACAATTATTGTCAGAAACAAGGCAAGGTTGGTGGCCAAAGGCTATAATCAGGAAGAAGGGATTGATTATGAAGAAACGTATGCTCCAGTGGCTAGATTGGAAGCTATACGTGTACTCTTAGCCTTTGCATGCATCAAAGGATTCAAACTCTATCAAATGGATGTAAAGAGTGCATTTCTAAATGGTTATATCATGGAAGAAGTGTATGTAGAACAACCTCCAGGTTTTGAGGATGTTACTAAATCTGACCATGTTTTCAAACTCAAAAAGGCTTTATATGGTTTAAAACAAGCTCCTAGAGCCTGGTATGAAAGGCTCAGCAAGTTTCTTATCGATCAAGGTTTTGTACGAGGAAAAGTTGATACAACATTATTTATAAATCGAAAACATGATGATATTTTAATTGTTCAAATATATGTTGATGATATTGTTTTCGGTGCTACTAATGAATCTCTGTGTAAAGAATTTTCTGAGATAATGCAGGGAGAGTTTGAGATGTCAATGATGGGAGAATTGAATTTCTTTCTTGGTTTGCAAATCAAACAAAGAAAGAATGGAATCTTCATATCTCAAACAAAGTATTTAAAAGAGCTATTGAAGAAGTATGGAATGGATGAAGCAAATGGCTCAGACACGCCTATGAGCTCAACAACGTTGCTTGATGCTGATGTCAAAGGGAAAGACTACAATATCACAAAATATAGAGGAATGATTGGATCATTACTCTATCTCACGGCAAGCAGACCAGACATCCAATTTAGTGTTGGCATATGTGCAAGATATCAATCGGCGCCAAAGGAATCACATGCTGAAACAGTCAAATGAATCTTTAGATACCTTGCTGACACACCAGAATTGGGTCTATGGTATCCCAAAGGAAGAAGTGAATATCTAGTTGCATATTCAGATTCTGATCATGGAGGATACAAGATAGACAGAAAGAGCACCAGTGGACAAGGACAATTCCTTGGAGGATATCTTGTATCATGGTTCAGCAAGAAACAAAATACAGTGTCTCTTTCGTCAACGGAAGCCGAATATGTTGCAGTCTCAAGTTGTTGTGCACAAGTGATATGGTTAAAACAACAACTACAAGACCTTGGTATTTATCTCAAGGAAATACCAATCTATTGTGACAATACAAGTACGATAAGCTTGGCAAAGAATCCAGTTCAACACTCTAGAACCAAGCATATCGATGTTAGACATCACTTCATCAGAGATCATGTTCAAAAGAAAGATGTGAAAGTGATATTCATTCCTACTCATCTTCAACTAGCAGATATCTTCACAAAACCCCTTGCAAAAGATCAATTTCTATTCATTAGAAGAGAATTGGGAATGGTAAATCCCAATGAGTTATAAGAAATTTCAGTATTTCATAATATTAGATGAAGTCATTTGATAATGTTTTGATGATCACTAACTTAAGCATCGGAGTATATAGAAACTTGTTTTGCAGGAAGAAAGAAACTCTGTTTTGAGAGACAAAAACAGAGATTATCAGAGGACACATTTACTGGAGTACCAACTTGAAGTTTTGGCTAAGACAGAAGCAATACCCGAGGACCAACTTGAGGTAAAGTAATACGTTACTCGAGTAGGTACTCGAGTAATGACCTCCAAAACTGGAAGTAACGGATTAAGTTACTTAATTTTCAAACATAACGGTTTAGTTTTCAAAGAAATGAAGAGTCAGAAGTTAGAAAGCTGTTTACCCGAGGCAGGCCTCGAGTAAACTCGAAGCTTACTCGAGGAAGGCCTCGAGTAATGTCGGAGTTCAGATTCTCAAAGTGTTGAATAATGACTCAAATTTGACCCAAATGGACTATAAATGATCGAGGGAACATTCATGGATAATTACTATATTATTCATACCAGGTACGTAATTTAAATAAATTATTTTTGAATTTTTCTGTATAAACACCCGAGGATGGTCTCGATTAAAGTTGAACATTACTCGAGTAAGGCCTCGAGTAAAGTCGGGTTTTAGGTCTTTATCTTGCGCAAACTCGGTCATTTCCACAAAATCTCCTCAAGTAAATCACTATACACCCTTTCAAAAACTTTTCTCAATCGATTCCTTGCCTCATTTCTGTCAAAACCCAACTGATTTCAAGTCCAAAAACTTCCTATTTTGTTCAAAATCTTTGTGCCCTAAGACTCGCGACAGTGACCCTGTTTTACTGAGATTCTTGAATTTCTGTGTTTCAAGATGGTTAGAACCAAGAATCTCAACTTCACAGATTCCTCTGATTCACAACAAAACCCTGATCTCCTTTCTCCTCTTCCAACAAAGAGAAGAAAGTTAATCCCAAGACCAAAAGCCAAAATTCCTCTTCAACTTCAATCAAAACCTAAAGCCAAAGGTGTGGTGATTAAAGAGCCTATTGTGACTAGGGCTCAATCTAAAAAGAGTACATCTACTGGAAGAAGCAAAGGTGTCAAATCTCCCTCACCTTCTCACTCTGACTCCTCTACACCCTCTTTCACTCCAAAGCCTATCAAAAAGCCAAAATATGACAAAAATGTGGCTAAGGCAATGGCTAGGATCATTGACCAAATGGAGAAGGGTCAATCTTCCAAGAAGTCCAAGATTCCAGAAGCAGAGATCACTACCCCTCCAAAGGGATTCAATGTGGGCAAACTGGTGGAGTCTCCCAAGTACTTAACTCAATTCTCCAGAAGAAAAGTGTGTAAGACACACTATATGGATCTCAGGCTACTTCAGGAGGTATTGAAGTACGATCTTAGTCCTTATCTAGATTCTTTTATGCCTTGGTTGTCCATTAGATTGCCTTTTTGCACAAAGGTAATCACTCATTTCTATTGCAACCTAGAGATCATAGATGAACCTAACCGAACCTCAGTTGAGGAAGAGATGACCACAACTGTGAGAGGTCAAAAGATTTTAATTTCACCATCCAGAATTAACTTGTGGTTAGGAATAGAGAACGCCCCAGATGATATATATTCTGAGCTTGAGCCAAATCAAAATTTTACTATCCTTAAGCCCGGTGAGTTAGTTGGCCCCCTCAATTTTAAACCGAGTGATATGTGTGATCATCACAGGGTCCTATGGTACATCTACTCTAGGTCCCTAGTGAACAAAGCCAACAACTATACCCACTTCTCCAATAGGGACTATAGATGGTTTGCTTCACTTCTCCTGAAGGAGCAAAAGGATCTGGGAGAGTATATATTTTCAGAGATGAAAAGGTACAAGGTGGATGGAAAGGGTACTACTCCAATGCCATATCCCCAGATTGTGTCTCTAATTCTGAAAGAGAACAAAATATGGTATTTGGATAGCAAGGAGCCAATTGAGAGGTTGACTCCGGTCGGAAGGAACCAGATAGGGAAACTGAACCTTGATATTCCTCTCAAAGGCCCTCTGGAGTCTGGGTCCAAGAAGAAGCGGAAGGCCACTGAGGCAGAGACCAGTAGGATGGATGACACTCAGTCATCGGCTCCAGCAGCTACCACATCATCACCATCCTTCCTCAATGCCACTCTCCAACACTTTATGGAGAATATGCTCAAAGGTTTCCATGTGGATATAGCCAACACGAACGCTGAGCTAATTACCAATACCAACTTCAAGATGGGAGAGCTGGTTGAGAGAATTGACAAAAGGCATGAGGAGCTGGTTGAGAGAATGGATAGGAGACATGAGGAGTTGCTAGCAGAGCAACGTGCCCAGGGAGAGACCTTAAGATTGATCCTGGCACGATTGGATTCCTTGGGTCCTGGACCTTCTGCCGGTCCCTCCTCATCTGCACCACCTCTAGTAGACCCTCCTTCAGACATTCCTATTCCTGAGGCTGAACCATCTACCCCTCTGGTTTCTGATCCACTTAAGCCCCAAGGGAAAGATATCTTATTCACAGTGGATGATCCTGAAACCCATGAGACTACACATATTATCATCAATGATTCACCTCCCAAGCCACAGCCAGACACCGCTTCTAAACCTATTCCCTCTCCTACCCACACTGAGGAAATATCTCCCTCTTCCTCACCTGAACAGCATACACCTGAGGTGGAGATTACTCCTGAGACTTTAACCACCCCAGAAGGAGAAACCTCTACTATGGTTGTCTTCCAACCTTCTCCTCCCGGTGATGACATCTATATCCCTCCACTTCATCTGCCTGATCCAGTACCCTCTAGTTCATTTGATTCTTTAGAATCAAATGATTCTATGGTTCTTCCAGCAACACCCATTTCCATGGCCAAGCCTCCTAGCCCTCCACTTGATTGATGAAGCCAAAAAGGGGGAGAAGAGCTTGAGAGTGATTTTGTGGATTTGTCCTAGCTTATCATGGGTATTTGGGTGTACATGGGATTTTAGGGAGCTTTTTGATTTCAGTTCTTGTAATTTGAAAGTTTTAAGATTAATGCAAGTGTGTTATAATTTCATTTTTAAGTTCATTACAGTTTTTTGAATTATGATACATGTTTGATCTAATGAAGTTGTTATGTATGCAAGGTATATTCAATCTTAATAAGAAATAATTAATTAAGAATCCAATTTGAAAAACCATGTTCAAAATCACCAAGTTTTGTCATCATCAAAAAGGGGGAGAATGTTAGATCTCATGTTTTGATGATAAGAAAAGAATGGTTTGAAAAGGAAATGATTAATAATCAAGTTTGAACTAAGTAATGACAGGAACAAGCTTTACTTGAAGTTAGCATGGAAGTAATGAAGATTGGCCATGAGAAAATGCTGAGGAACTTGATCAGAAGCAAATGTTCTAAAGCATTACTCGAGGAGCTACTCGAGTAATGAGACAAAACTTGAAGTAACCAAGAGACAACTTGCAGTAACATGCCACCATTACTCGAGGCGCTATTGGAGTAACCAGGTAAAAACTTGGAGTTGCTCTCGGCCTGCTAATGTTACTCGAGGAGGTACTCGAGTAACCATGTGAAAACTTCCAGTTGCCTTCAAGCTTTTCCAATGATACTCGAGGAACTACTCGAGTACCTGTGTTTCTAAAAATGTAGACCTCTCGGCAGTTTGTACCACTGCTAATGTTACTCGAGGAGCTACTCGAGTAACCCTGTGAAAACTTCCAGTTGCCTTCAAGTTTTCCCCATGATACTCGAGGAGCTACTCGAGTAACTCTGGTTCTGAAAATATGTAACTCTCGGCAACTTGTACCACTGCCAATGTTACTCGAGGAGCTACCCAAGTAACATACTAAAGTAAGTAAAAACTTGAGGTTGGTACCCGATTAACCTGATCTCTCTTTGTTTCATCTTCCTCGAGTACTTACTCTAGTATACAAGTTTTTCATGCTTTATTTTAAGTGAATTCCTCGAGTAAGTACCCCAGTATGCAAAAATATTTTCAAAGTAAACTTCAAGTCATTACCAGGGTAAGTTATGCTTAAAAGTCTTAGTTACTCGAGGTGGTACCCGAGTAACCAATGCAAAAATGAGTGCATTACTCGAGTCCCTACTCGAGTAACAAGGTAATTGCTCTCGGCCTTGAAATCCTGCCAACATTACTGGAGTAGAGCATCGAGTAATCAAAAGTTTTTTAAAGGATTACTCGAGGTGTTACCCCAGTAATCTATGAAGTTGCAAAAGCATTACTGGAGTAGCTACCCGAGTAAATAACTATTCCCAAAGGTTTGAAATTTAGTTTACTCCATGCACTACCCGAGTAATCTTATATTTATTCATTGACTTGCAGTTGAACAATGATTTCTCGATGTTACTCAAGGAGCCACTCGAGTAAACTTCAAGTGTTACTCGAGGAGCTACTCAAGTAAGCACACTCAGAAATTTAGAAATCATTCAAACTTTCATTATATTGTTTCCTATATGATTAACCTTTCATTGTATTAGTATTCTTAGTCTATTTACAGAGAAACAATGAAGAAATCATTTCAAGAGATGGAAGTCAAAAGAAACGTTCAAATGTCAACCACCGCCAACGGATATTTTTCAAAAACTTGAAAAGTCAATAGTGGCTGCGCACTCACCAACGGACAAAAGGAAATGTCCCAACGGTCATCAACAACTTACCTATATATGGGAACCTTCAAACAGAGAAAGAACAACATAGCACACATACGAACGTATCATTAAGTTCATTGATCTGTTTTCACGTTGAAATTGTATTTCTATGCTTCAGTGATTATCATTCACTCTGTAAGAGAGATATTTCATTCAAACTCAATATTTGTTATTGAGATAACTTAAGGTTGTGAAACCTTGAGTTGGGATTGGATTACAACCTGTAAGGGGGAGCGAGTGTCCAGGTGAAAGGAACTTGCTTGTACTGAGGTGCCAAGAACCCACTGAATCTTGGAAGCTATAGTGAAACTCTCAGAGAATCTCTGAGGACTGGACGTAGGTCAAAGTGGTTGTGACCGAACCAGTATAACTCCTGGTGTACACTTCGGTGATATTTCTCCTTACTCATTACTGTTTTAATTCTTTTGTCAACGTTTTATATTTTCGAAAGAAATTTTAGTATCACCCAATTCACCCCCCCTCTTGGGTGAAACGCTTGATCTAACAGAGATTTCCGTTGCAAAGCAGAGCGTCACGTTGAGGAGCCGCATGTCTCATTTTGAGCTGTACATCACATTGTGGAGCGGGATGAATTCGTTTGAGTTTCCAAACATTCTCTCATGGTGGGTCAGTTACTTGTCGTGGTAGGTAGCTGATGCTCGGTGTGTAATGATGTCGCCCGCCATTCTTGACTCTTTCATTTGAATCTGTAAGCTCACCGTTAAATTTCCTGTTTCACACTGTAAAATACTTAATCACTAATATGATGAAGTATTAGTCATGGGTATGTTGAATCATTGGTCAAAAGATGATTTTCTGGCTTCTGTGACTCATCACGTTGAGTGAAGATATTCGCTGTGACCTCCGTTCTTGAAGATACAACCCAAATATTTAATCTCCTGTTTTACACTTGAAATATATGTTAGATAATGTTTAGAAACAATAACAAGTGAAAACATAATGATTGTATAACGTTTAACCATGTTTGGATTGATGGTTGTGAGGCTCTGTTTTGTTTGTGCATTCTACCACGTTCTGTCGGGTCCTCACTTTGAGTGCAATATGCCTCACTCGAGTGCAGTTCATATTTCCACTTTCTGACTTCCTCTCGGGCAAGCACTCGCTGCACTTCACTCGCATATGCTCGAGTGAATTCTCGAATCACTCGAGCACAACCAGTCATGCTCGAGTGAGTTTCATGCTTCCACGTACAAACTTCTTCTCGGGTTATCACTTCCACGTCAAAACTTCCATGTGCTCGAGTGAGAAATCATCCAATGCTCGAGCATGGATCCTAGTGCTCGAGTGATGAAATTTTCTTCACGTTTCAGCTGCTTCTGGACATCACTCGCACAACTTTTTCAGAGAGTCAGTTTTTACACTCGCGGGTGATGTGGGGCCACTTTAGAAAAATTTTGTTTATTTGATTCAAATGATGTATCATAAGAAAGGTTTTGCCAAATGCATTCCAATGCAACAAGAATCAGCTCCAAACTTCTTGTATTCTGCAAGTTATGATCGAAAGAGTGTATATTTCGCTAGTCTGCACAAGTATCAACTTCCAGAAGGCATACCTCCTAGAATATACGTTCAAATTAGGCAAATTACATATCCATGGAAAGCTATTTGAGTCTACTTTCATTTGGCACTGGTCTCGTCTCAATCCGATGTGTAGTTTGTAAGTTACGAGCGAAATACCGAACCTGTGTCGAAAAGTGACGGTGATTTCACTGTCTTCTTCCACAGATCATATCTCCATCATTTGATCTTCTTTCAATGTGATCCTGGTGCCAAATTTACGTGTTGTGAGTCCTCTTTCATATGCCACCAGTTTCAGGTCAATCCGACGTGTGGTTTGAGAGATATGATCAAAATACCAGACCTCGCTCAGGCTGAACGTAAAACAGAGTAGAACAGAGTATACACCCCGTGCTCGAGTGAATCCATCTGTGCTCGAGTGTGTTCTTCCTGTGCTCGAGTGAAACACCTCGTGCTCGAGCATAACACCTCTAGAAGTGCCAAAACTCATATATAAGTCATCTTAGCTTCGTATTAACCTATTCCAACCATCATTTGATCATAGAAACCTCCGGTATCATTATAGAAACCTCCAATATCACATCTAACAACTTGAATCTTGATATTCATGATAGATCTACCAAGTTCTTCATTCTTCAATATCTTTCTTCTTGGTTTTCCTCTTGATAATAATTCTCCATAACCAAAGTAAGCATCTCCTTGATTATCTTCAATTTCTTTCTTCTTCTTCCTCTTGTTCATTTTCATTAATTCAATCTTCTTCATTCTTTGCTTGACTAATCTACAAAAATATGTAACATTAAATATAGTAGTTAGTCAAAGAAATACATTATATAAACTTTTTGCTTTTATCATTCCATATCTATATTTGACATCATCAAAACTAATCATATCTAACAGGAAACACTTGGGTAAAGACTGGGAAATGTTGTCAACTTTGTTACGTTTTTGGCTTCTGATAAGGATCACTCGAGTGCAGCATGATATGTTCTCTTTTAACTTTAGTTTTTCTGTTGTACTCCCATACAAATGGTAAGAGTGTAATGTCTTACTTGTGAGTGTTATGGGTTCTCACTCGAGTGAAGGTGTATTTGATACTATGAACTCATGTCTTGGGTTGTCACTCGCAGCCATTTCCTCAAGAGTGTGTCTTAGCACTCGCGAGTGTAAGTCATCACTCGAGTGTAGGGGTCCCTGCTCAAGTGATGTTCTCTTTTAAAAGTTCCTTGTGCTCTTGGGTGAGCACTTTCTGCACCTCACTTTGTAGGCCTTGAGTGAGCATTTGGCTATCACTCAAGTGTTGATCTTTATGCTCGAGTACAAATTTTCTCATCACTTGAGTGAAGCCTTCTTCACTCGAGTACAACAGTGAAAAATCTGTACTTTTACTTTTAAAAGGGGATCTTTGGAATAGTTCTTCCAACCCTTTTGGGTTTTTGTTAGAGGCATTTGTTGCTTCCCTAAAGGACATTAATGATAACCAATCTAAGTGTTGTGAAGTCATTTAAGTATTGAAATAGAGAACAACACTTTATTCCTAATTATGAATTATAGGATTTGACATTTGCCCTACTCGGGAGAAACCAGTGCCAGAGCACGCATAGAAGGACCAAGGTAGTGACTTTTGTCTTATGTTGTATATGATGCTTGGTATGCATGACTTATTATTGTGTGTTGTGAAAATTGTGGGCATGAAGCCATTGTAAAAATGTGAATATGTTATCGGCCGTAGGGCATTTCAGCGTGAGCAGTCGTAGGGGGTGATGGTTATCACACCTACCCCTGCCGTTGTAATTGCAGAGGTTGCGTTATGAAATCGTGGATTCCTGTTTGAGAATATGCCAGTATGGCTTTGATGTGTTGTGAAATGCATTATATGAAACCCAACTGTGGTGAATTATATTGTTGTGAACCATGTTGTGGTGCAATACAGCGTGAGCAGACGTAAGGGTGATGTAAGTCATACCTGCCCTTACCACTATAACCGCTGTTGTGATTGCCATGTGTTGTGTTATGATTTGATTTCATGCTTTATGGTTGTGCATACTATGAGTGATTGGATACTACGAGAATTCCTTAGAATCTCACTCTCCCAAAACAAATTTAAGACAGGGGCTGGTGGTTCTGAAGAGAAGTATGTGACGAAGGGTGGATAGAGCTCTGGGCTTGGAGTTAACTATTTTGGATAACTGGTTATCATTTTGTAAATCATTTGGATATTTTGTTGGGCATTACACGTATATTTTAGAGATATTGGATATTATTTGTGAAATCCCCTAGATTGGGAAACTGATTATGGGCATTTGTGCCTTGTAAACCCTTTAGTTGTTTAATAGAACCCAAGTGTGTCGGGGAATTATATTGTACTCTGATATTTATAAATGGAATCAAATTGTACATGCTAATTGTGAATTTGAAGTGTGAATATGAGACCATTGTTGAAAAGGTTTAGAAAGGTTTTTGAAAACCATGTTTTGGGAATAAGGAAAGTTTATTAAGTCCCAAATAGTATTATAGTATCTAATTCAACTTAATCACGTCTTTATGAACTTAATCTCGGCCTTGGTTGGAAGGGGGTTACACCACATAGTGGGACGAAAGTAAAAACAATAAAAGCTTTTGTTATTGTGAATATAGTGAAAACTGTCATGAAGGCCACGTGGTGGGACGAAAGTGTGACAGCTGTGAAAGCTATCGTTATTGTAACTACAACGAAAGCTGTCACTTATGTGACAAAAGTCCCGAATGTGATTGTTGCTGTGATGCTACTTTGTTGCTACTTTGTGAGTGTTGCTTACATGCTTTGTTTATTATATATCATAAGTGAAAACATTACTACTGAGATTCCTATGAATCTCATTCTTTCCAATGACTAACCTACAACCAGGGCAAGAGGAGCGAAGGAGAAGAAGGTATACAAGGGTGGCTAGTGCTCTCGGCCAAGAGATTAGTGTTTTTTTAGTTGGTTATGTAATGCCCCAATTTGGGTGTAAGGGCTAATGACTTTAAAAATGGATGTAATTATTGTTAATAAACACTTTTGAAGAATATGATGCGAATTTCGATTTGAATGTGTTACGATTAGTGCCTAAACCTTATATTTAAGTTCAATTATGGATTAACATCTAAATTGAATTAAATAATAGGGAAGGTGCATACTAAAGTGATATGGAATGATATAAATGTGCTTAGTGGTGATTCAAGTGGAATTTGCCATAATTAGGGGCAAAATGGGAAAACGTAAAATTATCGACCAATTGGCCAGTTACCGAAGAGGAAACTCCTTGGTAATATAAGGATCAATGGCTAGGATTAAGTGATTAATAGGGTTGAATGCTATGCATGTGTGCTCATGTGTGATTATGCAAGACGTCACAAGATTTTGACAAGTGTCAACTTGTGGACCATAGATGATGGTCAAATGTTCAAACACATTTTCTTCTCTCCTCTCTCCCTCTAAGGTCGGCCAAAGTGCATGGTTCAAGGGGAAAAACTAATCATCATCATCACCATCTCATTTCTCTCTCTCCAACTCCATTTTTGCCAAGTTTGGGAAGGAAAGAGAAAGTGAAAGGTGAGATTTTTGATGGTTTAATGTCCTATTTAGCTCAACTCATCTTCTTTAAAGTTGTTCATGGTGATGAGAGCTATATCTTCATAGTTTTAGATTTTTAAAAGAAGGTGTTTGAGTACTTGAAGAAATTTGAAAGTTGAAAAATCAAGAAACCAACCTTGGGAATAGGAAGAGGTGAGTATTTGAAGCATTTTGATATGTTCATTGTAATTATTGGTTAAGTTTTGAGATTTGTGGATTTTTCCCTGATTTTGGTATAATTCTGAATGGACAATTGGATAGTGTATTGTGTTGGTTTTGGTGTCATGTGGTGTCTTTGGGTTATTGAAATTAGTTGGGAAACTTTGGAAGGAGAATGAGTGTATTTTGGTGATGTGTGGTAATGTTGTGGTCAAAGAAAAAACTTATTGTTAGAATGAGAGTTTGGTTGTTTTGGTGTTTCCAATGGGTTCCTTATGAGAATTTATGTGGGAATGGGTTGTTTGTGAATTTTAGGAATCGTTGAACACTTTGGTAGAAAGTCAGGAAAATTCTCTTAGCTGTTGCATTTTGGCTTCTGATAAGCCTCACTTGAGTGCACAAGGGTGTCACTCGAGTGCATCATCATGTTTTCCCTTTTTCCTTCAAGTTTTGGTCCCACTTCCATGCTAGATTGCAAGGGTGCATTTCCTCACTTGTGAGTGATATGGGTTATCACTCGAGCGCATCATATCTCACTCGAATAAGTATGCATTTTGCACGTTGAGGTAGCGTCTCAGGTAAACACTCACTGCCAAATTGTCAAGAGTGTGTGCTAGCACTCACAACTGTTGTGTCATCACTCGAGTGCCAGAGCTAGTGCTCGAGTGCACTTCTTACTCCAAGGTTTCTATTGCTCTCAGGTAGTCACTTCTTGTGCCTCACTCTATAGGATTCAGGTGACTATGAGGCTATCACTCGAGTGTTGGGTACAAAACTCGAGTGCTGTGATTATTTTCTGTCTCATTTTGTACTCTTAGCCAAGCACTCGTGCGAATGAGTCATTTTCACTCAAGTGCAAGTTGTCCTATCACTCGAGTGCATCATCTATCACTTGATTGCATGAGTTAAAAATTAGTGTTTTCTTTTTCGAGAGAGGAATTTGGTCAAGTTTTTTCCAACCCTTTAGGCATGTGTCTAAGCTTCTAGTAGCCACCTAAAGAGTTCAAATGATAACCAACTTTAAGTATTGTGAAGATAAGAATTTGGAATAGAGAATAACCTATCATCCTTGATTTTGGTTTATAAGCTTTTATATTTGCCCTGATTGCAAGCAATTGGTGCTATTGCACACCAGGAAAGAACAAGGTAGTGATAGTTTCCCTTATATTATATGTGATACATTGTATGTTTGATTTATCATTATTTGTGAATTCTTCACCCGTGGCCCATCTGTGTTGACGGTGGGAGGACCGTGCCTTCGGGGCGGTGGAATACGGGGGATGAGACTATATGAAAGCCAAAAGGCTATTTGTGAAACCTTCACCCGCAGCCATCGGTGTTGACGGTAGGAGAACCGTGCCTTCGGGGCGATGGAATACGGGGGATGAGACTATGTGATTATGTGTTATGTAACAACTTGTATGCTGTATTTTGTGCTGCTTGATGATGTCATTGCATGCCTTGTGATTATGTATGGTATGAGTGATGTGTTACTACTGGGATTCTTTTGAATCTCATTCTTTCTATTGACTAACCTTTAGACAGGACAAGTGGCTCAAAAGATAAGCAGGCGACCAAGGGCGGATAGGACTACTTAGGGAGGTTTAAATTTTGGTTGTTGGTTATCTATTTTAGTTGGGATTACTGTAAATATATTTTTGGATGTAAATTTTGGATACAGTTGTGTAATCCCCTAAATGGGAATTTATAAACCCTTAGTATATAAATGAAACCCGGGGGTTGCCAGGATTTTTGTTTTACACTATGATATGTATAAATGTGATTTTACTGCATAGAGTAGTTATTTTCGAAATGTGAATAGGAGACCAGGTTAAACCAATTTTGGAGGAAGTGTGAGAAAACCCTATCTCAAGGATAGGATTGGAAATGAAATTTTATTAACCATTGGTCTCTAATCCTTCTTAATTACGTATTTTTGAATTATAATTACTGTTTACAAGGCAATGTATATGTTGTAGTTATAAATCCTATGTAGTGATGGTGGATGTATCTACCGTAGAATTGTATAGTTGTATGTAATCCCCGATATGGAAAACTAAGAATTAGTGATCATGCCCTATAAGCCCCTATTAGTGAATGAATGAAACCTAGGAATCCGTTGGGAAATTTTGTTATGCACTCTGATATTATGAATGGAACAGAACCAATCAAGCCTAATAGATTCAAAAAGTGAAAGTGAGACCGTATTAAATAGATTGTGAAAAGTTTTTGAAAACCCGCTTTATCACATGACCAAACCCTATCTTAAAGTCGGGGCCTTTAATGAGTCTTAAAATATTCTTTAGTCTCTCATTTATTTCATAACACGTTTTTGAACCATATTAACGGCTGTTAAAGAAGGGGATTACACTAGTAAATTTTTATTCTTGAGTATTATTCTTGAGTAGATGGGTTGTTGGCAGAATTGGTGAATAATCTTTCATATTAACAACTTAATTCTATGAGGCAATAAGGATTTCCATAATAAACTACATACCTCAGCAACCAATTGTCTAGTTTGACCCAATGTTGATTGAAGTAGTTGATATCCATCCCAAATATAATACACTCCAGTACTAGTACCAGACCAAAGAATAATATCAAGGGATTTGGATAGAGGAATTGAATATTTGGCAAATTGTTGATCCACCTGTCTAGGGTATAGTGAAGTTGAGATCTATCCTGAACTAATTACCTTCAAATCCAATTCACATAAATTTTTTGAGTAAAAAGATAAAGGAACAAAATAAAACATGCATGATTTAAATGAATTTAACTTTTCTATCAGTTAAATGAATTCTAGTTAAAATTTCAAATAATAAAAGATACACAGACACACACCTTTATTAATGCAATGAATCTAATAAATTCCGAATTTGAATGAAAATGAATATATATCATCAATTCCCAATTTTGGTTCTCATTACTTAACAGAGGGAGCTTTTGTTAAAAATAATGCAACTTGTAATAGAAGATATGTAATTATGTACGTGGAAACTATTATGCTCATAATTGTCTCATTGCATATATAATGTATTCTTCTTCTTCTTCTTCTTCTTCTTGCCAACATATATAATGTAATCTAGTTCATTTTGATTTTATTTAGATCTATGTGTCAAAATTAATCTATGTGCATGCTGAATAAAACTATGTGTCATCAGCTATTTACGTTATTTCTCTTTCAAATTAATCAATTATAAGTATAGAGATCAATATCTACAATTAAAAAGCCATAAATAACCAATGAAAAAGGAAAAACTATAATGACTTAATTAACAAACTAAGGTGCAATTATAGGGACTTGTATATTAATTTTTTCTTAAAAATTATATGGTAGAATTGTAGAAAAAATTTGATCAATATATGTACACTACAATGGAAAAGTTTGACTTGAGTTATGATAATTATCCTTGATTTTTAGGGTAGAATTAATGAGGAACATTATGCCATGCATGAAAGGGAAAATGAGAAGTTAATGAATGTTTGGATTATAGTTTCTGAAATCTAAAATGATTTCATGGATTGTACCAAAAAAATTAATAACTAAATTGATTTTAGAGAGAATGACAGAAAAATACCATTTGAACTTTAAAATCCCGCTGACAAGAATGATAATGAGATTGACAAGAATAGTAATGGGATTGACAATGCAAATCTTTATTAAAGAACTAATTGAGGTTTTTGAAGTTCAAGTGGTATTTTTTTATCATTCTCCCATGATTTTATGGGCCACTTTATTAAAAGTCCAACAGGCCAAGGAAAAAGTGAGGCTCTTGGGAATTTCCATCCAATGCAGTGCATAATTATGTTTGATATGATTGATTAAAAAAAATATTTGATTAGTTTCTTATGCAAAATAAAATAAAATTTTCAATTAAAATTATGATAAATTAATAAATAATTAATTTCAATGTCCATAAAAATAATTTTGGAATTAAACAAGACCATTTGAATTGAAGTATCAGAAAAATAAAAAACTATTTGTTTTCGTTAAATCGAGAGAGTTTGAACTTTGACCATCTCGCACGCCACACCTTGCCCAATTCTTATGGCCTGAACTAGTCTTAAATGGTTTGATATAAAATAGTGTTACAAAGTATTTTTCGTGCACACAAATAAGTTTTGGAATTGGTAAAATATACTAATAAATAATTTAAAGGATGAAAATTCACCAAAGCTGTTAAATTTCATCAGATGCCATCAGAGTTTTTTCCTCTTATAATTTAACGGCCATTTGATCAAATTTAACGGTTTTGATAAATTTACATCCTTTTAAATTATTTATTGATATTTTTTCTCCATCTAAAATTTATTTGTGCCATACGCTCATCAGAAAAAACTTTGTTGGTAAAATTGCACATTAACCTTATAAAATATAATGGGATTTCTATGAAATTATTTTGAGAAAATTGATTCACAATTTTTAGTTACCTCGGATTAAATCAAAATAAACCAAATTATACAGTGAAAAGCACAACTCAGACCGTATTTTCTTAAGGAGCATTTTATTTAATTCCTAGGCAAAACTAAGTGACAAAAACATTGAGATGGGGTTTTGAGATTGATTTTCTTTTTAATAATAGAAAACAACCTAAACTACTATTTTTTTTTTTTTGAATTTTTGATAAAATGATGAATGAAAGTATGAAATTAGATTTAAGGAATGATATGATGGAATGCTCCTTGGAAGTGATTCTTTAGCTATCCTAGCTTGCCTAATGATGTGAAAGTTAATTAATGCACCAAATCTAATTAAAAACTTCAAACTCCGTTTGAGTCAAGTGATTTTTAACAAATAATTGTTCTAAATGCTAGATAACAACAATGTATTAAGGTACTTTTAAAAATCACTTTGTGTGCAATTTAAATTGAGTTAATAAAATTTGTTTCCCTAATCATGAATGCTCACGGTGACACTCAATAGCAACACAAATCAATTATAATATCTAACAATGTGCTAGATAAAACAATTTCAATGAGTATCAATAAAAATATATATAAAATCAAAACTCAAGTTATATAATTCAATTTAAACCATAATAATCCAACCAATAAAGATTATAACACATAATCTCAGCCTCAAATTCAAATCAAAATAATTTCTAATAAAAAAAATCATTAAGTTCAAGAAAAAATTAATTAAAAAGTAAATAATCCCTCAGCTGAATATCTCAAGCTCAAACCAAAGCATCCACTCCAAGAAGCACAAGAAAATTTAGCTACTCATGATTTTAGTTGTACCAAAACTCCTTTAAAGCACGGAGAACCCATGGAATGAGACGACAGAAGAAGGAAAAAAAGATGGATGCGAATCTGGTGGTGGTGAATCTCGAGAGGAACAATGGTGGTGATGTTGCTAAGTTTCCTCTCCCCTTTCTTGCTTCCGAATATGCTCTTCCCTCTTGAAGCTTCGTGACGGCGATGAAAAATTCAGCACTCTCGTCTCCTTTATTCCCCAAAATTGACTCCTTTTAATTTCCAAGTCATTGTCAAAAATTGCTTCACAAGTCACACCCCTTAGCTCTGAACAATGTCGGCCCCTTTTGGAAGGAAAATCCCCAAAAATCTGTTCAGATTTGGCTTGCTTCAATCAGAAAAAACGCTGATTTCAATTCGGGGATTGTTCTGTAATTTTCAGCAGCAGGGGCCCTTTTCTGTAATTTTACACTGATTCTGTTTCTGACACAATTCGCAGCTGGCCAAGCAAAAATTCCTTTTCGTTTTGGTCCTACAACAATGTTGTCTTTTTCTTTTCATTTTAGTCCCTCAAAAATTGTTTCTTTTTTTTCTTGATCCTTGCCCTTTTGCTCAATTATTTTTAGCTCCAACCTTCCTAAAGTTACCTACAATGCAAATCAAAATTAGGTAGCAACTTATATTCTAAGAAAATCAACCCAATTAATAACAATTGCAATATTTATGGAAATATTAGTCTTTTAAGCTCTATTTTCAAACAATCATCATTACTTCAAATTAATCATAATAAATACAATTTATCCTAAAATTAATGATAAAATCTCCAATTAAGACATTAAATGTTATGATAAAATAGGAATATATCAAATTCCCCCACACTTAAATCTTTACACTCCTAGGCAAATATTATCGTAGGATTATTTCAGGAAATAGATACTCGCAATCAAATCAATTATACTAAAGCATGAGAGTGATGATCTTTCTTGAACACATTCTTGAAGTTAGCAAAAGTCACAAAGTAATAATGTTGAGAAATTATTATATGTATACAATTATGATAAAGGAATATAAGAGAAGTGAATTTCTCAGGAATATAACTGTTTCGCTCATCTCACCTTTATATGGGTTCTTTCTCTCAGATCAATCTAGGCTGGCCACTACCAAAAGCTTGTAATAATTCTAAGTATGCCACCACATACATGTGCATTCTATAATCAAGAGGTGTTTCCCGCTTGTAGGGTGTGTTTGGTTTGAGGGGAAGGGAGGGGAGGATGAGGAAATTACAATTTTGGATAAAATAAACCCAAAATTTACCTTCTCATTTTTTTAAATTTTGAATTTTCGCCCAAAATTTACTCTCTCATTCCTTTTAAATTTTGGTTTCCCACTCAAAATTTAAATACCTTCAACCCAAAAAGGTAATTTACCTACCCTCCACTCCCTCCCATCCCCTCCTCTCAAACCAAATGTAATGTCCCAAAATGTAGTTAAGGGCTAATGACTTCAAAAGTAATGTAATTATTAATAAATAAACGCTTTTGGAGAATGAGATGTGAATTGCGATTCAAATGTGTTATAATCAATGCCTAAACCCTGCATTTAAGCTTAATTGTATGACAAAGCTTAAAATTAGCCCTAAGGGTAGGGGAGGGTGCATGAATAAAGAGTGAGACGATAATAAGATGTGTTGGGTGTCTTAGTAAGTATTATTATAATCAGGGGCAAAATGGGAAATTTTCTAACCAAATAGTCAGCTACTGAAGAAGGAGTTTACTAATTTGGTTGGAGCTATTATGAAATGTTTAGTGCTTAAGAGATTATGATATAATGATCCTATGTATGCATGCCCATGGAAGGAGGTATGAGATCATGACACATGTCATTCCAAGGACCATTGATCATGGTCAAATGTTCAAACACACTTTCCTCTCTCCTCTCTCCCTCCAAGTTGGCTAAGTAGGCATGGGGAAAAGGGAAAAATCTATTTATTCATCATCATCTCATTCTCTCTCTTCATTCTCTATTTATGTGAGCTCAAGGAAGGAAAGAGAAAGTGAAAGGTGAGATTTTGGCTTGTTTGATGTCTTTTTTAGCTCAAACACTCTTCATTAATCTTATTCATGGTGATGATAGCTTCATCTCTATGGTTTTAGATTTTTTAAGAAGGTGTTTTAGAGCTTGAGCAAATTTGAAAGTTAGAGAATCAAGAAACTAGCTTTGGGAAGTTGAAGAGGTGAGAAAAATCTAATTTTTGATATAATTGTGTTAGTCATTGGTTAAGTTTTAGGATTTGTGGATTTTGCCCTGATTTTCATGTGATTTTGGATTAGATGAATTGCCTAGTGTATTGTGGTGGAATAGGTGCCACATTTTGTCATGAGAACAATAGAATTGGTTTGAAACCTTGAAATCAAAGTTAGTCATTTAGTGGTTTTGGATTGCAATGTGTTCGGAAGTGTGGAATGTGTTATTGTGATGGGAATTTGGTTGTTTTGGTGTTTCTAATGGGTTCCTTATGAAAATTTGTGTGGGAAAAGATTTGGTTGTTGATTTTAGGGGCTATTGGACACATTGGTTAAGATTTGGAAAATTCTGTCATCTGCTGCATTTTGGCTTCTGTTGGAGCCTCACTCGAGTGCACTGAGGTCTCACTCGAGTATAGCATCATATTTTCTCTTTTCCTTTAGTTTTTAGTTGCATTTCCTTACTAAAAGCAAGAATTCATTTCCTTACTTGTGAGTGATATGGGACCTTACTTGAGTGCGCCTCATCTTACTCGAATGTGTGTGCATTTTGCACTATGAGCCCGCATCTTGGGGTAACACTCGCAGCCAATTTGTTAAGAAAGTGTGTTAGCACTCACAAGTGTTATGTCGTCACTCGAGTGCTAGAGTTATTGCTCTAGTGCACTTCCCATTTTAAAGTTTCCTTTGCTCTCGGGCATTCATTTTCTGTGCCTTACTTTGTAGGACTCGGGTAAGCATGAGGCTACCACTCGAGTATTGAGTTCAGGACTCAAGTGCAGTGATCATTTTTTGTCTCTATAGTTGCTCTCTGTCAAGCACTCGCACGAGTGAGCCGTCCTCACTCGAGTGCAAGTCATCTCATCACTTAAGTGCGTCATCCATCACTCGAGTGCATAAGTTAAAATCAGCATTTTCACTTTTGAGAGGCGGTTTTTGGTCAAGTTTTTCCCAACCTTTTAGGCATGTGTTTAGGCTTTTAGTTGCTACCTAGAGGTCTCAAATGATAACCAACTTTAAGCATTATGAAAGTAAGAATTTGGAATAGAGATTAAGCCATCGTCCTTGATTTTAGTGTATAGGATTTTATATTTTCCCTGCTCGTGAGCAATATGTGTCGGAGCATACTCAAAAAGAATAAGGTAGTGACGCTTCCCCTTATACTATATGTGATACATTGTATGTTTGTTTTATCATTGATTTGTGAAGAAGGCGGATGCTGCGAAGCTTGTGGATAGAAAAGCCGAAAGGCTATATGACAGCTGCAAGGCTGTTTGTGAGTTGAAAGCTATTTGTGAGCAGCGAGGCTATGTGTGATGTGAAGACATTTGTGAGCCGAGAGGCTATTTGTGAGTGGAAGGCTATTCATGCTGCTGTGTTGTGTGATTATTTACTTGCATGCTATATGATTACATGTGGGATGATTGATTTGTTACTACTGGGATTCTCTTGAATCTCATGCTTTCCTTTGACTAACCTTCAGACAAGGCAAGTGGCTCCAAAGGGAAGCAGATGACCAAAGGCAGCTATGACTTCTTTAAGGATGTTAGATTTTGGTTATTGGTTGTCAATTTTGGTTGGGATTACTTTATATATTTGGAATGTAAATTTTGGAATTGTTATTGAGTAATCCTCTATATGGAAAACTATAAAACGAGTGAATGTGCCCATATAACCTTAGTTAATATATGAAACCCAGGGTTGCCGGGAATTTTCGCTGTACACTCTGATATGTATGAATGTGACTTAACGATACAGGGTAATTATGTTCGAAATATGAATGTGAGACCAGAATAAACCAATTTTGAAAGAAATTTTGAAAACCCTATCATGAAGAGGGGATTTTGAATAAGTTTTAAGTTTATCGGTGGTTTCTAGCTGATCTTAAATATGTGTTTTTGAATCATAATTACGGATTATACAATAAGTGGCTTACATTTTGGTATCAGAGCTGCAGTTCCTAGCAAGGGTAGAATTTGCTAGGATAACTCCCTTAGTTTTGCCTTAGCGATAGAAGATAACTTTTGATTGTTTGATGTGTATACACATGTGTGCTTTGTATTATGGATATGCATGAGATTTGTGGATCTATGTGTATACATTATATGTGATATTGATGTGATGAATGATTTGTAGAATGAAGAAAACAGTGGGACATCCCAAGGTACAATGAATAAACCCAGAGTGGAGGTAATTAATGACAATCCATCGAACCCTATGTGGGAAATGATAGGTTTAATTAGAGATTAGAGGGATATGATTAATGATTTAAGGGAGGAGCTCCAGGAAGATAGAGCAAAGCGGAACATAGACCGAGTTCAATCCACACAGGAGGAGACCCAAGAGGACACTTGCAATGAAGAAACTGTTGAGGGGTCTAACTGATCTCAGGAAGGGAATCCCTACCTCAGACTGCCCTGAACCAAGAATCACAAGGGGTACCGGTTAGAGAAGAGAGGGATCTCCAGTATTAGGTTTCCAAGTCTTGCAAGCACCTACCTCAGTTTCAGAGGAAGATTTGATCCCCAAGCAGTTGAAGACTGGTTGAACCTGCTAGAGAAGATCTTTGATGTGCTTGAATGCCCATCTAAGGTAAAGGCACAACTGGCAATGTACAAGCTTGAGGGAGATGCGGATTGCTGGTGGCGGAATATCGCCTTAACCCTACGAAATAGAAATGTGCCACTGACCTGGGAGTTATTCCAACAGCAATTCAATGAAAAATACTTTCCTAACTCAGTGCGTCAGGAGAAGGAAACTGAATTCCTATCCATCAAGCAGGGTGACATAGAGACTTTCGATGACTATCTGTCTCGTTTCATCCTTCTGTCTAAGTATTCCTCTTATCTGAGACATATGGATGATGAGGAATGGAGCTCAGATATGCTCATTCGTGAATTAAGCAGAGAATTGAGAAAGAGGTTAGCCACCCACCAATTCACTGAATTCAACAAAGCAGTGGAGGAATGTAGAATCACCGAGAATAATCTAAAAGATTTGTATCCGGCCAAGGGTACTAGTAGTCGCAATGAACCCAATAAAGGAAATACTTCTCAGAAGCGGAAGGGCCAAGGATTCTCCTCACCCAAGGGCAGTGGTAAAAAGCCCTATCACTCCTTAAACCTTAAGCCTCATAGATTCTCAATGGTGTAGCAATGTCCATGTTATGGTGATGCACACTATGGCAAAACCTGTTAAGGTCTTGTGCTCTGTTTCAACTGTAAGAAACCATGGCATATTCTAAAGATTGTAAACGTCCACAGGTAGAGCAGAGACCAAGGAATCAGGGTAGGGTGTTTGCTATGACCCACAAGGAAACCTAGAAGTCTCCTGACTTGATCCAAGGTAAAGTTCTTCTTAGTGGTAATGTGTTACAAGTGTTATTTGATTCGAGTGCAAGTCACTCTTTCATTGCTTATGATTGCGTGAAGCGCCTGGGATTACATGTGCATAAGTTACCATTTGATTTGATTGTGTCAATACCGATGGGTATTAAGGCTTTGACCACTGAAGCTTGTTTAAACTGTGTCATAAATGTGGAAGGACGTGAGTCCACTATGGATTTGATTTGTCTGCCACTTTATCAATTAGAAGTCATACTGGATTTTGATTGGTTAACGACAAATAATGTGTTACTCTATTGTGCAAATAAGAGGATCGTGTATCTTGCTTTACAAAATGTGAATAAAGTAAATGCAAATTTGAATTTCCTCTCAACAGCCAAAGCTGAGAAATATCTAAAGAGGGGTTTCCAGGGGTATATGGTGTTCTTTTCTGTATAAGGAGGGACAGAAGAAACTTTGAGTAGTATACCCATGGTATGAGAATTCCTTGAGGTATTTTTGAATGATCTTAGCGAATTACCTCCAGAAAGGGAAGTTTAATTTTCGATTGAGATTGTACCTAGTGCTAGTTAGATATCAAAGGCCCCATATCATATGGCCTCAAATGAAATGGCGGAGTTAAATAAACAAATTGAAGATTTGCTTGAAAAAGGGTTTATTAGACCCAGTGTATCGCCTTGGAGAGCTCCAATGTTATTTGTTAAAAAGAAAGATGGGAGTCTACATTTATGTGTTGACTACAGAAAGTTGCATAAGATTACCGTTAAGAACAAGTACCCTCTCTCGAGAATAGATGACCTTTTAGATCAACTATCTGGTTCATGTGTGTTTTCAAAGATTGATCTAAGGTCGGGTTATCATCAGCTGCATGTGAAAGCAGAGGATGCACCAAAGACTGCTTTCAGAATGAGATATGGGTACTATGTGTTTCTGGTAATGCCCTTTGGCCTAACTAATGCACCTGCGGTATTCATGGATTACATGAATTGTGTCTTTCGACAGTATATGGATCAATTTGCTATTTTGTTTATTGACGATATACTGATATACTCTAAGAGTAGGGAGAGCATGAGCATCATTTGAGAAATGTGTTGAACATATTGTGTGAAAATTAGCTCTATGCCAAATTGAGTAAGTGCAAGTTTTGGCTGCCAGAAGTGAAATTCTTGGGCCATGTCATCTCTTAAGAAGGGGTCTTTATGGATCCTAGTAAAGTGGAAGCAGTATTGGACTGGAAGAGGCCAGAAACTGTTGCTAAGATACGCAGTTTTCTGGGTCTTGCTGGTTACTACCGGAGATTCATTAAGAATTTCTCTCGTATTCTCTTGTCGATGACCAAGCTCATGAGGAAGGATAAGCCGTTTGTGTGGGATGAAAGTTGTGAAAATTACTTTGTAGAGCTGAAGGAGAGGTTAACTACGGCACCTGTGTTGATTATACCTGATCCTAGCTTGACATTTGTTGTGTATAGTTATGCGAGTAAGCAAGGATTAGGATGTGTCATGATGCAGTGAGGACGTGTAGTGACCTATGCCTCCCGACAACTTAAACCTCATGAAATGAATTATCCCACACATGATCTGGAGCTTGCAGCAATTGTGTTTTGCATTGAAAATTTGGTGATATTATTTGTATGGTGTGATAGTATAACTTTACTACGGCCACAAGAGTCTCAAGTATTTGTATGATCAAAAAGAGTTGAACATGAGACAACGTCGTTGGATGGAGTTGCTGAAAGACTACAACCTAGAAATCAAATATCATCTGAGTAAGGCAAATGTAGTTGCGGATGCTCTTACTCTAAAGACGATGCTTGTGGTAGCAATGAGGATACAAGAGGAGAAGTTGATAGAAGATTTTTGGGATTTGAATCTGTCAAACCAGATCGTCTGTGCTAATTATAATGTTTCCCAAGGGGAAAGTGATTTGAGAGTTGAAATTAAAGAAGCTCAGAGGCAAGATGATCAGGTACAGTTTATTCAAGCTAGAATTGAACGAGGAGAAGCTTAGGACTATGATTTGTCGCCTAGTGGATTGGTTCGTTACAAAAAGAGAATTTATGTTCCACTTAAGGCGGAACTGAGGTAGAAGATCCTAGATGAGGCACATAAGAGCCGATATACTCTTCACCTTAGAATGACCAAAATGTACCATAACTTGAAATCTATGTATTGGTGGCCGAGATTAAGAGTGAAGTGACTAAATATGTGGCACGATGTCTTACTTGCCAGAGGGTAAAGATTGAGCACCAAAGGCTACCGGGTTTATTGAAAAGTCTTGAGATTCTGGAATGGAAATGGGCAAGTATGACCATGGACCTTGTTGTGGGATTGCCCAGGATCAGGAACTATGATGCGATCTGGGTGATTGTTGACCGGTTAACGAAGTCGGCACACTTTATACTGATCAATGCTAGTTACTCTCTGGACAAACTGACAGAGATTTATATAGGAGATTGTGAAGCTTCATGGCACACCAAAGAACATTATTTCCCGACTGAGATCCCTAATTTACTTTGAGATTCTGGAGGGCTTTGCATGAGGCCCTGGGTACTCAGCTAAGATTCAGCATGGCCTTTTATCCTCAGGCAGATAGACAATCAGAGAGAACTATTCAAACGTTGGAGGATATGTTGCGAGCATGTGTCCTCAACTCTAAAGGTAATTAGGACTACTTTCTTCCACTTGCTAAGTTCGCCTACAACAATAGCCATCATACGAGCATCCATATGGCTTTGTATGAAGCGTTATATGGGAGGAAGTGCCAATCACCCTAGTGTTGGAACTAGCTATCTGAGAGAAAGCCTTACGGACCGAATCTTATTAATCAGACCTTGGCACAAATTTGAATCATTTGAAAGAGGCTCCTTGCAGCATAGAATCGACAGAAAAGCTATGCTGATAAGAGGATCAGACCTCTAGAGTTTGAGGTTAGTGATCAAGTGTTTTTAAGGGTGTTTTTAGTCACTAGCATCAGGAGAGCTATCAAGCGAAAGAAGCAAAGCTTGAGGTATATAGGTCTTTTTCAGATTCTTGCGAGAATCAAGCCTGTTGCTTACCAAGTAGACTTACCTCCAAACTTGAGCAGGCTCCATGACGTGTTTCACATTTACCGACTGAAGAAGTACCAACCGGATCCATCTCACATCATTGAATATGAAAATTTCTACTTGCGAGACAACTTCACATATGCGGTTGAGCCAAAATGAGTCATCGATCGAGAAGAACAATGGCTCAGACACTGAAGCATTCTATTTGTGAAGGTGATCTGGAAGGAAATGACTCAAACAGAAGTAACTTGGGAATCGGAAGTAGATATGCGTAGACGTTATCTAGAGTTTATGGCTCAAGTTGTGTCATAAATTTCAAGGACAAAATTTATTTTACGGGGGGAGAATTATAATACCCCAAAATGTGGTTAAGGGCTAATGACTTCAAAAGTGATGTAATTATTAATAAATAAACACTTTTGGAAAATAAGATATGAATTGAGATTCGAATGTGTTATAATTAGTACCTAAACCCTGCATTTAAGCTAAATTGTGTGACAAAGCTTAAAATAAGCCTTAAAGGTAAGGGAAGGGCGCTTGAATGAAGAGTGAGAAGATAATAAGATATATTGGGTGTCTTAATAAGTATTGTGATAATCAGGGGCAAAATAGGAAATTTACCGACCAATTAGTCAGTTACCGAAGAAGGAGTTTACTAATTTGGTTAGAGCTATTGTGGAATGTTTAGTGCTTAAGAGATTATGCTATAATGATCCTATGTAAGTATGCCCATGGAAAAAGGTATGAGATCATGACACATGTCATTCCAAGGACCATTGATCATAGTCAAATGTTCAAACACACTTCCCGCTCTTCTCTATCCCTCTAAGTCGGCTAAGTGTATTAGTCCAACCATTTCACTTAAGAGGGGGTGAATTGGGTGATACTAGAAATTTCATTGCGTATATAAAAATTGATTGGAAACTTAAAGCAATTAAGAGCTAGGAGAAATATCACCGAAGTGTACACCAAGAGTTATACTGGTTCGGTCACAACCACTTTTACCTATGCCCAGTCCTCAGAGCTTCTCTGAGAGTTTTACTATATCTTCCAAGATTCTGTGGGTTCTTGGCAACTCAGTACACAGTAAGTTCCTTCACTGGACAATCGCTCCCCCTTACACGTTGTAATCAAATCCCCAACTCAAGGTTCCACAACCTTAAGTTGTCTCAATAACAAATATTGAGTTTGTAATTAAAAACTCTCTCACAGAGCAAATATATAATCACTGAAGTACAAAAAGTGAGTATAAGAAAACAGCGCACAAATAATATAATGATCGATGTGAGTTTACGTGTTTTCAGTTGTTGTGTTCTGTTCTTTGAATGCTCTATATATATAGATGATTTTGTGATGTCCGTTGGGAGCAATTCAAACATGTCCGTTAGAGTCATGCAGCTTTATTTGACCGTTCTTCAAATTTGAAAACTAGCCATTTACGGCAGGTAGGCGTTTTAAACGTTACAGACGATATGTTTTTCTTCTCTCTTAATGCATGATCTCTTCATTGTTTTTCTGCAAGAATACTCAAGAAACTAATCCAATGAAAGGTTAATCATATAGATAACAAATTAATGAACATCGGATTAAAATCAAACTTTCAGTACTTCATTACTCGAGTGGCTACTCGAGTGAACATGCTTATTAGTCGGGTAGTCCCTTGAGTAACTTCATCAAAAATAAGCCAGAGAGTAAGTCAATGTGGTCTGACCATAATATACCTTGCTTACTCGAGTAATCCCTCGAGTGTCTCTTTTTCTTCTGATTACTTGAGTGGTCCCTCGAGTAATGGTTATAATAACTTTGGAGATCACTCGAGTGATCCCTTCAAGTAAGTACATGAAAATCTTGGCCGAGACCAAATTCTATTAGACTTTACCAGATTACTCTAGTGGTCACTAGAGCAATGCTTCAAATAACTTTGGAGATCACTCAAGTGAGCCCTTCAAGTAATGACCTCCAAATCTAGGCTGAGAATTACTATATAGTTTCTGCTTTGATTACTCAAGTGGTCACTTAAGTAATATCTCAAATAACTTTGGAGATCAATCGAGTGAGCCCTTCGAGTAATGACCTCCAAATCTTGGTCGAGAGTTACTGGAACAAAATCTCATACATTACCCGAGTGGTCCCTTGAGGAATAGGGTCATTACTCGAGTGCTCACTCAAGTAATATCTATAAAAATGTCACAGTGTCCCATTTTCTTGTGCTCTGTCTTTCATTTCTTTTGCATTACTTGAAGTATTACTCAAGTGATGCTTATGGCCTGCAATAAAACATTTAATTACTTTGTTCAAATATTTTTGTTCATTATCAAAACCTTTTGAATCTTTAATCCAATCTTTGTTATCATCAAAACATATGAGATCCAACATTCTCCCCCTTTTTGATGATGACAAAACTTGGTGATTTTGAACAAAGTTTTTGAAATTGAGTTTTCAATCAAATTTTTCTTTTAAGATTTTTATATGACATCCTTTGTTTAATTTAATCTTGAAAACTCTTTTGAAACATATTGATAAAGATATTTTGAATTCAAGTCTAATGATCTATCAAAACTTTTTGAATTCTAAAACTTATAATTGAAATATGTTCTAAGTTGTTCACCTTGCATATACAATCACAAACTCATTAGTCCACAATGTAATATGATTCCAATGAAATCTAACTTCAATTGAAATTACATAAAGAGTTCAACCCATAATTTTAAACTAGTAAAACTCCCTTAAACCCTATACACCCAATTCCCAATGCATTTACATCATCACATCACAAAATCACAAAATCACCCTAAGTACTTCTCCCCTTTTTGTCTTCATTACAAGAAATAAGATCAAGGAGAAGGAGAGGGTCCAGATGGCTTGGCTACAGAGATGGGATTGACAGGAAAGGCCAAAGTCTCATGTGAACTATCTGAACTGGAGGTACTGGAAGAAGTTAAGGATCATGATGGTTCAGGTTTAGGAAGATTTACTGGAGGTACTGGAGGAAAGTCCTCTAAAGGATTTTGAGGAAATGGAACCAGAAAAGTAATCTCTACCTCCTCTGTACCAGTAGGTAAAATAATCACTTCCTCAGTGCCTGTGGGTGAGGTAATAGGAGTATGCACTAACTCAGGATGGACAGGCTGGGCTGGCTGAACTGGGTCATCAATAATGATGTGAACGGGCTCAAGTATTTCTGGGTCAAGCAAGGAGAATAGAAGGCTCTTGGAAATGGGGATAGGAAATATAGGTGGAGGAAGAGAAGATGGTCCGGGCTTAGAGGGTTTAGGCTTATAGGGTCTATAATCAGAAGGTCGAGGCTCAAAAGGTGGCTCAGGAAATGATGTAGACACAAATAGATCAGGAGTGGATGAACTCGATGCCAAAGTTCAAGCTTAGCATGTAGTGATCTCAGAAGCTCACCTTGTTCCGGTTATTCTACCAACATCTCTTCATGCCTCTTGTATATTCTTTCCACAAGTTCCCCCATCTTCACATTCATATGGGTTATCAATTCAGCATTGGTATTTGCAATGTCCATATGAAAACCTTTAAGGGTGTTCTCCATGAATGTTTGCAATGCTGAACTAATGAAAGATGAAGTAGAAATTGAGGTAGGAGCAGACGACTAAGTATCTTCCATTCTACTAGATTCAACCTCAGTCTTTTTCTTCTTAGGACCATATTGAAGAGGAGTTTTGAGGGGAATATCAATGTAAAGCTTTCTAATATGATTTCGCCCCACTGGAGTAAGCCTCTCAATTAGCTCACCCTTATCTAAATACCAAATCTTGTTCTTTTTGAGAAACAAAGATATAAGCTGAGGATAAGGCATTGGAGTGGTGGATTTGCCCTCAAATCTATATCTTTTGATCTCAATGTAGATATATTCTCCCAAGTCCTTTTTCTCTTTGAGGAGAAGTAAGGCAAATTTTCTGAAGTCCCTCTCTATGAAATGAGTGAAGTTGTTGGGTTTGTTGACTATAGCTCTCGAATAGATATACCATAAAACACGATGAAAATCACACATATCACTCGAGTTGAAATTTAGAGGTCCTACAATCTCTCCAGGTCTTAGAACAAAAAACAATTGGCTCGAGTCTAGGGTAGGATGAATATCTTCAAGAGGATCCTCTATTCCTAGCCAAGTGTTTATTTTGGAGGGTGAGATAAGGACTTCTTGACCTTTAACCTTAGTAACCATTTCTTCTTCTAAGGCATCTCAGAGAGGGTCATTTACAGGCTCAAGATTACAGAAAAATGCCTTACTATCTTGGTATAATAAGGAAGTTTAATAGAAAGCCAAGGCATGTAAGACTCAAGATAGGGCATGAGATTAAACCTTAATACCTCTTGAAGAATATTGGAGTCAATATAGTACATCTTGCACACTTTTCTTCTTGAAAAGTGATCTTTGTATTTCTGAGACTCCTCAAGATTTTTTCACATTGAACCCCTTTAGAGGGAATGTGATTTCTTCTTCCTTTGGTTTCTTTGTAGATTGACCTTGCTTCTCTTTGTGAATCTTATCTAGCATATTTGCCATAGCTTAGCCATATCTTTGTCATACTTAGCCTTCTTCGGTGGCTTCACAGAGAATGTTGATGTGTCAGAGGAATCAGAAGGAGGTGAAGAAGGTGCTTTAGTCTCTTTCCCTCTTCCAGTAAGAGTATCATTCTTAGATTGAGCTTTTGAGGCAATGGGTTCCTTGATCACTACCCCCTTCACCTTGGGTTTTGTTTGTGGCATAGCTTTGGCTTTGGAATGAGGAACGAGCTTCTGTCTTTTAGCTGAGGAGATGGGTTAGAATCAAGTGATTTCTGAGGATTAGAGGACTCAGAAGGACTATTAGGAGTAGTGGTTTTGGTTCTAACCAATTGAATCAAAGAACTGAGATTTTCTAGAAGTTCAGTATCGACGGTCATGATTTAGGGCAGCTGAATCTAAGCAATCTGGGATGTTTTTGAAGGTACAAATCAGAGGATTTTGATGAAAATAAGAAGACAAAGTGTTTATGAAAAGATTTTTAAATAGCATTAGGAGATTCACTTGAGGAGATTTTATGAGAAATGATGGAATAACGACAGTTAAAAGCCCTAGTGCCTCATATCACTCGATGCCCTACTCGAGTGATCTTGAGCTCTACTCGAGTAGGTACTCGAGTGATCATATAAAAAATACAGGGAATTTAAGTGCGTACCTGGCATGAATAATATCATAATTACCCATGTTTATTCCTTTGTTGATTTGAGGCTACTTTAAGACTGATTTGAGCTGAAAACAAGTTGATTTGAAATCTACCTTCATGATCACTCGATGGCTTACTCGAGTGACTCTGTTGCATCACTCAAGTAGCTACTCGAGTGATCAGTGTTTTGAGCTGCTGACTTGTTCGCTTTCATCTGTTTTGTCATTTCCCTTCTTTTCTGCCTCTTTTTCTAGGTCATCACTCAAGTGGTTACTTGAGTGATGTTTATCATCACTTCCAGTTATCACTCGGTTAATATAAGTTACTTGAAGTTCTCCCTTGAGTGATATAGTACTCTATTAACCTCTACTTTTTATACCCCAAAATAGAATATCAAGATCCTATAAAACAAATTGCTAGAAACTCTGATGCTTAAGTTAGTAATCATCAAAACATCAATAAATGACATCATCTAACATTTTGTATACACTAAATAACTTACAATTCATTGGGATTTACCTTTCCCAATTCTCTTCTAATATACAAGAATTGATCTTTTACAAGAGGTTTTGTGAAGATATCAGCTAGTTGAAGATGAGTTGGAATGAATATCACTTTGACATCTTTCTTTTGAATATGATATCTGATGAAGTGATGTCTAACATCAATATGCTTGGTTCTGGAATGCTGAACGGGATTCTTTGCCAAGCTTATCGTGCTAGTGTTGTCACAGTATATTGGTATCTCCTTTAGATAAATACCAAGATCTTGGAGTTGTTGCTTAAGCCATAATACTTGTGCACAACAACTTGAAGCTGTAACATACTTAATTTCCGTTGACAAAAGAGACACTGTATTTTGTTTCTTGCTAAACCATGATACAAGTGAGCCTCCAAGAAATTGGCTTTATCCACTGGTACTCTTTCTGTCTGTCTTCTATCCTTCATTATCAAAGACTGAGTATGCAACTAGATATTCACTTCTTCCTTTAGGATACCAGAGACCTAATTCTGCCGTGTCAGCAAGATATCGGAAGATACGTTTGATGATTTTAGCATGTGATTCCTTTAGTTCCGATTGATATCTTGCACACATACTCACACTAAATTGAATGTTAGGTCTGCTTGCAGTAAGATAGAGTAATGATTGAATCATTACTCTATATTTTATGATGTTGTAATCTTTTCCCTTGACATTAGCATCAAGCAACGTAATTGAGCTTATAGGCATGTCTATTCCATTTGCCTCGTCTATTCCATACTTCTTCAATAGCTCTTTCAAATATTTCATTTGAGATATGAACATTCCATTCTTTCTTTGTTTGATTCGCAAACCGAGAAAAAAATTCAATTCTCCAATCATTGACATCTCAAACTCCCCCTGCATTATCTCAGAAAATTCTTTACACAAGGTTTCGTTACTAGCACTGAAAACTATATCATCAACATATATTTGTATAATTAAAATATTGTCTTGATTTTTTTTTGTAAAAAGTGTTGTATCAACTTTTCCTCGTACAAAATCTTGATCAATGAGAAACTTATTGAGCCTTTCATACCATACTCTGAGAGCTTGTTTTAAATCGTATAAAGCTTTTCTTAGTTTAAAAACATGGTCAGGTTTGGTTACATCTTCAAAACATAGAGGTTATCTACATACACTTCTTCCATGATGTAGCCATTTAGAAATGTACTTTTTATATCCATTTGATATAGTTTGAATCCCTTGATGCACGCAAAGGCTAAGAGTACTCGTATAACTTCCAATCTAGCCACTAGAGCATAGGTTTCCTCATAATCAATTCTTTCTTCCTGATTATAGCCTTTAGCCACCAATCTTGCCTTATTTCTGACAATGATTGCAGATTCATAAAGTTTGTTCTTGAATACCCATGTAGTGCCAATGATCAGATGATTCTTAGGTTGAGGTACCAAATCCCAAACTTGATTTCTTTCAAATTGGTTTAGCTCTTCTTACATTGATATTACCCAATCATTGTCTGATAGGGCTTCGTCAATGTTAGAAGGTTCAATCTCAGAAATAAAAGCAGAGAAACTAACTTCATTGAAAATTCTATTTTTAGTTTTGACTCCTTCATTCACATCTCCTATGACTTGATCTAGGGGATGACTTTTATTGTATTTCTAGGCTCTAGGCTGTCATAGTGACTGATCTTCTTCCTTAGTTTGATCAACTTCTGGGATGAGAGATTTAGAAAGAAGTTGACCATTTTCTTGATTTAAAACAACTTCCTGCTCATGATTAATAGTTTTGTCAAAGGATCTAAATTCATCGAATACAACATGAATTGATTTTTCAACAACATATGTTCATTTATTGAACATTCTGTAAGCTTTGCTCCAATTAAAATAGCCTAGGAAAATTCCTTTATTTGTTTTAGAATCAAATTTTCCTAAGTTATCTTTACCATTATTATAAATGAAACACTTCCAACCAAAGACGTGCAGATGAGCAATATTTGGCTTTCTTCCTTTGTATAGTTTGTATGGTGTCTTCCCAAGTTTTGTTCTCATGTAGGCTCTACTTGAAATGTAACATGTTGTGCTCATTGCATCGGCCCAAAAAACTTGAGAGACGTTCTTTTCATTCAGCATTGCTCTAGCTATTTCAGTGAGCACTCTATTATTTCATTCCACGGCTCTGTTTTGTTGAGGTGTCCTTGGAGCGGAGAAATTGTGATCAATGCCATTAGTGTCACAATGTTCTTCAAAGGCTTGATTTTCAAATTCTCCACCATGATCTGTCCTAATACCTGTAATAAACATACCTTTCTCATTTTGCACTTTCTTGGCAAAAACAATAAATTCTCCAAAGGTTTCATCCTTTGATGATGGAAAAATGGTCCATGTAAATCTAGAGAAATCATCAACAATCACCCATGAATATAAGTTGCCACCAAGACTCTTAACTTTTGCTGGTCCAACTAAATCCATGTGTAATAATTGAAGTGGCCTGTTAGTTGTGATCTCATTTTTCAATTTGAAAGATGATTTAGTTTGTTTACCCTTCTGACATGCGTCACAAATCAAATCATTTTTAAAATTTACTTTGGGTAAACCAATTACTTAATCCTTTTTAAGCAACTTGCCTAGTTGGTGCATATTGACATGAGCTAGTCTCTTATGCCTTAGCCAACTTTCATCGGTGTTACTTAGAAAGCAGTTTTCAGAAATATTTCTACTTATATCAAGAGTATAGCAATTACCTTCCCTTTTTGCTTTGAGTTTTTCTTTGAGATTCTTCTTATCTAATTGCAAATCTTTCTTGTTTACAATTAGACATTCCTTTGAGTCAAATATTATCCAGTTGTCTTTATCTGGACTTTGACTTATGCTCAGCAAGTTATGACACAATCCTTCAACATAATATATGTTTTGGACTTGTATGCCTTTATTGTTTTTTATTTCACTAATTCCTGCTATCTTTCCGGATTGATTTCCTACAAATTTTACCTTTCCACCTTCTTTAGGTTGTATTGTGGTAAAAGTTTCAAAATTACCGGTCATATGTTTCAAGCATCCACTGTTTATGGCCATTTGTTGTTTTTGGATGCTTTAAGACATTTGCAATCAAATACGATTAAGTCTTAGGTACCCACATCTTTTTGGGTCCTTTTGGGTTAGTACATAATATCTTCTGAACATATAAACCTTTAGGTACTCATTTATAGGCTCCCATTTTTCCTTTCTTTTTATGAATGCATGATGAAGTATAATGACCCTTTCTATTACAGTAATTATAATATGCAAACGGATTTGATGTATGAACAGAATGATGAAAGTAATTCAAATATGTCTTACCTCCTGCTTTCTTTCTTCCTTTCCTTTTATCTGATTTTGGATCATATCCAATACCAGAACGATCATTTACAAAACGTTCAGCTTTTAAAATCACATTTAACATCTCATTTTCTTTGGTGAATTTTTCAAGAGTTTTCGTAAGATCAGTATTTTTCTTTTTCAAAGAAGAATAATTTTCACAATCCTTTTCTAAATTCTCTTTAAGTTCTACTTCAAGAACTTTGTTTTTCTTTTTGAAAGAAACTAGTTATTTAACTACTTTGATAAATTTAGAATGTAAAGCATTATATTCGGAAAGTAATTCATCATAGGTAGGATCATAATCAGTTACCTCTTCTTCTATTTCTTCTTGAGCAACTAGACAGATATTAGCTACTTCCTCATCATCGCTATTTTCATCAGATGAACTTTCTCCCCATATGGAAGATACAAAGGCTTTCTTCTTGTTGTAGAATTTGCCTTTTCTTTTTTCTTTATTCTTCTAAGCTAGTTCTTGACATTCTGACTTGAAATGTCCTGGTTTTCTGTATTCATAGCAGATGGTGTGTTCTTTACTGCTTGTTCCTCATTTCTGAAAGTTTTTGACTCCTTGGCCTTTCTTGTAAAACTTTTTGAATTGTTTTATCATTAGGCCCATTTCGTCATCGTCAAGCTCTTCATCTTCATCTTCATCTTCTTTTTTTGCTTCCAGTGCTAGACCTCTCTTCTTCTTGTCACCAATATCATCTAGTTCTTGTTTGAACTTTAATTTACTTTCATATTCAGAAAAACTTTCAAATAGAGAAGCAACCGATCGCATTGATTCACATTTTGCCTCCTCAATTGCAGTGACTTTGGCCTCCCAGTCTTTAGAAAGAATATTTAGAATATTTTGTACTTGGGTATATTGATCATAGACTTTCCCAAGTACTGCAAGTTGATTAATAAGGTGAGTATATCTAAGTTCAAATTCAGCTATCGACTCACCTGATGTCATTCGAAGTAAATCAAACTCAGTAACCAGAGTATTAATCTGGTTTTCTTTTATTCCCAAAGTTCCTTCATGAGCTATTTTCAGGGCTTCCTATATTTCTTTAGCTATTGGAAGTGTGCAAATTTTAAAGTACTCATTTTGACTCAAGGCACTTTGAATCATCAGAATTGCCTTGCTGTTGAGTGTGATGAGTTTCTTGTCATTCTAATCATATTTTGCTGGTGTCTTAGGAACCCTCTATGAATCTATAATCTTTTCAGGTTTATGGTTTCCACTCTCAATCACATTCCATAGTCTGTATTCTATAGCCATTAAAAATACTCTAAACTTGGCTTTCCAGAAAGAGAAGTGTTCACCACTGAAACTTGGAGGTCTGGTGATAGAGGCTCCATCAGGAAGAATTTCTTCACCCATGCTTGCCATTAGATCCTTCTAGGTTGTTATACCTGAACAAGAAGACCTACGCTCTGATAACAAATGTTAGTGCAAGCATTTCACCCAAGAGGGGGGTGAATTGGGTGATATTAGAAATTTCATTATGTATATAAAAATTGACTGGAAACTTAAAGCAATTAAGAGCTAGGAGAAATATCACTGAAGTGTACACCAGGAGTTATACTGGTTTGGTCACAACCACTTTCACCTATGCCCAGTCCTCAGAGCTTCTCTAAGAGTTTCACTATATCTTCCAAGATTATGTGGGTTCTTGTCACCTCAGTACACAGCAAGTTCCTTCACTGGACACTCGCTCCTCCTTACACGTTGTAATCAAATCCCCAACTCAAGGTTCCACAACCTTAACTTGTCTCAATAACAAATATTGAGTTTGTAATGAAAAACTCTCTCACAGAGCAAATATATAATCACTGAAGTACAAAGAGTGAGTCAAAGAAAATAGAGCACAAATAATATAATGATCGATGTGAGTTTGCATGTTTTCAGCTGTTGTGTTCTGTTCTTTGAATGCTCCATATATATAGATGATTTTTGATGTTCATTGGAAGTAATTCAAACATGTCCGTTAGAGTCGTCCAGCTTCATTTGACCGTTCTTCAAATTTGAAAAATAGCCATTTACGGTAGGTAGGCGTTTTGAATGTTACAGACGATATGTTTTTCTTCTCTCTTAATGCATGATCTCTTCATTGTTTTTCTGCAAGAATACTCAAGAAACTAATACAATGAAAGTTTAACCATATAGATAACAAATTGACACTACAAAAAAATTGTGATTTAGTAGCAGTTAAAAATGTGTATTAGTAGCGATTTTATCCGCTACAAACGATATTAGTAGTGGTTGTAAAAACCGCTACAAAATCCACTGTTGCAAACGTATTTATAGCGGTTTACAACAACCGCTACTCATGTAACACAACCGATACAAATTTAGTAGTGGTTACGAAACTGCTACAAATGTTGGCGCCACAATTTCGCATGGCAGAAAATGAAAAATGAAAATTTGGCTCCAATTTTATAGCGGTTGGAAAACTGCTACTAAATTCACATGGGAATTTCAAAAGCAATGCCAAAAATTTAATACTATTTTGAGTTTAAATTTGTAGCGGTTCTAGAATTGCTACAAAATTTTGGGAATTTTTTTAAAAAAATTATACAATTATTTGAGTCCATTGTTAGAATATTGTGTTGAATAGTTTATTATTTAAGTAACTTAAATGATATCGTTATTATTTATTGTAATATCCCAATTTTTTATTAAGGGCTAATCATGATTATTGTGGATAATTATGGATTTAATTGGCATTATTATAAGTCTTATGGAAATATTAATTAATATGTCATTATTGTTGGAAATTGGAAGAATGGAATTATTGGCCATAAGTTGGTATTAAGGGAGAAATTAATTACTAACCAAGAGAAAATGATGAGTGAAATTAAAATAGCTAATGGAGGGATTAGAGTAGCTAATTGGGTGCTTTTTGTATGAAAACCAATGGGAGTAAGACATGTGGCAAGATTTGTATGTGTATGAAGGGAGAAAAGTCAAAGGGGGATAAAGAAATATATTTTTCTCTCTCCTACCCTTAGTTTTCGTTGAAGTGGTATGGAGCGAGTATCTCTATCATCATTTCATTTATCTCTCACACTCTATCTCTCTATCTCTCTCTCTCTCTCATTTTCTCTCTCTTGGTTCGGCCATTGTTACTCAAGAAGGAGGAAGAAAAGCTTGTGATTAAGGTAAGCAAATACCTTCCTTTTCTCAAACACCATTCATAAATATTGATCCTTGAGTGATGAGATTCATTTTGGTGTTTTTAGTTTGGCCTTTGGTTGTGGTTTGTGATCACACAAAAATCTAGTTGTTGGAGAATCAAAGAGTGTTTTTGGAGAAGTTGAAGAGGTATGTGAAACCAATCTATCTATCTAAGTTTCATGCCATTTGAAGTAGTTTGTAATTTCTAGAAATTTTAGCTTGAATCCGAAAATGAGTGCCACTGTTCATTTGGTATGTTTTTGATATGAGAATGGTATCTTGGAATGAGTTTAGGATGGATAAGTTGATTGGTGATTGAAATGTGATGTTTGGATGAGATTGGTATTTTGTTGATTTAGTTGCCCCAAAACCCAAAGCATAATAATGGAGTAGGATTTTGATGATTCTGATGATACCATTGAGTTTATTGGGTGTTTTTCTGTGGGGGTGGCTTTGCGTAAAGTTTTGTGTCCATTGGGATCAATTGGGCAAGTGTTGGGAAAATGCCTCTGTTTTCTATGTTTTCTGGTTCTGATAGAATCACTCGAGTGATTTGGGATTTACTCTAGTGAGGGATGAAGTTCACTCAGGTGAGGATGAGTCTTACTCGAGTACTATGTGTATATTCTATTTTCTCTTCAGTTTTCTATTGTGCTTTCTGGAAAATCCAAGAGTGTATAGTCTCACTTGCAAGTGAGGGATGAATATCACTTGAGTAAGCCTCCCCATGCTCAAGTGACTGGTGTATTTGACACCAAGGACTTGCTTCTCGGGTTGTCACTCGCGATTATGGTGCAAGAGTGTGCCTTCTGACTCACAGGTATAAGGTATTCACTCGAGTGAGTTGTGTTGTGCTCGAGTGCAGTGAGCCATCTGGGCTACTGCCATTTCTCTTATGCTCACGGGTTCTCACTTTCTGGACCTCACTATCAGGTGCTCGAGTGAGGCATTTAGCTATTACTCGGGTGAGGTCCAGTGTGCTCGAGTGATGTAGTCTCTGAAAAGTCCTTGTACTCCTGGGTGTTCACTCACTATCCTTCACTCTCTTGTACCCGAGTGTAAATCGTACCATCACTCGAGTGAGGTCTCCTTCACTCGAGTATCTGTACAATCCCATTCGAGTGAGGTCATCTTCACTCGAGTGTCATAGTGAAAAATGTCTGTTTGGAGCTTCAAAAAGGGGATCTTTGGGGATAGTCTTCTACCCCTTAAGGCTATTGTTAGAGGTATTCTTGAGTACTAAAAGAGCAATAATGATAACCAATTAAGTGTTAAAAAGTCATTGAGAATTGGAATAGAGAATTGACTCTTCGTCACTTATTATGATTCTAGGATACGATATTTGCCCTACTCGAGAGAGACCGGTGCTAGGACACGCAAGGAAGGACTCAAGTAGTGACTCTTCTCTCATATTGTGTATGATTTTTTTATACATAACTTATCATTGAAATTTGTGAACTGTGTGCCATAGTCCATTACGGCGTGAGCACTTCAGTGTGAGTCGTATAGGGATTGACGCTGGTCATCTCTAGGTTGGCCGTTGAACTGCCGTCATAATCGACATGGATCTTTGTGAATCCAACCCGTGGGGCGGCGTTTGTGAATCCAGCCGTGGGCTGTGTGTTGATCTTGCCAGTGTGGCTTGTGTATGAAATGCTTTATATGAATCCCAGCTGTGGTGAAATATATTGTGTGGATTGTTGTGATGCAATGCAGCATGAGCAATTCAGCGTGAGCAATCGTAAGAGTCTCAAGTATGGTGTGAGCAATCGTAATAAGTCCCAATTTGAAATATGGTCTCTAATTCTAACTTAATTATGTGTTTAAGAACTTAATCTCAGCCTAAGGTGGGAAGGGGGTTACATTTATAAAGAATGATTAAATTAAGTTAGATAAGTATAAACTTTATATAGATAATAAGTCCCAATTTAAAATATAGTCTCTAATTCTAACTTAATTATGTGTTTAAAAACTTAATCTCGTCCTAAGGTGGGAAGGGGTTTACATTTATAAAGAATGATTAAATTAAGTTAGATAAGTATAAACTTTATATAGATAATATTATTGAGAATGTGCAGATAATGAGTATAAATATTATGAGAAGGGAGAAAATGTTGAAATCAAAGAATTGAAATTTGTTTTATTATATTTGATCACCTTACTCAGCTCTTTGGCTCTTAAAAAAAATTTAGATGAGAGAAAATGAAAAGAAGAAAGGTTGAAAGAAATGGAGGAGTGTTTGAAATGAGGTGTGCTGAAGGTATTTATAGGGATCTACGTAGTGCTTGTAGCGGTTAATGTGACAAGTTTTGTAGTGGTTGATATTTATAGCGGTTTATGTGATGTTATTTGTAGCGGTTTCACATTTGTAACGGTTTTATTTGATTTTGTAGCGGTTTCATAACCCCTACAAATATTAGTCTGATTTTTTTTATAAAAATATTTCACACTTGTAGTGGTTTTATTTTGATTTTGTAGCGGTTTCATAACCCCTACTAATATTTGTTTGAATTTTTTTTATAAAAATATTTTAAATTTTAAATGTTTAATTTGTAGCGGTTTTGTTTGTAAAACCACTACAAATTCATTTTTTTATTTATTTTTTTTATAAATATTTATTTCAAATGTATTCTGTAGCGGTTATACAATAAAAACCGCTATAAATTTTCACCGCCGTTGATAGGATTTGAAATTCAAATTTTCAATGTGCAACACTTTATAGCGGTTATGTCAAAAAAAACCGCTACAAATGTTCATGATTGTTGGCGGGAATTAAAATATTCAAATTTTAAATGAACACTTTCTAGCAGTTAGTATTAAAAAACCGCTACAAATATTCATAATTGTTGGCGGGAATTAAAATTTTTCAAATTTCAAATGTTCAATTTGTAGCAGTTTTGTTTGTCAAACCGCTATAAAGTTACCTATCACTTTGTAGCGGTTTCATCCATTTAACCGCTACAAATATTTATATTTTGTAGCGGTTTTTAAATATAAACCACTACAAATGTATTATTTATTCATTTATTTAATAAATATTTATTTTAAATGCATTCTGTAGCGGTTATACACTATAACAGCTACAAATATGAGTTAAATTTTGTAGCAGTTCTTTGTAACCGCTACAAAAAGGTGGCCCTCTAAATTTCGTAGTGGTTACTATTGTAAAAACCGCTACAAAAAAACCGCCACAATAGTCGCGCTAGCTTCGCGCCAAGTTGGCGTCACATTTGTAGCGGTTAATATAAACTAACCGCTACAAAACAACCACGAAAAATTTAGCGGTGGTTTGGCACCAAAATTTGTAGAGGTTATATCTTGTAAATCGCGACAAATCATGTTTCCTAACCTACGACCCACTTGGCGCGAAGCATACTGTTGCAAATTTGTAGCGGTGTTGCTTAAAACCGCTCAAATCCTGATATTTGTAGCGGTTTATTCTAACCGCTACAATTACACTACTACGAATTATCTTTTTTTTGTAGTGTAATGAACATCGGATTAAAATCAAACTTTCAGTACTTCATTACTCGAGTGGCTACTAGAGTGATCATGCTCATTACTCGAGTAGTCCCTCGAGTAACTTTATCAAAAATAAGCCAGAGAGTAAGTCAACGTGGTCTGACCATAATATACCTTGCTTATTTGGGTAATCCCTCAAGTAAGTGTCTCTTTTTCTTCTGATTACTTGAGTGGTCCCTCGAGTAATGGTTATAATAACTTTGGAGATCACTTAAGTAATCCCTTCGAGTAAGTACATGAAAATCTTTGCCGAGAGCAAATTCTATTAGACTTTACCAGATTACTCGAGTGGTCACTGGAGTAATGCTTTAAATAACTTTGGAGATCACTCGAGTGAGCCCTTCGAGTAATGACCTCCAAATCTTGGCCGAGAGTTACTAGAACAAAATCTCACACATTACCCAAGTGGTCCCTTGAGTAATGGGGTCATTACTCGAGTGCTCACTCAAGTAATGTCTCTAAAAATTTTAGTGTCCCATTTTCTTGTGCTCTGTCTTTCATTTCTTCTGCATTACTTGAAGTACTTACTCGAGTGATGCTTATGGCCTGTAATTAAACACTTAATTACTTTGTTCAAATCTTTTTGTTCATTATCAAAACATTTTAAATCTTTAATCCAATCTTTGTTATCATCAAAACATATGAGATCTAACAAAGTGGGCATAACGGCAAGGGAAAAATCTGTTTCTTTATCATCATCTCATTCTCTCTCTTCATTCTCCATTTACGTGAGCTCAAGGAAGGAAAGAGAAAGTGAAAGGTGAGATTTTGGCTTGTTTGATGTCTTTTTTAGCTCAAATACTCTTCCTTAATCTTGTTTATGGTGATGATAGCTTCATCTCTATGGTTTTAGATTTTTGTAAGAAGGTGTTTTAGAGTTTGATCAAGTTTGAAAGTTAGAGAATCAAGAAACTAGCTTTGGGAAGTTGAAGAGGTGAGAAAAAACTAATTTTTGATATAATATTGCGGTCATTGGTTAAGTTTTGGGATTTATGGATTTTTCCCTGATTTTCTTGTGATTTTGGATTAGATGAATTTCCTAGTGTATTGTGGTGGAATAGGTGCCACATTGTGTCATGAGAACAAAAGAATTGGTTTGAAATCTTGAAAGTAAAGTAGGCCATTTAGTAGTTTTGGATTGTAATGTGTTTGGAAGTATGGAATATGTCATTATGATGGGAATTTGGTTGTTTTGGTGTTTCTAATGGGTTCTTTATGAAAATTTATGTGGGAAAAGGTTTAGTTGTTGATTTTAGGGGCTATTGGACACATTGGTTAAGATTTGGAAAATTCTGTCATCTGCTGCATTTTAGCTTCTGCTAGAGCCTCACTCGAGTGCACTGGGGTCTCACTCGAGTGTAGCATCATACTTTCTCTTTTCCTTTAGTTTTTAGTTGCATTTCCCTACCAAAAGCAAGAGTGTATTTGTTCACTTGTGAATGATATGGGACCTCACTCAAGTGTGTGTGCATTTTGCACTATAAGCCCACGTCTCAAGGTAACACTCATAGCCAATTTGTTAAGAGAGTGTGTTAGCACTCGCAAGTGTTATACCGTCACTCGAGTACTAGAGTTGTTGCTCAAGTGCACTTCCCATTTTAAGGTTTCCTTTGCTCTCTAGTAGTCACTTTCTGTGCCTCACTTTGTAGGAATCAGGTGAGCATAAGGCTACCACTCAATTGTTGAGTTCAGGACTCAAGTGTGGTGATCATTTTCTATCACTGTTGTTGCTCTCTGTCAAGCACTCGCACGAGTGAATCGTTGTCACTTGAGTGCAAGTCATCTCATCACTCGAGTGTATCAGCTAAAATCAGCATTTTCACTTCCGAGAGGGGGTTTTTGGTCAAGTTTTTTCCAACCCTTTAGGCATGTGTTTAGGCTTTTAGTGGCCACCTAGAGGTCTCAAATGATAACCAACTTTAAGTGTTATGAAAGTAAGAATTTGGAATAGAGATTAAGCCGTCATCCTTGATTTTGGTGTATAGGATTTGATATTCTCCCTGCTCGTGAGCAATCTATGCCGGAGAACACTCAGAAAGAACAAGTTAGTGACGTTTCCCCTTATACTATATATGATACATTGTATATTTATTTTATAATTGATTTGTGAAGAAGGCGGATGCTGCGAAGTTGTGGATATGAAAGCCCGAAAGGCTATGTGACAGCCGCCAGGCTATGTGTGCTGCGAAGACATTTGTGAGCTGAAAGGCTATTCATGCTACTGTGCTGAGTGATGACTTTCTTGCATGCTATGTGATTACATATGGTATGAGTGATTTGTTACTATTGGGATTCTCTTGAATCTCATTCTTTCCTTTGACTAACCTTCAGATAAGTCAAGTGGCTCCAAAGGGAAGCAGACAACCAAGGGCGGCTAGGACATCTTTAAGGATGTTAGATTTTGGTTGTTGGTTGTCAATTTTGGTTGGGATTACTTTGTATATTTGGAATGTAAATTTTGGAATTGGTATTGTATGGAAAACTATAAAAAGGGTGAATGTGCCTATATAACCTTAGTTAATATATGAAACTCGGGGTTGCCTGGAATTTTTGATGTACAATCTGATATGTATGAATTTGACTTAACGGTACAGGGTAATTATGTTCGAAATGTGAATGTGAGACCAGAATAAACCAATTTTGAAAGAAATTTTGAAAACCCTATCATGAAAAGGGGATTTTGAATGAGTTTTAAGTTTATCGGTGGTTTCTAGCTGATCTAAAATATGCATTTTTGAATCATATTTATGGATTATACGATAGGGGGTTAAACCAAACACACCCATAATGTTGGAAATAAGCCAAGTGGAATGAAAGATAGGATGGTAAGTATTATACATGTAAAAAGAAATAGATGACGTTCAAAATTTGTCACATAATATATATAAATATAGAAGTAATATTGTTGCTAAAAAAGAGACCTTTCTAATGATGCCTTCATTTTTTTCATTTTTTTGAGGAGCTATATATTTTCTTTTATTTCTTGCTCCTTTCTTTTTCTTTACTTTTTTTCATGTATATTTATTATTTTTTCCTTTTTGTATGGCTTCCCACAATAAAGAGATAATAGCAACAATACTACAAGATGTAATTTTAACATATGACAAATAAGACTGCTTAGAGAATGAATTTACATGCACAATAACATACCACAATGTAATGAAATTTGTGAAAAGCGATGGGCTCAAATGGGTAGCAATGGATAATGATATATATGGTTTATGTTTGGGATACAAGGGTTTAGAATATGAATGCCTCTATCATTTTAAAGTTTGCACATGTGAAAAGTAACTATAAAAGAATCAAGACAAGTTCTGAAGAGTTACATGTGTAGGAGGTTAATCACTTAATTTAAAGAATTATAAAGCTTAAAAATCCTTACAGGAAGGCTATATCTCTTCTGAGATATTCACAATGTCCAACTGAAGACTAATTGATTACAAAGCATTTGCCTTACCTGTTTCTTAGACCAATTCTCAATATATAACAAGTCAGCACATCACAATCAACAATGAATATAAAAAAATTATATTTGCACAAGATGGGTCCAAAAAATGTCTACAATTTCTTGTTATGATAGGAGCACAATAGTCTAAATATGAGAAAAATATCATTCAAACTGATTATTTTGATTCAAATTGATTTTTCCTTTTTTTTCAAAAATAGCACAATATTCACCAATTTATCCAAAATCCCCCCCTCATTTAATGCAATGCCCCAAATTTTGATTAAGGGCTATGACCTTTTAGTAAGTTGTAAAGAATGTTTTTATGAATTAAAGTTGATTTGAGATCCGAATTAATTATTGGAAATACCCAACACCCTGGATTTTAACATAATTATGTGGCAAAGTAATTATTGGGCTAAAATATGAGAGAAATGGCGCATGAAAGAAGAAGAAAAGAATTAAAATATGTGTTATATGACAATTCAAGTGAATGTGCCATAATCAGGGGAAAATTGAAAGAATGGAAAATTATCGGCTAATTAGCCAGTGATTAATAGAGAAATTAATTACTAACTAAAAGGAATGAGATGTGTGACTAAATGGCTAATAGAGTGGTTAGAGTAACTAATTAGTTGCTTATTTTATGAGAACCAATGAGAGTTGGACAAGTGGCAAGTTGAAATGATGATAAAGTAGTGAGAAAAGTCAAATTAGGATTTAAAAATCATATTTTCTCCCTCACTCCTCCTACATTTTGGCTGAGCATGAGTATGGGCAAGGGAAGTCCAACATTTCATCTTCCTCATACACTCATCTGTCTCATTTTTCTCTCCCAAGTCGACAACCATTGAAGCCAAGAAAGAGAAAAAAGTTTGTGTGCCAAAGGTGAGTATTTGACCCTTCAAATGAACTCCTATGCCAAAACTCTCTTCTTTAATCTTGTTCCTTGGGTTAAGAGCTTTGATTCTATGGTTTTTTATTTTCCATTGGTGGTGGTTTGTGCCCTCAAGAAAATCTAGAGATTAAAGAATACCTTTGAGAAAGTTATAAAGGTGAGTAAGATGAACACTTTAATAAGTTTTGTGGCCATTTGGTTAAGTTTTGAAATTTTGGAATTTTGTCCTATTTTTGAAAATTTGGGTCATTGAGAGTTTGGTATGACGTGGTCATGGAAATGGCGCTTTGAATTGTGTTTTGGAAAGATAGAAATAAATTAAACCATGAATGTAAAGTTTGGAAATTTTGGATTTTTTGTGTTGAATATATGCCAAAAATAGAACATGTTAGAGGAATAAGAATTTGGTTATTTTGATGTTTCCATTAGATTCCTTGTGGAAAATTGTGTGAGAGTAGTGTAACCCTCCAACCACAATTATATCTGGATTATGAAATTTAAGTGAAATAGAGACCAATAAGACAAAAACAATAGTTATAATCCCTCATCTAAGAGATAGGGTGTCTAGCAAAAACAGTTTAAAACATAATTCATCTGGTCTCACATTCACTTTCGAATACAATTACCTGTACAGTTAAATCATATTCATAAATATCAGAGTGCGTAACTAAAATCCCGGCAACCCCGGGTTACTTGTATATATATACTATAGGTTTAGAGTTTCCCAAAATGGGGATTATATATCCAAAATATTATTTACATCTAATATACACAGTAATCCCAAACCAAAAATAAATAACCAACCCCTAACCAAATGTCTCTAAGAGATCCTAACCACTCCTGGTTGTCCGCTTCCCTTTTGAGCCACTTGCCCTGTCTGAAATGTTAGTCATTGGAAAGAATGAGATTCTAAAGAATCCTAGTAGTAACAAATCACTCATACAATATATAAACATAAAGCATGTAAGTTTATCATGTTCAGCAACAACAAAATGAGTCATGGCTCACGCCACAACCGACAGCACTCACGACTGTAATCACAATGCACTATGCCCGCTTCCGCAGTAATCACTACGCCAGCTTTCGCTGTAAACACTATGCCCGCCTTTACGGTAAACACTATGCAGTAGCATCACAAAGCACAAAGCACCACAAAGCTCCATAAAGTGTCTCAATGCATCACAAAGCAGCAGCAACAACAACACAATACATGATAGGCATACATACAATATATTTACACAAAGTATAAGAGAGGAGTCACTACCTTGTTCTTTCCTGACGTTCCTTGGCACAGTGGGCTCACAAGTCTAATAGATGTCAAATCCTATAACCAAATTAGGGATAACCGATCAATATCTTTTCCAATTACTTATTTCCGTAATACTCTAAGTTGGTCATCATTTAAACTCCTTGGGATAACAATTAGAGGCCTAAACACATGCTAAAAGAGTTGGAATAAACTACCCTGAAGAACCCTTTTTCGGAAGCACAACATTGATTTTTGGCTGACTCACTCGAGTGAAGATGACCTCACTCGAGTAATGAGAGACTTGCACTCGAGTGAGAATGGCTCTTACTCTCGAGTGTTTGACAGTGAGCAACAACCTTAGCCAGAAAGTGCTCACAACACTCAAGCAAGAAGTTCTGCACTCGGGTGATGATTCCCAATTCACTCGAGTGCCCAAAAGTGCAACACAGAAAGTGCTTACCCGAGAGCACAGACAACATCAGAGGAAAAATCTCACTTGAGCACAACCCTGGTACTCAGGTGATAAGACCACACTTGTGAGTGTCACAACACACTCTTGAAAATTAGCCGGCGAGTGAGGACCCGAAAGCAACCCTAACCATAAACTTACTCCATTACTCGAGTAAACCCATGCTCACTCGAGTGAGCACCAATATCACTCACGGGCATAGAAGTGCACTCAAGCTTCCTTCATGAAAACCCAGGCAAAACATAAAGGAGAAAGGGAAATTATACTGCAGCACTCAAGTGAGACCCCCCCCCCACTCGAGTGATGCTATCAGATTGCCCAAAACGCAGCAACTAATAGAAATTCCTAGATTGGTTAAAATTGCTCCCAATAGTTCCCAAACTCCACACAAAGCTCATTCCTACATAACATTGCCTAAGGAACACATTAGTAACCTCCAAAATACGCAAAAACCATTTTAACTATAATCTAACTCTTGGGTCTCTATATAACACATATAACTCCTAATTTCAATCAACACTCTTCCAAAATTCAAAACCACATCCAACACTTAAATCACTTCCCAATGAACTAATTCCAACATCATCCACTATGAAATTCATACATTCAAAATTTACACAAAACCAGGGCAAATTCCAGATTATATCAAACTTATCCATAAATCATAACAAATATATCATAAAGCACCAAATGATTACCTCTTCACTTTGCCAAAGTCAAATGCTTGATTCTCCAACTTTCAAATTTGCTCCAACACCCAAACTACCACCTTTCAAAATTCTAAAACCACCAAAATGGAGCTCTTAACACTATGAACAAGTTTAGTGAAGAGGATTAGAGCATATGGGAACTATTACTCACCCAAAATCCAAGCTTCCTCTTTCTCTTTCTACCTTGATCACCGGAAAATGGAGGGATGAGGAGAGAGATGATGAGAGATGGTGAAGAAGATGATAAGGTGTGCATACTTTTCCCTTTGGCCCATACTTCTACCGAATAGGAGAGAGAAGAGAGAGAGAGAAAAGTGAGTTTTTTTACTTTTGGTATGATCCTATGGCCCACATTAAGCCACTTGTCAACATCTTGTTCACTCCATCCATGAGCTTACATAAGCTTAAAGCATAGGATTCCAACCCATAGCCAATAGATCTCAACCCATGATCTCTAATCACCAATGAGTTTCCTCTTTAGTAACTGACCAATTGCTGGGTAAATTTGAAATTTTACCATTTTGCCTCTAGTTCCACTATGATTATTAAATCATCACTATGAACATTTATATCAAATTCGCATCACATTCATCCAAAAGTATTTAATTACACTAATTACAATCAACATCAGAGTCATTAGCCCTTAATCTAAAATTGGGTCATTACAAGTAGTGTTCGATTTGAATTTTAAACCATTGGAAACTTAGGTTTAAAAGTTGCAAGAATTGGTTAGTGAAAATCCTATGCAGCCAATCAGTTTGCATGGACATTTTCAATGGGTAAATGGTAGTTAAAAGTTTAAAACTTTTTAATCTAATATTAGATATGTCAAGCTTTACTTTGATATATTATAGAGGTCGTTTTGATGTGTGTTCTGGGAGTTACGATATTCCACATTTTGATGTCAAAACTGGGATCAATTTTGGAACAGCAAGGGAAATTGTTGAATTATGTATTTTTGTGGGTATAGAAAGCAATTATTAATATTTTTCCTATATAGAGACTTAAATAGATTTCCATAGAACTTAGGATTACCTCATTTCAATTTTTCTAAAATTAGTTATGATTTTTGGAAGTTCAGCTAAGAAACAAAATTTTTCCTTTTCCGCAGCCAAAGGTCCTTGGCTGCAGCCCAAAACTTTCTGGGTAGTCTTTGGCTGCAACCAGAAGATCTTGGCTGCAGCCAAAAAACTCTTTGTGCTGTTTTTTGCCATAGCCAAAGATTTCTTAGCTGCAGCCTACCCCTGTTTTCAACACTTTGTAATTTTGAAAAGTGGTTTCAACCTAGTACTTCCTAATCTTTTTAGGCTATTGTTAGAGACTTTCATAGCTACTTAAGGGACCTTAATGATAACCAAATCTAAGTGTTTTGAAGTCATTTGAGTATTGGAATAAGTGGTAACTTGTCATCCTTAATTATGATTATAGGATTTGATATTTTCTTGAAACATAGAAGGCTTGTGCCTGAACAAGAACGGAAAGATCAAGGTAGTGACACTTTCTCCTATATCATGTTTAATACAATGTATGTGTGTATTGATCATTGAATGAACGATTGGGTCATGGCAGTAGCCTGACCTTGAATGCTGCTATTGCTGATTGGGTCTGTGGCAGTTAGCCTGACTTTGAATGTTGCTGATTGGGTCTGTGGCAGTTAGCCCGGCCTTAAATATTATTGATTGGGTCTGTGGCAATTAGCCCAGCCTTGAATGTTGCTAATTGGGTCTATGGTAGTTAACCTAGCCTTGAATATAGCTGATTGGGATATAGCAGTTAGCCCAGCCTTAAATGAATGATTGAGTCGTGGCGGGTAGCCCAGCTTTGAATGTTGATGTTGCTGGATTATGATATATACTTACATGTTTTGTTTAATTATGCATCATATACATGAAATGTTACACTGGGATTCTTTTAAATCTCACTCTTTCCAATTAACCATTTAAGCTAGGGCAAGTGGATTGAGGAACAAGCAAGTGAACAAGGGCAACTAGGAATGCCAGCGGTAGTCTTAGTTTTCTTTTGGTTCTTGGTTATCATTTTGGACAACTATATATATTGGATTGACCATAGATTTGTAGTTATTGTGTAATCCCCGATATAGGAAATTGAGATAGGCAATGATGCCCTGTAAAACTCTTGGATTAATGATATTATCCTGGGTCCATATGGGAAATTTTGCTAGCACTCTGATATTGTGTATGTGACAAACCGAATAGGCCAAATGTTTCTATTTCAAAATAAATGGAGCTCTTATTTTACAGGTTTTGCAAAAAAAATTTTAGTTATCCTTGATCTCTCATTTATTTATTAAACATATTTAAACACTAATTATGGCATTGAAGAGACGGGGGTTACATTTCATTTTTTGCCAGAGTTCGATCCTTGTATGATATTTGAGAGCATTTGAAAGTCGGATTGCCAGTTAATTCCTGGATTCGTTCTACATTGGATTTTTTCCCAAACTTTGCTTTTTGGAATAGGCAGAAGCACAATGTGGTTGAGTGCCCAAATAGGAACATGTACAAGTTTCTGGATCATATGGATGACCTGATTGATAGATTTATGTATGATGACTGACGTCGGACCTAGGCATCATATTTTGGGTGACCGGAGATGATCGACACATACTACAAGACAAGGGTATTCAGGTGGAACCAATGGACAAAGAAAGATTTAGCTAGAATTGGTATTTTGGGAGGGTACAGATAAAATTAATCATGCTAGACCCGGGGTAATCTAGGATAGGTGACCCCCTGGGAAGTGTATGTAACCTAGTGCAATGTATTGTAAAGGATTAATATGACAGTAGTCTATAAGTTATTTGATGTTTCTGTTTCTTTGTAACTATGTAAATAGTTGTGGTATGCCATGTATGACATATCTGTGTACCCTGACTTTTATGAAATGACGAAAATGCCCTTGCTCTTATATCAAAATTTATGCTTCTCTATTTCATGTAGAGTGAATTATGGAGATGGTACAAACAAGGGAAGGTGGTAGAGGCCGAGATAGAAGTCAAGGTAGAAGCTGAGGCCGAAGACGTGGTAGACATGGTAACAACAAGGAAGATCCAAGGCCTGACCCTATACAACAGTAAATACTAGATATACTAGCACAACAGAAAAATACTATGAATGAAATAAGGAATGAACTTCAGGAGGCACAACGAAGGCCAGATCACCTGGAAGACCACTTGGACAAGTTGGTTCAAGGAAATGGTAAGGAGGGAGTATATGAAGAACCTCCACCAAAGAATATTATACCAGAGCCCGAAGTGGATATCGAAACCTGGCTAAGTAGGTTTGGCAAGAAACAACCTCTTATTATTTGGGGGAAGTTTGACCCACGGCTAGCTAAATATTAGTTATCACGTCTTGACAAGATCTTCAACATGTTGCAATGTCTGGATGAGTTAAAAGCTCTGCTAGCTATTTACAAGCTAGAAAATGATGCGGATCATTTGTGGAAGAACGAGGAGCTCATTTTGAGGGGAAGGAATATTCCCATCACCTGGGGGTTATTCCAGGAGAAATTCAATGAGAAATATTTTCCCTCATCTGTTAGAAGGGAAAAAGAAAAAGAGTTTCTGAGCATCAGACAACAAGATCAGGAGAGCTTCGATAAGTATCTGGCCTGGTACATTTGGTTATCTCTGTACTCTGTATACTACAAACTTCATGACAATGAAGAGTAGAGTTCCAACATGATGATTGAGGGGTTGAGATCATAGCTGAAAGAGAAACTGATCTCACAGCATTTCATTAAGTTTAGTATAGCAGTGGAAGAATGTTGGTATATTGAGAAACACATGTTATGTTTGGTTGTTCAAACTGGTAATAAGGGTGCTTCTAGAAGTGGTAGTTCATCACAGAAGCGTAAAGAACAAGGTGGACCTTCCAAGGGAGATACTAAAAGACCAAATCAGACGGGAGGTCATGGAGGCCAAGGAACCTCAAGAAACAGAACATGTTGGCATTACTGTAAACCGTTCCATCCTAACAAGACTTGTAGTGGAGCCCCATTGGAACAGATCCTAACAAACCATTCATTTGTTTTAATTACAGTAAACCGGGGCATATGTCCAAAGATTGCCTACAGAAATGACAACCAGAGGAGACTAGACCTAGGTTCCAGGCAGGGTCTACACACTGACACAAGAAGAAGCCAGGAAGTCTCCAGAGCTGATTCAAGGTATGATTTCTCTCAATGGTAGTCTAGTGCATGTTATGTATGATTCAGGTGCCAACCACTTATTAATTGTATATGACTGTGTGAGACGGTTAAATTTTTATGAGTATAAATCCCCATATGGTTTGGATATGTCTACACCCACGAGTACTAAAATTGTTATTGCTGATGTATGTTTGAATTGCATGGTAAACACTGAAGGGCATGAATCTATTGTAGATCTTATCTATTTGCCACAGCAAGGGTTAGAGGTGATTTTAGGGATTGACTAGTTAATAGTGAATGGTGTGTTACTTGATTATAAACAGAAGAGAGTTATACATCTGAATTCACAACTGCGAGCTAACACAGATATCACTCTTAACCTTCTCTCTGCAATTAAGGTTAAGAGATGTTTGCAGAAAGGTTGTCAGGGGTACATAGAGTTTTAATCTATGCAGTCAGAGGCTGGTATAGCCTTGGAAAGTATCCCTATAGCAAATGAGTTCCTGGATGTGTTTACAGAGGATGTCCGTAGATTACCTCCAAATAGGGAAGTGGAATTCTCAATTGATCTGAGGCCTAGAGTGGGTCCAATATCCAAAACCCCATACCCATGGCTCCAAGTAAAATGGAGAAACTAAAGAAGCAGATTGAGGAGCTACTTGAGAAAGGGTTTATACAACCCAGCGTTTCATGCTGGGGTGCCCCAGTTCTCTTCTTCAGGAAGAAAGATGGAAATATGCGTCTCTGTATTGATTATCGAGAGCTGAACAAGGTAACCATCAAGAACAAGTATCCACTCCCTAGAATTGACTATTTTCTTGATCAATTATCTGGTTCCTGTGTATTCTTGAAGATCGATTTGTGATCGGGATACCACTAGTTAAAGGTAAAAGAAGAAGATGTATTAAAGATTACTTTCAGGACTAGATTTAGATTTGGCCATTATGAGTTCCTTGTGATGCCATTTGGGTTGACCAATGCACCTATCGTGTTCATGGACTACATGAATCGAACGTTTCATCCATACTTAGACCAGTTCATAGTAGTCCTTATTAATGATATACTGGTGTATTCACGAAGTAAGGCTGAACAAGAGCAGCACTTGAGAACTATGTTGAACATATTGCGGGATAGACAGCTCTATGCCAAGCTGAGAAAGTGTGAATTTTGGCTTTCAAAGGTAAATGTTTTGGGCCACGTCATCTCACAGCAAGGGGTCTCTATTGATTCTAGTAAGGTGGAAGCAGTACTGAGCTAGAAGAGACTAGAGACTGTATTTAAAGTGTATAGTTTTCTAGGTCTAGTTGGCTATTATAGAAGGTTTATTTAGAATTTCTCCAGAATTTCTTTGCCTTTGACAAAATTGACTTGGAAAGCTCAAAATTGTGTGGAATGAGAATTGTGAGAAGAGCTTTCTAGAGTTGAAGCAGAGGTTAACTACAGCACCAGTACTGATGATCCCAGATCCACAGTTTATGTATGTTGTATATATAGATTCTAGTAGGCATGGATTGAGATGTGTGTTGATGCATCATGGCCGAGTGGTGGCATATGCATCTCGTCAGCTAAAACCTCATGAATTGAACTATCCTACTCACAATCTTTAGTTGACGACAATTATGTTTCTTTGAAAATCTGGAGACATTATCTCTATGGTAAGACTGTAGAGTTTTGCTGCGACCACAAGAGCTTCAAGTACCTGTATGATCAAAAAGAGCTCAATATGAGACAGCTCAGGTAGATGAAGTTGCTAAAAGACTATAATCTAGAGATTAAATACCATCCTGAAAAGGCTAATGTTTTTATTGTCACATTAAGCCAGAAACTAGTGTAGGTGGTAGCCATTATGATCAATGAGCAGAAACTTATCGAAGACTTCAGGGATTTAACTTTGTCTAGTCAAATTCTATTAAACAATAGTGTTAGCCAGATATATAATGATCTGACGGTAGCAATTAAAGAAGCCCAACTACAGGATAGTCAAACACTATCTATCAAAGGTCTGATTAATAGGGGTGAAGCTCAGGAATATGACTTGTCACCCAACGGACTAGTCAAGTACAAGAAGTAGATTTATGTTCCACCACAATTTGAACTGAGACGACAAATCCTGGAGGAGACACATAAGAGTAAGTATACTCTACATCCAGGAGCTATAAAGATGTACCATAACTTGAAGGCTCAATACTAGTAGCCAAGGATGAAAAAAGAGGTAACTGAGTTTGTCACTCGTTATCTAACATGTCAAAAAGTGAAAGTTGAACATCAGTGACCATCGAAGGTTTTGACAAACCCTGAGATTCCTGAATGGAAGTGGGAAAGCGTTACTATAGATGTCGTGATGCGGTTACCCAAGGTCAGAAACCATGACGCTATATAGGTGATAGTTGACAGATTCATGAAAACAACTCACTTCCTGCCTATTAGTGTTCACTATTCTCCTGACAAACTGGCAGAAATCTACATTAAAGAGATTGTGATGTTACATGGTACTCCGAAGAACATCATCTCAGATAGAGATCTAGGATTCACTTCCAATTTTTGGAAGGCAGTTTATGAAGCTTTGGGTACCAAACTCATATTCAACACGGTATATCATCCTCCAACTAATCGACAGAAAAAATGAACGATTTAAATACTTGAGGATATGCTGAGGGCATGTGCACTTGATTTCAAAGGTAAATGGGATAAATTCCTTCAATTTGCAAAGTTTTCCTACAACAACAGTTATCATTCAAGCATCTAGAAGGCTCCATATGAGGTTCTATATAGGATGAAGTGTCAATCGCCCTTGTGTTGGACCAAGTTGTCTGAGAGACAATTGCTAGGGCCAAATCTTATTAACCAGATAATAGAATAGATAAACTTAATTAAGTAGAGGTTGCTAGGTGCTCAGAGCTGACAGAAGAGTTATGAGGATAAGAGGCGAAAACCTCTGGAATTTGAAGTCGACAACCATATGTTTATGAAAGTATCACCGGTTATGGCAATTGGCAAAGTGTAATGCCCCAAAATGTGATTAAGGGCTAATAACTTCAAAAGTGAATGTAATTATTGTTAAATAAACACTTTTGGAGAATATAATGTGAATTACAGCCTAAATGTGTAGTAATCAGTGCCCAAACCTTATATTTAAGCTTAATTGTGTGCTAAAGCTAAAAAACTCAACCCTAAAGGAAGGGCAGGGCGCATGGTGGGAGTAATAGAATGAGAAAATGTGTTAGGTGGTGATTCAAAAGGAATTTCCATAATAAGGGGTAAAATGGGAAAAAGAAAAGTTACCGATTAATTAGCCAGTTACTAAGGAGGGAACTCATTAGTAACTTAAAGATCAAGAGGTTTGACCATTACTAAGGAGAGCAAGAGGGAAGGATCATGAGGTTGCAAGTTCATGGAAAGAGTTGAGAAATCATGACAAGTGGCATCATGTGAGCCATTGATCAAGGTCAAACTTTCAACACAATTTTCTCTTCCCTCTCCTCATTAAGTCGACCAAGGAGGCATGGAAGGAGTCCAAAAGTCTGAATTCCCTCATCTTCATCATCATCTCATACTCTCTCTCATTAGCCTCCATTTTTGTTCAAGGTAAAGGAGGAAAGAGAAAGGAATAGGTGAGATTTTGACATTGTTTTTGAGTTCAAATGCTAAAATCCACTTCACTAATCTTGACCAATTTGATGAGAGCTTTATCTCTATGGTTTTAGATTTTTGAAAGGTGTTTGAGTGCTTGAGCAAAGTGGAAGGTTCAGGAATCAAGAAACAAGCCTTGGAAAGTGATAGAAGTGAGTGAAAACTTCACTTTGATATATATATATATATATATATTTTTGTAAATGTGGAGACCTTGAATTTCTAGATTTTTCCCCTAATTTTCATGCATATGATGATTGAATGAATTACATGATGTATTGAGTTAGAAATGATGTGGTGTTGTGTTATTTGAATACAAAATTGGCTTGAAGTTTTGAATGTGACATTTAGCAACTTTGTGGTTTGTGTAGTAATGTTGTGTCAAAATAAAACATATGGTTGCGTTGTGATTTTGGGAATTTTGATGTTACCATTAGATTTTTTATGAAAAATTGTATGGGAGTAGTATTTGTTGTGTATTTTGGAACTTTTGTGAACATTTGGTGCAAAAATAGAAAATTCTAGAATTTGGTTAAGTGTGAAATGTTGTGAAATTTTCTAGTTTTGTAGTTCACATTGTAAGCTTTCCATTGATATAAAGCTTGAGTCATTTTGATATTTGTACACAAAGTTATAGTCGTTTGAATATCAGCCAGAAGACAGGTCTATGGTTGGCCGTAGCCCATGAGTGCTGGCCGCGACCTAAGACTTTCTTACCAGTTCTTGGCCGCTACTCAAAGGGTGCTGGGCGCGGCCCAAAGCTCTCTGACCTATTCTTGGCGACGGTCCAAATCTTTCTGACTTGTTTTTTGCTGCGGCCCATAGATCCTGGCTGCAGCCCAAAACTTTCTGACCATCTGTTAGTCACGGCCAGTGGATGGCTTTGCCGTAATTAACCCTTTAAAAATGGCCTTTTGAACTTCCGAAAGATGGTCTTCAGTCAAGTCTTTCCCAACCCTTTAGGCATTTGTTTAGGCTTCTAGTAGCCACCTAAAGGTCTCAAATGATAACCAACTTGAAGTGTTTTGAAATTATGAATTTGGAAAATGGAATAACGTAACGTCCTTGACTTTGGTTTTAGGATTTGATATTTGCCCTATACGTGATCAACCGGTGCTAGAGCATGCATGAAAAGAACAAGGTAGTGACACTTTCTCTTATACTATGTGTAATGCATTATGTGTATGTTTGTCATTGAATTGTGATGATTGCAAATACTGCAAAGTTTGTCGCTGTGAAAGCTATGAAGGCTATATATATGCTGCGAAAACCATGTGTAAGCCGTGAAGGCTATGTGTAAATTGTGAAAGCTATGTGTATGTTGTGATCGTTGCTGCTTGATGATTTGCTTGCATACTATGTGATTATATATTGTATGAGTGATTTGTTACTACTAGGATTCTTTTGAATCTCATTCTTTCCATTAACTAATCTACAGCCAGGGCAAGCGGTTCCAAGGAGAAACAAACAACTAAGGGCGGCTAGCATTGCTTAGGGATATAATTTTGATTGTTAGTTGTCAAATTTTGGTTAGGATTACTGTACATATTATAGATGTAAATTTAGATATTGTTTTGTAATCCCCTGAATGGGAAATTGCAAGGGGCGGAAATACCCCATAACCCTTTAGTTAATATATGAAACTCAGGGGTTGCTAGGAATTTTTGTTTATACTTTGATATGTATGAATGCAACTGAACTGTGTAGGCTAATTATATTCAAAATGTGAATATGAGATCGGATTGAACAGGTTTGGAAAGAAATTTTGTAAACTCACTTTATTTTAAGGCGGGTCCCTGTCTTGAAGTTAGGACTCATAATAGATTTTGTACTAACCCTTGGTCTCTAATTTATCTCAATTATGCATTTTTGAATGATAATTACGCATTATAAGGTAGGGGCTTACATTTATGGTATCAAAGCTGTAGTTCCTGGCAAGGGTAGATTTTGTTAAGATAGCACCCATAGGTATTTGCCTTAATGATGAAAGATGATTTATGATTGTTTATGTATACACATGAATATTCTTGCTGCTTGTGGATATATATGAGATTTAAGGACTATATGTATACATTTGCTTTAATACTGACTTGGTGAATCATTGTAGAGATAAAAGACATAATAGTTCACCCTAGAGTCAGATATGTGGACCCAGAGGTGGAGGTGATTAATGACAATCTACCATATCCTATGCGGGAGATGATGGGTCTAATAAGAGAACAGAGAGATATGATCAATGAGCTGAGAGAAGAACTCAGAGAAGAAAGAGCAAAACGCAACAAGGATAGGATCTAGTCTACTCAGGAAGAGATCCAAGAGGAGACACAGCACGAAGAAATACCTGAGGAGTCTATTCGATCTTAGGAATCCCTACCTCATACTACCCCGAACCAAGAGTCTCATAGGGTACCAGTCAGAGATGAGAGAGATCTATAATTATGGGTCTCAAAATTTTGCAAACATCTACCTCCAATGTTCAGAGGGAGGTTTGACCCCTAAGCAGCCGAAGATTGGTTGAACCGCTTGGAAAAAATATTTGAAGTTCTTGTTGCCCAACAGAGGTAAAGGCACAGTTAGCTGTATATAAGCTGGAAGGGGATGCTGATCGGTGGTGGCTGAATATCACCCTAACACTGAGGAACTGTAATATGCCATTGACTTGGGAATTATTTCAACAGCAGTTCAATGAAAATCATTTTCCCAAGTCAGTGCTACTTGAGAAGGAAACTGAATTCTTGTCTATCAAGTAGGGTGATACTGAGACTTTCGATGACTACTTGTCCCGTTTCATCCGGTTGGCTAGGTATTCCTCCTATCTGCGGTGTATGGATGATAAGGAATGGAGTTCGGACATGTTGATCATGGGCTGAGGCATGAACTGAGAAAAAGGTTAACCACCTACCAATTTACAAAATTCAATAAAGCGGTGGAGGAGTGTAGAATTATCGAGAACAACTTGAGAGATTTGTACCCTACTAAGGGTGATAGCACCCGTAGTGAACCCAATAAAGGGTAGTACTCCTCAGAAGCGTAAGAGTAAAGGATTCTCCTCGTCCAAGGGCAGTGGTAATAAGCCCTATCAATCTAGAGACTGTGAACCTCAGAAATCCCTGGCGGTGTGGGTATGTCCTCATTGTGGAACGGCACATTATGGCAGAACATGTCAGGGTCAAGTGTTCTGTTTTAACTACAAACAACTAGGGCATATTTCTGCTAAATTTCAACGACTGACGACAAAGCAAAGGCCTAGGAATCAGGTTAAGGTGTTCGCTATCACACATGAGAAAGCACGAAAGTCCCCTGACCTGATTCAAGGTAAAATCCTTCTCCATGGTAGTTGGTTACAAGCTTTATTTGATTTAAGTGCAAGTCATTCTTTTATTGCTTATGACTGTGTAAAGCGCCTGGAATTACATATGTATTAACTGCTATTTGATTTGGTTGTGTCAAGGCCAATAGGTGTCAAGGCGATGACGGATGAGGCTTGTCTAAATTGTGTGATAACCATTGAAGGGCATAAGTCTATTATGGATTTGATTTATCTGCCGCTCCACCAGTTAGAAGTCAAATTGGTTTTGATTGGTTGACGACAAATAATATGCTGTTAGATTATGGGAACAAGAGAATAATCTATCCTACTGCAAAGAAGGAGGATGATATGAATGCGAATTTGAACTTTCTCTCAATAGCTAAAGCTAAGAAATGTCTTGAGAAAGGGTGCCAGGGGTATATGGTGTTCCTTTCCATGTAGGGAAAGATAGAAGAAACTTTGAGTAGTATACCCATGGTAAAAGAGTTCCCCTAGGTGTTCCCTGATAATCTTAGCGAATTGCCTCCAGAAAGGGAAGTGCAGTTCCCAATTGAAATTGTGCTTAGATCTGGTTCTATATCAAAGGCCCCATACAAAATGGCCCCAAATGAAATTGTTGAACTAAAGAAGCAGATTGTATACTTGCTTGAAAAAGGGTTTATTAGACCTAGTGTTTCACCGTAGGGAGCTCCAGTGTTGTTTGTTAAGAAGAAGGACAGGAGTCTTCGTTTGTGTGTTCATTATAAAGAATTGAACAAGATAACCGTCAAGAACAAGTATCCCCTCCTGAGAATCAACGACCTTTTAGATCAACTATCTAGTTTGTGTGTATTTTCAAAGATTGATCTAAGGTTGGGTTATCATCAGCTGCGTGTGAAAGTAAAAGATGTACCAAAGACTGCTTTCAAGACTAGGTATAAGCATTATGAGCTTTTAGTAATGCCCTTTAGCTTAACCAATGCACCTGCAGTATTCATGGACTACATGAATCGTGTCTTTCAGCAGTATCTGGATCAATTAATTGTGGTGTTTATTGATAACATCCTGATTTACTCCAAGAATAGGGAGGAACATGAGCATCATTTGAGAATTGTTATGGAGATATTGTGTGAAAAGTAGCTCTATGCTAAATGGAGTAAGTGCGAGTTTTGGCTTCCAGAAGTAAAATTCTTAGGCCATATGATCTCGCAAGAAGGGGTCTTAATGGATCCCAGTAAAGTGGAAGTAGTACTAGATTGGAAGAAGCCAGAAACTGTTGTTGAGATACGCAGTTTTCTGGGTCTTGCTGGTTACTACTGGAGATTCATTGAGAATTTCTCCCGTATCACCTTGCCAATGACCAAGCTCATGAGGAAGGATCAACCATTTAGGTGGGATGAGCATTGTGAAAATAGTTTTGTTAAGCTGAAGGAGAGATTGATTATGATTCTAGTATTGATTATACCTGATCCCAACTTGACTTATGTTGTGTATAGTGATGCGAGTAAGCAGGGATTAGGGGTGTCCTTATGCAGTAGGGACATGTGGTAGCCTACGCCTCCTGACAGCTGAAACTGCATGAAATGAATTATTGCACTCATGATTTAGAGCTTGCGGCAATTGTGTTTGTGTTGAAAATATGGCGGTATTATTTGTATGGTGTGACGGTAGAACTGTACTGTGACCACAAGAGTCTCAAGAATTTGTACAATCAGAAAGAATTGAACATGAGACAGCGTCGCTGGATGGAGTTACTGAAAGACTACAACCTGGAGATTAACCATCATCCGGGTAAGGCAAATGTAGTTGCGGATGCTCTTAGTCGAAAGACGGTGCTTGTGGCAATGATGATGATACAAAAGGTAAAGTTGATAAAAGGTTTCTGAAATTTGAATTTGTCTAACCAGATCGTCTATGCTAATTATAATATTTCCCAATGGGAAAGTGATCTGAGGCCTGAAATTGAAGAAGCTCAGAGGCAAGATGATCGGGTACAGTCAATTCAAGCTCTGATTGAACGAGGAGAAGCTCAGGACTATGATTTGTCGCCTAGTGGATTAGTTCGTTACAAAAAGAGAATCTGCGTTCTACTGAAGGCAGACTTGAGGCAGAAGATTCTGGATGAGGCACACAAGAGCCGGTATACTTTTCACCCCGAAATAACCAAAATGTACCATGGTTTGAAGTCTATGTATTGGTAGCCAGGATTGAAGAACGATGTAACTAAGTATGTGGCGCAGTGTCTTACCTGCTAGAAGGTGAAGATCAAGCACCAAAGGCCACCGGGATTACTACAAAGCTTTGAGATTCTAGAATGGAAATAGGAGAGTATAACCATAGATCTTGTTGTGGGATTGCCCAGGATCAGGAGCTATGATGCGATCTGGGTGATAGTTGACCGGTTAACGAAGTCGGCGCACTTTATACCAATCAATGCTAGTTACTCTTCAAATAGACTAGTAGAAATCTATATATGAGAGATTGCAAGACTCTATGGCACACCAAAGAATATCATTTCTAATAGAGATCCCCAGTTCACTTTGAGATTCTGGAGGGCTTTGCATGAGGCTCTGCATATGAAGCTAAGATTTAGTATGGCTTATCATCCTCAGACTAATGGACAGTTGAAGAGGACCATTCAGATGCTGGAAGATATGTTACGAGCATATGTCATCGATTTTAAAGGGAATTAAGCTGAGTTCGCCTACAACAATAACTATCATGCGAGCATCCAAATGGCTCTATATGAAGCGTTGTATAGAAGAAAGTGCCAATCACCACTGTACTAGAATGAATTGTCTGAGAGGAAGCTTTACATGCCGGATCTTGTTAATCAAACCTCAGAGCATATTAGAATTATTCAAAAAAGGCTCCTTACAGCGCAGAGTCGTCAAAAGGAAGAAACTTGAGAAGCGGAGCAGACATGAGGAGACGTTACCCAGAGTTTATGGCTCAAGTTGTATAACAAATTTTGAGGGCGAAATTTATTTTACTGCAGGGAGAATTGTAATGCCTCAAAATGTGATTAAGGGTAAATGACTTTAAAAGTGAATGTAATTATTATTAAATAAATACTTTTCGAGAACATGATGTGAATTACAGCCTTAATGTGCAGTAATCTGTGCCCAAACCTTGTATTTAAGCTTAATTGTGTGCTAAAGCTAAAAAATGAACCTTAAGGGAAGGGAAGGGCAAATGGTAGGAGTAATGGAATGAGAAAATGTGTTAGGTAGTGATTCAAAAGGAATTTCCATAATAAGGGGTAAAATGGGAAAAACAAAAGTTACTGACCAATTAGCCAGTTACTGAGGAGGGAACTCATTAGCAACTTAAAGATCAAGAGGTTTGACCATTGCTAAGGAGAGCAAGAGGGAAGGATCATGTGGTTGCAAGTTCATGGAAAGAGTTGAGAGATCATGACAAGTGGCTTCATGTGAGCCATCGATCAAGGTCAAACTTTCAACACAATTTTCTCTTCCCTCTCCTCATTAAGTCGACCAAGGAGGTATGGAGGGAGTCCAAAAATATGACTTCCCTCATCTTCATCTTCATCTCATGCTCTCTCTCATTAGCCTCCATTTTCGTTCAAGGTGAAGGAGGAAAGAGAAAGGAAAAGGTGAGATTTTGACATTGTTTTTGAGTTCAAATGCTAAAATCCTCTTCATTAATCTTGACCACTTTGATAAGAGCTTCATCTCTATGGTTTTATATTTTTGAAAGAAGGTGTTTGAGTGCTTGAGTAAAGTGGAAGGTTCAGGAATCAAGAAACAAGCCTTGGAAAGTAAAAAAGGTGAGTGAAAGCTTCACTTTGATATATATACTTGTGGTCATTGTGGAGACCTTAAATCTCTACCCTGATTTACGTGTATATGAAGATTAAATAAATTGCATGATGTGTTGAGTTGGAAATGATGTGTTGTTGTGTTATTCGAATGATAAAATTGGCTTGAAGTTTTGAATGTGACATTTCACTACTTTGTGGTTTATGTAGTAATGTTGTGTCAAAACAGAACATATGGTTGGGTTGTGATTTTGAGTATTTTGATGTTGCCATTTGATTCCTTATGGAAAATTGTGTAGGAGTAGTGTTTGTTGTGCATTTTGGAACTTTTGTGAACATTTGGTGTAAAACTGGAAAATTCAAATGTTTTGTAGTTCACATTGTAAGCTTCCTATTGATATAAAGTTTGAGTCATTTTGATATTTGTCCATAAAGTTATGGTCCTTTGAATATCAGCCAGGAGATATGTCTATGGTTGGCCGCAGCCCATGAGTGCTAGCCGCGACCCAAAACTCTTTGACCTGTTCTTGGCCGCGGCCTAAGGATGTTGGCCATGGCTCAAAAGTTTTTAACTTGTCTCTGGCCGAGGCCCAAATCTTTCTTACCTGTTTTTTTGCCGCAGCACATGGATCCTAACCGTAGCCTAAACCTTTCTGACCATCTGTTGGCCACGGCCAATGGATGGCTTGGCCATGGCCAACCCTTCAAAAATGGCATTTTGAACTTTCGAAAGATGGTCTTCGGTATAGTCTTTCCCAACCCTTTAGACATTTGTTTAGGCTTCTAGTAGCCACCTAAAGGTCTCAAATGATAACCAACCTTAAGTGTTTTGAAATTAAAAATTTGGAAAAGGGAATAATGCTACGTCCTTGACTTTGGTTTTAGGATTTGATATTTGCCCTGTACGTGATCAACCCGTGCCAGAGCACGAACAGAAAGAACAAGGTAGTAACACTTTCTCTTATTCTATGTGTAATGCATGTATGTATGTTTGTCATTAAATTGTGATGATTATGAATGTTGTGAAGTTTGTCACTGTAAAAGCCGTGAAGGCTATGTGTAAGCCGTGAAGGCTATATGTATGTTGTGAAGGCTATGTGTAAGCCGTGAAGGCTATGTGTAAATTATGAAAGCTATGTGTATGCTGTGATCGTTGCTGCTATTGCTGCTTGATGATTTGCTTGCAAGCTATGTGATTATATATTGTATGAGTGATTTGTTACTACTAGGATTCTTTTGAATCTCATTCTTTTCATTGACTAACCTATAGCCAGGGCAAGCGACTCGAAGGAGAAACAAGCAACCAAGGGCGGCTAGCATTGCTTAGGGATATAATTTTGATTGTTGGTTGTCAAATTTTGCTTGGGATTACTGTACATATTATAGATGTAAATTTAGATAGTGTTTTGTAATCCCCAAAATGAGAAATTGCAAGGGGCGGAAATGCCCCATAAACCCTTTAGTTAATATATGAAACCCGGGGGTTGCCGGGAATTTTTGTTTACACTCTGATATGTATGAATGCAACTGAACTGCGTAGGCTAATTATATTTGAAACGTGAATATGAGACCGGATTGAACAGGTTTGGAATGAAATTTTGTAAACCCACTTTATTTTAGGGCATGTCCCTGTCTTGAAGTTGGGACTCATAATAGATTCTGTACTAACCCTTGGTCTCTAATTTATTTCAACTATGCATTTTTGAATGATAATTACACATTATAAGGTAGGGGTTACACAGAGCATTGAAAGTACGGAAGCTGCAACCAAGGTACATTGGTCCGTTTAAGATCTTGGTGAAGATTGGGCCAATAGCGTACCATATCACTTTGCCACTGAATCTGAGCATGCTACACAATGTTTTTCACGTTTCCTTGTTGAAAAAGTATCAACTTGATCCAAAACATGTGATAGAGCATGAAGATGTGGAAATACGCGATGATTTGACCTACGAAGTCACACCTGACTAAATCATCGATCGGTAAGAGAAGCATCTCAAGAATAAGAGCATTTCATTCGTCAAAATTGTCTGGAAAGGGTTATCACCTAGAGAAGCTACATGGGAAACGGAGGAAAGTGTAAAGAAAAGTTACCCAGAATTTATAGTTGTATAGGTATAGCAAATTTTGGGAACAAAATTTATTTAAGTGGGGGAGAACTGTAACACCCCAAATTTTATATTCACCAAATATATAATAATTATTTGAGAAATTCAATAAAATGGTGAATATTTATGAATTTGGAATTTATGAATTTTATAAATGTTCATTTTCATGAGAAATTGGGAAAAAATAATTATGGAATTAATTTGGGTAATTTAAAAAGCCCAATATTAAGGTCCAAAAATGGAGAAATAATATAGAAAATATTTGGTCCAAAAATTAATGGAAATTGGCCAAATAAAAAGAAGAAAAGAAATTAGATTAAAAAGATAATGACAAAATCGTAATTTTGCCAATTTAGCACAAAATTAATTATTTTTTGATTAATTGAAGTTAATTTCAATTAATTAAGGAAAATAAAGGGGAAAATATATTTAGAATATTTTGGCCAATTAAATATGAATTTATGGAAAATTTGAGCAAAAAGTGCAATTTTGACCAAAATTGAGACTTTATGTATATATGTAACCGGAACAAGTTGTGAAGCCAATTGAGACCAAATAGTAGGGACCCTAGGATTCTCCTACATGTGGAATGAAGAAGGAAATATTGGTTGGGCTAAATGAGCATGGTTACATGTACATAGGGTTTATGTACATAAAATTGATTTTTGAAATTTTTGGAAATTCAATAAATTAATAAAATAATAAAAGATATCTTATAAAACACATCATCTTCTTTCTTCCTTCAGAATTTTAGCGCCATTTTCAGCTGAACATAGAGAGAGAGAGAACGTGTGGAATTCTAGAGAGAGAGAAAAGGAAAAAGTTTACAAAGGTAGGTGATTTCTTCGGTAAGTTGATTTCTAACGCTTATAACTCCGCTCTAAGCTATTCTTCTGTGTTCTTAAAGGTTGTGAAGCTCATCTTTGGTGTTGGGAGCTAGGGTGGGTTTGTTCGGCCACATTAAGAAAAGCCAGGAGAAAGCAAAAGGTAACTTCCAAACCTTCATATATTGGCTATTCCGGCTGCTGTGGACAATTTAATCAGTGAAATTTTGTCAGATTGTCTTTGTTTGTAAAATTTGGAAAAGCAGCATTAGAAGTGTTATGCTGCCAAAATTGGAACTAAATGGTACTTCTGATGTAATGTAATAGTTAATAAAGTGATTGGGAGTAGAAAAGAACACGTCTGCGGAGTTAGAATCGAAAAATCCCGATTTTCCCCGGAGGATTCCTAAGTTTCGGCCAAGCTGATATCTAGGAGTAGGAGTTGGATTTTCAATAATTTGATGATTCTATTGAGTTCAGGAGGGAAAATTAGGTAGGGTTACATTTGGTCACTTTTTCGGAAAAGCCCAAAAAAGCATAATTATGAAAACGCCCCTGAAACCCTTAAAGTGGCGCTGCCAAGGGCAATTTATCTTTTGGAAATGAATTTGGTAATTATAAGTTCAGAAATGAATTCCTTAGGCAAAAATATGATAGAATAGCCCCAGTCAAAATTTTGGGAAAAGTACGGTCGGGCCGGGTATGTCTGTGTCGGGCCGGGGTCCCAAGGGCATTTTGCTAAATTTTTACCATAGGTAATACAACCACAATAAAAACTATAGTAGTGTCTAAAGTGATACATGAATGGGTTTTGACCTAATTCTTATACATTTAATATTTTAGGACCGAGTTAGGAGCCTAAGCTTGGCATGTTTTACGAGGCGAACAATCTGAGACAAGAAAATGGTTAATGTCACGCCTTACCTTATTTTAACCTTTTTTTAGAGTATTCACGGAAAACGATATGCGGTTCGGTAGGAAACACAGGATTAGCATAACTATACTGATAATATGTACATGATTATATAAATTCCCCATAAAGGTTTGTACATGATACTTACAATTAAGGTAGCCGCACAAGGCTACTAGAGTATCTAAACCCATCCCAATAAAACAAAGACATCTTCCCATTTTCGTTTCACCACTGCATTCCTCCCGTACGGTATTCTGCATTGTTGTTTGCATATCTTATGTCGTCTCCTATCTAAATTGTTGGTAGGAGAGGGTGAGATTCAAGAGAATCTCAGTAGGAAACAGATACCATAATGCATGCATGATTGATGCTATATGTATGACATGTTAGCTTTATCTAGATGTATGCCCCATAATGACATTTCTGCATGCTCAATGTTTCATACAATAAGACTATGCCACAGCGAAAACAGAAACAGAACTTCATTTATTCAAATATGCTCTACACAATCAAGTAAAGCAATCACATACATCATTACACAAGCAAAAATATCAAATACATGCAAGTAAGGTAAGTCCCCTACCTCCAATCTTTCTCCTTGATTTGCGTGCCAACAGCTCGGGGCTCCATATTCGATCCTACAATGTCAAATGTACCATTTAGACACTTCCATAGTGTTTCTGGGGGTTATATGAGTCTATCTTGAAAAATTACTAAAATACCCCCGGGGACCCGGCCGGCCCCGCTGTACCCTGTCCAGCTGTACTTTTCTCGAAATTCTAACCTGGGCTATCCTGACATATTTTCGCCCAAGGAATCCATTTCCAGACTCAGAATTACCAAATTCACTGCCAAAAGACGAAATGGCCCTTGGCAGCCCTTATTTCAATATTTTAGGGGCATTTTTGTAATTATGCTTTTCAGCCTTTTTCGAAAAAAGTGCCCAACTGTAACCCCACCTAATTTTCCCTCCTGAATGCAATGAAATCATCAAATCATTGAAAATCCAACTCTAAGACCCATTTACAACCCTGACTGAAATTATGGGTTTTTCGGGAAAAATCGGGGTTTTGCGATTTCGGCTCCGTAAACGCGTTCCTTTCTACTCCTAACCACCTTATTGACTATTCCATTAGGTTACAACTACCATTTAGTACCAATTTGGCACCATAACAGCCCCACAAACCCATTTTTCATTTTTAGAACCAAAGACAATCTGGCGAAATTTCACCGATTAAATTGTCCACAACAGCTAAAATAAGCAATATACGAAAGTTTGGAAGTTACCTCAAGCTCCTTCTGGCTTTTCCCAAATATGGCTGAAACCCTAGCTCTCTTAAACACCAAATTTTCTTCTCAAACACCTTAAATGACATAGAAGAGAAGCTTAGAAGTAGTATTATACGCGTTAGGTACGAATTCACCGAAGAAATCGACCTACCTCGCGAGTTTTCTTCCTCTTCTCTCTCTAAAACTCCCTCTCTCTCTTTCTCCATGGTGCTGCACGGTTTTTGGCTGATGGATAAAGAGGATGATGATTTTATAACATTTAGCTTATGTCATCTTTAATTATGATGATGTCATAATTCCCATTTTTGGATTTCAGCAATTTCTGGCAGATTTTCTGCCCTAACTTTGAAAAATCATAACTAATTCTAAAAAAATCAAATTGGAGTGATTCCAAAGACTATAGAACCTTTATTGAGTCTAGTTTCAAGGACAAATATAGAATTTTTCTGAATGGAATCACAAAATTCCCAGAATTTCAATCTTTGCATGTTATTTCAGAAAATTTCCAGTTTTTCTGGGCTAACTTCAAAAATTCATATCTTTTTGTATATAGCTCTAATTGAGTCATATGACCTATCAAATTAAACCATAGGATGTCTACTTTCATCATGTAAAATTTCATAATATTTGCTCATCATTTGGTCATAAAAAATCATATGACAAACTCACTGCCTCATAGGTGATTTCACTATAAGCATAATCACTTTCTTCAAAGTTAACCATTTTATTTTCTTTAATGCCCCCAAAGATATAAGGAATATTAGAGAATAGATTTGGGTCATCTACTAAATCAAGGCTTAGTAGTCCACTTAATTTAGGCTTATTCCCAAGCCTCAAATCCCAAATTTTGAGGTATTACAGTTAAAGTAGGGACTACTATCTCTCATATACTATGTGACTATTTATATGATGTGTGTTACTGTATTTTGTGATTTGAACACGTGCTGAAGGCACATTATTTAACTGTGGTCTAGGACCTAACTGAGGTACACTTGTTTTACCTAGCTATAGTCAAGGACTCGACTGAGGTACACGTAGGGGTTTTAACTGGACAATTGGCCCTAAATTTTGTGTGCACACATAGTTGATATGAATTTTCATTTTACACTATGCGTGGCATTGCATATTTAATACTCACATTTTATATGTCGATCGTATATTTCTATTGGGATTCTTTGGAATCTCACTCCTTTTTCTAAACAAAAACATCTCAACTGGTGTCAACGGCTCAAAAGGAAATGACGTAAGTACGGGGAGCTGATAGGCACGTTTCCCCAGACGAAGACCTTGGTTATATGTAGTCTGGATTCTAGGATATTTTGGATATTATGTACATGTTTGTATATATTGCCAAACTCTATACGGTTTATTCCGGTCTATAAACAAATAATTTTATCAATATATTTATACTTTTCTATATGCCTATGGAATTTGGTCTATATTACTTTGTGTATATTGAAATGGAAACAGGTGTTGACAACACTTGATTAGACGGAATATTCATTCCTACAAAAATTTTATCATAGAATATGCATTAATTTTCAAATAATAAGGGTATTATTTCCTCCGTTGCTAATATAAGAGTTTGTGGGAAAATTTGTTTTAATCTTAAATATAAAACCCCACTCTACAGTGTTACCTAAATTCATAATTATTTTCCCAAACTTTCAAATTGATTAAAAGGATCCCAACACTCTTGGAATCCCTCTCTTATATTTTCCTTTCAGAATCTCATTTTCACCCTTAAATTAAAAAATGAATGATTCAGATTAAATATTTGTATAATATTATTATAATATTTCATAAAAATAAATTTAAATTGTTAACATTTGATTTGCATAGTTTACAACTTTAGTATATAAAATATTAACAAAATTAATATATAATAATATTTTAATGAAATATTAAATATGAATCGTTCATATTTTGACATGTGGTGGACATGAGATTTAGTAGAAAAAAGAGAGAGAGAGAAGGATTCTAAGAGGAATTTCTTCCGGAATATTACACCTATTATAAGAGTTCCCAACAAGGGTAGTTTCTAATGTAAAATATTTTAGTAAAACTAACACATATATTTTATAAATAACTAATTTATCTAATTTTATTAATATATACAAATTAACTATCTAACTTGACCAAAGAGAATATTGTTTATTCTTTTCATAAAAAAAATATTGTTTATTCTTCTCCCTTTTTATACTATTTTTTAATTAAGAACTGAAGATTAAAAATGCAATATGATAACCAAACAACTTAGACCTAAATTTAGCACTTAAAATATAGAGAGTAGATATAATACAAGGGCAAGAGAGAAAGGAAGAAAAATTTAAAAGTTGAATTGCCACATTTGATTAGTAAAATGTCCGTTTTCAGTTAGGCCTACTTTTCCTTCCATTAATTAAGGGACGTTGACCTCTTCAGCTTGCTTCTTCCTCCGTCCAAACTTAATTTTATCGATTACGAGAAGAATCCCCATTTATTCTCTCATAATAATTATTTATGAGGGAGAATAACAGAAAAATACAATTTACACTTCAAAATCCTATTAATAAGAAGAGTAATGGGATTAACAAAAATAGTAATGGGATTGACAACGTAAATTTTTATCAAATGACTAATTTTAGATTTTTAAATTCAAATGATATTTTTCTGTCATTCTCCCTATTTAATATTAATATTATTGTAAGAGTTTGTATAGCATGAAGTACTTTACTCCAAATATGTCATGTCATACTTCCCAATTCCCAAGGATGGCATGGTGAGAGTATATTTTTAAAAACCAACTCTAGGGGTGTGTTTGGTTTGAGGGGAGGGTAGGGAAGGGAGGGAAGGGGAGGTTGAGAAATTATAATTTTGGATAAAAGAAACCTAAAATTTATCCTCTTATTTTTTAAATTTTGGGTTCCCGCTCAAAATTTATTTTTTCATTCTTTTTAAATTTTGGATTACAGCCCAAAATTTAAATTACTTTAACCCAAAAAGATAATTTACCTCCCCTCTCATCCCTCCCCTCCCCTCCCCTCTCCTCAAACCAAACACACCCTAGATGTATGACCTCATTAAATCTTTTTAGATTTTAAATTTGAATTTCAGAAAAAATATATATATTGGGAGGAATAATCACAAACTCCAAACTTAAAATAGTCGGTTGCTACTACTCCTATTAATTGCAAGTGACTTCTATTATATATGGGGGAGTACTATTTACTACTCCTATTTATTTTAGTTCAACAAAACATGCCTTGGACATGAGTAAACATTTTTATCAAAAAAAAAAAATCAAGTCACCAAGTTAAATGACTGAAATCTTACGTCTGTGTTTGTTTTCTCAAATAATAATAACACAAATTCAAATAATGATGAACTCAAACTCGAATCATACAAAATTATCCAGAATTTCTAGTCTTTGCGAGACACTTGTCATAAAAGAAAAGATCGTGTACCCCACAAAAGAGATTTATTGGAAATGGGCTTTTATATATAAATTTAAAAAAAAAATTGTAGCCATCACTGGGAAACATAACGATGACCACCCTCCTCCAACCTGATACGATCTCAACATTGGATTAGGTGGCCGACCCCTTTGCCACATAATCTAGAATCATCAACTATACCCGCCACAATTCAAATCCAGTTTTTTCTTTTCTTTTTCTTCTTATTTTCTGGGTCAATTTTAATATCTGGGCAAACAAACACGTCTTACATTTGGCCGTCATTTATTTAACAAAAACAAATATCAAAACTTTAAGACTTATCGATTTGAATTCAAAGTGAGACCAACAGCTCATCTTTATTTATTATAGTAACGTAAGAGCCAAAAAAAAAAAATTTGAGATTGTCTTAAATCTTAATGTTTGTACTTGTGAGGAGAGAGAAAGATGGGAAGAAGTTGAGAGATTGTCGGGCAAATCAGCAGACCGACAGTTGCTTTCTTCCGTTTGGCTCTCTTGATGATATAATATGCGTATATTATATGTGTATATATATATATAAAGCCTGGGGAGGTTTGGCCAACGGTTAACTTCCCTCCAAACGTAGTAGATTCCCTTGGAATCAAAGCAAAAACTTAGCGAAACAGTAGTTGATTCTTGGTCACCATCTGAAACCCAACCTCACCTTCCTGACACATCCTTCATACCAATCTTTTTTCTTCGTTCTCTGTTATTCCTCCTCCTATATACACTTTAGCTTCTTCTTTCTTATTCTTCATTCTCAGCTTCTTCCATAGAACCCCACTTGAATTTCTCACCTGTCTGGCTCAAGCTTTTCTGGTCTCTATGTGTTTGCTGAAAGTCCCATGCTCTTCTTCTTCAAGATCATCAGCTGGGTTTTGTTGCTGAGGTTTTAGGCAGGTTTCATAATATGAAGTTATAGCTTTTCTGTTCCTTATTCTTCTTCTTCTTCATCTTCTTCTTGTTCAGCTCTCTCCATAGAATTCCTTCCTAGAGTTTATTACCACCTCTAAAGATTTTGTAGCCTAAGTGTTTGCTGAAAGGCCCGTGTTCTCGGATTTCAAAATCAGCCGGGTTTTATTACTTTATACCCGGAAAAGTTCTTTCGAAGTTCAAGTTTCCATGATATGAAGTTCTAAAGCATATGGGAGTTGGTCCTAATTTGTTCACAAATTCTCAGATGGTATTGAAGTCACAAACCCATCAAAGCTTTTTATATATTTCTCAGTTTATCAGACTCACAAGCAAGTTGACTATCTGCAATTCTACAAGAGTACTGTTTCTCTGATATAGGCAAAAAAGGAACTTTTCAGCTTGATTTGATTCCAAAAGTAACACTTTGAGATGAATTCTGGGTCCTTAATTTCCTTTGCTTCATCAAATTCTGCAACAAGAGAAGATAGAGTGGCTAGTACCAGAACCAGGCCTTCTCCTCATAATCCAAGGCCTTCTTTTTTGATTCGGACGGCCATGAGAATATCAAGAGCAAGATGGTTCACCTTCTTAAGAAGAGTTTTCCATTACCAGAATGGGTCGCGGTCTGATCTTGGCTCCAATCCTTTCAATTCCAGCACTTGGATGACTTTAGAGTTCATTGCTCTGATGGTTCAGATAAGCCTCACAACCTTGGTTTTGGCCATTTCTAAGAGGGAGAGACCTGTTTGGCCTATGAGAATTTGGATTTCTGGTTATGATATTGGTTGTCTTCTCAATCTGTTGCTGCTTTTTGGGCGATATCGTCAGCTTTACTTGTCTCATGGTGATGCTCTTAGCCTCTCTGATATAGAACAACAGAGAGGCAATGAAGAAACCAGGTATGCTTTTCTGAGCCTTTGAATTCTTAATATAAGAGCTAAATATCTAATTTGCAGATATCAAAAAATTTAGTTTAGTTAGTTATTTGTAATAAATGTGTTGGTTTTCCTAAAATATCCTAGTTAATTATGTGTATTGAAATTATCTCACTTGATAGAAACTCTGTGATATGTGCAATCAATAAGGTGTTTTGAGAAAAAAAATAAATTTAAAAATAAAATAAATTGAATTCTTATATTTAGGATTAAAATAAATTCTTTACCTAACTCATATATATTGCATCAGACGGAGTATGTATATATTTGCATGTTGATCTCATGAGTGCCTTTGGATTTGACAAAGACAACGTTTCTTTAAATGCTCTACTGCATCAGATTAAATTCTTTACCTAACTCTTATAAATGCTTCCCATGAATTAAACCTTTCAGTAATTTTGTCATAACTGACACATCTTGGTTTGGCTGAATTATAATGATTTCTCTTTTAGAAAGTAAGAACAGGAAAGCGTGAATAGAAGGTTATTTTAACGTAGCCGTTAAAATGAACTCAGAGGTTCGAGTACTTACCCATTTTAGCAAAACTAGAACATCATGTCTTGAAAAACAATAATGACAAAAGTCACAGATAAATCAGGTCAAAAACAAGAAAAGTGCACCTCTGACTCTTTACTCAACATTTTAACTTTTAAGTTGATATAAAACATCAGTTGCCAAACAGTTCAAATTTGAACTCCAGAAATGGATATGGTTAAATAAATTTGTACCATCTTGCAAGTTTTATAACCATCAGTCAAGTTCTCTCGTAACTTGGGAATATATAAACACACACACACACACATATTATACTCAGTATCCTCTTCCTTTTTAATCATGCAATATTTTTCCTTGAAGTTGAAAGTTGAAACTGAAGCCTGCAATTTTGATGCAGATGTTCACATTTAATGAACAAATGCCGGACTTCGCTCGAGCTTTTCTTCGCTATATGGTTTGTGATGGGAAATGTTTGGGTTTTCGACTCACGTTTCGGGTCATTCCAAAGATCGCCGAAGCTGCACGTGCTCTGCATCTCCTTGCTTGCTTGGAATGCCATAACCTACTCGTTCCCTTTCCTTCTCTTCCTCCTGCTGTGCTGCTGTGTGCCTCTGATCAGCAGCCTCCTCGGTTACAACATGAACATGGCTTCTTCCGATAAGGGAGCTTCTGATGATCAAATCTCACAGCTCCCAAGTTGGAGATACAAACAAGTTCATAACAAGTTGGACAATGGCCATGATTCTGCAGCCAATGAAGGACTGATCAATGAAGATCCTGTAAGTAGCTAAACTACTCATGACTTGAGCATTTTTTAACAGTTATATTCAATCTATGCAAGATGTTTGGTATGCTTGATCTTGAATGTCTCAATACAATATATCAAGATATAGGAGACTCATCATAAACTTAGTCTGATCCACAATTTAAGTCACCTCTGCTAATTCATCGGAACTAAAAAATGATAGTTAACTCATTAAATTCATTTTAAATTGTAAAAATTCTCCAACTTTACCTATATTAAATGAGATTTTGAAATAGAGAGAAAAATACAAAGAGTTATGTTTAAGCATTAATTATAGGAGTAAAATTAACAATTAATCATTAATTGCTCTTTAAGTGACTTATATTGTGGACTGTATAAAATATATTTGAATAACTAAACCCATTTAACTTTAGTTCCCGAAACTTTAATAATTGTAGGGTTAGTCTATGAAAACAACAAACTAGTGTACTAGTTCTTTTGTTGAGTGGCTTAAATTCCAACATGACTGACTTATTACAAGATGGTTATTTTCTTAAAATCTAGTTCCTTGGTATATTTGAACGAGGTTTTGGTGTGTTGCTTGTTTCTTTGAGCCTTGTGGAATTCTTGGGGCTCATAATTTAGTTCTTGATATAATATTGATACTTACTATGTGGAAGTAGTATTTAATCTTTGACAGTATCTAAGATATCATAATGAATATGAAAATTTACCAAAATGACCTACAAATTGTTAGGACTTGTAATATATATCCATTTGTGTACTGATGAGTTTGTCCTTTCTTTTTTTTAATATGTGATGACAGGAATGTTGCATTTGCTTAACCAAATACAAAGACAGAGAAGAAGTGAGGCAATTGCCATGTTCTCATATGTTTCACCAAAAATGTGTGGATCAATGGCTCAGAATCATATCTTGTTGCCCTCTATGTAAACAAGGATTACAGAGATAGAAAAAAAAACAAAAAAGCAAAAAAAAATCATATATGCTCAATTTGGTAATATTCTATACACAAACATTATAATCCCCTAAAAGGGTTTCCAGTTTGGTCTGATATTTCTTCACATGGGGTTACTATTTACTTGAGTGAGTTTGTGCATATACAGAAAAGCTCACCAGTAAACAAAAAGCCCTAACTATACTCAGTTTCACTGTTTTGGAGCTTACACAGTACACACTATATTTGGTTCCTAAGACTGGATCCATATTACTTTTCAGATTAGTGGATTGATTTCTTGTACATCAGTTTTTGTTCTGTCATTTACATATTGTGAGATGAGCATTTTGTTTATTGAATAATAAAGAAGCATATATACTTTTACTTTCTTTTTTTATATGACGCAACTTTTTTTTTTTTTTTTTTTTTTTGCTTCTTGTTTAATTTTAAAGAACCTAATGTGACCATTAGCTCTTATATTGTTAAGAAATATGATAAACAAGGCTTAGAAAGAGAATAAAGAACAGAGAAGGAAAGCAGAAAGGTCAATTCATTTCACAAGTTCCACGTATGTTTTTGTCTTGTATGGCTTTCCCGTAAAACAGATATTCTACAGATTTGTGTTTATATCTTTCTCTGTGTGTATCGATGAAGAGGGAGAGAGCGAGAAGATAACATTTTAATTGAAAATATAAATTTAAATACATAATCAACCAACTAATTACACAGTTAATGGTCAAGCTAGGATGGAGAATTTTGAGAGAACCTGATCAGTTGTGGGTAAAAATTTTAAAAGGCAAATACTTTGCTCATGGGAATTTTTTGAATGCTAAGAAGGGACCAAGAGCTTCATGGCTTTGGCATAGGATTGTTGAAGGAAGAAAAATCCTAGATGGTAATATTTTGGCAGGTATAGGTGGTGGTAGATCTATGTTAAGAGCTTAACCAGTTTAAGATCAATTCATCATGTCCTTATCCTTCAATGTAAGAATTAAGGGCTTGGGGTTGGGATTTATCCTTAGTTGAACAGTTTCTGATAGAAGAAGAAAGTGAAGCTATAAGAAATGTTAGATTTGCAGTCTCCAACAGAAATGACATTTGGATTTGGGTGGGTGGAAAGATGAGCTGCTACACTGTTAAGGAAGGTTATAAGGTGGCTCAAAGACTTGTGGGGAGCAATGGTTTAAATATTCCTAAATCATCCTCTTCAGTTTCTAAGGATATGTGGAAGTTGGTTTGGAAATTAAAAGTGCCTCATAAGGTTTGAAACTTTATGTGGAAATTGCTGTCACTTGATTTACCCGCTATGGAGAATTTAAACAAAAGGCGATGCACTGTTGCTGATTTATTCTTCCTTTACAAATCTAAAAGTGAAACTGTCGGTCATTTATTTTTCCAGTGCGAGTGGGTGCGTTTAGCGTGGTTTGGCAGTTGTTTTTCTCTCAGATTTGATCCGAGTTTTGTTTTTAATCAAGCACCTGCCTTATTACAGGAACTTTTGGAAAGCAAATGGCTGGTTTAAACAAGGAAGAGATGCAGAATCTGATCCTACCAATGATTCAAGGCAGAGAGATATATGTGGCAGACACCTGAAGATAATTTGCTGAAAATTAATTCTGATGGTGCATTTATAGATGGATTTTGGATGGGAAAAACGAACTTGTTAGTTCTTAGTCTCCGTTCATGGCGGAATGCTTTGCTCTGACTGAAGCAATGAATTATGCAGTGGAGAACCATCTTGAAAATGTTGTGTTTGAACTGGATAATCTCGCTCTGGTTCATTGTATCAACACACGGTATTTCTCCTGGATGGAATTGTGACATTTTGATTGAGAATATCCTTGAACAGAGGAATCTTATAAGAAACCACTCCTTGTTGTGTCCTTCCGATTGGACGTGGAGACCTCCATCTCAGCTGCGAAAGTTTTCAGAGAAAGATGCTTCTAGTAGTGTAGACGATCATGGATGATGTTTTTTGTTATTTGGTTTTCTATTTTATGTTTGCTTTGTTGTTTATTTTCTGAACTTATCAAGACTTTGTTGGTATGGTTTAAGTTTGGTTGAATGAATGTTGGTTTCTTTTTTTCTTTCAGGCAAAAAAAAAAAAAAACTAATTACACAATAACAATCTATAATATACTTTACCAAAATATCTCTTATGTTAGAAAATATAAATCATTTTCAATCATTTTATTGGAATTAATGAAGAGCCAAAAACTTATAAGTAACTTCCAATTATTTTACTGGAACCAAGCGGTTAGTTCATTAAATCTATTTTAAATTAAAAAGATTTTTAACTTTACCCTGATTAAATGAGATTTTGAAGTTGAGAGAAAATACAATAAATCATATTTAAACATTAATTATATGGATAAAATTAATAAATAAATATTAATTACTCTTTAATTCAGTTAGTTTAAAGACTAAAGAAGTCTTTTAAAAGGTTATTTATATTTTGGATGGGAGGGAGTACAAGATTAGTATAATTGTCCTAACATATTATGGGGCAGAGGGTGTCAGCTGCGCCCTCTCAGCTGCGCCCTATGCTGTCCCCTTATTTTGGGGTCTTCCCAAATGTATTTTTTATGATTCTTTAGATCATTAGATTATATACAAAATGAGTAAACTTTTGACATATTATAGGTACAAAAATGGATCTGTTTTCGATTTTTTATGATTTTTAAAGATTTTTCAGAAAAATTGTGAGTATTTTTTTTTCACTTTAAGTACTTTTTTGTGAAAAATATTTGAAAAATTATAAAAAAAATTGAAAACAAATTTTTTTTTTACGTATAATATGTCAAAACTTTACTCGTTTTATGTATAATCTATTGATCCAAAAAACCATAAAAAATATATTTAAAAATACTCTAAAATGGAGGAGCAACAGAGAAGGCACAACAGAGGCCCGAAATCCCATATTTTCACCCCTTGGTTCATGGGAAGGTAGTCCCTTTATCTTGCACCGAAATAAAGAAGCAATTTCATATATAAATTCACTACTTTTTCTTTAATTCATTTTTGTTCCATATTCTGTATACCAAGTGGCCCCTTAAAAATACCCTCTTCCATATTCTGTATACCAAGTGGCCCCTTAAACAGAAAAGAAAACCACGTTGGAATTTTTTTTTTTTTTTCTTTATCCTATAAGCTTATTTACTAGTTCTTCATCTCCATCCAATATTTGTATGGTTTAAAATTAAGTATTTATTTATGGGAAAATATTTTTTTATTGTGTTGTAAGGATTTTTTTTTTTTTTGGTAACGTCTTGATTTTGGTGTTAAACGTTCCTGACCTTGCCATAGTGGCCCTAGTTGCTTCCGTTGTTATGGTTGTTTCGAGTTTGGATCCTCTCAAGATTCATTTTCTCTTTTTTTTTTTCTCAAAATATTATCTCCATCATTTAATATTTTATAAAACTATTATCTTAAACATAAATAAATAAACTTAAATTTTTAAAATATGATCTACAAAATTCATAACTGCAATACAAACAAAATTAATAAAAATAATAATTTATAAATACTATAATCATAGTTTTAGAAAATATTAAATCTAAACCATTTATTTTTTCATCTAATGATGAAGATAAGATTCTGAAAAGAAAATGAGAAAAAAAAGATTATGAAGCTCCCGATTTTTTTTGCTACATTTTAGGTTAGCTTAGATCTAGCTTGCTAGATAGGTCTTTGAACTTATTCTATTATCGACATTTTTTCTCCTTCTATAATTACCTTACAAAAGTACAAGAATTTTAGAATGTTAGTTTGCAACCTGTTCCGTTTAAACTCATTCGAGCCTCTAACATATCATTTTATTTATGATGTAACCAAAATAATTAAAATTAAATAAATTAACTATTTCAATGTCTTATTCAAAGTAAATTTAAAATTTATCTTTTTCTTGTATCATGCTTTTGACCTGAAATATTTTTAAAATTAATGAGGCCATTCATTTTTTTTTTTAAATTGTGAAATCAAAAGATAAAGTGGTAAGTAACATCAAAATTATTCAATAGGCTATATCATTTATTAGCAGGGACCAACATCTTGTTGTGTCCTCCAAAACAAATTGCCTCTCATCCTACTTTAAACTTTTTATATTTTATAAACATGGAAAAATTGGGAAAAAGTCATGCATCAAAAAGTTTATTAGATCTTTCTCACCAATAAAATTTTTCGATGGGGACTTTTTCCAATTTTCCCAATAGAAAAAAGAGATTGAGGTAGAGTCCAAGACCACCTAAAGTTTGAAACTTTTAGACATGACTTCAAAATTTTACGTTATACATTGATATATTAAATGAACGAATCGAACTTCCAGTGAATCAATGACCAATATGTGGGCAACAAAGAAAGAAAGAATCAATGACCAATAAATTACTTTTAAAAAATCGGAATGCAATAAAAAATCAATAAATTCAACGATGACTTATGAGAATCAACTAAATAAATCTTTACTCAATAATTCTACTTGTTCAAATGTCTCTTAGGATTTTAGATAATAATTATGTTGACATTGAATATTTGTACTTGTGCACACCGTCTCTTTTGCGTAATGCAGGCATGCAGCAACTTGTATTATGATCGCTACCTTGGGAAATACGATGACTTTATTTGATCATTACATATTGCATTGATTTCACAGAAGTAAAAGGACAATACAGAACATCACAAAGCAAGTACTTAGTAAAAGGCCCTCGTACTAAGCTCTCTTACGGCCTATGCTAGTATTAGTATAAATGACAACCAGAAGCAAGACGGATTTGATGAAAAATACGTCAGACTGATCATTCCCAGGTCCAAGAAGACTATGTTATTGTTATTTGAATAAATGGCAAAAATCAGGGGGGAAAAAAGACAATTAGAAGCAAGACCAATTTGATGACAAATATATCAAACCGATCATTCCCAGGTCCAAGAAGACTAAGTGCCTGTTTAGGTTGGCAGTAGAAACTGCTTTTCCAATGTGATTTAAGGTTGACGAGATAAGTATGGGAGAGGGATTTTGTCTCGGCTTACGTGAACGTACTTCTTAAATGCTAACTCAAACAGGCACTAAGTTATTGACCAACCACATGCCACATCTATATTTCCAGTGCCTATGATTAATAGCTGATTTGCTCGATCTCAAGCTGATTGCTATGTGCTAAAATCACCAATTAGACTCGAGCAACAATGTTAGAAGGATTAACAGAGCCTGCAAAGAAAGTAATGATAGGTGCACAGCAAGAAGCCCACCTTCTGGGGCACAAGTATATCAGCACAGAGCATATTCTTTTGGCTCTTATCAGTGATCCAGGAGGCTTGGCTGCAAAAGCTCTTCAATCTGCAAAGTTAGATCTCGATGTCATTAGGGAACAAACTGAGCAGATATTTGGAAGAGGGGGTGGTTCTAGTGGCTCTTCTTCCATGGAATTACGATTCGCTCATGGAGCACAGCTGGTTCTTAAGCTCACGCAAGAAGAAGCACAAAGACAAGGTGAGATTTGGATCTTTTTAATATGTCATGAAATTGTACAGGATAATTTATAAAAAGGTGTTTCGCCAAGTCAACAAATATTAGTCTAGTTTGTGAGGATCAAACAGAGTTTATGAGGACATGAGTTCAAGTCAACAAATATTAGTCTAGTTTGTGAGGATCAAACAGAGTTTATGAGGACATGAGTTCAAATCTAACATAAAGACTTCTAAAGTTGAGATAACAATATTGAACTCTTGGAACTCAACTCATCAAAACTTTTTGCAATGAGAGAGAGGGAGATTTGGCCAAAAACATTTAAAGAGATGCATATAAAGTACATGGATATTATTCAATATATTAAAAATCAAAATAGTCATTGAGCAGGTTAAACTACTAGTTCCTGATTTATTAGACAAATAGCGAGAAACTTTCATCAAGATGAGCGCATTAATTGCATTATTTTCTGACACAATTAATGATGTCACAGGCCATTCTTTCGCTAACGAAAGGGATCTGCTTCTGGGCTTGCTTAAAGGGTGTGATGGTGAGATAACTGGTTTGCTTGAGAGTCAAGGTGTTGATGTAAACAACATTAGAGACCAGGCAAGCAACGTCTCATTTACCTGACTTTTTTCATTTAGTCTGTCTAGCTTGGTTATGAAGATTCCTCAGAAAACTAAAATTTTTGTTGAAATAGTTTTCCTGTATATTGAGTTTCCATAATACTAAGGCAATTTAGCCTCAATTACACTTAAGTTTCCCTCTCCACACCTTATCTTTTTCCAAGCACATTTTTTCTTGATTATAGAAGTATTTAACTTCTGGAATTGAATTGTCCGGAAAAAATAATTGTTTGTGAAATTTATAAAATGTTTACAAAAAACATCCCTAGTTTTATGTTATCACTGAAGGTTTCCTGTTTATTTAAGCAGGTAAGTAGACATATGGCAGGTGAGAAGGAAAAAGCTTCTAGCTCGAATGATCAGTGTGCACAAGATTGTAGCAATGAGAACAGTCAGAAGCCAACTCCGAGTGCTCCTATAAATATTATTGCTGGTGAAAAGGTAAAAGCTTCTGGCCAAAATGATCAGTGTGCAGAAGGTTGTAGTGATGAGAACAGTCAGAAGCCAACTCTCATTGTGCCTAAAAAGATGGTTGCAGGTGAGAAGGAAAATGCTTCTAGCTCAAACGATCAGTGCACACAGGGTTGTAGTAATGGGAATAGTCAAAAGCCAACTCTTAGCGTGCATTTCAAGATGAATGTAGGAGAGAAGGAAAAAGCATATAGCTCGAATGATCAGAGTGCACAAGGTTGTAGTAATGAAAATACCCAGAAGACAACTCTTAGTGTGCCTATAAAGATGATCGCAAGTGAGAAGAAAAAAGCTTCTGGTGATGAGGATACCCAGAAGCCAACCCTTAGCGCGTCTATAAAGATGATTGCAGGTGAGAAAGAAAATACTTCTAGCTCCAATGAGCAGTGTGCACAAGGTTGTAGTAATGAGAACAGTCAGAAGACAACTCTAAGTGTCCCTATAAAGATGATTGCAAGTGAGAAGGAAAAGGCTTCTAACAATGGGTACAGCCAGAAGCCAACTCTTAGTGTGCCTACAAAGATTATTTCGGGTGAGAAGGAAAAAACTTCTAGCCTGAATGATCAGTGCGCACAAGGTTGTAGTAAAGAGAACAGTCAGAAGCCAACTCTTGGTGTGCCAATAAACATGTTTGCGGGTGATAAGGGAAAAGTTTATTTCTCAAGTGATCAGTGCGAACAAGGTTGTAGTAATGAGAAAAGTAAAAAGCCAACTCTTAGTCTGCCTATAAAGATGACTGCATGTGAGAAGAAAAAAGCTTCTACCTCAAATGATCATTGTGCACAAAGTTGTGGCAATGAGAATACTCAGAAGCCAACTCATGTGCCTATAAAAATCATTAATATGATGCCAGCTTCTGAGAAGATAGAAATTGGTCCAAAAAAAGTTGATAAGATTATGAATTCCCAAACTCCAATTCTAGATATGTTTGGAACCAATCTGACCAAATTGGCACAGGAGGTAAGTCTTTTTAAGCTCTCATATTTAGGAAACTTCAATGAAATAGTTTCTGCACTAACTCTTATTTTCATAGTTATCCTTCAAGGTTCAACTATTCAAGCTAGTGAAAGTGGGAATTTAAACTAGTGTGATGCATTAATAATGTCATGTACAATGATTTGTGCTTCTATATGAATAATGTCATGTACGATGATTTGTGCAATAATAAAGTGGGAATTTCAGCTATTCATTGTGTGTATGTTTGCTTGATAAGCCTATTGATGCAACTTAAGCCCTGAAGAGAATCAATCCAGAAACTAATTTATTGGATGAAGGTGCTTCATACTATCTCAATGGTTGATTGTTGATCATGTGGAACATATCATTATTAGAAGATTGCTGAATGAAATCTTACTTCATTATAGGGTAAACTCTATCCTTTTGTGGGAAGGCAAGAGCAAGTGGAACGCATAATTCATATTTTCTGCAGAAAAACAAAAAACAATCCTTGTCTTGTTGGAGAGCCTGGAGTTGGGAAAACAGCCATCATAGAGGGCCTTGCTCAAAGAATTCTGAGTGGATCTGTTCCTGAAAAATTAAAGGGAAAGAAGGTTATGCATGTTAAATCTCACAATTTTCTTTCATATAAAAAGTCTAGATGAGTTGGTTCCTAAGGATTTATCAAGGTGGTGACATAAGACATGAGCAGTAAGCTTAACTGGTATATTCTAATTTGTTTCACAGGTAATTATATTGAATGTGGCTCATTTTTCATATGAAACGTCATGTCAGAAAACACCTGAAGAAAGAATAAGCTGTTTGATAAAGGAAATTGAAGAAAGTGGAGACGTCATTCTCTTTATAAAGCAGATTCATTCCTTTTTTGAAGCAACAATCATAGGAAACCACAAGTTTTCATACATTCTGAAACATGCACTCCAAAATGGTGCCATACAGGTTTGGACATGTGACACATATTTCTTCTGGTCCTTTTCCTTGTGCAAGTAGAATAACAGCTGCCAATTTGTTAGTTTATTGTAATAAACTTCACTTTGTACATGAAAAAGTGTATATGCTCTGCAACTGTGGATGAGCATAGAACGCACATTGAAAATGATGCAACCCTGCAACGAATATGTCAACCAGTTGATGTTGCTGAACCATCTGTTGAAGAAACTGTGAAGATCCTGAAAGGCCTTCGTGGAGTTTATGGGACTCATCATAATGTCCTATACACAGATGAAGCACTTGAGGCTGCTGCAAAGTTGTCCCAGAAGTACATATGGTACAATTAACTTGCCTAAAACTTAATGGCCAAAACATCTTCATAATATCTGTGTGCAAATAGAAAAGAAAATTCGACCCCAGTGTTGTTGACAACTTCGTTATAATTTTAGTTCAGACACGTTTTACTTTGATTATATGTGCTACACATTTGATGTCTCTTGATTAATATGCAGATTTTATTGAAAGCATTCAGAGCTGCTTTATTGATTATATATTGTTCAAAACATTGATGCTTAGTATCTTCATATATTTGTTTCTCTACTTTCTAACATATTTATATTAAATTTCAGTGGTAAGTTCTTACCTGAAAAGGCAATTGACTTGATTGATGAGGCTGGATCATATGTTCAACATTTTCCAGCAAAGGTACATATGTTATCAGATGACGCAGTAAACCTTGGAAAAAATTTTAGGCAATATAAACCTACTGAAGAAAGTTGTACAAGCCTGACTGTTACCACAATATGGGACTGTATAAGGTCTCTGTTTGTTTCCTTAAGGAAAGAATTATTGCTCAAAGAACTTTTTGGGAAATTTATCCATTAAACAAATTTTTTATTTCTTTAGAAAATTTAGAAATTGATTTGTGTTTGCAGCACATTTTTGGAAGGAAAGTCCGACCAGGCTAAAAGTATGACAGCAAAGAGAAACCTTTCTTTATGCGTAATCCTAGACAGATAATTCTTCCCACATATCTTATAATTATAAATTCAAAGATTAACTTTGAATTGTTTTGGCACAGGACAAAAGAAAGCTCCGTAGTTTTTTCCCTGAAGTGACAAAATCTGATATTCAGCATATAGTGTCATCTTGGACCGGCATCCCAGTGAGTGATGTATCGAGAGAAGAGTGTGAATGCCTCCTCAATTTGGAAGAAAAGCTTCAAAACCACATTATTGGACAGAATGAGGCCATCAACACTGTGTGCCGAGCCATTCGACGTGCCAGACTGGGTCTTGGAGATATGACAGAGCCAATTGCTAGTTTCCTGCTCACAGGACCCACTGGTGTAGGGAAGACTGAACTGGCAAAAGCACTGGCTACACAATATTTTGGTTCAGAAGATGCAATGATACGAATGGATATGAGTGAGTACATGGACAGGCACACAGCAGCTAGGATGGTTGGAGCCCCTCCAGGATATGTCGGCTTCCGTGAGGGTGGTCAATTGACTGAGGCTGTTAGGCATAGACCTTATTCACTTGTCCTTTTCGATGAGATTGACAAGGCACATGCGGACGTATTCAGTCTCATGCTTCAAATTCTTGATGATGGTAGGCTCACAGATGGCCAGGGCCACACAGTGGACTTCAAGAACACACTCATCATAATGACTAGCAACATTGGTTATAATAGAATGATTGAGGCAGAGAGTAACTGTGTAAAGAAGCTAGTAATGGAAGAAATCAAGCAGCATTTTAGACCAGAGTTTCTGAACAGATTGGATGAGATTATTGTGTTCAACCGACTGACAAAGACGGATGTGAAGCAGATTGCAGATTTAATGTTGAGACAAGCTTCTGCGAGGATGAAGGGAAAAGGAATTGAGTTTTCTGTGACACAAAAGTTTAGGGACCATGTAGTTGAGCATGGGTATGATCCAAACTATGGTGCGAGGACATTGAGAAGAACTATTTCAAGATTGTTGGAGGATGCATTAGCAGAGAAGATGCTAACAAAAGAGATAAAGACAGGAGACTCAATTGTGGTGGATGTTAGTGCTGATGGAAATGTCCTGCTTAAACAGAAAAATGCTTTGGTGAGTTGTATCAATTTAAACAGGAATATTGTAGCTATAGAAAAAAGAAGAAAAGAGGGTCAAGTCACGTGCAATTTGATGATCAAGATGTTTGATCTGATAGGACATCACAAAACCCCATAGCTTGATCACAGTTACATTATTTTGCTTCATTTTGTTTGGTTGCCTCATTCTCATGGAAAATGGAAGATTCCTACAAGGAGTAGGAAAGCCTATGATTTGATTGGATTCAATTTATGTTGTTTTAGTTATTTTCATTTAAAATTCTTATCTTTTAAGTAAATTTAGTTTGAATTAAGATTTATAGGATTTATCCTATTATTCTATAGCTAGAACTATCTTTATTTTAAAATTTAGGATTTACGTTATTTTGATATTATATTCATCTTTATTTTGATCAACATGATCTTATCTCTCAAGATTGTAAAGTCTAACTAAGATCAGGATTTGGGCTTTATAAATAGCCTAAGGTTTTTTCAGCTGTTAGACTTTTTTGATGAATTGAATAAAGTTGAGAATTTTGTGTTTGCTCTCTCCATCAAGTCCTTCCTTTTTCCCTCCTTATCCCCCCCCCCCCTGGTTCTTTCACATTACATACCTACATTTCCAGTGATCATATCAAGGTATATTGATTTGGAGCTTTGAGTCGATTTAAAAATTAAGACCTCAAAAGAATCCTGAAACATTCTAGGTTAACCTTATAAGCATTCACTGGAAAAGATAAAAGTCCACTTGTTTAAAACTGACCAGAATTTTATGCAAAATTCCAGCATACAATAATGAATCAAGATGCGGAGTTTCAAAACTGAGACACTATTTGAAACCAAGAACTTCCGTATGCTTGGACAGAATTTTTGTAGCAGCCTAAACTAAAAACCAAGAACTTCCATATGCTTTGACAGAATTTTTGTAGCAGCCTAAACTAAGTTATAACAGAATTTCAGCACAACTTAACACATGCACCAGTTCACACAGAACTTCATTCCAAAACAAAATCACGTTTTGGGCAAAATTTTGACATTAAATTTGAGCAAAAATATTATTTCTCATACCAAAACAGTATCCAAGTTGTGCGGCAGTTCAAATTCAGAATTTTATAATAAAATTGAGATGCCTAAATGGCTTTTTTGCTCAAACCAGAATCAGCAAGTATGTAACAACCCAAACACAGTTTTGTGCTAAAACATGGCCATATGGAGTACTTCTATCCCCAAAAATCACAAAATGCGCATAAATTTATCAAAGAAATATTCGCACAGAATCATCATCATTTGAATTTTAAGCTCAAGACATAATACCCAACACGTGCAGAAATTTTAATTCAGAGAATTTATGCAGAAACTTGGCCATTCGCAGTGACGTGTAACCCAAAGACAAATGCCGCCATGTGCAGAAATTTCTAAGCAGAATTTGTGTATAAACATGCCCATTGCAGTAAATTTTATTCTGACAACAAAATTCAAACGTGTGGAGAAATTTTAATATTGTGAATTTGTGCAGAAACTTGGTTGATACAACACTATTGCACAGCAACTGAATGAAGGCAAGTATGAAGAACCAGAATATCTGGATTTGGATCATAATTTGTGAATGAGCAGCAGATTATTACGTAGTTTCATTATTTTGTTCTCAGCTTTTGATACTTTTTTCCCGCAGTTTCATTATTTGCACTTATTAACCTCACTTGGTGGGATAAGATCTGTTGTAGTTGTTGTTGTTTCATTACATGCACCATCTTTTGAGTATATATGTATATATCGTAAAATATGGGTAATAAATATATATATATATATATAGAAAAAGGATTTATATATCATTGAACCTCTAGCATATATATAATCTTATGTAATTGGTTTATAAAATCTATCAATGAATAAGGGTTTAAGAAAATCCATTAATAGAATTATGTATTTGGATCTAAAATTATTTCTATCGGTTCAATATATTTTATGATGTGATTATGATAGACATTAAATGATTTTTTCCAGGGATTTTGATGTAGGTTTCATCCCTAAATATAGACAAGGATTTTGATATCTTGGTGGAAGCATGGAAGTTTCAGGAAGACATTACTTAAGAGATATCAACCATCTTCTATTCGACTTTAACCATGAATGGTTACCATATTGGTTGATCTAGGACAGGAAGAAATTTATTTTTTTAAGGAAAAAAATAAAAACTAACCATATAAATAAAACATTATCAAATAAAAGTTTTATTTACCCAATTTTAACAAGATCCGAAAGCACTTCATACTATTGAAGCTCCTGTATTCGTGCCATGCAAGAACTTGTGGTTGCAATTGTTGAAGAGGTCAATACCGCATCTTTGAAACAGTAAAAACACATAGAGTTTGTTATCACCCAAAATTGTAGCTCATCCATCTCATTCTTCTTTCCCATTAACCAAATATCAGAGTAACATAGATTGAAGCTCCTAATTCAACCTTTCTTAATTGCAGCGCACACAGGGCACTTGATCTTTCTTCCTTTCATTTTGTAGGTCAATCTCATTTATAACTTCTTTTCACTCTTTCTCTGTTCAAATCGCCTTCTTCAAGCATTCATCTACTTTACGATTTCGGTCTGATTTGCGTCCTGATTTGTCATTTATAGCTTTCGGAAACACCAAGAATATGGAGCCAAATGTGGTGCAGAAGCCCCCAAGCATAGAGATAAAGCCATTGGATGAATGTAAAATGAAAATTTCAAATCTGGATTTGATGAATGACATGAAGAAGATGAATTACTCGGATTATTTAACATCACCGTCGTCTCCATCAGGCATTAGTAAGATATCTACAAATGGAAAGTGGAGTTGTCTATGCTCGCCGACCACCCATGCCGGCTCATTCCGGTGCCGGCACCACCGTGCTTCTTCTGCCATGGTTCGCGGCAAATCCGTCGGTTCCAACCTCAATGAATTGGCTTCTAAATCAGGTGGAATGAATGACTGACGTTCAACACGAGCCTGTTAGCAAAAACTAAAGAAGTTGAGCATTCATAACTTTTTTTTTTTTTAATATAGGAATAAACATTAATATCTTAGATACACAAAATAACCGGGAAAAAAAAAACCAATCAATTTTCTTCTGAGTTGTTTTCAATTTTCATAAATTTGAATTACTTCACCTCTATTTAATGAAGTACTAAAATAATTGAGTTTTTCTTTTTCATTTTGTTGCTGGTAATTTTCTTTGAAGATGCATGGTGGACGGTGGTCATTAATATGTTCATATAATATGATGAGGTAATTGATGTACTCTCTGTTGACCAAAAAAAAAAAATTGATGTACTCTCCTTTATGAGAAAAGTAACTACGTCCTTTTTTTTTTTTCAACAGTACTATCAAGTTCTATATTTTAATTAAGACAACTAATTAGGTCATCCTGGTTGTATGAATTCAAAAAAAAAAAAAATGTGTTATATTATTTAATATCATAAATTATATTTTCTTCTATCTTAAATGTAATAGCTAATTGAGAAGATTGTTTTAATATCCCTATTTATTATCGGTCAGCAAATTCTGGGACTAGCTTTGCTTACCAAGATTTTGCAGTCCATTGGTGGAGGGTAGTTCATTTGCTTGTTAGTGTTTTTTCTTCTAGTGTATTAAAGAAAACAACAAATATATTTTTAGAAATAAATAACTTAAATGATTTCTTTACTTTTTATAAATTAGTTATCTAGCCCATAAGCTGGTGAAAGCATTAGTTGTTAAAGTATCTTATATATAAATGCTAAATAGGTCATCAAAAGTTGTTTAGTATACTTTTATATTGCATTTGGTCCTTAATATAAGGCCCAATTGATTTTTTTTAAAAGATTAAGAAAACTAAAAAAATTAATTTAAAGTATTTATATATATCTTTTCATACCAAACTAATTTGTGTGAGTTATAAAATAATATATAATCAAATGATACACGATATATGTTATGATTAAATAACTTATTTAAATTCCTTAATATCTAAAAAAAGCCAATTGAATTTTATATTAAAGACAAAATGGAGTATGATATAACCAAATCCAAAAATATCATTATGGTAAAAAAAATATCCAAAAATATCAAGAGGCATGCATGTGTTGGCTGGAATTTTCTCCAACGTCTTTGTTTTAAATTTTTGTAATTCGCTTTGTTATAAGTGAAGCAAAGGATATTATAAAAAGGAGCAGTAGACAATCTATATTTGTGAATTTGATGCTATTGTTGCAAATTTTGCATTCTCCTCGCATTTGGCGATTAGCAGACGATCCCTAAGTCATTCAGTGCACATTTTAGTTGGTTTGTAAAGATTTAATTTGAATGACCTAAATTTTGCCTTCTTTATGTTTCTAAATTTTGCCTTCTTTATGTTTCTAATCTTCATCAATATTTTATAACTTGATTTTCAAGTAGCCGAACAGTTAATTTCATATACTTATTGGTCATTTATTTGGTTTGGCAAATAAACTTTCTTAAACAAAGTTTAAGTGACTCTTGAAATTTACACTTACCCGTAAAATCACTTAAAATAGACTAAATCAAATCTCACCTGAAGGTAATATCAATTTTATGGCTCAAAGAAATGGTATTCAAATCTTTCTTTTCTTAGCAAATACACAATTGATCTTTGCAAATAGAGAATTTAGCTGCCACATTAATGTCTTTATTATTTGATTTCATAAAAATATAACAAGTGCGATTTTATTATATCTTATTTTAGCACATCTTTTCTAATGACAATCCTGGTACAGGTATTCCTTCAATGAATTATATAGGATTTGATCTTTAAAAACACACATTTTCAGAAATTTGACAAGTAGTAAGTATTGAGTTATCAAAGCAAACTAGTGTGAGACCAAACACACTGAGGGTGTGTTTGGTTGAGGGAAGGGGAGGAGGTATATTACCTTATTTGATTTGTTAGAGGGACGAAAAGAAATTTTTTTATAATAAGAAACAAAAATAAAAAGGAGTGAATGAGAGCCAAAATTTTAACTTCCTTCCCATTCAAAAATTCAAACCAAATAAGAGAATAAAAACCCCCCGCCACTCCCCTCAAACCAAACACCTTAAAAGAACATGAACACTAACCTAAGTTAAGAAAATCATACAAAATTCCAATAGTTTTCCCTTCAAGACTTGTATCACAAAAGATTTTCACCTCTTCAAACAAATATGCTTCCAAACTTTGCTCTTTGTTAATCAGACAAATACACCTACAATTTAATCATGTGACATCCCATTTCAACCACAGAGCATGCATCATCATCGAAAAGGACACAAAAGGTTTATATACGTAGTTCGCTTAGGTACAAGATTATGGCCTATCAGTTTTGATTAATTGCCTTTTGGCCCTAACAACTAATCGAATACAGCTCAAAAGATCTTAAACCATTAACATTTCTGGCAAAACTGAGAAGACTTGAAAACCACCCTTTTTCGACATAGCTTTTCTGTAGTGATGACTAGAACCCACCTAAACAGCACTAGCGTCACAGGATCCACCTCCATTGCCATTACAAGATAGAGCACCACATCAAAAATCAGCTTACATGATTAAATTACTAGATATATAACCTTAAAAAGGGTTTCTTTGGTTTTTTTTTTTTGTGGCGGGGGGGGGGGGGGGGGGGGGGGGGTGTTTGTTGAAATAGAGAAGTCTAAGCGAGGAGCCTAAGTGGTGCTTGTCTGTACACTGAATAGAGATCACTGCTCATTTCGTTGGTCTAGTCCATGTTGTCTCGGCAGTGATGGTATTACCATAATAAACCTGCTTTGAGGTCTCGTCCCAATAAGCCTGCAAAGACAATTTTGAAAATTTAAAAAGAAAAAATGAGTGGGGCACAGATCAGAGTCCCCCTTATAGTCAGTCAACAAAGAGGAGACCTCAAAAGGCGTTACATTTAATTACTAGTGCAAACCTTATACCGAAAACTTCATTGAGGCTACAAAGCCTAGTAGACAAAGTGTCAAAAAGTTCACTAAGTGGTATCCTCACAAGGTAGGGAAAATATTCCAATGCAAAGTTAGCACTGCTAAATCAGAACCCAAGTACTTGTGTTGACGAATGCTTTCTTTTTATTAGCAAAGAGGCTATCTGTATTAATTAAAGACTACGATTACAAGGAGTAGGCCAACCCAAAAAAAAAACCCAAAATGAAAGAGATCTTGCATAATAGGGATATTCAAACTGCTCTTCAAGAAGAAAATTGGGCTGAAGAATTGTTCGTTGCGACAGTAGGCGAAACGGATTCCTATTTGCAGCTTCAGATGGAATTAGATTGGTATTAAGGACAATTGTTAAAACCCCAAGAGAGCCGTCTTTAACTTGTAAATTGGACTAAGAATGCTTTTAATCCAGAAAACTCAAACAAGATTTCAGGTAAAGAATAATGCTCCTTCCAAACACTTAAAATATAAAATAATTAATTTCACATTGAACAAATAGCACACAATAACAATGCATACACACCTGCCAACCAGATGGAAGATCCTTAGACAAGTCACTCAGATCAGGATGCTTATTTCCCTCAACCGTATCTTGTGGCAAGTCAACAGATTCACTTGCCGCTCGTGCCCTCTTGCGCTTGACCCTCTCCCGCCTACAGAAAAAAAAGTGTATCATACAATAAAGCATAAGAAAACAGTGCATGTTGTAGAACGCTGCAAAATGCACGTGAAACTATAATGATACTGGACTCATACCAATCACCACCCAGAGGCTGAAAATTAGCATTATCTTTGGCTTCTCCACTCGCAATTTGCTTTGCATGCCACTCCTAAAATTAAAGGAACATGAGACACAAGACATTGGATGGCTCCAAGATTTAGTAAAGCAAAGTTAAGCATGCAAACCTCTATTTCCCTTTGGCGCTTTCGTTCTAAGATGTCAAGAACGCTCTCAGGTTCTTCCTCCTCTTCAAGCAACTCCTCTTTGGCTGCCTTCCACTAATACAATAAAATCAGATCAAAATAAACTACAGATCCTTTATATGAAACCACTTTTAAAAGCTATAAAACAAAATGCCCATCATGGTAAAACACTAAAATACCTTGTCCACTAAACTTGAAACTTTCTTATTAGACTTCAAGGACGAACCAACTGCAACTGCACGCTTTTTACTACGAACAACTGATAAATGAACGAAAGCACCAAGTACATTTAGTATTACACGGACAGACGAATATTTAAGTTTGTAACAGAGCATCCCAAATTCCAGATCCAGGTGCAGCATTCTGATCACAATCAAAAGATACAGGAAGAAAACAGGAGATGGACAGTGTCTTGCAGACAAGGTCAACAATCCTCACATGATTAACCTTACCACCAAGATGGAAAAGCATGCTCAGACAAATGAATCATTTAGATTATTAACCAACCAGAATGGAGAGCAGATGAAGGATCAAGCCCGATATCAAAGAGAATTGTACTGACTGATTAACTCAAAATCTCATTACATTAGCACCTATTTAAAACCAACACATTTTCATGAAGCCCAAAGTTGTCAACATGACCAATATCAGGGCTCACTAAACTTTGGCAGCTTAGGTAGCAGCAGGATGCTAAGAAAGGTCAGCCAAGCAAGTAAAGCACAACATATTCAGAAATTCACCTTTGTTTTGCACCTTAGGAACTGATGATGAGGCGGTATTGCCAGCAGCAGATACAGTGTTGGTTGATGCCAGTGAAACACCACCATTAACTGAAACAGTTGCAGGTTCTTTGATGCTGGCCGAGGTGGACGGAACATCACCTGATGCCACGTCAGCCCCACTAGTAACATCAGAGACATTATTATTGATATGAGTTAAGGACCCTGGACCAGTTCCTGCAAAGATTTAACATAAAAAGTTCAATCAGAGACACCCATGTGAAACTAGTACATTATCACTGTGAAAGAAAAAAAGACCAGGGGACTTCACTAACTACTAATGGGACAGGTAACATACCATCTTGAAGCTCATAATAGGCTGCAGGCTCTGCAGAATTAACTATAACTTGAGAGCTTTCACCATAAGTAATGGGAACAGCACTATAGTAGAGCTGTGCAGGCGGCATAGCAATTTGACATCCATCTGCATGCCCATATATGGTACTGCCTGGGACTTCAGCAACTGCGTGTCCATAATACTCAGAGCTAGGACCTGGATAAGCTAGATTGTATTGTGGGTAAGGAATGGACTGCCCTGCATCTGGGTAAGATGGGAGAGCAGGATATGTAGACACTGATGACTCATCAGGTGGTGGAGGGGGCATTTGTTCATCATCAGGTGGGGGTGGAGGAGGCACCTGTTCATTATCAGGTGGTGGTGGAGGTATCCATTCGTCATCTGGAGGAGGAGGAACGACAGACTCATCCTCTGGAAACAGAGAATAGTGGTTAGTAGATAGATTCCCCTGCACCGATTGCTCTGTTTGCACAAAACCCTTCATCACAGGTATGGCTACCACAGTTGTATTGCCTGAGGAATTCATATCTTCAACTTCCATGTCCACATCCATATCAACATCTTCTCCAACATTAGACCCATGTGTATGAGTTGATTCCTCAGGATGTAAGATAGCATCAACTTTGTTATTGTAGCCTACACCTATTTCCAAGTGGCTACCAGGAGATGATGAAGGAACGTGCTCAGTATTGATAGGAGGTTCATTGCATGCATCTTTATCACCTAAAACTGAACCATCAACCTGAGAAGGATTAGAAAATTCAGAAGCAACAAAATCTTTGTTCTCAGTACCATACACTTGAAATTCATGCCCAGTGCCTCTTTGATGTTCAACCAATCCTTCAGAGACATCGACATGTGTATCCTCAACTTCATCCTGTGCTGACTTAAAAGTCTGCAACAAGTCATCATTGATTACACTATCAAGTTGCTTAATCCGCCTATCAGAATGCACCCAGAATGGACGCAAAGATGATCCATGGGATGCAAGGGCCCTAAAATCAGAGAGCCTGACCTCAATCTCCGAAATATATTTTGATAAGGAATCCTGAACTTGCAGATTGCCCTTTGACCTGCAAAAGTTGAACATTAGAAATGGGTTAAAACAAGTCTCTGATTCAAAAGTAAATAAATTACTAAGTCCAAACAAAATACTATAAACAAATGAAGCCAAACAACTAAAACATATATACTTACTTTTCCAGTGACTTAAGCCTCTCTAATAAGCTCTCGCTCTGTTGAACTAGACGAGAAGGAAAATTAATGTCTGCTTGTTCTTGTTCCACACTGGGCTTCGAAACAAATAAATGGTCTGCCCCATAGGTTGCACTAGAAAGACCATCATTCCTATATTCTTCATCCCATCCATTAGCCTGGAACCCATGACTGTATGCTCCTCCATTAGAAATCACCGTGGTCCTTAAAGAACTATCAGGTGCTAGAGCAGCTAAAGAATCATGCACTGCAGCAGAGGAGATTTTGGAATTATCTACACCAGCAGCTGCACTCTGAAAGTTATTATTGTCAGAAGCAAGAGTTGTCTGGCCACAGACCAGCTCAGCTGTCTGAGCCAAACCATGTGGCACCTCCCAGGAAGTTTCTCCAGTTTCAACGTTCCAGTAATAATAGCGTTTGCTCTCCTCATGCATTACCATCTTCCACCCCAGAACAACATCAGCAATAACTTGTTCATTGGTAATTTCAGAAACTGACGTTTGGTCTTTGGAGACCATTTCTTTTGGCAAACCGCCAACAGCAGTATCACCTTCCATTTTATCACAACCATCACCATCCAAAGTAGGATTTTGTGATGTTCCCTGTGGACCATCAGTCTGAACAATATGATCTTCAGAAACATTGATGTCCAAATCTTGGGGTCCTTCTTCAGGTGAAACCTTAGCCTGACACAAATAAAGCAGATCACTTTAAGTAGTACAACATTTAACATTAGACTAATCATTGACACACACCACCAGTTTGAAATGCCTAGTCCATCAAACATACAATATATTTCAAAATTTGTGACAGGCTCAACACTGCCAAAGCCCATCCTCTCCACTATAGGAGTGTTGAACAGAACAATTACTAAGATAATGAACCCCAGTATAAGCACCATATTGATCTCGGGTAAGGAAAATCAAACTTTAGGATTAGAAGTTAAAACAAAAATGCAGGTAGTAGAATACCTCTTCATTCAGCATGGAGCTCTGATCTTTAGCATCATTATCCCCGTTACTTGATCCCTCGTCCACTTCTTCATCACTATATTGCCCAAGTAACAAGAGGGGATTCTGTGATTGTTGACCTGAAGAAACAATACCACAATGTCAGAAACTATGAAATCAACACTTCATTAGCCATGTGATAGCTAATATCCGAAAATTATGCAAGATAGGTTATAAATATTAAGTGCAACTAATGACACGGAAGACAAAATATAAATTCAACATGTAAATAAATTCACAAGCATTTAGCCTGTATTATCAGAGTCACCTGCTACAAATGGAAAAATGTCAGTAGGGTGTAAAGAAAACAAAGCCAGAAACATACGAACCAATACAAACTTTTCTAGAGCCTGGACCTCAGATATCCCTTGGTGCTGCCAATAAGTGGGGGGAATGATCATTCATAATTTCACTATGGCAGGGCCGACCTCATCTGAAATGAATGTTCCCAAGACCACAGCAGTCCTACACAGTCTGAGAACAGATTCTCGGGGCAAATAACATAATATGTCTTTGCATATATAGTTCCATATTTCCAGCAAAATAATGCTGATCACTCATGTCCTCTCTATATACTCCATTTGAAGAAAACTGACAGAACCCACCTGAAGAAGAGGGTGAATTGGGTAACCCATCACGATTTTTTGAATCAGTGTCTCCTACGTCATCATGTACACTGTAGCCACCCAAATCTCCTGGAAAGAATAAAAAAAATATTCTATTATCTTGTCAAAAAAAAACAAATCCAAAAAATATTATATTATCTTGTCAAAAAAAAAAATCCATCAGCAAACAGCTTCATCAAGAACCACACAACCCAGACGAAATTCCAAGTATTGAAGGGAATGTTTACAAAAGACAACATGTAAATACACATGCATGCATATACATTGATATATATATCGAGATGCATCCTTTGAAGACAAATTTGTAATCCTAAAAAGCAAGGACATGAAAATACAATTAAACTGTCACAAAACCTTATTTTCTTTGGACAAAACAAAATAAACAATCAACAAATAATAGAAATAAAAAGTCAAACGTCTTCCATCTCAAAATTATAAAATAAGGAGAAGCCCTTCAAAAAAATATGACAAACTGGGATGACTCGCTAAAATCAAAACCTGGTAAGTTGAACACATCACTGTAGCCAAAACAACTATCACAAACTACAAAGCAAGTCCAAGACTATGTTACACATGTAAAACATACGTACAAGCATCCAATAGTGTAAAAGATATAATATGAGATCAGCTATCTTTAGATTAGCTAAGTCTGATGTGTTATCTAAATATTTCCCCGATAGTACATGGAACTTTCAAATACAAATAGACGTCTCAATGGCTCCAATATAAAGGAATTCCATTCAAAACAAACACTACACTTTGACAAAAGCAATTTGTACATGATGAATATAAATTGTGTACACGTGAGTGACGTCCAATCTTGCGTTAAACAGTATAAAACAAATCCCCCAAGGCAATAATCGTCCAACCTCCACCATTTAGTTTCAATTTATTGTTCAAGATCCAAGAGAAAGCATCAAATGCATTACATTTAAAAACGTATTAAATGCCTGATGCGCTTTGAGTCCAGAAAAACAAACATCTATTGCCATCCTCACAAACTCATTTAAACTCGAAGCCACGTAACTGCTACAAAAAACTTTAAGAAGGGAACCAAAAAGCATGACTTAAGAAGGGAACCAAAAACCGTCAGAAAACCCATAAATTGCAACCTCAACCCTCTGTTTGATTTCCAAATATATGGGAATAAATTTCAACCATAATTAGGTTCTAAAATCAAGGAAATTAAACAAATCAAAATGGGAAGGGTTAAACTAAAAAGAAGAAAGAGCACGCTAATTAGCGTGTAAAATATGGAGTGATGTCGAATACCAGAGGGTTCCACAAAGAGATCGAGTTTGACTCTGCGACCAGCGGTGCTTAAAGCAGCAAGACGACGTTCCTTTCTCTTGCCCATTCGATTTAGGATTCGAATTTTCAGTTAAACCTTCGGATAGGTACCTTTCGTACGCCCTGGCAAAGGAGCTAGAAGCTAGGATTTTGAAGAGTTTCGACTTTCCAGTTACATACACCACCGCCCTTCCTTTCGTCTCTGAAATCTGAAGAGCGAATAGCCGCCGAATACAAATGAGAGCTCAAAAAGAGGGACCGGGTCGGTCGCGTAGCGTAGGTGCCCTTAGATTCCTCTACGGTTTGTTATCAGCTAGTGCTTACAGTGTTCAAAGGGAAAGCGGATCGCTTCCGTTTACTTGCATCTAGAGAACCACACGTGAGATCCTACGGTCTCCCACTGCCACGTTCAAAATTAGGACGTTTTAGTGAAATCCTCAACCACTCAATTTTTCTGAAAAAAAATTACGAATTATAGAAATAATTAAATTAAGAGAAAAATACAACTAAATATCATTTAAACTTCAAAATTTTAAAATGATTTTTCAAACACTTGAGTTATCAATTACTACACTCTTTTTATCAATTTCATTATTCTTATTAGTTTGAAATTTTGAAAATCAAGTGATATTTAAGTGGTTTTTTCACAATTAAATACTAATATTTTAATGTTTTTAAATAGAAGGTATTAAATATTAATTATATTTTCTTTAAAATTTAATTATAATCACTCTGGCGAAAAAATTATAATCACTTACTCTGATTATTTTATTCATTATTTTTTTTTTCCATAACCCTTGCATCCATTATATCTTCTACAAAGGATTCAAACCCAATATGAGCACATCACAATTCAAAAAGCTTTAGTGTATGTTCGGATTAGTTTTTAGAGAATAATTTTTATAATTTATGAGGTAAATATGTAAGAGGAGTTTTATCTCAATTTATGAAAAAATGTTTCTAAAACTATGATTTTAGAACTTACCCAACACACATTTAAAATAGGTGATCCGTGCAACTAGTTATATTGATCCAAGCATAAATTTATCTATCAACTAGAGACTAGAGTACTCCTTTTCAGTTTCAATATTTATCGGGCGATGAGATCGTCAGTGTCCGAACACATTTTCAATATTCCAAATTTAAAATTTTCACCTGATTGCTTATAAATGAAAACAATGTTTTAAAAAATAACAATTAAAGGATTATATTTTATTTTAGATTCTTTACACATTAAAATAATTTTTTCAAAAAACATAAAAAAGTAAAAAAAAAAAAGTAAATATGAACCATCTAAATTAACTTTGGATGGTCTAAATTTCGGTTCTGATCATTGCTATGAGATCCACATTGTTCAAGTTTAATTTTAACTGTCCAAATTTAAAATTTTCAAGTAATGATTTTTAAATTAAAAAAATTATCTTTTGAAAAATAACAATTAAAAGTTTATCTTCTTTTCAGATTTTGTACACAATAAAATAATTTTTTAAAAGAATAAAAGTAAAAATAATAATACTAAAAAATTATTTAAAAATCATTTAAGTTAATTTTAAACGGGGCCGAGTGTGATGAACTCTAGCACTGAAATTCATCCCTATTTCTAGAGTTGGGAATCAGGGCCGGCCCTTGAAGAGCCATGGCCTAAAAGGGCAGACCCTTTTAACCCCAGGGTAAGAAAAATTGCTATTTTTAAAGCCTGGCCTGAAAGCATAAGGATCATGGCTTGAAGATATTTTCACAAGATTGAACAAATTTTATTTTTTTTCAGTATTTTTTTTAAAAAAATGACAACAATGGAATTCCTAATTTAACACATAAATATTGTTAAAATTAGAGTGTAAATGGTATGCATCATGCAACAAACAAATACAGTCATTAAGTCATGATAAAAGGTAAACTATTATCTATATACCACAATTACAAATAATTAATGAGAAGACTTAGCAAAATTAAAAATAATTCTTCTAAATATGTCTTGAAAAGTGTAAGTAGTCAATAAAATAAACAACACAAGATATAAATAAAACAATCACAAGAAAATAAGTCAAAAAATACAAATTTAGTAAGAATACTTATGAAATAAGAAATATTTTTTATAAGTTCATAATTTTTAGGATTATTAATACAAGATATTCTTATGAAACTTAATTCTAAAAAAGTTAATATCAACTAAATATTTACAACATCATTAACAAAATATAAAAAATCAATAATAATATTATCATATAAATAATTAAAAAAAACATACAGGGCCTAAAGGCCTGGTCCTTTTAGACCCTCGATCTTACAGGGCTGACCCTTTTAGGCCCACTTTCATTTATGAGGCCAAAATCTGAGGCCCAACCCTTATAAATTCAGGGCCTAAAAGGGCCGACCCGACAGACTCGACCCATTTCCCCAACTCTACCTATTTCCCTCCATGAAGCTAGCAATCTCTGATTCTAAAGCCTTTTCAATTTCACAAGGGTATTGGGTTGCAGCATTTTTTTTTTTTTACCTAAGGAATATTTTCATTATAAGGAAAAAGGATTACAAACACGCATCAATTAACAAGGCTAAAAAAAAATAGAAAACGCCTAAGAAACTTCTAATCCGTTTGGTTCGATTTCATGAGAAATGATTACATATAATTTTTATGCAACAGACTAATTATAATATTTGATTAGGCTTATGTAATATAAAGATTACATTTTGTAATCCTAATCACATCAAATGATGTGATCAAGATTACACTGTTATGACTGATGAACAAGAATGCGGACATCTTGTAATAAGGTGAAAAAGACATTATTGCTATTATAATTTTTTAATTTGACCAAAGTGTCCACCCATAAACGTTGTTAAATATTAAATAATTACAACCATCAAATATTAAAAAAATAATTAATAATATAAAATTAAAAAATTCCCTGCTGAAAAAATTAAAAAAGTTATATTGCGCCATTAAAAATATTAAAATATTCCATTAGATTATATTCTCACCATTAAATATTAAAAACATTACTATAAACCTAACATTTACACTGCATAGCATTTCTACCATTAAATATTAAAAAATTATTATGAACCCAATGTATACATGCAAAAATTGAAAGAATCACCATAAATTCAATGTGTACATTATACGTATATGTGTAGATAAGGGTAATTTTGTCTCTTACTATACTATTCCTATATATTCTCATGTTCAATGTAATCCAACTAAACATTTTTATACACATACATCATCTTTTCTTAATAACAAACTAAGCAAATTCATGCAATCATCATGACATCACATCACCTCTGATTTCATTAACCAAACGGGCACTTCGGAAACTAGAGACATGAAAAAGCAACCTAGAGACATCAATGTAAAACAGAGAAAAAGCAACAAACAAGCAAAGACTATACCAGGTGGATTGAAAAGAGCAATGGCTAATGACTAATTTTTGTTTGTGATGATTGAAGACAAGGCAAGAGAGGGTGGTAATCCAAGGACAACTTCAGTAAAGCCCAACCTCTTTGGTGCCAATACCGCATAAGCCGCTTCAAACATCCTTCTTGGCAAAGTAGGAGAAGAGGAAAACAACCGAAAGATAATGACAATTTTTTATGCAAAACATATCATTGCAGACATAAGCCAGCCACCATAAGCACAATCAATCCAAAGAGCAAGGTTATTGTCTAACCAAAGTAACGTACCTATGAAAAACAAAGACAGCACCTAGAGATAAATCCTCAAGCCCGACAGGGGCAAACAAAGCACTAGAAGTTGTTGCCAAAGAGCCCCACAACCTCGGCAACTGCAAGAAGTCGGACTCATGGAGCATATGTGGCTGCAAACTGAAGAGAATTAGAAGATTGAATTTCATTATAAAACTGAGAGGATTTACATGATATTTATAGGAAAAAATATAGACAAAGTAAGAGTGATTAGCGGGAACAAATCAAAGAGTAGTTGAGGAATAGTCAACAAAATGCACCACCGACTTGCTTCTTCAACTATCTCATGCCACTGTATTAATCTGTGTTCACAACACTCCCCCTCAAGTTGGACTGTAGATATCAATCAAGTTCAACTTGCCAATCAGATAATCAAACCTGTCCTTGGGCAGTTCTTTAGTGAGGATGTCTGTGATCTGTTCTCTAGAAGGAATATACCTTAGATCAACAATTCCCTCATCAACTTTTTCCCTTATAAAATGTCTGTCTATCTCAACATGTTTAGTTCTGTCATGTTGAACTGGATTATGAGCAATGTTGATTGCAGCCATGTTATCGCAATAGACCTTGATTGGTAGATTTATAGACTTTCTCAAGTCTTCAAGAACACGCTTTATCCATATGCCTTCACAGATTCCCAGTGCTACGGCCCTGTATTTAGCTTCAGCACTGCTTCTCACAACTACACTTCTCTTTTTACTTCTCCATGTGACCAGGTTACCCCACACATACGTACAATATCCAGATGTGGATTTCCTGTCATCTCGATCACCTACCCAATCAGCATCTGTAAATAACTCTACAATCCGTTTGTCAGTTTTCTTAAATAACAAGCCATGTCCTGGAGATCCCTTCAAGTAATGAAGGATCCTATAGACTTCATTCAAATGTTTCTATTTAGGATCATGAGAATGCTGGCTGACTACACCTACTGCAAATGCAATGTCTGGTCTAGTATGAGACAGGTATATTAGTTTGCCTACCATCCGTTGATAATTCCCTAAGTCCACTGCTTTACCGAGATCTGCATCTTCATCTATTTTATCTACCCGTATAGGTGTGTCACTTGGCCTGCAACCTATCATCCCTGTTTCCTTTAGAAGGTCGAGTACATACTTCCTTTGGGAGATATAAATGCCTTTCTTAGATCGGGCAACTTTCATTCCAAGAAAGTACTTCATTTCTCCAAGATTTTTAATCTGAAATTCTCGTGCCAGGGCTGTCCTGATTTGATTGATTTCCACCTCATCATCTCCTGTAAGAATTATATCATCAACGTATACTTCCAGAACAGCCATCTTACCCTTATGATGTTTGACAAACAAAGTATGGTCACTCTGCCCTTGAGTATACCCATGTCTCTTCAGAACCTGGGTAAATCTGTCAAACCAAGCACGCGGAGATTTCTTTAACCAATATAACGACCTCTTTAACTTGCAGACTTGGTCACCTTTTTTTCCTGCGAACCCTGGAGGTAACTTCATGTACACTTCTTCCTTGAGTTCTCCGTTGAGGAAGGCATTTTTACATCAAGTTGGTGTAGATTCCAATCTAAATTCACTGTAATAGATAATAGAATCGTGATGGTATTCAGCTTGGCTACTGGAGCACAAGTTTTTGTGTAATCTTTCCCATATTTTTATGTAAAACCTTGTGCAACCAGTCTAGCTTTATATTTCTCGAGTGTTCCATCTGCTCTATACTTAGGAGTGAATACCCATTTGCATCCAATAGCCTTTTTTCCTTGAGGTAAATTTACTACATCCCATGTCTTATTTTGCTTGAGAGCCTCCATCTCTTCTAAAACAGCTTGTCTCTACTCAGGTATAGCCATAGCCTCATCAATCGTGTCTGGTATCCTGATTCTATCAAGATGAGAGACAAATGTACTGTACTTAGATGAAAGCGCCTTATAAGAGACAACTTTCTCTATAGGATATCTGGTGCTTGATCTGGGTTGTCTAGGTTGTTTACGCATTGCAATGGGAAGATTAAGATCAGAACCTTCTATTTCTCTTGGATCTGCCTCTGGTACTGACTCTTGGTGAGTGCTAATAGGATGTGGTTCATTACCTCTTTTGTGTCATCGCATGTAGGTATTACGCCACATATTTGTGTCTCCCCCCGGAATTGGCACATTATCAGAGGTATCAAGGTTATTAGGAATCTCAAAGTTGTTATCAGGTGTATCAGAGGTATCAGGAGCAGGTTCTGTGTGGGTAGGTATATAAATTGTGAATGTCTGGTCATCCTTTGGTGTTTTATTTGTCTGAAATTCACCAGTTCTCTCCCCCAGAATTGCAGACAAGGCATAAAAATGTGTATTTTCAAGGAAGGTGACATCACAGGTGACAAATAAACATTTGGAGACTGGATCATAACACTTGTATCCTTTTTGAGAATGAGAATAGCCAAGGAAGACACACCTAAGGGCTTTAGGGTCAAGTTTGTTGGTGTGATGGAGATGAACGTATGATGTACAGCCAAACACCCGGAGTGGCAGAGTGTTTTCAAGGTATGGGAGATTATAGTATTAGTGGAGAAGTTGAAGTGGTATTTTGTAAGACAGTGGTCAGCTTGGCATTCGATTAATGAGAAATGTGGCAGTTAGGACAGCATCATCCCAATGATATTTAGGAACAGTACTACTAAATATAATGGCTCTGGCAGTCTCAAGAATATGGCTATTCTTTCGTTCAGCAATACCATTCTGCTGAGGTGTATTGGGACAAGTACTTTTATGAACAATGCCATTTTCAGCCAGAAAGGTAGAGAGGGCCTGATTGAAATATTCAGTCCCATTATCGGTGTGCAGGATCTGGATTTGGGTTTGGAATTGAGTTTGGATCATGTAGTGGAAGTTAAGGAACGTTTGATACACCTCTATTTTATCTTTCAACAAGTAGACCCAACTGACACGTGTATGGTCATCAATGAATGTGATGAACCATTTTGTTTTTGATCGATTTGGTGTGCAGGATAGTCCCCATAAGTCACTGTGAATTGTGGAAAAAGGTTTTGAGGCTTGGTATGGGATTTTTGGGAATGAAGTACGATGATGCTTAGCCTTTTCACATGAATCACAATGAAAATCAGAGGTGCTTTTATTAGAAATGAGGGATGGAAACATTTGAGACATGTAATTTAAATTAGGATGATCTAAACGTTTATGCCATAACTCCAGGTTACTAGTGCTAGGGAGAGACACTTTATTACAAGATTTAGTTTGAGAACGATCACTTTCATTAAGGTAATAAAGACCATCAAGCTCTTTAGCACTCCCAATCGTCGTCCCCGTCAGCAGATCCTGAAAAATACAGTAGGTAGCAAAGAAGTTAGCTTGACAATGTTCATCATTAGCCAATTTGCTTACGGATAGTAAATTACACTTCAACTTTGGAACATGTAATAGGGAGTGAAGAGTAAGTGCAGCTGAGATTTTGATGGAACCAATTCCAGTAACAATAGGTTCAGAATCATCAGCAATTCGTACAGTTACACCCTTGGTGATAGGAGTATAGGATGAGAAAAGAGCCTTATTGTCAGTCATATGATCTGAGGCACCTGAGTCAACAATCCAACAATTCCCTGTACATTGTTCTTTTATCACAGCCAAAGCTTGAAAGAAATTACCTCTCTTGACCACTGTGGCAGTAGGCTTGGTCGTAGTCTGTAGTGTGGCTAGCATTTCCATGATTTTGTGTAGAGGATCACTTTGGGATAATTCCTTGTAAGTTTCAGCCACGTAACCTCTTCCTTTCCCTTTCTTTGGCTTCAAGTCAGCAGGTTTACCATGGAGGTTCCAGCAAGTGTTCTTAGTATGCCCCTGTTTCTTACAATGATCACAGAATGGGCGACCTTTAGAACCTTTTGGTTCCATGGATTGAATAACAAGTGCTGAGGCCTCAGAAGTAGCAGCAGAATTATTTGAATTTTGAAGCATTGATTTTCGTCTATCCTCTTCATTTCGCAAGAAAGTATAGACTTCACATACAGATGGTAAGGGTTCTTGACTAAGAATTCTAGCCCGAACATCATCATAAATCACATTAAGACCAGCAATCAACTCATATACTCTCTCTGCTTCTTTTGCTTTGCGATCTTCTTGAGCATCTGCCCCATAATGATAAGTTTGATTCTGTAGGGCATCAAGCTCTTGCCAAAGTGAGGATTTTTCTAGATAATAATCACCGAGTGGTATGTGGTCCTGTTTTAGCTGCCATATCTTTTTCTTGACATCAAATATGCGGGACCTATTTCCCACAGGACTGTATGTCTCACGAAGAGCTTCCCAAATTTCTTAAGCCGAGGGAAGATACATAAAACTCTTCTTAATTGAGGAGGTCATTGCATTGATTAACCAAGAGGATACCAATGTATTTTCAGACTTCCATTTGCGGAACTCCTTGGTTTCCGATGTTTGTGGCCTTTTTGCTTCACACGTTATATACTTAAGTTTGTCACGTCCATCGAGGGCAAGAGTCATAGATTGAGACCACTCCCGATAGTTAGCGCTAGTAAGTTTCTCAGAGACAAGGAGGACCGTGGATAGGTCATTAGAACTAGATCTAGGCACAGAGGAAGAGGCATCTGAAACTGTAGACATAATGACTGGAAAGAATGACAAAGTGGTTTTTCAAATTTCAGAAATACCAGTTTAGTCCGTAGAATTTTCAAAATGACTCGTTGGTCCTTTGAATTTCGAAAATGACAGTTTGATCCTCCAAATTTGCAAAATGACAGTTTGATCCTTTGAATTTGCAAAATGATAATTTAGTCCTCTGAATTGTGAAAATGACAAATTGGTCTTCGACTCAATTAAATAATTGAGTCAGATTGAGTGGTCTTCGATTGCGAAACTGAGATGGCGAGACTAAGGTGTTGAGTCTTCGAACGCGAACACGAGAATGGTGAGTGGCTGCAATCGAGTAAGAGAAACGAGGAAGTACGTCTTTGCTTCTCTTCAGATCTTGGACGGCAATGGTGACGCTTGCACGGGCTGGAACATGACGACGGGGCTGGGATAGCTACGGTGGGTCTCGTACGGTGATGCTCTTCCTGTGAACGTGGTGGAGAACTCTAGTTTCTCGCGCCGCGTAGCTCTGTTCTCTCTGGCCTGTCAAGCTTTGGCTCTCTCACACAGTATAAGTGAGTCGCTGATGGTACTAAGGATCGACGATAGTGGTGGACTGAAAAATGGCGAGTCTGTGGCTGGACTGACGATATCGACGGAGATTGGAAATCACAGTGGGTCGATGTTGGAACATACCGAGACAACACTGGATGGAGTTGAGAACACTGATGCCGATACTGGTTCTAAGATCTATGGAGAACACAGAGGGCGTGAACCAAAATTGCAAAAATGCCGTTACTGATTCTTATTAATCAGAGGGCTTCTGGTATGAATTCTAATCCTATTCTCTCCCTTATCTCTGATACCATGAAGAGAATTAGAAGATTGAATTTCATTATAAAACTGAGAGGATTTACATGATATTTATAGGAAAAAATATAGACAAAGTAAGAGTGATTAGCGGGAACAAATCAAAGAGTAGTTGAGGAATAGTCAACAAAATGCACCACCGACTTGCTTCTTCAACTATCTCATGCCTGTATTAATCTATGTTCACAACACAAACTAGTCACAGGGAATCTTTGTACCAACTTCCAGAGAACTGCCAGAGTTAGGATACACATTTTGATGGGAGGACCCTTGTAACGTCTTCAATTTCATAGCTACTCTGCCTTCAAAAAGCCCGGTCTTCAGAAAAAAGCCCCATATCTTTGAATCTTCCTCCTTCATCCCCATTGAACCAGAGACTGTGTCGGCATTTGTCTGCACATACTTTAGCAATTCACTGATCTTCAGTATTGGGAATAGAATGTTGCCGGTGAAGTCCTATCTTGCCACCTTCTTTCATGTGGCCTTTGCCAATTCCCAGTCTCTGAGCCTCCATTTGCTTGCACCAAAACAAACTCCAAGCATCATCATTGTCTTCTTCGACAAACGTCAAAAAAATGATGACCAAGGAGAGAGAAAGAAAACCTGGTCTAACCCTATGAGAAGGACGAAGATACAGCTTCAGAAAAACCCTAGCACAGCCGGCTATGAGAGAAAACAGTTACGATCGTAGAGAGAGGGAGATGATTGTAGAGAAAACGGTTGTATCAGGTGGCAGCATTAGAGTCATGCTAAAATGCTTCTTCTTCTCTTTTGTTTTTCTTAAATTTTAATAACAAGGACAAGAATTGACTCTTAAGATCTGTCAAATGGACACTACGACAACATTGATAAATATAAGCATAAATCAGTTTAGATACAACATCGATAGATGTTAGTCTAAATCAGCTAACATTTGATTTAAATAATAAGGTGGTGAAACATGAAGCAGACTCAGCTTATTGTTTGTCTCCTAAGCCATTTTAGTAAAAAAATCAGCACTTCTATATGAGAATGAATTATTTTGATGTCCCAATTGGAGAAAAACAATAATCTAGTCTCAAAAATCTCATGGGCTAATGGGTGGTCCAGCCCATAATCTGTGACCAGCAGGCAAATCGCTTATATAGAATTGGAATATAGCTTAACTTATGTTTGAGATAGTTTATTTTTTATTTATAAGTGTTTTTCACATAAGTCCAAACAAAACTCTTACATACTTACTTTGTATATCGTAAATCATGATTTAAAAATAATTATAAGCTAAAATTAAACTATTTCAAACAATAATCTTTGTGAAACCAATCCAGGCACCTGCACTATCACAAGCAATTACGCCGCATGACACATGTTTGTGGTTGTCAAGAGAGCCATCCTCATCCATTTGTATATGGAGTCTTGCTAAGATCCATAGTGCTGATGCTAGAGTTAATTAATAATTGTAATTATTATTTGGGATAGTTGCTCTCTCTTTTATAAGTTTAGCCCTAAATTAACTTTATAATGTTTATTTACTGCCTCCAATCCTAATACAAGATCGAGCTGATTAATTTAGGAAAATTAAGGAAGCTAAATAAACCATTTTAAAGTTTATCATTTTTCTCTAAACGAATTTATCTTTTTTATAAACTAATATATACTATAATCTTTTTTTTTTGTAATACAATCTAACAAATAATTTAATGATATACATATGGATTCTCCTCTCATATAATCTATGGATAAGCATTCATGGATTGGAAAAGATTGTAGCGTGGTAACTCCTTTGTTTTCAAATTTTTAAGAGCAACTCTTCATTGGATCAATAATTCTCCTCTCTTTACACCTGACTCTGCCGCTTTGGATATAGGTTATTTTAACTTCCATCAGAACAATCTTGATCATTTCCTTTCTACAAGTCCTTCTTTAAACTCTGCTATATAACTATAAGACTTCTTTCTTAATGAGAATTGATCTTTTTATCAAAAAAAAAAAAAAAATGATGCGCATGAATATTTCAAAATGATAATGTGACATATAATTAAATAATTTATTTAGCTTTATAAATCTTTCCAAATTAATCAACTAAATATGATATTAAGGACTAAATATAGTATTGTGAATGTATAAAATAAGTGAATTAGTATAAAAAGATTAAAGTAAAATGATTATATTCCTAAGAGTGAAATTAATTTCTCTTACCAGCAACAAAGAGCGCATTCAATCTGATTTATACATTTGGTACTTGATAGAAAACAAATAACACAATTAATCCTCTCTACACCTAAACAGTACATGTAGAAAACTCCTTCCTTAAGAATTAAAGTGAGGAAACGGGGGTCAATGGATAGAGGCCAATTTATAAACATATAACCATTTATGGCTTTTCACATCAAGTATGTATCACTTTATTAGTGCCCATTTGGAATAGCTTATTTTTAGGTAATAAGTACTTATAAATAATAATTCACGGTATACAAGATAAGTATGTGAGAGAAGTTTTATTTTGACTTACGTAATAAGAACTTATTGTCTAAAAATGAGTGATACCAAACACATGCTTTATTTTACATGTACCTCAGCAACCTGTGCCTCCTGCCTCCATAATGATGATGAAGTGCTTATTTGGGTTGCAGCAGTTTTCTTTTTCGTTTTTTTTTGGACTGAAAGGGTTGCCCCAGTTTTTTTTTTTTTGGTAAAACCGCCCGGTAATCCGGCGCCAATTGGCAACCGACTAATCCGGACTCGAGGGGTAGGAGTGCCGCCCACATAGGCGGGGTTGTCCCCTCTCCCAACGAGAGCGCTTCCCGGGAGTCGAACACATGTTCTCGTCCTTACGGGGGCTCAACCCACTGACCAGTTGAGCCAACTACTCCCCAGTTTATTTTAAGTAATTTTACATTGGAAGATATAAGTATATTTAAGGTGTTTTATTTTGTAAAACACCCATGAAGCCTAACCTAATAATTTATAAGCATGGTTATATAGAATATAGTTAAGAGGAAGCGTTTAATTAGATGAAATTATATGTATGATTGTTTTCTTATTTGAATCATGCATATAATTTTTTTCTTTAATCTAGAAAGCAAACACTAATAGGTTAAAGTGATAAGCGAGATCATAAAATAAAAAACAAGTGGTTTTTTATATTCACAGGGTGATAAGTTTTAGATTAGAACATGTTTAAATTTTAGGAAACCATTCTTGAGATATCTATAATTTTTGTCAATTTTTAATTTGATTTCTATGTGTTTTTCTCTATTTATTAAATCACTCAATTGTGCTCTATTAGTACAATTAACTTCTGGATAGGGGTTAACAAAGCTAAAGAGTAAAGTTACAAGGCCAACAGTGTTAAAAGAGTACAATTAAAAGATTTAATAAGAAGAAGAAACACATACCAGTGTCAAATTCAAAATTGAAGAAAACGATAAATACCTCAAGAATAGTTTTTGTAATATCCCAAAGTAATTAAGGGCTAATGACTTTAAAAGTGGATATAATTATTGTTGAATAGATACTTTTGGAGAATGTGTTATGGGAATTTGGTGGTTTTAGTGATTCCAATGGTTTCCTTGTGAAAAATTGTGTGGGAATAGGTTTGATTGTTGATTTTGGAGCCATTGGACACATTAGTTGAAAATTTGAAAAAACTGTTAAGTGTAATTATGTGCAGAACAGTCGGTTTGTATAGACATTTTGAATGGGCAAATGGTGTCTAAAAATTATGAAACTTTCTAGTCTTAAAGTTCACATGTCAGGCTTTAAAATGGACATATAATCTGTGTTATTTCAATTTGTGAGCTAAGCGTTATGAATTCTTGACGTTTGCCCAGCGAAATTAATTATTTTCTGGAACAGCAGTCAAGATTAAAATTCTGGGAATTTTGTGATTCCATTCAGCAAAGGTCTATATTTTTCCATAACATTAGACTCAATAATGGTTATATAGGCTTTGGAATCACTCCAATTCAATTTTTCTAGAATTAGTTATGATTTATCAAAGTTCGGGCAGAAAATCTGCCAACAAATCTGAAAATGGAAAATTTGTGATGGTAACTTTGTAATTATGGGATAATTTGTGATCAGCCCATTTTGGCACAAAATTGGGCCCCTGGACGTGAATATGACTGACCAAGAAGAGGAAAGAGTGGTTGGAATTTAATTGGGCTTGTGAACCATTTATATGTACAAAAAGGATTTGTGTACATAAAGTGGATTTTTGGAAATTTGTAAATATGACATAAGCAAGCAATACCATGACATGAGCCTAATGTTATAAAACAATTACAACACCTTTTCCCTTCCATTTCCCGTCGTCTTTTCCAGCAACACAAAAGTGAGAGAGAGCTTAGAGAAAAATAGAGAGAAGGAAGGAGAAATCTCACAAGGTAGGTCGATTTCTTCAGTGAATTCGTACTTAACGTGTATAATCCTTCTCCTAAGCTATTCCTCTATGTGAATTAAGGTTTTGAAGCAAATAATTTCATGGTTCAAAGAGGCTAGGGTTCAGCCAAATTTGGGAAAAGCTAGTGGGAGCTTGAGGTAACTTCCAAACTTTCGTATATTGCTTATTCTGGCTGCTGTGGGCAATTTAATCGGTGAAATTTTGCCGGATTGCCATTGGTTTTAAAGTTTGGAAATGATATGTCCTAGGGGTTATGCTGCCCAAATTGGGTCTTAATGTTAGTTTTAACCTAATGTAATGGTTAATAAAGTGGTTAGGAGTAGAAAGGAACGCGTTTACGGAGCCGAAATCGTAAAACCCCGATTTTCTCTGGAGAGCTCATAAATTTCGGCCAGCCCTAGAAATGGGTCTTAGAGTTGGATTTTCAATGATTTGATGGTTCCATTGAGTTCAGGAGCAAAAATTAGGTGGGGTTACAGTTGGCCACTTTTTCGGAAAAGGCCCAAAAAGCATAATTACGAAAACGCCCCTAAAACCCTTGAAGTATGGCTGCCAAGGGTAAATTTGTAATTTTACATTGAATTTGATAATTCTGAGTCCGAAAATGGATTCCTTAGGTGGAAATATGTTAGGATAGCCCATATTAGAATTTTGGGAAAAGTGCAACCGGACCGGGTACGGCGGGCCCGGGCCGGGTCTCCGGGGGCATTTTTGTAAATTTTCATTATAGACTCATATAACCCTAAGAAACACTATGGAAGTGTCTAAATGGTGCATTTGGAATTGTAGGATTCGATATTTGCCCTGTTCGTGATCCGCCTGTGCTAGAGCACAATCGGAAAGAACAAAGTAGTGACTCTTTCTCTTATACTGTGTGTGAAACATTGTATGTATGTTTGTCATGCATTGAGAATACTTTGTGAATACATTGTGATGTTTTGAGTTCGCAGCGCAAGCTGACGCATAGTGATACTTTGTGATACATAGAGATCGCAGCGAAAGCTGACATATAGAGATTACAGCCATGAGTGTTGTCGTTTGTGGCGAAAGCCATGATACATTGTGATGCTGCTTGACATGATCATAAATGCTATGTGTTTATACACTGTATGAGTGATTTGCTACTACAGAGATTCTTTTGAATCTCATTCTTTCCATTGACTAACATTTCAGACAGGGCAAGTGGCTCCAAGGAGAAACGAACCACCAGGAGCGGCTAGGATCTTGTAGAGATGTGTTTTTAGGCTGTTGGTTATCTATCTTGGACTTGGGATTACTGTTTATTTTTGACATGTAGATATTACGTTGATGTTGGTTATGTAATCCCCTAGTTGGAACTTACAACCCTTAGTTTATACTTGTATGAAACTCGGGAGTTGCCGGGAATTTGGCTATGCACTCTGATATGTATGAATGTGATTGAACTGCGCAGAGTAATTAGATTCGGAAGATGAATATGAGACCATGTTGAAAGAATTTTAGAAAAGATATTTGAGAAAAACGTAATCGTTGGTCTCTAATTCCTTTAAATTACGCATTTTTGAATCTTAATTACAATTATCAAGATAGGGGATTACATTTTTGGTATCAGAGCTATAATTCCTGGCAATGGTAGAGTTTGCAAGGATAGATCCCTTAGTTGGCTTTAGGGATAGAGGATCATCTGTGGATAATTGTTGTGTATGCACATGTATGTTCTACTGATATGGATATATATATGAGACTTGTGAATATATGTGCATACTATCCCTGTAATATTAATGGGGTAAGTTGTTTGTAGAATGAAGAAAACTAGAGGACGCCCCAATGTTCTACGTGTAGACCCAGAGGTGGAGGTAGTCAATGACAATCCACCAGATCCAATGCAAGAGCTGATGGGTCTAATCCGGGATCAAAGAGATATGATTGCTGAGAAGAGCTCAGAGTAAAGAAAGCAAAGAACAAAGAGGACCCGATTCAGTCTACTCCAGTGGAAACTCAAGAAGAAACTCATCATGATGACACTGCTGAAGGGTCAGCACGACCGCTGGAGTCCCCACCTCACACTATTCCAAACAAAGAGTCTTATGGAGTACCTGTAAGAGAGGGTAGGGATCTTCAGTTTTGGGTTACCAGATTTTGCAAGCATCTGCCTCCAGTGTTCAAAGGGAGGTTTGATCCTCAAGTGGCGGAAGATTAGTTGAACCGTCTCGAGAAGATATTTGAGGTCCTTGGATGTCCGGATGAGGTGAAGCCACGCTTGGCAGTCTACAAGCTCGAGGGTGATGCAAACCGTTGGTGGAGAAATATCTCTCACACACTGCGCAGCAGAAATGTGCCATTGACTTGGGAATTGTTCCAGCAAGAATTCAATGATAAATACTTTCCCAAATCAGTGCGGCTCGAGAAGGAGACAGAATTCCTTAACATTAGACAAGGGGACACTGAGAGCTTTGATGATTATTTGTCCCGTTTCATCCGTTTGTCCCGATATTCCTCCTATCTCCGATACAAGGATGACGAAGAATGGAGTTCAGATATGCTCATTCGTGGCCTGAGGCGAGAGTTGAGGAAACGGTTGGTCACTCACCAGTTCACCAAGTTCAACAAAGCGGTGGAACAATGCAGGATTACAGATAACAACTTAAGAGAAGTATATCCTACTAAAGCTACTGGCCACCGCAATGAACCCAATAAGAGTGGTACTTCACAGAAACGAAAGGGACAGGGATCTTCATCTGGGAGTGGTAAAAAGCCCTACCAGTCTGGGAGCCGTGATCAGCAGAGAACTCCTTTTACACCTTGGATCTGCTCTTATTGTAATCAGTCACATCATGGTAAGACTTGTGAGGGTCGAATAATATGCTTCAATTGTAAACGTGTGGGGCATACTGCTGTCGAATGCAAAGATCCACGACCAGACCAGAGGCCGAAAACTCAGGGTCGAGTATTCGCTATAACCCACGAGGAGGCCTGTAAATCTCCTAAGTTGATACAAGGTAAAATTCTTCTTAATGGCTATTTATTGCAAGTTCTGTTTGACTCAGGTGCAAGTCACTCCTTCATTGCCTATGATTACGTGAAGCGCCTGGGATTGCATGTGCATAAATTACCATTTGATCTGATAGTGTCAACTCCGATGGGTGTTAAGGCTTTGACTACAAAAGCTTGTCTGAATTGTGTCATAACTGTAGAAGGGCACCAATCTACTATGGATTTAATTTGTCTGTCGCTTTACCAATTGGAAGTCATTTTGGGTTTTGATTGGTTAACGGCGAATAATGTGATGCTTGATTATGGGAATATGAGGATAGTATATCCTGCTTCTCAGAGGGTTGAAGTTGTAAATGGTAGTATGAATTTCCTTTCTACGGCTAAGGCTGAAAAATATCTTGAAAAGGATTGCCAGGGGTATATGGTATTCTTCTCTGTGCAAGGGGAGATTAGTGAAACTGTGAGTAGTATACCCGTGGTAAATGAATTCCCTGAGGTATTTCCGGATGATCTTAGCGGATTACCTCTAGAAAGGGAAGTTTAGTTTCCCATTGACATTGTGCCTGGAGCTGGTTCTATATCTAAGGCCCCTTACCGTATGGCCCCAAACGAAATGGCGGAGTTAAAGAAACAAATAGAAGACTTGCTAGAGAAAGGGTTTATTAGACCCAGTGTGTCGCCTTGGGGAGCTCCAGTGTTGTTTGTGAAAAAGAAAGACGGGAGTCTTCGTCTATGTATCGATTATAGAGAACTGAATAAGATTACTATCAAGAACAAATACCCTCTTCCCTGAATTTTAGATCAACTATCCGGTTCATGTGTATTCTCAAAAATTGATCTAAGGTCAGGGTATCATCAGCTACGAGTGAAAGCAGAAGATGTTCCAAAGACTGCTTTTCGAACCAGGTATGGTTATTATGAGTTCTTGGTGATGCTATTTGGGCTAACCAATGCACCTGCGGTTTTCATGGATTACATGAACCGTATCTTTCGACAATATTTGGATCAATTTGTTGTGGTATTCATTGATGATATTCTGATATATTCTAAAAGAAGAGAAGAGCATGAGCATCATTTGAGAATTGTATTGAATACATTGCGTGAGAAGCAACTCTATGCCAAATTGAGTAAATGCGAGTTTTGGCTATCGGAAGTAAAATTCCTAGGCCATGTTATCTCGCAAGAAGGGGTCTCTGTAGATCCTAGTAAAGTGGAAGCAGTATTGGACTGGAAAAGGCCAGAATCTGTGGCAGAGGTTCACAGTTTTCTGGGTCTTGCTGGTTACTACTGGAGATTCATTCAGAATTTCTCACATATTGCTTTGCCAATGACCAAGCTCACGAGGAAGGATCAGCCTTTTGTGTGGGATGAACATTGTGAAAAATGCTTTGTGGAGTTGAAAGAGAGGTTGACTACGGCACCTGTGTTGATTATACCTTATCCCAGCTTGACCTACATTGTGTATAGTGATGCGAGTAAGCAGGGATTAGGGTGTGTCCTTATGCAACAGGGACGTGTGGTGGCCTACGCCTCTCGACAGCTCAAACCTCATGAGATGAATTATCCTACACATGATCTGGAGCTTGCGGCCATTGTATTTGTCTTGAAAATTTGGAGGCATTATCTGTATGGTGTGACGGTAGAACTGTACTACGACCACAAGAGTCTCAAATATTTGTATGATCAGAAAGAATTGAATATGAGACAGCGACGGTGGATGGAGTTGCTTAAGGACTACAACCTGGAAATCAAATATCATCCGGGTAAAGCAAATGTAGTCGCAGATGCTCTTAGTCGAAAGACAATGTTGGTGGCAGCAATGATGATTCAAGAGGGGAAGTTAATAGTGGATTTTCGTGATTTGAATCTGTCAATCAGATCCTTTGTGCAAACTATACTATTTCCCAAGAGGAAAGTAACTTGAGAATTGAGATTGAAGAAGCTCAGAGGCAAGATGGCTGGATACAGCATAATCTAGCTCGGATTAAACGGGGAGAAGCTCAGGGCTATGATCTATCGCCTAGTAGATTGGTTCGCTATCAAAAGAGAATCTGTGTTCCACTGAAGGCGGAGTTGAGACAGAAAATTTTGGATGAGGCACACAAGAGCCGTTATACTCTTCATCCTGGTATGACCAAAATGTACCATAATCTGAAGTCTATGTATTGGTGGCCGGGTTTGAAGAGTGATGTAATGAAATACGTGGCACGGTGTCTTACTTGCCAGAAGGTAAAGATCGAGCACTAGAGACCGCCTGGGTTGCTTCAGAGTCCTGAGATTCCGGAATGGAAATGGGAAAGTGTAACCATGGATCTGGTTGTGGGATTACCCAGGATCAGGAACTTTGATGCGATCTGGGTAATTGTGGACCGATTAACGAAGTCAGCACACTTCATACCAATCAATGCTGGTTACTCTCCGGATAAACTAGCAGAGATTTATATCCGAGAAATTGTGAAACTCCATGATGTACCAAAGAACATCATTTCTGACCGTGATCCCCGATTTACTTCAAGATTCTGGAGGGCGTTGCATGAGGCCCTGGGTACTCAATTGAGATTTAGCACGGCTTATCATCCTCAAACGGATGGACAGTCAAAAAGGACAATCCAGACGCTAGAAGACATGTTAGGGGCCTGTGTTCTAGACTTCAAAGGGAATTGGGATCGCTTTCTTCCACTTGCTGAGTTCGCCTATAACAATAGCTATCATGCGAGCATTCAGATGGCTCCATATGAAGCGTTGTACGAAAGGAGGTGCCAATCGCCTTTGTGTTGGAATGAGTTATCAGAAAGGAAGCTGTATGGACCGGATCTTGTTGATCAAACCTCAGCACAGATTCGAATTATTCGTAAGAGGCTTCTTGCAGCGCAGAGTCGACAGAAAAGCTACGCCATCAAGAGGAGACGACCTCTAGAGTTTAAGGTTGGTGATCATATATTTCTGAGAGCATCACCAGTCACTGGCATCGGGAGAGCTATCACGCGAAAGAAGCTGAGCCCAAGGTACATAGGTCCTTTTGAAATCCTTGAGAGGATTGGGCCTGTTGTTTATTGAGTAGCCCTACCCCCGAACTTGAGCAAGCTCCATGACGTGTTTCATGTTTCCCAATTGAAGAAGTACCAACCTGATCCATCTCACATTGTTGAATATGAAGAAGTTGAGTTACAAGACAACTTCACATATGCGATAGAGCCAGAACAGATCATTGATAAAGAAGAACGACGGCTCAAACACCGAAGCATTCCATTTGTGAAGGTGATCTGGAAGGGAATGACTCAGAGGGAAGCAACTTGGGTAGCGGAAGCGGATATGCGAAGACGTTATCCAGAGTTTATGGCTCAAGCTGTGTGACAAATTTCGAGGACGAAATTTATTTTACGGGGGGAGAAATGTAATATCCCAAAAAGTGATTAAGGGCTAATGACTTTAAAAGTGGATGTAATTATTGTTGAATAAACACTTTTGGAGAATGTGTGATGGGAATTTGGTGGTTTTAGTGATTCCAATGGTTTCCTTGTGAAAAATTGTGTGGAAATAGGTTTGATTGTTGATTTTGGAGCCATTGGACACATTGGTTAAAAATTTGAAAAAATTGTTAAGTGTAATTATGTGCAGGACAGTTGGTTTGTATGGATATTTTGAATGGGCAAATGGTGTCTAAAAATTCTGAAACTTTCCAGTCTTAAAGTTCACATGTCAAGCTTCAAAATGGACATATAATCTATGTTATTTCAATTTGTGAGCTAAGCGTTATGAATTCTTGAAGTTTGCCCAGTGAAATTAATTATTTTTTGGAACAGCAGGCAAAGATTAAAATTCTGGGAATTTTGTGATTCTATTCAGCAAAGGTATATATTTTTCCATAAAATTAGACTCAATAATGGTTATATAGGCTTTGGAATCACTCCAATTCTATTTTTCTAAAATTAGTTATGATTTATCAAAGTTCGGTCAGAAAATCTGCCAACAAATCTGAAAATGGAAAATTTGTGATGGTAACTTTGTAATTATGGGATAATTTGTGATCAGCCCATTTTGGCACAAAATTGGGCCCCTGGACGTGAATATGACTGACCAAGAAGAGGAAAGAGTGGTTGGAATTTAATTGGGCTTGTGAACCATTTATATGTACAAAAAGGATTTGTGTACATAAAGTGGATTTTTGGAAATTTGTAAATATGACATAAGCAAGCAATACCATGACATGAGCCTAATGTTATAAAACAATTACAGCACCTTTTCCCTTCCATTTCCCGTCGTCTTTTCCAGCAACACAAAAGTGAGAGAGAGCTTGGAGAAAAATAGAGAGAAGGAAGGAGAAATCTCACAAGGTAGGTCGATTTCTTCAGTGAATTCGTACCTAACGTGTATAATCCTTTTCCTAAGCTATTCCTCTATGTGAATTAAGGTTTTGAAGCAAATAATTTCATGGTTCATAGAGGCTAGGGTTCATCCAAATTTGGGAAAAGCTAGTGGGAGCTTGAGGTAACTTCCAAACTTTCGTATATTGCTTATTCTGGCTGCTGTAGGCAATTTAATCGATGAAATTTCGCCGGATTGCCATTGGTTTTAAAGTTTGGAAATGATATGTCCTAGGGGTTATGCTGCCCAAATTGGGTCTTAATGTTAGTTTTAACCTAATGTAATGGTTAATAAAGTGGTTAGGAGTAGAAAGGAACGCGTTTACGGAGCCGAAATCGTAAAACCCCGATTTTCTCCAGAGAGCTCATAAATTTCGGCCAGCCCTAGAAATGGGTCTTAGAGTTGGATTTTCAATGATTTGATGGTTCCATTGAGTTCAGGAGCGAAAATTAGGTGGGGTTACAGTTGGCCACTTTTTCGGAAAAGGCCCAAAAAGCATAATTACGAAAACGCCCCTAAAACCCTTGAAGTATGGCTGCCAAGGGTAAATTTGTAATTTTACATTGAATTTGATAATTCTGAGTCCGAAAATGGATTCCTTAGGTGGAAATATGTTAGGATAGCCCATATTAGAATTTTGGGAAAAGTGCAACCGGACCGGGTACGGCGGGCCCGGGCCGGGTCCCCGGGGGCATTTTTGTAAATTTTCATTATAGACTCATATAACCCCAAGAAACACTATGGAAGTGTCTAAATGGTGCATTTGGAATTGTAGGATTCGATATTTGCCCTGTTCGTGATCCGCCTGCGCTAGAGCACAATCGGAAAGAACAAGGTAGTGACTCTTTCTCTTATACTGTGTGTGAAACATTGTATGTATGTTTGTCATGCATTGAGAATACTTTGTGAATACATTGTGATGCTTTGAGTTCGCAGCGCAAGCTGACGCATAGTGATACTTTGTGATACATAGAGATCGCAGCGAAAGCTGACGTATAGAGATGACAGCCATGAGTGCTGTCGTTTGTGGCGAAAGCCATGATACATTGTGATGTTGCTTAACATGATCATAAATGCTATGTGTTTATACACTGTATGAGTGATTTGCTACTACAGAGATTCTTTTGAATCTCATTCTTTCCATTGACTAACATTTCAGACAGGGCAAGTGGCTCCAAGGAGAAACGAACCACCAGGAGCGGCTAGGATCTTGTAGAGATGTGTTATTAGGCTGTTGGTTATCTATTTTAGACTTGAGATTACTGTTTATTTTTGAAATGTAGATATTACGTTGATGTTGGTTATGTAATCCCTTAGTTGGAACTTACAACTCTTAGTTTATACTTGTATGAAACCCGGAGTTGCCGGGAATTTGGTTATGCACTCTGATATGTATGAATGTGATTGAACTGCGCAGAGTAATTAGATTCGGAAGATGAATATGAGACCATGTTGAACGAATTTTAGAAAAGATATTTGAGAAAAACGTAATCGTCGGTCTCTAATTCCTTTAAATTACGCATTTTCGAATCTTAATTACGATTATCAAGGTAGGGGATTACAGTTTTCCCTACATTTTAATTTATGTGGAGATTATATACTTGTTTGATTATATTATCTATTTTATGTTCTTAGAAACAGTTTTATAAAACAGTTTTTGGAAACAAATTTTAAAAGGAAAAAAAAATCTGTTTGGATAGATTGTTTTGAAAAATCTGTTTTGGAAGTGATGTAGCGATGCAGTCGATGGTGGTAACATGGTGGTAGTCTTCACTAGTAGTGTAGTGTTGATAGTGGATAAGTAGTTGCCTCAAAAAATCAAAAATAAGAAAACAACTAAATTGTTTTTTTTTTAGTTTTTGAAAACAACTTTTTGTTGTTTTTTGTTGTTAAAAACAATTTTTTGAAAATAATTTACCAAGCAGGTTTTATTGTTTAAAAAAAAAAAAAAGCTTTTAAAAACAAAATCAAACAACCCCTATACATCTTTATTTATAATTTGGATGAGAAAAATTAGGGAGGAGATAATACTATGATTAAAAAAAAATCCTAAAATAGTAATTTTTTTACTATCTTTGTAAAGTTTTCATTCCAGTATTTCATTTTTGCTATTTTCCTCTTACTTTTCTCTCCATCCAGGCATAACTTGAGATAACAAAATATTCTTTCTATTTTTAATATGCAACGAATTCTTAAATAATTTGTATAAGAATAAAACAAGTAGTTATTTATACTTGTAATTTATACGGGAGCAAAGTCTAAGATAATTTGTATAAGAATAAAACAAGTTGTTGATATAGTGTGGAAAAAACAAAATCTTTCAGGCAAAAAAAAAAAAAAGAAAGAAAGAAAAGAAAAGAAAAAACACAATCTAAAATAAAACATACGGTTTTGGAGAAAAACTACCTATGGCTTACCTATAACTTTAAGAATTTGCAATTAAATCATTTTCAACTCGGCAGGTTTTGTACTCGTTTGCTAACAGTGTCTAAATTTGAATATTGATATTTTGTACTCGGAGAAAAACTACCTATGTCTAAATTTGAATATTGATATTTTCAGTTGGATTTAATTGAGAGTTTCCTGATAAAAATGGGTTTCTTAGATCAAAAACTCCTATTTTGTTTAATTATATGGTATTTTTATTATAGATTGTGTAATGGCGTCAAGATTCAAAAGTTAATTTGGTTGACTCGGTTGGTTCTTACTATGTACATGTTACTATATATATATATATATATATTTTACAGAACATGTCACTATATATAGTTGCATGAAAATAACCACATTCAAATTTGGAAGATACAACTAACATGATTAATAATAGTATTTGTGTATAAAAAAAAGGGTATGTGCATGCCCCAAGCCCCATCCGAGAAAACAACCGCCTATATCATGTGATTTGAGGGATCATGATTTCTTCAAATGAAAATAACAAACTGTGCATCATGCTATTTAAATTGAATCCTTATATTTGATCTATTTTAGGCATTCATTCTTAAGTTCAAATACCATTAATTTTAATTTATAAAATTTCTTTCAGCATATGAATTTTCTTTCATTTTATTTCACACCATTTTAACACTGTGCATTTTTATAAATAAAACAAATCAAATAACAAGAGTTGGATTTGAACAAAATAAATTATCAGACTTTATTCGAACTGTCATAATTACAAGTGCCTATAGATGAATTTGTTTTTTCTATTTTTAATAATAAAATGGTCTCATAATGATGAAAAAAACAATATTCCCTTTTCAATATGCCCACTTCGTTGATGATGAACTCCTAAAGATACTGAAATAATGAGTTGGGACTTGGGACATCCCGGCATCGAGTGGTTGTTTCACACAATAATGCTGTCCCTTTCCTCTCCTTGTAGGTGGAAATATTGGGTACATGATGAATATAAAAAATTCATTAATAATTATCCTTCCTTTCCTTTGTGCTTCTGCATTTTTATTTTTACCATTATTATTTACCTATCTCTGTCATTGGCTTTTTCAGTTCAAGTTGCTCACTACCTGTCTTCGTCCATATCAGATACGTCACCTTCTCTCAAGGAGAATCGCTACGACCACCGTGAGTTTCAGAGAAATGCGAAGTAACAGCTTCGACGGCTGAAATTGAATTGTCGAAACAAAGGTAAGATTTTTCTTTTCCTCTTTACATTCTTCGTTTGATTGCAGAGTATGTGTCAGCACGGTATTCTTGAATCTTTTCATAATTTTCCTTCTTCATAGGAATTTCCTTTTTTTTCTTTTTCCTATTGCCGGGGCCAATAGATCGATAATCGATAACTCTTAATTATGTTGGTCTGTGAATTGCCTACAATTCAGAATTTAATCGCCGGCTAATTTGCAACTTGGAATCCCTTTTTAATAAGAAATTATTGAATTTTGTATTAGGCATTAATGAATTAATCCAATGCTTTTCCGTCTTGTTTCTCATTTGAAGTTGGATTTGGGATCATGGATATGTTTCTAACATATTTCCAGTTGAATTCTTAGATCAGAGGCTTGGTATTTTGGGCTGTTCGTAATGCTTGGTTTTTTTGTGAAATTTATCTGACGAGGTGCTCCTTTTACAGAAGCGTTAGACGTGGAATTTTCACCGGTTTTTAATGTGTTGAGAACAAATTTATTTATCGAAACATAAGGTTTTAGAATGTTGCGTCCTGCCTCCGGTATGATTTTGGTTGCATTTGAGAGCACAAAGCAAGTTAAAAAGTTTAAGATTCTGGCAGCAGAAAGGTTGGGTCTTTGAAAATGATTTATTTCTTCTGACTTCTGACAGTGCTAATTAGCAGTTGTGAATCTGTTATAGTTGATTCATTCATAGATGTTATAGTTGATTCATTCATAGATGGACGTAAGTCACAATAATCTGTACAGAATGATTTTTCAATTTGGGGTTTAAAGACTGTTATTGTATAGTTTTCGAGGTTTTTATCTCACCCCATTTACCTTTGTAACTAATTTTAGTCAGTTTCTCTTTTAATTTTTTTGTTTCATCCTATATTATGTCTTTAATTCCTGAATTTTATTGCGCAACTTTAGTATGAATAACTTTATACTTTTTATGCATATAATACACACCAGAGAAAATATCATTTTTTGTTTTTTAAAAAGCTACATATTTGCCTTCTTATGATTCAGAGAACAGAAAGAAAGCAATACACAAGTAACAGCTATTTAGTTCAAGAGCATTTTTCTGCTCCTGGTTAATGCAGGGAACTTTTATTGCTTCTTGCTTTTGAGTACCTTTTTTTTAAAAAAAAATATTCGGATGTGATTGATTAGTTTTCTATTTTGATTCTTAAACCTGATATTGTTCCAGTGCAGCCTAGAAGAGTTTAGAAATCTCAACAATTTGGATTGATCAACTGATATTGGAAATGGTTAAAAGGTTTGCTTGACCTCACTTGTGACAACTTGAAAAATGAACTAAATGGAGTGCCTAACTTAATTCCTTTTCGAGCAGTTATGGAGTGTTTTGATTGGCTAGAGATACCATGTTGTACTGCATAGAGGGAGTTAAGCGTCTAATTGCTTCTGCATTGCGTTGTTGTGACCTTGATTTATATAAGCAGCCACGAGGCCTTGAAGATCCTGAGCTACTTGCAAGGGAGACTGTGTGTATGTGATCAACTTAATTTTATGCTTGCAATATCTTAATCCTCACCTCTGTTATAATGAAATTAAGTTTTAAATAATTTGCAATCACTTTGTGTTTCATGATGAAGAATAAGGACTAATGATTCTAGCATTCTTTTTGTTGGCAATAATGATTCTAGCATTCTGTTGCCTTTTCAGAGCATGTTATTAGTGATGAATGCCTGAAAACAGGAAAAAGAGAAAAAGAACTTTTTGGAAGACAAATTATCCTTTTTGTGTTTACTTTATGCCGTACTACTCTTTGGAAGTAATCACCTAGTGTTTGTGCTGAAGATAATTATTTCATTTGCACTTGTTTTCAGTTAGTGTAAGTGAAATAGAAGCACTCTATGAGCTTTTTAAAAAGATTAGCAGTGCCGTGATTGATGATGGGCTGATTAACAAGGTTGGTTTGTTTTTGATCATTTGATAATTAATTTAATCTTTTTTTCTCCCTTCAACTAAATAACTCATATACGGAGTTTGTATTCATTCATCATTCTATTTCTGAATTATAAATTCCATCATTCTTTTATTTAATGGTTTTCTTTACCCCAAAAGGAGAAAAGGTCTAGCTTTCAAAGTTTTATTAGAATTTCTTCTTCATTTTTTTCTTCAAAATATTGACATGTGTTGTATATACCAATTGTAGGAGGAGTTTCAACTAGCTTTATTCAAGACAAACAAAAAAGAGAGTTTATTTGCTGATCGGGTACTTTTTTTTTTCCTTTGCCTTTCTTAATCCTCAAATACCTGTACTTGAAACCTATGATGCTTTGATGATGTCATGTAATCATGTTAGTATGGTATACCCGTTGCATACAGAGAACCCATTGCATACAAAGAACAACTTTTGGATCTGTTAGCAAAATGAACGAGACTTTTTGTTAATTATCATTTATGTCAATCTCCAATTATGTAATCTATTTCTCATCTATGACCTATTTTTGTTAGGTTATACATCAAAATTGTTGTCACAAATAGTCAGACCTAATCTCAGCCTCTGTTTTGTGGTTTGTTTTCCCCCCTTCCTGGACGAAAAATACTGAAGCATGTAATGCTGTTATCATACTTGAGTTTGGATGTTCAACCTCTTTCTATTATAGTTTTGAACTGGGATTGGTGCGGTTTGTTATTTCATGACCTTTTCTATTAGTGGTTAAATTCTTAATCAGTGCGAATAGGAGAAGGCAGGCTGCACATGCATATGTAGCATTGCTTATATGAACAATGCAACTAGCTTGGTAGTTATTTATTTACCAACTAAGCTAATAAAAGCATACATCATGTCATATGGCTGCTTTTTTGTTTTTTTGTTTTTTTGTTTTTTGTTTGGCCAGCAATATCATATGGCAGCTTTTTTATCCCATGTTTGCTTGGTAATGAATTAAAGTGAAAAAAAACCATTAAGTTTTTGCTTTATGGCTGTTGTTAGTTTTCAACCTTGATTATGTGAGATGCAAATATGATGTTTAATGTTTATTTTAGCTAGTTCCAGAGGTGGAAAATCTATATTGAGTATTTATGTTGAAGCTTTACTTGTAACTTGATAAAATTGTGATAAGCACCTACTTGGATGCTCTTACCTGCTCCTTTAAGATTTCAATTGTTTTTGAAAAAAATCACCATTACCTTAAATGCTTCCAAAGCATACTTTCTATGCTAGTTTATGTAGTACTAACTCAGAATGATGATTTTTTCTTGCACATGTGTGTCTGTGTTCATATTGTTAGCATCTCATATATGTTTCCTGTGATATATTCTATTAGGTGTTTGATTTGTTTGACACAAAGCACAACGGGATCCTAGGTTTTGAAGAATTTGCTCGTGCTCTCTCCGTTTTCCATCCAAATGCCCCTATTGATGATAAGATTGAGTGTATGTTATCAGAAAACATTGCTTAATTTGGGATCATTTAAGGCTGAAGTTGTTCCCATCCGCTTGGGATATATAATTTAAATTTGATTTTTATATTTATTAGTAGGACCTTACCTACAAAATAAAAACTAAATTCACATAATTCATGTTCTAGTTTCCTTCCAACTGTATGATCTCAAGCAGCAGGGGTTTATTGAAAGGCAAGAGGTAAAATGTTTTTTCCCATATGTTTTTCAAAAAAATAATTTCTCTTCATCTGGGGTATGGCTGATTGTTATTTGGCTTATGTTGTGAAGGTGAAGCAAATGGTAGTGGCTACACTTGCTGAATCTGGTATGAATCTATTGGATGATGTTATAGAAAGCATAATTGATAAGGTGCTTCCTCATTATTTTCTTGCGGTCTTCCTTCCTTTATCATATTTGCAAAAAAGTCTTCATAAAGTTTTATTCCTTTTTATTAGTACTTTGTTATATAAATAAAAATCTGTTGTGAAGGGTAGTTAAGTCAGTTAGAAGCTTATGTCTGTTATGTTTGTTATTCTGTTCGTGACCTTTAGTTGAAGCGGTTAATCAATTAGAAGGGGTGTAGGTCAGAATATTAGTCTATATAAACCCCTAAGCTAATTGTACATGTGTGTTGTGAATTTTTGATTTCTTTCCTAATTGAAGCGTATTATTCAGAAGGATTTCCCCTGTTCTTCTCTTCTCCCATCTCTTTCTCTATCCTATCTTTCTTCTTTCTATTACCATAACATACTTGTTTAATCTTTTTCTGGACTTCTTTAGACTTTTGAGGAAGCAGATACAAAGCATGATGGCAAGATTGACAAAGAGGAGTGGAGAAGCCTTGTATTGAGACACCCATCACTTCTAAAGAATATGACCCTTCAATATCTCAAGTAATGTCCAAAATAGAATTTTTGTTTTCTATGTATGCTTGAAATCATTTGGGTTTCTATTTGGCCAACTTTCTAAGGATTCTATCTTCTAACTGGGGTAGACTAGCCAAAATTCTCACTGGTCTTTGCTGACATGGAAGTTTAAGAAATGGGTGTGGGTGAAATATCCAACAAGGTTTCTGCATTGTTGGAAAATATTAAATTTTTAAAAGTAATTCAACATTTTTAGGCCTCTTCAAACTTGATTAGAGTAGATCTTGTTATAACTATAGGATAATCTACTAAGGTAGGGTATTACCAAAGTACTTTATTTTCTTGAAGTGGTCATTGAAGAATGATAGGTTTAGTTGGTCATTTAGATTTTATAATTGGTGTGTGTTGGATTATTAAACAATAAGTGAATTACTTTTGTTCTTTTTGTTTCTGGGAATGAGGTTTAATTAATCACTGGCATAACTTGTTTTTTCATGTATGATGATTCTCTATGATTCTCTTTCACTGAATTTGGCTTATTTTTTTCTTGGCTTTTATAACTTGCCTTTTCATGTGTTTGAGCAGGGATATCACCACAACATTCCCCAGCTTTGTGTTCCATTCACAAGTGGATGATACATGAATCTCCAAGTGCACCATTCATAATTTTCTTGTAAGCTTTACCTACTGTGTAAACAAAGAACATAGCTACGAGCTTTGCTTTTTTTTCCCTCTCTCTTAAAAAAAAATTATTCTGAGCCAAGCTTTGCTCTCCTTACGTTGGTTGTGTATTTGATGATGAAAATATTTGGTTTCGGGGATTCATGTTTAGCAATGAAGCTTATCGAGCATATATTTGATTCATTGCCTGAAACTTGCAGATGTTACCTTTTTTTTCTTTCCTTGAATCAGGGATTAAAATGGTTAAAGGTAACCCTCAGATGTTGGAAATGGGTCGAGGTATATTTCTGGGGAAAGATTTTTTTTTTTTTTGGCTAAACTGCAAATGTCTTGAATGAATTTTGTTGGGTGAGAAGTAATAGATTATTCCAACACTTTAATTTGATTTTAATTAAAATATCTTCTGATAATATCCAAAAATTTTAGGGGATATTTTAATTATAGAAATTAATGTCATGGGTAACGCAAAACAGATGATAATGAAATAAAATTTTGGGAAAATAGCCGTATGGTCCAAGGAACAGAACAAATATAAAAGAAGTTTTAATATATGATTCATTATCTAAAAACTCTTAAGGTATTTCAGTGATATATATTTGAATTCTAAAATTACTTATTTACCTCTATTATCAATATGCAACATAAACTTGTTAACAGTAACAATGATTTGTCAATGACACATACACTTGTCAATAGTAATATTATAACTTGTCAATATGATACATATTGTTGTCAACGATAATATTATAACTTGTTAATATGGCACATACACTTGTCAATTGTGGCAAATAGGTAATTTTATAATTCGAATTTATATCATTGAGGTCTCTTGGGAGTTTTTAGATAGTGAATCATATACTGAAACTTTTTTGATATTTTTTCTATTTCTTGGGACTATACAGCTATTTTCCCTAAAATTTTTAGTCCTTTGGCGGATAAAAAAGAAATAAAATGTTTAGAATTAACTATTCCTAAAAATTTCAATTGGAATAGAAACTAAATTCGATTGTTATATTTTAATTAATCTCAACACTGGAAGGGGACTTTGGTTGCAAATTAGCTTACCAAAAATTTAGGCTTTAGGTGTATTCTGTTCTTCTAGTCGTATGACTATGCTGCTTGTTTTCAATGATGCAAGTTTCTTTCGTTGGGAAAAAAAAAAACTCCCTTATTTAGATATTGTTACTTTTGAAAATTAAACGAACGCAATCTAAAACCTTTAAACGTTTATACATGATTGATTTAGCGGTATAAGGCTCATTAGATTCTTTTGAGTGTGCGGGTTTAAGTTTCATATGAGACACTCATGGTGAAAAGGAGTACTCACGAATCCGGAATTAGATACCAAATAATAATATAAAAAAAATTGTAAACATTTACTTTAATTTCGAAGTTCCTTTTGAGTACTATGAAATTTGATAGTGTATATTTTTACTATATGCAAAAATATTAAAACACAAATCAACAAAAAAAATTGGAGTGAAAAGTGAAAACATAGTAAATAACTAAATATATTCTCATATATTAAAAAATTAGTAAGCAGTTTGTAAAAAGTACATGCTTTAATGAAACATTCCCTTTAATCATTTACATTAAAAAGAATCTAAATCTATTTTGGTGGAGGAAAGAAAATAGCATCAGCAATCCTTTCTGCTGAAATCTTTTTCTTGAGTCTCTCGTCAACTTGTTGATGTTCCTTCCTTCTGTTCTTTTTTATCTTCTTGTCTTTGTTCTTTTTCATTTTTAGTGATTTAACTAAGGTACTTTTTATATTAATATCATTTGATCATTTACCAAAAAAATAAAGTGTTCCTCCAATCCTAATTATAAGACATATTTATCTAATTTAATTAAATTGAGGAAATTAAATAAGTTAACATGATATGTATTTTCTAAAATGCTTTAGTTATATTTCTCAATTCTTTCATTTCCCTTCCTTCTTGATTATTATTGGAGGAGCATAAAAAATAGTAAATTAGGAAAATATTAGAAAATATGAAAATTATGGTTTATATTTTGGACCAAAATCAACTCCCTAAATATATAATATATTCAGGACTGGAGGAGTAATATGAATTTTCAATCTGTGAGGATAATTTAATTTGTACATTAAATAGAGAGAGACATTGAGTAATATATAAATAGAACACATGAAAGATTATTGCAGGTATTGAAAAAGAAGAAGAAGAAATTGTTAGCCATAGTGTTTCTGTTTATGAGACAATGTTAAGAAAAAGTTCAAATTAAAATGTAAAACAAAATTTTTACATTATGAACTACGTGAATATTAAAAATTTTACAAGGTACACAGATTCTAAGTTTTCATTTATAGATTGAAGGAAAAAAGATAAAAAAATATCACTTAAATTTCAAAATTTTGAATCAGTGAACTGTCAATTGCAGTATTCTTATAGTTAATACATATACTTTTGTAGCCAACAAATTTGATTTGAGATTTTGAAGTTTAAGTGATTTTTTTTCCCGTAACTCCCCTGGCAGTTTTTTTATTTCTTCTTTTTTCTTTTTTTTCATTTATTTTCTTGGTAGTGTATTTGATTTGGGGAAAGTATTGGGGTAAGTAAAATAAGTCTACGGCATGCTTTTTCCCTCCACAAACCCATATTTGATTTGCTTAACAGTTGTTGCAATTATATGACTAGTACACGTTGATTGTCTGAAGAACTAGATAGAGCACATAAAAAGAAGCTTTTGAATGATATTTTGCATGCGTCTAGTTAGGCTAATAATGTGTTGAGTGCGGGACAAATGATGGAAAATGGCTTTAGAGTCACATTTCATGATTATCATTATGTTTTTCATGATAAGAAGTCTGGTCAAACAGTTGCAATTCTTTACGACAAAAAATATAATGTTTCCTCTTGACATTCTTTTGTTCACAACAAGGCTTTGGCTACAACCGTTAAAGAAGTTAGTAGTTCTTATCTGTGTCATTTACGGTTATGGTTATTTGCATCTTAAAGGATTGCAATTGTTAAGTCAAAAGGATGTATTTCTCACTTTACCAAGTAGTGAGGCTATTGATTTTTGTAAAGGTTGTGTTTTGGGAAAACAAAGTAAAAGATCTTTTTTGGTAGGGAAGACTTTAATAGCCTCTCAATGTCTTTTGCTTTTTTAGTTTCAGCAGAATGAGGTTTAATTGATCATTAATTGGTGTAACTTGTTTTTCTATGCATGATGATACTATGATCCTCCTTCACTGAAGACGTATTTTTCTTTTCTGGGATTGTATAACTTGTTTTTCTTTTTCCCATGTGTTAGCAGGGATATCACCACAACGTTACTCAGCTTTGTCCTCCATTCACAAGTGGATGAAACATGGTTCTCCAAGTACATCATTCGTCATTTACTTGTGTGCTTTAGAGCCACTACTGCACAAAAAATAAAAAATAAAATAAAATAAAACACACAACAACAAAAAAAAACAAAATAAAAGAAAAAAGAACATAGCTATGAGCTTTGCCCTTTTATTTTTCATTTTAACCTTATTGAGAATATATTTGATTCGTTGCTTGAAACTTGAACATTATATATCATTGTTTAATTTCTTTCCTTAAATCAGGATTACACTTGTTAAAAGGAACCATCAATTTGTCGGAATCCTTGGGTTGATCAGGCATATATTCTTATGGGAAAATATTTTTTCAGTAAACTACAAATGTCTTGAATCAATTTAGTTGGAAGTGAGAAGTAATCCAATATTCTAGCACTTTGAAAGGAGGATGTTTTAATTATAGAAATTAATGTCATAGTTAATGTAAAACAGATGACAATGAAATACTCCCTCCGGTCCTTTTTACAAGATCTCAAAATTTGAATTGTTTTGGTCCTTTTTATAAGAGTCCAACAAGAGTTGTCTGAATTTTTAATAAGTTTTTTCATCTTTGTCCTTCATTTATTATATATATTGCATTGATTAAAAGTTGGTGATACCTATATTTACTCTATTTCTCTCTCTTACTTGCCCCTTCATAAATAAGGGTATACTCGGAAAAAAATTATTATAGACACACTTATAGTTTTTAACTAATTTTAACCATTTTCTTAAACTGTATAATTCAGTTATTGGGCTCTTACAAATAGTACTGAAAGGAGTAAAATTTTTAGAATTGACTCCAGTTTAATAGAAATTAAATTTGATTGTTACATTTTAATAAAAATCAACACTACATTACTACAAGATATAGATATTACTACTCTAAAGGATGTCCGTTTTTTAAAACGGGAAGTCAAAAATAAAGGCGGTGATATTTTTATAATTATAGGTGAGAATTGTGTATCTTTAGGTGTCCCAAATTTGAATAGGGACACCTAAAGTTCATTTTAGGCATCCTAAGCATAAATTAGGACGTCTGATATCTTGAATTTCATGTATTTCACACCAAAATGTGACCGGGAGTAACCTTTAGAATGGGGATGTCTAAACTCAACCACCCAATGCATATGGCTGTGTTAGGCGGGGACTTTAGGCGTCCCCAGTTTGGGTGACCCTTAAGGCACACGGCCACATGACATGACCAATGCATGTGGCCGTGTGTCAGGCCCATTAGGTGTCCCTAGTCAAGCTGAGAACGACACTTCAAGCTGGGGATGCAAAAAAATACCATTAGGCATCCCCAGTTTGACACTTCTTTCTCTCCTTTATCCTTTCTTCTTCTTCTTTTTTTTCCTTGCTCCAAAAAGTCTACACATTCTCTCCTCTTGCTCCTCCATCTTACCCTTTCTTTCATCTGTCGTGTCTAGTAAGAGCTTCACCTTTTGAGGTCATCGTCGCCACTGTTGTGCTTGTGCACCGTTGTCTCTCGCACTCTCATCACTATCGTCCTCCCTCTCACCACCATGGGCCGTGTCCCTCTACACCGTCGACTACAGGTTTGCTTGCACCGTCATTTCATTTTGGCTTTTGTATAGATTCTTCCCTCATCTTTGAATTTATATATGCTTATAGCCTTAAACCATATCCTTGCCCTGTGTCCTATTTCCCCAACCTTCGCTTGTTATCCTTCTTTTGATTCATGAACACTCTAAGCTTTCCTTCTCCACTTTTCAAATATCTTTATATATATATTTATATGATCTATCCAATTCCTATTTTTTTAAAGGGTTTACCGTCAAAATTATTCTTTCATTCTCAATATAATTAACCATATGAATTAAAGTTTGCCTTCTCCTGATGTCATGTTAACTAAAAGTTTTTTTTTGAAATGAGCTTGGCATTCTGAAGTTTCCTTGAGGAGATGAATCGGGAAAGTATATTGATTTAGCAAAATAATGTATGATAAAAAAAATCAAAATTCAGATTAATAAGAAATAGAGAAAAGTGATAAAAAAAATTAAAATTAATAGTTGAATAATTAGAAGCATAGTGTGTGAAGTTTTATATATTTGATGTAACACTCCAAATTTTATTCCTCAATATGCCTTGTAAACATTTGTAGCATTTAATGAAATGGAAGGGTGAATTTTGGAGAATGAGATTATGCTGCCAGTGAAAATTTCCTATAAGGAGGTGAGATTGTCATGTAAAATTGAATACAAATGATATTCAAAAATTATGAAATTTTACAAGATGAAAGTAGACATTCTAAGCTTTAATTTGATAGGTCATGGGAATTATTTGGAGCTGTACACAAGGAGTTATGAATTTTTGAAGTTAGCCCAGGGAAACTGGCTATTTTCTGGGACATCACCCAAAGATTTAAATTTTGGGAATTGTGAGCTTTTAGTTGGCTAAAGGCTATATTTTTCCTTGAAACTAGTCTCATCAAGGGTTCTATAGCCTTTGGAATAACTCCAATTGAAGTTCTACAAATAAAGTTATGATTTTTCAAAATTTGGGCAGAAAATCTGCTAGAATTGCCAATTATTTCAAAAATGGGAAAAATGTTATGGCAAATATTGTAATTATGAGATAAATGGAGAAAAGCCAATAAGGCTAATTGAAGGACCCTCTTAGGCTTGAATATGGGCTGATTAGCGGGGAGGAATTAGTTAGAATCTAATGTCACATTAAGAAACAAGTTACATGTAGACAGGATTAAGTTCAATAATGCCACAAAAGTCAATATTTTTGGGATTTTGGTAATTAAAATAATTAAGGGAAAAAGGAGATATTTTATGACAACTCCTCCCTTCATCTTTCATACTTCATTTTCGTGCTCACCAAGAAGAATAGAGAGAGAAAGTGAGTTCATGGGTTTTTAGAGAGAAGGAGGAGCAAAGTTGCAAGATAAGCTTGATTCCTTCGGTGATTAGCTTCTAACTTGCGTAATCCTTCCTCTAAACTACTCTTTTACATGAGTTAAGGTGTTCTTGAAGGAAATCTTTGGGGTTGGTGGGAGTTAGGGTTCAACCAAAAGGGAAGAGCCAGAAGAAAGCAAATGTGACTTCTTGAACTTTAAATTATTGTTGTTGTAGCTGTTGTGGTCGGTTTAATCGGTGAATATGTGGTTAATTTCTGTGATTTGTGAATTTGGGAGAATGATGAACCCTAACAGTTATGTTGGCCAAATTTGGTCTAAATCATATTTGGAATGTAATTAAGTAGATAATAAAGTGAGTAGAAAGGAGTAAGGATTTGATGTTAGAATCGAAAAACCCCAAATTTTTCTGAAGAACCTTAAGTTTCGGCTAGGTCCAATTGGAGGGCTAGGAGCTGGATTTTCATTAAATTGATGATTCCAATGTGTTCAAGAGGGAAAATTAGGTGGGGTTACTGTTGATCATTTTTTGAGCAAAGCCCTAAAAAGCATAATGACCAAAATGCCCCCGAAACCCTAAATTAGGGGCTGCTAAGGGCATTTTTGTCTTTTGGAAGTGAATTTGGTAATATCAAGGCCAGAAATGGATTCCTTGGGCAAAAACATGTAAGAATAGCCTAGGTTAAAATTTCAGGTAAAGTACGATTGTACCATGTACAGCGGGGCCGGGCCGAGCCCCCATGAGCATTTTGGTAATTTTTCAATATAGATTTATATAACTACCAGAAACACTATGGAAGTGTCTAAAGTGGTACATGAATGAGTTTTAACCTAATTCTTGTACTTTTGAAATTTTAGGACTGAGTTGAGAGCCGAGTCATTGGCACGAACTTTAAGGCACACTTTACGAGGTGAAAAGGGTTTAGGGTAGGGAACTTACCTGATTTGCATGTATTTGATACCTCTATTTGTATAGTGATGTATGTGATTGCTTTACTTGATTGTGTAGAATGTATTTGAATAATGAAGCTTTGTTTCTGTTTATATTGTGGCCATAATTATGTTGCATGAAACATTGAACATGCAGAAATGTTATTATGGAACATGCATCTAGTTAAAGCTAACATGTCATGCACATAACATCTATCATGCATGCATTATGGCAACTGTTTCCTATTGAGATTCTCTTGAATCTCACCCTCCCCTACCAACAATTTAGACAAGTGAATACTGAAGATATGCGGAGATCAGAGAAGAGAACTACATGAGAGGGTTGCAGTGGTAGAATGAAGACAGGAAGGTGTCTCCATTTCACTAGGATGGGTTTAGACACCCTAGTAGCCCTGTGCGGCTTCATTGTTTGTAATTATTATTTACAACTCTTTATGGGGAATTTCTATAATTATGCACATATTGTCAGTATATTTATGTTATTCCTGTGTTACCCACCGAACTATGTATCATTGCGCGCAAGCACACTGAAAAATAAGAAAATAAGATAAGGGTATGACATTTGAAGTTGATTTCAACTATTCAAATTTTATTCATTTATTTTCTTGTTTCATTAAGAAAAATAAACTTTCCAAATCCTTACAACTAATTATGGATGCATATGTCATGAATATGAGCTAGATTATTAGTGACAATTCTATCAAGATTTGTTTCTTAACTATGCATTTAAAATGAAAAAAAATGTAATATACAAAATATCTTAGTAAATTAAAGTTGTAGTTATTAACTATGCATGCCCATTTTAGTTTTTTCAATCACTTGATAAATTGAAGTTATTATTTGTTTAATTAATATTGTTTCATTTTTTATTTTTTATTTCAAATGAAAAGCATATCCTTTAATGAAATTGTTGGATTTGAATTGCTAATATTGATCTGAATTGTCTTAATTAGTTAGTTTTGTTTAAATTTAGCTAAAATGGTTTGTTATTTTGATTTTGGGATATGTCACTTTTAAGGGGAAATGTTGCCAATTGTTTTTTAAAAAATTGGTAAAAGGCAATCCCATTGTTGACAATTGTTCTAAACTTGAGTTTTATTAGGAATGTCTTAGGTAGTAATAAAATAAATTATAGCTGGATGAATGTTTTGAGAACTAGTGAAGAATATGAAAATGGGGTTGAAGAGTTTATTGAATTTGTTAGAAGGAACGCTCCAATAAAAAATGGGATGTATTTTTGTCCTTGTATCAATTGTTTAAATGAGAGTCGATGGGATGTTGACGTTATAAGGGATCACCTACTTTGTGATGGAATAAATCTTTGATACACAAGTGGATAAGACATGGTGAGGAAGTAACTAATTGTCCATCGCACAAGAAGGAAGCTGTGGATGTCTAAGATGAAGATAAAATGGAGAAAATGATTCATGATGTAGAATCCTTTATGCAATTGCATGAATATGACAGCTTGCGGGGTGATGCAGAGACATCGTTGTACCTTGGGAGTAACTACACACGGCTGACAAGAACATTGCATTTGATTAACTTAAAGGCAACTTATGGGTAAATCGATAGTAGTTTCACATTGCTGCTTGAATTATTGTATGATATGCTTCCAGATGATAATGTACTTTGAAATCGTATGTATGAGGCTAAGAAAATCCTGTTTGCGACGAGTATGGAGTATAAAAAAATACACACTTGCCCTAATGACTGTGTACTGTACATAAATGAGTATGAATGCCTTAATGAGTGTTCTAAGTGTAAAACTTCATGATACAAAGTGAAGAAAGATGGTGGTTATGGCGATGGGACAACTAAAAGGCAACCTTTAAAGGTTTTATAGTATCTTCCAATAATACCATGTTTCAAGCGTTTGTTTGTGAATGCAACAAAAGCGAAGAAGTAGAGATGGTTCTGATGCGAGAATATTTAATGGAAAATATCTTTGGCACCCGGATGTCTATCCATAATGGAAGAAAATAGATGAAATGTTCACTCAATTTGGCAGCGAGTCGAGAGACTTTCGGTTTGGGCTTTGTATTGATGACATCAATCGGTATGAAACTCTTACTAGCACACATAGTGCATGGCTAGTTGTCCTTATATACAACTTGCTTCCTTGGCTATGTATGAAACGCAAGTATGTGATGCTTTCTATGATAATTTCTTGACCAAAATAGCTAGGAAACGATATTGATGTTTACTTGGCGCCTTTGATTGAGGACTTGAAGAAGTTGTGGCTGGAAGGCATAGATGTGTTTGATGCATATAAGAAGGAGTCCTTCAAGCTACGTGCAATAATTTTCACCACAATAAACGACTTCCCTGCAAATGGAAACTTGTCAGGGTATAGTGTAAAGGGGCATAAAGCATGTTCGATCTGTGAAGTGGACACATACTTTTATCAACTTAAGCATGGAAGAAAAATAGCCTACCTTGGTCACAAGACGTTTCTTTATCGGATCCACCCGTATCGTATGTTAAGAAAGTGTTTTAACAGCTTTCCGGAGCATGGAATGGCTCCAAAGTCATTAACCAGAGAGGAAGTTTACAGTCAGGTGAAACATATCAATGTCACCTTTGGTAAAAATCAAAGGATTGCTGGTGAGAAGGACATATGGAAGAAGAGATCAATTTTCTTTAATATTCCATATTGGCTTAGTCTTGATGACATAGTATTGATGTGATGCATGTGGAGAAAAACGTTTGTGATAGTCTCGTCAGTATGCTTTTGCACATACCAGGGAAGACTAAGTATGGAATTAGTGCCAGACTAGACCTTATTGATATGGGAATAAGAGAATGGTTATATCTACAACTAAGAGATGATGGTGGTAGGGCATACATGGAGCCAGCAGCGTATACACTATCAAAAGCGGAGAAATAAGTATGTGTAAATGTTTGCTTGAAATTAAGGTGCCACAAAGGTATTCTTCTAATGTGAGAAGGTGTAATGCCCCAAATTTTGATTAAGGGCTAATGATGATTATTGAATTAAAGTGGAATAATTATGGGTTATGTAGCAATTTTTAACTAATATGTCATAATTAGTGAAAAATTGAAAGAATGGAATTATTGGGCAAATAATTAGTGATTAAGGGAGAAATTAATTACTAACTAAGAGAAAAATGAGAAGTATGATTAAATGGCTAATGGAGGGATTAAAGTGATTAATTGGATAATTACTTTATGAGAACAAATGAAATGGTGACATGTGGCAAAAGGACATGAAGCAAGAGAGTGGGAAAAGTCAAATGCAATATTTTAATATTTTCCCTCTCTCTCTCTTTCCCTCATTTTTGGTGAAGAAGCATGGGAGGGAATATGATCATCATTTCATATTCCTTCTCCACACTCACATCTCTTTCTTCTCTCTCCATATTTTCGGCAGCCATTAGAGCTTTGGAAAGAAGAAGAAAAGCTTGTGATTAAGATAAGAAGATGATCTCAAATGCTCAAACTCACTTCTTTAATGTTATTCCTTAGATTGAGGGCTCCATTTTGATGGTTATAGATCTTCCATTTAGTGTTGTTTGAGCTCCCTAAAGGATTTTGGAGATTTGAGAATCAAGAAACCTCTTTGGCAAAGTTGAATAGGTAGGTAAAACAAACCTTTCTATTTATGTTTTATGCCAAATGGTTTAGTTTGGAATTTCTAGGATTTTTGACCTCATTTTCGAAAATTAGGGTCATTGGTAGTTTGGCATGATATGTTTATAAAAAATGGTGTTTTGGTATGTGTTTTTGATAGATAGAATGGAATAGAGGTTGAAATGTTAGTCTTGGAGATTTTGGAAATTTGCATTGATTGTGGCTTAAGACCAAATCATGATAATTGAATAGGAATTTGGTAATTATGATGTTTCCATGTGATTCTTTGTGCATTTTTTTGTTGGAGTAGCCTTGGTTGAGAGTTTGGTACCATTGGAATCAATTGGGCAAAAGTGAGGAAGTGTTGTCATACCTTCTGCGTTTTCTGGTTTCTGATAGCATCACTTGAGTGATCTGGGGTTCACTTGAGTGTGGGATGAGCATCACTAGAGTGAGGATGGGTCCACTCGAGTGCGGTAGTGCATTTTCCCTTTCCGCCTTCAGCTTTCATATTGCACTTCCGAGCGAAAGGCAAGAGTGTTGCCTCACTTGCTAGTGTTGTGGGTTCTCACTCGAGTGAGCCTCCTCTCACTCGAGTACATGTGTATTTGACACCTTGAACTCTCGTCTCGGGTGGTCACTCAGTGCTAGTTTCAAGAGTGTGCCTTAACACTTGCGAGTGTTAATCTGTCACTTGAGTGTCAGGGGTTTCACTTGAGTGCTCCTCTTCTTTGAAATTTTCCATTGCTCTCGGGTTAACACTTTCTGTACTTCACTTCCTAGAACTCGAGTAAGCATTTGGCTATCACTTGAGTGTTAAGCTTTGTACTTGAGTACAAAGTGCATCATCACTTGAGTGAGGCCATCTTCACTCGAGTGCAATAGTGAAAAACCAGTGCTTGTGCTTCCAAAAGGGGATCTTTTGGATATTTCTTCCAATCCTTTAAGGCTTTTGTTAGAGGTGTTGTAGCTTCCTAACGAGTATAAATGATAACCAAATTAAGTGATATGAGGTCATTTAAGTATTGGAAAAGAGTATAACACTTTGTCCCTAATTGTGAATTATAGGATTCGATATTTACCCTACTCGGGAGAGATCGATGCCAGAGCACACCCGGAAGGACCAATGTAGTGACTTTTCTCTCATGTTGTGTATGATGTATGGTATGCATGAATTGTCATTGAGTTTTGTGAAATGTATGTGCCATGGTCCATTGCAGCGTGAGCAGTCGTAGGGGGTGATGTCTATCACACCTACCCCTGCTATTGAACTGCCGTTGTAATCGACATGGATCTTTGTGAATCTTGCCAGTATGGCTTGTGTTGTGAATCTTGTTAGTATGGCTTGCGTTGTGAATCTTGCCAGTATGGCTTGTGTTATAAAATACTTTATATGAATCCCAGCTGTGGTGAAATATATTGTTGTGAACTGTGTTAGTGCAATATAGCGTGAGCAAACGTAATAGTGACATGAGTCATACCTACCCTTGCCACTATAACTGCCGTTGTAGTTGCTATGTGTGGGTTATGATTTGCTTTTATGCCTTTTTGTTGTACATACTATGAGTGATTTGTTACTACGGGGATTCTTTAGAATCTCACTCTCTCAAAAACAAATTTTCAGATAGGGCCGATAGTTTAAAGGAAAATCAGGTGATGAAGGGCGATTGAAGCTCCGAGCTAGGAGTCTATTTTGATTTTGGTTATCATGGTTTGATTTTGGATATTTTATTGAGAAACTATTGTATATATTGGATTTATGATTTAGTATTGTGTAATCCCCTAGTAAGGGTAATGGATTATTGGCAATTGTGCCTTGTAAAACCCTTACTTGATTAATAGAACTCGAGTATGTCGGGAATTTACATTGTACTATGATATTGATGAATGGAATCTAATTGTACAGGCCATTTGTGTGTTGATTGTTGATGTGAGACCATTGTTGAATATATTTTAGAAAATTTTTTGCAAGCCCAGTTTTGGGAAAAATGAATTATTTTTATAAGTCCCAAATCATCTTATGGTCTCTAATTCAATTAATTACGTATTTATGAACGTAAATCTCGGCCTTGATCGTGAAGGGGGTTATAGAAGGTATGTCTCAATGGATGATTTGAAGTTAGTGGGAATGAAGTCCCATGATTATCATGTGTTGATGCAACAACTATTACTAGTAGCTATTAGAGGCATCATGATAGATGAAGTGCGAACCACTGTAATATGATTGTATGTTTCCTTTAATGCTATCTGTAACAGTCATTAACACTGAAAAGTTAGATGAATTGGAAAATGAGGGTTATATTATTTTGTCCTAACTAGAGATGCATTTTCTTCCTTCATTTTTTGATATAATGGGGCATTTCATAGTTCATTTGGTAGGGAGGTAAGGCTTTGCAGTCCAATTTACCTGAGGTGGAAATACCTTTTCGAGCAATACATGAATATCTTAAAAGAGTATTCTAAAAATCCTTATCAACCTGAAGTCTCAATAGTTGAAAGATATGTAGTTGAAGAGGCTATAGATTTTTGCAAAGATTATCTATCAGGGAAGAAGGAACAATTGCATGAAGAGGGGAGAAGCAAGAGAACACGAGAACTGAAAGTGAAGAATATTCCACGTGATGAGGTGTTGCAAGCACACTTGTATATCTTGAATAATATGGAAGAAGTTTAACCATATATAGATGAACACAAAAAGAGTTTGAAGAACATGAATCCAAGGAAGAATGACATCTAGATTGCTATTGAGCAAAACAAGACATTCATAGAGTGGTTCGAGGAAAAGGTTTCGTATGAGATTGATGTGTCTGAGACAATCGAGTGGCTTGCTTGGAGGCTTTCATTACTTGGACCAGTTATGATCTAAACGGGAATTCTTTCTATATAAAAGACCAAGATGATAGAAGTACCATGCAAAATAGTAGGATGATGGTAGAAGCTGAAGCCATGCACTTTTCCAGTTCAAAAGACAAAAATCCCATATTAGCATCCATGGCCTATTATGGAGTTATAGAAAAAATATGGGAGATTACCTACAATAAGTTCAAAGTTGTTGTATTCAAATGTAAGCGGGTTAGCAATAATGCTGTGGTAATAGATAAGCAATTTTGATTTATCTCAGTTGATCTTTAAAGAGTTGGTTATAAAGACAAACTGTAACATCTCATTTTTGGTCACCAATATTCCTTGTATGTAATAGATGCATTTAATGGAATAAAATGGTGAATTGAGATGTACATGAAATGACAGAAACACTCCAATAAGTGATTACACAAAACTTGGCTAAGTTGGGACATAAAGGAGTAATTATTGTCCACTTAAAGGCCTACTATTGTAATCTAAATTGGAGCATGAAAGGACACAAATCTTGGCCTAATTAACAACCAAAAATTCAGCCAAACCAAAGGAAAAAGGGCAAGAAATGATTGGTTTCAATAAATCACAAAAATGTAATGGCAAAATGGTAATTTGCCAATAAAACAAGAAGCAATTATTTATCCCTTTTTTTCTTAGTAATTTCAGTCAAATGAGGAGAAATAAGAGGGAAAATGATTATTTGATAATAAATATATGGATTAGAGAATTTGTGGACAAGTATTAAGTTGGAGGAAAAGTCAAAAGGTAAAGATGACATAATTACTTAAAAAAAGAGGAATTGTGCAAGAATGCAAGAAGCACTTTTTAAATTCCCTCTTCCTTATAAATTTTGGTAAAAAAGGGGAACAAAAGGGAAATGCATTTACTTGGTTTATATTAATTCAAGAAGAAGAAAATTCATGGCCATGTAAATTGCACACGCTTAAAATGACCATTAAACTATAATATTCTAAAAGTAAGAGAAATTTTTGGAAGAGCCTTTTATCCCTTCCTCTTCATCACATTTTTTATCATCAACACCAAAATAGAGAGAGAAGAGAGCTCGAGAAGCTTGAAGGAACAAGAGGAATAGCTAGGGTTTCAAGAAGCAAAATCTAAGGTAAGAGGCTTGATTTCAAGTTCTTAAGCCTTATAAATCACTTGGGAACCTCTCCTAATCTCTTCTTTATCTTGAAAACCATGTTTACCAAGCAAAACCAAGAGGGAAGAGAGAGAGAGAGAGAGGGGGAGGATGACCTAGAGAGAGAAAGTTAAGAATCAAGAGGTAATTTCAAAACTTTGATCCTCTTGCTTTATGTGATGTTGTTGTGGTTGCTGTTGTTGATTTCGGCTTGAATTTGGTTGTTTTGTAAAGATGGAAAGATGAAACCCCAAGGGGCTATGCTACCAAAATTTCCTAAAATCATGTTTATTAAGTGTTTAAGTAATTAATCATATGATTATAAGTAAAAAGGAAGTGTTTAATCAAGAGAAATCAAGAAAATACAACTTCTCTCCTTAGGGTTCAATGTTTTGGCCAAATGTAGAACCATAGGAAGGAGTTGGAATTTTTCAATTTTGATGGTTCCATTAGATTTAAAAGGGAAAATTGTGTAGGGATACATGTGTTCATGATTTTTGGATGTTGGTATGCAAATCTGGAAATTTATGAAGTTAAGTGGAAGTACTGTTTGATTTGTTTCACTGGAGGCAGTATGATTGTCCAATGAATTTCGTTCGTTAAACCTAGTCCAAATATTATGAAATTTGGTAGGATTAAAGTATACATTTAGAGCTTTAATTTTATAGGTAGATCATGATTTTTGGACAAGTACATTAAAAGATATGGATTTTTGAATATAATGTGATTGACCAATTTCTAGGATATAATGTGATTGTAATGACCATACTTGAGTATTTTTCCATAAAATAACACTTAAAGAGCTTTATATAGGCTTTAAAACCAGTCAATTTGGAATTTTCTAGAATTAATTGTGATTTTCCAAAGTTAATTGAAAAACTACCATCTTTCTGGAAACAGTGAAACTGTACTGTGTATAATTATACTATGCAGAAATTGTTATAACTACATTAGATAATCAGTAGAATTGATTTAAATGTAGTAATAGTACAAGTAATAATCAGTTACTTGTAACTCTAATTCTTATAGCAATTGGAAATAGCCCGAGCCGGAGCCAAAGTTTAGGACCGACCGAGTGATTGAAAAACGGACTTAAGGTTGTAACTCTATCATTCATACACTATGTAAACTTATATGTGCTTGTGTATACCATCTTCTATGATATGTATAATGCACTCTCTAACTGGTGCGGGAAAATCACAAGTACAATTCGGGGGGAAAGCACCAATACCTCAACGGCCCCAAAAAAAGGATCCAATTATGAGAAATCAGTACCAATCAGGTATATTGCCTAGTTGTGGCTGAAACCCCAGCTGAGGTATGATCAAGTAGGGGTTCTAGTAGTAGTTGGCCCTGAACCCATGTGCATATTCCGATAATCACAATAATCATAGTGTATTTATTCTATTGCATTATGTGGTACCTGACATTATTATTTGTTGCATTTTATATGATCAATTGTCTGTTATTACTGAGATTCGTTTGAATCTCACCCTTTTTCAAATTAAAAAAAAAATTCTAGCAGAAGTTAGCGGCTCTAAGGGCAAAACGGTAAATACCAGCAACTGAGGTGTCCGAGTAAAGAAGACGAAGCTGTCAATTATTATTGTAGTTTATTTTGTTCATTTTGGACAAGCTTTGTATATATTTTCAAACCCTGCGGTGAAACTATTGTATTGTAAACAAATACACTTTATCAGTATATTTGTGCTATTTCTGTATGCCTGTGGAACTGTGCCTTTATCACTCTGGCAAATATCAAAATGTTAAGTGACTTGACACGAGCTCAATATTTTATATTTTTATTAATTAATCTTACGCTTTTATGGGATTTAATTGAATATTTTGGGTATAATCAAGTATTAATGTGAGATTTTAGTGAAAGAATAATTTAGGAATTATAGTGGTTAAATTTTTATATTTTTAATTAATATTTGTTATTCCCATTATTATTTAATTGTGAGCAAAAGATATTACCTTTGTGAATATAATTTTGTAAGTGATGATGCGACACAATTTTTGTCAAGTGTTCAAGGTCAAAGATGTTATTTTAGAGCTTAATGAAGGACAAGAGTGGAACATCACAAGTGCAGAATTTATTTTCACATTTTTTCTAAGAGAAGGTTAAATGAGTAAGGGCCTTGTTTGGTGACTGCAATTTTGTGTCTAATGCCAAAACAGATTTTTATCTCTCATCCAAATATGGCACAACTTACTATTTAACCTAGATGAATTGAAGAAAGAAAAGGATATGGGGACCATTGTTTTTGAGAGGCGGCTGTTGTGAAATGAAAGGCTGAACCGAATTGAAGAGTTGAAGCTAGCTGGATCATGAGGGAATAATTGAGAAGAGGAATGGAGGAAATGAATTAAATGGTCAGCTAGACAGAAGAGTAGACCGAATTGATGAATAGATGAGAAAGGAGGGAGTTGACCATGTGGAATAAGAATTCAAGAAAAGGAATGAAGAATTAATTGCTGCTGAACCCAAAAGAAAAGAAAAGAAAAAGGAGATGGACCGAATGAGATTTATTGAAGGAAAAGGAGAGCTGAACCGATGGTGAAAGGAAAAAGAAAAGAGAGTGGAGGTAGCCGAAATTCTTGACCAAATGGAATTAAAAAAACATAGATGGACCAATTTGAAATGGTGGACCGAAAGGGTTAAGTGAAGAAAGAGAGCTACATAATTAAGAGAGGAGTATTGCGGATGTGATAGTGTGAAAAAGGGGAAGAGACATGCGACTTAGAGGAAAGAGAGGAGGAGGAGAGGCGGCTGGAGAAATGGAACACAACTAGGTTGACCGAATGTAAAAGGGAGAGTAGAAAGGCATGAAGGAGGGTTGTTCGGTGTGCATTTTCAATGGCTATTCTCTACTTTTTTCATCAAGTTTCATCTTCCTCTTCCATGAGTAGCTAAGCTTTGGTGATTTCCTTGAGTTGGGTAATGATTTGAGCTTCTAAACTTCAATGGAATTCCTTAAGCTTTCTTTCTATTTCATAATTATATGGCTTAGTTAAGTAAGTGATTATGATCTAGATTGTTCTATGCCAAGTGAATAAACTTGGTGGTTGAGCAATGAGTTGATTAACTAAGCTTTGTATGATTCAAATTAGCAGTAGGTTGAGTTGTTTATTCCAACTTGGTTAAGTGGATTGTAAATGACTAAACTGAATGCTTTAAATTTTTGTAATGGTAATTACAAGCTAGAATTGGAAGTTGATTATTCATCTCCTTGAGTCTGAATTATTTGGTGGTATTCATTTAATTGCTTCGGTAGAATGAATTAAATGATTATCGCAAGTATGGAGTTAGTGATAGCTTAGTTCCATCCTCTTGACTCATGTTATTGAATTCTTATCATTAGCAAGCAAGGAAAACTAAAACCTCAACTCATGGGAATCTCATTTCGTCATTATTCTAGTTAATTGAATTTTACTTGTTGCTATTGTTAATTTCAATTCTGTTGGCTTCTTTGTCTTGAAAACCAAAAAATACAAAAATATTGAATTAGATTAGATTACTTCATTAGTTTTAAAATCAACTTCTCTAAATGATTTCTCACAACTTTAAGATATTTATCACTTCACTATTTAGAAACTTGAAAATTAATCTTCTCACAAGAATGACCTAGGTTGAGCTACTACACTACATTTTTAAACCTAGTTTTATTTTGAGAATTCACACGATATGGGTTCATCACCAGGTGAAACAAGTGTTTTATGTCACAGATCTTGCAAATAAAAAAAATGTCCATTATACTTCAAATTTAAAAAACAAAACTATGGTAATCCAACCTTCAACCTCTATGACACACCACCTTTCACAACAAATCCATCTAGGACAAGTCAAGTAGAATTGGTAGATAATGAAGAATATGCTGTAAGAAATGATCATGATGAAGGAATATGGAAAATAATGTAAAGTAAGACCTTAAATTAAAAAATAGTACTATGTGCGTTTTGTTTTAAGCATGGTTAGTTTATTCATTTAATTGTAATTTATTTACCTACCTGATGATGAATTTTATGTTAACAAGAATATGGACAAGTCTAGTGACTCACAAAGTGATGGGGAACATGTAATGGCTAGAGATGAACTTGTTGCGAGAAGGGTTAAAGGCTGCACAAAGATGGAAGCATTGGTTGCATGTCATTAACATCAACAAGAGAGGCTGCATGTAGACTTTGATGCCAATATGAATCCAGTTGGTTCTGAGGAAGACCATTTCATTAGCTATTTAGGTTATTTGTGTCGAAGCAAAGTTTGTATTATCTATGATAATTGGAAGTTGGTTCCCCTAAAAATGAAAGACATGATTTGGCAACAAATTTTGGTATATAAGTTTCGATACATCTGCATTTGTAGCTTTATTCCTACTGCTTCAAATATAATAATCTTATGTTTTACCTTACAGTAAACATATGATGTCCTAGACACCAAGGTGATTTACAAGCTCTGGATGGGGTAGGTTCGTCTATGATTGAAAGATTTTAAGAACAATCTTACTTGAAGGTACATTTGAGGGGCACTGAGGGGTCAGGATCCATGTCAAGAGTATTCATATTTATCTCCAAAGGACTGGAAGTTGTTTGTGGCATCACGGGAAGATCCTCAATTTTGGGTAAATTTTCTTTCATCATAGTGTAGAACTTTTTATTTAAATATACTCAACATCATTGATTCATTTTTTGTTGTTTTCCTTTCACAGGAAGTAAGTGCAGCAACTGCACAGAGGCAATCAAAAAATAAGTATCATCATTGCATGTCTCACGGTGGTTATCGGAAGCTTGAATGGAGGATGATGGAAGAAGAGTTGAAGAAAATGAAGGAAGCAGCTAAATCAGATCCTAGTGTTGTTGTCTAGGCCCTGGCTCCTCCTCCACGTCAAAAAAAATGGAAAGTAGGAGAATTAAGGGTGGAAAGTATATAAATCCGGCTGTTGCTGAGGTTGTTGTGAGGATTGTAAGTAGTTAAAGCATAAGTACATAAAATTTTTCATATTGGTAGTGCTTACTTTTCATTTACGATAAATTTTATGCTACAAACATAGTAGCCAATGTTCGTTCACTCCAAGTGAATGGATGGATATCTTATCAATGATGATTGGGAAGGCAGATTACCTTGGTCGTGTTCGGGGGAGCCAAGGGGAGTTAGTGTCGTGAAGTATTTTGGACGAGCCTCACATTATTCATCACAAGCTGAACCCAATAGGGAGCTTGTGACCAAGATTTACAAGGAAGTCGAACAAGAGCTCGAGGCTTAACTTCGTGAAAAGCTCAAAGAAAACACTACAAAAAAACAACGGATTACCCACGGAATTCTGTCTCTGAAATCAAATTACCGATAGATTAGGGATGGAAACAAAATTACCGACGGAATTTTTTCCGTCTCTAAAAAGTACGTGGCAAATCGATTTATCAATGGAATTTTTATTCCATCAGAAATTACCGACCGATTACCCACGGAAAAATTTCGTTCGTAATTACCTATGGAATTTTTCCATGGGTAAGCCGTCGTTAATTTAATATTTTTTTTAAAAAAAATCCACGTGGCGAATTTAAAAGAGGCCATGTAGACATCACTGCCCCCCAGCATTTGGCCCGGGCGACCCTCGAGCAGGGGCCACGTGTCCCTCTAACATTGCGCCACATGTCTCTGTGAGATAATTGTTACGTTTTGTGACAAAGGTGGGATTCAAACCTTGGGCTTTTGGTATGTGTTCTGATGCCTTTGCTACTTGAGCTGCTTTAACCTTACGTTATTTATTCACGTAATAATATATATAATGTAATAATAAAAAATAAATATAATATTAAGATAAATATATACATATATATATATATATATAATTAAATATATATTTCATTTTTTATAATATAAAATATAAAATTTTTTAATTTCTAATTTCGTTTAAATATTTAATATTAATATAAATATATATGATATTACATATGTATTTATATATAATTATATATTTCGTTTTTTATAATATAAATTTAAATTTTTTTAATTTCTTATTTCATTTAAATATTTAATAGTAATATAAATATATATAATATTAAATATGTATTTATATATAATTATATATTTTGTTTTTATGATATAAAGTTTAAAATTTTTAATTTTTTTATTTCATTTAAAATTTTTATTAGTAATATTATATATATTTAATATATTATATTAAATATTAATTTTATGATATTTAAATTTTTATTGGTTATAGATTATTTTTATTTTTATTATTTTATATAAATTATTAAAAGATAATAAAAAAATTATTAGTTTTACCTACGAATTTCGTGGTTAAGTTGTTGGTAATTACCGACAGAAAAAATTTTGTGGGCAAACCGTCAGTATTTACCGATGGAATTTGTTTTGTGGATAATTCATCGGTAATTAGATATGTATTACCCACGGAATTCCGTCGGTAATTTCCCATTCAAATTACCCAAGGAATTCTATGGGTAATGCGTTGGTAATTACCGACAGAAAAAGTTTCGTGGGTAATCTGTCAGTATTTACCGATGGAATTTTTTCCGTGGGTAATCCTTCGGTAATTAGAGACGGAATATTTTTCTGTGGGTAATTCCGTCGGTAATTTTTCCGACGAAAAATCCGTCGGTAAGGCGTCGGAAATTACCAACAGAAATAATTCTGTGGGTAATTCTATCGATAATAGCATGTTTTTTTGTAGTGAAAACTGTTGCTAGAGCTACGTCTTAAAATGACAAAGATGTTTGAATGGAAGATGGCAAGTGATGAGCATAGAACTCAGGAATCCTTGGCCTTCCCAAGCACTAAAGGCAGTTACAACCCATTGAAGGAACTACTTGGCGACCCTTCTCCCACTCCAGCTTCGGGAGAACCTTTCATCCTCTATTTGGATGCCCCACTGCTACGTGTTATTGCTGATACTCTTGTTACCCACCATGATAAGCAAATTCCACAACATTTACGTAGGGTGACAATGACATGTGTTCGAAGGGGGAAGAAGGTGCAGCTGTCCTGTTTGTAATAAAGAGGTTGCCACGATAGATCAGGTGATAGGATCTTTCATCCTTTGGCCTCAAAATCTTATTGGCACATCGGCAACACCTCCGATGGTAGGAACTACCTTACTATTACTTGAGATTAGTTGGCATCCTACAAACAATATGTTATTTTATGTTCTAAAAGGATGAGCAAGATGCAGGAAAATGGCTCTTCTTGGCACAACTGCAATAGCTCTGCATAGGCATTCTCTAGATTGACTTGCACATGCCTCTAGGGATTGTGGGCCTAACATTAAAGTATCCCTTTACGATTGATAGGAAAGATCTCAAAGAGTTCATTAAGTTGAAGAAGATAGATGTAGGATGGGTTACATTTTCAATCCGGTAATTTTTTTTCCCATTTTTTCCTTCAATTAATGCAGTGATTTTTTGGTTTCATACATTCAAGAATTCATTCATCATTTTTATTCTATTATAGCTCCTTCCACCGCATATGCATTGACATAGAAAGACATGATATATATGGATTCTTATGTCCTGCAAATATGACATGGGATACTAATACTTTACAAGCAAGGACGAGCTATGCGGGCTACACAATAGGACAGACAAAATTTTGTTGTTATCTAGCACCAATTGTTCAAGGGTATGTATTTTAATTTTGTCTATTTAAGATATTTAATAAATAATTGCCTTGTCATCTAACTTCATTTTAATCTATATATGTTGTTATGGTTACCATTGGAGTTTGTGTGTTCTCTGTCATCTCCTCAACGCAATCTATTAGTTTGATTCCTTGCATAAAAAGCTAGACAAAAAAACAAAATCCGTCTTCAACACGCAAGTTATTTTGTTTGTATTTCATTGATTTTTGACTTAAATGAATAGTTCTAATTTTTACTGATTTTCATTTTAATGATAGTGCGACCCAGACGTATAGAATCCTTAGCGGCACATGCGAGGGTAAAGTTATTAGAGATCCGAAGTGGTTTTATTCAAAAGTAAGTAGTTTCAATTCAAATTCTTTTAGTGACGGTCGTTTTAGATATGCCTTTATTGATTTTAACTATTTGGTTTTGATTCATTGTGCCCTCAACAACCTGGCAAAACTGAATGCGGATATTATGTTATACTTTATATGTATAACATCATTCATAGTGGAATTACAAGCGATTTTGAACATGTAAATGCTTCTTCATTCTCAAATGATAATATTTCTGATATTGTAATTGATTGTTAATTAATTCATTCACTTGATTCATTTCATCTAAGCTTATTTTCTAATTGTAGATTTTTGATGATGAAGATGCCTACTTATATGAAGACATTAATTTGATTAGAGACTTTTTGACTGGACATCTTCTTCAATATATAGATCAATAAAGTTTTTATTTATATTAGTTAATAGTTGTATAATAGACAACTTTTGGATACTTTGTGGTTGTTATTGTACATAGTATTAGGTTGTAGAAGTTGTTATCGTACATAGTATTATGATGTAGGAGTTAACAATTTAATTAGCTAGTGCTGGATGTTTCCTTACTATTTGTAAGGGACATTGTGGTTTATAAATAATTCTTCGATCTTGTTTCTGCAGTTTTAATTTGCTGGGCAGTGAAGAATATAAATAATCATTTTTTTAAAAAAATAAAATCTTTTAAAGCCTGTAAAAAAATAAGAACACCTAAAGTGTCTAAATTGATACTTTAGATGTCCCTTTTTAAAATGGGACGTCTAAAGTTCAAACTTTAGGCATCCCTTTATTAACGGACATTTTTGTCATAATTTATTACGTCACTCACATAAACATCCCCCTTTTTTAGATATTAAAAGGGTTAAAAAATGGACGTAAAAAACGTTTTCTATAGTAGTGCTAGAAGGGACCTTGGTTGCGAGTCTTCTGTAATTGGTTGCAAGTCTTTTGTTTTTATGTAAAGAAAAGATATTTAGGTTTTAGGTGTCTCGTTTTCTTCTTGTAGTTTGTTTTTATTTCAATGATATAAGTTTCTTATTGGGAGAATTGTTGATAAATACCTTTTTGGTAAATTAATTGCTGAATGCTACCATTGCACATAACGGAAAATGTTTTGCACATAACGGAAGATTGCTTGCACATTTATACGGAAAACTTTTGCACACACGGAAGATGATTTGCACAAAACAGAAGATCGCTTGCACACACGGAAGATCACTTGCACGCTTGGTAGCAATCAGCAATTAATTTGCTTCCAAAGTATTTTTCAGCAATTCTCCCTTTCTTATTTAGATATTGTTACATTTGAAAATCAAATAAATCCAATTTAAAACCTTTAAACGTTAAGTAGTTAAATTTCGAAGGGCTTTGAGTATCAAATTTGATAGTGGACATTTTTACTATATGCACAAATATTAAAACACAAATCTAAGTAAAAATTTGAGTGAAAACTGAAACATAGTAATTAACTAAATATATGCTCATACATTAAGAAAATTAGTACGTAATTTGTAAAAAGCACAAGCTGACTTTCCTAAAATATTCCCTTCAACCCTTTAAATTACAAACTATCTAATCTATTTTGGTGGAGGGAAGAAAATAGCATCAGAAGTCCTCTTTGAACGGAAGAGTTGTTCAAGTTTTGAATCCACATTGAAGCTAGCTTGCAAAACTGTCGGAGATAAAGCCTTCCACACTGAAGAACTTCCAGCCAAATGGGTAAATATAGGACTGTGTCATAAAATCAATTATATATTTAGTCAGAAGCATATAAACATCATTAATAAATCACTTGGAACATAGATAAATTATGTGACATAAATAATTTCAAGATGTTTTAGAGAGGGAGCAATTAAAGAGAAACTTACTTAGGGGTAGTGATAATAGAGAACCACTCCATTCCATCAGGATCAGCAATCTTTGAAACCACATGAAACCTAGGTACAATGAATAAATTACCAGATTTTATTGTGGTCTCCAAGACTCTTTCACCATCAGGACCAACAACCTGAACACGACCACTTCCTTTGACAATATAAGTAACTTGCAAAGCAGAGTCACATGAGAATCCCGGAGAGCACATGGCACCCCCATCTAGCCTAACAAGATCTGCTCCAAGTCCAACCTCACCAACCAATGGAAGATTCTTGGTGTTCAAAACAACCACCCTTCCACCATCCTTAATGTCAACATCTAATGGAGCTTCAAGACAGTTCAACGCCATACCATTACGATGATCAGGTTTTGGCTCAGGAAGTTCAATGTTGCCATCAAGCTTTACAATGCCCTTGCCTGACTGGCTTCCAACTATGGTCTTAACATCTTTCTCGTCTAAATCCCAGGCTCTTCCCACAAACTCGCTAGAAAAACCAGTGAAGATTCCGTTGGAACCAGTCAAAAAGAAGTTGGTGAATTCACCAGCCTTATGGGCTTTTGAAGTGTCACCAAGGAAAAGAACAACCAACTCAGAGTCGTCCTTGTTGTACCACCAAGTCACAACGCCAAAAGGAAGGGCCAAAGCATCGCCCTTCTTGATTGTAAGGATCTTCTCTTCTGATTCAGGCAGCACGATTCCCACAATCCCATTACCTGAATTTATAAAATCAACAATGACATAGTTATTAAATAATATATAAATGCTATAGTAACATCATGCATATTTACTATTTGTTTTTAGATCTATATCTAAAAATTTGATATGACCCCCAAAATTCGGATTCAGAAAAAAAGTTCATATATAACTTCACTCTATTTACGCCCACAGAGAACTGCCTCGGGAAGACAAAAAAAAATGTTGATAGAATGATTCAGACATTAAGTTCTTCAAGGACAAAAAATTATGATTAACATGTAACCCATACATATCAAGAATTGAAGATCGCAAAAAGAGATTTCTATAACAATAAAATCACGAAGGAGGGGGAGGGGGAAGCCATGAAATATCAGTTTTCTATTCAAAATATCCTTATTCAAATTCCTAATTGATAGCCTAATTAATCTAATTATATATATATATATATATATATTCCACCAGTAATGCTACTTTAACATTAACATCAAGAATCATACATGATATATATTCCCAAATAAAAAAACCATGATACTTGGCATTGTAGATATTTCACGAATCAAGATGAAGAATAAAGAAAGCAAAATAAGACAAAGGAATACCATGAAGAACATAAGCAACCATAGAAGAGTCTGAGTATCTAGGAAGCGCAAAACCATTCTTTTCGAGAGCAAGTTTTGCCGCACCGATATTGCCATGGTTTAACATGGGAAGATCAGAGGGAGACCAAGAGTAGTAAGTTCCACCTTCACCTCCAAAAACTTTCTTGGCCAACTGGGGAGTAAGATCAATTGCCATTATCGTCTCTTGTTTCTTTAAGGAAGAACGAAGACTAACACTATGCTGTAAGAGAAAATGAAGGATCTCAAATCTGTGAGTTGAACGACTTAATCCCTCCGAGGGGTGGGAATTTATAGCCCATTAGAGAGTCTCACTGCGAATGTAGTATATCTTAATTTTTGGTAAATATTATCTTAATTGGTAAATCTTAATTTAAATTAATTGAGATATGGCTCAATGTATCAGTCCGATCCATTGTTTCTAGAATTCTAGTAATAATATATCCTTATCTACGAAATATATAAAATTAAATAAGATATAAACTAACTATATTTTGAAAATAAAAAAAGACAGATAAACAATTAAAAAATGCATTTAAATTTTTTTGTCCGATAACAGAACGCGTTTTAATTTTAATTAATCTAAAATAATGGCGGACAAATATGAACTTGAAATACAAAATCTACAGTAAATCGCATACTATTTATACTTATGAATAATATGATATATTTTAAAATATGGATAGAAGGAATAAATTTAGTGTTTAAAATATTCAAAATGCTATCCAAAGAAATCAATGAAATGAATTTTGGTAAAAAAAAAAAAGGAAATGATTTCTCTTTTGAACTTGTATGGTATGAAAGGAGCTGCTTATTACCTCAATCAACAACTTATTAGATGTTTTTCATTGCTTACTTTATATTTAATTTTCATATATTTCTTTTTATCTAAACATTTTTATAGATTTGATGACTAGTGAAAATTAGAAAGAGGGACCTACAAAGAATAATATTTATTGGAGAGATATCATACAAATTGTAATTATTTAGAAAGATTAAATATTAAAATATAAATTTAAATAATTAAAAAATAAATAAATTTAAAAATACTAAATTTCTCCTTATTAAACCTCCTCCACTTATATTTTTGAGGGAAAATTCCAAAAAACTACATTCAAATTTATAAAAGGACAATTCAATACATTAAAAATGGGAAAGGACAGATCAAGCGGGTGTCAGACAGGCAGAGGAATCTGGGATTTTGAAATCTCTGCCAAATGACGAAAATGCCCTTCAGCCCTCCATCCTCCACTTCAGAATAACAACATGATCCTCGTAATTAACAACTCCGGATTTGACATTAACAACTCCAATTCTTCTTTAACAATTAACAAGTTTTAGGGCCAATAACAATACCTATCTCTTAATTAACAACTCCAATTTCTTCTTTCACAATTAATAAGTTTTAGGATTAATAACAACATCTATCTCTTAATTAACAACTCCAGATTCGACATGAACAATTCCAATTTCTTCTTTCACACTAAACAAGTTTCAGAGCCAATAACAACTCCTTTCTCTTTATTAACAACACCGTATTCTACATTAACAACTCCACTTTCTTCCTCCACTTCTGAATAATAACACCTATATATTAATTAACAACTCTTGATTCGACATTAACAACTCAAATTTCTTCTTTCACACTTTATAAGTTTCAGGGCCAATAACAACACCTATATCTTAATTAACGACTTTGGATTCAAAATTAACAACTTCAATTTCTTCTTTCACAATTAACAAGTTTCAAGGCCAATAACAACACATATCTCACCATTAACAACTCTGGATTTGGCATTAACATCTCCTATATTGTTATTTCAATTGAGGGCTGAAGGGTATTTTCGTCATTTGGCCGAGATTTCAAAATCTCAGATTCCTCTGCCTGGCTGACACCCTCCTGATATGTCATTTCCCATTTTTAATGTACTGAATTTTCCTTTTACAATTTTCAATGTAGTTTTTTTTGGAATTTTTCCTATTTTTAAAACTAATATTAATTTTATTTTCCACCACCGATCCTGTTTTTTTTGGGTAATCTGCCATGACAGGCAATTGGGAACTGTGCCCTTGCTGGGCACCGATCCTTTTTTTTTTTTTTTAAACTTTTATAATTTCCACTTACATCCCAATGCTTGATATATCATGTAATTATTAACCAGTGTATTGGATTATTTGTATCATTAAGTTTTTTAATGAGCATATGTCATGAAGTTTTTTATGCCTGTTTTATATAATCTTATATAAAATAGGGAGAATTGTTGATAAATATTTTTTTGGTAAATTAATTGCTGAATGTTACTATAGAAGACCTGTTGCACATAACAGAAGATATTTTGCACACAACGGAAGATTGTTTGTACATTTATATGGAAAATTTTTGTACAAACGGAAGATGGTTTGCATAAAACGGAAGATCGCTTGCACACTTGGTAACAATAAGCAATTAATTTGCTCCAAGGATATTTTTAGGCAATTCTTCCAATAAAATAAATTCTGTCCACCAAAATAAAAAATAAACTCATTTCATATCTTACCAAAACTAGTAGTGTAGGCTCAAATAAAAAAAATAAATGTTACGTGAATTGTGTCCAAAATTAAAACATCCTAATATATTAATAAAAATTGATATGAATTTAAAATTAATAACATGTCAAATTATGATAGAGGGTTAAGTTGCACCCAACATCACGATGTATTTTCTCATGTGCAACTAGTGTCCAAAAGTTATTTGTGGTGTAATTTCAACCTTAGAGCATTTAAAATAGTGCAATCAAATCCAAAGTTAACATCATCTCCGGTAGTTTGACCGTTTAACTTACTGACTCAGCTTCAATTTGACCAAAAAGTCTGAGTTGGCATACCACATAATCATATGGCATGGCTTTTTGTGATTGTGACAAGCGGGCCCCTTTTTTTATTGTCTTTGAATTTTAGGGTTCGTTCGTTAGGTTGGAGTCTGCGAGGAAGAGAAATCAGGCCGATGAAATTAGCTGACATGGGCAAAGAGCATCGTTGGTCTAACCTCACTGCTTTGGGCAAAGAGCATTGTCTGTCTTTGTCTGCACCGTTCACCCATTTACTCATATTGAAAGCAAAAGCCCAAATATACCATAGATAAAAAAAAGTGGGGAGGGAAAGATTTTGAAAGTAATGTGTGATGACAAACAAATAACGCGTGCAGTAGTATCAGTATCACTAGTGCGGTGCTGATTTTTTTAAAAAAAAAAGCGAAAAAAGCAATAGTAATAATGAATCAGTACAATACTGTGCGGTCGTCTTTTCTTTTAAACATATGATTCACAGATTGAGAGTAAAAACTAGACATTAAAGAGATTAAAGAATAAAAGCAGACATAAGACATAGCAGAGATTGAACAAAAAATTGGTTAGAGCAAAAATCAAAAGTTCAAAAGTAGTTCATTTTGGTCAGTTTCAAGAGAATTAAACGACAGTCAAACTAGAAAAAGCAAAAAGTTAGTAACAAGAAATTATTAATATAGCATGTTGAACGGATAAAAATAACAATACGTACTTATTAAAGACAAAAAATTGTTTTCCTTAAGATGTGATGTTATAGAAGAAGAACAAATTAGGTTATTAAAACACAATGACATCAATATATATACCCCTGCTTTCCCTTGGTTCCATACACAAAAAACAAAGATTGAGGTTGCAACTTTTTAAATGATCAAGTTATCATTCACACAGATTTTTTTCCTTCTTCTCATAGTCATCTCAGGTAAAGTTTATAAATAGTTTTTCTTTCAAATATACTCCCTCCGGTCCTAAATATAGGACAAAGTTTGTAGTGCAATTTGCATTACAAACTTTGTCCTATATTTAAGACCGGAGGTAGTATATATATATATATATATATTTATATATCTAATGGTCTCTTTACTCTTCCCAGAATTTGAATGCTCAAATTTTTTCCTTAAGAATATATTGTTTCATGTTGCCGTGACGTTAAAATGGCTTTTCACCAAGTTTTTGATAAATTACCAACGTCACAAAATAAACAACACATTAATGTAAAAGAAAGTACATAAGAGATCTGCATATACTTGAATAAACGAAACAAGATAGGCAAAAATAAAATTTAATTAAACTTCAGCGAACAACTTATAAAAATATGAATTTCGTCAATGAATAATATTCCAATTAATTATAAATTTACGGTATTATATTTGATTTTAAAATCCTTGTATTTTTCAATGTATTACCTTGTCAGATCCCTAATATGGGAGCTGGATAACACATTTGTGAAGTTTAAGGAAACTAGTTGTGTTAGATTTTTTTATAACAAGTATATGTTGGTTTTCCTAGAATACACATTTTAATCAAGTCCATTAGCCCATGATAGAAACCCTTTTAACATGTGCAGCCAATAATAGGTATGCTATAGGGGTAAATTAATAAATTTTAGGGACAAGCTGGGTAGAGGCCTCTTAATTACTTTCTACCAACGTAAACCCCGTATTTAGCTCATATAATAGGGATTGGATGGAATATGAAGCAAAAGAGGAAAGGATAAGAAGAAAATTATTTATGAATTTAAATATGTTTGAGATTATGTTCCGATCTTGTGTATGTTAGTGCAACCACTATGCAAAATATAAAAAATTTCTTATCAACATTTAAGCTAAACAACCTCAAAGGAAGATGCCTATGATATTTTAAAGTTGTGGGGAATCATTGCCAATTTCGAAATACTCAAACATTGTGTCTTTTATTAATATTATCAATTCTTTCAGGTTTGAACGACAATATCTCATACGGTCGAAATATAAAAGACGAGCAAGAACATGCACTCGAATTTCATAGGTGGAGAAAAACGCCTTATAAAGGAACAAATATAGGCTCTTATGCCTCAATTGAAAGAAGTGTACCATCTTCTCCTGATCGAATACATAACAAAGGAGAAACAAATGGGCGCATTATTGCAGAAATCGAAAGAACTGTGCCCTGTTCTCCTGACCCAATACACAACAAAAAAGGAACAAGTGGGCGCATTATTACAGAAATTGAGAGAAATGTACCCTCTTCTCCTGACCCAATACACAACGAAAAAGTAACAAATAGACGTATTATTGCAGAAACCGAGAGAACTATGCCATCTTCTCTTGACCTAATACACAACGAAAAGGAAGCAAATGGGAATATTATTGCAGGAATCGAGAGCAATATGCCCTCTTCTCCTAGCCCAATACACAACAAAATAGTAACAAATGGGCGCAGCATTATTGCAGAAATCGAGAGAACTGTGCCAACTTCTCCTGACCCAATACACAATGAAAAGGGAACAAATGGAATCATTATTGTGGAAATCAAGAGAAATATGCCCTCTTCTCCTGATCCAATACACAACAAAATAGTAACAAATGGGCGTATTATTTCAGAAATTGAGAGAAATGTGCCCTCTTCTCCTGACCCAATACACAACAAAAAGGGAACAATTGGGCGAATCATTGCAGAAATTGAGAGAGAAGTGCCATCTTCTCCTGACCCAATACACAATGAAAAAGGAACAAATGGCCGTATTATCGTAGAAATTGGGAGAAAAGTACCCTCCGGTCCAAATCCATTACACAATGGATAAGTACCCTCTTCTCCTAACCCAATACACAATTGACTATAAGTAGTTTGTCCGCTTCATCGAGGTGTGGGAAAATGGGTTTTATTGTAAAATTTATAAATGTGTTTTAATATATAAATATTTGTGGTAATCATATTATTACCAAAGTGTCATCGATTTTATATGTAAGTGTTGTCCAGTGATGCACACTATTTATTTTTTCTTGAGTAATGAATTAAAGCAATTTACGTTTGGTTTTGAATTTTTAGTTTACATATATATATATATATATATATTTGCACACTTTTTGCCCATTAACGTATTTTACTGAAGACAACGTTTGTTTTATAATATTTATTATCATTAAATTAGCATACTTATTGTTGTATCCCATCATAAATAGTAATAAATAAAAGAAAGTTAAATAAATGAGATCTATGTTAGAGACAAGAGCAAAATACTCTAACCATCCCTCTATTTTACGTAAATTACATAAATTTGCCCTTTTTTTAATCAAAGAGGTAGGTACTAATGATTTGAAGTTACAAGTGGAATCAAACTCGTGACCTTCCACTTATAGGGAAGCTGATTGCACCATTTTAATTTTTTGCAAGTTAAACAATCAATCTAACGGAGATGTTAACTTTTGATCTGATTGCCCCATTTTAAATACTTTAGGGTTGAAATTGTACTACAAATAACATTAGAGTACTAGGTCCAACTAAGAGAATACATCATGGTGCTAGGCGCACCTTAACCCAATGACAAGTTATGAATAAATAGATGGTAACCATGACTGCTAATTAAGTTCGCATAAATATATAATACATTAAAAGATTTTTTTACTATATTAAATTACATGGATTTTTTAATTTTTAAATCTCTCATAAATTTATTCTAAGATAAAATAAACTATACAACTTTTGTCTAATCGTTTAAAATTGTGATTTGTTTTTTTTAATTTTTAAGATATGTATATCTTGTCTTTAACATATATAATAAGTTATGAAATATCTTGATTTTTTTAAAAGGATATAATTTTTATTTTCAATTAAAGCTTGTGTTCATTTAGGAATAAAATTATAATATAAAAAAAAATTGTGCTATTTTCTTCAATAAATATCTACAAGGGGAGAAGTCCGAGTGAAAAAATGAAAGGAAAGAAGCTCGTTTTAAGTTAGTGAAATTTAAAAATTCATATTAGTTTAAAAAAGTAAAATGTGAAAGAAAACGTTGGAGGTTTAGTTAGGAGCAATTTAATAATTTTAAATTTATATTTTGATATTTGGTCATTCTAAATAATTACAATTTTTATCATCCTTTCCAGAAAATATCGTTCACCCAATGTCCTTCATTCAAACTTTCCCAATAATTTTGGCTTAAATAGAATGTATTTTTTGCCAACCAAATCGAATATATTACAACAATAACAAGCTTTATTCTATGAAGTAGGGTGGTGAGCTACATGACATCATATGACTCTATTTGCTATCAACTATTTGATATAGCATTGTGGCAAAAAATACCAACACAACTTGTATATAATATTGATCAATTCAATGCCCGTAAGATTTGCTATCAACACTGTTACTCCTCATAATGTTTTAATGATAACAAATCTTGATTCATTAGCTTTAAATAATATTTAATTCCTTTCAAAAGATCAAGAGTGAATTTCATGGTGAAATGATTAAGATGAAACTTACACTCAGTCACCATGGAAGATCACTCGAGTGACCTTATTTAAGCACTCGAGTGATGAAGATTTTCTTTTAGGAAAATACTCAGTTATTTCATGATGATCAAATTCTGTGATAATTTTCTATAACAAATCACTCGAGCAAATGGGTGATCACTCAATGATAATATCACTTGCAGGTAACTCTCAAAAGAATTGGAAGTGAATTCACAAAGGAACAAGATCACTCAGAGTGATCAATAAGTGCTTGAGTGATATTACACGTAATGGTGATCTGTTATTCAAAAGAAACAAATCACTCGAGTGTTCAAGTAAGATCACTCAAGTGAACAAGGGACATCATTCGAGTGATATGCTTTTATCAGGGGATATCACTCGAGTGATGCAGATTTCCTTAGCTTGATTTAACTGATCACCGGAGTGTTAAGGTAAAAACACTCGAGTGATGGCACTTGTTTTGAAAGTCACTCCTTGATCACTCTCAGATCACTTCAAGTGATGTGATTTTCAAATAAGATCACCTGAGTGAATTAAACAATCACTCGAGTGATCCATAAACACTTGCAAATTTATGCAAGTGATCTGAAAGTGATGAGAAAGTAATAAACACTCAGTAGTGATTTTAAAAAGTTTTCTAGATATCAAAAGATCACTTTAGTGACAGATTCTGAGCACTTGAGTGAAGCTTAATTTTTCAAATCTATCATTACCGACTTCTTTGGTAAAATTTAGTATGCCAAAGTTCATATCTCTCGAGTGACTGAGATCAAAACTCGAGTGATTTAGAATCACTTCAAGTGATTAGGAGGCACACTCCAGTGAAGATATCAGAATCCAAAAATCATCATCTCGGGAAATTCAATACACAATCTTTACATCTCGATTTACCTCCTAAATCTTTATATTATTCCTAAATGTTACTAATTTTATTTTCCTAGTAAGTTTCAGGTGCTTTAACAACGGATTAAATGTAAAATCTTGAAGATCAAAAAATCTCATAGAAGCATTAAATGCTTAACGGAGAGAAGCGATGGAAACACTCTTTTTCATCGATGGATACATTACTCTCTAAATGACAAATTTGAATGCTCACAACAATATTCAAACATCCTCTACCTATAAATACAGAAGCATTCAAGATGGAGCAACTAACAAAAACAATATTTAATTTTCTCATTAAGTGTTCTATTTTCACTAGTCTATTATTCTCTGAGATATCTTCTGTTCTTCAGTTTTTATCTATCTATTCTTTGAGAGATCTTTAAATACCTTCATTCATCTGTAAAGTAATACTCAAGGTAGTGGGACCTTGAGAGAGGGATTAGTCTATAAAGTGTAAGGGGGAGCATATGTCCGGTAAAGGAACTTGCAGTGTACTAAGGTGCCAATAATCCATTGAATTTTGGAAGCTATAGTGAAAATCTCAAAGGCGCTCTGAGGATTGGAAGTAGGTTAGATAAGTTGTGACCGAACTAGTATAATCCCTGGTGTCCACTTCGATGATATTTTTCTAGCTCTTAAACTTTGTTTTAAAATTCCCTTAATCTCTTTTTATTGTAAATTTTGATTAAGTTTTTTATTATCACCCAATTCACCCTTGCTTGAGTGAAACACTTGCACTAACATTTGGTATTAAAGTGCGGTCTTCTTGTTTAGGTATAACAACCTAAAAAGGATCAAATGGCAAGCATGGGTGAAGGAATACTCCCCGATGGAGCTTCAATTATAAGACCACCTAGTTTTAATGGAGAACATTTCTCCTTATGGCAAGCAAAGTTTAAGGTATTCGTAATGGCCACTGAATATGGCCTATGGCAAGCAATTGAAGATGGAGACTATGTACCAATAAGACTATGGGCTTTGTCACAGTCCCCAAAACTCCTGCAGAGTTCAATGATAATGATAAGAAACTCGTAACTCTCAATAGCAAGGCAATACTTATGATTCAGAGTGCCCTGAGTTAAAAAAGAATATTTCAAAATCTGCACTCTTCCCTCTACTAAGGATATATGGCAAGCATTGGAGATAGCCCATGAAGGAACCTTTGAGATCAAGGAAAACAGAATCAACACCCTGATCACATAATACGACTTGATCAGAATGAAATAAGGGGAAACAATTGCTGAGTTTGAACTTAGCACTACTAGAAAAAATGGTTTTAACGTCCCTTTTTTTTTTGCCTTTCAACGTCTAAAAACAGAGGGACGTCTATCTGAGGGTTGTAGGAAAAATGTCAATAACGTCCGTAAAATAAGGGACAACTATAGGCAGGACTTTAGACATCCCCACTTAATACTGGGGATGTCTAAAGTCTGAGGTGCACTTTAGACATTCCCAGTCCTAACTTGGGATGCCTAAACTGCCGAGAAAGCCTTTCCCACGTCCCTTTTTATTTTAAGGACGTTAAAAGTTTTGTTTAAATGGCCTTTATATATATATATATATATATTTCACTGTCTGGAAAATGTAAACTGCAGAAATAGGATGGAAATAACAGAATAAAACAATAGCAGTTTAGCAGAATAGAAACAACAACTTGAAACACAGTGATCAACCCCAAGGCTCTACATGCAATAACTTTAAGGAGTAGCAAACTAATTAACTAACAACCACACAAACTACACAACAATCTATATCCAACAACAACAACGCTAATTATATGTATAATGTAACACCCCAAAATTTTGATTAAGGGCTAATGATAATTATTGAGGGTAATTAGTGAATTAAAGTTGGAATTATTGAGTTATGTGGCTATTTTAATTAATGTGCCATAATTAAAATAAAAATTAAAGAAATGGAACTATTGGCTTTAAGTTGGTGATTAATGGGAAATTAATTACTAACTAAGGAAAAATGAGATAAGTAACTAAATGGCTAATGGTGTGGTTAGAGTAATTAATTAGTTACTTACTTTATGAGAACCAATGGGAGTGGGACAAGTGTCAAGTATGAAGAGAGTTGGTGGTAGAAAAGTCAAAGAACAATTTAAAAATCACTTTTTCTCTCTCCCCCTCTCTCTTATGCGTATAGTATGGGCAAGGGGAGGCAAAAAATCAGATCTCCTCCATCTTCATCTTCATCATCTCATTTTCTCTCTCTTCTCTCTCCATTTTCACCATTTTTGAAGGAAGAAAGAGAAAGGAAAGCTCAAGATTTAGGTAAGATTTTGACCTTGAATGCCAAAATCTCCTTCTTTAAAGTTGTTGCTCTTGTTAAGAGCTTTCATCCTATGGTTTTAGATTCTCAAGAGGAGGTGTTTTTGTGTTTGAGAAAAGTTGGAGATTGAAGAATTAAGAAACAAGTTTGAGAAAGTGAAAGAGGTGAGTGTTAGCTCCCTTTTGATATATATATATATATTGTGGTTGTTGGTGGAGCATTAATTTTTCTGGAATTTTGCTCTACTTTTTGTGTATTATGGAGTGAGAGGATTGCATGATGTGTTGTGATGGAAATGATGTTTGGTTGAGTCATCTGAACAATGAAAATAGTTTGAAGTCTTGAATATGGAATTTGGCAACTTTGGGGTTCTATGTTGAAATGTGTCCCAAAGTAGAACATGTAATTGGGTTGTGATTTTGGTAATTTTGAGGTTACCATTGTGTTACTTGTTAAAAATTGTATGGGAATAGGTTTGGTTAATGATTTTGGAGTCATTGGACACATTAGTAGAAAAGTTGAAAATATGTCTTGTGTGAACTCTGTTCTGGGCAGTCCGTTTACACGAACATTTTTAATGACCAAATGGTATTGCAAAATTCTGAAACTTTCCAGTCTTAAATATCACACCCCAAGCTTCAAAATGGACATATAATTCATGTCATTTCGTTTTGTGAATTGAGAGTTATGCTTTGCCAAACTTTGGGACAAAAACTGGACTCTGTTTTGGAGTAGTGTTGAGTTTTGGGTAATTCTGAAATTTTGTAGTGATTTCTGGTTATGGTCCATATTTTTCTAGTAAAGAGGACTTAAATACCTTTCATTTGGCTTTGGAATCACCTCATTTCGATTTTTCTAGAATTAGTTATGAATTTTGGAAGTTTAGCCAAAAATCAGGGAATTTCTTGGTCGCGGCCCAAACCTTTCTGACCTGATTCTGGCCGCGGCCTATGGGTGGCTGGCTACGGCTAGTGACCTTCTGACCATATTTTGGCCGTGGCCCAAGGGAGGGCTGGCCGTGGCTAACCCCTGTGTTCCAGTACTTTGAGTTTTTGAAAAGAGATCTTCAACCTATTATTTCCTAACCTTTTAGGGGTTTTATTAGAGGCATTTGTAGCTTCTTAAGGGTCATTATTGATAACCAAATCCAAGTGTTGAAGAGTCAATTGAGTATTAGAATAGAGAATAATGCTTCGTCCTTAATTAAGATTTTAGGATTTGATATTTTCCTGGAGCGTAGAAGGCTTGTGCGTGCTTAAGAACGGAAAGACCAAGGTAGTGACACTTTATCCTATATCATGTATATTGTATTGCTTGTATGCATTAGTCATTGAATACAGTGAGGGGACGTGGCAAAAGCCTGGCCTTGAATACAGATACAGTGAAGGGAACGTGGTGTAAGCCCGATCTCAAATACAGATACAGTGAGGGGATGTGGCGAAAGCCCAACCTTGTATACAGTGAAGGGGATGTGGCAGTGTGCCCAGCCTCGAATATTGATTGCTGCATTGTGATATATGTTTACTTGCTTTGTATACATGCATCATATTTTTAAACTATTGCTACTGGGATTCTTTTGAATCTCACTCTTTCCAAATAACATTTTTAGACAAGGCAAGTGGAACAAGAGGCAAGAAAGTGGATAAGGGCGACTAGGGCTGTCAGTGGTAGTCTTAGCTTGTTATTGTTGGTTTTGGAATTGGTTATCATTCTGGACAAAGGTATATATTAAATAGACCATAGATTTGTAGCTATTATGTAATCCCCGGTATGGAAAACTAAGATGGGCAATGATGCCCTGTACAAATTCATGGATTAATGTTATTATCCCGGGTGAATGTCGGGAACTTTGCTGATACTCTGATATTATATTTGTGACGAATCGGATAGGCCTATTGTTTTTAATTTTGGATGAATAGTGATCTATTTATATTGGTGTTGAAAAAGGTTTTAAATTATTTCGGATCTTATTCAATTATTAAACGCATTTAAATGCTTAATCTCGGCCTTGATTATGACGGGGGTTACATACAATATATAGAACCACTACAAAAGTATGTCCTACACAAACTACTAAAGACTTTACTCTGGTATACGTTGAAGAAGATGTCCAGCTAAAAATTCTCTGATCATATTTATGTCTTCATATGAGTAGGCATCTTCATTGTCAAAAAATCTGTAAATTAGAAAATAAGCTTAGATGAAATAATGAATCAAGTGAATGAATTGCCATTGAATTACAACACCAAAAATATTATCCTCTGAGAATGAAGAAGCGATTACTTGTTCAAAATCTGTCGTAATGCCACTCTTAATGATGTTAAACATATAAAGTAAGATATAGTATCCACATTCCTAACCGCCAGGTTGTTGAGGGCACTATAAAACAAAAGCAAATGGTTAAAATCAATAAAGGCATATCTAAAACGACCGTCAATCAAAAGAACTTGATTTGAAACTATGTACCTTTGGAAAGAACCATTTCGGGTCTTTGCCACCTTTATGATCGCGTGGCCTGCCAAGCGCTCGATACGTCTGGGATGCCCTATCATTAAAATGAAAATCAACATAAATTAGAATAATTCATATAAGTCAATAATCAAGAAGCAATGAAATACAAAAAAATAACTTACGTGTTGAAGACGCTTTTAGTTTCTTTGTTTGGTCTTGTACTCAAGGAATTAAACCAGTAAGCTATGTGGGACCGAGGATAGAGAATACACAAACTCCAGTGGTAACTATAACAACATATACAGATTAAAAAGAAGTTAGATGACAAGGCAATTATTTATTAAAAATCTCAAATACACAAAATTAAAATGCGTACCCATGAACAATCGGTGCTAGATAACAACGATAGTCATTCTCTCCCATTGTGAAGCCCACATAGTGCGTCCTTTTTTGCATTGTATTCCTATTCCTTGTCATATGTGCAGGAGACAAGAATCCATATAAATCAACTCTTTACAAGTCAATTCATATATGATGGAAGGAGCTATAATAGAATTAAAATGATGAATGTATTAGCTAGTTAAAATCAACTTAACTAAATGAAGGAAAAAATGGGAAATAAAAAACTTACAGGATTGCAAATTTGCCCCATCCTATATCTAGCTCTTCCAACTTAATGAACTGTTTAAGATCTTCTTATCAATTGTGAAGGGATACTCTAATTCCTGGCCAACAATCCCTGTTGGCATATGCAAATCAATCTGACGAATGCCTTTATAGATCTACTGCAGTCGTGCTAAGAAGGGCCATTTTCCTGCTTCCTGCTCGTTCTTTTAGAACATAAAAAAACATGTTGTTAGTAGGATGCCAACACATCTCAAGTAAAAGTGAGGTAGTTCCATACCATTGGAGGTGTTGCTGCTGAGCCAATAAGATGTACAAGCCAAAGGATGAAAGATCCTCTCACCTGAGCTATCGTGGCAACCTCGTTATCAGGAATAGGGATGGCTATACCTTCTTCCCCCTCTCGAACACACATCACAGTCACCCTACGTAAATGATGTGGAATTAACTAATGATGGTGGGTGGTAGCTTGTGTGTGAGCGAGAGCATCTGCAACTACACGTAGCAGTGGGTCATCTAAAGAGAGGATGGCAGGTTCTCCTGGAGCTGGAGTGGGAGAAAGGTTGCCAAGTGGTTCCTCCACCGGGTTGTAACTTCCTTTGGTACTGTGGAAGGCCGGGGATGAATGGGTTCTACGCTTGGAAGTTGCCATATGCGATTCAAACATCTTCATCATTTCTGCTCGTAGCTTAGGCATCAGCTCAAGACGTAGCTCTGGCAACAGCTCTTGTCGAAGCTTGTCATGAAGGTTGGCCTCGAGCTCTTGTGAGACTTCCTGGTGAATCTTGGCCACAAGCTCCTTACTGGGTTCAGCTTGTGATGAATAAGAATGTGAGGCTCGACCAAAATACTTCACGACATGAACTCCCCCTGTCTCTCCTCGAACATGACCGGGGTGATCTACCTTCCCAATCGCCGTTGATAAGATGTCAATCTGTCTACTTGGAGTGAACGAACCTTGGCTATTATGATCTTCCAGTTCATCCTGCAGCATAAAAGTTATCATAAATAAAAATTAAGCACTCCCAATATGAAAAAAAACTTTATACTTATACTCTAACTACTTACAATTCTTACGGTAACCTCAGCAACAGTTGGATTTGCGTACTTACCTCCCTTAATCCTCCCTACTTTCCATTTTTTGTGACGTGAAGGAGGTGGTGGGGCCTGAACGACAACGCTAGGATCTGATGTGGCTGCTTCCTTCAATTTCTCCAACTCTTCTGCCATCATCTTTTGCTCAAGCTTCCGATAACCTCCACGAGACATGCAATTTTGATACTTATTAGCCGCTTGCCTCTCTGTATTTGTTGCACTTAATGCCTGTGAAAGGAAAACAATGAACACCAAATCAATAATGTCAACTATATTCAAATAAAACACTGATGACAGAAATCTTACCAAAAAGTTTGGATCTTCTTGTGATACCATAAACAACCTCCAGTTCTCTGGAGACAAATACGTATACTCCTGACATGGATCCTAACCCCTCAGGTCCCCTCGAATGTAATCTTGTGTAAGCTTGTTCTTGAAATATTTTCATTATAGACGAACCTCCCTCATCCACTCCTTGTACATCTCCGCAGTGTCAGGGATATCATAGGTTTGCTGCAAGATAAAAACATAAGTAAATTATATTTGAAGCAATACGAATAAAGATATATATATGCAGATTTATCGAAACTTATATACTACAAGTTATTGTCAAATCAAGTCTTTTTTTTTTGTGGAACCAACTTGCAATTATCATAGGTAATGTGAACTTTGCTTCGAGCCAAAAAAACCTAAGTAGCTAATGAAATGGTCTTCTTCCGGACCAATTGGTTTCATATTTTCATCAAAGTCAATATGCAACCTCTCATGTTGATGGTGATGATGTGCTACCAATATAGGCATTTTTGTACTGCCTCTAACCCTTCTTCTTACAGCAGGTTCAGGCCTATTCATTTCATTGCCCCTATCACTTTGTGAGTCACTTGAACTGTCCATATTCTTGTAAGCACAAAAATCATTGTCAGATAGGTGAATAAATTGTAAGTAAATGAATAAACTAACTAGTTATAAAACAAACAGCACACATTACTATTTTCTAAGTTAAGCTCTTACTCTATATTGTTTCCCATATTCCTTCACCACGATCATTTCTTATAGCATATTTTTCATCATCTACCAATTCTACTTCACTTGTTGTAGGTGGATTAACTGTGAAAGGTGGTGTGTCGTCAAGGTTGAAGGTTGGATCACCATGCTTTTGTTTTTTACTTTGAAGTACAATGGAAATTATTTTATTTGTAGGATCTGTGACATAGAACACTTTTTTCGCCTGGCTTGCTAGAATGAAGGGCCCATCCCTATAACCTACTTTTTCAAGATCAACTGAGACAAATCCAAATTATTGATCTATTACCATAGCATTATTGCTAACCCACTTAAATTTGAATAAAGCAACTTTGAACTTGTTGTAAGTGATTTCTCATATTTCTTCTATCACTCCATAATAGGCCATGGATTCTAATATGGGGTTTTGTCTTTTGAACTGAAAAAGTGCATGGCTTCAGCTTCTACCATCACCTCACTATTTTGCATGGTATTTATGTCATCTTGGTCTTTTGTGTAGAAAGAATACCCCATTTATATCATAACCGTTCCAAGTAATGATCTGAAATGAAGGCCCGCAGGCTAGCCACTCTGTAGTCTCAGACACACCGGTCTCATACAAAACCTTTTCCTCAAACCACTCTATGAATGTCTTGTTTTGCTCAATAGCAATCCGCATATCATTCTTCCTTAGATTCATGTTCTTCAATCTCTTTCTGTGTTCAGCTATGTACGGTTGAACTTCTGCCATGTTATTCAGGATATAAAAGTGTGCTTGCAATACCTCTTCATGAGGTATAGTCTTCACTTTCAATCCTCGTGTTCCTTTGCTTCTCCCTTCTTCATGCCAAGATTTTTCCTTCTTCCCTGATAGATAATCATTGCGGAAGTCCATAGCCTCTTCAACTACATATTTTTTTAACTATTGAGGCTTTTGGTTGATAGGGATTTTTAGAATACCCTTTTAGGATCTTCATGTATCGCTCGAAAGGGTACATCCACTTCAGGTAAATTGGACCGCAGAGCCTTACCTCCCTTACCAAATGAACTATCAAATGCACCATTATATCAAAAAAATGAAGGAAGAAAGTACATCTCTAATTGGGACAATATAATATAACCCTCAGCTTCCAGTTCATCTAGCTTTTCAGCGTCAATGACTTTGTTATAGATAGCATTAAAGAAAACACACAATCTTGTCACAATACTTCAAACTTCATATTTCATAATGCCTCTAATAGCTACTGGTAATAGTTGTTGCATCAGCACATGATAATCATAGGACTTCATTCCTACTAACTTTAAATCCTCCATTGACACGCACTTTCTCACATTCGAAGAATACCCTTGTGGCACCTTAATTTCATGCAAACATCCATGTAAACTTCTTTTCTCTGCTTTTGATAGTGTATGCACTGCTGGCTCAATATATGCCGTCCTACCATCATCTCTTAGCTGTGGATGTAACCGTTCTCTTATTCCCAGATCAACAAGGTCTAGTCTTGCACTAACCCCATCCTTAGTCTTCCCTGGTATGTGCAAAAGCGTACTGACAAGGCTATCATAAACATTTTTCTCCACGTGCATCACATCAATACTGTGTCTCACTTCAAGACTACGCCAATATGGAAGATCAAAGAAAATTGATCTCTTCTTCCATATGTTCTTCTTACCCGCAGTCTTCTGATTCTTACCGAATAAGATATTGATACGTTCGACCTGATTGTAAACTTCCTCTCCGGTTAATGCCTTTAGAGCCATTCCATGCTTCGGCAAGCCGTTAAAACACTTTCTTAACCTATGATATGGGTAGAACCTAGGAAGGAACCTCCTATGACCAAGGTAGACCATTTTTCTTCCATGTTTAAGTTAGTGGAAGTGATCGTCTGCTTGATAGATCGGACATGCTTTATGCCCCTTCACACTGTACCCTGATAGGTTTCCGTACGTAGGGAAGTCATTTATCGTGGTGGAAATCATTGCACGTAGCTTGACGGACTCATTCTTATATGTATCAAACACATCTACGCCTTCCTCTCACAACTTCTTCAAGTCCTCAATCAAAGGTGCCAGGTAGACATCGATATCATTTCCTGGCTGGGGGGATGTGATTATTAAAAAGGTGCCTTTTTAATGTCACACCCAACCCACTACTCACATTTCACGGCAGCTGGATGCCCATCCTGGTACTTACCAGGATTGAAAGGAATATCTGCACTCCCTCAGTGCATTCTTTTTGCCTCCACAGGACTCGAAGCCACGCCTTTAGGGATAAGGACACACTTATGAGAGACCCTGCTACCACTTGAGTCGTAATACCACAAATGTAACCCCCTTTCACGACATAGGCCGAGATTAAGTTGATAATAACATGATTACGTTGAATTATAGACCATAAAACAATTTGGGACTAAAACTGGACTCTGTTTTGGAGCAGTGTTGAGTTTTGTGTAATTCTGGAATTGTGTGGTAATTTCTAGTAATGGTCTATATTTTTCCTATGAAGAGGACGTAAATACCTTTCATTTGGCTTTGGAATCACCTCATTTCAATTTTTCTAGAATTAGTTATGATTTTTGGAAGTTCAGTTAAGAAACAGGATTTTTCTTGGCCGCGGCCCAAATGTTTTGAACCTATTTTTGGCCACGGCCAGTGGATCTTTGGGCTGCGGCCAACCCCCAAAAATCAGTCTTTTGCACTTCTTAAAAGTGGTTTTCATCCCATTGTTTCCTAACCCTTTAGGCATATGTTTGGGCTTTTAGTGGCCACTTAAAGGTCTTAAATGATAACTAACTTTAAGTGTTTTGAGATTGAGATTTGGACTAAAGAATAACTTTTTGTCCTTAATCATGATACTAGGATTTAATATTTGCCTTACCCACAAGAGACCAGTGCCTGAGCAAGTGTGGGAAGACCAAAGTAGTGACTTTTCTCTCATGTTGTGTATGATGTTTTGGTATGCATGACTGATTATGGTTTTGTGAAATATGATTGGAAAATGTTCCATGGTCCATTACAGCGTGAACACTTCAGCGTGAGCCGTTTAGGGATTGACGTTGGTCATCTCTACCTCAGCCATTGAACTGCCATTGTAATCTACATGGATTGTTGTGAAATTACTTTGTGAATCCGACCTGTGGGGGGGTGTGTTGTGAATCCAGCTGTGGGCTTGTGTTATATATATTGCTGGTATGGCTTGTGTTGTTAATCTTGCCAGTGTGGCTTGTGTATGAAATGCTTTATATGAATCTCAGCTGTGGTGAAATATATTGTGTGAACTGTTGTAGTGCAATACAGCGTGAGCACTTAAACGTGAGCAAACGTAAAGGTGACACGAGTGATACCTGCCCTTGCCATTGTAACTGTCATTGTAGTTGCTATGTGTGTGTGATGATTTGCTTTCATGCCTTATTGTTGTACATACTATGAGTGATTTATTATTACGGGGATTCTTTAGAATCTCACTATCCCAAAAACAATTTTTAGACAGGGCCGAATGATCAAAGGAAAAGCAGGTGACGAAGGGCGGTTGAAGCTCTGAGCTAGGGGTTTATTTTGGTTTTGGTTATCATAGTTTGATTTTGGATATTTCGTTGGGAAATGATTGTACATATTGGATTTATGGTTTAGTATTGTGTAATCCCCTAGGGTAATGGATTATTGGCAATTGTGCCTTGTAAAACCCTTATTTGATTAATAAAACCTGAGTGTGTCGGGATTTTACATTGCACTCTGATATGTATAAATGGAATCAAATTGTACAGGCCATTTGTGTGTTGATTGTTAATGTGAGACCATTGTTGAACAGGTTTTGTAAAAGTCTTTGTAAACCCTGCTTTAGGCAAAACGATTTTTTTTATGAGTCCCAAATTGTTTTATGGTCTCTAATTCAACGTAATCACGTTATTATGAACTTAATCTCGGCCTATGTCGTGAAGGGGGTTACACATACCATTGTGTCTTTATTGCAGGGATAATTTTGTGGTACATATGCTTCTCTTAAGTTATGAGATATGTTGTTACTGATTCATAAGTTCTTTTTCCCCTTTATAAGAAGGAAGGAAACTGGATAGGAATTAAAATTATGAATATAAGAAACTATTAACAAAGAAGAGAAGGGTTGAAAGAATGATATTTGTTTTTTCCCCTTTAGATCCTTCTGGTTGTTTGTATTTGTGACTTCAAATGTTTTTATTGATTGAACTTGATAACGACTTGTCTGCAAATGTTTGTTGATTTCTTACAAAATTTGAGTTTACTCCATCTAATTCATTTTTTGACAATTTGGAGCTCATAGACTTGGTTTTCTCAACTTTCACAAAGAGAGGTTGGACTGGGAGTGCTCTTGCAATTCACATATTTGAATTATTGCCAAATTTTATGAATGGCACAAAGGCTAAAAGGGATAGGCAGAACTTACTTGCTAACTAAAGTAAGGTCTTTCAACTTAAAAATTTACATGTGTTTTTATGCAGCTTTAGTTGCTCTTTGTACAAGAGATATCTCTTTTAACATATGGAAACCCGGTTCTGCACATTAACTTGATAGCTCCATATGAGATGGAATGGAAAATATGTTGTTGCCTTCTACTTTGTGTGCTATTAAAGATCTTCAAATTAGGAAGGAAATTATCACCTTAAGTTTTTGAATGCAAAGACTCCATAGTGACTACTTCAAGTTCATTGGATTGTTACCTTGACCAGTTGGTAATAGTACTTGGTAAGTAACTAATAAAGTTTAATCCTCTTGCCTTAACCTGGCTAAAAGAAAGAGAAAATGAAGGACTATATATCAAGTGCAAAAATAAAGCTCAAATTGTGTTGTTTTAACATGAAAGTATAAAAAATATGGGCTGACAAACATGGTAGTAATAATAATCCATTTTGTAAGAAACTAAAATATGTTTGCACTAACCATGATAAAGGCAATTAAAGGAGAGGAACATGGAACTTTTGAAAAGGGCCCTTCAAACATGGATGATTAGCTAAAAATGACTACACCCTTATTTTGCTTTCATTTATAGTATGGTCATCTCTTCCTTTTGGTATACAAGAGCTTTGGCAGGACCTCAATTTGTGCATACTCTTTTTTGGAAAATGGGTCTCTACTTTTTGACAAGTGATCAGAAAAGGTAGGGTTTATTTTTGTCAATATCCTCATGCTACCTAAGCTGGGCCTAGATTGGTTTCATAAATTTTGAGTCAGGTAGTCATAATCTTGGTTTCAAATCAAACTGAAAAAAGCCAAAACCAAATTTTTTTTTCTGAAATCAAATTTATCTGCTTACTTATATAAAATTATCTGCCATGTTTTTATGAATATTTGCACTCTTCCTTCACACACAAAGTCAAGTAGCATTGAACCTTGATAACAAAAAGTGCACACAAAATTTTTGAATTTTGAATGTTTATTATGGGTAAATCTTATCTCATGGGAATTGAATGGTATTTATTTTGTGTTGACAGTGTGAAATCAAATATATAAATATTAAATGCTCAAACTCCATAAGGAAACAAATTTGGTTGTGAATTGATTACTCTTATTGTTGATAAAAGTTTGCTTATAGACTCATGCAAACCGACCTATTTTGTTGTGGATGTTAGTCGACAATTAAAATGACATTTCCTTAAGAGTAGAATCTGCAAAATGGTGGTGTATCCAATGCATTAGCATATTTCTCACTAATGACTTGTATTTGTTGCAGACTATGATAATTAGGTACCTTTTTCAACTGCAAGATGCAAGAGTTGTGGTTGTTGCATAGTGTGATTAGTAGTTATCCTTACAAGTTTCATTTTTAAGAAAACATGACATATCTGACATTACAAAAGCTAAAAGAAAAATTGTTTTAACAGAAAATATGGACTAAGAAAAAGTGCTTTGAAGGTAAAAGGAAAATGTGTCTCAACCTTTTGACAAGTGATCAAAAAAGGTAAGGTTTATTTTTGTCAACATCCTCATGCTACTTAAGCTAGGCCCTCAGACTGAAAAAAGCCAAAACCAAATTTTTCCGGAAACCAAATTTATCTACTTGCTTATATAAAAATATCTGCCATTTCTTTATCAATATATGCAATCTTCCTTCACACATACTTGTCTGTTTTGAAAAGTTTATAATTCTTATTGGAATTATCTGCAATTGGTGATACAAAAAATATCCCACTCTTTCCAAAAAGGCAACTCTGAGTGCATCACATTCTATTGATATATTAGCATTGAACCTTGATAGTTCACACAAAATTGTCAAAATTTGGGTGTTTATTATGGGTAAATCTTATCTCATGGGAATTTCTTGGTATTTATTTTGTTTTGGTAGTGTGAAACCAAATATATAATATGAAAAGCTTAAACTCCATAAGGAAACAAATTTGGTTGTGACTTGATTACTCTTATCGTTGATAGAAGTCAGCCAACAGTCTCATGCAAACCAGCCTGTTTTGTTGTGGATGTTAGTCAAAAATTAAAATGGCATTCCTTATAATAGAATTTGTGTAATGGTGGTGTATCCAATGCATTAGAATATTTCTCACTAATGACTTGTATTTTTTGTAGAGTGTGATAATTAGGTTCCTTTTTCAACTGCAAGACGCATGAGCTATGGTTGCTGCAAAGTGTGATTAGAAGGTTGCCTTACAAGTTTCATTTTTAAGGAAACATTAGGTATCTGAAATTATGAAAGCTAAAAAGAAAAATTCATTCGACAGGAAATAATGGACTGAGAAAAAGTGCTTTGAAGGTAAAAGGAAGCATGGACTGAGAGCAGTGGTTTAATTATAACGATGAACTGCAGGGGTTCAACCAACTTCATTTGAAAGCTAAAAGGAAGCATGGGCTGAGAAAAATTAAAGTTCTCTGACAAAAAGGAAAGTATGCTATCTGTGATACAGTATGCTCTGCTGAAAGTCTGAAACAAGTTCTTTACCTGATTTTTTTCCTTTGTATAAGAATGATATTTTGTTTTTGCTTGGATGCTGATTTATGTCAAGACTGGTATGCACTTGTAGGATAGTTGTGCTTGCTGGATATGTCGCTACTACAAGGGTATTTGGGGGTCGAAAATGAGGGAAGCATTATGGCTTCATCTGCCTATTCATTAATTTTAAAGTTGATGTTTTTTTACTTCCCATTTTTTGTTAATTTTATTTTATATGCTTTTGGAATGTGGGGCATTATTTGCTTGATTGCTATTTCAATGTAAGTTTTATGATGCTCAACAAGTATGATTTAATTTCTTAACAGAAACTAAATGTGGGAGAGGAACTTGATGAGGAAGAACATCACTATCAACAAAAGAGAAGTGCAATCACATGGAGAAGGTGATGCTGTAACAAATGTTGATTATAAGGAGATTTTCAAGAATTTGAGTGAATGATTCAACATTGTTGTATTGTTTAAATTTATTCTTGATGTTGCTTAATTTAATTCTAATGTTTTGTTTGGGCCAAAGAGCCCAATGCCATACGTAAGTAAAATTAGGTGGAGTTTGTTTTATTTTGAATATTATTGTTCCACGTTTGGCTTCACCCCATAAATTCAATGCAAACTACTCAAGTCGTATTAATGCTTCCACTGCACATGTTGACTTCTAAAGGTAGTTTCTTAGTTTTATTTCGTTGATCACAATCTTGAAGTATGGAACATCTTTCTTTATGATGGGTTCCTAATCACCATAATCTTGATTAGAAGCTCATGAAAATGTAACTATGTCAGAAGTTGCTTCTAATGTTATATTTCAAATTACTTGATTTTATTTTGATTACTTTTTTATTCTTAAACTTTGATTATACCCTGTGTTGATGTTGGCGGCAGAAACAACTTTATTCTATATGAAAAGTGGTTAGTTGTTGTCTGTGAAGGTTTATTTCACAGAAAAACCAAAATTTGGTGTGCCCTTTATTTAATTAGTTGTTTTCTCACTTATGTATTAATCTTTTCTTTTTGTTTAAGTACTTTGCAATGAAGATAAATTTTTTCGTTTAAAAATTGCTCCCCGCGCAACGTGCAGGAGAGTTCATGCTAGTTTGCAATATAGGAAGTAGCTCCTCAAATGAAGATAGTGATGAAGAAGAAGTAGTAATAATATCTGCCTGATTGCTCAAGAAGAGTCAGAAGAGGAAGAGGTAATTGATTCTGACCCTACTTACGATGAATTACATTTTGAATATAATGCTTTACACTCTGAATTTATCAAAGTAGTTAAAGAATTGGTTGCCTATAAAAAGAAGAATAAAATTCTTGAAGAAAAACCTGAGGAAACTTCTGAAAAGAATTGTGAAAATTGTTATGACTTGCAAAAGAAAAATGACAATCTCACTAAAATACTTGAAAAGTTCACTAAAGGTAGTGAGATACTAAATGTCATTTTGAAAGCCCAATGTTTTGTGAATGATCGGTCTAGTATTGGATATGATTTTAAATCAGACAAAATGAAAGGAAGGAAGAAAATAGGAGGCAAAGCATATTTGAACTATTTTCAACATTCTATACATATATCAAATCCTTTTGCTCTTTGCAACTTTTGTAATAGAAAATGTCATTATATCTCTTCGTGTTTTCATAGAAAGGAAAGAAGAATAGGAACCTACAAATGAGTACATAAAGGATAAAAAATTCAGAAAGTGATTCATACTAACCCAAAAGGACATGGGTATCTAAAATTTAACTATCTTTGACTGCAGGTATATCTTAGAGCATTCAAAACAAACAAATGGTACAAAGTCAACCTTTAAATACACAAAAGAAATTACAGCAACTAGACCACTTCAACTGCTCCATATGGTGTATGCATTATACGTATAAGGACAGACCACAGAGGTGAATTTGAGAATCAAGCCTTTGGAGGGAACTAGTCTTATCGAAATGGCCAAAGCTATGCTGAATGAAAATAACATCTTCGAAGTTTTTTGTGCTGATGCAATGAGTACCAAGCTCTGAATCTAAATTTGGGGGGCCACATCAAATTAGATATAGATCTAAAAACAAATCGTAAATATGCATGATGTGTTATTATATCCTTATCTACGAAATATATAAAATTAAATAAGATATAGACTAACTATATTTTAAAACTAAAAAAAGACAGATAAACAATAAAAAAAAATACGTTTTAATTTTTTTATCTGATAAAAAAACGATTTTTAATTTTAATTAATGTAAAATAATGGTGGACAAATATGAACTTGAAATATAAAATGTACAGTTAATTAATCACATGATATTTATACTTATAAATAATATGATATATTTTAAAATATGGTTAAAAGAATAACTTTAGTCTTTAAAATATTCAAAATGCTATCCAAAGAAATCAAGGAAATGAATTTTTGGTGGGAAAAGAAAAAAGAAAATTATGATTAACATGTAACCCTTGCATATGCAGAATTCAAGATCGCAAAAAGAGATTTCTATGACAATAAAATTGCGAAGAAGAGGGGAGGGGTAAGCCATGGAATATCAGTTTTCTATTCAAAATATCCTTATTCAAATTCCTAATTGATAACCTAATTAATCTAATTATACATATATATATTAACATATATATTATATATGTTCCACCAGCAATGCTACTTTAACATTAACATCAATAATCATACATGATATATATTCCCAAATAAAAAGACCATGATACTTTGCATAGTGGGTATATCAAGAATCAAGATCAAGAATGAAATGAAGAAAGCAAAATAAGACAAAGGAATACCTTGGAGAACATAAGCAACCATAGAAGAGTCTGAGTATGTAGGAAGCGCAAAACCATTCTTTTCGATAGCGAGTTTTGGCGCACCAATATTGCCATGGTTTAACTTTTATAATTTCCGCTAACTTCCCAATGCTTGATATATCATGTAATTATTAACCAGTGTATTGATTTATTTATATCATTAAGTTTTTTTTCATGAGCATATGTCATTAAGTTTTTGTTGCCTGTTTTATATCATCTTATATAAAACAAACTCTATCCGCCGAAATAAAAATAAACTCATTTCATATCTTACCAAAACTAGTATGGTGTAGGCTCAAAAAAAAAAAAAAAAAGTTACGTGAATTGTGTCCAAAATTAAAACATCCTAATATATTAATAAAAAATTGATTTGAATTTAAAATTAATAACATGTCAAATTATGACAAAGGGTTAAGGTGCGCCCAGCCCCATGATGTATTTTCTCAGGTGCACCCAGTGCCTGAAAGCTATTTGTGGTGCAATTTCAACTTTGAAGTATTTAAAATGGTGCAATCAAATCCAAAGTTAACATCATCTTCATTAGTTTGACTGTTTATGTAAGAATTATTGGGCGTACCTGAAGTGCGACTGTTTATCTCTTGTACTCCGCTAATCGGATCATAGTTGCGGAAGCGATTATGACGCACAACAAATACACCACGATAGGAAGAAGAGATAAATATAGTAGAGGGAATGCGGAGTCAGTTTGATAGAGTTTCTGTATGTTATATCTAGTGTCTTATAACTGAATCCCTTATGTCTATTTATAGGGTTTTATGCACCCCTTCCTCTTCTACTAACATGTCCTTCCATCAGAGAGACAAGATATCCTTTTGATTGAGAGACATATTGTTTCAGTGAAACAATACCACTTGTATAGTCATAATCTATCAGTTAAACAACATGACTCATAATGTTTTAGGAAATATTACATATATCCACCCAGGCATTTATATTATTTATACCTTAACCCCACTCCTATTGGGCTTGGGCCCAATCCACCAAGGGTGGACTAGGCTATTTTCCAACATCTCTCACTCACACTTGGTGGATTAAATATGTCTCTTTTTCTTCCTTCTTTCATACTAGATGCTTTGCCGTGACCGCGTAGGCATGACATCTGTATATAAGTGTATGTATTAGAAATCTCCTTTATAGAGACCAGCATAAGACAACCTTCATTGTGTAGCTTGATTTTAATATTGTGCCTTAAAATATCCTAGATTCATTTATATACACTTTCATATGGCTAATCTAATCCCTTTTGAGTCAGTATAAAACTCAGATTACCTTTCTAGTATGCATAGCATCCACACTTACGAAATTATCAAAAATAATATCATAAAGGACATGTATCAAACACTAGCATATTTGTGTATATTTCAAGTAATCTTCCTTTCGCCCAATTATCACTTCAATATGCATCAGCCGCTTTCCTAACATAATACCATAGATCACATCTATCATGATCGTAGGACATATGCTAAAGTAGCAAACATTGAAGCACACCTCTGGAATATTGTAATATTGTCAAAGTCAAGGATATCAATGGAAGAATTAGAAACTTTCTGGGACTCACACAACAATTAAGTAGGGATCTTCTTACTTGCTTCCCGTTTGAGGTTCTTTAGCATATGCGGTATGAATCGCATACTACAGTGTTACTCTTACATCATAAGAGTGTACGTCATTTTGTATTATGTTGTTAACACTGTACGGACTTGAGTTTAGACACTTCCAGCATCTAAACCCAAATTCTTCCTTTCTACTCAGACATCAATGTTGAAGAATTTGATATCTAGCTACAGGCATCATGGAAGTAGATGTCTATGATTCGATCCATACTTATATTCAAGTTTATAGATCTTATCTTGACACGCTACATTGTTGTCAAGGTAACATAGTTTGTGTTTCTTCTCTACCATATCAGCATTCTAGCCGCTTTACTGGTGAACACAATTGTCTCATCTTTGCACACCCCTCCTGAGTGTCAAAGGTAGTTGCTAATGGGAGAGAGACAACCTCACAAGCCTGTACGACATACTAGACATTGTATACTTTCACACAGACATTTATACTAATAATAATAAGTACTTCAATTAATCATAAATGTAATAAAGTCTGAAATTTTACATTTTACGTACACCAAGTGCCCTTACATGTTTTTCAAATATTTCCTTGGCAATTGGTTTGGTCAGGGGATCAGTGACCATACTCTTAGTCGAAATATGTTGTACAACAATAATTTTCTATGCTATATAATCTCTTACAAAATTGTACTTAATGTCTATATGCTTGGTCTTACTATAATACTTGGGATCTTTAGTATAGGCTATGGTTGCAGTATTATCACAATACATTAATACTGGATTGGTACTCTCATTGCCAAACCCAAGATGTTCAATAAACCTCTTCAACCATAAAGCCTCTTGTGCAGCTGCAGTGCATGCTACGAACTCGGCTTCTATAGAATGTAAAGCAATACATGTTTATTTCTTACTACTCCAACATATGGCGCCATTATTCAGTAAGAAAGTATAACCTGAAGTCAATCTTCACTCTTCCTCATCTTCGCCTAAATCAACATCAGAGAATCCAATCAGGCGTAGATCACTTCCTTCGTAGTATAGTGCATAGTTAGATGTGCCTTTTAAGTATCTCATGATTCTTTTAATTGCTTTCCAGTGACGCTCACCTGGGTTGGACTGGAACCTGCTTACCAATCCTACCGCAAAGCAGATATTTGGCCTTATACACATAATTGCGTACATTAAACTACCAACAGCACTAGCATAGGGAACTTTCATCATTTTCTTTTGATCTGACTCAGTCTTGGGACACATCTCATGGCTTAAGGTTACACCAGAAGCCACTGGGGTATCTAAGAAATTGCAGTTGCTCATGTTGAATCGTTCAAGAATCTTTTTAATGTAATTTTCTTGTGAAAGATATAGGATTCTTTTTGAACAACCTCTTTGGATCTTAACTCCAAGTATACACTCTGCTTCACCTATGTCTTTCATTTCAAAATTTGATGAAAGCCATTCTTTAATAGCTATAACCGAATTCAGATTATTTCCAGCAAATAGTATATCATCTATATATAAGGATATATAATAAAATTACCCTCAAACTGTTTGATATAGACATCGTGGTCCTCTTTAATCATTTAGAAATCATAAGAGGTTAATACTTTATGAAACCTCAAATACCACTGTTTGGATGATTGCTTGAGTCCATAAATAGACCTTTTAAGTTTACAAACTTTGTTCTTTTTTCCTTTTTCAATGAAACCTAATAGTTGTTCTATATAGATTTCCTCATCCAGATAACCACTTCGAAATGCAGTTTTAACATCTATTTGATGTAATTCCAAGTCTATACTATTTACTATTGCTAGAATAATTCTTATAGAATTAAATCGTACAACAGGTGAGAAGGTATCTTCATAATCTATACCTTCTTGCTATGTATATCCCTTTGCAACTAATCGTGCCTTATACTTATCAATTGACCCATCCACCTTGCTTGTAATTTTGAGAACCCACTTATTCCCAATGGCTTTTTGCACTTTTGGTAGGTCAACCAATTCCCAAACTTTATTCTTTCTCATTGACTTCATTTCTTCATCCATTGCCTTTTTCCATTCATCTTTAGCCGGACTCGATAAGGCTTCTAGTACCGAACGTGGTTCATCATCCCCATCAGGAGTAACAATAAGTGCTTCACTTTCTATTTAGAAGCATTTTTTAGGTATACTTTCCTTGTTAATCTTTCTTATAGGAGCTTCTTGTATTCGTCTTTTCTTTTGTATAGGTCTTTATGTTGACCTTTCTAAGCTCCCACTTAGATCAACATTTTGGGATGATTCGGGCATACCAACATGTTCTATACTTGTTTGTTCCTGTGTCTTATAAAGAGATACAGTGCGATCAATGTCTCCCCTATTAGGAAATTCATTTTCTAGAAATTTAGCATCTCTAGATTGAATTTCAGTAACTGTTCCATCTTCATTTTTGCCTATAAAGACATATCCTTTGGATTGTTCAGAGCACCTTATAAAGATACATTTCTTTCCTCTAGGACCTAACTTTCCATACTTATGAGAATTATCATGAATATATGCAGCTGACCCCTATGGTCTAAGGATACTAAGATATGGCTTGCGTTTTGTCCATAACTCATAAGATATTGAAGTAACTGATTTTGAGGGCACACGATTAAGTATGAAGGTAGCAGTCATTAAAGCATCACCCTAATACGAAATTGGTAGATTTTCCTGTTCCATTATTGATCTAACCATGTCTAGAAGCGTTCTATTTCTTCTTTCAGCAACTCTGTTCTATTATGGAGTACCAGGGATAGTTAGCTTCCTAATTAACCCTTTTTCTTCACAGAGCTCTTTAAATTGATCAGACAAATATTCACGTCCTCGATTAGCATGTAATACTTTAACTTTGTTGTCCATTTGATTTTCAACTTCATTTACGTATCGTGTAAAGCAGTCAAGAGCCTCTGACTTATATGTGATCAAATAGACATGATTATATCGTGAATAGTCATCAATAAAAGTGATAAAATACCAAGCTCCATGCCTTGCCCTCATACTCATAGGACCGCAAATATCAGAATGAATTATTTGCAATGATTGTTCTGATCTGGTTCTCTTACCAAAAGTTTTTCTAGTTGCCTTACTTGCTAGACAACTTTCACACAAGGACATTTTCATATTGGATATGGATCCTAGCAAACCTTCTTTTCCTAGTTTAATCATTTTATTTTGATTAATATGCCCTAGTCTAGCATGCCAAATAGCCATATCAACAGTTGAATCAGAGGAAGTAGCAAAGCAATCATGTATATTATAATCATCAATAGTATCCATTACAAAGAACTTCTTTAAAAGGAAAGCTAAACCATAAAATACAAAATTATAAAATATGTCTGCAACTTTATCATTAAAGTTTACATTAAACCCATAATTTACAAGACATTTTACAGAAACTAAATTCCGTCGGATATCAGGAGCATGAAGCATATCATAAAGGATTAAAGCCTTTCCACTACGCAAAGTCAATTTGCAAGTTCTAATGCCTTTAACTTCAATCTTTGCATTGTTGCCTACATAAAATCACTTACATCTGTCAGGCAACCGACGGTATTCTACATAGGATCCTCAATCCCTTGTCATGTGGTCTGTTGAAACTGAGTCCAAAATCCAAGAAGAGCATATATTCTCTATTAGAAAAACAGTGCTAGAAATATAGGAAACATGTGAATTTACATAATCCATTAGTACCTTTTCACTCTCATTTCACTCGGTGCAATCCCATGCGAAATGACCAATCTTTTGGCAGGCAAAATATTTGACCTTCTTTAAGTCATTTTTCTTCTTCTTCCCTCCCTTTTTTCCTTTCTTCTTGAATTCCTTTTTGCCTTTTACAAATTTAGTCTTGTCCTTCTTTCCATTCTTTTGGAATTTATTCCCTTTCTTGGAATAAAGTTTTGCATTAGCAGGACCTGCACCCTCTGTGTAGTAGGTATGGCTAGAGGACTTGTATGCCTCCATGCGCTCATCCTCAAGTTCCAAGTGTTTAGCCACATCATTAAAATTGTTAATGCCTTCATTATGGGTTAGATTAACCTTCATGTGCTCCCAACTAGATGGCAATGATCTTATCATTGCCTGAACTTGTTGTTCATCAGACACAATATGCCCAACTTCCTTCAATTCTCTAATCATATTTTCCATATCTCTCATATGTTGTTTCATGGAAGTATTTGGCCTAAGCTTATACGTATCAAACTTAATAGTTAATCGTCTAAGCTTAGAGGTGGATGTACCACCAAACCTGTCTTTCAAGGCTGCCCATATGGCTTGCGCTGTTTTATTTTTCTCATATTCACACATGAGGTCATCTACCATTGTACTCAGCAATGTAATTCTTGCAATGCTATTTTTCTTTTTCCAAGCCTCATAGACCTCTTGGTCTCTCTTGTGTTGGGCCGTATTCCTAGCAGCAGGCTGTGCTACAACTGTTGTTAGAGGTTCCATTGCCTCTTATTCCTCCAAAATATATTGGACTTTTCGGTCCCAGATATCCCAATTGTCACCATTTAATTTGTCCCCTTTATTTAACTCAGTGATGATGTTCTTAGTTGCCATTTTCAATTCTGAAGCAAATATATTCCACATTCAATATGTCTCTCTAAGGAAATCAAACTATTGAACATATCATCGACAATATATATATATATATATATATATATAGCACAACACAGTATATAATGTCATGTACTTATATTATTCTTAACCAGAAAAAAATAGTAATACTACTAAATTTATGATCAGGAGTATACGTTTGTATCTCCCATCACATAAATATTAGCAACATCACTAAAATTCTGTCAAGAATTATATATAGGTACTTTAACAACTCTAACTTTTAGGGCTAACAACTCCTAAAAACTCCCACTTGTCAAAAACATATAATAATATAATGAATTATCAACAAAATCATGCTTTATTATAATATAAATAAGATAATATTCTCTCTATAATATATGAAAATATATTTATAACACATTTAAATATAACAGAAAACTATTGAAATCAACAAATGAATTTAAGAAGTTTCAAAATGGTTTAAAACATTCATAAACGTACTTAGAATATCATAAACATATATTAATTGGTGTATAAACTACTCAAATAGCATATCACATTAAAGATCATGAATTTAGAAATTTTTAGAAACAAATCAGGTCTCATTTAAACCATCCACGTGCCCCCACGCACTGAGAGAAGCCAGAAAATTTGAAAAAAAAAACAGAAAAAACACAAGCACACAGTGGCGCATGAACACCACACGCCACCTTCCGACAGTGGTCCAGCGACATGCGTCAGATCATCAACATCCACGCGCTGAGCACTGTCGGAACGTGTCCACCATGTGTCAAACGAATATGCCACGTGGCCTCACGCGCCACGTGGCTTTTCTGCCCCAATTTTTTTTCCGTTTTCGGGCCTAAGAACTTTTTTTTCGGGCCTCACATATTGGGCCTGAATAAACCAAAAAATCTATTTTTTTATTCTCCGGCATAGACACATTTTAAAACAAAAAATTGTTTTTTTAATAATCACCGAAACGTCGTCAAACAACCTCCAGCCGGGTCGACCCGGACCCGATTACAGGCATGGGTCGGGTCTGTCGACCTGGAACCTTCTCTCCTTCGTATCTCCTCTGTCTGACATCTGTTTTGGGCGTTCTTGGTGTCATTTTCGATCATTTTTTCAAGATCTATGCAATGGGACTAATTTCAAATCCTAATTCTCTAATTTTAAAATGACCCAATGCTAAAAAAAAATTCTCTCGGTTTCGGTTTTCAAGCTTTCTCTCTAAGTTCTTCAGTTTTGGGGTTTTAGGCTTTTATTATACTCTCATAATCATCTATAAGGATTTACATATTATATCTAGAGAAAGAAAAAATACTGACCCCCACAAATCACAGAGATCAGGAAAAAATAAAGAACCATATATACATATACACTCACACAAACACCAATACATATATAAATGCCTTTATTCATGACACATATTTTCTTTCAAGCTCACGAAAGAAAAGAAACGCACAGCGGAAGCAATATATATATTTATATATAAATATATATATATATAATATATTTATACAGTGAAAGAGCCATCGCAGAAATAAACATATGCAATGGAAAAACCTTTGACAAATACATACCTCCGTAACTATGGACGCCACTTCACTAGAGCAAGTAGAGACAATGATTTAACCTGGCTCTGATACCATGTAAGAATTATTGGGCGTACCTGAAGTGCGACCATTTATCTCTTGTACCCACGCTAATCAGATCACAGTTGCGGAAGTGATTATGACGCATAGCAAATACACCACGATAGGAAGAAGAAGGGAAAAATATAGTAGAGGGAATGGGGAGTCAATTTGACAGAGTTTCTGTATGTTATATCCAGTGTTTTATAACTGAATTCCCTATGTCTATTTATAGGGTTCTATACACCCCTTCCTCTTCTACTAACAAGTCCTTCCATCAGAGAGACAAGATATCATTTTGATTGAGAGACATATTGTTTCGGTGAAACAATACCACTTGTATAGTCATAATCTATCAGTTAAACAACATGGCTCATAATGTTTTAGAAAATATTACATATATCCACCCAAGCATTTATATTATTTATACCTTAACCCCCAATCCTATTGGGCTTGAGCCCAATCCACCAAGGGTGGACTAGGCTATTTTCCAACCGTTTAACTTGCTGACTTAGCTTCAATTTGACCAAAAAGTCTGAGTTGGCATACTGCATAATCATATGACATGACATTTTTGAATTATGACAAGCAGGCCTTTTAATTTTATCGTCTTTGGATTTTAGGGTTTGTTCGTTTGGCTGGAGTCTGGGAAGAGAAGAAACTAGGCCGATGAAATTAGCTGATCTGGGCAAAGAGCATTGTTTGTCCTTGTCTGCACCGTTCACCCATTTACTCATATTGAAACCAAAAGTCCAGATATACCATAGATAAAAAACAAAAAAACAAAAAACAAAAGAGTGGGGAAGGTAAGATTTTGAAAGTGATTTGTGATGCCAAACAAATTAGGCGTGCAGTAGATCAATTAGTAGTGCGGTGCTGATTTTAAAACAAAAAACGAAAAAAGCAAAAAATCACTAATATGCTGGGTGTGGTCATCTTTTCTTTTAAACGTATGATACACAGATTGAAAGTAAAAACTAGATATAATAGAGATTAAAGGAAAAAACCAGACATAGCAGAGATTAAACAAAAAAGTGGAGAGCAAAAATCAAGTTCAAAAGTAGTCCATTTTGGTCGGTTTCAAGAGAATTAAACGACAGTCAAACTAGTATCGCATGTTGAACGGATAAAAATAACAATGCATATTAAATACAAAAATTGTTTTCCTTAAGACGTGATGTTATAGAAGAAAACCGAATTAGGTTATTAAAACATAATGGCATCAATATATATACCCATGCTTTCCCTTGGTTCCGTACACGAAAAACAAAGATTGACGTTGCAACATTTTAAATGATCAAGACATCATTCACTCGGATTTTTTTCCTTCTTCTCATAGTGATCTCGGGTAAAGCTTTAAATAGTTTTTCTTTCAAATACACACACATATATACATATATATGTTTTGAGGATCATGTGGGTGCCCATGGAGCTCCATGGGCACTCACATGATCCCTCAAAACATATTTTACGCATCAGCCTCTTGACTGTGCAACCACAATGGTGACTAGCCGTCCTGGGCATGTCAAGGTAAGTGCCAACACTTCGTCCACTTAGAATCTCATGTAGTGAAAACCCACATATATTATGAAACAATTAGGTACATATATAAATCTTAATATAAAAGATATAATGGAAATATATAGTCTGGAAAGTATTTTAAATATGGTTCCAAAAGATGTAAGAGAAAAGGTAAATTTAGAAAAACCTAAGAATAGAGGTAATAAATTAGAATTTTTAAGTCAATCTTTAGACGAAAAGATTGACTCTTCCCAGAATTTGAATGCTCAAATATATTCCTTCAGAATATATTGTTTCATGTTGCCATGACGTTAAAATGGCTTTTCACCAAGTTTTCGATAAAGTACCAACGTCACAAAACAAGCAACACATTAATGTAAAACAAAGTACATAAGAGACTGCATATACTTTAATAAACGAAACAAGATAGGCAAAAATAAAATTTAATTAAACTTCAGCGAACACCTTACAAAAATATAAATTTCATCAATGAATAATATTCCAATTAATTATCAATTTATGGTATTAGATTTGATTTTAAAGTCCTTGTATTGTACTCCCTCCAGTCCTAAATATAGGATATAGTTTGTAGTGCAACTATGTCCTATATTTAGGACCGGAGGTAGTACAATGTATTACCCGGTCAGATCTCTAATATGAGAGCTGGATAACTCATTTGTGGATTTTAAGGAAACCAGTCATGTTAGATTTTTTTTATAAAAAGTATATGTTGGTTTCCCTAAAATACACCTTTTAATCATGTCCATTAGCCCATGATAGTAACCCTTTTAACATATGCATCCAATAGATATAATATGGGGGGTAAAATCATAAATTTTAGGGATAAAATGGGTAGAGGCATTTTACTTACAACCAATGTAAACCCCATATTTATCTTATATAATAAGGACGGGATGGAATATGAAGAAAAAGAGGAAAAGATAAGAAGAAAATTATTTATGAATTTAAATGTTTGAGATTATGTTCTGGTCTTGTGTATGTCAGTGTAACCACTGCGAAATATAAAATTTTTTCTTATAAACATTTAAGCTAAACAACCTCAAAGGAAGATGCATATGATATTTTAAGGTTGTGGGGGGAATCAGTGTCAAATTTTTTTTTTTTTTTGGTCGAAAGGAATCAGTGTCAATTTGGAAGTACTCAAAAGCTGTGTCTTTGACTAACATTATTAACTCTTTCGGCTTTGAATGACAATGTCTCAGACGCTTGGTATATAAAAGATGAGCAAGAACATGCACTCAAATTTCATAGAGAAAAACACCATGTAAAGGAACAAATATAGACTCTTATGCCTCAATCGAAAGAAGTGTACCATTTTCTCTTGACCCAATATACAACGAAAAAGGGACAAATGGGGCATTGTTGCAAAAATAGAGAGAACAGTACCCTCTTTTCCTGACCCAATACACAATAAAAAAGGAACAAGTGGGCACATTATTGCAGAAATTGAAGGAAATGTGCCATCTTCTGCTGACCCAATACACAGGGGAAAAGTAACAAATGGGAGTATTACTATAGAAATCAAAAGAAATGTGTCATCTTCTCCTGACCTAATATACAACAAAAAAGTAACAAATGGGCACACTATTGCAAAAATCGAGAGAAATGTGTCATGTTCTCCTAACCCAATGCATAATGAAAAAAAAAAACAAGTGGGCGCATTATTGCAAAAATCGAGAGAAATGTGCTCTCTTCTCCTGACCCAATACACAACAAAAAGGGAGCAAATGGATGGCGCATTATTGTAGAAATCAAGAGAAATGTGCTCTCTTCTCTTGACTCAATACACAACGAAAAGGGAACAATTGGGGGCATTATTGCATAAATCAAGAGAAATGTGCCCTTTTCTCTTGACCTAATACACAGCCAAAAAAGGAACAAATAGGCGCCTTTTTGTAGAAATCGAGAGAGAAGTGTCATCTTCTCTTGACCCAATACACAACCAAAAAGTAACAAATGGGCTCAATATTGCAAAAATCAAGGGAACTGTACCCTTTTCTCCTGACCCAATACATAGTGGAAAAGGAATAAGTGGTGCATTATTGCAAAAATCGAGAAAAATGTGCCTTCTTCTCCTGACCCAATACACAACGAAACAGTAACAAATAGGCATAGTATTTCAGAAATTAAGAGAAATGTGCTCTCTTCTTCTGACCCAATACACTATGAAAATGGAACAACAGGGCGCATCATTGCAGAAATCGGGAGAAATGTGCCCTCTTCTCTTGACCCAATACACAACGAAAAGATAACAGTTGGGCACCTCATTGCAGAAATCGAGAGAAATGTGCCCTCTTCTCTAGATCCAATACACAACGAAATGGAAAATAATGGGCGCATTTTTGCAAAAATCAAGAGAGAAGATTCTTCTTCTCTTGACCCAATGCATATTGAAAAAGGAACAAATGACTACATTATCGCATAAATTGAGACAAAAGTACCCTCATGTCCTGACCCATTACACAACGGAGAAGTACCCTCTTGTCCTGACCCAACACACCATTGACTATAAGTAGTTTGTTTGCTTCATCATAATGTGGGAAAATGAGTTTTATTGTAAAACTTAAAAATGTGTTTTAATCTATGAATATTTTTGCTAATCATATTATTACCAAAGTGTCATCGATTTTATATACATGTGTTGTCCAGTGATGCACACTATTTATTTTTTTCTTGAGTAATGAATTAAAGAATTTTATGTTTCATTTTTAATTTTTGGTTTACACACACACACATATATATATGTGCACACTTTTGCCTATCAACGTATTTTACTGAAAGCAACTTTTGTTTTATAATAATTAGATGAAGAAAAGGCCAAATGAACATTATTCAAAATTGAATGATTCCTTGAAACTTATAATTGTTATATTTTTTTTCTATCTTTAAATTACCCCAGAAGTAGGGATGAAAATAGACTAGGCCCCTATACAGCCTAACCTAGCGTATATAGTAAATACGTCAGGCTCAGGACTATTTTTATAAGGCCTAGCCTACAGGCTTGACCTATTTAACTTTTCTAATTTATACTATTATATAAGTATATATAGAATTATCTAAATAATTTTATAAATTATTTATAAATTTACCAACTTAACCTTAATTCTAAGTTTCGCATCTCATCGCATTACATTCAACCATTGTTTTCGCATCAATCATTCACCTTACCTCTCTTCTCTTCGATCTCTCGAGATAGCGGCACTAACTCCCTCTCCCCTAATTTGGTCATCCACTAAAGCATACTAATTGCTATGAGTTTATTTTAATCTCAAATGAAATATTATAATCTTAGTAAGAGGAGTTTGTGCAATTTATGTGGGAAGCGTAAAAGAGGAAAATTCTAGTTTTTTATGTTGCTTGTTATACTTTGTCAATTTTAGAAAAGATATCTCATTAGCCAACCGACGATTATTTTTTCTTATTCCTATTTGCTCGAACTGTCACTTGACCTTCTTTTCTTTTTCTTACTAAGCTCTAATACTACGATAAGAATGGATGTTAAGCTTTTAAGACATAATGTAGGATTGTAAATAAGAGTGAAGAGTTATATATGAATTTGAATGCATAGGCTTTAAATGATATTTAAAGGTATACATTTTAGGTAGGCCTTTAAACAGGCTTCAGGCATTGTCAGGCCTTTTGAAGGCCTAGGCTCAGACATAAAAAAAGCCTATATATAGGCTTAGGCCCAGGCTTAGGCTTTGAATTTTTGTTGCAAGCCCAGACTTATTTAGGTAAAGCCTAGCCTATTTCCACCCCTACCCAAAAGTGTTAAAATAGAGTAATGTTACTTCTTACCGTTAAAAATTTTAACAGTCAACGGCAATTTTTTAATGGTGTAGGGCAACATTGCTATGTTTTGAAACTTTCAGAATGACATTGAAACTAAAAAAAACTTCCAGAATAATATTGCTCCTCAGTGAAAACTTCCAAGACAAATTTACACATTAACTCTCTGTATGCCCGTGGGATGGATATAGGAGACACAAAAAATCTCATCTTGAACTAATCCCAATTGGTAGAGATTTAGATCTGAACAAATGGTAGGCAAATGATTTATTTATTACTAACCAACACTTATTTTTGCATATATTTAATTTTAACAATTGCTTGCTTGCAAAGTTTTTGTTGGCCCCGTTGGTGCCATTATTTCAGGTAAAAATGAAAAAGAAAACTCGAATGTGATTGTAGGACAAATTTTTCCACGTGGGCAATGGCTTGGGTTCTTTTTTATATTATTAATTTATTTTGAGGAAATAAGCTCTGCATGGCCAAAATTTGAAATAAATTTTTGTGATTATAATAGGATGTGTGTTGTGTTTTTTTTTTGTTCTTTCTGTAATAATCCAAATTTTGATTATGAGTTAATTACAATTATTGTGAATGATTATGTGGATTAATATGGATTTGAGATCCGGATTAAGTATTAGGAATGCCTAACACCTTGTATTTTAGCATAATTATGTGACGAAATAATTGTTGGGCTAAATATATGGGTAAATGGCGCATGAAAGAAGGAAAAGAATTTGATTATGTATTATATGGTAATATTAATTAATATGTCATACTTAGTGGAAAATTGAAAGAATTGCTCTAAATTAGTGATTAATGGAAGAGATTAATTACTAATTAAGAGGCTATGAGATGTGAAATTAAAATGGCTAATGAAGTGGTTAGAGTAACTAATTAGTTACTTACTTTATGAGAGCCAATGAAATGGTGACACTTGTCAAGATGTGATGGTGGGAGAGTGGTTGGAAGAGTCAAATGGCAATTGTTTATTGCTTTTCTCTCTCTCTCTCTCTCTCTCTCCCCCTCCCTCTTTTTCGGTGGCAGCTGGTATGGGTGAAGAAGTGCACTCATTTCTTTCATCTTCTCCACTCTCATCTCTCTCTCATTTCCCTCTCTCTATGCGACAGCCATTGGAGGCCAAAGAAGAGGTGAAAAGCTTGATATTAAGGTGAGTAAATGACCTCTAATGGAAAAACTCCCTTCTATAAAGTTGTTCCTTGAGTTGAGAGCTTCACTTTCATTGTTTTAGATTTTCCATTGGTGGTGTTTTATGGCCACAAGGAAATCTAGAAGTTGGAGAACTAAGGAACCTCTTTGGGAAAGTTGTTGAGGTGAGTGAAAGCTTCATTTTCATATAAGTTTTATGGCTATTGGTTGGGCCTTGAATTTCTGAAACTTTTGCCCTAATTTTCGTGATTTAGGGTCAAGGGGGAGTATGATATGTTATTGTTATGGAAATGATGCCTTGTTTAGTGTTTTGAATGAATAGAATTGACACTACTACAAAAAGGTTGAGAGGTGGCGCACATATTGTGGCCCTTCCTTAATGAAGTGCCACAGCTGCTCATTTATTATTTTTTTTTATATTTTATGTTTTTTTTTACCAGCTGTGGCGCCTGGGAGGGTAGATGCCACAGCTGGTGTGGTCAAGTGTGGCGCCTGGCCAGGCAGGCGCCACACTTGACCAGGTGGTACCAGCTGTGGCGCCTGGCTTATGGCCAGGTGTGGCGCCACCCCTGATCCTTTTTTAAATAAAAAAAAAATTTTGTCAGGGGTGGCGCCTGACCAGGCAGGCGCCACCCCTGACCTATTTTTTAAATTAAAAAAAAAAATTTCAGGGGTGGCGCCTAACCAGGCAGGCGCCACCCCTGACCTTTTTTTAAATAAAAAAAAAAAATTTTCAGGGGTGGCGCCTGCCTGGTCAGGCGCCACCCCTGCCTGGTCAGGCGCCACCCCTGCCCTTTTTTTAAATAAAAAAATTTTTTTTTCAGGGGTGGCGCCTGCCTGGTCAAGCGCCACCCCTCATCCTTTTTAAAAAAAAAAAATTTTGATCTCCTATCCCTTCCCCACCAATCAGAACCCATCCCGCCCCACCCCCTTATCCTTTTGTTTCCCGCCCCCCCCCAATCTCTTTCCTTTCCCGTGCCTCCACCGCCCATGCCATCTCTTTCTCTACCTCTAATTGTTCCCTCTATCACTTTCCCTTTCATCTGTGCGTGCACCCCGTCCCTCCATTTTCTCATCTTCACATCTTAAAACTACACCCACACGCGCACACGTCTTTGTTTTTTTCCAACTGCCAACCCCACTCCTTTCCCTATTATTCCCTTTTCTTTGTATGGTCTTCAATTTTTTGGTCCCCACTCCATTTGGTAGCTAGCGCTCAAATTTCTTCCTTCCCTCACTGAAGATTGCGTCACCAACGGCAATTACGTGGTCCCCCACTCCACTGCACTGATCAACCTGTAAGTTCAACTTGCGTTTTCTTTTTATTAATATTTTTTTCAGGTTGTTCTGGTTTTTTTTTTATGGCATGCTTGCGATGCTTTTTTTCCCTGTTATCACACGCATGCATGTATATTTATATTTATTGAGGAGAAGACAAGTAAATATACAAAGTGTATGTGTGGTGCACGTTGTTAACTTTATACCTGAAGATTTTATCCAAACACACCGGTTTGTTTAGGGTCTCTTGTTATTGGGATTATATTGGAGTTTTGTTCTATCTCTGTGGACAGAGTTCCCACGTGGCTGAAGAGATGTACTATATCTCATTTAGAAATATTATTTAAATTTAAATTGATGAGAGTTTCTAATTCTTGTAGGAAGATTTGATAAGATTGATTGTGTGGTTTAGTTAGAGGAATAATCATGCTAGACAAAAAGAGATTTTGAGAGATTTTCCAGATATAGCAGTTGAACTTTAAAATGCTCAAAAATCGCATAAAATTAATGCAAGTAAACTGTGCTGAAAGGGATGAGATGACACCAAAATCTTGACTAAATCCAGGGACATTTACAAAATGACAAATATATTCCCTAGAAACCAAAAACTTAAACGTCCGTAGTGCAAAGGCAAGAAATCAGGATGCCACGCCAAATTGAAAAATTTTTGTGATGTGTGTGTGAATTGATGGAAGATTCTCTCTCTCTGGTCTCAAGCTAGTGACAGAGAAAGCAAACAAATAAAAAGTGTATAGAGAGAGAAGCTTGGGCTTTAGCTTTAATTAATTTCCTTCTAGATGGAGTAAGTTTTCAAACTTTCTCTCATAGTGTTGTGTTGTTGCCATGCGCTCTCTCTCTCTCTCTCTCTCTCTCAAATTTTTCTTTTTTTGTGGACCATCTCTAGTTTTGTTTCTTTGCTTTTTACACAATACCTATATATATATATATATATATATAATATACAAATGTGTAGTGCCAATTAAATTATGATAGGACTTAGCTTGCTTTTTGAGTTTATTTTTTCTGCGTTAATTGAGTCATTAACTTAAATTTAAAATATATGAGAATCAATTCTGTTTCTGAATATTTAAACTTAGATAATCAAATTAACTTGTAATAATACTGCTATTTCTTTTAAAACTTCTTCAAATTATTTATTTTCCAAAAATCAAAATCATTTATTTAATATTATTTCACGTATTTAATATATATTTGTGTTAGTGCTATTTTGTAGAGGTAAGAAAATAATTTTTTGTATTATCTTATTAAACTATAATAGAGAAAATCCCATATAAACTCAATGAAAATAGGAAAAATTGAAATCAGGATAATAAATTGAATAATTCATTAATTGAGTCATTAACTTATTTAATGATTTTAAAATATGGATAAAATGACTTTAATATATCAATGTTAATATTTAATAAAATAAAATATAATTTGTCTATATTGTTTAAATTTAAATATATTAACTAAAACTGTAAGGGGAAAAACATACAATAAGGAGATAATTAATGTTGGGATTATGCTTTCTTTTTCATTTTATTTTATTTTCTTTATTTTTTTTCTTAATCATATTTGTTGATTTAAGCTAATCATATTTGATTTTATTATATATTGATGTTTATTACACATATTATTATTAAAAAAAATAACTTAGAACCTCAAATATTTTATTGATTTTTTTTTGTTTAATTTGTGTTTGTAGTTGCAGTTCATCAGTCTATTGAAGCTTCTATTTATGGTATGTTTTTTAAATTTTGAGCTTACAAATGTGATTTGGGTTAAATTTAATAGTTATAATTTGTAGGTGTTCTAATGATTGTTATTGATTAATTGCATAAGCAAAATAATTATTTATATATTCTTAACACTTGTATTTTATTTATTGACTTATAATGTTTTCTAATTTAACTATGATATATTGTGGCAAATATGATTTCTTTTGTTATGAGTTGTAAAAAATTATTATAATGCTTGGGAATAATTAATGAATTATTTGACAATTTAAACATTCAGTTTAAGACTTAGAAAGCTTCAATTATGAAGATTCATGTGGTGTATGTTATTTTAAATTAAAATTGGTAAGAGAATATAAAAGTAATTAGTAAATGCAATAGTCATACAACTAACCACGTATTTTTTTTAAAAAAAATAGATTGAAGCCCATAGATGGATCGTAAATGGATGTCATCTAATCGATGTTCAAGGGAATATATAGATGGGGTGAAGGATTTTATTACATTTGCAACTGATCACACAAAAGATCCTGGTAAAATCTTATGTCCTTGCTTATCGTGTTGTTTTGGAAAGCGGATTAGTCAACTTGATTTGCTAGATCATTTAGTATGTTATGGTATTGATCAAACATATATACGATGGACAAGGCATGGTGAGACCAACGATGCATATAGTGATCGGGTGCATACCACGGGTGGTGCCTCGGATGAATTTGATCAAAGCATGTTTGATGAAGATGATGATCTTAAAGAAATGGTAAATATGGTTGAAGGGGTGCTTCATAACTGCCCTAACGAATATGAGAAGTTGAAAGGTGATGCTGAGAAACCATTATATGTCGGAAGTACTAAATACACAAGATTGCTTGCAGTGTTGAAGTTGTACAACTTTAAAGCTCGCTACGGATTGAGTGATTCGGGTTTCACCGCATTGCTTGAACTGTTGCAAGATATGCTTCCAGAAGAAAATGTACTTCCTACGAAGACATACGAGGCAAAGCGAATTCTTTGCTCTACAACCGGTATGGGATATGAGAAGATACATGCATGTCCTAACGATTGCGTATTATTTCGAAATCAGTATGCAACGTTAGAGAAGTGCCCTAAATGCAACGCATCACGATATAGGAAGAAGAAAGGAAAAAGTCCTTTGAAGGTGCTATGGTATTTTCCCATTGTTCCGAGATTCAGGCGACTGTATAGTAATGCAGAGATTGCTAAGCAGTTGACATGGCATGCAGATGAAAGGATTAAAGACACGAAGCTTAGGCACCTTGCAGACGCTCCTCAATGGAAAAAAATTGATCATGAGTACCCTGACTTTGCTGATGAAGTCAGGAACCTTCGCCTTGCACTGTCAACTGATGGAATTAATCCGCATAGTGTTCAGAGTAGCACACATAGCACGTGGCCGGTGATATTGATGATTTATAACCTTCCTCCACACTTAATCATGAAACGCAAGTTTATGATGTTGTCCATGTTAATTTCTGGGCCAAGGCAACCTGGGAATGATATAGATGTATACTTGGCTCCTTTAATTGATGACTTGAAACTGCTTTGGGATGAAGGCGTTAGTGTGTATGACGGGTACATGGAAGAAAGTTTCACTTTGAAAGCCATGTTGTTTGGCACAATTAATGATTTCCCTGCTTATGGAAATTTGTCAGGATACAGCGTCAAAGGATATGGTGCATGCCCTATATGTGAAGATGACACTCATTCAGTGCGACTTCATCATTGTAAGAAAAATGTTTACATGGGGCATCGAAGATTCTTACCATCACAACATCGTTGGAGGAAGTGGAAAAAGCCTTTCAATGGTGATGCAGAAGAAGGTAGCCCGCCGAAGATGTTGACCGGTTCCCAGGTGTATTCCAAGGTAAAAGACTTGGATAACAATTTTGGCAAGCCTTTTGAAAAACAAATCGAGACAAGCGGTTGGAAGAAAAAGTCAATTTTCTTTGAACTTCCATATTGGAAGTCTTTATATGTGAGGCATTTTCTTGATGTGATGCACATAGAAAAAAATATCTGTGATAGTCTAATTGGCACGTTGCTTAATATCCAAGGAAAAAGCAAGGACAGTGTCAATTCGAGGTTAGATTTAGTGAACTTGGGAATTAGAGAAGAGTTGGCACCGATTGAGCAAGGGCCTCGTACCTATCTACCGCCAGCGGCATACACTCTGTCGAGGAAAGAGAAGAAATTGTTTTGTGAGTTTCTGCAAGGAATTAAAGTTCCCGAGGGCTACTCTTCAAATATAAAGAACCTTGTATCGGTAAAAGAGTTGAAGTTAAAGAATCTTAAATCTCATGATTGTCATATGCTCATGCAAAATTTCCTACCGGTTGGTATACGATCCATTTTACCCAAAAAATTAAGAAACACTATCACGAAACTTTGCGTGCTTTTCAAGTTGATCTGCAGTAAAGTGGTTGATTCAACCAGGTTGCAAGATTTGCAAAGGTTGATTGTGTGTACTCTGTGTGAACTTGAAATGTATTTTCCACCTTCTTTTTTTGACATTATGGTACATTTAACTGTACACTTGGTCAAAGAGACTCAATTGTGCGGTCCAGTGTACTTGAGATGGATGTACCCAAATGAGCGATTCATGAAAATATTAAAAGGGTATGTGAAAAATAGATATCGCCTAGAGGGTTGTATCGCTGAAAGTTACATGGTTGAAGAAGCAAGTGACTTCTGTGCTGATTTTCTATCAAATGTTGACCCTGTAGGGATCCCCAAGTCCCGTCATGATGGCCGAAGATCAACAAAAGGAACAACGGGGAGCGATGTAATAACGATATTAGCGACTGAACGGGACTAAGCCCACTTGTATGTCCTACATAACACTGATGAGGTCGAACCGTATGTAGAAGAACACAAGGATGCTCTCCGATTGGTACATGGTGATAGGAATGAAAATTTATTAACAACAGAACACAATAAGCAATTTGCAGGCTGGTTGAAAAATCGCATTAACGATGAGATGGAGAGGAATCCTGATTCAGTTTCTGAAAAATTGAAGTGCCTGTCGAAGGGACCAAGCTTACATGTATTATCTTACAATGGTTATGCAATCAACGGTTACACATTCTATACATAAGACCATGATACACAGAGCACGATGCAGAATAGTGGGGTAACACTTGTTGTTGATTCTTGGCATAGATCCAGTGCTAAAGACACACACCCTGTCTATGCATCAATGTCATACTTTGGTGTCATTGAACGGATATGGGAGTTAGATTACCCTATGTTCAGGGTCCCTGTCTTCAAATGTCAGTGGGTTAACAACAATAGTGGATTGCGGATAGATGACTTAGGCTTTGTGCAAGTGGACCTTTCTAAGGTTTGGTATGAAGATGATCCTTTTATTTTAGCAATACAAGTAGAACAAGCATTTTACATTCCTGATCCTGCTAAGAAGAATTGGTCAATTGTACTTCCATCCAACAAGAATCGTCAAGAAGAAGTTGATTTTGAAAGTAATGAATATTTGAACATCAATAATGATGATCCTTCATTTGAGAATTTGTGGTCAGCAGAGATTGATATAGATGGAGATGCAGATGAAGATGAAGACGAAGATGGACCCCTATACGTGAAACATGATCATGAAGAGGGAACTTGGGTCAAGAGGAACACAATTCTCAATCCAACATGAATTCTGAAGAATAAAATTTTAAATCAGATGAGAAAAAGGAAAAGATAATGATTGCCTTGACTTGTTTACTTGTACGTATGTTTTTATAAATTTCAAAATAATTTGCTTTCGTTGACATACAAGACCATTGTGTACTGATGTTTTGATTTGGTTTATTTCACTTGCAGGAGTATGGACTCACCACATGATGACATTGATAATGTTCCCAGGCACATTGGTAGACAAATATTTGAGGAGAACGTCAGACGTGGCAGACAATTATGGCGAGGTTGATCAGACTGAGAAGTAACGGAATCAAGTTACAACTGGAGTAGAATGAAAATGGAAACCCGTTTGGCGAGAACAATACCTCCTTAAATAACTTCATCGGGACTACGGTTCGAGACAGAGTCCCTATTACAGTTCAAAATTGGAAAATGGTACAGAAAAGTTATGAGGATGTGATCTGGGCTAAAGTACAGGTAACACCTTAATTATATAATTATTCGGTTTGTTTTGTTTCATTTCATTTCAATCTTACGTATTATATATGTTTTTTGACTTGTTTACAGAGTATTTTTATTATTGATGATGATCGGAAGAACTTCGTAATGAGAAAAGCCAGAAAACTTATGCGAAAGTTTCGTTCTGATCTTGTCAAATATTTCTTGAGGGATGATAATGATGATATCATTACTACACCGCCTTATCCATTGTACGAAGGAATCATCACTCAAGAAATGTGGGATGAGTTTATCAGAACACATACAACTCCTGATTTCCTGGTAAGGGGATTTGTTTGTCTTTCCCTATTACGTTTAATGTACGTATTTGTAAGTAACATTTATATATTTATATGAATCATTTTGATCTAACTAGAAGTTGAGCGAGAAAAATCGAGCTAACGCGACCAACATGCCATACCGGTACACACAAGGACCTGTTTCATATGTACGGTTAGAAAGAAAAATGGTACGAACTGATGATTATTTCATTCGTAATAAAAATTGTATGAATATCATTTAACTTCGACTAACTTTGATGTGCAGATACAAGAATCAGGCTCAGATATTATGCAGGTTCCACGACATGATCTGTGGGTAGCCGATGTCATAAATAAGAAAGGTGAAATTCGTAGTGAGGAAGCAAGAAGAGTAGCCGAATATTGTGTAAGTATTCAATTATATTATGCGTGCAATACATAATTGGCTTTACTTAAATGAACTCAATTTATAATAACTAATTTTCATTGTAATTCTTTTTGGGAAAGCGATAAATGACACAGGAGGATCTTGCGTTGGCTACCTATGTTGGTCGGGACGATTTATTGAGCAGAGCGTAACCAGTACCCGAGTATGATGGTCGTGTTCAAGGTACTGGTTTTGCAGTCACCGCATCAGCATACTTCGGACGTCAGAAGCGCTCGAGTAGAAGTGATGTTTCCCACCTTCGTGACGAGATGTCTAGCTTTAAGCATCAAATCCAAGAACTTCAACAACAAATGCGATACAAGGAACAACGAGAAGAACAATTCATCGAACAAATGCGTTTGATGCAAGAACAGAATGCGTTGTTAACAACACAAATACAACAGTTGGTCCAGGGTAGGCCAACACCAAATGTTCCTTTCTGTGATAGCCCAAGTTTCAGAGATAGCTGCAATTCCATGCCTAAAGTCCCTTTTCCTTCGGTAATTAATTTCTTTTCTACTTAACTTTATGTTAAATTATAATTAAGCGAACTTTAACATATTAACTCTATTTTCCATAGGGCGAATTTCAATGCAAGCTATATGTCGAGCAAGCATCCAAGCACGCGGTTGCAGTGGGCGTTGCCTATAATACTGGTGAGGACATACTGCACAATTCACCGTTGCCCGATAACACACTCCGGGTGAGGGTTGATGTCTGCATGAACGAAGACGCCCTCTTACCGATCCCGTCTCGAGATGAGCAAAATAAGGTGGAAGATGTTGTAGGTGGCTATGTTGCTTGGCCAATAGGTCTTATCGAGCCATGTGAAAAGGTCTTTCATTCAAAATTCCCTGCACTTTTCCTTTGAACTTTCATCTCAAACTGTGATTTAATTTTCTGATTTGCGCAGGGTAAGATTTCAAAGTCTTCAACAACACAACCCAAGTCAAAAGCATCGGCTAGCCAACAGAGCAGAAGAAGACAGACCTCATTTCTCGATCAATTAATATTGATTGCACCATAATTGATCGGTGAGGGAATAGTGCAATTAAGTATTCCAAGACATATCTACAATATTGGTGGTCTAGTTGATTATGTTACTGCCGAGGTCGTGCAGGACATATGTGCTCGTGATTGGGTTAGTGCTTCGGCTATCAACATCTGGATAAGGTACTTCACTATCATCGTTTATCACTATTATTAATATATCTCGTTCCATTTCTTTTGTTTCTCATGACACTGTATGTTTTATACCAGGCATTTGGACCAGGACGTTTTAATGGATACACACAGGGTCCAATTCGCATTTGTCAACCCTTTTCTCGTTGGTCAGCATGAGGGTAAAGTAGATGTAACTGCGCAGTCTAATGAGCTAAAAGATTACTTTAGCAAGAAAGCGACAGCAAATACATTATTTTTAGTGCCGTATAATACGGGGTAAGTTATTATTGGTACAATTTTTGTTTTTATTGTTTAACTTCTATCATAACATGATTGTTCAACAAAAATTTTTAAAATATATTTTAGGCGCCATTGGATATTGATCGTTATCAATCCAGCAGAACCTTCAGGCCCTCGCATTTATTATGTGGATCCTCTAAAAAATGGTCTTCCACAAGACCGTTTTGATATGATGCTATTGATCAGTAGGTAAGTATACGTGCCTATGTATAAATATTTGCGAACGTGATTGAATAACCAAAAGTAATCATTTTCTGTTTCTTTTGTTAGCGCATTGACTGCGTATCGGTCGTCTGTCTCGTTAAACTATTCTAAAGCTACTGACCCCCGCATTAGCTATCCTTGGAAGAGGATACATGTGTTGATATTTGACTTTACTTAGACTTTGTTAGTAAACACTTTTTATTCATGAACAGAGTTAAATATTGTATTATATTTTTACAGTGCCCTTTCCAACCTAATGACAATGATTGTGGGTACTATATCATGAAATTTATGAAGGATGTTATTATGCATAATCAACCATTTATTCCTCAAAAAGTAAGTCATTTAGTTGCACTTCATATTGGGTTGTAATGAAATTGAATTAGTGCCTGACAATTATGTTTTACTAATTTTAATTCGTTCTAACTTGTGTCTGATTGTATATATCTGTAGTATTATGAAGATCAACGTTGTGACGCTTTGACAGACCATCAGGTTAATGAAGTGATCGAGGAATGGTGTGAATATGTGTTTAGGCAAATCTCTAGGTAGCTATATATACTATTAAATTCACTAGCTGGTCTATTTTGTGTTGTTTCTAATTGCCAATTGTTGTGTCACGCATGTTTATTGAAGTTGAATTTGTTGTATTATATTTCATTCAGCTAGGTTTACAGTATATATTGTATAACAATTTTTAGTACTACTTTAGCTAATCAATCATTTGTTGGTATCATTTTAAAGTTATCTATTATTGTTCTTATTAAACCTTGCAGACTATAATTATATATGCATGGGAGATATATATGAGGAAAAAATATGCTAAAAAAAAACCAATACGAAGAACCCAAAAAATATGAGGAAACAATATGCTAAAAAAAACAAATACGAGGTGATGGCGCCATAGGAGGTGATGGCCTACTGTGGCGCCTGGCCAGGCAGGCGCCACAGGAGGTTATTTTAAAAAAGAAAAAAAATTTACAAATCTGTGGTGCTTCCAAGCACCACAGCTTTTTTTAGTAGAGTCCAGATAGGTGGCATTTCGCTAGCGCCACAGCTAATGCAATTATAAGCGCCACAGCTTTGCTTTTTTGTAGTAGTGTGAATTGAAGCTTAAATGTGAAATTTGGCCACTTTGTATTGGTTTTTGTGCATTGGGAAAAACAGGGCATGTCAATGGGTTGTGATTTTGGTCATTTTGAGGTTACCATTGTGTTCCTTGTGGAAAATTGTATGGGAATTGGTTTGGTAAATGATTTTGGAGTCATTGGACACTTTGGTAGAAAAGTTGGAAATCTGTCTTGTGTGAACTCTATTCTGGGCAGTTAGTTTGCACGAAAGTTTTGAATATGCAAATGGTGTTGAAAAATTCTGAAACTTTCCAATCTTAAATTTCACATCCCAAGCTTCAAATTTGCTATATAATTTGTGTTATTTCGTTTTGTGAACTAAGAGTTATGCTTTGCCAAATTTTGGGATCAAAACCGAACTCTGTTTTGGGGCAGTGTTGAGTTTTGTGAATTCTGTAATTTTTTGGTGATTTCTAGTAATATTCCATATTTTTCCTATATATAGGACTTAAATAGCTTTCATTTGGATTTGGAATCACCTCATTTCAATTTTTCTAGAATTAGTTATGAGTTTTGGAAGTTCAGCCAGGAAACAAAATTTTCTTGGCCACGACCAGAGGTTATGAACTGCGGCCCAAGACTTTCTGTGCATCCATTGGCCGCGGCCCATGGGTAGGCTGGCCGTGGCCAACCCTCAAAAATGACATTTTGGACTTGCGAAGATGGTCTTTGGTCAATTGTTTTCCCAAGCCTTTTGGCATGTGTTTAAGTTTTAATTAGCCACTTAAAGGTCATGAATGTTAACCAACTTTAAGTGTTATGAAAATAAGAATTTGGAAAAGAGAATAACCCTATGTCCTTGTTTGGTTCATAGGGTTTGATATTCACCCTGATCATGGTTCGATGTTCGTCTGATCATGAGTAGACTATGCTGGAGCACACGTGGAAAAATAAGGGTAGGGAACTTACCTCTCCTGCATGTATTGATATTTGTGTTTGTGTATTGATGCATATTATTGCTTTGCTTGATTATGTGAAACATATATGAATGATTGAAGCTCTGTTTCTATTTATGCTATGGCCATGAGTATGTTGTTGAAACATTGAGCATGCGGATATGTCATTATGTGAGCACGAGTTATTGTAATGCAAGCATGTCATGCATTAAACACTTATCTTGCATGCATAGTGGTATTTGTTTCCTACTGGGATTCTATAGAATCTCACACTCCCCTACCAATATTTTAGACAGGACAGGTGGCTCGAGGAAGGAGCAAGCGACTAGGGGCGGCGAGAATCCCTTATGGGCATTTGGATTTGGTAGTTGGTTATCGTTATATTCTGGGATAATTGTATATGTTCGGATGATAGATTGGAATGTGTATTTGGAATAAGAATTGTGTAATCCCCATTTAAGAAATTGTAAAGGGTGTATGTGCCCTAGGAATTTTTAGTAAAGGTATGAACCCGGGATTGCCGGTATTATTATTATGCACTCTGATATTTATATGAATATGATTTATCTTCACGAGGTGATTGTATTCGAAATATGATTGTGAGACCAGGGTAAAGTGTTTGTGAAAGAAATTTGTGAAAACCCTATCTTAAGGATGAGAATGTAAATAAGTTTTGATTATTATGGGTCTCTATTTCATTTTAATCACGTATTTCGGATAATAATTACATAGGGGATTACACTTTCTATAAGCTTGACGTTCAACGTTTAATGCAAGCAAGCTATGAGCTGTGCTCTTTCTAGGCCTGTAATAACATATCTCTTTCATAGCTAAAGGTGGGTAAAATGAGTTCAATTCCTTTTTTTTTATTATCGGCTTTTTTTTAATTCTTTTTAAAATTTAAAATTTTATCTTCAAATCATGTCAATTATACCCAATCTCTACCCATTAAGAAAAGAACTGCAAGATTACAGTAAATTTAAAGTCATTAAAGAGGCTCAGCGATTCACCAATCTGATGACCCTGGTTAGGTGTAGAAGACAACTTGCACTTTTGGTCTTTTATAAATGAGGGTATACTTCAAAATGAGTTCATTTCTTACATATTTATCACTTTTAACTAATTTTAACTATTTTATTAAACATTATACTTCAGTTATTAAGCACCTATAAAAGGATGGGAGGGAGTAAGCATTTTTTGACCTCCATTTCACCACCTCTTTTAATCCTCATAACCTCATAATTGATTGAACTTCTCTTGCACATTCCTTTGTATGCAATATGTATCTACCCCTGTCAGCCCAATGTCCTCGCTGGCACATCAACCAGAGTCTAATTCCAATACCATTTGTAATGTCACATTGCCTCACTCTCGATATTGTCTGCTTTGGAGCTGTTGTCTCCTCTCATGATTTTAAAATGCATCGAGAGGGGTAGGTATATAGACCCTTATGACCACATCAACCCGAACCTAGCTTTGATACCATTTGTAATATCCCACATCGACTCAAACCTGGCTCTGATACCATTTGTACAATCTCACCGTCTCGCTCTCAAAAGTGTCTACTTCAGGGCTGCTGTCACCTCTCACGGTTTTAAGCCTATATGGGACTTTATAGTATGCATTGTTTCTAGCACAGAGACGTACCTAGTAGCAAGAGTGGTGAGAACTCGCTCTGGATTAGATAACGAAGTAGACACTAACAAGCCATGATCATGATCGACTACATTACTTTCCTGGGGGCATTTCACTATCACAAACATCCCGTGCGAGAACACATCTGGGAGGACTTTACAAGGCATTCTTGAAAGATAAATCACATAGCCACCTATTTCTTTCAACAAATGTTTCAAATAAAATGTATCTGGCCAAATTCTGTGTCCACTTTACAGAATGTGCTGTTAATGGCCTCTTCAAACCCTTGAGTTCTTATAAAGATGAGTTGAAGGAAACCTTGTTGGTTCTCGAAAGGAAGAAGAAGAATAGTCCAATGCTAATTGGGATAGTTTTGCATAGGTTAAGGCGAATGGCGGCCTTAATGAAGCATTACCCTATCAGATCACACAGATTACAGGAGGAGGTCTCCTTCTGTATATTAACGACTTTTTAGGTTTGTCCATTCCAAAATAATATGAAGCCATTTATCATATAATTGAGCATGCCATGAAGCGCTTAGGATTTCAGTTCATTATTGGTGCTAAATAGATGAATAAAAGCCAGAGTTTGAGTATGGTTTTGTTGTTTTTTGGGTTTTCAAAAAGATTGAAGTACAGAAATTGTTAGCAACTACATTAATATGAGTTTCTTTTCGTTTGTTTCCATTTTTTGAATTGGCAATGACTTCTGATGTTGATGATATACTTGCTTATTCTTAGCGATTTGGGGTTGTTATCCTGTGAAGTTTCTTTGAGTGTAGTTTTGCTATTTTTTGAGTTTTCTGAGAGATTCATGTAAGTAACTACATTACTATTGGTTTCTTTCCAATAGTAATGTAGTTACTTTCTATACCAAATAGAAGCAGCATAATACTCAAGAAAGAAACAGAAACCCTGCAGTTCTGATACCATGTAAGATCAAAGAAAAAATATAGGGTTAAGGTACAAAAATACACATGTGATTTTTCTTAAAATGCATTCAACACCAAATGTTTTTTTTATGTGCAACAGTGACTTTGTGGTTTTAAAATAGGTGTAAAACTACCCTTTGACTATTAGTTTGGCTTTTTTATCCTAAAAGTGATGACGTGTAAGATGACATGGATGCTGGAGTGACGTTCTGGAAAAAAAACCGCTGAAAATCAAATTTTTCTAATAAATCATATAATTTAATAAAAATTAGTAATATAATATATGTATTATAATGATTTTAATTTAATAATATTGGGAATTTAGGGTTGGGAAAAAATTGAGAAATCAATGTGTTTTTAGGATAACAGCTCTGCTGAGTGAGTTAAGCACTTTGCATTCATATTTGAATTTACTTCGGCAAAGGTGGTACTAAAATAGTGAAATGTGGGTAATATTAATTGCAAAGCTTCACCAGTCAGCAAGTTTTTTTTTTCAGAATGTCACTCCAGCGTCCATGTCATCGTACACGTCATCATTTTTAGGATAAAAAAGTCAAACTAATGGTAAAAAAGTCAAACTAACGGTCAAATGGTAGTTTTGCACCTATTTTGAAACCACATAGTCACTGTTGCACCTAAAAAAATATTTGGTGTTGAGTGCACTTTAAGAAAAATCACATGTATTTTTGCACCTTAACCCAAAAATATATTCTGAATTGTATATCTATTCATGTACAACAGTACAAGAGCGGTGTATATAAACAAAAAAGGAGAGTCTCAATATTAATGACTCATAATGATAATTGTAATCCCTGGTTAATAGCGATATTAATTGATTACACAATTATTATATTATATTTGTATTTCCCAATACAGGCAATTATAGTTTTTCTAATTGTTTAATCAACTTGGCAGGAAATGTTATATTGACAAATCAGATAAGGATTCAAATTGACTATTTTATTTTTAATTATTGTGTTAAATTGGTGGGTTGAAGAAAATAGGAAAAGGTTATCTACTGATAGAGCCGGGAATTCGGGCCGAGCCCGTCGGGCCGAGCCCGTTTAGGCCCGAGCCCGTCAAGGGCCAGGCTTATAATTTAGGGCACGAAAATGGAAGCGGGCCTAAAAGGGCCGGCCCTATAGGGCCGCGGGCTTAAACGGGCTGGCCCTGAAGCCCTGTAGGGCCGGCCCTTTTAGGCCCGTTTAGGTTTTTTTTTCAAAAAAAAAATCACTGTAGCCTATTCATTCCATATTTCCAATTTCCATAAATCATTAATTGATTTAATTCCAATATTCCATTCACGAATCAGTATTCACGAATCACGAGTCCCTGAAGTCCTGAACCAGTGAACCTTCCTTAGTTTCTTCACTTTCTTGAGCAGTTGAGTTGAGCCCTAATATTTCCGAGTGTCCAAATTCCATCTAGGCGCTGTGATTCACTGCTTCACCATGCCTAATCGGTAATCGCCTTCACTCATCTCTGAATCTCTGATTCTGAATTTCTGATCTGCGTCTCTGCCTAAACAGCCTAATCGGTAATCGCCTTCACTCATCTCTGAATCTAAGAACTCGCCGTCTCGGCCCATCACCCTTCGCCTGTCGCCTGTCGCCTGTCGCCTTGCGCAGTTGACGCCGTCGACGCCGAGAGCCCGAGACGTTGGAAGTGAACCTCTCGTTCCCTCCTCGAGACGGTCAGACGGACCTTGACCCTGAGATGGAGACGAGGGACGACGGATGACGGGAAGAGCAGTCGAGCAACCTCCCAAGTCCCAAACTCGCTCGGAGTCCACGATTATCAAACGGACCTCACTCCTCACTCGGTGACACTCCTTCGTTCATTGTTCTAATCGGTTGACAACTCAAACCTCAAATCTGAACTCATATCTTGTTTGACTGAAATATATGTAGAACTGACTGAAATAGAGTCTTTGATTTCATTTGTTTTATGTTTCTGGTTTTTGTTTTTTGTTAAATATAGTCTTTGATTTGATCATAGGTAACATAGCCATAGATATTTGTTTGGTTGTGGTCTTGTTCTTGTGGACTTATTTGATTATGGCTATTGCCTATTGGCTGTGGTTTGTGGACTTATTTGATTATGGCTATTGCCTATTGGCTGTGGTTTGTGGACTTGTATGAGTGTTTGACTGGTTATGGATTGTGGAATGTGGACGTTAATTATAGTTTGTTTGTTAGGTTTTGGTGTTTATGTTTTATTGAATATAGATGATATTTATGTTTTAAAGAAGTTTTGATGATATTTATGTTTTAAAGAAGTTTTGATGATATTTATGTGTTAGATTAGATATTTTAGTTATTAGGGGCATAAAGGAGGGCGAAAATGCTAAACGGGCCTGAAGCCCGCGGGCCGGCCCACGGGCTTCAGTTAAAAGGGCCGGGCTGTCAATATGGAGCTGTTTTTAGGACTCGGGCCTAAACGGGCCGGCCCGTTTAGGCCCGAGCCCGTCACGGGCCGGCCCGTTTTCCCAGCTCTATCTGCTGACTTTAGTTTCTCTTATTAAACTTAGTTCATTGTTGGGATTCGGTATAAAGCTTTCGTGATTAGTATTTAATTATCAACGAGTGACAATTAAAGGCCGACAGATATGATCAGGATTTCTCCTCCTTTATCCTTTGTTTTGTTTTTTCCCTCTTACAATTGAAATAGAATTTATTTGAAGCAAATACCTAGCAATAGGATGTTTAATTGGTGGATTGAATAATACAACAAAGAAACTCCTCTACTGTTCTGTTTCATTTACTTTAAGAAGCCTTGGCCTAAAAAAAATAAAAATAAAAATAAAAATTAAGAAGCAGGTAGAGTGTACACCAACAAAATTAAGACGTTATCCTCCTTTCTAGCTCATTAATCCCAAGATGATTTTTTTTCACTAAAAGGGAACAAAAATGATAAACTGAGAGTTGCAGGGCTGGAGAGAAGAATAACATATACTTGGTAAAAGAAGAGTATTATTAATCACATTCATGTACAAGTATATGAGATACTCATGGGGGAAAATTGAATTTGAGTGTCTAAGGTTATCCTGAATATTTTGTGTAACTAGTTGTTGAAGATGATGAGAAGGGAAACTCTGTTTCTGATAAGTTTCCTTGAAAGACATTCAACTCCTACTTCTAGATCTTCAATGCACATCTTCAAATTTTCAAATCTCCTTGAAGATTGTCTGCGCATGCATGCTTTTTTGGACTGGTGAGAGACTTCAAAGCTGAATCCACCTTCTCAAATTCATTTGTGACTATTTCTTGAGACACACAAGCCACTCTTTGTGGTTGCATCTATAAAACCCCAAAACTCATTATTTAAGGAATTATTAACAACATAGAATTTTTTTTTATATTTTTTTTTTATTTGGAAGAGGACAAATACTAGGGGTCACCATAATTCCTAGTAGTTCTAGCTTTTATCCCTTGTATTATAACCCACCTCCTTATTTCTGTATAATTCGTTTAAGTCCCCCATACATACATACATACATACATACATACATACATACATACATACATACATACATACATACATATTGATATCTCGACGGTTTGTTCCAATCAGGTTTCTTTTGCTAGATTACTTTCTAATTTATTTATATTAAATAAACATATCACTAGACACTACAAAAAAACTGAAAATTAGAAATTCCATCACTAATTCGTCCCTAATCCCTCACAAATCTGTCACTAAAGTAGCGACGGAATCACATTCCGTCACTAATCTATCTCTAATTTCGTCATTAAAAATTAGCAACGGAATTTTTCTGTTACTAATTTCCGTCTCTAATTCGTCTCTAATTTTTGTCACAAATAATTAATTTTTTCAATAATTATATTTTTTTTATAATTATAAATTTGTTAAATAATTTAAATTTTAAATTATTATAAATTTATAATATAAATATTAAAATAAATAAATAAAATTATTAATTCAAATTTATTTTTGAAATTGAAATTATAATATAATATGTTATATACAAATAAAAATAAAAATTTTATAAATGCAAACAAAAAAAATATATCATAAAATGAATAAAAAAGATATTAATAATAAAAATTTAGGTAGAAAATTTACATAAAATAAAATAAGAAAACTAAATTCAAATATTTAATAATAGATTAAATTTTGTATTTCTAATTTTGTTCGCAAAGAAAAATATATGTGTATATATATATGATTTTGTATTTAAATTACACAGGTTCTTCTTAGCGCAACTGGCAAAGGTACTGGCACACGTTTGAGAGGTCAAGGCTTCGAATCCCAACTTGGTCACAAATGCAACCAATTTGTGACGTGGACACGTGGCGCGCAATGGAGGGTGACACATGGTGATTGACCAGGACACATGGAGGGCGGAGGTGGTGGCGGCTGACGGGGACACGTGGCCAACGGTGGGTACACTTGGCGGCCGCCGGCGAGGGACATGTGGAGGCTCGTTGTGATTACATATGGCAATTTAAATTATATAAAGAAAATATTTTACGACGGATTAGAGACGAAAATTCCATCACTAATTAGCGACGGAAAATTCCGTCGTTAAATTCCGTCGCTAATTAGTGAAAAAATATTTTACGACGAATTAGAGACGAAAATTCCATCACTAATTAGCGACGGAAAATTCCGTCGTTAAATTCCATCGCTAATTAGTGAATTCTTTCTCTAATTAGAGACAGAATTTAGCTAACGGTTTGTTTACCGACGGAACAAATTTCATCACTAATTTGGTTCAGTTGCTAAACTAATTAGTGACAGAAATTTCATCGCTAATTTGATGTTTTTTGGTAATGAGATGCTCATATATATAATATTAACAATAATCAGATTAATAGAATAATGGTATATTTTCATTAATTACTTTCTATTACTATTATAGAATAAAAGTTTTATATACAATTTTTTTTTTCGGGATGTTACAGCATCAACTTGGAAATTGCAAACCATCTGCTTTGTTTTGATGGTCCCTTTGGGTCGGAGATGAAACACAATAAAGATTCCAATGTGCTCACAGTGACTGCTTCTGCTTCTTTCAACAAGCTAATCACGCTATCTTCTTTGGTTGCAGAAGAAACCATGAGCTCATTTCTTATTCCTTTGATATTTCCTGTGGCTTTTTTAATTGCTCTTTTCACATTCTTCCTGGAAGCCAAATAATTTGCAGCCCCAGCTGTGAAAATTGCAGATTCAGCTCCTCTTCTTCTAATGGCTGCCCGAACTTCGGACACGGACTCGTTTGACTGCACAAGACAATCTTTAGTAGTACTGCAGATATCCAAGAGCCTTAGAGACCCATCAAGGAGTTCATCAACCCAGTTTTGGCTGCAATCTTGTGCTAAGACTTGTTGGGTGGTTGACAATTGAAGCAACTTGTCAGAAGAGTCCAGTAAATCCTGGAGGCCACTGAATTTGTGGCTTAAAGAGGATGATGAAGAGGCTGATTCAGAAGGCTTTAATCTGTTCAGATGCTCCTCAAATTGTGAGACAATGGGGTGAGAAGCCGTTGGAAAGCTATTAGAGCGTACATGAAGAGAGACCTTTGGGTTTGATTCAATGGCAGCCATTTTTCTTTTCTTAGAAAGTAGAAGGCTTGGAAATGAGAAATGAAATTTCTTCTCAACTTGTGAGTTTCAGCTGTGTGCATCTTCTTCTTATATAGCCAAAGAGTAGAGGGAGACAGGAAGAATATTTTTCTTCATATTTTGCTTCCCTCACAGCAAACTTACCAACTCATTCATCAGTTTTTGGGTTGAACACTACTAGAAAAAAGAGTTTTAACGTCCCTTTTTTTGGCCTTTTAACGTCTGAAAACAGAGGGACGTCTATGTGAGGGTCGTAGAAAAAAATGACTTTAGACGTCCCCAGTTCACTAGGGACGTCTAAAGTGGGACCTTAGACGTCCCCAACTCCTCTGGGGACGTCTAAGGTGGACCTTAGACGTCCCCAGTTTCGCCAGCGGACTTTCCACGTCCCTTTTTTATTAAGGACGTTGAAAGTTTTTTTTTTTTAAAATGGACTTTTTATATATTGCACTGTCTGGAAAATGTAAACTGCAGAAATAGGATTCCAACAACAGAATAAAATAACAGCAGTTTAGCAGAATGGAAACAACAACAAACACAGTGATCAACCCAAGGCTACTACGTCTACATGCCACACAAACTGCACAACAATCTATATCCAAGTCTACTACATGCCACACAAACTTTCAGGCCACACAAACTACACAGCAATCTATATCCAAGTCCCCAGTTTGTACAATAACCAAGACTAAAAATCCAATCTATATCCAACAACAATAACGCTAATTATATGTACTACCACAAAAGTATGTCCTACACAAACTACTAAAGACTTTACTCTTCTGGTATACGTTGAAGAAGATGTCCAGCCAAAAAGTCTCTGATCATATTTAAGTCTTCATATGAGTAGGCATCTTCATTGTCAAAAATCTGTAAATTAGAAAATAAGCTTAGATAAAATAATGAATGAAGTGAATGAATTGCCATTGAATCACAACACCAAGAATATTATCCTTTGAGAATGAAGAAGCGATTACTTGTTCAAAATCTGTCGTAATGCCACTCAGAATGATGTTAAACATATAAAGCAAGACATAATATCCACATTCCCAGCCTCCAGGTTATCGAGGACACTATAAATCAAAAGCAAATGGTTAAAATCAATAAAGGCATATCTAAAACGACCGTCAATCAAAAGAACTTGATTTGAAACTACGTACCTTTGGAAACAACCATCTCAGATCTTTGCCACCTCTACGTTCGCGTGGCCCGCCAAGCACTCGATACGTCATGCATGCCCTATCATTAAAATGAAAATCAAAATAAATTAGAATAATTCATTAAGTCAAGAATCAAGAAGCAATGAAATACAAAAAAATAACTTACTGGTTGAAGCACTTTTAGTTTCTTTGTCTGGTCTTCTATTTAAGGAATCAAACCAGTAAACAACGTGCGACCGAGGACAGACAACACACAAACTCCAGTGATAACTATCACAACATATACAGATTAAAAAGAAGTTAGATGGGAAGGCAATTATTTATTAATAATCTCAAATACACAAAATTAAAATACGTACCCTTGAACAATCGGTGCTAGATAACAACGATACTCGTCCTCTGCCAATGCGAAGCCCACATAGTTCGTCCTTCTTTTCAATGTATTCCCAACCCTTGTCGTATGTGCAAGAGACAAGAATCCTTATAAATCAACTTTCTGAGAGTCAACGCATATACGACAGAAGGAGCTATAATAGAATTAAAATGATGAATGTATTAGCTAGTTAAAATCAACTTAACTAAATGAATCAAAAAATGGGAAATAAAAAACTTATAGGATTGCAAATTTGCCCCATCCAACATCTAGCTCCTCGAACTTCATGAACTGTTTAAGATCTTGTTTATCAATTGTGAAGTGATACTCTGTTTCCTGGCCCACAATCCCTGTAGGCATATGTAAATCAATATGGCGAATGCCTTTATAGATATGCTGCAGTCGTGCTAAGAAGGGCCATTTCTCTGCTTCCTGCTCGTTCTTTTAGAACATAAAAACACATACTGTTAGTAGGATGTCAACACATCTCAAGTAAAAGTGAGGTAGTTCCATACCATTGGAGGTGTTGGTGGTAACAAGCCAATAAGATGTACAGGCCAAAGGATGAAAGATCCTCTCGCCTGAGCTATTGTGGCAACCTCGTCATCAGGAATAGGGATGGCTGTACCTTCTTCCCCCTCTCGAGCACACGTCACAGTGACTTCCAATTATTATAGGTAATGCGAACTTTGCTTCGAGCCAAAAAACCTACGTAGCTAATGAAATGGTCTTCCTCCGGACCAATTGGTTTCATATTTTCATCAAAGTCAATATGCAACCTCTCCTGTTGATGGTGATGACGTGCTACCAATGCAGGCATTTTTGTACTACCTCTAACCCTTCTTCTCGCAACCGCTTCATGTCTCACATCAAGTTCAGGCCTATTCATTTCATTGTCCCTATCACTTTGTGAGTCACCAGAATTGTCCATATTCCTGTAGCACAAAAATTATTGTCAGATAGGTGAATAAATTGTAAGTAAATGAATAAACTGAGACGTAATAAAACAAACAGCACATATTACTATTTTCTAAGTTTTTGTCTTACTCTAGACTGTTTCACATATTCCTTCACCATGATCATTTCTCACAGCATATTCTTCATCATCTACCAATTCTACTTCACTTGTTGTAGGTGGATTAATTGTGAAAGGTGGTGTGTCGTCAAGGTTGAAGGTCGGATCACCATGCTTCTGTTTTTTACTCTGAAGTACAATGGACATTTTTTTATTTGCGGGATCTGTGACATAAAACACTTGTTTCGCCTGGCTTGCTAGAATGAAGGGCTCATCCCTATAACCTACTCTTTCAAGATCCACTGAGACAAATCCAAATTGTTGATCTATTACCACAGCATTATTGCTAACCCACTTACATTTGAATAAAGCAACTTTGAACTTGTTGTAAGTGATTTCTCATATTTCTTCTATCACTCCATAATAGGCCATGGATGCTAATATGGGGTTTTTGTCTTTCGAACTGGAAAAGTGCATGGCTTTAGCTTCTACCATCACCCCACTATTTTGCATGGTACTCCTGTCATCTTGGTCTTTTGTGTAGAAAGAATACTCGTTTATATCATAACCGCTCCAAGTAATTATCTGAAACGAAGGCCCCTAGGCTAGCCACTCTATTGTCGCAGACACACCGGTCTCATACAAAACCTTTTCCTCAAACCACTGAATGAATGTCTTATTTTGCTCAATAGTAATCTGCATGTCATTCTTCCTCGGATTCATGTTCTTCAATCTCTTTCTGTGTTCGTCTATGTACGGTTGAACTTCTGCCATGTTATTCAGGATATAAAGGTGTGCTTGCAACACCTCTTCACGAGGCATAGTATTCACTTTCAGTCCTCGTGTTCCCTTGCTCCTCCCCTCTTCATGTCGAGATTGCTCCTTCTTCCCTGATAGATAATCGCTACAGAAGTCCATAGCCTCTTCAACAACATACCTTTCAACTATTGAGGCTTCTGGTCGATAGGGATTTTTAGAGTACCCTTTTAAGATCTTCATGTATCGCTCGAAAGGGTACATCCACCTCAGGTAAACTGGACCGCAGAGCCTTACCTCCCTTACCAAATGAACTATCAAATGCACCATTATATCAAAAAATGAAGGAGGGAAGTGCATCTCTAATTAGGACAATATGATATAACCCTCAGCTTCCAGTTCATCCAGCTTTTCAGTGTCAATGACTTTGTTACATATAGCATTAAAGAAAACACACAATCTTGTCACAGTGCTTTGAACTTCATCTTTTATAATACCTCTAATAGCTACTGGTAACAGTTGTTGCATCAACACATGATAATCATGGGACTTCATTCCCACTAACTTCAAATCGTCCATTGAAACATACCTTCTCACATTCGAAGAATATCCTTGTGGTACCTTAATTTCATGCAAACACCCACACAAACTTCATTTCTCTGCTTTTGATAGTGTATGCGCTGCTGGCTCCATGTATGCCCTCCTACCATCATCTCTTAGCTGTGGATGTAACCGTTCTCTTATTCCCATATCAACAAGGTCTAGTCTCGCACTAATCCCATCCTTGGTCTTCCCTGGAATGTGCAAAAGCATGCTGACAAGGCTATCACAAACATTTTTCTCCATGTGCATTACATCAATACTGTGTCTCACGTCAAGACTACGCCAATATGGAAGATCAAAGAAAATTGATCTCTTCTTCCATATGTTCTTCTCACCCGAAGTCTTCTGATTCTTACCGAGTAAGACATTGATACGTTCAACCCGACTGTAAACTTCCTCTCCGGTTAGTGCCTTTGGAGCCATTCCATGCTCCGGCAAGCCGTTAAAACGCTTTCTTAACCTACGATACGGGTGGAACCTAGGAAGGAACCTCCTGTGACCAAGGTAGACCGTTTTTCTTCCATGTTTAAGTTGGTGGAAGTGAGTGTCTGCTTCACAGATCGGACATGCTTTATGCCCCTTCACACTATACCCTGAGAGGTTCCCGTACGCAGGGAAGTCATTTATCGTGGTGAAAATCATTGCACGTAGCTTGAAGGACTCATTCTTATATGCATCAAATACATCTACGCCTTCCACCCACAACTTCTTCAAGTCCTCAATCAAAGGCGCCAGGTAGACATCGATATCGTTTCCTGGCTGTTTTGGTCCAGAAATCATCATAGAAAGCATCACATACTTGCGTTTCATACAAAGCCAGGGAGGCAAGTTGTATATTACAAGGAGTACTGGCCACGCACTGTGTGTGCTATTAAGAGTTCCATACGGATTGATGCCATCTGTACAAAGCCCAAGCCGAAGGTTTCTCAGCTCGCTGCCAAATTCAGGGATCATTTCATCTATTTTCTTCCACTGTGGAGAGTCAACCGGGTGCCGAAGATATTTTCCGTCAGATATTCTATCATCTGAATGGCATCTCAACTTCTTCGCTTTTTTTGCAGTCCCAAACAAACGCTTAAAGCGCGGTATTATTGGAAGATACCACAGAACCTTTACAAGTTGCCTTTTAGTTGTCGCATCACCACAACCACCATTTTTCCTCACTTTGTATCGTGCAGTTTGATACTTAGGGCACTCACTCAGACCTTCATACTCATTTCTGTACAGTACACAGTCATTAGGGCAAGCGTGAAGCTTTTTATACTCCATACCCATTGTAGATAGGATTTTTTTTGCCTTATACATACGATTTGGAAGCACATTATCGTCTGGAAACATATCACACAACAGTTCAAGCAGCAATGTGAAACTACTATCGGTCCACCCACAAGTTGCTTTTAAGTTCACCAAATGTAATGTTCCTGTCAGCCGTGTGTATTTACTCACTGGGTACAACGGTGTCTCTGCATCACTCCGCAGGCTGTCATATTCATGCGACTGCGCAAAGGATTCTACCTCAACATCATGAATCATTCTCTCCATTGTATCTTCATCTATGACATCCACATCTTCCTTCTTGTGCGACGGACAATCAGTTACTTCCTCACCATGCCATATCCACCTTGTATATCGAAGATTTATTCCATCACAAAGTAGGTGATCCCTTATAACTTCAACATCCCGTCTTCTCTCATTTAAACAATTGACACAAGGACAAAAATACATGCCATTTCTGGCAGGAGCATTCCTTCTAGCATATTCAATAAACTCTTCAACCCCATTCTCATATTCTTCACTTGTTCTCAAAGCATTCATCCAACTATGATCCATTTTATTACCACCTACGTCATTCCCATTTACACTCAAGTTAATAATAATTGTCAACACTAGGAATGCCATTTACTATTTTGTTTTTCAAAATTTTGACAGCATTTCTCTTTAAAATTGAGACATCCCAAAATCAAAATAACAAACCATCTCAGCTTAATTTAAATGAAACAAAACTTTAGCTTCTAGCACCAAGCACAAACATAATACACTTATATTTTAGCAACCAAATTATTAAATCAAGTACGCGAATTTAATGAAAAATTGTAATAAAAAAAAATGCAAGTACGCGAATTTCTTATATTAATGTCTACGTACACTAAGTTACAATAAGATTGCCTAATTCTAGCACTAAATATATATATTAATGTGTGTGTCTTATGGCAAAAAAAAAAAATATTGTGTGTCTACAAGATAATTTTTTTTGTATTTTTTTACTTTCTTTTTATTCTTTATTCTTTTCTCATTTCTTTTCCTTTCCCTACTAATTAAAAGCATTATCATGTGCCAAAACTAATAGTTACCATCATCAACCTAATCAAAACGCATAAACAGAGTAATAAAATAAACCTCTAACTAATACTAAAAATATAAAAAATTAAACACTTATTCAATTCATACAAAACTAATAATAAAAAGAATAATAAAACGCCCTGCATTTCTTTTCCTTTCCCTACTAATTAAAAGCATTTATCATGTGCCAAAACTAATAGTTACCATAATCAACCTAATCAAAACGCATAAACAGAGTAATAAAATAAACCTCTAACTAATACTAAAAATATAAAAAATTAAACACTTATTCAATTCATACAAAACTAATAATAAAAAGAATAATAAAACGCCCTGTCATCTTATTCAAAACGAAAATGCTAACCTGAAAAGTGGTGAAGCTTTGGAGGAGGCCGACGGTGGTGGAGAATCTGCAAACCAAGAATCTCAAAAACTGCAGCAGGGGAGCAAAGAAGGTGGCCTGGTGACGGAAGTGAGGAAGCTTTGGAGAAAGAAATTAAAAAACCAAGAAAGGGAGAGGAGACCGATCAATGGGGATGGAGTGATGAATTTGGGAGGAGATGCAGCAGGGGAGTGGAATGGGAAAGGAGAAACAACGAAAAAACTGCAGCAGATGGGGACGGAGTCTCACGGAGATGGGAGTGAATGAGTGATTGAGTAAAGTTGGGAGGAGGAGAGATAGATGGCAGGGGAGTAGGAAGAGCTCTCTGACATCCTCACATGCACCGGTCACGTCATATCTGGTGCATGTGAGGGGCTAAAATCACAAGAATTCATGTGCTGAAGATTCAAAGTCTTTGGCAATGTCTTTTATCTGTGGGAGGTCTTGTTTCTATCATTAAATTATCTCTATTCAAAGAACTTGAATGTGTACCAGTGCCAACAAATATGGTTTCAAAAAAAAAAAAAAAGGAATCACTTCATCTTTAAAGATTATGGTCATATATGGATGGCAATGTTTATGAAGGTTTGTTGATTCAGTGTCCTTTAATTAAAATAGAAGGTCATGAACAAGAAGCTGACACTGATGCATTTGCAGTGCTAGGATGGAACATAGTCTATAATAAAATGATAAAGAATAAGAAAAATAAAACTCACAAAAGAGTGTACATTACTGAAAATGGAGGACAAGTTCCAGTATTGTTTATTATGTTGCTAGTAAGAAGAGAAACAAATTATGACTTGCCAACATGTCTGCCCATCTATTCATCTTATGGGTCTGTTAAAGAGGAAGGAGGAAAAATAGACAAGCATCATAAAGAGAAATGAAAACATCAAACTTCATGTGACAGATGCCATGAGATAGAAGAGAGACTGCAAGAACAAATCAATCTTACCCTTGACCTTCATACATTTTCATGTTTCTATTGGCTGCAAGTGTAACTGCTTTTTGCTTTTTTGCTCAGATTCTAAGATGCTTAAGCCTTTCAAAAAAATTTGATTTCTCTGCTTTGGGTTCTAATAATCATCCCCTTGTTGATCTAAGCTTAGTAATTTGTAATAGTGGGGAAAAATAGAGACTCTTCTCCTCAGTCTGAATATTTAAAGCTTAGGTATGGGATGAGTATTGGATGCTGATATTTTCACTAATGACTTCTCATTTTTAATAGATTGGAGATATATTTTTGATATATTTAGGGAGTCATAATGCTAAATGAAAAAGATTTCTTGAGATTTTAAGAGATATCAATTTGGGTGCATCGTTGTTGGGATTTCAACTTAAAATATAATTTTTTAAATTTAGGAAAAAATAATAATAATGGGAAGTTTTCTCAAAAGAAAAAAAAAAATCAGTTTATTATTATTATTATGATTATCATTAATAAATTTTTTTTTAGTGATAGGGGAAGGACGCTGCAGCATTTCGGCAAGTGGGAATTGAGGTTTAAAAGGAAAAAAGAAGGACTTGTGCCATAAGTCCCGGCTGGGAGCATCAAAATTGGAAACAAAAAGGGATCCTAATCTCCATTAAAGAGAAGACACAATTTGGGAATTGAAAAAGAAGCAGATGCGGTGGAAATATATACAAAAAAGTCAATAGTCTACTTCAAAAAAGGAGAGACGCTGCTGTGCATTATCATTACCTTCTTCAATTGATTTGAAGGAGGGCGTCTTTCTCTCATCAGAAGGAAGGACGAGCTGGAGCATAGAAAAGACAGAAGCGGCTGACTTGAACCACGATAGCATTATTCATCTTCATCTCATTGCAACCGGGACGGAAATAGGAGGGAGACAAGAAGCAGCGAATATTTCTCTATTAAGAATTACTCCTCCGGTCATAAATACTAAATATAGGACAAAGTTTGTAATATAATTTGTACTATATACTTTGTCCTATATTTAAGACCGGAGGTAGTAATACACTACTGGCGTGAAGGAGCAGAGGCAGCGGCTTGTTTTCCATTATTCACTCTCGTCTCGTTCAATCTGCAACAAGGAGGGAGAGCACTATTCAAGAGCCATCTTCTTCACCATTGGATCGGAGGAGTTGGTGGCAGTGAATCTTGCTATTCTGGGTTTAGTTTTTCTCTCCTCTCTATATGAAGTTGAACTCTCAATATTTATTTGCTGAGATGGATTTTGGTTAAAGCCATGTGTGGCTAAATTTTTCTTTTCAACCCAGCGGAGCCATGAACTTGTTTGAAACTTAGAGAGATTGTTCTCATTAATTAGTTTTGCTCAATATTACTTCATTTTATTTAATCTTGTTTTTATTATTTATTGCTTAGTAATTTGTCACCATTGAATATGTTTTGGGGATTTAGGATTAAACTTAGCGAAGGAAATCTTAAATTGACCTTGAGATTAAATAATATGGAATTAGATTTTGATCTAGTTTGTATCTAGCATAAACATGTATTTATAAGCTCCGTATAATTAAATTAGAGTGAGCCTAATCTAAATTGCATCTTATTTAATTATGTGAGACATTACATAATTAATTGAGGTAGGTATATAAATGGACCGACAGACATTTATAGACATTAATACTCTCTAAATTAACTGATTAAGTTAAGTTAAAATAAATTTAGTGAGAATAAAATCTAAGGAACAAATAAAGGATTAGTGACTTTAGGTTGTCCTTCTTGATATAGGAATTTATTCTTTGTGAAAAGTCATTGATATTATTAGTTTCTTTTTCTTATTTAATTTTTCTTCACTCATATTGAAAACAATTCTGATTTGTTCAACTTAAATGAAATAAAGAAATTTAATGCTTAATCATTAGTTGGATTTAGTTTCTGTGGGACAACCTTAGTTTGGCACTTAGTATGTCGACCCTATACTTGCAATGCTTAATTAAATTTTGGTAATATCAGTTACCAGTGGTGGCTTTGTATGACCTTCCATGGTATTGGCTTCGGAGCTCGAAGAGCCATGCAATTAATAAAGAACAGTTCAGGAACAATTCTGAAACTACAGTTGCTGAAAGGGATAGGCTGGATGTTCTGGTGAAGAAAGATTGTGAGCTCAATGAGAAGTGAAGAAATTAAAGCAATTTATAAGAGAATGAGGTGTAGCCAGGACAAGAAAGTTGACTCAAACATCTATGCTGCAGAGCTGAACCATATAAGATCCTTCACAAAGGGTTCAAGACAAAAATACTTGAAGAGAAGAGAAGAATTTTTAACTACATCACAAAGCACGTCTAGAAGATGAACTTTAGTCGATTCAAGGGTTTCAAGTTTACAGACGAAGATATCTGAGAGTTTAGAAACCATACATACACGCCAGGAAACAATGGGGCTCATTACAGTGAAAAGGCATTCAGATATGCCAAAAAGCTCATGATGGCTATAATAATATATTGGCTCTAATAGTCAGAAGCAAGATGGTGATAAGATATATGCCAATTTTATCATAATATTTAATATCTTAGGGGTTTTATCATTAATTTTGAGCTAAATAGCATGTATTATGATTTAATTGAATTAAAGATGATTATATAAAAATAAATATTAAAAAGATATATTTGTTATAATCTTGTGATCACTCTTTAAAATTTAAATTTTGAATGAAGATATTACAAGATATTGAGTTGAATTAGTTGAAGATGAAGGACTAAAAAGTAAAGATGCATAAGAACTAACGAGTAAAAAGAAATTACACATGTGGCTGATGGGAATTGTTTCAGAAATTTGGGGTCCTTTCTGTAATATTATCCCCGACTTTCAGTGGAGAACATATCAGCAGAAATTACAGGAAAGGGCTCCGAATTTCCAAAATACCAGTTGGGCCAAAATTCCGAGGATCACCGCGGGAGCTATTCTTTTGGCAGGGAAAAGATCAGAGAAACTTACAGAACATGACCCCGAATTGTAAAAATTCCATTTTTGTCAAAAATGTCGCAAAACACCGCTGGAATTGATTCTTTTGGCAGCTGATTCATGGGATATCTGATTTGAATATATTCCTACAAGGATTCTGGCGCAAATGGAGGAGATTTGATGGACATTTCAAATCTTAAAAAGAAAATTAAAAAAAAGAAAGAAAGGATCAGCATTTTACAAAAAGGGCAGATCTGAAATTAGAAGGGAGGGCCTTGAGGAGCAGCAGACGAGACTCAGAGGCACGCAGTGCTAGACACGAGAGAGGAAGAGGAGAGACAACCATCATCAAGCTTCACCAACACCTCATTCAACCACCACCACTTTCATCTTCTTCTCCTTCCATTATCTCATCTCTTATGCCTCGTTTGGTACAATGGAAGAGTTTTTTATGAAAGTAAAAATGGAAGTGGAACTAGAAGTGGAAGTGGAAATAGAGGTGGAAGTGGCTTCTAAAGTACGTTTGGTATGACTGTGGAAGTGAGATATAATTTTTTAAAAAAATATATGTATTTGTATCTGAAAATACCAAAATGCCCCTGTCATAAAAAAAAATAGCTTCTCCCTCTCCATTGCAAACCTCCGACTTCAATCACCCACCGCCGGAAATGCAACGTCCTTTAGCCAAAAAACCAAAGACAGATTGAAAACAGAAATCACACCAAAATCAGTGTTTAAAATCAAAATCTAAACCAAGATCCCAGAGGTTGGAGGGAGATTGAAATCTGAAAAAGGAGTCGACAAGTTGCGTTCATTGCCGGAGGGAGACGACGGTGGAGGCATGTTCGTTGACGGCAGAATCGAAATTGTTGACGGTGGAGTCATGTTCGAACAATGCAAGCAATTTAAAAATATATTGACACAATTCGCCGTCGCTGTGCGTCTCCGTCCTCGCCTTCGCTGTGCGTCTCCATCCTCACGATCGCTGTGCGTCTCCATCCTCGCCGTCATTGTGCGTCGCCGCTACTATGCGCTGCCGTCGCTGTGCCTTGCTGCCACCGTCCTCATCTTTGCCTAAGAGAGGGAAGGGGGCTGTCAACGAAGAAGAGGAGTGTTCAGAGTTGTGGCAAAGTTGTAATTTGAAAAAATAAATGAGGGTATAATGGTAACAAATTCTCACTTCCATGGAGGTCATCTCACTTCCACAGGTCTACCTATGGAAGTGACTTCCATCATTTTTTATGGAAGTCACTTCCATGTGGAAGTGGCTTCCTCCCAACCAAACAGCTGAACTTAGAGAACTCACTTCCACTTCCACTTCTCCTTCCTTATTTCAAGTGTACCAAACGGGGCATTATAGGTTTCTTGAGGTTTAATAGAGTTGTGGCTGTGATAAATTTCATGATAAGAGACTAAATCATTTTATGCTTCTTAGAGATGGAAAATTGGTTTGAGCTCCAGAGATATATTTAGGGGAGTTAGTTGTTTTAATCTTTTAATTTAGCTATGTAACGGATTTCCTAAGTTAGGATTTTATGTTATATGGTTAATTTACTAAGATTGCGAGTTATTTATCATAGTAGTGATTGAATAATTGTGATTTAGATTGAATTATGTGGTTTGAGATTTAAATTTCTATATTCCCTTTTTTGTTTAATGTGGTTGTGTTATTCTTTCATAGTTTAAATGAGTATTATAACTGCTTTGATCTGTTTGAATATCTCAATTGAGTGTTCATTGTATAGAGGAACAAGTTGCATAAATCCAATCATAAATTGCACACTAAGTGGTATTTAATAGTGTATTAAGAGGTAATTATTTAGTTAGAGTTCTAGAGATAATCACTAATTAATATCACTAGATTTAACGAGTTGCTAAGGTTTGAATTTTGACTTAGTGAGTAATTTAACTCTCAAATCATTTTGAGTAAGAATAACCTATATTCCATTTTTCCAAGAAGCATTCATCATCAATTTGTTTAAATCACAATTTCATTAATTATCTCAACAATTTCTCAAAAACCCAAAAAAATAATAATCTAGGTTATTTTCCATTATTAAAAAGAAAAAAAATCAATTTAAAACTCATCTTAATGTTTTTGTCACTTAATTTAGATTAGGAATTAAATAAAAGACTCTTCAAAAGAATACGACCCGAGTTATGCTCTTCACTGCATAATTTGGTTTATTTTGATTTAACTGGATGCGACTAAAGACTTTAAATCAATGGGGGATCCCACTTGGGATTAATTATATTGTTGCATTGTATTTCTTGAACACATTGAGGACAATGTATTGAGTAAAAGTGGGGGGGAGTGTGTTTTTAAAAAACCCCCCATTTAGATTTTTGGTATTTGAATATTTTGAAATATGGAAGTTTGTCTAAAGTCATTAGTGCATTTGAGAGTTGAGCTTGATTATGACACTACTACAAAAAGGGGTTTTAACGTCCCTATTTTGGCACTTTTAACGTCCAAAAATTGGGGGGACGTCTATATGGGGGGCGTAATATGTTTTAAGAAAAGACGTCCAAAAAAAATGGGACGTCTAAAGTCCTCCACTTTAGACGTCCCAAATCTAAAATTGGGACGTCTAAAGTCCCCCTGTGTAGGACTTTAGACCTCCCAAATCTCAATTTGGGAGGTCTAAAGTCATTTGAATTTCAAATTTCCTGTAGATGTTGAGGTCATCAATTACGAAAGCAAACATAAGTTCCAGACGAGAATCCTCTGTAATAGTTTTGTTGAACATAAATGCTAGCTTTCTCCATTCTCTTTTTGGCTTCGGAATTTCCTTTTTTAGCATCACCACACTTCCACCACTTTGCTAGCTTTGTTCAAACTTCTTTTAGTCAAACTTTAAAATTCAAAAAATCCATTTTTTACCCAGATGCACTGTACCAGATCTGATTGTGAAAAAAGAGAGGAACTTATATAATAATAATAATAAATATACAAGCATGTAAGATTTGAGAAGTGATAAAGAGAGAGTTACCGTCGTAAATAGAGGCATCGAAGGGCATGATGAGAGGGGGGACAATAGCGAAAACACCGAAGGAAAAAGTTATGCACAGAAGGGCATGATGAGAGGGGGGACGATGGCGAAAATACTGAAGGAAAAAGTTATTTGAATCTATAGAATGTGGGTCTTTCTCTGCAACTCTTATCAAAGAAATTGAAAACTGCTGTGGGAGCGAGAGAGAGAGAGAGAGGAAGGAAAGCTTCCCTTTATTTAATATAAGGCACGAGCGTCTCTTATATTCAATACAGGTCGCGGGAAAATTTTTGAATTACTTTAGACGTCCCAAATTCCATTTGGGACGTCTAAACTGTAAAAAAAAATTAAAATATTTTTTTTTACACTTTAGACGTCCCAAATTGTCTAAACTGTAAAAAAAAAAAAAATTAATTTAATTTTTTTTTTACACTTTAGATGTCCCAAATTCCATTTGGGACCTCTAAAGTGGGGGTTTGAAGCCTATATGAAAGATGAGAATATAAAGGATTATCCTTTTGAACCATTTCAGGGAGTCAATGCTTCTTGGATTTTGAAAAATGAAGAGAAAGTTGAATCTGAACTTCCTCCAAAACAATCTTACCAGATTCCTGGTACAAAAATTGGTGATACAACTGTTATTGCCTCTCCTTTCAAAATAAAAGATCCAAAAACGGATACAAATTCCAATGATATTAAAAACATCATTGAACAAAATAATTATACAAATTCTTATCTTCAAACTCTTGGAGAACATATTTTGAGAAAACCTGTTACTAGTGAAACCAGTAAGATAATCTTATCTAGTTCCACCAGTACACAGCCAATTTTTAAACCATACACTATTCCTGTAAATGTAGCTAATAGTGTTAAAAAGAAAAGTTTTCAAACAAGGATTGAGGAAGAATTAAAAAAGATTACAATTCCAGAAACTCCTCAACCTACCAAATCTACATCTTCAATTTCAAAAATGACAATAAATGTTGTAAAAGACGGTCAAACAAGTGAAAGTGAAGATTGTCCAAAAATTCATGAAATAAAACAAGAAGGTTGGAGGAATCCAACAAAATTGTATTATCCGAGAGCTACCCCTCCGGATATAATGCTCAAAGAAAGGGATTCTACTCTTCGACAATTTAATGCAAACAACATCTATGTTTGGAACATAGATGGACAATCTGAAACAAATATCTTGGAAATATGCCTACAAATGACGATAGTTAGTAATGCCTATGCAATATATAATAATTGTCAAGAGGAAGACGTTATTCATATATTGATCTCTGGCTTTACTGGGCAACTCAGATGTTGGTGGGATTTCCATCTCACAAATGAACAAAAAAATCAAATTTTACAAGCCATAAAAACTACTCAGGATGGCATAATTCTCAGAGATAGTATTGGTGAACCAATATTTGCTGCTGTTAACTGCCTTATAGTTAACATTATAGCTCACTTTATTGGTGATCCAGCACTATGGAGGGATAAATCGGCAGATCTTCTGTCAAATTTGAAATGTAAAACTCTATCCAATTTCCGATGGTATAGATATAACTTCCTTCTAAGAGTTATGGCCAGAGAAGATGGAAATCATCCTATCTGGAAAGAAAAATTCCTTGCTGGTCTTCCTAGGTCTCTAGGAGATAAGATCAGAGAAAAAATCAGAAACCAAACTGGTGATGGTCAAATCCATTACGAAAATTTAACATATGGACAGTTAATTGCAATTGTTCAAAAAACTGTTTTGAAAATTTGCCAAGAAGATAAAATCCAACATCAACTTGCCAAAGAAAAGGCATCAAATCGGAAGGACTTAGGAACCTTCTGTGAACAATTTGGTTTCCCTGCTTGTAAAAAATCTAAAAAACTTAAATACAAGCATGAAGACAAAGAATACAAGACTAAAAGATATTACAAAAAATATCGAAAACCTTGGAAGAAACCAAAAACAAACAAACCCAGAAATTTAAAAAATGAATTCAAATCAAAACCTCCTATGGATCTTCCCAAAGGAAAAATTGTTTGTTTTCGATGTGGTAAAGAAGGCCACATGGCAAAATATTGTAGGCTTAATAAAAGAATTAATGCCCTACAACTTGAAGAACCAGTTCTTCAACAATTAAACAATCTTTTGATTGAAGAAACCTCTTCTGAAGAAGAATATGAGATATCATCATCTGAAGGAGAAGTGAATGAACTTCAGGGCGAAGTGAATAAGCTTCAACTTGATGATATTTCATCTTCATCTGAAGAAGATGATTTTCAAATAAACTGTCTTGATAAGTTTGCTGAGAGTTCATAAAAGTCTGTTCTTGATGACCCAATCAAGGAATCGGTCTTAACCGGTTCCAAGATAGACAGTTTACAAATAAATGTTATTGAAGAAGATTTGGTTTTTGAAATAATTAACTCTCTTCCAACTAATGAAGAAAAGGTTAAGTTTTTCAATAAACTAAGAGAAAGCACTGCTTCTTCTTCCTCTTCAAAACCAAGCCAAAAATATTTGCAAAAGAATTTGCAAACAAGATATGATTTTTCTGAAATAATCAAAAGATTTCAGTCTAATCCAAAACCTGTTTCAATCTTTAACCTTCAGAATGAAATAAACAATTTAAAAGAAGAGATAAGAAATCTGAAGAATACTCAGGAATTCCATTCTCTTATTTTAAATCAAATCCAGGAAGAAAGTCTTGATAAAGAAAAGAAAGTCGAAGAAGTTAAAAACTCATCGCAAGATGATGAAACGCCTTCTGAGAATTTCTTGAACATTATATCAAGAGTTTTAGTCCAAAAATGGCATGTGCCAATTAAAATTATTGTTGCTAATACCTTCGTATTAGAAACAATAGCTTTGTGGGATACTGGTGCAACTCTAAGCTGTATCAGAGAAGATCTAATTCCAACAAAATTCTTTCAAAAAACTACAGAAAGACTTTGTGGACCAAACAAATCTCCATTAAATGTCAACTATAAGCTTTCAAATGCAGTAGTTGAAAACAATGGTATCAAAATGGAAGAGCTTTTTATCCTAGCAAAAGTTTTATCTCAAGATGTAATTCTTGGGTCTCCTTTCATCAGTAGATTAAAACCATTTTTAACACATGATGAAGGAATTGAATCTGATGTTATGAGTAAAAGAGTTTTCTTCGAACTTGTTGATCCACCTTATACAAAGTTTATAAATCAAATTGAGTATAAGGAAAGTCAAATCAATTTTTTGAAAGAAGAAGTTTCTTACAAAACAATTGAAAATTAATTGGAGAAACCTTTTCTAAAACAAAAAATTCAAAATGTTTTAAAAAATGTTCAAGACACAATCTGTTCTGATTTTCCAAATGCTTTTTGGGAAAGAAAGAAACATATAATTGATTTGCCTTATGAAAAGGATTTCAATGAAAGAGCTATCCCAACGAAAGCTCGTCCAATCCAAATGAACCAAGAACTCTTGGAACATTGCCAAAAGGAAATTTCTGATTTGCTTGATAAGGGTTTAATCAGAAAAAGCCAAAGTCCATGGTCTTGTGCGGCCTTCTATGTAAACAAAAATTCTGAGATTGAAAGAGGAACTCCAAGACTTGTAATAAATTACAAACCTCTTAATCAAGCTCTTCAATAGATTAGGTATCCCATACCTAACAAAAAAGATCTTTTGAATCGCCTTCATCAGGCCAAAATATTTTCAAAGTTTGATATGAAATCTGGTTTTTGGCAAATCCAAATCTCAGAAAAGGATAGGTATAAGACTGCATTCACAGTCCCATTTGGGCAATATGAATGGAATGTTATGCCTTTCAGGTTAAAAAATGCACCCTCAGAATTTCAAAATGTTATGAATGAAATTTTCAATCCTTTTACAAAATTCATTATTGTTTACATTGATGATGTTTTAGTGTTCTCAGAATCAATTGATCAACACTTTAAACATGTCAAAGTTTTTGTAGATGTTGCTAGGTTCAATGGTTTAGCAGTTTCCAAAACCAAAATTAGTCTCTTTCAGACAAAAATTCGGTTTCTTGGTCATCATATATATCAAGGAACTATCATTCCAATTGATCGTGCAATACAGTTTGCCGATAAATTCCCAGATCAAATTCTGGACAAAACTCAACTCCAAAGGTTTTTAGGTTGTCTGAATTACGTAGGTGATTTCATTCCCAACCTAAACAATATCATTAAGCCTCTTCATGAGCGTCTTTCTAAAACTCCTCCTCCTTTGACTGATGATCATACAGATAAACTCCTCCTCCTTGGACTGATGATCATACAGATGTGATTATCAAAATCAAATCCTTGGTCAAAAACCTTCCATGCTTGTATCTTCCAAATCCACGAGCATTCAAAATTGTTGAAACAGATGCCTCTGACATAGGTTATGGTGGCATTCTTAAACAAAAAATTAATGATAAAGAGCATTGCATTGCGTTTACTTCAAAACATTGGAATAGAGCTCAACAGAACTATTCCACAATCAAAAAAGAAATTTTAGCAATTGTTTTGTACATAAACAAGTTTCAAAGTGATCTGCTAAATCAAAAATTTCTCATCAGAGTTGATTGCAAAGCTGCAAAAGATGTTTTGCAAAAAGATGTTAAAAATCTTGCATCAAAACAAATTTTTGCCCGATAGCAAGGAATTTTAAGTGTCTTTGATTTTGAAATTGAATTTATCAAAGGTGCTTCAAATTCCCTACCAGACTTTCTAACTAGAGAGTTCTTGCAGGCGAAATAAGGTGACCAAAATGAGTGATCGAGATAAGAAAAAGAAGCAGAGGGCCAAAATGATTCCATTTGGGACTTTAGATGTCCCAAATGGAATTTGGGACATTTAAAGTGTAAAATATTTTTCTTTTACTTTAGACGTCCCAAATTCAATTTAGGAGTCTAAAGTAAAAAAAAAAATTAATTTTTTTTTTCTTTTTTTACACTTTAGATGTCCCAAATGGAATTTAGGACATCTAAAGTGTAAATTTTTTTATTTTTATTTTAGACATCACTTTAGATGTCCCAAATTGAATTTGGGATGTCTAAAGTACCACTTTAGACATCCCAAATGGAATTTGGGACGTCTAAAGTGTTAAAAAAATTTTTTTTTTTTTTTACTTTAGACGTCCCAAATTGAATTTGGGACGTCTAAAGTGACGTCTAAAGTAAAAAAAAAAATATTAAATTTTTTTTTTTTAACTTTAGACATCCCAAATTGAATTTGGGACGTCTAAAGCTACCAAGTTCCCACACATAATTACAAAAATACCACCGCCTATGTTTTAGACGTCCCTATTTTAAAAAGGGACGTCTTTTAGGATAGCAGTATCTATATTCTGTAGTAGTGTGATTAATTGCAATGTTTTGATTAGTTGTTATTCTTAATTCTAGTATTGGAAATAGCTGAGTAAATGCGTTGTGGTTAGTTTGTTATGCAGTTGAGTGTTTTGGTAAGCATTTGAGAAAAATTCTTGTTGGAAAGTTATTTGAGCCTAAATTTTTTTCTTTGTATGTGTGCAGGCTTTCTTAACTTTTCATCTTCTAGAACTTGTCTCAACTCTTTGTCAAAGATGTATTTACATTAATGTGATGGAAATGATAGATGCATTTGATTCTAAACCTTTTTTACCCAAACACAAACCTTTCAAATCATCCATTGGTTAACCCTTTGAGCCATTCATTAAGTTGTTATGCATGTGTATATCATTTACGTATCTTTACATCATATCTTATTATAAGTAAATTGTCATCATCCTTAGTTTTTATGAATGTTGAATTGCCATGTATATACATATTGAAAAAAAAAAGAAAAAAAAAAAGCAAAAAGAAAAAAGAAAAAAAATCATTTAAATAAAGAAATTCTAGGGAATCTTTATAAATGACAATATAATAATCATATACACTTTAAGTGGTAAATTGGATGCTAAGTGGTGGGTTATTAGCTTATATACGTGCATAACACTTGTTTCTTTCTCAATTATTTCATGTGGCATTCTCTATCATTACAACCCATGAAAGTCCTTTTGATTAATTATATTATTGTTATTAGCGGTAGAGATGTTAGAGTTGTTACAAGCCTATGGTAAGGTGATAGTTAAGGAGTCAGAGTGAGATGACCCTAATGAGGAGAGTTGAACATAAACACTAATATCCTAGAGAGCTCTCCTATGCTTATTTCATTCACATTTGATTGTGTAGTGAACTAATCCCTTTGCATTGCTTTGTACTATGACTTATGCTAGTTGTGGAGCTTAATTAATCGATTTATTGCTTTCCATACTATAAGATTGCTCATCTCTAAATTGTATTGATGTTCATCTTGGATGGCTTTGAATTGAAAACCTTTGTCCAGGAGTACAAAGGTCCAAGTGTGGGAGAGTTTGATATATCCTAATTTTATCATAATATTTAATATCTTGCTTAGGGATTTTATCATTAATTTTTGAACCAAATAACATTTATTATGATTAAATTGAATTAAAGGTGAATGTGTGAAATAAATCTTAAAAAGATATATTTGTAATAATCTTGTGATCACTCTTTAAAATTTAAATTTTGAATGGAGATATTACAAGATATTGATTTGAATTGTAGATTAGATTGAAAAAGTAGGAGCTGAGGGACTAAAAAGTAAAGATGTATAAGGACTGGAGCAGAAAATAAGATTCTACGTGTGGCTCCAAGAGAATTCTGACAGAAAAGGGGGTTTTTTCTGTAATATTATCTGTCAGTTTCAGAAGGGAAAGTATCAGAGAGAATTACATAAATACCCCAAATTGAAAATATTCCAGTTAGATCCCAAAATCCAAGATCACGCTGGAACTGATTCACTTGGCTATCGGAGAAATTACACAAAAGGACCCCGAATTCCAAAATTTCCATTTGGGTCCAAATATCCGGTCTGTAACAGATTTTCCGATCTCTTCTACAGACTTTAGGGAAATCTAATCTGAATATAATCTTGGAGGGATTTTTGCCACAGCTTGGAGGGGATTTGATGGAGATTTCAAATTTTAAAAATAAGATAAAAAAAAACAGAGAGATCATTGGCACTTTAAAAACGCAAGATCTGAATAGAACAGAGGACCTTGACGCAGCAGCCGCAGACGCGAGAGAGGGAGAGAAGAGACGTCATCACCAAGCTTCACCAACACTTTTATCTTCTTTTCCTTCTATTATCTCATCTTCCAAGGATGATTGCTGTCTTAATATGAAAGGCTAAATCCTTTTATATTTTTTTAGAGATGGAAGATTGATTTGAGTTTTAGAGATATATTTATGGAAGTCATTTATTTTAATCTTTTTATTTAATTATGTAACAGATTTCCTGAGTTAGGATTTTATGTTATATAGTTAATTTATTGAGATTGTGAGTTGTGTTTTTTTAATAGTGATTGAACAATTGTGATTTAGATTAGATTATGTGGTTTGAGATTTAAATTTCTATATTCCCTTTTTGCTTTAATGTGGTTGTGCTATTCTTTCATAATTTGAATAAGTATTATGACTACTTTGATCTGTTTGAATATCTCAGTTGAATGTTCAGTTGCATAAATCCAATCCTAAATTACACACTAAGTGGTATTTAATAGTGTATGAAGAGGTAATTATCTAACTAGAGTTCTAGGAGTAATCACTAATTAATATCACTAGACTTAGCGAGTTGTTAAGGTTTGATTTTTGACTTAGTGAGTAGTTTAACTCCCAAATCATTTTGAGTAAGGATAACCTATATTCCATTTTTCCAAGAAGTATTCATCATCAATTTGTTTAAATCACAATTTCATTAATTATCTCAATAATTTCTCAAAACCCCAAAAAAATTGTAGTTTAGGTCATTTTCCATTATTAAAAAGAAAAAAAATATCAATTTAAAACCCATCATAATGTTTTTATCACTTAGTTTTGCTTAGGAATTAAATAAAAGGCTCCTCAAGAGAACTCGAACCGAGTTGTGTCCTTCACTGCATAATTTGGTTTATTTTGATTTAACATGAGGCGACTAAAGGCTTTAAATCACGATCCAATTGCTTTTATGGAACAAGGGACACGGGAGGAATATCGAATTGCACATTAGAGAAGACTATTATGCAAAATTGTGTGGGGAGGCTGTTATCTGAGGATTGCACAAAAAATTATGAGGTATTTATATTCCTATTTAAGCCAATTAAGGGACCATTCTGGAAAAGAATACAAAACTATACAAGAAATGCAATAGAAAACCTTGCAGACATTTACAAAGCCTTCTGATTAGTATTATGGCTCCTACACCAGCTAAGGCTTCGTTAGAACCATTAGAATAGATTTATAGCTTAACCAAGAATGGTGAATTACCAAGCTAGGCAAGTGGAAACTAAAAAGTTTTAGAGTCCAAGGGTTTTAACAAGTGAAAGCAAACAATGCATGGTGAACTTTGACATTAAGGATGTTGTTGGTGGAGACTATATCGGTGAGTGCTTACAGTTTTAGATTCAGATCCAACATTATATCAGAAATTTTAATGCAGTGTCTCTGTTAAAATAACTCTACAGCTCAAACTTTATTTCTTTAATCCCATTAATGAAAATTATATTTGTATCTTCATTTGACCCAGTTTATATGTGACCTTGCCTTACATAAATTAATCTTCTGCAAGGAGAGGTTTCATATAAGTGTGACTTATCTGCTGCACGAGTGGACAAAAAATCAGAACTAGTATGTTGACTTTGGACTGACTTTTATGGCTTTCACCTAAGTAGAAATTAAAACAAACTAACCAGCACGGTGTTCATTGCACATTCATATTGTATAAAACTTGAATCAACTATTCATGCATGTGAATCTAATATGGTAAGCAAATCAACTACAGTACAAAAAGATAATTGAAAAAATAATAAACAATACATAAAAATTTACCAGGGGAGATTTGATCTAAAGATAAAAAGTTAGGACCTGTATACCTTGTGAAAGTTTTAATATCTACGTAGTTACAAAAGTAAAATTTTTTCTGTTATGCATTTTAATTTAAAATATTTACAAATAAGTAAAAAAAAAAAAAAAAAGAATCAATCAGTGGCCCAAATAACACAGGGGGGGAGAGAGAGGGGTATGATTCTTTTTATCTGAGGTTCTAAAAAAGTCAATAAATCTTGAACCAGATCCAAATAATGTCAGAAATATTAATAGTGTCTCATAAACAGGAACACTATTGCTAAGAATTTCATTTTTTCCTCACACTTGCAATAATCTTATCTGAATTCTAATTATTGAAATTGCCCCTTACAAATTGAAAATCCATATAACTTCATGTGGTGATTTGCTGCTGCGCGGGTTGCTAGACAGTTTTTGTCATTAATGTTAGGTTTGTTTTCAAAACTCTGAAGTCTGTCCATTATTACATATAAACTAGCAGTTAGTTGCTCACTGACTTATAAACAAAGGCGCAAACTGTATATTGTTCAATGCAATTATAGCAAAATACTACCTCCGGTCCTAAATATAGGACATAGTTTGTAGTGCAAATTGCACTACAAACTATGTCCTAAATATAAACTAGCAGTTAGTTGCTCACTGACTTATAAACAAAGGCGCAAACTGTATATTGTTCAATGCAATTATAGCAAAATACTACCTCCGGTCCTAAATATAGGACATAGTTTGTAGTGCAAATTGCACTACAAACTATGTCCTATATTTAGAACCGGAGGAGTATAATATTTGGACCAATTACTTTTGCATGTGTTGGCCATAAAAAGTTTATGTGGATGCTTTGATTCCATTTGACCAAGAAAATTAGCAAGTGGTTTTTCTGTTTTTCATTACCAGGGAACAAAACTGGAGAGCTAATATTTGCAAGGTTGGAAAGAAAAAATATGATAAAAAAAGCAATAACATATACTCAGCAATAGAAGAGTATTATTAATCACATTCATGTACAAGTACGAGACACTCATGGGGGAAAATTGAACGAGTGTCCAAGGTTATCCTAATCATTTTGTGTAACTAGTTGTTAAAGGTGTTGAGAAGGGAAACTCTGTTTCTGATAAGTTTCCTTGAAAGGAACTCAACTCCTACTTCTAGATCGTCAATGCACATCTCCAAATTTTCGAAATTGCCTTGAAGATTGTCTGTGGATGAACGCTTTTTTTGACCGATGAGAGACTTCAAAGCTGAATCCACCTTCTCAAATTCATTTGTGACTGTTTCTTGAGAGTCACAAGCAACTCTTTTTGTCTGCATCAACTTGGAAATTGCAGCCCATCTGCTTTGTTTTGATCGTCCCTTTGGATCGGAGATGGAACACAATAAAGATTCTAATGTGCTCAAAGTGATTGCTTCTGCTTCTTTCAACATGCTAAGCTTGTCATTTTCTCTGGTTGCAGAAGAAACCATGAACTCATTTCTTATTCCTTTGATATTTCCCAAGGTTTTTTGAATTGCTTTCTTCACATTCTCCCTGGAAGCCAAATAATTTGCAGCCCCAGCTGTGAATAACGCAGCTTGAGCCCCTCTTCTTCTAATGGCTGACCCAACTTCGTACACAGACTCCTTTGACTGCAAGAGACAATCTTTAGCAGTACTACAGATATCCAAGATCCTTAGAGACCCATCTAGAAGTTCATCAACCCATTTTTGGCTGCACTCTTGTGCGAAGACTTGTTTGGTGGTAGACAATTGAAGAAACTTGTCACAAGAGTCCTGTAAATCCTGCAGGCCACTGAGTTTGTGGCTTAAAGAGGATGAAGAAGAAGATGCAGAATCAGAAGACTTTAATCTGTTCAAGTGCTCCTCAAATTGTGATACAACGGGGTGAGGTGCAGTGGGAAAGCTGTTAGAGCGTATATGCAGAGAGATCTTTGGGTTGGATTCAATGGCTGGCATTTTCTTTTTCTTAGAAAATAGAAGGCTTGGAAATGAGAGATGAAATTTCTTCTAAGCTTGTGAGTTTCAGCTTTATGCATCTTCTTCTTATATAGCCAGAGAATAGAGGGAGACAAGAAGAATATTTTTCTTTCCACATGCGGGCAAGAAATAATATCATGTTAACATGATTTTTTGTTCTTCCATTGCATTATTTGCTTTGTCCTTCCTTCACAGCAAACTTACCAACTCATTTATCAGTTTTTGGGTTGGAAGTCAGAAGAATCCATGTGCTGCAGATTCAAATTCATTTGCAATGTCTCCTCCATCTCAACTAAAACTGTGTTCCAACAAGGCATATAATTGAAGTGAGCATCATAGACGGACCTTTTGTCTGCAAGAGGGGTCGTTTCTATCATTAAATTTTCTGTATTCAAAGAACTTGAATGTGTAGAAATGTTAACAACTGTGATTTTTGTTTTTTGAAAAAAAGAATCTCTCCATCTTTAAATATTATGGTCATATATGGATGGCGATGTTTATGGATGTTCCTCAGTTCAGTGTCCTTTAATTAAAATAGATGGTCATAAACAGGAAGCTGGCGCTGATGTATTTGCAGTACTAGGACGGAACATAGTCATTATGGTAAGATGATAAAAAAATAGAAAAATAAATAAAACTCATAAAAGAGTGTATATTACTGAAAATGAACAAGTTCGGTATTGTTTATTATGCTGCTAGCAAGAAGAGAGACCAAACAGAGACAAATTATCACATGCCAACATGTTTGCCCATCTATTCATCTTAGAGGGAAAATACACAAGCACTATAAAGAGCAATGAAAACATCAAACTTCTGTGACAGATGCCATGAGATAGAAGAGAGATTGCAAGCAGTTTCTAATGGGTGTAAGTGTAACTGCTTTTGCTCTTTGCCCAGATTCTAAGATGCTTCAGCCTTTCAAGAACTATTTAGATTTCTCTGCTTTGGGTTCTAATAATCACGCGCTTGTGGATTTAAGCTTAGTAATTTGTAGTTGCGGAGAACATTAGAGAGCTTTCAGTCCTTGTAAGATTTGGATTTCATCTTTATTCCCTTTAGTAATGTGAATTAGTGAGTATATATATAATCAGGAAGGTGGCTTTAATCCGGCGAAGTAATTTCTTCTGCAAAGTCATTATGTTTTTTTGGTGAATTTGCCATTCCACATAGTTCATGACTCCCACTGCATTTCTTCAACATAGGGAGTGATCTCAGTCTGTAAACATAGGTATTGGATGAGTATCAGATGATGATGATGGTTGCCAGTGGTGCCGGTGTAGCCAAGACATGCAAGTTGACTACAAGAACATTGCTGGAGAGCAAAATTTTATAAAATTCTATGGAAAGGGTTCAAGACAAATATACATGAAGATATAGGAGGAATCTTTAACTACACAAAGCTGGTGTAGAAGGTGAATAAGTAGATTTTATGGTTCAATGTTTACAGAAGGAGATATCATGAGTTCAGGAACCACATAAACACTCAGACGCATATATGTTAGAACAGGACCAGCAGGCTCATTACAATTGAAAATGAGTTCAGAATGCCAAAAGCTTATTATGATCATGAAATGGCAATAAGATGTAATATTGTTGAAACATGTTAAGATGCCCAATATGCGGCTTAATTTAGAGTAGGAGAGACAATAAGAATACTCTATTACAAAGAAAACGTATCTCAGTAACTCTCTAAGAACAGTATAGAGGAATCTCCACAATTTAATTAACTCTCTAAATATTCAATGCTTTATTGCATAGTGGTTCAGAAACCATACACTCAATTTTCTTAACTTCTCTGAATGAATTACAATGAACCTCAACACACCTATTTATATTGCTAAGAAAGAGACATAATGATGAACTTAAAACACCATGATTAACTAAAGCAAAAAGAGACATGGTTTAATCAGTCAAAATGGAGTTAATTGGTCAAAAGGCGGCCAACAACTCCACCACAACCACCGCATTACACCGAAGGGTTTGCTACTGTTTCATCCTCTCGGGGTTGGACAAGACTCGTCCTCGAGTTGGAATCAACAACGTCATCAATATATGGAGATAGATCCGCAATATTGAAAGTGGTTGAAACACCGTAGGTACCAGGCAATTCCACCTTATAGGCATTGTTGTTAATTTTCTGCACAATCTTGAATGGACCATCCGCTCGGGGAGACAACTTGGCGTTCGGTTGTTTAGGAAAACGTTCTTTCCTCAAATGTATCCAAACCAAGTCTCCTACATTAAAAACTTGCTGCTTTCGATGCTTGTCCCTAGGTACTTTGATTTTCAAATTTTGCTTCTGGATCCTATCTCGGACCTGCTTATGTAGTTTCTTGATTTCTTCAGCCCGTTGGTCTGCATCTGCACTGTAATATTGTTTGCTAGCTGAAGGAATCAGGTCGAATGGATTGAGAGGTCGACTGTCATAAACAACTTCAAAAGGGCACTTTCCAGTGGCTTGGTTGATTGAATTGTTATAAGCAAATTCAACCTGAGCAAGGATAAGATCCCACTGATTCATATTCTTTCCAATAAAGCTTCGTAGAAGATTGCCAAGAATCTTGTTTATAGCTTCTGTCTGTCCGTCTGTTTGAGGGTGACTAGTATTGCTAAACTGAAGTTTAGTACCCATCTTTTTCCAGAGAGTTCTCCAAAAATGGCTAAGAAACTTAACATCACGATCAGACGTGATAGTCTTGGGAATGCCATGGAGACGAACAATGTCTTTAAAGTACAGTTCAGCAACTTGCACAGCACCATTAGTATTCTGATAAGGAGTAAAATGGGCCATCTTTGAAAATCGATCCACAACCACCATGACAGAGTCTTTCTGCCTTTGAGTTCGTGGTAATCCCAGCACAAAATCCATGCTTACATCTTCCCATGGTGCTTTTAGAACTGGTAAAGGCATGTATAATCCCGTATTTTGACCTTTGGTTTTGGCCAAATGACATATTCTGCATCTCTGTATGTGCCTGTTGATATCTCGTTCAAGTCTTGGCCAGTAGAAATTCTCTTTGACTAGAGCAACTGTTTTATCTCTACCAAAATGACCAGCTAAACCTCCATCGTGAGCTTCCCAAATTATTGCCTCTCGCAAAGAACACTGAGGGATGCACAGGGTTTTACCTCGAAATAAAAAATCATCATGTCTGTAATATTGGTGGAAAGGTTGACCTGCAGTCGCCTCCTACATTCCATGAAAATCCAAGTCATCCTGGTACAACTCCTTGACGCATTCAAACCCAACAACTTTGGCTTGAATTGTTGATAGTAATGCATGACGGCGGCTAAGAGCATCAGCTACTGAGTTTAAAATTTCAGCCTTATGTTTTATCAAAAACGGATAAGACTGTAAGATTTCACTCTAACGCGCATGCTTATGACTGATCTTCTGCTGAGAGTTTAGATACTTGAGGGCTTCATGATCAAAAAAGAGCACGAACAATGGCATAGAATTCCTTATCATAGGTAGAATATTTGAGCTTAGCATCGTTAAGCTTCTCACTGAAGAAAGCAATTGGATGGCCTTCTTGACTCATGACGGCACCAATTCCAGTGTTAGAGGCGTCACAACTGACCTTAAACACTTGGTCAAAATTAGGAAGGGCTAGCACAGGAGTTTCTGTCAAGCGTTTCTTCAGTTCTTCGAAACTTTTCTAAGCTTTCTCTGTCCATTGGAACTTGTCTCCCTTGATGCAATCCGTGAGGGGTGCGGCAATGGAACTGAAGTTTTGAATGAATCGCCTATAGAAGGAAGCTAATCCGTGGAAACTTCTAACTTCTTTGATGGATTGCGGTGTTGTCCAACTATTAATGGCTTTAATTTTGCTTGGATCAACCCGTACACCCTCTGCAGTGATAATATAGCCCAGAAAAATAACTTCATTTGTCAAAAAAGTACACTTCTTCAAATTAGCATAAAGTTTCTGCTCTCGAAGAATTTGCAACACTTGTCGTAAATGCTCCAAATGGTCCGTTAGGCTTTTGCTGTAGATAAGAATGTCGTCAAAGTAAACAACAACAAACTTGCCAATGAAAGGGCGAAGGACCTTATTCATCAAGCGCATAAATGTACTAGGAGCGTTTGTTAACCCAAATGGCATCACATTCCATTCGTACAACCCATCTCTAGTTTTGAAAGCTGTCTTCCATTCATCTCCAGGGCGAATTCGGATTTGATGGTAGCCGCTACGAAGGTCAATCTTAGAGAAAGTAGTAGAGCCATATAATTGGTTGAGCATGTCATCAAGTCTGGGTATCAAAAACCGATACTTAATTGTGATCTTGTTGACTGTACGGAAATCTATGCACATTCTCCAACTTCCATCTTTCTTGGGGACTAGGAGTACAGGTACAGCATAAGGGCTGACACTTTCTCGGATTAATCCCTTTTTCAGCAATTCTTCAATTGGTCTTTGAACTTCAGCATTTTCTCGAGGCCTTATTCTGTAAGCTGGCCGGTTAGGAATTACTGCTCATGGAATGAAATCCATAGCATGTTGAATGTCTCACATGGGTGGTAATCCTGGTGGCATTTAATTTGGAATTACATCAGGAAACTCATATAATAATGGCTACACTTCACATGGAATGTCAGTTCTGTTATTTGCCTCAAGCAAGAGAAGAAAACCCATTACTTGGCTTTCTGTTTTGTTCACCTTCTCGACTAAAGACACTAATGGTTTGGATTCATTTTTGCCTTTATTGTGTTTATCAGGTGGCAAAGGAGTGAGCTGGATCTTCACGCCATCCTTCTAAAAGGAATATGTGTTTGCGTGACCGTCATACAGAACATGTCGATCATATTGCCATGGTCTCCCCAGAAGAAGATGACAGGCATCCATGGGAACAACATCACACCAAACTTCATCATGATACCTTTTACCGATAGAATAAGTAATAAGGCATCGTTTTGAAACTCTTACCTCATTATCCTGGTTAAGCCATTAGAGCTTGTAAGGGAACGGATGATTGTGAGTCTGTAGATGCAACTTTTCTACCATATAGTTGGAAACTACATTTTCACAGCTTCCGTTGTCAATGATGACGTCACAGACTTTACCTCGAATAGTGCAACGAGTATGAAAAATCTTGTGACGTAGCCAAGGCTCTTCTTTCACGGTTGTTGTATGCAGACTTCTCCTAATCACAAGTGATTCACCGTGATCAGTAGGAGTAACTTCCTCATCAAATACTGGCTCCTTATCAAATATTGGTTCTGTTTCAGGCATAGGCTCCCTTTCTTCTTCAAATACTGTAGAAGCTTCTCCTTCAATATTCGTGACAACTCTGTGGTTAGGGCAGTTAGAAGCGATATGACCGAACCCTTGACATTTGAAACATTTAGGTGCTTTGGAGCTGAATTCCCTAGTAGCCTTAGGTGGAGGTGTGTTTGAAGAGCTAGGATGATGCATTTGTGGTTTATTCCCATAAAAAGGAATTCTGGTTGAGGAGGATGGTTGGTACGGAGGCCTTTTGGGCTGCTACTTCTCGATACGGATGGCTAAATGAATGACGTCGTCCAGAGTCCAGTATTGCTGGAGTTGTACTGGATGAGCGATGTTCGTATTTAACCCTCCGAGATAATGAGCTATTGTTTGCTCCTCCCTTTCTTGTATATCACATTTCATCATAAATTTCTCAAATTCCCTGGTATATTCCTCTACAGACATAGCCTTTTGGCGGAGATTATGTAACTGAAGGAAATTATCTTGATAATAATTTTCTGGAAGAAACTTACGTGAGAGCTCGCGTCGCATCTTGTCCCACATTCGTATCTTGCTCTTTCCTTCTCTTTCACGCCTTCTTTTGAGATTCTCCCACCATATGGAGGCATGTTTCTTCAGTTTGATGGCGACAATTTTAACTTTCTACTCATCTGGAATCTCTTTGTACTCAAAGACTCGTTCAACTGTTTGTAGACAGTCAATGAATTCATCCGGTTGGAGTCTTCTCTCGAATTCAGGAATGTCTACCTTAATGTCATTAAGGCGGAATAGTTGTTGTCGAGGATGATGACGGTAGTCAGGGGATGACGAACTGTGGCTATTCAAATCATCTTCTGAGTGGTCCCTACAAGTTTCGAGCAAGGCTTGTTGTTATGCTATAGTGGCCTCTAGTTCTTGAATCAGGCGTCTCATCTCCTCCATCTCAATCTCGTGTCAATTCCTATGTCTTGGAGGCATTTTGTAGTTTGTTTGACAGGTTATGACTTAAGTACGCAGTTATTAGGTACAAGATAGAAGGGTGGGGAAGGGAAAAGTTAGGGGTAAAAGAGGAAATTTGGGCAATTAGGGGCAACAATGTAATATTGGGCAGAATCTGGGGTCAAAATGCAATTTCAGAACATTCAGGGGCCTGAAATGTAATTTTGGCAGAATCTGGGGGTCAAAAATGCAATTTCAAAAAGTTCAAGGGTCTGAAATGTAATTTTGGCATAATCTGGGGTCAAAATGCAATTTCAGCAAGTTCAGCGGTCTGAAATGTAATTTTGGCAAAATTTGGGAGTCAAAATGTAATTTCAGAAAGTTCAGGGGTCTAAATGTAATTTTGACAGAATCTGGGGTCAAAATGCAATTTTAGAAAGTTCAGGGGCCAACATGTAATTTTGACAGAATATCGGGGTCACAATATAATTTCTGAAAGTTCAGGGGTCAAAATTTAATTTTGGCAGAATTTAGGGCACAAAATGTAATTTTAACAAAATTCTGGCAGATCGTTATTCTGACGTGGCTAGAGTGACACATGTCAGTCAGGGATTGGCTGAACTGGCGTTGACTGAAGACGTGGACGCTGACTAGACTGATGACACAGCAGATACTGACGGCGATGATTACATGGCGTTGGTGACACGTGGCAGTCAGCGAGTGGACCAGCTATCAGTGACTGGACGGACGTGCTGACGTGGCGGGTGACGTGGGTCGTCTTCAACCTCACGACAGCGCGTGGCCGGAGCGTGTCTCCGTTGACGGCGCGTGTGACATAAAGGCGGCGCGTGAGGGCGGTTCACGGTGGTGGTCAAAGCCTGTTCTGGGTTTTGGGACCTTCTGAAGACGATGGCGGGCTCAGATTTCTAAAAAAAAGTCGGTAGGATGGAGTTCGCACACCCTGTTTCTCCAACTTTTTTTTTCTCTCAACCTATTCCTCACTCTCTCATTTTCTCTCCCTCTGGAACAAGGCTCTAATACTAAATGGTTCAGAAACCATACACTCAATTTTCTTAACTTCTCTGAATGAATTACAATGAACTTCAACATACCTATTTATATTGCTAAGAAAGAGACATAATGATAAACTTAAAACACCATGATTAACTAAAGCAAAAAGAGACATGATTTAATCAGTCAAAAGGGAGTTAATTGGTCAAAAGGCAGCCAACAACTCCACCACAACCACCGCATTACACCGAAGGGTTTGCTACTGTTTCACATAGACAAGATGCCAATTCATAGAAGTAGTTTATAGAGAGATATAATCTAATTCAAAATTCAAAATATGAAATTCAAATAGCTAATATCCCTAGATTATAGGAACTAAATCCTAATTGTGGATATTCCACTTATTTCTTAAATATCTAAGATGATGATGATGATGATTAATCCTTAATCAGTCCTGAGACGTTTGTTTTTCCTGGAGTAAATCAGCCTATAGCGATCTGAGTTGCTATCAAAACATCTATGATATTAGATGAAATCAAGTTGCCATTGTACCGGGTTCTGCAAGATAAATATTATAATTATAGTACTGGAATGGAGTACTTGCTTGTCAATTCTATATGATGCAAGTGAGGGATCATTCTGGAAACTTGCATAGATCCAGGGATGTGCATAAGGCAGTAGACTGCACAGAGTTAACAAGCAGGTAAAGGATAACTGGTACAATGATTGAATGAAGTTCATCAACAGACTTGTCACCGTATTCTGTTCAAAGGTGTTTTGGGCCATTGGCAATCGGAGCATCTTATCAGTACAGTCAAGAAAATCCTACAAGCCACTGAAAAGCTTAGAGAAGAAGAATAAGCTAATTTAGAAAACTTTAATCTGTTAAGATGCTCCTCAAATAGAGATAAAAGAGGGTGAGGTGCAGGAGGCAAGCTGTTGCAGCGAATACGACGAGAGTTCTTTGTGTTCAAAACTTTGAGATTTAATTGTCAACAATCTTCTTTGTACATAGCAAACAAATAGAGAGAGACAAGAAGCATATATTCCTCTTCAAATGTCACAAAGTCGGAATCCAGTGAGATTACCTTAACTTGTTTTGTGAATTCCCTAACTTGTTTTGTTGATCTAGGAACAAGGGATGATCAAAACAATGGACTTATGATGTAGTTTACATTGAGATATAGAACTCAACAGAGGGAATTATAGATTGCATGCATGTCCAGCCACTAACATGTAGCCTACTCTAGATTCTTCTAGACATAAGAGAATCACTACTATAAAAAACACAAGTTGTGGTTCTTAATTTAAAGAACACTATGGCAGTTGAGAAACATCACAGCTTCCAGTACCATTAAAACAAGCTACGACGCTCTTGAATATATGGAAGCGTCGTAGCTTGATTATTTAATTTTTTTTAAAATTATAATTCTATGGCACTTTTTCAGGGAAGTGTCATAGGAAGTCTTTTTTAAAAAAAAATCATAATTATTTTATTTTCCTTATGTAAACCACCATTTACAATTCAAAATACATCAATTATTTTATTTTATTTTAATGGGGTTACATCATTTAATTACAAAAGGAGATGTAGGTTTAACACCAATATACATACTTTCATTTGAAAGAGAATTACACATGATTTAGTGAATCAAATACTAATTAGGATAGAAACCAATTACATGATTTCCATAATGTTTCATCTATCATAGCTATGGAAATTGTGATTAATACACCAAAAGTTTCTAAATCATAGTAACTTCACCTTAGCTGTTATCCAAGTTAGGTTTACCCTTTAGTTGGCCAAATATACTTATTTGGATAGTCCAATTGTCATCCACTACATTTTTTTTTTCCAAGTTAGATTTATAAACAAGGGTTTTCAATAAAATGCACCCCATCTGAATGATTGGAGAAAATCAAAGAGGTGAAAGCATCTCGTACATTGAAGAAAAAATTGAAGAGGTGCCTTTTCACCTCGACATCGCTGGGGTATGGCGACGAATGGTTACCAATAGCCTTGTTCTAGGAAATTTGGCTCAGTGCATCTTGAATCCAGTAATTGAATCTTTTTGTTCATTACTCTTTAGTGAACGTGAGCTCCTCCCCCTCCATCTATAGCTTCTTTTGCAATGTCAGTCACGTTGCCAACACAGCATATTTGGTCAACTAACAATCAAACTTAATCTTCATAATGGTCAGGATGACATTACTACAATTTGGAAACTTTTAGGGCAATGTTGAACCCAAAAAATTTCTAGGGCAGCATTGCCCATGAGTGAATTTTAGGGTAAATTTGCATCTTAACAAAAATGACATTGATGACATAAGGATCTGCCAGCACTAATAGTCAACTTGAACCTAGATAACAGTCGAGGCCAAATTGTTATGATTTAGAAACTTTCAGGGTGATATTGCTTCAAGAAATCATCAGGGGCAAAATTAAGAGTTTTTGACAACTTCTAGGGCAAAAATGGACTTTAACCTTTTCTTTAAATAGGAAGATAATAAAGAATATTGACCATACTTTTCACAATATTGCTCCAACTTAACATGCTAGTTATGAGTCTTTAAAACGATTGTCTTTGGTAAATTTTTTTTCTGCCCCAAATCATGTTTTTCTCCTACTAATTTTGGAGTGAGATTTGAAATTAATACAAAAACAAGTCTGATATACTACATAGGAAGTATTTGAGGAAGAAGGAAGAAGGATACCCGATTTGAATTTTTTTGGTATATATTCACTGGCAAAATTGTTTAGTTGCATTCATAAACAAGTAAGGAACTCTCATATCAAAATCAGTAATTGGTGGAAGAGAAGAGAAACTCTTGTTCGAATCAATTGGCTTTGAAGCTGCTCAATGCCTCCCTCTAAATTTTCCATGTGATTCAGAAAATCCTCAACTAACCACTTTAAGGTTTGTGAGTGTTATGACCCTCCTCTAAACAAGAATATGATGGGACTAAACAACAGAAATAAATAACAATAGGGTGAGAAAACACTTTGAGATGGATAATACTATTAGAAGGAAAACAAATCACATTCAGGAATGAAACACTGAACGGTTACACACACACATCAGCTAAATCGATAACAGCCACAGATTACTGCACTAGGGATAACGGGGAACAAACGATACAAAACACAACACACAGACACTAGAAAATTCTTGGCACACAAATTTCTTGGCATGTAACATGTGAATGTTGCAAGTGATCTATACCCAAATCTACCCCAAATCAAATACAGCACAAAGAAAGTAAATTAAAAAAGAATAAATAATAAATAAATAAAAATTTACTATGGGAGACTTTATTTGAGATGAAAACTTAGGACCTGTGTACCTTGTGAAAATTTCACTATTTGCATTTTAACTTTTTGCCAAAAAAGGAAAACAGCTTTGCTTTTAGCTATGAGGTTTTAAGTAAGTCAACTGAAATAAGTTTCATAAACATTAATGCTGTCTCATAAACAGGAACACTATAGCTAGGAATTTCCTTTTTCTTTTTCCTTCACACATGCAATAATCTTATCTGTATTCTATTTATACTACACCATGCAAGGGTGACATTTCATGTCTTTCTCTGTTTAATGTACCTATTAAATTGCCCCTTGCCTCCACTTGTTGCCAAATAATCTTTAGCATTATTTTAGGCGGGTTTTGCAAAACTCTGTGAAGTTGATCCATTAGTTGCCTATTGACCTATAAACAAAGCCAACAGACCGCACATTGTTCGACGTAGTTATAGCATAATAAAATATTTGAACCAGTTACTCTTGCATGTGATGACCATAAAAGTTTATGTGGATGCTTTGATTCCATTTGATTTGAATTCAGTGATTGAAATTCGATGTGTTTCGGGTAGAACTAGATAGTAACTTTACAGGTTGACCAAGAAAATAAACCAATGGTCATTATGTTTTTCATTAAAGGAAACAAAAATGGAGAACTAATATTTGCAAGGTTGGAAAGAAGAAAGATGATCAAAAAGCAATAAAGTGATTCCAAGATAACATAATCTCAGTAAAGAACAGTATTATTAATCACATTCATGTATAAGTATGTGTTAGACACTCATGGGGGAAAATTGAATTTGAGTGTCCAGAGTTATCCTAAATATTCTGTGTAACTAGTTGTTGAAGATGTTGAGAAGGGAAACTCTGTTTCTGATAAGTTTCCTTGAAAGGCATTCAACTCCTATTTCTAGATCTTCAATGCACATCTCCAAATTTTCCAAATCTCCTTGAACACTGTCTGTGCATGAATGCTTTTTTTGACTGATAAGAGACTTCAAAGCTGAATCCACCTTCTCAAATTCATTTGTGATTGTTTCATGAGAGTCACAAGCTACTTTTTTTGGCTGCATCAACTTGGAAATTGCAGACCATCTGCTTTGTTTTGATCGCCCCTTTGGATCGGAGATGAAACACAACAAAGATTCTAATGTGCTCACAGGGACTGATTCTGCTTCTTTCAACATGCTAAACATGTCATTTTCCCGGGCTGCAGAAGAAACGATGAGGTCATTTCTTATTCCTTTGATATCTCTTAAGGCATTCTGAATTACTTTCTTCGCATTCTTCCTAGAAGCCAAATAATTTGCAGCCCCAGCTGTGAATATTGCAGCTTCAGCTCCTCTTCTTCTCAGGGCTGACCGAACTTCGTACACGGACTCCTTTGACCGTGCAAGACAATCTTTAGCAGTAGTACAGATATCCAAAAGCCTAAGAGATCCATCCAGTAGTTCATCAACCCATTTTTGGGTGCAATCCTGTGCTAAGACTTGTTGGGTGGTTGACAATTGAAGAAACTTGTCACAAGAGTCTTGTAAATCCTGGAGGCCACTGAGTTTGTGGATTAAAGAGGATGAAGAAGAAGAGGCAGAATCAAAAGACTTTAATCTGTTCAGGTGCTCCTCAAATTGTAATATAATGGGGTGAGGAGCCGTCGGAAAGCTATTGGAGCGTACATGCAGAAAGACCTTTGAGTTTGATTTAATGGCTGCCATTTTCTTTTTCTTAGAAAATAGAAGGCTTGGAAATGAGAAATGAAACTTCTTGTAAACTGGTGAGTTTCAGCTGTATGCATCTTGTTCTTATATAGACAAAGAATAAAGGGAGACAAGAAGAATATTTATCTTTGTGCTTCCATTGCATTGTTTTCTCAATGTTTCCCGCACAACAAACTTACCAACTCATTCATCAGTTTTTGGGTTGGGAATCACGAGAATCCATGTGCTGCAGATTCAAAGTCTTTGACAATATCTCCTCTATTTCAACTACAACTGTGTGTTCCAGCATGGCATACCATTGGAGTGAGCATCATATAGGATCTTTTGTCTGTGGGAGGGCTTGTTTTTTATCATTAAATTATCTCTATTCAAATAACTTGAATGTGTCCCAGTGGCAACATCTGTGGTTTAAAAAAAAAAAAAGGAGTCTCTTCATCTTTGAAGATTTTGGTCATATATGGGTGGCGATGTTTATGCAGGTTTGTTGATTCAGTGTCCTTCAATTAAAATAGATGGTCATAAACAGGAAGCTGGCACTGATGTATTTGCAGCGCTAGGATGGAACATAGTCATTATGATAAAATGATAAAGAAATAGAAAAATAAAACTCACAACAGAGTGTATGTTACTGAAAATGGAGGACAAGTTCCAGTATTGTTTATTATGTTGCTAATAAGAAGAGCGACAAATTATCACATGCTAACATGATTCTGTTGGAGCTATTCTGTCCAACTATTCATCTTCTATGTTTGTTTATATTCATCTTCTGTCCAACTATTCATCTTCTATTCTGTCCAACAAATTATCACATGCTAACATTTGACCTCCACATATTCATGTTTCTGAATTCTGATGGCATGCAGAAAGGACTGTAAAGTGTAGCTGCTATTGGTTTTTGTACAGTTTCTGAGGTACTTAGACCCTTTTAAGAACTGTTTTTTCCTTCTCTGCTCTGGATTCTAATCATACACTATCGTTTGAATTTTAGTAATTTATGATGGTGGAGAAGACTAGAAAGTTTTAGTACTCTTAAGATTTGGATTTCATCATTAATCCCTGTTGCATGAATTATTGATTATATAATCAGAAAGTAAGCTCTTATTAGAAGAGGTGACTTCATAAACATTCCCTCTTCAGTGAATTCTGCAATTCCACATAGGTAGTATAGAAGATGAACATACTTGAATATGGAGGTGACTTCTTAAACATTGTCTCTTTAGTGAATTATTGTTCATGACTAGAATTACATTTCTTGAATATGGAGAGTGAGCTCAATCTGAAAAAAAGGAGCTTGGATACTGATGCTGATGCTGATGCTGTTGCTGTTGCCAGTGATGGCTCTGTAAAATCTCTCATGAACAATACTGAAACTGTAGATAATTTGATCATGAAGGGCCATGAGGCTTTTGATCCTAACAAGAGATTGGCTCTATCTCTCTGAAACTGTATAGGGATCCGATTGCTGAAGATGAATGAATTAACAGAATGTTTGGAGGATTACACATCAGAGAAGACTGTTCTAAATTATATGATAAATGATTTGCGAGCATGATATGGCAAGCTACAGCATTGTGATGGTAGATAAGGCTATTGTCACAAAGTTGGAAGACTGTGAGACTACCTTGACTTGGATTTTAAACCTAACATGGTGTTATGAGTCCTACATCAGTAGGATCACCTTGAAAGAAAGGCTTTATAAGGCCTTGAGTTTCCCAACTCTAATAATGTTTTAGAAGTGTGGTTCTCCTAAGGACTTGTGCTCATTAAAATGTTGCTTTCGTTGAGAGTCGGCAACCAAAGAGGGCCAACCAGCAAGAAGTCGAGTGAAGCACTGTAGTGTGGTCCTTCTTTGACGTCCCCTCTCAAGGGGGACTCATGACCTTGAGAGAGGGACCTTATAGACTCATTGTCATGAGTCCATATCGGAAGGGTTACCTTGAGAGAGGGACCTTACAAGGGTGTTAGGTTCCCCAATTCCAACAGCTAACTTTTCAGGTGTAATTCTCCCAAAGACTTGTGCCTGTTACACATAGCATTTTGTTTGATCATTGCCTCATCATAGACACCAAGCTTCCTATCTCATCTTAAAATTTTTGACTTGGGAATCACACGAGAGTTCTCCTACAATGGCATCGTCCACAGATGGTATTCCTCTTACATGTCTCCTGCATCTTAAAAACTCTCATAACTCAAAACTTTTAAACACCATGTGGACAGGCCATTATATTAAGCATTAATGGGATGCTATGTGAAGAGAAAGAAGTGCAGTTTCTGTCATATAATACCACTTGGCCCTTAAATTTTTCTTCTTAATTTATAGCAATTTGTTCTTCTGGAGGAACATTTTTTGATGGCGATGCTCATGCACTGTTTCTCATCTAAATATCAATATGATTGGTGTTCAAGCCAATTCACATGGTACCCTGCTTGACTTAAATCATAAAGATTAAACTTCATACATTGTTGTTCCCATGGTTCGATTTAAATAATTTAATAAATGATCGATGGTATGCAAGTTGCTAATGATGAATTTAACTACTTTAAAATAAGGTGAGAAAATTGTCAATCTAGTTTCGTGGTTTTATTTTTTCTTATCCCATATGAAATTATTGTACCCATGACTTTATCTGCCCTTCAAACTAACTTCTGCTGTTGTTGTCGCCATTACTACTATTTGTAAGGAAAGTTGATTTATAAGTAAAACAGAGAACAAACCAAAAGCCTGAAATAGATTTGGAAAGGCAATTGGGGAGCTAAATAAATAATAAACTCTTTATTTTTCAGAAAAGGATAATTATTTGTGATTTGATTATATTTGACATTTTTTACATTTGTATATTAATTATTAAAATAAAATAAGTTGCCATTGTTTTTTTTTTCAAAAAAGTATTACCTCATCAATTCATCCCTGTCAAACAATTTGAGAAACGGGTAGAAAAGTAACAGAGACTTGAGTGAAGTTAAAATCATTGAGACCTTGAACAATTTTACCCTTTTATTTTTTTTAAAATAAAATAAATGCCAGATTTAATGTGACGTAACGACATGAAGAATGAGGTATAATTTTCCCAACAAGTTCTTCGCAATTTTAAAATCGTTATGGGAGAGAGTGATTTCAAGTGTAGATTTTAAGAAATACTTTTCACCACCTAGAATTTAGACAATTTCTTTGAGTGTTTGGAGTATTTGCGTAAATTTGTCAATGAATAAGATATGGAGTTGGGGATGGAACACTTCATAACTATATCGTGCTTCATAAATCACCAAAATAATCAATATCTGCAGTCTGTGTTTGTTTCTCTGATACATTACTCTCCAAACCTTCATGTCTCCAAATCCATCTGGTGAAACTATTTCATAGATGCTGCATAGACAAGCACAGGTAATAAAATAGAAATGGCTGCAGATGTGAGTTCATCTTAAAATAATTTACAGGCATCCAATACCATAAAATATATTTTAAGTAACACTGGATATTATAAAGAACTCCATTAATCAAATGATGTAGATAAAAAATTATTTATAGACAATAAATATGTAAAACTCGTAACTTCTTTCTTAAAAATACCCTTATTTATAAGTAGGAAGGGATTAAGAGAGAACAAGAAAGGCTTAAAAAGAGATATGTGAAAATGAGAGAATGTGTGGTTGTGAGAGGGTGTGAGTGAAGGGAATGAAAATTAGAATGAAGGATCCAAAGGAAAAGATATTTAGGAAGAAAGGCCATAAAAATTGTAACTATTTAGAAGGGCTAAATATAAAAATATAAAATTAAAAATACTAAATTTCACTAAATTTAGTATTTTTAATTTTATTAACATTAAATGAATTCTATTTTTAAAATTAATAAAAAAATTCTAAGTTTCACTAAATGAGACAATAATTTTCTCAATTTTCATTTTTCATAATTTACATAGATATCTATGAAAACAAATTACACATTCTTCAATTTTGTAAGCATTAAAAATTTTTTGAATCGACAAAAAATTAATTAAAAATAGAATTATATAATTTTAATAAAACTCAAGGTCTTTTATAATTTATCATATATGTTAAATCAAGAAATTTTATATGATTTATTTTTGTTTTAAAAGCAATTTGTGTGGGCTAAAAAATTCATTTAATGTTAATAAAATTAAAAAAATCTAAGTAATCTTCTATTATATCCTAAAACATGTGAAATGAGTTTAGTTTTTATTTTTATAAAAAAACTTAATTGATATCAAAATTAATATAAATCGAGCAATTTGATGAGATAAATTGATGAAAAATAAAAATTAAAAAAATATATGAGTTTAATCATTGTTAATGAAATAATATATTGAAAATTAAAAAAAAAAAAAAGATAACATATCATGATGGATGATTTTAGTTTTAATTTTATTTATTTTTTTCATTATAAATATAAGAGATAATAGAGGAGGTTTGGTTAAAGGCAATTTAATAATTTTATATTTATATTATGATGTTTGGTCCTTCTAAGTAATTATAATTTTATGATTTTTTTATAATAAATATTATTTTCTCTAGGTCCTTTATTTTAATTTTCTCATGAGTGAATGCAATAAATATAATAATAGTAATATAAGTAATTAAATGAGGACAAAATGAGAAGTTAACAAAGGAAATTTGAGATTTTTTTTAAATGTCTCTTATAAATGGGAACAAGTCATAGGTTATAGTTGTTTCTTATAAAAAAAAAACAAGTGGATTAATTTTTAGTGCATTCAATATCCTAGAGTATTTGCCACTAACATTTAGTATCCTAAAATATTTTTTTTTGTAAAAATTTTCCCTCATGTATTTTATATTTTCTTAGTATGCGTTTGAATTAGTTTTTAGAGAATAGTTTTTATAATTTATAAGATAAGTATGTAAGATGAGTTTTATCTTGACTTACGGAGAAGGGCTTTTTGAAATTATGGTTTCTGAATTATTCAAACGCTCACATAATAACAAATAGCAATGAACACTCTAAGTAATGAAAAATACTTTAACATATATCTCAAAATAATGAAATTCAGAGTATTGGATGTAACTTAACATACTCCTCTCGTCTTATTTATAAGTAAAAGAGAAGAAATTTTTTGGGAAAATTCCAAAAAACTACACTCAAAATATAAAAAGGATAAATCAGTACATCGAAATTCAGAAAAGACAAATCAGGCGGTGTCAGAAAAAGGAGGAATCTGTCCTTTTGAAATTTCGGCCAAATTACGAAAATGCCCTTCAACACTTCATACACACTTCAAAATAACAACATAATCATCGCAATTAACACCTTCGGATTCGGTATTAACAACTGCAATTCTTCTTTTACAATTAACAAATTTCAGGACCAATAACAACACATATCTCGCCATTAACAACTCCGGATTCGATATTAACAACTCAAATTTCTTCTTTCAATACTTAACAAGTTTCAGGGCCAATAACAACACTCACCTCGTCATTAACAACTCATGATTCACCATTAACAACTTCTATGTTGTTATTGCAACTGAGGGCTGAAGGACATTTTCGTAATTTGGCCGAAATTTCAAAAGGACAGATTCCTCCTTTTTTCTGACACCCACCTGATTCGTCTTTTTTGAATTTTGATGTACTAATTTATCCTTTTTATATTTTGAGTGTAGTTTTTTGGAATTTTCCTAAATTTTGTTATCCTAATCATAATGATAGGGAGAAATTTTGCATATTAATGTATACTTTTACTCTTTATTTATTATTCATTTTTATATTTACTTTATTTTAGACACAGTAATTTACTGAGTTAATATAATATTTGATTTTTTAAATTTATTCTTATTTTAGTTTTGGTTTTTTTTTTTGTTTTAAAACCAGAGATTTTGATCTCTCATATTTCATTCATATTAAAATATTGGCCCCTATCTTTAAGTAAAAATCTGGACCATATTATCCCTTGAGAGGCCAAAATTTCTTGTTTGAAATATGAGAGATCAAAATTAAATTGAAGGTAAATTTAAAAGATTAAATATTATATTATCCTGGTTTTATTTTTCATCTGTTGGGTCTTCTGACTCCATCCCGAACATAGCCCTATAGGGTTAACCCGAATTGGCTGATGCCGGGTGCGGTGAGGTGTGAAGCAAGAGTGAAGCTGGATCCTTCTACAGCTGACCCTTCGAAGACGACTCTCAGAGCCGTGCCGGCGTTCAAACTCTTCTCCGACTGTAGGGCAACTCGCGCTCTCGTCTCTCAGAATTCAATCTCTTCCACTCTGACATTTACATATCGTAAAACGGTGTCGTTTTGCAGTATCAGTGGCCTCTACAATCGCAGCAGAGATCAAAAAAGCCCTAAACCTTACCGTTCAACGGAATTTCTTCATCCTTCTGCCACCGGCAACGCGACCGACGACTTTGCCCCCTTCAGCCGGCGACTGGGATCACCAGTAAGGAGGACACCAACCATTCCGTCGATTCGTCAGTTCTTCTTCCTCCTCCTTCCTAGCAACGGGTACAGTTCTTATCTCCTTCCCCTGCATAGTTTGGTTTCATTTTTCAATATGCAATTCCCCTAATATGTATACTCTACAATTCAATGGGACCAAAAACAAATTCTCTACTATTCAACTCACTATCTCTTACTTGTTCTGATCTCGACATGCACGCACTACTGTTGGTAGATTGAATCTTTACTATGGAGCATTGCTGCTTGATTTAAATTAGTTTGGTAAACATTGAGAATCCTATCAATCATTGAAGAACTAGTCTTTAAATTCTGAGTGAGAGTTTACGGATTGAGAGTTGACTGCTATTTATATGTCCTGTGGTTATCCTTTATCTATTTTTACCAACTCATTCACTTAGTATTTCTTTTCAGGGCTTGTGGCATTTTATTGTGACTGGAGAAGCCAACTTTTTATCGAGTGTAAAGTCACAAGTTTGAGACTTTCTTTTGAAAAAATTGGTGACAATTTTGAGACTTCCATAAAACATGCTAACAATTGTGTGACCCTTGACTAATACATGTTTTATAAATTTGAATGTTTTGGAGTATCATTATTGTTAAAATGATAACTATTGCAAAGTTAGGTGGTTAGGAAAACTTGCTCACTTGTACACACCCAGATGCTCATGTGCGTCCACACTCAACTATAGCTATATTTGTAGCAACCCCTATAATCTTAAATTCATACTGACTTGAATGAACCTGAGTAGGAAGGATACATGCAACTCAAGATATTGGTATGGAATAACTACATGGTTTCTAGACAATAGTAAACTCTCAATCCTTTCACTCTCACTCTTAATTTACAGACTGACCCCAGATTTTATAGGCTTCTCAACAATTACAAAACCATTTTAAATTAGCAAGCTATGCTAATTAGTATTGTTGGTGATGTTTACACGATTTGAACTATGGTTATTGGTTGGACTGTGATCTGATATTGAGCTCCAACTGCATGAAGAAGCATATGGTGAATGCTAGATAAAGAGTTAGTTCATGTTGATTAGTTCAATGTATTGTAAAGCATCTTGTAACATTCTGATATTATATTTTGTCAAAGGCAGTTTATTTAAAAGGCTATTTTTCTATATATCTGGAGATTTATGTTAAATTTGGATTACCACTGTTAGCTGATCAGCATAATCAATGAGATTTGATGGCCTCAGGGAAAATATTGATGGAATTTTTTCACAAAGTATTTCCATGGACAGTAATACAAATTCTAAAAGAATCTAATATACCAAGTCTCCAAAGGAATATAATTAATCTTGAAACAAACTGAGCCCAAGTCTTGACCTTCTTCTGCTGTTTTGCAGGAAATATAGATGTTGGGAAAAGCGAGGAAAGTTTCAGGGCGTGGAGAAGCTGTAGCAGCAAATTATGCTTTTGGTCCAGCTGAAGATGATATAATAATAAAGCATAGGCTTCTCACACGTACAACAACCACAAGGGGTGATCCTCCACTGAAGAAGCTTCAGAAAAAATTCACAAACTTTGTCTCTGAGACTGAAAAGGAAGACGATAACTATAATGAATGTGAAAAGCTAGCCAAAGCTTTCTTGCAGGAATTAGCCACATTTGAGATTCCACTTCTAAAGAGTAAAGCAATTGTTGAGGCCAATATTAGAGAGAAGGAAAATTTTAATGAGCTGAAAGATGAAATAAATAGGCAAATTCTGCAAGCACAGGCTGACATTGAAGATCTTAAGAAACAACTTGAAGAGAGTAAGATTGAGAGGCAGCACAAGGAGGAATGTGAAGCCATTAGGAAACTGATTGCTCTGCAGCCGCCGAGATCAGAGACACAGAAGCTTATAAATGAGTTAGAGAAAGAAATTATGGCATTAGATGCCGAGAATACAGCTGGTTCAAGACTGTTGGAGCTTCGGAAGAAACAATTTGCTCTTCTGTTGCATGTGGTATGTGAAAGCCTGAGCATGTTATGCTTGTGTGGTTGTTGTGTTTCTTTTTTTCACACGTAGTATTTTTTTGGTATTGATCGTTGTGTTCTATGTTCAAGAAAAAATAATTAGTTGGTGCTTAATCATATCCCGATTTTTTCATTAACTCAGTTTATCTTCTAAGATTACCATGACAAGTTTATGATTATTGCATTTATTTGAGCAGCACTACCTTTCCGACTCCGTTAAATTGTCTTGCTTCTCTTGTGTCCTAATCAAACTTCTTTTCCTGGAAAATAGTGGTGTCATTCATATTTAATTTTTTTAAAAAATGAATAAATAGTGAGAGTGATGTTGACGATACTGGCCATTCCCCTAAGAAGTTCGCTAATTAAAAAATCGCTGCTGATGTATTTCTTGTGATATGTTTATTGCCTTGCAGGTGGATGAGTTGCAGAACACAATAGAGGAAGAGCAGAAGAATCTTATGGAGGAGATGAGAGCAGCACCTGAAGAGCTCAAGAATGGTATAGAAGATGCAAGTGGGGGTTCAGAAGCTATGGCTGTTGACTAGCAAGTCAATTTCATATTGGTCCTGCCGATGTAACATTAGTTACTCTTCAAACATTTGATATCATCCTATAGGGTTTGTGAAACTTATGGCAGTTAGGCATGAACCTTCATTTCTATGATAGTTGAGTTTATCTATATATGCTTATGCAAGGCTAAATTTATGGAAGATGAAGTAGCAATGTACTAGTACTATCCTTGTGATGGGTTATGATGAAAGCTAATCTGCTGCGTTTTGTTATCCTTGTTTTTGTTTTGGAGTGATAGATAGTCTCAGTATTTGTTTTTTAAATAGTACTAGTACCATGATTTCAACTTTAAATATTCTCAATTTCAGAGGACCCATATTCCTAATTTAACATGGAGTTTGAGAAAGCAAGATGTGCTGCTCACAAGTGGTGAACCATGCTAATTGCTGTAGATTATACACAGATGCATTGATTTTACTATAGTTAATAAAAGAAGAGCCAAAATCGAAATTGATTTGTTGTGTCAGTTACTTCAGTTTGAACAAGAGTAGTGGCAAATGCTTTCAAATGAATTGAGGTCTTTGACTTGCTCAATTATACGGACCTGATTGAGTTTCTTGATTCTGCCATCTACTTATCTTGTTTATGTTGCACATTGGCATAGGATTGTCCCTCTTTTGATACCAAAAAAGAAAAATAATAATGTTACCTCTGGTACTACAAACTAGTTTATACATTTAAATCAGGAGGAGTAATAAAATATGAATGAAAATTATTTTTGCCTCCTTAGACAAAGGATGTTAAGAGTGGTTTTCTTGCCTAAAACTAATATCTGGTTGGGAAGAGTTCAAACCTCAGAATCAGCATGATCTCTCTCTGCTTTTCTTCTTTTTTCTTCCAACTATTTGGATCAAAATTTAATGATTCCAATTTATTGGGTTACTAGAGGTATTTATGAAGAAATAATGTTGTCCTGGAAGTCTTGAAACTCAGCAATGTTGCCCTGAAGTTAACAAATTATAAATAAATTATGTAATTGTAGTATTATTCATTTAGTTACATTCGTGGAAATTTTGAATGCATTTGTTGAACCGTAGGTCGCAATCTCCCCCCATTCATTGACTTGGTTGACCCAACTCCTCTAAAAATTAAAAATCTTATCTTCCATTAGGCCGGTTTGTTTCCTAGTACAAATCATTCTTAAATCCGTTTTGAAGGAGTCTCAATTCTCATATCAAAGCAAACCAATCTCATATCACTTTCTGAATAATTACATATAAATTGATTGCCATGTCAACCAAAGTTGGAGTTATAATAAAACCTTAGAGTAGATCTGTTTTACTCTAGTAAGGATAAAAACACAAATTTGAAGAGATGAAAACCCTTAATTTGAGCTATAAACCTTAAAAGGATTTTATTATACCCTTGATCAAATATATATACAAAAAACAAAAAGAGTAAGCCTGCTTTGTTATTACTTCATCCTTGATTGATGTTATTGTGTCTCAATTTCATCTTGTTAAATAAAAACTAAAAAATGAATCGATATACCGGGTTCGGATATGGGTTTGGGACTTAGGGCAGGCCACTGATTCTCTCTCATAGAGGTTAGATTACTAGAACTTCAATTAAAGTGACAAAGCAGATGCATCACAAGAGAAACCAAAGCAGGGCATTGAAATCAAGGAATCCTCAACTTCAAAGGATCTTAGTATAAGGAAATGGGACAGCGCAGGAAGTGAGAGACAAAGAGACAGAACTGAACCTGAAAAACAACCATGCATTTTCAAAACTTTTCCATCACTTCCAATTTCATTTGTTCCTTCAAGAAAACAAACAAGACACAATACACTTTCTTTTTATTCTTTTGGATTAAAAGACACAACAATATATTTTCTTCAATAGATTATGGTCTCGTACGGTGTATTTGACTACTCTGTCCTTAAATACAAGTCACCGTTTTTCTTTTTTATCTGTGTTGTTCCTAGTTACAAGTCTTGCTATTACAAAGGTCTAAATCTAATTAAAACATTTTTCCTAAAACATCTCTAGAGAATCAAAATTAAATTTCTTTCTTGATAAAGATGTACTTTCTAATGATGACATTCAATTGATGATAGAACTGAAAAGGGGGTAAAAACAGCATCAACTAAATTTCGGTATTTTCTTGTATGGGTATTTAGAATGAATGAGACATACAATTAGGGAGAATATTTCATGATACAGGAGAGTTTTCTTTTTTCTTTTGTTTTTAACCACTTTCATACCGTGAACATAAAAGAAAGGTTTACTCTTCCAGTACTAAATGTAGGATATAGTTACCGGATGTAGTAATTCTTAACTTGAGAGAGGTCCATCCCTCTTTAATGTTCAGAAGTCAATAAGGTTCCATTCTCATAGCCAGACTGATCCCAGTATAAAAGTAAAAAATGGATTTGCTTTTATTTTGTTTGTTTATGTTTTTTTAACTTTATGGAAGTTTCGCATGCAATAATTTAATAGTCACAACCTGCCCAATTTGTTACCTGAATCAACCACAAGATGACCTTATATGCTCTAATCCCCATAGGCTGTGTTTCCTATTACAAATAATTCTTAGAACAGAATTGAAAGCAGTCCTTGCTTGTTTTTATTTCATAGCAAAGCAATCTGACATATGGCTTCATCATCTTCCGCTAACTCATCTTCTAAATCTCCAAAGAAATATGATGTTTTTATTAGCTTGAGAGGCGAGGACACCCGCTTCAATTTCACCAGCCATCTTCATGATGCTCTTCGAAGAAACCAAATAGAAACATACATCGACTACAGGCTCGAAAAAGGAGATGAGGTATGGCCATCTCTTGAGAGAGCTATTGAAGATTCAACTCTATTCCTTGTGATCTTCTCAGAAAACTATGCATCTTCCACATGGTGCTTGAAGGAGCTTACAAAATTATTCGACTGCTCCAAAAATCAAGATCACCTTGTTATTCCAGTGTTCTATAGGGTAGATCCTTCACAAGTGAGGAAGCAGTCTGGGAGTTACCAGAAAGCATTTGAAGAACATGAGAACAAAGGCATCAACAAGCGCCAACTGCAAATCTGGAGAGAGGCTCTCACTCATGCTGCCAATTTAGCTGGTTGGGATTGCAACTTCGATAGGTAACTATATGCTTATGATCTTTCTCTTATCATGTTCTTCCATGCATGGGGATCAATTTATTAAATCAATCTTTGAGCTTCTGATGGAAGTTTATAATCATTAAGAGAGTAGTAGCTTAACCAGTTTATATTAGGTCTATCAACATTATTGTTATGATATTTTCATCAAAATCCCCGTCTCACTTTGCTCATAACCATGCATTCATAGTCAAAAAATGAAGCTGAAATTTTTATATCTAGTTTAAGTCATCTAATAAAAGTAATATTCTCAAGAAAATTATTTATGCAACTTTTAAAAATTGGAAAATCTTCAAAGCTGCATGTAATGAGGAATAGTTCAAAATTTGAAGAGACAATGTGGTATTAAACTTGGTGCGCCTTTACTTTTCAATGGTATGCAGGAATGAAGCGGAGCTAATTAAAGAAATAATGAATTGTGTTGTAACAAAGTTGGGCCCTAAGTATCAAAGTGAAGATTATCTAAAAGGCTTGATTGGAATCCATAAAAGAATGGCATACGTAGAGTTTTTGTTGGACAATGGCTCAAACAATGTCCAATTTATTGCCATTTGGGGTATGGGTGGTATAGGCAAAACAACTCTTGTAAAAGCATTGTTTCACAAATTGCGTTTTACTTATGAAGGGTTTTGCTTTTTGGCTAATGTAAGGGAAGAATCAAAGAAATATGGAATAGATTCTTTAAGGGAAAAACTTATTTTGAAGTTATTAAGGGATAGGGAATCTCCCATTGGCATGCTTGATGCAATATATCCTTATGCTATGAGTAGACTTGGTCGGAAAAAAGTTTTCATTGTTCTTGATGACGTTGATGATTTCGAGCAATTAAAAATTTTAGCCAAAAAACATGAGTTTGGATTAGGCAGTAAAATCTTGATAACAACTAGAGATAAGCAAGTGCTTGGTAATGAAGTAGATGATGTATATATGCTTGAGGCTTTGAATCGTGATGAAGCTTTTGATCTATTCTCCATCAATGCCTTTAGAAATGACTATGTTGACCCAAAGTTAAGAGAGTTAGCAGTACAAGTGACTCAATATGCAAGTGGAAATCCATTGACCCTAAAAGTTTTAGGTTCCTTCTTGTATGGCAAAAAGCAAGTAGCATGGGAAAGCCAATTGGACAAGCTTCAAAAATTACCTTGTCCAAAAATTAATGATATCCTCAAAATGAGTTTGGAAGGACTTGATTATGAAGAAAAAAATATTTTCTTGGATATTGCATGTTTTTTCAATTATTCTGATGTGGAGGATGTAATAAAATTGTTAGATGCATGTGGATATTCAACCATTATTGGATTAAAAAGTCTTGAAGATAAAGCACTTCTTGATATTTATCATGGAAGAATATATGTGCACCATTTGATAAAAGAAATGGGTCGACAAACTGTTCGTGAAGAATCATTAAATGATCCCAAAAGACGGAGTCGGTTATGGAATTCTAAGGAAATTTCTGAAATGTTGAAGGAAAACATGGTAAGAGTGAAATTTCAATGTATATTTTTTTATCCAGGAAAATTGTTGAATTCCATTTTCTATTTGATCATCATCATCAGCATCATCTGTTTGTTTGCTTGCTTGCTTGCTAGGGAAGTGAAACCATTGAAGGCATAACTCTAAACCTATCAGAAGTTGAAGATATGTGCTTAAGTCCTCAAGCCTTTTGTTCAATGCCCAATCTAAAGTTCCTTGATTTTCATAAAAATTGCAATGTTGATGAGGTCGGGAACAAGTTACAATTTCCCTATGGGATAGAGTTTTTGCCAGATAAACTTAGACTACTGCTTTGGGTGGAATGCCCTTTAAAGTCCTTACCAGCAACATTCAAGGCTGAACATCTTGTTGAAATTGGAATGCCCAACAGCAATTTGGTAAAATTTTGGGACGGGGTGCAGGTAATTAAATTTTATATTTTTTTTACATAGAAAATAAATTATATACTTGTTGGATAATAATCTTACTTATATAGTCTCCTCATCAGTCCATCCCATATATGTAATGTTCTATCTATTGTTCTTTAATATAAAATCTCTTAAAGAATTTAATAAAACATTGATAATCACTTATTCTAAAAATGCCATTGTCTTTCACCGTCACACTAGTTAAGCTCCATCATCTTATTTATGGAGATTGTTGAATAAGTGTAATTTTGGAAAGTTGTAATTTTTATTGACAATATATAATTTTCTCAAAATAAAATAATTAATAAAGCCTTATAAAAAGGAGCAAGAGAGAGTAACTTTATTTTTGTTTTGGAATCTTACCACAAAATTTATTTTTACAGAATCTTGTGAATTTAAGCAAAATTGATCTTGCTAGATCAAGTGACTTGATTGAACTCCCAGATTTTTCCAAGGCCATACATCTTGCAGAAGTTCATCTTGACGGATGTTTAAAATTGCAGAGTGTTCATCCGTCTATTTTATCTCTCCATAGCCTTCGTCGTTTGAGGCTATATGGCTGCAAAGCCCTTACCGGCCTTACAAGCAATACCCATCTCAAATCACTTATTGATCTCAACCTGGAAGAATGCTCAAGACTGAACAAATTTTCAGTGACCTCAGAAAATTGTGAGTTTCAATTGAAGCTTTCTGGAACATCCATCAATGATGAGTTGTGCTCATCAAGTGGGCATCTCAGCAAAATTGATTCATTGTTTCTAGACGAATGTGAAAGTGTGAAGAGTCTTCCCAACAAGTTGGTTGACCTACGGAACCTTCGACGTCTTCAGGCGAATCGTTGTAATAAGCTAGCACCAAATCTACGTTCCATATTTGATGAGGTACGTGCTTTGGAAGTTCTACGGCTGGAGTATTGTAGTGAATTATTTGAACTGCCTGACAATATTAGCTTGTTGTCGTCCTTACGTGAGTTACGCCTCACAGGAACTAATATAGAGACTTTGCCTTTAAGCATCAAACACCTTTCAAGATTGCAACAAATTTTCTTGAATGGATGCAAAAGGCTGCGGTCTCTACCAGAACTTCCTCCCTCTATCTTTACTGTGACCACTATGAGCTGCCTATCCCTTAGGACCCTAGATTTTCTTTTAACCAATGAAGTTGAAGAAGTAAAACAATTATATGATGATTATGGAAATAAAGAGCTTTCTGTGTTTAACTTCTTGAATTGCATGAAGTTGGATCAACAGTCAATCAAAGCAGCTATGGCAAAAGTGGTACTTGGGATTCATAAAGGGGTTTATGACACCGTTTACATGGACTATCCAGGGAAAAGAGTTCCAAAGTGGCTCATGTATAGGACTACACAGAATGTTGTAACTATAGATCTCAGTTCCATTCCACAACCTTGGGATGGCAATTTCATTTTCTGTGTCGTCTTCTCTAAGTCAACACCGGGCACATACATTTATGCAAGATGGCTTATTGATGGTGAATGTGATTGCCTAGCCGAATTTTCGTTAGATACGAATGAGTTCACATTGTCAGATCATGTTTTTCTTTGGAATGATCGAAATTCTTTTGGAGAAGTACAAAGGAAAATTGAAGAAAAGAAAAGAGATGCTCAGAGCAACACTTATCATCCATTGCTTGAAATTGAATTCAGAGTGGGCCTTTTCTGGTCTCCTTATAAGGAAACAGGAAAGGTCAAAGAGTGTGGGGTATGCCCGACATCTCCCCTTGAATATCAAAATTACATTCAACAAATTCAATTACAATTGCAACCACATCCTAAATCTATTGCAGTGGAAGCGGCCTCTCGAAAGCGCAAATATCACAGCTTACTTCGATGACTTTGAAGAAGTGGTTCCGAGTTTAAAGCTCTCAAGTTCAGTGATATGCCTACTGCAACTTCAACTTGATGCATGACAGGTATATACTCTGGTTTTACTGGTGATATACTGGTGATATACATGCAATTAATTTAAGATTTTTTATTGCAATTTAATTATATTCTTGAGGAGTCCATAACATATCAGATCAATATGAATGTTGCTTTATGGACGTTCCATATATATAAACGTCTTTCCTTGTCCTTACAATTCTAGACTGAAATTAGATGCAGAGAATACAGCTGGTTCGAGATTGTTGGAGCTTAGAAAGAAACAATTTGCTTTCTGTTGCATAGAATCACTTGAAGAGCAGAAGAATCTTATGGAGGAGATGAGAGCAGCACCTGAAGAGCTCAAGAATAGGATAGAAGATGCAAGTAGGGGTTCAGAAGCTATGGCTGTTGACTAGCAAGTCAGTTTCATATTGTAAGATTAGTTACTCTTCAAACATTTGATATCATCCAATATTATGGTTTGTTTTTTCATCTCTAAAATTAGTAGTTATGCAACACCACTCTGGCTGTCAGATATGAACCTTCATTTCTATGATAGTTGAGCTTATCTATATATGCTTATGCAAGGCTAAATTTATTAAACATGAAGTACTGAAGTAGCAATGTGCTTGCTAGTGCTATCCTTGTGATGGGATATGATGAAAGCTAATCTGCTGCGATTTGTTATCTTTGTTTTTGTTTTGGATTGGTAGATAGTCTTAGTATTTATATATTTTTTTAAAAAAAGTACCAGTACCATGAGTTCAACTCTGGATATTCTCAATTTCAGAGGATCCATATTCCTAATTCCCCCCTTTCATGTATCAAATAATTTGTTGATAACAATAATGGTACAAATCTTCATTCTAATTATAACTGGATCTTAAGTTCTAAACCTCATGTCATTGCATGGTGTTTGAGAAAGCAAATTGTGCTCTTCACTTTTGGTGAACCACCATGCTAATTGCTATAAGTCATTCAGAGATGCATTGATTTTACTATAGTTAATTAAAAAAAAACAGAGAGAGGGAGCCAAAATCGAAGTTGATTTGTGAATATATGAGGCTTCCTTGTCTTGGTGAAAATACTTGAATTAGTTGTGTCAATTACTTCACTTTGAAACTTTCAAGTGAATTGAGGTCTTGCACAATCCACATGGACCTGATGGGTCCCATGACTCTGTTATTTATTTATTTATTTTTTTTTATAGTAAAAGAAATAAACATACAGCCCGAAAAGGCACTACTCTACTAAATCAGTACAAAAATTCTGGTTCACAACATCAGCTAAAAACAATTGTTTCACTTCATCAGGTTCTCTGTGAAGAACAAGAAAATCAACCGCCATATCCCATGCTATCCTTGCGAAGCAATCAGCCACTCTATTCGCGTTTCAACCACAGTGTAGCAGCTCCACTTCCCACTCACGTTCCAGCATCGATTGAATCTCTAAAATTACTGTACCATCTGGATGTTCATCAGAGACCGCTCCTTTAATAAGCTCCAATACTTTGCTGCAATCACTTTCCACAAGAACATTCCTAAATCCTCCATCCCAAGCCAACTTTAAACCCCACAGGATTCCCCAGGCCTCTGCTGTGATCACAGACCCTTTTCCAATTCGAAACATAAATCCTCGAACAAATCATCCTTGGTCATCCCGTATCACTCCACCACATGTACAGCTTCCCGACGCTTCATTCCTGGAACCATCTGTGTTAATCTTAACCGCCCTAACGGTTGGAGGTTGCCAAAACATACTCAGTGTGCTATAAGATTTAGGTTGCACGGGACTGAAGACATATTTCAGCGCATTGAATGTACATATTGAATTTATGAAACTCGATTTATGCTATAAGAAATTCGATTTATGAAATTAAAAGGTTGCAGCGCATTGAATGTACATATTTCACAAATACTATTAGGAAAAATATTTTTCAGTAAACCATTTATTTTTATAAAACAAAACCTGGATTTTTTAAAAGATCTCTCATAAAAACATCCAGTCCACTTTTAATTTGTGTATAGGGAAAATTGCCAGATTTCTATGTGGTTTATAATTGTGTGAGTTCAGTTTTCTTCTTAGCTCGTTTAATAATCCAATATCATTTATTAGTTAGATCCCTGTAATTTTAAACAATGTGAGACTTGTTCTTTAAGGACACAACTACTTGATATTCCCATTACGTCTTGTGTCATCTCCCTCCGCCCACAATGTCAAAATATAGGGCTCAACATATACGATTTAGTCTGAATCATCATATTTGGGATAAACGCTAAGATAATCAAGATCCTTTGAAACCCATGCTGGAAATACCGAGTGTTGCAACCTAAATAAACGCACTAGCTAATCACTCATCAAAATTCCAAATCCATGAAGAAATAAAAACAAACCACGCCATTCGTTTTGGCCAAAAAGCTGAACTGAGCAATATTTTGGGGAGAGAGAATGGAGTCAAGAGGGAAAGGAGGGCGGGGAGATACGTGCAAGGAGGAGCCACCTCCGGACGGCATGCTGGTGACGTTGGTGAGAGACCGCCGGCAATGGGGGCAGAGAGGCTGTACGCGATATTTTTGAGGAAGGAGGAGGAGAGAGAAGACCTGAAATGAGAGAAGGGCAGTTATGTCTTTTACCTGAAATTTTAATATCCAGATTCCTACCTTATCCCACTGGATCCTTTCATATATTGGCATAACCTTTTAGAGATTTTAGAATTGAGGTGGTATTTTTAAGGGATTTTTTCTAAAGTATTTGTTTTTATTATTATTTCTTTAAATTAATTTATCTGACTAATAAATAGATTTATAATTTAATTATATATAGTATATGACATGGTTAAACAATTTATGTAGCTTCTTTAATATTTTAAAAAAAATCAATTAAGTCTTATATTTAGAGTCGGTCTTAAATGTTTGAGATTAAAAATGGGGAGTGAGAAAAGATGAAAGGTGCATAGAGCATCCTTGTAAAATGAGAAAGAAGAGAAAACTGATTAACATTTTCTTTGATTATTTTAAAACTTATTCTCAATAAAAATAAATTTTAAACAAAAGTGCGAGGTTCATACAACAGGAAAGGAGGACAATATTATTTAATTAAATATTCCATGTATATATTTTCAAATACATTTATCTAGGATCTTATGATGAAAGAAACAACGTGATAAAAGCATTAGGATGCATTTGGACACCCACAACAACCAATGTTGAAGGCCAAAATCATGGTTTTTTTAGATACTCTTATTTTGAAGAAATCAATTATGAAACCACCAACTAAACTAATCATAATTTTATAAAGGGTTAAGGTGCAAATCTATCAATGAAGTATTGTTTGAGAAGCGTCCATCACAAATATCTTTTAAAAGGGGTAAAAATACCAATGAAGTTTTAAAAAGGGGCATCCACCACAATTTCCGTTAAATCCGTACTAACGCCGTTAAGGGTTTTCTTCTCTTATGATTTAACGTCGTTAGTACGGATTTAACGAAAATTGTGGTGGATTGCCCTTTTTAAAACTCCATTGGTATTTTTGATCCTTTTAAAAGATATTTATGGTGGACGCTCCTCGGACAATACTTCATTGGTAGATTTACACCTTAACCCTTTTATAAAAATCAATCATGAGATCTCAACCAAACACCCATTGGTTTATAATTTTGATTTGGAAAAGCGAACATTAACTTGTAGGTTGTTATAGTTTTTCTTGATTTTAAATTAAATCTCTAAACTTTTATCTTTCAAAAACAGAATTTTTTTAACGTTGTTAGTACTTGTTTAAACTTTAAAGGCATTATCTAACGGATTTAACAATATGAAGTTAAAGGATCTGATAAAATGAAAAAAAGTTTAGGGACCTAATTTAAAATTGACGGAAACTATAAGGATGTAAAAATTAATTTTTCTTTTGAAAATAGACTTGCCTGTTATCAATTTATAAAATTGGTTTTGCATGTAGTTAAAAAGTAAAATTGCAGGAAGAAAAAAAGCAAAATTAAAAAGTCAAAACAATAAAATTCTTAAAAGAAATCCAAACACCTCTATAAGCATAGATATTTTTTGGGAGAACTATATGTTCTCAAGAAAATAATTTAATAAATAAAAAGTCTTAACGATAAATGAGTAATATAATTATGTTATCATTTTATGCATTGAAAATTGTCATTACATACTTTTCAGTTGTTATTAGACTTTTGGGTAATTCCACTTTAATTTAAGACCTTATAGGGATAGATAAATTAGGACTATTGCTAAGTTAGGTGGATAGCAAAACTTGCTCACTTGTACACACCTAGATGCTCATGTGCGTCCACACTCAACTATAGCTATATTTGTAGCAGCCCCCTATAATCTTAAATTTATGTTAAATTTGGATTACCACTGTTAGCTGATCAGCATAATCAATGAGATTTGATGGCCTCGGGAAAAATATTGATGGAATTTTTTCACAAAGTATTTCCACGGACAGTAGTAATACAAATTCTAAAAGAATCTAATATACCTAGTCTCCAAAGGAATGTAATTAATCTTGAAACAAACTGAGCCCAAGTCTTGACCTTCTTCTGCTGTTTCGCAGGAAATATAGATGTTGGGAAAAGCGAGGAAAGTTTCAGGCGTGGAGAAGCTGTAGCAGCAAATTATGCTTTCGGTACAGCTGAAGAAGATATAATAATAAAGCACAGGCTTCTCACACGCACAACAACCACAAGGGGTGATCCTCCACTGAAGAAGCTTCAGAAAAAATTCGCAAACTTTGTCTCTGAGATTGAAAAGGAAGAAGATAGCTACAATGAATGTGAAAGCCTAGCCAAAGCTTTCTTGCAGGAATTAGCCACATTTGAGATTCCACTTCTAAAGAGTAAAGCAATTGCTGAGGCCAATATTAGAGAGAAGGAAAATTTTAATGAGCTGCAAGATGAAAAAAATAGGCAAATTCTGCAAGCACAGGCTGACATTGAAGATCTTAAGAAACAACTTGAAGAGAGTGAGATTGAGAGGCTGCACAAGGAGGAATGTGAAGCCATTAGGAAACTGATTGCTCTGCAGCCGCCGAGATCAGAGACACAGAAGCTTATAAATGAGTTAGAGAAAGAAATTATGGCATTAGATGCAGAGAATACACCTGGTTCGAGACTGTTGGAGCTTCGGAAGAAACAATTTGCTCTTCTGTTGTATGTGGTATGTGAAAGGCTGCACATGTTATGCTTGTGTGGTTGTTGTGTTCCTTTTTTTAATACATGGTACTGTTTTGGTATTGATCGTTGTATTCAATGTTCAACAAAAAATAATTAGTTGGTGCTTAATCATATCCCGATTTTTTTGTTAATTCAGTTTATCTTCTAAGATTACCATGACAAGTTTATGATTATTGCATTTATTTGAGTAGCACTACCTTTCCGGCTCCGTTAAATTGTCTTGCATCTCATCTCATGTGTCCTAATCAAACTTCTTTATTTGGAAAATAGTGGTTTCATTCATATTTATTTTTTTAAAAAATCAATATATATATAAATACTCTTCCACCAATCATCCAGCTCATCTAACGGCTAAAAAACGCATCCTCAGGAAAAAACACTGTTCATAAGCAATGAATGGCTGAGATTGAGTCCCACTCATTTCATTTTTCCCGCGTTCGCTCAAATGGCTTGGCACCCTCTTTGAAATTCAAAAACATGTGCCTCAATCCCGCTATTACTTCTTCTATGTAAAGAGTGTTCGCAGGTGAGGAGAACACTTTATATATCAACTGCCTTAATCCATCCATCTGACTTTCCTCCACCGTTCTTTTTTTCATCCATGGCTCTGTCGTGGAGGGTCTGTTCCTAAATGTTTTATCCTTTGCAAATCAGAATCTCCCCTTCTCATCTGACTTTTTTCCACCGTTCTTTTTTTCATCCATGGCTCTGTCGTTTCAGTGTTGTTCCTAAAGGTTTTATGCTTTGCAAATCAGAATTTCCCCTTTGAAACGGAACTTCATATTCCGTCATCCAGACCATTGTTTGGTGGAATGATGCTTAATCTGCGAGAGAGAGGTATTCATTGTTGCAAACAATGTTTATTGCTTTGTATGTCGACTTACATGTGGTTATCACGTTTAACACTCATTTTCGCATGGACCATTTGGACTAACTACTAACTACTCTGTTCTGCTTCTTAATGTCTTATGCACAGTCTCTGTTATGACTTGTATGTGTCAGTGGTCCTGTGTCTCTTCCAATGAGCGCAGATTCATATTTACCTTCCAGGCAAGACTTCGTTTTAAGGTTGCTTCAGCAAAGAGATAGAGGTACATACAAAGCAGACCTATTTATGTATATAATTTGCTCTGTAGGTCGACATACATGTGGTTGTTCTTTTTGATTTATGAGTCATTTCGCATGGACGAGTTCAAGTAACCGTTCATTACTCTGTTCTGCTTCTTAAGGTCTTAAGCACGGACATGGTTACTTATCTTAAAGGCTCATTTGCTCCTTTATTGCTATATAGGAAGAGCAGGGCACGCCATGATGAAACGGAACTTCGGATGTGTCTGTGGTGCTGTGGCTCTGCTTCTTAAGGTCTTACTTGTGCTTCTGTGTCTGAGATGTGATGGAAAGTGTCGGTGGTGATGGAGATGACAGTGAGTAAGCTCGGACTCACGCTGAACATCACCGCGGTGATTATAGTGAAAGGACGACGACCATCCACGGCGATGTGGCTCCCTAAACCAAAGAAGGTCACCGGTGATTCTAGAATCGTCCGCGTATGCATAGGAAGTGCTTACTTTTTCCCTATTTGTCAGGGCTGAATAAATTCCTCTCTGCTTCTAGACTTTTGCTGTCATTTCTCCCCGACGGCAATTCTCCGTTCATTACCTTAGACCATATTGACAATTCATGGTCATCAACGCCCTTCATATGGTTTTTGGTTTTTTTATTCATTCTGTTCAAGCTCATGTTGTTACCATTGGTAGTTTAATTTTCCCCAGTTTGTATTCATATGTGGCGTTTTCACGTGGGTATAGTAGTTGTGAGGAATTGAGATGTATTATTAATTTCCCCAGTTTGTATTCATATGTGGCGTTTTCACGTGGGTATAGTAGTTGTGAGGAATTGAGATGTATTATTAATGTGTGTTATTTTTAGATGAGTTTTTATTAAAATATTACATTTTCCCTTCATATACATGTACGAACATGGTCAGTAAGCCATGTGAATTACTTTTCCACTCCAGGTATTTGTCTTATTAAGATGACTTTATATTAAAAATTCTACACCCATATGAACATATAAAATGGTTTTTGAATTTGGATATGGATTAAAAAGTGACATGGTTTAAGTAATCATGTTGGGCCTACTTATTTATACATTGGACTCAAATTCAATAAAAATTAAAACAAGAAGATTGATGCCTTAGGTTATGCAAGCCCATAAAATATTTCATAAAGTCAACATGCCTTTTGTTTGAGCTAGAGTTTATTTATGACCCAGACAGGACGACGAGACAAGACGAGATCGATGGTGTAAAGGAACACTATAATAATTCATTAAAGTTAAAAGTTAATGCGTTGAATAAAAGAAACATTTGCCCGAGCTCAGCGTTGAATAAAAGTTAATTCGTTCCCTCATTGTCGGTACTGACAAACCCGAGCTCAGCGCCTAACTCAGCACTTGCTGGCAAACCTAAATCTTCTTCTATCCTCTGATCTTCAATCACTCGTCGCCGACGCCATATGCTTTGCCTGTTCCGACCGCCACGCCTGTTTCTAATCGGTGTTATCCTCATGTAAGAGTTGTAACGAAAGTTAAGGAAAATCATCCAGTCAATTTCTCCTTCTTCCATCTGCACCATCATGTATGGACGATATGCGTCGATTACAAGCACATGAGCTGTGTTGAAGCAGAAGTGATGGGTGTCTGCGAGTTCCCAGTAACGATTGAACAGACCGTGATTCCTAATCACACCATACAAGGACCGGAATAGGTCATACCTTGACTCATAAAAATTGTAAGATCCTGCTCTCACCTGGCCTCTTTCTACCGTGACTATTGAGGGTTCCGTTTCATCCCTGTCTAATTCTTCAATGACTTGCATGGGACCACATGTGATTCGGATACTTGATACTTCATTCTCCCTCCAACGAGAGCATATCCTGTATAATGCGCTGTGAGAAAAATCCTCGAACTCACTCATACTTCTTTATTCTATTCACGGGAATGATATGATGCATATAGTGAGTAAGGTGGTTTAGATAAGCGTTGGTGATTCGGTCCCTCTTATAGTAACTGATTATTCTTTTACCTTTTAGTCTTTACCTGTTGTATATATGCATATAGATGAACTATTCTTCTGGCTTTGCCCACTTATGTGCGTCATATATTAGCCACTTTCATGAATCTGTCTTGATTTTTTGTCTTCATTCGATCCATGAAAAGCTGCGTTCATCTCTTATATGTTAAGTCATCTAGGAAAATGAATTGCCCTTTGGTTAACAGCTAAAGGCATAACTAATTCAAGTACATCTGACCCTTGGTTATATTGCTTTGATCCTTCAATTAACGTTTTCCAAAAGCAGGTTCCTTTTTATGCTTTTGTTGGAATCGTATCATAACAATTAAGGTGTTCCTTGCTGATATGTTCTGCCAACTGAACAGAAATCCTTGATATACATCGTTCTCCTTTTGACTTATTATACTTTAACAAAAGGGACACTCCAAAGCAAGTCTAATTTTGAGTTATTGCTGGCTTTTTGATGAAATTTGTTGACTTTTACTTTTTCCTTATTTGTGAAACGCCTTCATTTTCTGCAAAGATTCCCTTTACTGCTAATACTAATACCACTGTACATGAAATCATATCTGTGACTCTGCTAAGATGCTGATTTCCATTCATATACATGGGCAAGCCCATTCATTAAGTGATGGGCTTCATTTATCGGTGCATATCTGTGACTCTGCTAAGTGATGCAGACATGATTTTCACTTATAATGATTAAAGATTCATTCTCTTTTTTTAATGTGGGTAATATATTAGCCACTTTCATGAAACTGTCTTGGATTTTTGTCTTCATTCGATCCATGACGAGCTGCTTCATTTCTTTTCTGTTATGGCATGTAGGCCCCTAACTTTACATGGCTAAATTGAATCTTGTTTTGTATCTTTCCAAAAGCAGGTTCCTTTCTCCAAATGTGATCACGTTTTGAATTTTACTTTTTCCATCTTTGTGAAACGTCTTCATTTTTTGCAATTATTCCTCTGATTTCCATTCATATGTGTGGTAAAGCCCATTCATTTATAACCTAATTTAAAAGTTGATATGCTTAGTAGTTTAACCATATTTGCATTGTCATTGTCACATAATCTTTTTCTTCTTTCTTGTGCAGGCAAGCATGGCAACAATGGTTACTGTCCTTTTAACTTCTCTTCCGATTCATTATTTCCCCTTAGTTTTGTGTTTATTCTTTCTGCATGCAGCTTTGCTTTTGAGTGTGATGAAGCAAAGTTGTCTTTTTCACTTTATCTGTGTTTAGCTTAATTTTTTTTCCCATATTCATTATCAAAACAACATCATTTCATTTTCTGTTATGTCATATATGCCCCTAACTTTACATGGCTAAATTGAATCGTGTTTTGTATCTTTCCAAAAGCAAGGTTCCTTTCTTTTGAATTTGATGCCTGTTTATCATTTATGCATGCAGCTTTTCTTTTGATAATGCTGCAGAAAAGATGCCATTCTCCTATTATTTGCAGTTCCTTCATAATTTATCATTTTGTGACTTCTTTTATCAATTTTAGTTTTCCACCACCTGCATCCCCTACCTACTATAGGATATATGGCAGATCCAGCATGACCTTCCTTTACAGCAATTGTCGTTTCTATACAGTTATTTCATTTCATTGTGTTTAACTGTGGTCTGCACAAAGAATTTGAAGGCATTAGTTGACTTACACTTTTCCTAAACATGTGAAACTTAATATACATTTTGCCTGCAATTTCTAGCTCTCACTATTTCTTCCTAATCCTATCTTAGATTAACCCGGTTTTTCCATGTGTGCATCGATTGCCCTGCATAATAAGAGCTTTACTTTCACTAAAACTATACCTATCTTCGCTCTGTTGCAGCAAACGTTGACTTTGAACTGCCAACACATCAGAATGTCTTATAAAAATTATAGTATTAACTTCATTTAATAAACAGAGGCCTTTTATATTTTGCCTCATGCAGTTAATTGTTCCTTCATATACTTGATAACACTCAATGCTTAATAACCTCATTTCATTGTTGCTATGCTTATTCGTTTAAACTTCGTGATATGGAATTGCTCAATCATCTTCTGTTCAGGCCTACCAACCTAACCATGACATTGCCACTTTTACATATTTATATGAAATTCAATTAACAGAATTTCTAAGTATCCATTATATTATTACATTGCCATTTTCACTTCATATATTCGTCACTTTCTATGCAGCCTACAATCTGAACCATGGACACTGACCTCTGGGCATTTCTCCCAAGTCACTTTTTCCCACTTTTGTGATCATCCTTTTTGCATGCATAGAAAGTAGGCCTGAGCAGAACAGTTGTCATATGTGATTGACCGTATGTTAACTTTATTAATAATACTAATGTGATGACATTTGTTGACTTCTACTTTCTCCATATTTGTGTATCTTCTTTCATTATCAGCATTATACACCTCACATTGTTGGTGTCTGCAAATATGCCCTTCTGATTCATATACATGGTCAAACCCATTCATTAATAAGCTTAGTAAATAGTTGCTATGCTTATTCGTCTAACCATGTTTGCTCTGTCATTGTCACCTAATATTTTCCTGCATTTCTATGCATGCAAGCATCACACCCATGTGTCCTTTTCTATTAACTTTTCTGCCATGTCATTTTTTGAATTTGATGCCTGTTTGTCATTTATGCATGCAGCTTTTCTTTTGATAATGCTGCAGAAAAGATGCCATTCTCCTATTATTTGCAGTTCCTTCATAATTTATCATTTTTGTGACTTCTTTTATCAATTTTAGTTTTCCACCACCTGCATCCCCTACCTACTATAGGATATATGGCAAATCCAGCATGACCTTCCTTTACAGCAATTGTCGTTACTATACAGTTATTTCATTTTATTGTGTTTAACTGTGGTCTGCGCAAAGAATTTGAAGGCATTAGTTGACTTACACTTTTCCTAAACATGTGAAACTTAATATACATTTTGCCTGCAATTTCTAGCTCTCACTATTTCTTCATAATCCTATCTTAGATTAACCCGGTTTTTCCATGTGTGCATTGATTGCCCTGCATAATAAGAGCTTTACTTTCACTAAAACTATACCTATCTTCCCTCTGTTGTAGCAAACGTTGACTTTGAACTGCCAACACATCAGAATGTCTTATAAAAATTATAGTATTAACTTCATTTAATAAATAGAGGCCTTTTATATTTTGCCTCATGCAGTTAATTGTTCCTTCATATCCTTGATAACACTCAATGATTAATAACCTCATTTCATTGTTGCTATGCTTATTCGTTTAAACTTCGTGATATGGAATTGCTCAATCATCTTCTGTTCAGGCCTACCAACCTAACCATGACATTGCCACTTTTACATATTTATATGAAATTCAATTAACAGATTTCCTAAGTATCCATTATATTATTACATTGCCATTTTCACTTCATATATTCGTCACTTTCTATGCATCCTACAATCTGAACCATGGACACTGACCTCTGGGCATTTCTCCCAAGTCACTTTTTTCCACTTTTGTGATCATCCTTTTTGCATGCACAGAAAGTAGGCCTGAGCAGAACAGTTGTCATATCACTTATCTCTTGATTTTTGAAACGAATATTTTTAAAATTCTGCAATCAATTTTCATGCGCACTTCATATTTTACAAGTTCCTATTGTCTACAAATAAGATCCATGAGTTATCATACAACTCCATCACAACATAGTCATCTCTGAATCTTATTCCTGTCTTCATCTTAATCATCTTCTTCCCTCTTCCTCAAACCTGTCTTCATCATGTCTCGAATCTCATTGTTGAAAGACCTCCATGATGCCACTGATAGATGGACAATTGTGGTTCGAGTGTTGCGCAAGTGGAATGTCTATCAAAAATCTTCTCCTTCTCAACTATTCTGCACAACCATGATCTTAGTGGATGAGGAGGTTTTGCCTTTCATTATTTTCTACAGTCCGTTTTCTGTTGCAATATTTTGTATACTGCCTTACCAATGATATTGACAGTTTCATTTTTTCCATTTGCTACAGGGCACCAAGATTCAAGCAACTAACATCATAAAAAATTCTAATGACAACTTTCGCCAAACTTTAGATGAAGGGAAGATTTATTTCCTTGCTAATTTTGTTGTGTCCCAAAATACAAGTCAATACAGGGCAACAACTCATCAATTCAAAATACTTTTGACTCAACAAACTTTTTCCCGTCCAGAATCTGGAAACATACCCCTTAATGCTTACTCTTTCTTATCTATTCCTGATATCTTGAAGTCACAGGAAAGAAATTTCACTGACTACCTCATTGGTAAACACAGACTGCAGTATTTAATTTCCCTGGCTTCTAATATGCTTCCCTCTAATAGTCTAATATGTATGTTGACAGATGTTGTTGCTTTCGTGAGGAATATGGGCTCACTAGAGGAGTATCGTAGAGATAATGAGACTAAAAACAAGCTTCGCATGCTCCTCACTGACCTTGAGTACCATCTTTAATTCATCATCACACAATAGTCATGTCACATGATTTGATCTCTAACACTATATACATGCTCCTATTCTGATGTAATCCTTCCTTATTTTCTTCTTGGCAGTGATAATGACATTGAGTGTGTGTTGTTCGATGAATGTTCCACCAATGCTTATATGGCTCAATTAGACAATATGGAGACTCCTGTTGTTGTGGTGTTAAATCTTGCAAGGATTGCATTTACTGATGATGGTCATATCATTTATTTTCCACTGTTTTATGACCCTTCAATTTATATGTCCTCTAGGTAACATATTGTTATGACTTTTTTGGTTCAGGTAGAGCTCAAATTTGTAGCTCATTTAGTGCAACAAGGGTTTTGTTCAATCCTCCCCTTAAAGAAGTGAAAGACTTAATTCAATGTTACTGCAATATCGATTTTTAGTTTAAGTTATGCAATTTAAAATGTACTGTTGTTAGTTTCTGGGATGCCTTATCCACTAATCTCATTTGCACTTTGTTTAATGCATTTACTGGCAGTGCAAAAGACAGAGCATCCCCTATCATAACAACCTTAACCCAACCCATACCACCACAATCCAGCCACCACTCTTCATCCAACATCTTGAAGAATAATTATAGGGTTTCAGTTTCAGAAATACCTCAGCAGAAGATTGTAAATTCATGTCCTTTATTTCACAATATCACTTGTCATCTTTCTTCATGCATAAATGATATTTTTGTCTGTCACAGGGTGAAAGTTTTGTTGTGAACTGTCTTATACAAAAACTTGAGACTCGGCATGGGTGGACGTATGAGGGATGTGCTAAGTGTGGCACTAAACCTAGGGATGAGGGTAATACGTTATTTTGTCCTACTTGTAAGAAGAAACCTGAAATTATTGAACCAAAGTAAGTGTCAAATGCAAGTAACATTTTACACTGCATTATTTAAGTATCACATCTTGCTGTTGGGGCAACTTCATATGTATATTAGCCTATGACATCCATATCTTCATGCAGGCTTAAGATCCATTACACTGTTGGTGATGAAACAGGAAGTGCCTCTATTGTTTTCTGGGACAAGCTTGCTTCCCAATTGCTTGAGAAGTCTGCTGCAGACCTTAAGCAGATACTGAAAAATGTATGTATTAAATATCTGTCACTGCAAGGTTTTAGTCATATCAGTTTAGTTTTTGTTGCATTACTTAATATATTACATGTGGTCTGTGACAGAATCAACGTGAATATGATTTCCCTGATCAATGTGATTCAATTGTTGGGAAGAGGATGCTTCTTAAGCTTAAGCGCAATGAATTCAATGGCAAGCATTCAGGTTCTAGCATCAGTGTGCAGCAGTACACGTTATGTGAAAACTTGACTGCGCAATTCAATCAAGCTTCTTCAGAAGTGGTTAATATTTAATATTTTTACCTCTTAAACAAATCTGCAATTATTCTGACTTTTTGTTATCCTACTAAATCAAGTTTTCTTTTTCTCAGATTGATGATCCAAGTGGTTAATATTTAATATTCTTACCTCTTAAACAAATCTGCAATTATTCTGACTTTTTGTTATCCTACTAAATCAAGTTTTCTTTTTCTCAGATTGATGATCCAAACCAAAATCAAACTGGCAACATTACTGAGGTTAGATAGGAAAAAAAAATTTCAAACTTGTATCACCAAGCATATTGCAATACTAACCTTGACGTGTTTATATCTTTTCAGGCTGCTGAACATGTGCTTATACCTACAATTGATACATCAGCTGGACAAGTACTCTCCTCTAAAGAGACCACAAGCAACCCCAAAGATACTGCTGATGATGTTATCATATGCCAGCCTTCCCAGAATCCAACTGCTGCCCCCACCAAAGGGAAAAGGAAGACCTACATGAAAAAAGCAATTGTGGACCATGAAACAACTTCTACACAACATGAAGCTGTCCCACCTACCAATGATCGTTGTCTTAAGGTTGTTAAGCAAGAGAAGAAGTAGTTGGTCTTGGTCTCATGTATTTAGGAATTGGTCATAATATGCTGTCTTAGATGACCAATATCCCTATGTATTGTGAAAGCCATATTCACATGCACACTTAAGACAGTTACTATCTTTCATTTTCAAGTCCTTTGTTGTAAGTTGTTTTCCAGTTTTCATCCTTTTAATCAATGTACTTTCAAGGGCAGTTTGCCTTGCAATGCAATGAGTTCATTTCCTGTGTCTACACCATATTGTTCCCAATTTTTGAATAATTGCTTACCCTTTTTGGCTTTTTAATACTGCTGTCTTATTTTGTCCAGCAAATGCCATGCGTACTTCAACTTTGCTGCTGATATGGTGATATTAAGTTGATCCATTTTCCTACGTTTTCCATCAATTCTTCAGTTCATGTTCCCATAGAGCAATCCTACTTACTTTATAATGATAATTTAGTGCCTTACAAGAATGACAGATCGACCCACCTTTGATCTGGGATCTTATAGATTGTTGCTTTATCTACTTTATGATGGTGCAGTTACTCTTCATCCATAGCAGGCAGATGAATATAATTATTTTATCACATGCTATGTGATCACATTGGTTTACTCCTAATTTTTCCATAGTGTCGTAATTTATTAGTTCATTTGTTGCATTTTCCAGCATCATCCCCTTTCTAATTATATCTTCACTATAATTGGTGGTAGGTAGTAAAAGTCATCACTGGTCCCTGTGTCTTGTGCCCTTCTTCTTGGACCATTCCACTGGTTTTGCTATCTATTTACTCATAATCTTCTGATGATACATATGACTACCCTGTTATTATTTCTGCCTATTACTATCCTGGGCAAGCTCTGCAGATGTTTCATGGATTTTTAAGTTTATCGTTGCATAAAGTGGTTACTCTAACTACATGAAGATCTTTAAGCATGTGAGGCCTCTTGTACTTAACTTGGAGGTGCATCACCTTTCTAATTATAAAACATATGGGATATTATGAATTTGATTATTTTATCTCAATTAATTTTTTTTGTCAGTTCTCTCCTTCTATTGTGATTAAGTGTCAGCTGCTAACCATAAATATTTTTAATATTTTCCTTATTTGTGAATTATGTTGTTGTAATCCTAGAAACCAAGTTGACACCAATGAAGCAGGGAACCCTCCATGTTTTCTTTGAAGACCTATCTGGTAAAACGATTATGCAGGCAGTCTAAAGATATTAATATGCTTCAGGGATCATGTGATTTGATGACAGTGGGTGACTACAACTTTTCCCAAATTTCTCATACTTAATTTTTTATTATCTGCATGTTTGACCTGACACTCTTTTTTTCTCTATTCCTATTTACATTGCCCTTATATTTTCATGTTTGCATTGGTTGTCCTGCATATGCACAGGTTTATTTTCCACTTAAATGACTTCCCTCTTCTCTTTGTGCCTTCAAATATGCCCTTTCACTGCTAATACTAATATTATGCCTACTACTAATAATAATACCATGGTTAAGTTGCTGGTGTTATAGTTGGGTATTGGTTCAGATTTGAATTCTGCTGCTGGTATCATCAATTAGCCAGTTTATTTATTTATTTGCAGTACTCTGAATTACCCTTTGTCTATATATGCAACTTTTCAGTCTTTACCCATTGTCCTGTCCATGTTTATATATCTGCCTTAAGTCAATTGCTGATCAAAGTAAACAACCTAAAGTTGCAATATATGACGTGGAAAAAAAATATCCCAGATCTGAGAAACAACCCAGCTTATAAATGGATCCACATCATTTTATTATTGTATCCCAATGGATTCTGATTCACAATAGAGTTATCCCTTTCTTTATGTTGTGATTCATTCTCCACTGCTGCATATTCACATAGAAGAGTTAACGAAGATGAATCCTTCTTCAATGTCTCCAAACAAAGAGAATGTTGGTGCTGCTTCAACCATGAAACGCAACCAGAATCTTGTAGGTGGTTAATGCCCTTCAACTACTTATGTCAAGTCATATTTTTCCTCACATTGCAATTTATATTCTTATCTTTCTAACCTTATAAGAAGCTTCGCTCATTTGTATGAAACCATCTTCTATCATAAGAATGTGAATACTATTATTGAGTAAATCTTTCATTTGCAGCTACCAACCACCATAACCCTTTGTCAGAACTTAGTGAAAAGCAAGCATATATGACGTTTTCTTCATCATCTCCGACTAACTTGAATATTTTTCCCAATCAATCATGTGACCGGGGCAATGAAATTTCGCCAGACATTTTCACGCAACCTTCTGCAGTTGCCACCATTCCAGCTGTCAACACGTGCACCAAATAGCCAAGGAAACGAAGAATACTGCATGATGTCACTAATGTTGCTTCAAACTTGTCAAACCGCTTTCTTCATAGTTATTCAGGTTAGCACCATTGCATTTTATCAACATTGTTGTCAAGAAGTATACTTAGCTTTCTAACGATTTTTTGATTCTAATATAGAGGAAACTATAAAGTATGGTGACAATATAAAACCTTTGTTCGATGACTCACTTACACCTATTGAGCAAGTGTTTAAGAGAAAAAGTGCTAGATTGAAGGCCATCCTTAACAATGGGGAAAATGAGAGAACTGCTTCACATGCAAACATCCAACCATATGGTATATTTCCTATTCATATAGTAATAAAATGCTTCACGTTGTCAATGTTCTGATGCATGTGACACTTACTGTAATTCTTTATGATTAAAATATCACATGGTTTAATTACTTTAAGTGTTACTTGCGGAAATGTGTTGACATGTATATGTTTTTCTTTTCATTGATTTCAAGAAAACCTCAATCAGGTTAGTTATTTTTTTTTGTTCAGTTTGGAATCCCATAAATCTGGCTTTTGGTTGGTGCATGCTACATACATAATATGATATCTAGCTTCTGTTAGGGACATGATTTGCTTGCTCAGCTGGCAGCATGTCAAGACTACAAAGGATGCTCCTCATTAGTGGTTAATAAACTTGATATCGTAGTAACCATCATTGATATGCATTTGTGAATATTTACTGTTATTGAGATGTTTCACTGTTCATCAGTTTGAAGACATGCTGAAAGATTATTAATGGACAAAGGATTGGGAAATGCATATCCGAAAACATTAGGTTATTTCTTGTATTGTGTTGCATTATTGTCAAGGTTTAAATGTATTACTTTACATATGCACTTTACTGTTATGTATTTTGTGCTCATCAAGAATGGATAAATTCTATCAAGTCCACAGGAGCCTATACATGTCAATAATAGTGCTTTATGTATTTTTAAATATAAGTTGTAACATTGATGAATCTTTTTTAGAAATCATGTGATTCTTTTGGATTAGTTTACGTCCAACTTTATGAATTTCGTTTTTTAAGTGTATGACTAGACTTAGAAATCTATTTTCTGTTTGATCCTTCAATTTTGTCAGGACATCCTCAATCATCAAACGTGCAAATAAATAACCCAGTGAATACCCACAATGGATTTGGTGGTTCAAACATGTATTCCTCTCAAAGAAACAGAACTGCACATGTTGTTATGGACAAAGGCCCGGAAAACTCCTGCCCCATAAGATTAGGTACATTTTCCCTAATGTTTTATATTACTATTCCATATAGCTTTTGATCAATGCATATATATGTCGTTCCTTTAACTATTATATTGTTTTCAACGATTCATAGATAATTGGTAGTACATTTTATATATTATTCATGTTGGAGAAACCACTTTCATCACATTAAGATAGGTTCAGCACTTTTTAAAATTAATGCAAACAATTATAATGATTTTGTGATACTGCTATCAATTTACTAATGGTGAGAGATGTCGTCTTGTAGTCAATCATGTCCACTGAGTCATTTAGGCTGATTTAAATCATTTGTTTACTAACTAATATAACAGAAGCCAATCCACTTATACATGTTTTTATTGCTGTTGGGGTAAGTTGTGGATATGCACTGCCCTGAACCTGTTTGCCTGTTCATCATTACCAGTACATCATTCCATGTCAAAGAATACTATTTAAGAAAGGGTCCGAAAATTCAGCTCCAACAATATAGCTTTTCTTTTCAGTTAGTTCAGTTAGAACTCTATTTAGCAATAAATTGGCTAACTTTGATATGTCAGTTGCTTAAATGAGAGAACTGCTTCACATGCAAATATCCAACCATATGGTATATTTCCTATTCATACAGTAATAAAATGCTTCACGTTGTCAATGTTCTGATGCATGTGACACTTACTGTAATTCTTTGTGATTAAAATGTCACATGGTTTAATTACTTTAAGTGTTACTTGCGGAAATGTGTTGACATGTATATGTTTTTCTTTTCATTGATTTCAAGAAAACCTCAATCAGGTTAGTTATTTTTTTTGTTCAGTTTGGAATCCCATACATCTGGCTTTTGGTTGGTGCATGCTACATACATAATATGATATCTAGCTTCTGTTAGGGACATGATTTGCTTGCTCAGCTGGCAGCATGTCAAGACTACAAAGGATGCTCCTCATTAGTGGTTAATAAACTTGATATCGTAGTAACCATCATTGATATGCATTTATGAATATTTACTGTTATGGAGATGTTTCACTGTTCATCAGTTTGAAGACATGCTGAAAGATTATTAATGGACAAAGGATTGGGAAATGCATATCCGAAAACATTAGGTTATTTCTTGTATTGTGTTGCATTATTGTCAAGGTTTAAATGTATTACTTTACATATGCACTTTACTGTTATGTATTTTGTGCTCATCAAGAATGGATAAATTCTATCAAGTCCACAGGAGCCTATACATGTCAATAATAGTGCTTTATGTATTTTTAAATATAAGTTGTAACATTGATGAATCTTTTTTAGAAATCATGTGATTCTTTTGGATTAGTTTACGTCCAACTTTATGAATTTCGTTTTTTAAGTGTATGACTAGACTTAGAAATCTATTTGCTGTTTGATCCTTCAATTTTGTCAGGACATCCTCAATCATCAAACGTGCAAATAAATAACCCAGTGAATACCCACAATGGAATTGGTGGTTCAAACATGTATTCCTCTCAAAGAAACAGAACTGCACATGTTGTTATGGACAAAGGCCCGGAAAACTCCTGCCCCATAAGATTAGGTACATTTTCCCTAATGTTTTATATTACTATTCCATATAGCTTTTGATCAATGCATATATATGTCGTTCCTTTAACTATTATATTGTTTTCAACTATTCATATATAATTGGTAGTACATTTTATATATTGTTCATGTTGGAGAAACCACTTTCATCACATTAAGATAGGTTCAACACTTTTTAAAATTAATGCAAACAATTATAATGATTTCGTGATACTGCTATCAATTTACTAATGGTGAGACATGTCGTTTTATAGTCAATCATGTCCACTGAGTCATTTAGACTGATTTAAATCATTTGTTTACTAACTAATATAACAGAAGCTAATCCACTTATACATGTTTTTATTGCTGTTGGGGTAAGTTGTGGATATGCACTCCCCTGAACCTGTTTGCCTGTTCATCATTCCCAGTACATCATTTAGCAATAAATTGGCTAACTTTGATATGTCATTTGCTTACATGTCAGTGGAAGGAATAAACTATAAAGATGTTCATTTTAACTTGGACTTCAATGAAGATTATTGTAATGATGTTTTGTCATCAAGTTCAGATGAGGATGAAGGTACTTTGTTATATTGCTTCAACATAAATTGAGCACTTAATAATATTCCATCACCTTACTTTATTTTGTATTATATGTTTAGTTGTAGCTGAGTTAACATCTGTGCAAAGTTTAAATAAGGAGCAACATCAATCAACTCTTAACATCCCTCAACATAACGACACGGAAGTAGAAGGTAATATGTTAGCCGAAATGTTGAAGTTGTCAACTAGAGGAATTAGCATCATTTTTCAATGATTATATGAACTTTCTAAATCTTACAGCCTATTTCGATGAAGGCGATGCCATATACTCCTGCAAGTATTGCAGTGCATTATTCTGGTATAACGAAAGACCTAAGAAGGACACAAAGAAAAGAAATGCTGATACATTTTCAATGTGCTGCCTCCAAGGAAAGGTTCAGTTACCATCAATTAAGCCACCTCCATCTCTTATTCATTCATTGTTCTTTGCAAAGAATTCTGAGGCTTCTAAGAACTTCCATGCAAATATACGGCAATACAACAATATGTTCTCTTTCACTTCTATGGGCGGTAGCATTGATCACTCAATGAACAATGGTGGAGGTCCATACTCTTTTGTCCTTTCAGGTATGAACTACCATAGTATTGGTAGTTTATTACCTCCTGAAGGTGCAAAACCAGTTTACTCTCAACTATATTTTTTTGATACTGAAAATGAAGTGAAGAACAGAATAGAAGCCGTTAGGTAATTTTGTGTTTGCACTTTACATGTTTTTATTAGTTCCTTTATATTTCAGTTGTGATTAGAAATTTACTTAATTAACTTTATTTTTCATATTTATATCCTCAGCAAGCATCAAAAAACGACTACTATTGACCCACAAATTGTTGAGCAAATCAAGCAAATGCTAGATGACGTCAATCCTTTTGTTCAGCAATATCGCTTTGCCTCATCCCAAATTTTCCACCAACACTCGAATGAAATGAAGCTATGCTTGATTAGCACAAGACATCATGATGGACGTACACACAATGTTCCAACTGCTTCAGAAGTTGCGGCTTTAATTGTTGGCGACATAGACATGACCTTCAATGTCAGAGATATCATTGTGGAAAAGAAATCAGGCACCCCTAAACGTATCAATGAATTGCATGCTTCTTATTTACCACAACAATACCCTCTTCTTTTCCCTTTTGGTGAAGATGGTTACAGAGATGATGTTGAACATAGACAAGAAACACTCTCTTCAACGAAAAAAAGGAAAAAGCTTAGCATCAGGGAATTTTTTGCATACAGATTGATGACAAGGGATGACGAAATATCTGTGTTACTGCATGCCAATAGATTACTTCAACAGTTCATTGTTGATGGTTACACAATGATGGAAGCCCAAAGACTTCATTGGATTCGAACACACCAGAAGGAGTTGAGGGTTGATTTATATCAAGGACTATCTGATGCACTCACTAGAGGTGAAACTGATGCTTCATCCACCGAAAAACGGATAATACTTCCAGCAACATTTATCGGCGGTGCTAGGTACATGCTACAAAATTATCAAGATGCAATGGCGATATGCCGGTGGGCAGGGTATCCTGATATCTTCTTAACTTTTACTTGTAATCCTGCATGGCCGGAGATCACAAGGTATTGTAAGAAGCACTCTCTAAATCCTCCAGACAGGCCTGACATCCTTTGTAGGATATTTAAGCTCAAGTTGCAAACTCTTTTGAAGACACTTAGACGAAAGAAAATTTTCGGGACAATACGTGCAGGTACTTCACAATATTATGTTTAGGATTTTTATTATATACATTCTTGATTACATACGATTACAATTAAACTACTTTTTTTTGCAGAAGTGTATACAATAGAATTTCAAAAGAGTGGTCTTCCACATGCTCACATACTTCTCTTCCTGGAACCATATGATAAGATAACAACTCCTTCGGCAATTGATAAGGTCATAACCGCTGAAATTCCAAATGAAAATTCATCACCAGAGCTATATGAATTGGTTAGGAAATTCATGGTTCACGGTCCTTGTGGGAATAGCAATCCTAAAGCACAATGCATGAGAGACAAAAAGTGTAGCAAGCATTTCCCAAAAAAATTTAGTGACCAAACAACTATGGATGAGGATGGCTACCCTACATACCGCAGAAGGGATGACGGTAGAACAATAGAAGTTAAAGGTATACCATTGGATAATCGCTTTGTTGTCCCTTACAATCCATCATTGCTTCGTATGTTCCAAGCACACATCAATGTTGAGAAATGCAATCAATCAACAGCAATTAAGTACTTATTCAAGTACATTAGCAAAGGCAATGATAGAGTTGTTGCTGGTCTTTTCGATGGTAGCAACAAGACAAGTGGAGAGCGGATGCTTGATGAAATACAACATTATTATAATTGTAGATATATATCTGCATGTGAAGGTTCATGGCGGATATTTGGATTTGATATACATCATAGATCTCCTTCCGTTGAACGGTTAAGTTTCCACTTACCAAATCAGCAGCATGTGATTTATTCTAATACTGATGATGTTTCAGATGTACTAAATAAACCAAGGGTTGCTGAGTCACAATTCTTAGCATGGATGAAAATTAATGGAGAGGATGAATTTGCTGCAAGACTTACTTATGCTGAGTTTCCACATCATTACGTTTATCAAAAGGATAAACGATTGTGGAAGAAGAGACAAAGAGGATTCGCAGTAGGAAGCATAGCAAATGCCGCACCAAGCTCTGGTGAATTATACTACTTGCGTATACTTCTCACGAAAGTCAGAGGTCCAACATCATTTAACGACATAAAAACTGTTGATGGAGTTACATATGGATCATTTAGAGCTGCCTGTGATGCTCTTGGGTTGCTAGATGATGATCAAGAATTTGTCAATGCTATCAAGGAAGCTTCAGTATGGGGAACCGGAATTACATTACGTAAATTGTTTGTAAGCATGCTTCTATCTAATTGCTTGCAACGCCCAGACTTGGTGTGGAATCAATGTTCAAAGATTTTATCAGACGATTTATTATACATACCACGATATCATCCTCAATATTCAAGTAAGTCAATCTCTTACCCTTATATTTTATTTCTAACTTATCAAGTAGTATTATTCATAAGATATTATAACTTAATTGGGGATATTTCAAACACAGGTATTACTATATCAAATAGTGATAAGGAGAATGCAGCGTTGATAGAGTTGAACAAATTACTTAATCAAAATGGGAAGTGCCTTCAAGATTATCCTATGTTACCTATTCCTTCAACATCACCCACCATTGATGTGACAAACAACCTTATTTTACAAGAGCTAAGCTACGATCGAATTGCTCTTCATGAAGAAGCGACCAAGCTAATTAAATCGCTGAATAATGAGCAAAAAGTGATATTTAATAATGTTATTTCCTCACTCGAATCAGGCTCATCAGGTTTCTTCTTTGTTCATGGATACGGTGGCACAGGGAAAACATTCTTGTGGAATGCGTTGACCTCATCTATACGAGCAAAAGGGGAAATTGTCTTGATTGTAGCATCTAGCGGCATATCGGCTACTTTATTACCTAGTGGTAGAACTGCTCATTCAAGATTTGCCATTCCAATTCAAATAAATGAGTATTCAATGTGCTCAATCAGACAAAATTCAGCACTTGCGGAATTGATCATCCAAACAAAGTTGATTATATGGGATGAAGCTCCAATGGTTCAACGGTATTATGTTGAAGCCTTCGATCGTTCTCTAAAGGATATAATGCATTCCAATAAGGTTTTTGGTGGAAAATGCATACTTATGGGTGGTGATTTTCGTCAAATCCTCCCAGTTGTGCCTAAAGGTTCTAGGGCAACAATTGTAAATGCAGCAATCAGCTCCTCACGTATTTGGGACCATTGCACCATCTTCCAGTTGACAAAAAACATGAGACTATCTTCTGGAACATCAGAGGAAGATATTCAGAAATTAAAATGGTTTAGTCAATGGCTGTTAGATGTGGGTGATGGTAAATTAGGTGAACCTCATGATGGTGTAGCCGAGATTGAAATTCCAACTGAATTGTTGGTGCAAGAGAGTGCAAACCCAATTCAAGCTATTGTTTCAGCAATTTACAACGGCTTGGAAGATAACTTAGCTAGCAATCAGTACTTCAATGATAGAGCAATACTTGCACCAACCATTGAGATGGTTAGTCATATTAATGAGTATATGTGCTCTATCTTACCAGGTGAAACATATGATTTTTTAAGTTGTGACTCTGTTTGCAAAGCTACAGATGATAGTGATTGTGATGATCATCTTTATACAACTGAATTCCTCAACACTATTAGTAGCTCCGGCTTACCACCTCATAAGCTTACATTGAAGGTTGGAGCCCCAGTAATGTTGCTAAGGAATATAGACCAATCAGGAGGGTTGTGCAATGGAACAAGGTTGCGTATATCAAAGCTCGGGAAGCATGTTATTGAGGCCATTACATTGAATGGTTCAAATCCTAACAAGAAGGTGTTGCTGCATAGGATGGACATGAATCCTTCAGAAACTAGATTGCCATTTCAAATGAGGAGAAGACAATTCCCCATCCAATTAAGCTTTGCAATGACAATCAACAAAAGTCAAGGTCAATCACTTCGTCACGTTGGGATATATCTATCCAAGCCTGTCTTCACACATGGTCAACTATATGTCGCATTATCTAGGGTTAGGAGCATGGATGGCTTAAAAATCTATGTGCCTAACAATGGACATGATGGTAAAAGAACAACAACAAATGTGGTTTATAAGGAGATTTTTAGGAACTTGAATGCTTAGGTGCTCAGTCTTTACCAAGCAAAGAACTCTTGACAATGCGGACTTTGTTACATTACATGTTTGTCGTATTTAATTCCCATGTACCATTACTCTGAACTTACTTGCGAGACTATTTGTTGTAAAGATATTAAACATTACAAGTTACTGCATTGATTAGCTCTCCCGAATAGTTTATGTGATTAGAACGAAATGCATGAAAGAGTTTTAAAAATGCATGTGGACATATTGCTCTCCGCGCAACGCGCGGGGGAGTTAGTGCTCGTTGAATAAATAGTGAGAGTGATGTTGACAATACTGGCCATTCCCCTAAGATGTTCGCTAATTAAGAAAGTCGCTGCTGACGTATCTCCTGTGATAAGTTTATTGCCTTGCAGGTGGATGAGTTGCAGAACAAAATAGAGGAAGAGCATAGGAATCTTACGGAGGAGATGAGCGCATGATGGTACTAAATTTTAAATAAACACTGTAAGTATATGGGCTGTTGAAATAGTATAATGACAAATTAAGGTCATCCCACAGAGATTTAAGGTAATAAATAATTAGACATTAAAATTCTCATTTTCATTTAAGTTGAACAAATCAAAGAAAGAGATTGAAAGACAATTTAAACAAATGCAAAAGAAACAAATATAATGATTTAAAGACTTCAATTGATAAAAACAACATAAAGTGGCTAATCCCTTATTTAAGTTTTAGAGCATGTATTTACCCAATTAAAAACACATAATGTTAAATTGTTAATCTAGAGTTTAAATGGATACAAATATCTTTCAATTACTTTTACCCCCTCTCAAGTTAAAATTGTTATTTCTAACTAATTTACTCAAGAGGCAATAATTGTCCAGTTTCACTCTAATATGATTATAAGGGTCCAATAGGTATATTCCTATCCTATTGGCAAATTAGAATAAATTCTAATCCCACATTATTTAATCCTATGGTCCAATTAAGATCCCTCACTCAAGGTTAAGCTAAATTCCCCAAATTCATACTTAACGGTGATCAAACACTAAGTAGATAAAATAATATAAGATTAAATAAACAAAAATTAATACTAAACACAATTAAATGATTCATATATGTTCAAATTCTAAAATTAGTTCATAACTACTCTTACCCACACATGGCTTTACTTCTAGTCAACTCAGCAACAACTTCAGAATTCAAAGCCATAAAAGAAACAGAGAAGAACCGATCAAATTTTAATTGCAAGAGAATATAATAGATCACTGTTAACATGTCCTTCCCTTCTTCACTGTCAAGTTCAAGAGCAAAAAGATGGTGAACAGTGATTGCCAAACACCTTTCTCCCTTCGGTCTGTTTTGCTCCAGCTTTCTTTCTTTGCTTCAATTCAAATTTCATCGACGGTGATGTATCCTTTAGTCCAAAAGACACCTCCGACGAACTCTGTTCTGCCAAGCTCTGGTTCTCATCCGGAATCAAGAATGAAGAAGATGATGAACAGTAGAAAATTGCAGCTCCTCTGGCTCTTGGTGCTCGTCTTGTCCGTTCCTTCCTCAGGTCCGATTAAACTCTCTGGTTCGGCTCCTCTGTCCAGCTGCTCTCATCCTCCGCTGATTTTTCATGAACCCAATATTGCGGCTGTCCTCGTTCTATCCCGTGGCTCCTCTTTCTTTTCTTTAGTCCATTAGGTATCCAATTCTCTATTCCCCACCAAAACGATGTCATCCTCACCTGTCAATAATTGCTTTCTAATTCAGAATTCTCATCCAAAATGACATCACCTAGTGCCATTATTTTTTTTTATAGTAAATGATATTCTACAAACACATCAGAAGCTATCCTCCTGAGTTAACATGCAATCTCATTCTGTTTACATCATTAATTTAAAAGTTGGTAATAGCATCAGGGGGCGATTCTGTGATATGAAGATCAATCGTCATCTTCCAAGCTTCTTTTGCCATAGCATCTGCAACTGTGTTAACATCCCGGATGCAATGTGAAATTTCCACCTCCCAATCTCTATCCAGCAGCGTGTGAATCTCCACCATAAGTTGTAAATCAAGGTGTTTCCGAGATACCTTACTCTGAACAAGATCCATTACTTCACTACAATCAGACTCAATCATAATTTGTCTATATCCTCTATCCCATGCCAATTTAAGTCCCCACAAAACACTCCAAGCTTCCGCAGTTACTATCGTTCCTTGCCCAATCTGGTACATAAACCCCATCAAAAAGTCACCATTGTGATCTCTCAACACACCTCCACATGTGCAAGTCCCTAAGTTGTCATTCCTAAATCCATCGGTATTAATCTTCACCCACCCAAGCAGTGGTGGCATCCATTGGTGTTGATTCCTTTCTGCACTCCTATTTTGAATCAAGCTTGTATTACCCCATGTTAAGCAGACACGAGCACGAGCTAAAATAGCCTGTGTACTCCAAGTATTATTATTAAAACATCTGTCATTACGAGCTAACCAGATATACCGGCATAGTACCGTAAACCAAAGACGAAACTCGAATCCCTATATTACGTCTTTTCTCTTTGCATACCATGTAAGCCAGTCATTTCTCCCAAACATGCCAAAAAATCGATCACGCCAATCCGGCGGTAAGAATCCTTTCCATAATTCAGAAGTAAATGGACAATCCCGCAAAACGTGGAGTATCTTTTTGTTATCATGATGGAAAGATTGGGGCATCTTATCCAAATGACAGTGGAAGAGGGTGTTTGGCAACCGTTTAGGCTCTCCAAACGAGGTACTCCTGTCTCTCTCTTTTTTTTTCTGACGATCTCATTTTGTTTGCAGAGGTAGATCTAGATAACGCAGGGGTTATTAAGGCTATCTTAGATGACTTCTGTGACATTTCAAGACAGAAAGTAAATGTCGAAAAATCAAGAGTTTACTTCTCTAAGAATGTAAATCATATAAAATGCAAAGAAATCAGCGAGTTTTTAAATTTTACTCCGACATCGAATCTGGGGAAATATCTGGGTATGCCTATTTTACATGAACGAAGATCAAAGGCTACATATAGTTTTCTTCTGGATAAGATGGATGCTCGCCTGGCCAATTGGAAGTCTAACATGTTATCGATGGCTGCCAGGCATACTCTTGTGTCGTCTATTATGTCGGCTATGCCAACTTATGCTATGCAGACAGTGCCTCTTCCTTTGGGGATTTGTGATGAAATTGATAAACGTTGTCGTAACTTCCTCTGGGGTAGTAGCTCAGCTATCAGAAAACCTCATCTAGTATCCTGGGACCTCGTATGTGCACGTAAGGAGGATGGAGGCCTAGGTCTTAGGTTGGCACGTCAACAGAACCAGGCTAACAATATATATCTAAATCAAAAAGTAAGAGAAAATAAAATAAAATAAAAACAACTTCTTCTTCTTCTTCTTTTAAATTTTTTCTTATTAACATTAATTATTTTTATCCTAAATATTTACAATCTAAATCCCACAATTAATTCACCATTTTGATTTGATCTTTTCATAATAAAATCTCATTAAATCTTATAAAATTAGATAGATAACTCTCCAAATATCTTTAAAATATCCATTAAATATATAAAATATGGAGAGTTATCAGCGCAGCACCTGAAGAGCTCAAGAATGGGACAGAAGATGCAAATGGTGTTAGATCTCATGTTTTGATGATAACAAAAGAATGGTTTGAAAAGGAAATGATTAATAAACAAGTTTGAACAAAGTAATGACAGGAACAAGCATCACTTGAAGTAAGCATTGAAGTAATGAAGAAAGACCAAGAGAGAATGCTGAGGAACTTGATCAGAAGCAAGTTTTCTAAGGCATTACTCAAGGAGCTACTCGAGTAATGAGACAAAACTTGAAGTAACCAGAGACAACTTCCAATAAACTGCCAACGTTACTCGAGTAAGTACTCGATTAATAGTGTAAGTATTTTCAAGGTGTTCTCGGCCTGCCAATGTTACTCGAGGAGCTACTCGAGTAACCAGGTAAAAACTTGGAGTTGTTCTCGGCCTGCCAATGTTACTCGAGGCGCTACTCGAGTAACCATGTGAAAAACTTCCAGTTGCTTTCCGGTTGCCAAAGATACTCGAGTAACTCCATTTCTGAAATATGGAGCTCTCGACACTTTGTACTAATGCCAATGTTACTCGAGTAGGTACTCGAGTAAAGACCTGAGGTAAGTGAAAACTTGAAGGTGGTACCCGATTAACTTGATTTCTTTTTATCTCATTTTTCTTGAGTCCTTACTCTAGTATGCAAGTATTTAATGTTCCATTTTAAGTGGATTCCTCGAGTAAGTACCCGAGTATGCAGAAATATTTTCAAGGTAAACTTCAAGTCATTAACCGGGTAAGTCATGCACAAAAAGTACAGTTACTCGAGGTGGTACCCGAGTAACCTATGCAAAAATGAGTGCATTACTCGAGTCGGTACCCGAGTAACAAGGTAAGTGCTCTCGGCATTGAAATCCTGCCAACATTACTGGAGTAGAGCATCGAGTAACCAAAAGTTTATTTGAAGGTTTACTCGAGTTGGTACCCGAGTAACTCATAAAGTTGTGAGTGCATTACTCGAGTAGGTACCCGAGTAAACATATATTTCTAAAGGATTGAAAATTAGTTTATTCCATGCACTACCCGAGTAATCCTATAATTGTTCATTGACTTGCAGTTAATCAAAGATTTCACGATGATACTCGAGTAGGTACTCGAGTAAACTTCAAGGGATACTCGAGTAGCTACTCGAGTAAGCATACCCAGAAATTTAGAAATCATTCAAACGTTCATTGATTTGTTTCCTATATGATTAATCTTTCATTGTATTAGTATTTCTAGCATATTTACAGATAAACAATGAAGGAATCATATCAAGAAAGGGAAGTCAAATCAAACGTTCAAATGCCAACCACCGACAACGGATATTTTTCAAAAACTTGAAAAGTCAATAGTGGCTGCGCAGTCTCCAACGGACGAAAGAATATGTTCCAACGGTCATCACCAACATATCTATATAAATAAGAACATCCAAACAGAGAAAGAACAACAAGATCACATACAAACGAATCATCAAGTTCATTGCTCTGTTTTCACGTTGAAATTATATTTCTATGCTTCAGTGATTCTTATTTACTCTGTAAGAGATATATTTCATTCAAACTCAATATTTGTTATTGAGATAACTTGAGGTTGTGGAACCTTGAGTTGGGATTGAATTACAACCTGTAAGGGGGAGCGAGTGTCCAGGTGTAGGAACTTGCTTGTACTGAGGTGCCAAGAACCCACTGAATCTTGGAAGTTATAGTGAAACTCTCAGAGAAGCTCTGAGGACTGGACGTAGGTCAAAGTGGTTGTGGTCGAAGCAGTATAACTCTCGGTGTACACTTCGGTGATATTTTTCCTTACTCTTTACTGTTTTAATTTCATTGTCAAGTTTTATATTTCCGAAGAAAAAATTTAGTATCACCCAATTCACCCCCCCTCTTGGGTGAAACGCTTGCTCTAACAAATGGGGGTTCAGATGCTATGGCTGTTAACTAGCAAGTCAGTTTCATATTGATCCTGCCGTTGTAACATTAGTTACTCTTCAAAAATTTGATATCATCCTATAGGGTGTATGAAACTTACGGAAGTTAGGCTGAACCCTCATTTTTATGATAGTTGAGTTTATCTATATATTCTTTTGCAAGGCTAAATTTATGAAACATGAAGTAGCAATGTACTAGTACTGTCCTTGTGATGGGTTATGATGAAAGTTAAATTGTTGCGTTTTGTTATCCTTGTTTTTGTTTTGGAGTGATAGGTAGTCTTAGTATTTATTTTTTTTAAAAAAAAAAGAGTACTAGTACCATGAGTTCAATTTCAGATATTCTCAATTTAAGAGGATCCATATTCCTAATTTAACATGGAGTTTGAAAAAGCAAGTTGTGCTATTCACAAGTGGTGAACCATGCTAATTGCTGTAGATTTTATTAAAGTTAATAAAAGAAGAGCCAAAATCGAAATTGATTTGTCGTGTCAATTACTTCAGTTTGAACAAGAGTAGTGGCAAATGCTTTCAAATGAATTGAGGTCTCTGACTTGCACAATTATACATGGACATGATTAAGTTCCGTGATTCAGCTATCTACTTATCTTGTTTATGTTGCACATTGGTATAGGATTATCCCTCTTTTGATACCCAAAAAAAACAAATGTTATCTCTGGTACTACAAGCTAGTTTACACCCAGGTAATATAACCCGAACTAGACCAGGTGGTTCGGACCGGAAATAGGCCAACCAGCTGGTAGACCGATCCGATCCAAATGAATGTTGTGTTTTATTTAAATTCAATAAATAATTGTACTCTAAAATTGTCTATGATTGAAGAAGTACAATTAATTGCTTTGAATGATCAATTTTTGTGTATGAACCATTGTTGCTTGAAAAGAAATGAAGACAAGATAATTATGGTGTTTGATACTTTTGATATAGTAGTTTTTTTTAGAAGTCTGACTGAAGACTATAAATTTAGCGCTGCTTGGGAGACAACTAAAGGTTTGGTTAGACGTTTTGTTGTGATTTTGCAAGACTTTTAGTAGTCCTTGATGATGTATTCCACTTTGGTGGTTACAATAAAAAACATTTAAAGAATACAAAGACAATGTACTCAACACTTTGACATTTGTCATCACGTTTGAGGAACCAAAAGGCATGTCTTCCTTCTCATAAAAATAATAAATAAATAAAAATAAAAAAAACTTGTTTAGTCTTTGTCTAGCTAAAGACGTTAAAGAAGGGCGGCTATTTGGGAGGCAACCCAAAATGTCTTTCCTACTCTCTCATTTTTCTTTCCTACTCATCCAAACACATTGCACTGCTTTGAGATTTTAGTTTTCACTAGTTTCATTTTAAGTTAATATGGATTAATGTATTGTAAAGCTTAAGAACATGTTCCCCACTCTTCCTAAAGATGTGCTCAAGAAGATCTATAGCAGTCAACTTGAAAGGATGATGATATTTAAGTGTTTGGGCCTTCCTGTGAACATACGTTGGATCATTGGAGCTAAGGTACGTTTAGCAGGTGAGATTCATAAATCATTTGTTAAACCTTTGCCAGGAATGAGAAGAAGTTCTTACTCTAAAAAGAAAAGAGTTAAAAGAATGAATGTCTACTATAAATGTGCAAGGTGGACATGTGATCAGTGATGTAGGAGCAAATGTATGGTTTCTATAAATCGAGAAGATAAAATTAAATTTATAAAGGATGGACTGAGTAAGGAGTCACTGGATTATATCATTCAAACTCTTGATATGCATCCGAGTAATGATAATCATCGTATTCTTCTTGATTTAGTGGACATATTCAATACAGAAAAAACAGCACTACTGTCTTGGGAATCTAACATTAAAAGACCTTGTTTGCCAGTTTATAAAAAAATTGGATAAGAAGCAAATCCTCAATTCATAAAAAGCGTTTAAACCGTTACTAGACGTAAAACTAGAGGAAGACATGAGCTAAAATCACAACTACTGTATATAATCATACTTTTGTTTAGTCTGTCTTATCTTTTTTGTAGCTTTTGTCTAATCTGTCTTATCTTTTCAGCAACTTTTGTCTAATCTGTTTTATCTTTTTAGTAATTTTTGACTTTTTTTCCTCTTTTTGTTTAATTTCTTCCCACAATGGCCCACTGGTCATCTGTGTCAAAAAATTTTGCAAACTTCTTTAAAAAATGTATGATTTGTGTGATTTTGTTGTCAATGTTTTATTAGTATAAATATGTACTCTTCCACTTGTAAATATGCACTCTTCACTTGTAAATATACATTCTTCTACTTGTGAACACAAATAGTCCGAGAGAAAGAAAGAGAAAAAGAGTATCACACAAAAATGTAGATTTACATCTATCAGCATTTTTTATGAAACTGATTCGAGCAAGAATGGAGAGTTTGTCCATCAACTGTTGATCAGCTTTGTGCAATATTTATGAAGTATTTTATACAGTATTTTTGAGGTTTTCATTTAAGCTTTATGCAATATTTATGAAGTTTTCAATTTATTTTGGTTTTATTTTTAATTTCATCATGAGCTAAATTTCTATTTTCCTAAGGTGATGATGTAACTTACTAATGACGGATTGAATCTTAACTTATTAAATCTAGTTTTAATTTTTCCTTCATGATTAAGTTTTAATTATTGTTCTTAATGCTTTCGATTGATTGACCATCTTTTGAATTACTTATATGTGTATGTTGAGACTGGAAGGAGATGCATATATGTAGATCCTATAAGTAAAACTATGACTTGTATATGAAATAGGAATATATTCATATAAGTTATGTAGTCCTACTAAGTTCCATAAATCTTAGTACATAAGTAATTACTTAAATTCATATAGGAATATATTAGATTAGTAATTAATTATAGAATTGCTTGATTTTGGAAGAGACAAGTAATTAAATTGGAGAAACTCGACTATCAATCATGTGGAATAAATTGGACTAGAATAGATAAGCGATTCAATCAATCATGTGGAATAAATTGGACTAGAATTGCTTGATTTAAGCTAATCACTCGCCGGTTACCCTCCAGTGATGATATGAACTCGAGTTGTGAATGGCAAACTCGAGTTGTGAAAGTCTGATAGGATGTTGTGAAAATGTAACGATGTGTTGGTAAAGCCTAATGTCGAGTTGGGAATCATGTCAATGATGAAGCAGATGTCGATGATAACTGTGAAGAAGATGACGAGTCGTTGGCGGTGATTGTCGGTAGCTGCGATCATTACTAAATTTTCCCAGGAAGTGATTGGGTCAAGACTCAGACAATTCGAGTGATTTTCCAAACTTATTCATTACTTCTTATGATCACTTGAGTGTTCCTAACAATCTCTTCTCTGTTTATCCCTGTTTTTTAGCTCATATACACAGGATCCTATAAAAGAAGAAGATGGCGAGTTGTTGGGGGTGATGACATCGGAGTTGTTGGCAACCGAGAAGAAGATGACGAGTGCTCAAGATTTCACTATGTTTTCTTTCTAGTTTATCTCAACTCATGGCATCGGAGTTATTGATATTGTTTAACTTTTGGTACTTCTCATTTTTTGACAACAGGATTTAGTTCAGAGAAACACAAAATATTAAATGTTGTGGACTATAGCAATCCAAGGCCACAGATCCAGGGTCGACCAACGGCACCGATGACGACAGAGAAGATGAATGGTCCTGAATGCGTTTTAGCGCCATTATCACGCCTCCCTCAACGCTTTTCAATTTCAAAACTTCCAGGGTCACGCACGTCATTTTGTCTTGAATTCTAATATTCCAGTTCAGACACTCGCACTGATCTGGGATATGGAATTTCGGAACACCTTTGCGTCTTTTATTAATTTAAAAGTTCTTTTTGAGGGATTTTCCCTATTAACAATATATTGAGGTGAGAGTGAATTTTCATAAATTATGCAATTTAAATTAAGGTGTAAACTAACTTAAATAATTTATATATGTAAAAAAATATAAACTAATATATAAAGGTAAAATGATAAATTAGTTATTATTTCTCCTCTTGAACCAAACAGATAATGATTAAACATCCCTCTTCTTTATTTCCCCTTCAATCAAACTAAATAAAGTAACCTTTATCCTTGCCTTCTATCCCCTCTCCTCAAACCAAATAGGCTCTAGAGTAAATATGTCGAGACAGGATTGAGACATATGTGTTAATCACAAGTTCTACGAGTTTTAAAAGAGTGCGCAGGCCCCACACACACACATGAGTAAAGCATGAAATATGTGAGTCGAGAATACAAACATAAATTTAGTTTCATTTATAAATACTGGAGAATAAATTATTTGAAGTTATAAATTAAAAAAAATTGAAATATATGCATGTTAAAATTAATTATTAATTCAAAATTATGATTATCTCATAGGCCTAATTATAGACTAAAAATCTCAAAATTATGATTATCTCATAGGCCTAATTATAGACTAAAAATCATGGTTGTCTCATAATTACTATTGCCTACTTTTCAATTATACTTTCCCAAAAACTACCCAAACCTATTTTTAAATCAATTTTATAAATTAATTTTACAAACTCTGTTTTACACGTTAACCGAAATCCACCTGAAGCATATGGGTGTTAAATATGTAAAACATGATTGATGGTCTCAAAGTTGATTTTAATCAGCATATGTTTCTTTGGTTGTTGTCTTGTAATTGATTTTAATCAAAGCAACTCGTTTACCATTCTCTATTTTTGCTTCCTTTAATTGTTCACTGCTACAAAATAGAGATTTAGCGGCGCTGATCTTATGGCACTTCTTTAAACAAGCATCGGAAAAGACTTCTATTTTTTAAAAAAGAAAATACATGTAGCAACTATGGTGCTTTCTGTGACAAGCGCCTTAGCTATTGAGTACCTTCTATGGCGCCTGCCTGGGGAAGTACCATACAAGGAGTTATTGAATATTTAAGGCACCTAGGTTTTGAATTTGTAAGGTCGAAGGCTTTTTTTTTAAAAAAAAAATTTAAATTTTTTTAAGATTATGAAATTGCAAAAGATACGTGCTATGTTATTTCATTTTGCTATGGATTGTATTATAAATTGCTGTGGATTTTGGATTGTAAATGGAGGCTTTCAACAGGAAAATAAAATAATTATAAAAAATTATTGTCGAAACATGGTACAATTGTTTTTAAAAATAAATCCCTTGAGTAAAAGGCTTTTTTAAAAATAAATCTCTTCTACATACAAGTGCCGGATGATACTTCTATTTTTTTTAAAAAATATTTTTTTAAAAAAAAATGTGACACCAATAGCTATCTAATATCTTGTATGCATTTGTCTGAGAAAACACCATACAAAAGGTTAAAAAGATAAATCACCCCTATTAATTTTTTGTTTAATAAAATGTCTACCTTGGCCAAGTGCCGTCCAAGGCGCTGTCTTAAATATATATTTAAGGGCCTTGGAAAGCACTTGGCAGGGAAAGCGCTGTCTAAGGTGCCTTATATTCAAGGCAAGTGCCTTGAATATATATATTTAAGGCACTATAGTCTTGAATTTGTAAGGTTGGGGGAGTTTTTTTTTTATTTTTTTAAATTTTAAATTTTTTTAAGATTAGGAAATTGTAAAATATACGTGCTATGTTATTTCATTTTATTATAGATTGTATTGTAAATTGCAGTAGATTTTGGATTATAAATGGAAGTTTCCAACAGGAAAATAAAATAATTACAAAAAAATTATTGTGATAGCGTGGTCCAATTTTTTTTTTCAAAATAAATCCCTTGAGTAAAAGGCTTTTATATTTTTAAAAATAAATCTCTTATACAAACAAGTGCTGGAGTATACTTCTATTTTTTTTAAATGTGACATTTATAGTTGTCTAATATCTTATATGGCATTTGCCTGAAAAAACACCATACAAAAGGTCAAAAAGATAAATCACCCCTATTAATTTTTTTAAAATAAAAGGCCTACCTTAAAAGGCACTTGGCCTGCCAAACGCCATCCAAGGCACTGCTTAAATATACATGTAAGGGCCTTGGACGGCGCTTGGCAGGGAGAGCGCCATCCAAGGCTCCTTATATTCAAGGCAAGTGCCTTGAATATATATATTCAAGGCACCCACGTGGTGCCTTGAATATTTAAGGTACTGGGGCCATGAATTTGTAAGGTCGGGGGAGTTTGTTTTTAAAAAAAAATTAATTGTTTTTAAGATTGGGAAGCTACGGCGCTTTGACGAAAAGTGCCGCAGCTGCTCCCACCTTGTATAGAGTTCTATTTAATTTTCACAACCCGCTGTTCTTATTTTCATTTTCATCTTCCTGCATTTTCTCTAGCTTCATCATTTCCTAGAACTCCATTACAGTACAAAGCTTCCTCTCCCATGTGTTTTTTTTTCTTGTCTCGACCTCCTTCAGAAGCTCCATAGTGTGTAAGTGTTTTTTTTTTCAACATTTGATTCGTGTTTTCTTTTTAGTTAAAATCTATCATGAATCTTATATGTGTGCTTATAATTTTTTTTCTAGGTATTTATTTGAAGTGTCAACTCTGTCTTCTTGAACTTTCTATACATTGTAAGTTTTTTAATTTTTGAGCTTACAAATATAATAATTCTTAGTTTAATCCTTGGTAGAAGTAACGTGTATAGCTCAAGTTTAAGCAAATTAAATGCTGGAGTTCTTTTATGGTTAATACATGAAGATGCAATATTACAAAAGATACGTGCTATGTTATTTTATTTTACTGTGAATTATATTATAAATTGCTGTGGATTTTAAATTGTAAATGGATGTTTCCATAAGGAATATAAAATAATTACGAAAAATTATTTTAAAAAAAAAATTCGACGGCGCTTCTCAAAGAAAGTGTAATTGGAAGTCATTAGTTATTTTAAAAAAAAAAAACTTCCTACGGCGCTTCTTCAAGGAAGTGTCATTGGAAGTTCCCCAAGAAAGCGCTGTAGCTTTATATTTAAAAAAAAAAATCAAGTTATGACGCTTTCATATATTCAAGAAGCGCCGTGGCTTATTTTAATGGCGCTGGAAGCTACAGTGCTTTCCAAGCGCCATAATGTTCTTTAAATTAAGCGCCGCAGCTTGTGTTTTTTGTAGTAGTGGTTGAGCATTGTTGTGTGAAATTGCCTTGTTCGAACTCACATTCAACAGAATGAAAGGAAAATACTTTCCCCATTAAGCCATGAGTTCTATAGGCCCTTTAATTGTAATTATATTAAGTTACCATATATGTAGGTGGAGAAGAATGTCAATACCTTAACTAATGATAGTACTAGAAAATTATTTTATGTGAAGAATCTTATCTTTACAAATTGCCATAATACAATGAATGCAATTGCCCTGATAACATACAAAAACCTGTTGGATAATTTAACAGTGAATGCATACTTCAACGACAGGGTAATCCACAAACTTCGTCTCATAGACTGAAAAGGAAGAAGATAACTAAAATGAATGTGAAAAGCTAGCCAAAGCTTTCTTGCAGGAATTAGCCACATTTGAGATTCTACTTCTAAAGAGCAAAGCAATTGTTGAGGCCAATATTAGAGAGAAGGAAAATTTGAATGAGCTAAAAGATGAAATAAATAGGCAAATTCTGCAAGCACAGGCTCACATTGAAGATCTTAAGAAACAACTTGAAGAGAGTGAGCTTGATAGGCAGCATAAGGAGGAATGTGAAGCCATTAGGAAACTGATTGCTTTGCAGCCACCGAGATCAGAGACACAGAAGCTTATAAATGAGTTAGAGAAAGAAATTATGGCATTAGATGCAGAGAATACAACTGCACTACTACAAAATGGTTGAAAGGTGGCGCACATTTTGTAGCCCTTCTTCAAAGAAGTGCCACAGCTTCCTTTTTTTATTTATATATTTTAAATTTTGGGTACTAGCTGTCATGCCTAGTGGGATAGGGGCCACAGTTGGGATGGCCAAGCGTGGCACCTGTACAGGCAGGCGCCATACTTGTTGGCACAAACGCAGTTGTGGTGCTTGGCGGGGCCAGGCGCCACAGCTGTAATGGGGAGCATGTGTGGCGCCTGTATACACATGGCTCGACATAGTACCTGACTGCCAGGCGCCACAGGGCCATGTGTGGCGCCTAACTGTGCAGGTGCCACACATGGCGCTGCCGTGTAGCAGCTGTGGGCCATGTGTGGCGCCTGCACAGTCAGGCGTCACACATGGCCCCTAATTACCAACTGTTGTGCCTGGCAATACCCAGGCGCCACAGCTGGTTACTTTAAAAAAAAATAAAATTTTTTTTACTGAAATGGATAGAGTGTAATCTATCCAACCAATAGAAATTCTCCCCGCCTAACCCTTATCTCTTAATTTCACTTCCCGCGTCCTCATATTCCTTCTCTTTTTGACTAATACACCACACTTGTTAGAACCGGCTATCACCCAAGAAGGGAGGTGAATTGGGTGTATAATAAAAATCTTAAGAACTTTAGAAATCTTTTCGTATCTTAGCAAAAGCGGTAAGTATGAAGGTTTATAAATCAACAGTTAGATTAAATAATATATACTGGAAATATAAGAGTTTAGGGAAGAGAATATGCAAACTGTGATTTATCCTGGTTCGGTCCAATCTGTGATGGCCTACGTCCAGTCCCCAGGCTCCTCCTGAGATTTTCAAATCCACTATCTTCTTGTTTAATCCAGGCACAAAAAAAGCCTTTACAATCCCACAAGTTTAGCCGGGTACTTGTGAAACCTTTTACAAATCTCTTACTGAAATACTCCCCCTTACGGCAAGTCTTACGAGCAGAGCAATCCTGAAGATCTTCCTCTCCTGCTTACTCATGCAAGTCTTACGAGCAGCAACGTTCTCTCCTGCTTACACCCCTGTAAGTCTTATGAGCAGCAACGTTCTCTACTGCTTGCACCTTGTAAGTCTTACGAGCAGAATGTCTTACTGGCAATTCTCTCTACAGCTTCTTCATAAGAAAATCAACCCTCTCAAGGTCCCTCTACCTTGAGATCAACTCAGAAATATAGATGAAAGTGTTTACAGACTCTCTCACAGAGTGGATATAATACTCACTGAAGTACAATACAAATAATCACTCTCTCAATGATAAGTAATATAGAAACTGGAAAATAGAGAGTGTTTGGGTAGAAGCAGAGGATTCACATTTCTATCACTTTTCTCGTAGTTGCTTGCTGTCTCTATTTTCTTCGTTGCCCATCGATGTTGAACGCTCTCTCATTTATAGTTGATGAATATGATGGCCATTGTGAGCATTCATCCGTTGGAGTCATTTTGACCGTTGAGCATATTTGAAAAATGAGCTACCATGAGTTTTCCGTTGCAAAGCAGAGCGTCACGTTGAGGAGCCGCATGTCTCATTTTGAACTGTACATCACATTGTGGAGCGGGATGAATTCGCTTGAGTTTCCAGACAATCTCTTATGGTGGGTCAAACTTTTGTCGTGGTAGGTAGCTGATGCTCGGTGTGTAATGATGAAGTTCACCGTAGTTGACTTTTATTTGAATCTGCAATCCGAACGTTTAATATCCTGTTTCACACTTGAAATATATGTTACCTATCATTTAGAAACAATAACAAGTGAGAACACAATGATTCAATAACATGTAACCATATTCGGATTGTTCGTTGAGTGATGATATTTGCCGTACGTGACCTCCGTTCTTGAAGATGTGATGAACCCTTGTCGTATGAGTTCACAAAATAAAACTAGGTTAGAAAATGTAGCATAGTAGCTCAACCTAGGTCGTTCTTGTGAGGAGATTAATTTCCAATTTTCTAAGTAGGAAAGTGATAAAAAGCCTTAAAGTTGTGAGAAATCATTTTTGAGAAATTGCATTTGTAAACTAATGAACTAAACTAAGTTAAAGCAATATTTTTGTATTTTTCGGTTTTCAAAACAAAGAAACAATTGGAATTGAATTTAACACTAATAACAAAGTAAAGTTAATAAACTAGAATAATGATGAAATGAGATTCCCTTGAGTTGGGGTTTTAGTCTTCCTTGCTTGCTAATAATATGAATTCCATAATGAGTCAAGAGGATGGAACTAAGATACCACTAGCTCCATACTTGCAATAATCATTTAACTCATTCAACCGAAGCAATTAAATGAATACTACCAATTAATAGTGACTCAAGGAGATGAATAATCAACTTCCAATTCTAGCTTGTAATTACCATTACAACAATTCAAAATATTCAGTTTAATCATTTAAATCCACTTAACCAAGTTGGAATAAACAATTCAACCTAATCATAACATGAATCATACAAAGCTTAATTAATCAACTCCTAGCTCCACAACCAAGTTTATTCACTTGGCATAACAATCTAGATCACAATTACATACTTAACCAAGCTACATAATCATGAACTAAAAAGAGAGCTTAAAGGAATTCCATTGAAGTTTAGAAGCTCAAACCATTACCCAACTCAAGGAAATCACCAAGGCTTAGCTACACATGGAAAAAGAGAAGGATGAAGCTTGATGAAATGAAAGGAGGATAGCCATGGAGAACAAAAACCGAACAGCACCTTCAATCTTCAATCGCTGCTGGCCCCTTTTCGAATCAGACCCCCTATTAATTGAGCTCTTCCATTCGGTCTTCATGGTCTTTTCTATTCTCCAGCGCCATACTCCTCTCTTTAATCAATTCCCCCTATGTCAAACATTTCGGCGGCCTCTCTTGTATCCAGCCGTCAATTTGGACTTTTCCTCCTTCATTTTCAATGTCTCCTTTCGGTCTTCTCATTCGCTGCTCTCCCACACACAGTAGCCTCCAATTCTCAATTCTTCATTTCGGCGCACCCCTCATGTCTACCCCACACAGCCCTCTTTTTTTTTTCTTTGTTTATTCAACCCCTTCGGTCCATCTTCCAATTGGTTCGGTCAGCCCCTTTCTTAATTCCTATTCGGTCCTACTCCTCTTCCTTTGGTCCACAATGACGGCTGCTTCCTTTTCTCATTCAATCCGATTCTGCTCCTTCATATCTTCGGTCCAGCAAGCTCACTTGGGTCAACAAAAACGGCTGAACTTCTCTTCCTCATAAATCAATTCGGTCTAGCATCTTCCTTTCTTTTATGACTCCAATCGGTCCAACCTCCTCTTTCTTCAATAATCCCCATCGGTTCAGCATATATTTCTTTCATTTCGGTTCAAAAGCACCTAAATAACTCAGCCGCCACTTGCTTTCTTTCTCTTTGCAATTCAAGTGTTTTTAGGTTAAAAGTGAGTTGTGCCTTGTTTGGATAAGAGATAAAAATGTGTTTTAACATTAGACACAAAATTGCAACCACCAAACAAGGCCCTTACTCATTTAACCTCCTCCTTTACCACTCAAGTTGTGCCACATCATCACCTACAAAATTATATTGACAAAGGTAATATCTTTTGTTCACAATTAAAGAATAATGGGAATAACAAATATTAATTAGAAATATAACAATTAAACCACTTTAGTTCCCAAATTATTCTTTCACTAAAATCTCATTTTAATACTTGATTATGCCCAAAATATTCAATTAAGTCCCACAAAAGTCTAAGATTAATTAATAAAAATATATAAATATTGAGCTCTATCAAGATGCAATCCAAATATTTAATCTCCTGTTTTACACTTGAAATATATGTTAGTTAATGTTTAGGAACAATAACAAGTGAAAACATAATGATTGTATAACATTTAACCACGTTTGGATTGATGGCTATGAGGCTCTGTTTCGTTTCTGCATTCTGTCAGGACCTCACTTCGAGTGCAATATGGCTCACTCGAGTGCAGTTGATAATTTCACATTTTGACTTCCTCTCGGGCAAGCACTCGCTGCACTTCACTCGCATTTGCTCGAGTGAATTCTCAAATCACTCGAGCACAACCAGTCATGCTCGAGTGCGTTTCATGCTTTCACGTACAAGCTTCTTCTCGGGTTATCACTTCCATGTCAAAACTTGCATGTGCTCGAGTGAGAAATCATCCAATGCTCGAGCATGGATCCTAGTGCTCGAGTGATGCAATTTTCTTCACGTTTCAGCTGCTTCTGGACATCACTCGCACAATATTTTCAGAGAGAAAGTTTTTGCACTCGCGGGTGATGTGGGGCCACTTTAGAAAAAATTTGTTTATTTGATTCAAATGATGTATCATAAGAATGCTCTTGCCATATGCATTCCAATGCAACAAGAATCAGCTCCAAACTCCTTGTATTCTGCAAGTTATAATCGAAAGAGTGTATATTTCGCTAGTCTGCACAAGCATCAACTTCCAGAAGGCATAGCTCCTAGAATATACGTTCAAATTAGGAAAATTACCTATCCATGGAAATCTCTTTGAGTCTACTTTCATTTGGCACTGGTCTCGTCTCAATCCGATGTGTATTTTGTATGTTACGCTCAAAATACCGAACCTATGTCAAAAAGTGACGGTGATTTCAGTTTCATTTTCCACGATTCATATCTCCTTCATTTGATCTTCTTTCAATGTGATCCTGTTGCCCATTTTACGTGTTCGGAGTATTCTTTCATATGCCACCGGTTTCGGGTCAATCCGATGTGTGGTTTGAGAGATATGACCAAAATACCAGACCTCGCTCAGGCTGAACGTAAAACAGAGTAGAACAGAGTGTTCGTCCCGTGCTCGAGTGAATTCATCCGTGCTCGAGTGAGTTCTTCCTGTGCTCTAGTGAAACACCTCGTGCTCGAGCATAACACCTCTGGAAGTGCCAAAACTCATATATAAGTCATCTTAGCTTCGTATTAACCTATTCCAACCATCATTTGATCATAGAAACCTCCGGTATCATTATAGAAACCTCCAATATCACATCTAACAACTTGAATCTTGATATTCATGATAGATCTTCCAAGTTCTTCATTCTTCAATATCTTTCTTCTTGGTTTTCCTCTTGATAATAATTCTCCATAACCAAAGTAAGCATCTCCTTGACTATCTTCAATTTCTTCCTTCTTCTTCCTCTTGTTCATTTTCATTAATTCAATCTTTTTCATTGTTTGCTTGACTAATCTACAAAATATGTAACATTAAATATAGTAGTTAGTCAAAGAAATACATTATATAAACTTTTTGCTCTTATCATTTCACATCTATATTTGACATCATCAAAACTAATCATATCTAACATTCTCCCCCTTTTTGATGATGACAAATCCTTTAAGAAAAATATGTCTGAATGAAGTGCAACATACATGTATAATGCAAAGTGCAAACATACATATACATATTATATATAATGCAAAGTGCAACATACATATTTTTCTTACATTTTTCTCCCCCTATTTGACATCAGAAAAAAGTTTGAAATATATAAAGAAGTAAGTCTTGTGAAGAAGTAAATAGAGTAGAAATTACTTTAATCAAAATGAATGAACCAAGAAAACAATTTACACTCCCCCTATGTGAAAGTACTTTCATTTTTAATGAGAGGGAACAAAAAAATATTTTGGAGAGGTTTTCAAGAAAACTTTTATAATCAAGATAAATGGAATATATGAAACGTATTCTTGAAATGTAAAGAGAAAAGGTTTAGAAATGTTCATGTAGTTTTTGAAAATTGATGAAGCGCTCCATGAAGTCCGTTGCTTTATCCTTTAGCAATGCTAGGTCATGATGATGTACACCACACTTCTGTTATGCAACTCAGATATATATTCATGTTGTTGTCAGGATTTTCCAACTGAGTTAAGCTTCTGTTTAGTATGTTCAATGCTTAGTTATATTGGCATATGAATGTTGTAGCCAATATATATTCCTTGACTGAGCGTTAAAAACATCCTCAAGGCTGATAGAGTCTTCTTATAGTATGTTGAGGAATGCTATTGCACAAAACAAATTCTCCTGTCATAAATTTAAATCTTTCTTTGCAAAGAGAATTGTTAGGTTAATCAAGTAACAAACTATTCCTTTCCATATGTTATATTAAAATTAAGATCATGAAAAGAATAATGTAAGAATAACTCATCATCAAAACTAATCAAGACATGGCGAATATAGATGAGTATATTAAAAGGATTTTCTTCTCAATAGGAGATAAACTTTCAAGATATAAAACACATATGAATGTGAAGCTCCCCCTTCATATCTAACAACACTTACTTTCCCTTTCTCATCTTCACACTATATCCGTCGCCCTCCACCTCCATTTCCTATATCATCTTCACATTAAAAAACACACTCACATGCTCACACGTCTTCATCAGCGAATCTATATTTTGTTTGAATTTGTTCCAACTGCCATCCATCCCCACTCCTGTCCCTTCCCTTGTCTTTATACTGTCTTCCACTTTTGGTCCCCACACCATCCAGTTGGTCCCAACTGCTCAAATTTCCTCCTCCTCCTCACTCATGATTGCGTCACCAACGAGCAACGTGGTCCCCCACTGCACTGCACTGATCTGTAAGTTCAACGTGTTTCCTTTTTTTTTTTCAGGTTGGTCTGCTTTTTTTTTTTTTGGTTATCACACGTGTGTGTATTTATATATGTTGATTATATTATATTGTATGATGTGCTTTTTTTGCTTTTTATGACATGCATGTATATATATATGTTAAATAATATATTAACTAGCTAGAACCATAAGGAAAAAACCCTGAAATTTGACCTTAAATATATTAACTGATCAATTAAGCTGGATTGAAGAGTAGTAATAATGGTGCAATATTAGAAGTTGGCGAGATTTTAATATCTTAGGGAAATTTGACCGCTGCGCTGGCCACAAAAGAAGAAATTAAATGATTGTAAAGTCTAATATAAAGAGCTTTCCATATAATTATGTGCTCATATTATTTTTTTTTTTGGGATGATTTTGAAAAACATGTTTTCTCTCCAAAAATTTTAACTAATAAAAAGAAAACATGTGAACCACATGTCTCCTTTTCTCCTTCACTTTTCATTTCTTCTAATCTTATCTTACTAACCAAATAGGTAAACATCTATTTTCTTTTCTTATAAAAATAACTAGATTTTAACTCTACATGGTTTGATATTTTTCTTTTATCGAAAGAAGTTCATTAGCCTTGATGAGAAAACAACTAAGTACAACAATAAAAGTGTAATAAATTAAGTTATATATATTAAATAATTATTTGTTTAAATTCAGTCTCTTTCTTATAATATATATGTGTATATATATATATATCAATGCATATATTTTTTATAAAAAATAATATTTCAAAAAGTTCTTGGTACTTTAAGGAAAATTCATTTAAGAAAAATCTATGGATAATTTGAAAATTATTAAAAAAAAAAGGATGCTCTAGATTTGATTTAATGGAATGGACGACTAACATCTTATAATATGCTGAATCTATTGTGTGATAGACACACACATCTAGTATGTGTGCAATCCAAAGATTAAATGAATAAATTATATTAATGATTTTAAAAAATAACAAGAAAATTTTTAGAAAATGTTAATGATTTTAAAAAATAACAATAAATTATGTATGCTTTCCTTTTTGTTTTATTTTATTTGCTTTCTTTGTTTTTGAATCATATTTTTTGATTTAAGCTAATTAATCATATTTTATTTTATTATATATTTATGTTTTGTACACATTATTATTATTATTAAAAAAATTTTTCAACCACTAATTATTTTATTGACTTTTTTTATATGTAATTTGTGTTTGTAGTTTCAGCTCAGCAGTCTATTGAATCTTTTATTTAAGGTATGTTTTTTAAATTTTGAGCTTACAAATGTGATTTTAGTTGAATTTAATAATAGTTAGTTATAATTTGTAGGTGTTCTAATGATTGTTATGGATTAGTTGCATAAGTAAAATAATTATTTATATATTCTTAACACTTGTATTTTATTAACAGACTTGTAATGTTTTCTAATTTACCTACGATATGTTGTGTCAAATATGATTTTTTTCGTTATGAGTTGTGAAAAATTATTATAATGCCTGGGAATAATGAATGGATTATTTGTCAATTAAAACATAGGGTTTAAGACTTAGAAAGCTTCAATTTTGAAGATTACATGTTGGGAATTTATTTTAAAATAGGTAAGAGAATATAAAAGTAATTAGTAAATACACTAGTCATACAACTAACCACGTACTTTTTTTAAAAATAGATTGAAGCCATAGATGGATCGTAAATGGATGTCATCTAATCGGTGTTCAAGGAAATATATAGATGGGGTGAAAGATTTTATTACATTTGCAATTAAGCACACAAAAGATCCTGACAAAATCTTGTGTCCTTGCTTATCTTGTTGTTTAGGAAAGCGGATTAGTCCACTTGATTTACTAGATCATTTAGTATGTTACGGTATTAATCAAACATATATACGATGGACAAGGCATGGTGAGACGAACGATGCATGTAGTGATCGGGTACATACCACGAGTGGTGCTTCGGATGAATTTGATCAAAGCATGTTTGATGAAGATGATGATCTTGAAGAAATGCTAAATGTGATTGAAGGGGTGTATCTTAACTGCCCCAACGAATTTGAGAAGTTGAAAGGTGATGCAGAGAAACCATTATATGCCGGTAGTACTAAATACACAAGATTGCTAGCAGTGTTGAAGTTGTACAACTTTAAAGCTCGCTACGGATTGAGTGATTCGGGTTTCACCGCACTGCTTGAACTGTTGCAAGATATGCTTCTAGAAGAAAATGTACTTCCTACCAAGACATACGAGGAAAAGCGAATTCTTTGCTCTACAACCGGTATAGGATATGAGAAGATACATGCATGTCCTAACGATTGCGTATTATTTCGAAATCAGTATGCAACGTTGGAGAAGTGCCCTAAATGCAATGCATCTCGTTATAGGAAGAAGAAAGGAAAGAGTCCTTTGAAGGTCCTATGGTATTTTTCCATTATTCTGAGATTCAAGCGACTGTACAGTAATACAGAGATTGCTAAGTAGTTGACATGGCATACAGATGAAAGGATTAAAGACACGAAGGTTAGGCACCCTACAGATGCTCCTCAATGGAAAAAAATTGATCATGAGTACCCTGACTTTACGATGAAGCAAGGAAACTTCGCCTTGCACTATCAACTGATGGAATTAACCCGCACGGTGTTCAGAGTAGTACACATAGCACATGGCTAGTGATATTGATGATTTATAACCTTCCTCCACACTTGATCATGAAACGTAAGTTTATAATGTTGTCCATGTTAATTTCTGGGCCAAGGCAACCTGGGAATGATATAGATGTATACTTGGCTCCTTTAATCGATGACTTGAAGCTGCTTTGGGAAGAAGGCGTCAATGTGTATGATGGGTATAGGGAAGAAAGTTTTACTTTGAAAGCCACGTTGTTTGGCACAATTAATGATTTCCTTGCTTATGGTAATTTGTCGGGATACAGCGTCAAAGGATATGGTGCATGCCCTATATGTGAAGACGACACTCATTTAGTGTGACTTCATCATTGTAAGAAAAATGTTTACATGGGGCATCGAAGATTCTTACTATCACAACATCATTGGAGGAAGTGGAAAAATCCTTTCAATGGTGACTCAGAAGAAGGTAGTCCACCAAAGATGTTGACCGGTGCCCAAGTGTATTCAAAGGTAAAATACTTGGATAACAATTTTGGCAAGCCTTTTGCAAAACAAATTGAGACAAGTGGTTGGAAGAAAAAGTCTATTTTCTTTGAACTTCCATATTGGAAGTCTTTATATGTGAGACATTTTCTTGATGTGATGCACATAGAAAAAAATATTTGTGATAGTCTAATTGGCACATTGCTCAATATCCAAGGAAAAAGTAAGGATAGTGTCAATTCGAGGTTGGATTTGGTGAACTTGGGAATTAGAGAAGAGTTGGCACCGATTGAGCAAGGGCATCATACCTACCTACCGCCAGCGGCATACACTCTGTCAAGGAAAGAGAAGAAATTGTTTTGTGAGTTTCTGCAAGGAATTAAAGTTCCTGAGGGCTACTCTTCAAATATAAAGAACCTTATATCAGTGAAAGAGTTGAAGTTAAAGAACCTCAAGTCTCATGATTGTCATGTGCTCATGCAGAATTTCCTACCGGTTGGTATACGATCTATTTTACCCAAAAATTTAAGAAACACCATTACTAAACTTTGCGTGTTTTTCAAGTTGATCTGCAATAAAGTGGTAGATTCAACTAAGTTACAAGATTTGCAAAGGCTGATTGTATGTACTCTGTGTGAACTTCAAATGTGTTTTTCACCTTCTTTTTTTGACATTATGGTACATCTAAGCGTACACTTGGTCAAAGAGATTCAATTGTGCGGTCCAGTGGGTTGTATTAAAAGGGCGAATGAGCGATTCATGAAAATATTAAAAGGGTACATGAAAAATAGTTATCGCCCAGAGGGTTGTATCACTGAAAGGTATATGGTTGAAGAAGCAAGTGACTTCTGTGCTGATTTTCTATCAAATGTTGACCCTGTAGGGATCCCCAAGTCCCGTCATGATGGGCGAAGATCAGGGAAAGGAACAACTGGGAGGGATGTAATAACGATATCGGTGATTGAATGGGAGTAAGCCCACTTGTATGTGCTATATAACACTGATGAGGTCGAACCGTATGTAGAAGAACACAAGGATGCTCTTCGATTGGTACATGGTGATAGGAATGAAAATTTGTTAACAAAAGAACACAACAAACAATTTTCAGGCTGGTTGAAAAATCGCATTAATGATAAGATGGAGCAGAATCCTGATTTAGTTTCTGAAAAATTGAAGTAGTTGTCGAAGGGACCGAGCTTAAATGTATTATCTTACAATGGTTATGCAATCAACGGTTACACATTCTATACACAAGATCATGATACACAGAGCATGATGCAGAATAGTGGGGTAACACTTGTTGTTGATTCTTGGCATAGATCCAGTGCTAAAGACATACACCCTATCTATGCATCAATGTCATACTTTGGTGTCATTGAACGCATATGGGAGTTAGATTACTCTATGTTCAGGGTCCTTGTCTTCAAATGTAAGTGGGTTAACAACAATAGTGGATTGAGGATAGATGACTTAGGCTTTGTTCAAGTGGACCTTTCTAAAGTTTGGTATGAAGATGATCCTTTTATTTTAGCAGCACAAGCAGAACAAGCGTTTTTCATTCCGGATCCTGCTAGAAAGAATTGGTCTATTGTACTCCCATCCAACAAGAATCGTCAAGAACAAGTTGATCTTGAAAGTAATGAAATTTGAACATCAATGATGACGATCCTTCATTTGAAAATTTGTGGTCAGTAGAGATTGATATAGATGGAGATGCAAATGAAGATAAAGATGGAGATGGAGATGAACCCGTATACGTGAGACATGATTATGAAGAGGGAACTTGGGTTAAGAGAAACACAATTCTCAATCCAACATGAATTCTGAAGAATAAAAGTTTAAACCAAACCAGAAAAAGGAAAAGATAACGAGTGCTTTGACTTGTTTACTTGTACGTACGTTTTTATAAATTTCAAAATAATTTGCTTTTGTTGATATGGTTGACATTATGCACTGATGTTTTATTTTGGTGTATTTCACTTTCAGGAGTATGGACTCACCACACGATGAAACTGATGATGTTCCTCAGCATATTGGTAGACAAAGATTTGAGGCGAACGTAAGACGTGGCAGGACAGTTATGGCGAGATTGATCAAATTGAGAAGTAATGGAATCAAGTTACATCTGGAGTGGAATGAATATGGAAACCGGTTCGGCGAGAACGGTAAGTCATTAAATAACTTGATTGGGACTACAGTTCGAGACAGAGTCCTTATTAGTTCAAAACTGGAAAATGGCAAAAAAAGATTATGAGGATGACATATGGGATGAAGTTCAGGTAACACATTAATTATATTATTGTTCGGTTTGCTATGTTTCACTTAATTTCAATCTCACATATTATATATGTTTTTTTTGTTATAGAGCATTTTTATTATTGATGAAGATCGGAAGAACTTCGTGCTAAGAAAAGCTAGAAAACTTATGAGAAAGTTTCATTCTGATCTTGTCAAATACTACTTGAGGGATGATGATAACAATATCATTGATACACCGCCTTATCCATTATACGAAGGAATCATCACTCAAGAAATGTGGGATGAGTTTATCAAAACACATACAACTCAGGAATTTCTGGTAATATAATTTGTTTTACTTTCCGTATTACTTATAATGTACATATTTGTAATTAACATTTGTACATTGATATGAATCATTTTGATCTAAGCAGGAGTTGAGTGAGAAAAATCAAGCTAACGCGCTTAATATGCCATACCGGTACACACAAGGACTTGTTTCATATGCATAGCTAGAAAGAAAAATGGTACAAACTAATTATTATTTCATTTGTAGATAAATTATTTGAATATCATTTAACTTTAACTAAATTTGCCGTGCAGATAGAAGAATCAGGTTCAGGTATTACACAGGTTCCACAACATGATTTGTGGATAGCCGGTGTCACAAATAAGAAAGGTGAAATTTATAGTGAGGAGGCAAGAAGAGTAGCTGAATATTGTGTAAATATTGGATTATGTGTATAATAAATAATTAGCTTTACTTAAATGAACTTGATTTATAATAACTAATATTGTTGTAATTCTTTTTGTGATAGCGACAAGTGTCACAGGAGGATCCTGTGTTGGCGAGCTATGTTGGTCGGGATGATTTGTTGAGCAGAGCACTTGGAGTACCCGAGTATGATGGTCGTGTTTGGGGTACTGGTTTTGCTGTCACCCCATCAGCATACTTCATATGTCAGAAGCGCCATAGTAGAGGTGACGTTTTCCAGCTGCGTGACGAGATGACTAGTTTCAAGAGTCAAATTCAAGAACTTCAAGAACAAATGCACCATAAGGAACAACGAGAAGAACAATTCTTAGAACAAATGCGTTTGTTGCAAGAACAAAATGTGTTGTTAACAACACAAATACAACAGTTTGTGCAGTATAGGCCAACACAAAATGTTCCCTTATGTGATAGTCCAAGTGTAAGAGATAGTTGTACTTCCATGCCTAAAGTCCCTTTTCCTTTGGTAATTAATTTCTTCTATACTTAACTTTATGTTATATTATAATTTAGCGAACTATGACATATTAAGTCTATTTTCTATAGGGTGAATTCCAATGTAAGTTATATGCTGAGCAAGCTTCCAAGCACGTGGTTACAGTAGGTGTTGCCTAAAACACTGATAAGGACACACTACACAATTCATTGCTGCCTGACAACACACTCCGAGTGAGGGTTGACGTCTGCACGAATGAAGACGCCCTCTTCCTATCCCATCCCGGGATGAGCAAATAATGGTGAAAGGTGTTGTAGGTGGCTATGTTGCTTGGCCAATAGGTCTTATAGAGCCATATGAAAAGGTCGTTCATTTACAATTCCCTGCATTCATTTTTCCTTCGTACTTCCATATAAAACTGTGATTTAATTTTTTTATTTTCATAGGGCAAGATATCAAAGTGTTCGAGAACACAAACCAAGTCTAAAGCTTCAGCTAGCCAACAGAGCAGAAGGAGACCGACCTCATATCGTGATCAATTAGTATCGATTACACCATAATTGATCGGTGCAGGAGGACGGGAAATACGTCTTGAAAGACATATCTACAATGTTGGCAGTCTAGTTGATTATGTTACTGCCGAGGTCGTGCACGACATATGTACTCGTGATTGGGTTAGTGCTTTAGCTATCAACTTCTGGATAAGGTACTTGACCATTATTGTTTATTACTGTTATTAATATTTCTTATTCCATTTCGTTTGTTTTATACCAGGCATTTATACAATGACTGCTTAATGGATACAAATAGGGTCCAATTCGTATTTGTCAACCCTTATCTCGTTGGCTACCATGGGGGTAAAGTAGATATACATGCACAGTCTAATGATCTAAAAGATTACTTTGGAAAGAGAGCGACACCGACTACGCTATTTTTAGTTCCATACAATGCAGGGTAATTTATTACTGGTACAATTTTTCTTTTTATTGTTTAAATTTATCATACCATGATTGTTGAGACTAATTTTTTAAAATATTTTAGGCAGCCATTGGATATTGATAGTTATCAATCCAGCGGAACCTTCAGGCCCTCGCATTTACTATATGGATCCTTTAAAAGATGGTCTTCCACAAAACCGTTCTGATATGTTACTATTGTTCAATGGGTAAGCGTACGTGCATATGTGTAATTAATATTTTCATGTGATTGAATAATCAAAAGTCATCAGTTTCTATTTGTTTTGTTAGCTCATTGACTGCGTATTGGTCCTCTGTCTCGTTAAGCTACTCTAAAGCTGCTGACCCTCACTTTAGCTATCCTTGTAAGAAGATACTGGTATTGATATATGAATTTACTCAAATTTTGTTAGTAAAAATTTTTTATTCATAAACAGAGTTAAATATTGCATTATATTTTTGCAGTGCCCTTTCCAACCCAATGATAATGATTGTGGGTATTACGTCATGAAATTTATTAAGGATGTAATTACGCATGATTAGGCATTTATTCCTCAAAAAGTATGTCATTTAGTTGCACTCCATATTGTGTTTTTATTAAATTTAATTAGTTCCTGATAATTACGTTTTACTGATTTTAATTCGTTTTAATTTGTGGCTGATTGTATATATGTGTAGTATTATGAAGATCAACGTTGTGACACTTTGACTGACCATCAGCTTGATGAAGTGATCGAGAAATGGTGTGAATATGTTTTTAGACAAATCTATGGGTAGCTATACTATTTAATTCATCACTAGCTACTGTCCTTTGTTGTGTTGTTTCTTGGCAATTGTTGTGTCATGCATGCATGTAATCAAGTTGAATTTGTTATATAATTCATTCACATATAATATATTGTATAATTATTTTATTTTCTACTTTAACTAATTAATTATTTTTTTGTATCATTTTGAAGTTATCTATTATTGTTGTTTGCTTTTCTTCATTCCGCAGTACTGTGGATATAGATACAAAATGTTTATTAAATCATGCAGTGTGAAATATTGTACAATTATGGGAGATATGATCGAACAAAAAGTAAAAAAAAAATAAAAAAGAGTTTTTGTGGTGCTTTTTTAAATAAGGGCCACAGGAAGAGCCCAAAAAAAGAAAAAACGAGAAAAAAAATCACCTCATGTGGCGCTTGGTGGGCCAAGTGCCATAGGAGGGTATTTTCTTTTTTTAAAAAAATTATAATGCTATGGCGCTTACCAGCGCCACAGCTTCTATTAGTGGCGTCCAGATATGTAGCACTTCTCTAGCGCCACAGCTAATCAATTTATAAGCGCCACAGGTTTGCTTTTTTTGTAGTAGTGGAGGTTTGAGATTGTTGGAGCTTCGAAAGAAACAATTTGCTCTTCTGTTGCATGTGGTATGTGAAAGCCTGCACGTGTTATGCTTGTGTGGTTGTTGTGTTCCTTTTTTTAATACATAGTATTTTTTTGGTATTGATCGTTGTATTCTATGTTCAAGAAAAAAAATTAGTGGTGCTTAATCATATCCCCATTTTTTTGTAACTCTGTTTATCTTCTAAGATTACCATGACAAGTTTATGATTATTGCATTTATTTGAGCAGCATGACCTTTCCGGCTCCGTTAAACTGTCTTGCATCTCATATGTCCTAATCAAACTTCTTTACCTAGAAAATAGTGGTTTCATTCATATTTTATTTTTTAAAATATTGAATAAATAGTGAGAGTGATGTTGACAATACTGGGCATTCCCCTAGTCCTCAAAAACTTTGTCACCGACAACCACATCTTCTAGTTCTTCTTTATTCAACATATCAAATGAGTTGGTGAATTAGCTTTTTGCATTTGGGTTTAGGTCATTGTATGTTAGCTAAGACCAGGGGCAAACAAAGTTAAATTTGTTTGTGTTTTAGAAAGTAAGTAGTGTTTGATTAGAAGCATGTGATGGACACCTCGTGGTTAAGAGATAATCAATTTGCATGTCACCTAACCATAGGTTACTCATCATGTGCATATGGTTAAATATGTTAAATTATCAAGAGTTTTATTGTGTTTGACTAGATGCATGTGACGGGCACCTCGTGGTTAAGAGGAAATTAATTCATATATCGCCTTACCATGGATTACTCATCATTTGTAGATGGTTCAATATGTTAAATTATCAAGAGCTTTAGTGTGTTTGACTAGATGAAACTGATGGGAACCTCATGGTTAAAAGACAGCTTGTTTAAATAGCGCATTCTCAATTAGGCTGTCGATTCAGTTTCTTCTTCAAATTTTCAAAGCCTTATCTTTAAAACCTATCTCAAATAGTCTTTTCGATCAAAACTACCCAAATATCATTTACAGAATATGAACTTAAAATGTTCAGATTGCTCAAACCTTGCAATCGAAAAATTGTAATGATGGTTGAAGCAGCGACCATGTTCTTGCCATCGATCGTTCCTTGCTTAGAGATCTCCCTGTCAGCCTTCATTTTGGGATTTCTTGGCTAACAATTATATGATTAGAGAAAGGGGAAAATATACCGTGGGTGTTTTCTTTTTCCCCTTTTTAAATATTTATCTTATAAAGGGCAAAATTTTCATTCATCTCATTTTCCTACCTCTCTTACTGCCATTTTCACCATACCAACCACAAATTTTCCTATCAACCCCCCTTTTTTTTCCCAGTATGTACCAAACATTTCTATGGAAAAATAGTTTCTATTCTCTTCCCTTCCCTTCCTTTCTATTCCTTTCCATCCCAAGAAATTTTGAGATCCAAACAGACCCTTATAGTCATTTATGTGTATATATACATTAAAAACCAAAAGTTTAAAACCTATATATTTGAAAACTATCTTATATTAACATCAAATTGGTTGCACAAATTAAACCAATTCAACAAGTAGATCAAACCAAAAAATTACCAGAGCATATTACATATATACCACATTATTTGAGATCGGTTATCAACATGTTACCCACTGAAGGTGCAGAGTAGTCACCAACTCTTTAGCCACTTCTTCCATGTGAGATGGGCTATTGATAAAGCCAAGTTATATGAGTTCTCAAAAACTAGGTTTGGGAATGTAGCATAGTAGCACAACCTAGGTCATTCTTGTGAGGGGATTAATTTTCAAGTTTCCAAATAGTCAAGTGAAAAAAAAATTAAAATGGCAAGAAGTCATTTTGAGAAATTGTTTCAAAGACAAGTGACATAATATATTCTACTTCAATGTTTGATGTGTTTGCTTTTTAAGATAAAGAAAGGAACAAAGCTAAAATTGATAATAATGACAAGGCAGATTCAAATTGACAAGAACAATGATGAAATGGGATCCTCTTGAGCTGATTTTTTAGCCTTCCTTGCTTACTAATGATATTAATTCGAATATGAGTCAAAAGTATGGGTCTAAGCTACTACTAGATCCAAAATTTGCAGTACTCACATAATTCATTCTATCGAAGCAATTAAATTAGCACCATCACTCAATAGAACAAATTTGTCCCATAACTAAGGAGAAAAACAATTAGCTTCCAATTCTAAATAGTAAATACCATTACAAAAATTAAAGCATTCAATTTTGTCACTCAAAATCCACTCAATCGAGTCTGGTTAAAAGAACTCAACCTACTTCTAATATGAACCATACAAAGCTTAATCAATCAACTCCTAGCTTAGCCACCAAGTTTAATAACTTGGCACTAAACAATCTAGTTCACAATTGCATCACTTAATCCAGTTTGATAATATTGAACTGGAAAGAGAGTTTTAAGAAATTCTATTGAAGCATAGAAGTTCACACCATAACTCAATTCAAGGGAATCACCTTGACTTTTAGCTACTCATTAAAGAGGGAGATGTGGCTCAATACTAATGGGGGAAACCGTCTATGGATAGACGAAAATGGAGCTCCATGCCACAGGAAGTTGTTGTTTAATCCTTCCTCTCTAGAAAGTTGATGCTCTTTGTCTATGGAAGTTATAAAGGATGCGAGGTTAAGGATGAATAGAGGATGGAGGGCATCGATAGATGTGGAGGTGGATGGAATTGGCATGGATGTATGGGAATGAGAGCTCTCAGTCTCTATGTATCCATTGAATCAATTCGAGATGAACATGAAGACTAAAATCATGATCATATTTTAGGGTTGCAAGTGAGTTAAAAGTAATCAGGGGCATGTTTGGAGTGTCAAATAATGAGCCAATTAAAGCATATGATCCAAGGGTTTGGGTTAAATCCCCAAGTGAGCTTCCAAATAAGGCCCTTACTCCTTTAATCTCCTCTAATTTAAATCAGAAAAATATGAAAATAAATTTTGCCCATGTTGAATTTCTCTTTTGCCTTTCATTAATACTCTAAAATGACATCTTTGACCTTAACCAATTGACGAAAGTTGTGCCACATCATCACCTACAAAATCAAATTTGTAAAGGCAATTTCTTGTGCTCACAATTATGGAAAAATGAGAATAAAAAATATTAATTAAAAATATAACAAATTAGCCATTATAATCCCCAAATTACCCTTACACTTAAATCTCGCATTAACACTTAACATTGCTTGGCCTGAGCTAACCACAACCAAAAGATTAGGGCATATGCCTTAATCAACACCACCACATGTATCAGAAGGTTCAACCTACAATTTAAATATTCTTCACAACCAAGTGAACAAAAATTCACATGCAATAACTGCAACAACCAGAGAGAAAATTAATCAAGCTAAGCAAAAAAATTTCATTTATGTAAACCCAAGACAAAAAAACTAAACTTTCAATCAAGGTCTTGACAAAAAGGAAAAGGTGTAAGCATCAGTATTTTGACAAAGAAATAAAAGAAGTGAGCATCAAGATCAACTGATTAAAATCTCCATGCAAGCAAAAATAATATAAGAGACCATTTATAGAAGACGGCTAGTGAGGGTATGTGAAACCCAACAATTTTGGCTAAACACGAGAGTAAAACAACAATAATAAAGAAGTTCCCCCTTGGAAAGGAATACCAAGCCATCTCGATGGCAGAGAGAGAGAGAGAGAGGGAGATTATAGAGGCTATAGGTGACAGAGAGAGGAAGCGAGCGAGCGTGACTTCAAGAGTTAAAAGATGAAATCTAAGTGCAAAAGTAAGTATAAATGCTAGGGAAAAGTTTTCTAGACTAGTCATGTGTAAATCCGATCTCAATATTCATAACATGATAGACTTTAAAGATAGTCGGTCTCAATATGTAATTTTTAGAAACATAAAAACAAAATTTAAGAAAGAACATTCATAAACAGAACTTAAATGATCTAATTTATCATATAACATGAAAAGATGAAAATTATCCATAGGAAATTATAGTAATAGATGAAAAGACATAAAAAAATTGAAACTTTTTCATTAACAATCTTCGCCTAAAAGTAGTAGTACAATATATATATTTATATAGATATATATATGATGATTAGGCACAAAATCAAAATTGCATCAAAATATGTATATAATAGGTTGACCAAATTTTCATTCTTTTGACATCAAATTAGGCTAAATCGCATATATGGCTATTTAGGGCCCAAACGGATAAATGCGGCAACAATATGAGGCATTCTTAAGTCCTCATGAAAAAGGGTTCTTGAAATCCAAGCCATTAGACATTCATCATCATTCAAGGAGACTATCCTTAGTCCAAACGGTTGACGATGTCATCTAAAACCACCATAAAATCCTCCAGTCATTTGGCGAAGTGATCTTGCTTCACCATGACCTCCAGAACTAAGCCCTAAAAGCAAAAGATAGCCTCAATGATTTCCTCCAAGGACAATGGTAAAGGGGGCTATGAAGAGGAACCGCCAGTGGCTACCATCGCTAGAGGAAAAGGGGAACGCTGACTCTTTGTCATTCTTGCCATTGAAAGTGTTACCGCTTAAAGGAGAGAGAATAAGAAAGGAACTTTTGAATTTGAATTTTAGAAATAAAAGACGCATTGGTATTTATAATCGGGGACTGATGGTTGAAAACTTCAGATAATACTTATGAGACATGATGATATATGATTGAAGTTGAAATGTTAGGTATTTAGACCAATTATCTTCTAAAACGCAGTCTAAATAATGATAATGAGACCATATGTTCATTTTATCTAGTGCAAATAAAAAGTGAATGTTAGAAGATTAAATGACATTTAAATTAGTCATAAGTTATGCGATGGTTTAGATTATACTCACATAAACGCATATATATACATACACATATCAACGGAAACATATGTGAATACTGTTTTTTTTTCCAAAAAGAGACGAAGCATGCATATAGGCAGAAATCATTTTACAGAATTTATATAGAACTGGCATCAAGGAAAACCTATATGCTCTAATACCATGTAAGAATATTGGGCATACCTAAATTGCGACCGCTAATCTCTAATACCCACACTAATAGAATAACAGTTGTGGAAGCGATTATAACGCACATCAAATACACCATTGATAGAGAGAAGAAGAGAAGTGTAACACCCTGCCTTTAATCATGTAATTATAATTCGATATTAAATAATTAGAGTAGATTAGAGACCTTCGGATAACTTAAACTCGTTTCAATCTCCTACTTTGTGGTAGGGTTTTCACAAAATCATTCAAAATCTCTTTCCTGTTCCTGGTCTCCATTTCAAAATTCGAATATAATCACCTGTGCAGTTTATCTACATTCACGTATGACAGAGTGTAAAACCAATTCCCCGGCAACTTCCGGATTCTATACATATATAACCTGAGGTTTAAGTATCCACTAGGGGATTACATCCAAAATTGAATATACTATTCATATTTCAGATTATACAGTAATCCCGAATTCAAAAGATATAACCAACATTCCAAAATCAACTATACCCCTAAGGGTCCTAAGTGCTCCGGGTCGGCCTCTTCTCCTTTGAGCCACATGCCCTGTCTGAAAGGTTAGTCATAGGAAGGAATGTGATTCGAGAGAATCTCAGTAGTAACAAACCACTCATACAATGTATAAATACCAAGCATGTATATAAATCACAACCAGCAACAACAGCAACATCAATCTCAAAGATACATGGTTTTCACCACAAACGACAGCACTCACGGCTGTATACACAATATGACAGCTTACGCTGTAATCACCATCACGACAGCTTACGCTGTAATCACAATAACGACAGCTTGCGCTGTAAACGACAGCTTGCGCTGTAAACGACAGCTATCACCAGCTGTAACCGCAGCAGCATCAAAGATTCATCACAGAACAGTGATAACACACACATACAGAGCATTACACATAGTATAAGAGAGAGAGTCACTACCTGATCCTTTCCTGACGTCCTTCAGCGCAGTTTGTAACCCCCTGCCGTAATTAATATCCGGATTACGCAATTAACGTGAAATAGAGACCAATAAGTCAAAACAACCTTTATAAACCCATCAACCAGATGGGGTTTTCACAGCCACGTTTCGAAATCATTTAAAACACGGTCTCATATTTACACTCCGAATATAATTACTATGCGAAGATAAATTACATTTATACAATTATCAGAGTACGCAATATAAATTCCCGACAATTCCGGGATCATATCTTCGCTCAATAATCATAGGGCGCATTAGCCCATACAACTCAAATAACAGGGATTACACAACTTATCCGAATACATTCTCAAATACTGATCCATACAATCAAATACACAATCCCAATAACGTATTGATAACCAACTACTAAATTCTCACCCAGAAATGAGTCCTCTTCGTCCTTGGATGCTTGCTCATCCTCAATCTTCCTTCCCTGCCTAAAATGTTTATAGGGGAGGGTGAGATTCTGGGGAATCCCAGTAGGAAACACATACCAATATGCATGCAAGATAAGTATTTAATGCATGACATGCTTGCATCACAATAACTCATGTTCACATCATGATATATCCGCATGCTCAATGTTCACACAACATACTCATGGCCATAGTACAAATAGAACAGAGCTACAATCATTCTCATATGTTTCACATAATTCAAGCAAGGCAATAACATGCATCAATACACAAATACAATTATCAATACATGCAGGAGAGGTAAGTTCCCTACACTCTTTCCACGTAAGCTCCAGCTCCGGCTGCTCACGATCAGGGTGATCATCAAATCCTATAACCAAAACCAAGGACATAGGATTAATCCCTTTTCCAATTCCTTTACTTTTAGACACTCAAGTTGGTTATCACTATTGCCCTTTAAGTACCCTCAAACACCTCAATCCATAGCTCTAAAGGGTTGGAAGACTATCCCCAAAGATCCCCTTTTGAACACTCAAACTTGATATTTTTCACTGCCTCACTCGAGCACAGAAGCTCTCACTCGAGCACAAGTACGGACATCACTCGAGCATAAGAGAAAGTGAGACTGCGAGTGAGCACCCGAGAGCACAAACCCACTCCAGAAGCACAAGCTCACTCGAAGCACAAGAGGCTCACTCGAGCACGCTGCCCATACCCGCGAGCACAAGAGAAAGTGAGACCGCGAGTGAGCACCCGAGAGCACCCAACGCTCTCCAAGCACTGGATCACTCGAGCACACCACCCTCACCCGCGAGCACACACAGCTCACTCGAGCAGATGCCCTCCTCCTGCTAGTGAGAAGGCACACTTCTTGCACCTTGCCCGCGAGTGAAGACCAGAAAGCAACCCTTCACTCTGGACTCCCACTATCACTCGAGCAGGCCATGCTCTCTCTCGAGCATGTTCTTCCCTCACTCGAGCACAAAGCGATGTGCTCGAGCATCGCTCATAAATCCCAGATGCACTCGAAGCAAAACAAGGGAAAACTCACATATCACTCGAGCAGGTTCTTCCTCACTCGAGCAATATTCATCCCTCACTCGAGCACACCCCTGTCTGCTCGAGTGAATCTATCAGATTCCAGAAAACGCAGCAAACATACCACATTTTCCTAACTCTTGCCCAATTGATCCAAATGGACCCAAAACTTCTACCAAAGCTACTCCCACACAAAATCACTCACTGAATTCAATGGAATCAACAGAATTACCCAATTCCCATTCCATTAACTTGCTTTGGTCTAGGGCATCATAATCATCAATTCTCTAAATCAACAACCTCACACATTTCAATCCCAAATCCATTCTATCTATACAAAACTCATACCATTATACCATTTCTATAACCATAACATGCCAAACTACCCATTGACCCATATTTTCGAAATTAGGGCAATAATTCCAGAAATTCCAAACATAATCATTTGGCATGAAACATAGATAGAAGGATTGGTTTCACATACCTTATCAACTTTCTCAAAGACACTCTTTGATTCTCCACACTTCATATTTTCGTGATTCTTCAAATCACCCCCAATAGAGAAGCTACAACCATCAAATTGAAGCTCTCAACTCAATGATCAACATTTATGAAAAGGATTTGAGCAAAGGAAGCCATTTACTCACCTTTTCCCAAGCTTTTTCTTTCTCTCTCCCAAGCATATTCAGCGAAAATGGAGGAAGGAAGAGAAGAGAGAGAAACCGAAAGGGAGAGAAGAGAGGAAATGGAGATGATGATGATGTGTCATCACTTATGCCTCATCCAAGGGTCCACACTTTGCCACTTGTCACCATCTCACTTCAACTCTCATGGGCTCACATGCACACACATACACATGATTATGCCCCTTGCCAAATTACACAATCAATCCTAGCCATTGATCATTTTAATCACACATCTCATTTTCTCTTAGCTAGTAATTAATTTCTCTATTAATCACTAACTAATTCCCAACAATTTCATTCTTTCGATTTCCACTAATTATGGCATATTAATTATTATTGCCATAAAACACATAATTATTCTCAATAATTATCATTAGTCCTTAATCAGAAATTGGGATGTTACACAGTTGGCTCACGAGGGCGGCAAATATCGAATCCTACAATTCCAAATGCACTATTTAGACACTTCCATAGTGTTACTTAGGGTTATATGAGTCTATAATGAAAATTTACAAAAATACCCCCGGGGACCCGGCCCGGGCCCGCCGTACCCGGTCCGGCTGTACTTTTCTTGAAATTTTGACATGGGCTATCCTGACATATTTTCGCCCAAGGAATCCATTTCCGGACTCGGAATTATCAAATTCAATATTAAATTACGAAATTGCCCTTGGCAGCCCTACTTTTAGGGTTTTAGGGGTGTTTCCGTAATTATGCTTTCTCGGCCTTTTTTGAAAAAATGCCCAACTGTAACCCCACCTATTTTCGCCCACTGAATCCAATGGAATAATCAAATCATTGAAAATCCAACTCTAAGACCCATTTACAGCCTTGGCCGAAATATACATGTTCTCCGGGAAAAATGGGGGTTTTACGATTTCGGCTCCGTAAACGCGTTCCTTTCTACTCCTAACCACTTTATTAACCATTACATTAGGTTATAACTACCATTTGAACCAAAATTGGGCAGCATAACCCTTAGGAAACTCAATTTCCAAAATTTAAAACCAATGGCAATCCGGCGAAATTTCACCGATTAAATTGCCCACAGCAGCCAGAATAAGCAATATACGAAAGTTTGGAAGTTACCTCAAGCTCCCACTAGCTTTTCCCAAATTTGGCTGAACCCTAGCCTCTTTGAAACACCAAAAGTTTGAGCTTCACAACCTTAAAGAATAAAGAGGAGTAGCTTAGAGTCGGAGTTATACGCGTTAGGAGCTAGATCGTCGGAGAAATCGGCTTACCTTGCGAGATTTCTTCCTCTTTTTCTCTCTTTTCTCCAAGCTCTCTCTCACGTTTGTGCTGCTGGAAAAGACGACGGGAAATGGAAGGGAAAAGGTGTTGTGATTGTTTTATAACATTAGGCTCATGTCATGATATTGCTTGCTTATGTCATATTTAGGAATTTCCAAAAATCCACTTTATGTACACAAATCCTTTTTGTACATATAAATGATTCACAAGCCCAATTAAATTCCAACCACTCTTTCCTCTTCTTGGTCAGTCATATGCACGTCCAGGGGCCCAATTTTGTGCCAAAATGGGCTGATCACAAATTATCCCATAATTACAAAGTTACCATCACAAATTTTCCATTTTCGGATTTGTTGGCAGATTTTCTGCCCTAACTTTGAAAAATCATAACTAATTCTAGAAAAATCGAAATGAGGTGATCCCAAAGCCAAATGAAAGATATTTAAGTCCTATTTATAGGAAAAATATTTTCCATTACTGAAAATCACCAAAAAATTCCCAGAATTTCAATCTTTGCATACTGTTCCAGAAAATAATTAATTTCGCTGGGCAAACTTCAAAAGTCCAAAACTCTTAGGTCACAAATCAAAATGATACAAATTATATGTTCATTTTGAAGCTTGACATGTGAACTTTAATACTGGAAAAGTTCAGAATTTTTAGACACCATTTGCCTATTTAAAACGTCCATACAAATTAGCTGCCCTGTACAGAGTTTCAATGGACAGAGTTTTCAACTTTTGCACGATTGTTCCCAATGGTTCCAATTTCACAATAAACACTCTCCCCACACGAATTTTCACAAGGAAGCCATTGGAATCATTAAAATATCCAAATTCCCATCACACATTCTCCAAAAGTGTTTATTCAACAATAATTATATCCACTTTTTGGGATATTACAAGAAGGAAATATAGTAGAGGGAATAAGGAATCAGTGTGTCAAAATAACTATATTCAAGTACATTGCAGCTGAACCCCTTACGCCTATTTCAAGTTCTCTATGTACTTCTTCCTCTCTACTAATGTATCCTTTCATCAGAGAGGCAACATATCCTTTTGATTAAGAGACATATTGTATCAGTGAAACAATACCACCTATAGAGTCATATTCTATCACTCAAATAATATAACTCATAATAATTGGGAAATGTCACGTATATCTATCCAAGCTTTTATATTATTTATACTTTGAACCCAATCCTATTGGCTTGGGCCTAATCCACCAAGGGTGGATATTGGGCTATTTTCCAATAGATAGTATCCTCAGACGTGACTCGGATTATTCATTTTCTTTGTACGTGATATTACCAACAAGATCAGCATAGCATTATGGAGGAGTTTGAAAATGCACTGGAATGAATAAGAATTTAGATGATGACGCCAACACAATTTAGGTCTTTTAAGGATATGTCAATCTCTTTCCAGTTTTCTTCAATACATAAAATTGAAAAGCAATAACTTTAGCCATGTTCCCTTTGTTCCATTATTTGCAGATATCTACATCAAAATAGCTTTATTTTTCTTTTACTAAAGTAGAGGAGGCCTCCTTGCACATATGTTAGGTTCTTTTATCTTTTTTGTTTCATAGTTAATAGACAGTTTCTTAAAATAATGGGCATGCTCATTGTCTATCCTTCTCCATCTCTTGTCCATTGATGCTTTCTCCTTCAGAAATCAATACTATACCATCTATTATATTATGTATTAAAAGTGAAGAAATTCTCAAGAATAACTCTACAATTTATAGTCTATACCCCTCCTTCAAAAGAAGCATTAATGAAAACGCCAATTTAAAAAATCATTATGCCCATCCCTTAGAATTACACTTTTGAAACATTATGACAATTTGTTCTTCTTCCATTTGCTTTACAGGCCATTATCCCCGCCTATTATTATTCTACATATTTATGCTGACCAAATTGGAATCTTTCCCTACCCAAAACTCCTCAGTATACCCACCAATACCATGACAAAACCACTATAAAAGCCCAAAAAAATAAAACGATAAAAGGAGAACTCAAAGGTCCCCCTAAAAGCATGCAACCCGAGAATAAATTTTTGCATCATCATTGTTGTCGGTGTCATTAAAGAAATGATTTAGCAAGTTGGAAAGAAAGTTGAGCTTGTGGAGACCCCAGAAGCATTGTTTGTGAATGGCTTACCATGTCTATCACAGGTAGTGTTTGGTTTGCTTGCACAAGACTGGTACTGTCAGTAGTATATTGTAGGTTCTAAGCACTGGGGAATTAAAGAATAAGGAAAAGTAGAAAGAATAAGGAAATAAAAATAGTCCAAATCCAGAATCTATAACTCAGACTAAAGATGAAAAAACAAATGCCATTGCATATTCATAATCATGCTTGCTACCATCTTCTACAATGATTAAATATTAACCTAGGATTGATAACTATATAATTACTCTAATAACTACACTACCACTACCTAACACTTAAAGCATAATTAACCCACACACTAAAGCATGATATAAATATGGAATAGATAAAGGGCAAGCTACTGACCCGTTAATGGTTCTATCCACGTGTCTTCTTCCTAGTATAAATGAGGGATAGATGATGTGGGGTCCTATCAATACCCCCTAAGAGGGCTACCTTGTCCTTAAGGCAGAAATTAGGGAATTGAGATGTAAGGTTGTCATATAATTGCCAGTTGGCTTCCTCTATCGGTTGACCTCTCTATTTGATGAGAAGTTCAATGTCTATGGAACCTTGCTAATCTATGGTTTGGGTTTGTAAAACCTGTTCAGGTTGTACTTGTAGTTCCCAGTCTTCATTGATAGGTAGTGGCGGGATTGGTTTAGCTGACTGCTGTCCCTGTGCAGCTTTGAGTAGGGAGACATGAAAGACTTTGTGAACATGAGTATCCGATGGTAGTTGCAACTTATATGCGACATTGCCTACATTCTTAATGAAAAGATATGGGCTGAAATACTAGGTGAGAGTTTCTCATATTTTTGTTTAGCCAAAGTATGTTGTTTATAGGGTTGGAGTTTCAAGAAAACCATTTTACCAAGTTCAAATTCAACCTCCCTTCTCTTGCTATCTACTTGTTGCTTCATTCTTGCTTGAGCCAAGGCAAGATTGTCCTCAATGGTACAGAGAATCACATCTCTTTCTTCAAAATAATTCTCCAATTTTGCAATATTGGTGGAACCCACTTCATATAGTATAAGGGTAGGTGATAACCTCCTATAAAAAATTTGAAATGGGGTTGTACCTGTAGCTATATGGAAGCCTTTATTGTATGATAGCTCAGCCTAGTGTAGAATATGTCCCCAACCCTTGGGATATTCTTGAGAAAAGCAATGAAGATATATTTCCAAGTATATATTAACCACTTTTGTTTGCCCATCTGATTGTGGGTAATATGCTTAACTCATGCAAAGTTTTTCCCTACAAAAAAATTATAGCAATGGATTTTGCGGTGATTGGTCTTGATAGCCCGATGCAATATACATATTTGCTATAATATCAACCACCACAAATATAGTATCCAACCTGTGAGATTTGGGCAACCCTGTAATAAAGTCAATGGAAAGATCATCCCAAATACTAGAAGGAATAGGTAAGGGTTAGAGTAAACCAACAGGTGAGTGAGTGATATACGTAACTTTTTGGCAAGTAGAGCATTGTTGGACATACTATTGTACTTCCCCTTTCATATCCTTCCAATGAAAGTGCTGTTGTAATAATTTGAGTGTCATTTTAACACCACCGTGACCTCCTAAAAGGGAGGAGTATGCTTCTTTTAGCAACTTTTTGCTCAAATTGGTAGAGGCTGGGATGACTAGTCAATATTAGTAATACAATATGCTTGTTGTAGGACATAATGTGGAACCGCCTATGGGTCTGCTTTTAGTGAAGCAATAATGGCAGAAGTGTATGTGGTTGTCCTGTTGGAGGAGCTGCTTAAGATCATCAAAGTCTGAAGCATGTGGAATACTTATAGCAAATAAATATGCTAAACAGAGAAATCTAGATAGTGAATCTACACCTTGATTGGAAGAACATGCCCTATATTTAATAACAAAGTCAAAAGATGAAAATTTGACCATGAGACGTTCCTTCGGTGTGGTTACTCTCTGTTCCAGCAGATGTTTCAAGTTGTAATGGTTGGTTAGGACTTCAAATATACGTCCTAACAAGTAATGCCTCCAATTTTGCAAAGAAGAGACTAAGGCCAGAAGCTCACGGTCATAGACCAATTTATACCGGTTGGAATAATACATTCCCTTGCTATAATAAGCAATGGGGTGCCCATTTTGCCATAAGACAGCCCCAATTCTCACCAATGACGCATCACATTCCACTATAAATGTTTGGTTGAAGTCTAGTAGTTAAAGTACAGGGACTTTGAGGAGCGCTTCCTTTAATGATTGAAATGCCTTTTCTGACTCAACACTCCAAGAGAAAGCATCTTTTTGAGTCATATCCGTGAGAGGCTTTGCTATTAAGCCATAATTATGGATGAAGCATCTATAATACCCTGTTAACCTCAAAAACCCTCTCAAATCATAAATTATTTGTGGTAAGGGCCCATCAGCCACCACTGCGATTTTGTCTAGATCAACTGCCACCCTTTGTTGTGAAATTAAATGTCCCAGAAAAGCTACTTTTATTTGATCAAATGAGTATTTCTTATAGTTAGCAAAGAATTGTTGTTGCTATAAAATTTGAAGGATAGTTCGCGCATGAGCATGGTGCTCCTGTATGGTCTTGTTGAACACTAAAATGTCATCAAAGAAGACATGTATAAATTTGCATAGATAAGGATGAAATAAGTCATTCTTGGCTGTCTGAAAAGGAAAGGGAGCATTGGTAAGTTTGAAGGGCATAACAACAAACTCATAATGGCTGTGATGAGTCCTAGAAGCAGTTTTGTGTATATCTTTAGGGGCTGCCCAAATTTGATGATAGCCCGATCTTAAATCAATCTTTGAAGAATACATGACCCCATGCAGTTCATCAATAAGCTCATCTATGTTGGGTATAGTATACTTATTAGGTATGATAATCTTGTTGAGCTCTTAGTAATCTGCATAAAACCTCCAGGAAGAGTCTTTCTTGGGAAGCAGGAGAACATCACTTGCAAATGGACTGATACTGGGTTATATGAATCCTCATTCTAGCAACTTGTCAACTTGCCCTTAATCTCATCTTTTTAAGAATATGGGCATGTTCCTCGTTTAGCTTACCACAAGTGCACAGGTCGCAAGTCAGAGTATAGTGATAAAAAGAGTGTCGTTCCATAAGGACTATGATGGAAGGGAGCTAATTAATGAAACTATGTTCTCAACTAGGTTGAATGCAATCATTTAAAATTGGGCAAGTCAAAAAAGGATTTTATGAAAATAATAAAGTAAAACAATGGCAATTGGAAAATTGATTCCATTGCAAGACTTAAAGGCTTAAGATTACTTCTTCCATATTGTTTTTAATGAAACTTTGCAATTAAATCATATATGCTAGTTGAATGAGTTTATATGCTAGTTCAAGATTCCAAAATCATTAACCAAGCACTCTCAAGTCAAGATTGATTTTTAATCTTCATTAAAAAAATTCAATCTCTTGCTTATAATTTATGAAAATCATCTTTCTAAAACAATTCTTCAATAGACTATGTTAGGTTATTATATATATCTCTATTCTAACAACAAATCATCTATTTAATCTATAAACTTCAATTCTAACATCATTTTTCTCAAGTTCTACAACCAAAATAGATTTTTCACGCATCATTCAATTGAACTAACCCGATCATGTGGTGATCAAGCATACGATAGCATTAAACATAGAGAAAAGTCAACATATATTCTCAATAACTAGCAAAAGCAAAATTATCTAATAGTTCCAATCCATATGATGAGTAAAAGCAATCCTAAAAACAAAGCTCTGGCTACACTTGTTCATAAAATGCTACAACTATGCAGAATAATTACAGACATTCAAGAACCTAGTGAAGAAAAGGAAGAAGAATGAGAAAAAACCAAGAATTGAAGCTTCAAATCCCTTCTCCCTTCAATCCCAAGCTCCAACCTCTTCTAAATGCAAAGCCCTAGTAGCCAAAATGTCCCAAAAGTCCAAAATGGGAGATTTCAATGTAATCCCCTGACTTTAAACACGTAATTATAATTCGATAACACATATTTAAATCGGATTAGAGACCATTGGATGCTTTAACCTCGTTTTAAACTTTCTGTCTCACAGTAAAAATTTTTACAAAACTTTCAAAACTCTTTTGCCCATCCTGGTCTCAATTTCAATATTCGAATATAATTACCTGTACAGTTAATATACATTCAATCATATCAGAGTGTATATCTGCATCCCCGGCAACTCCCGGGTTCTATACATAAAAACCTGAAGGTATATAAGTATACACTAGGGGATTACACAACCAAAATCGAATGTAGTGTTCCTGATTCAAAATATACAGTAATCCCGAGTTCAAAATACATAACCAACGTTTCCAATTCAACTATATACCCCCAAGGGTCCTAATTGCTCCAGGTTGACCGCTTCTCCTTTGAGCCACACGCCCTGTCTGAAATGTTAGTCATAGGAAAGAATGAGATTCGAGAGAATCTCAGTAGTAACAAACCACTCACACAATGCATAAACACAAAGCATGTACATAAATCACAAACAGCAACAGCAGCAACAATCTCAAAGATACATGGTTTTCACCACAAACAACAGTACTCACGGCAGTATACACAATACAACAGCTCTTGCTGTAATCAACATCACGACAGCTTACGCTGTAATCACAATAATGACAGCTTACACTGTAAACGACAGCTTGCGCTGTAAACGACAGCTATCACCAGCTGTAACCGCAGCAGCATCAAAGATTCATCACAGAATAGTGATAACACACACATATAGAGCATTACACATAGTATAAGAGAGAGAGTCACTACCTGATCCTTTTCCGACGTTTCTTGGCATAGCGGGCTCACGAGGACGGCAAATATCAAATCCTGTAAACCAAGTTAGGGACAACCCGTCAATCTCTTTCCCAAGTTTTATCTCTATAATACTTAAGTTGATTATCACTATGGTCAATTAATCAAGTCAACTAAGGAGCTAAAGTGGTCAATTAACCTAAAAGGCTAATTTCTAACCTCAAAGTTCCACAATATTACATTATCCCATAAAATCTTCAATTTTCGCATAGGTGACCAATCTGCCAGAATTTTCCAACATCTTTGAAAAATCATAACTAATTCTAGAAAAATCAAAATGAGGTAATCCCAAAGCCTATTGAAAGCTCTTGAAGTCCTCTTCATAGGAAAAATATGAATCACTACCAGAAATCACCACACAATTCCAGAATTACACAACATTCCACACTACTCCAGAATTAGGTCCAGTTTCGACATCAAACTTTGGGCAATCAGAACTCCCAGCCCAAAAAACGAAATGACACAAGTTATATGTCCATTTTGAATCATGGAATGTGAAATTTAAGACTGGAAAGCTTCAGAATTTTTAGACACCAACTGCCCATTCAAAATGTCCCTACAAAATGACTGCCCTGCACAGAGTTACACTTGATAGTTTTTCCAATTTCCAACCAATGTGTCCAATGGCTTCAAAATCAACAACCAAACCTATTCCCACATAATTTTTCATGTAGAACACAATGGTAACATAAAAATGAACAAATTCCCACTCATTCCCCATGTCCTGTTTTGGCAGAATTTTAGGGTATTTCACAACAAATAACCACTTCACTATCTAATCACTAAGCTTAGCTCATTTGCCTCCAAACCAACATATAAGCACATACATAGGATGAAAGCTTCATGATCCCTAATATACCCTAAAAAAAGAAATTAGAGCTGTCATAATAGCCCACCACAACTCAGCCAATTAAAGCATCATATACATCTACATAATGCTCTTACTCACCTCTTGCTTCTTCTTGTGTTCTTTTCTTGATTCCTCAACTTTTGTTCTTGCAAGGTGGCTGAAAACTCCTCCTCTTCAAAAACAAAAACCATAGAAATGAAGCTAAGGAAGAGAGGAACAAGTTTCATGAAGGTCACTTGAGCCATAGATGAGGTTAAGAAGGTGAAAAATCAAGATTAAGCTCACCTTAAAACCTTGCTTTTCTTCCTCTATGTTTTTGCTGCTGTAACCGACTTGAGGAGAGAGGAAATATGTGACTTAATGATCAGATTTTTGGCCCCTCTTATCTCTCAAAGTCCAAACGAAAATATGGTGCAAAAGTAGATAAAAGATGTGGTGAAAATTACTTCACTTGGTTATATACTTATGGTGAATTAACTAAGGGTAAATTTGCTTCAAGTTTTCTCTTTCCTTCCTCCTCCCTTTTTGACCGAAATGTTTTGCCTTTGTATTCAAGATATCATCTTATACTTGGTCTACAATTATTGACCAAGTCTTCATCTCCTTACTTGGTCTTTCATGTGCTTCTCTTTCTCTCTTTATTGTCACCGAAAATAGCTCTTAAAGAGCAAAAACAAATACTCCTTGATTTATCATAAATTTTGCCTCTTCAAATACATTACTTTAGTTGCAATATTTGACCAATTCAACATATTTTCTTTTCCTCCTCATGACATACGAATTGTAGCCCTTGGAATAGCCAAAAGAGCTTCTTGAATCAATCATAATTCCAACTCTTCAAATATTACTTCTTTAGTTGAAATTGTTGACTTAGTCACCACCTTTTACAACTTGGTCAAATTGCCTTCACATGTCATATATTAATAACCTATATTGTCTCCTTATATCTTACGTAAGTCATGGCCCTTTGAAGGAGATGATGATCTTATAATATATCCACTTGCAATATAATATTCAATTGCCAATTTTTGGCATGTGAAAATTGACTAAAGTTGTAACAAAATTTCTAGAGGTAATTCTGTCATTAATCCCACCATCTATTCTGTACATTTAGCCCTTGAGTACATTTTGGGATATTACATTCAACATATCCCTTACTTTTATACTGGTTTTTTTGCTTCAGTTTTCAAAATGCATAGTGTGAGTTTCATGCATTTGCTATTGGTTTGCTATCGCGAATGCCATAGTGAATTGTCAGACAAAAACAAACAAAAGCAGTGCTTTTTCATGTGGTTTCCCTATGACTTTGGTTATAGCGGATCCACGGCCAAAGGGTAGATAAAAATGTCATCTTCTGAGGCAATTTTGCAATGACTTGACTATAACACTTCCACGGCAAATGAAGACTTCTCTTCCATAGTGTCCCTTTTCATCTTCCTCTTACTTTCTTTCCTTCCCTTCACAACTTCCCATAATCTTTGAGAGCTTTTACAACTTGTCATCTTCCACCTACATGGAGAAGGACTTCATAAGCTCTTTAGCTTTCACAAATAATCATAAGTAATTGCATTCAACTCATGTTTTACAAAAGTTTGATTTTACTTTTGTCATAGAACATTTTCTTATATAATCTCTTTATATGCACAATTTGAACCAAAAATAAGTTAAAAGAGAAGAAAATGTGCTAGAATATTCTTGATTTCTATGAGTTAATAGGGAACCTATATGGTCTGATGTTTGGAGGTGTTGAACCTGGTAATAAATGGAAAGAATGATAGTAGGAATGATAGGGTGGAAGCTTTGTTGGTTCCTCAAATACATCAGAGTAGATGTCCAGTAGTGCATAAAGATCGAGGATTCCTTGAATTTTCTCATCTTTGTGTGTAGCCTTGATGTGACAAGTGTAACTCTGTAGCGTCGCTATGATGCTTAGAGGTTGTGGCATTCCTTGAAGATTAAACCTCTTACCATTAGCCCAGAATACCATGTATATTTTTTCCAATTCACTTCCATAATATTGAAGGACACTAACCTCTTGATTCCCAGAACCATGTCTGATCCTCCAATGGCGAATAGAAAGAAATCTTCTATGATCGCCAAACTTTGCACTCTTAATTCTAGTTGCTCACAGATTGCATCACAAGAGATAATGTTTCCATTACCAATTTATACACCAAAAGAAGGAAGGTGTTGTGTTGGCAATTGAAGTTCTGCCACTATTTTTAAATTTGTGAAACAAAATTGTGCATGAAACCATTATCAATTAGTTGTGTCGGCACCTTCATGGTTATGATCAATGGATTGCCAAGAATCACATGTAATGAAATCTCAGTGAATTCCCTTTCTATATTTGCGTTGTCATTTGAATCTTTGGCCTCATTAATTTCCGATATCTCTATTAATTGAAGAGAGGATTTCTTGCAACGATGGCCAAGGGTAAATTTGTCCCCACACCTAAAAAAAAGGCCCTTATCCCTGCGGATTTGCCTTTCAATTTCATTTTTTACGGAATAAGTGGTGTTTGCCGAATAGATAGGAGAAACTTACGGAGGATTATAATTAGCTGCATTTAGTTGCTTTTGAATCAGATTTGAGGATGTGGCATGCGAAAATTCCCGACTCTAACTGATATAATGTCTTCGGTGAAGTAGGGTTTCCATTTTCTTTAAAAAAAAAATTACCTCACTGCCATGTGTCAGATTTGATCACTGCTGAAATCTTGGAAGAATCTGTGATTGCATTTTAGCCTCAAATTCTATAGCAAGACTTGATGCTCGATACATGGTCCGTGGTTTTTGTATCTTCACATCTGCTTGAAATTCCTCCTTTAGTCTATTAATGAAAACACCCAATAGGCAATGTTCTGGCCATCCTCCTACCTTACGGATCTTCTTACAAATTCTTGTCTATAGTCGTGAACTGAACCCATTTGTTTGATGTTGCACATGTACACATCGGGATTTTGGAATTCTGTTGGCGCAAAGTGTTCTTGCAGAATTGCAATAAGCTCATCCCAGAACCGAATTGTTCTGCCGGTAGATACCCAAGTGAATACGTCCAAAGCATCTCCTTCTTGGTTGATTGCCATCGCATCAACTTTGAGATCCTTGGGTGTTTGGTAAAACCTATAGTATTTCTCCGCTTTGAGTATCCAGCCTCTTAGATCTCCTTCTTTAAATTTTGGGAATTCAACCTTGGTATGGGGCCTCTTTATCGAATAGAGTCCATCATGGTTGTTCTCTAGTATGTTCTTCTCTTTCCTTCTCTTATTCATTGTCTCTATTTGTGCTAGAAGACTTTCCTTTTTTCAGTTTTGCTATGTCTAAATCCATTCAGTTCATCCTAACGGGCATCACTGCCATTTGTTGAGCAATAAACTCTTGGAAGACCGGTTGATTTTTGGGGTCAGTGAGTGGGGTAGTATGAGAAGATTTTGCATATGGGTTAGGTAGCAAAGGAGGATTTGTATCATCATGATTCCCAAAGCATGTGGTTACCATTTTTTCACAGGTGAGAAATGTATGGCTCTGATACCAAATTGGTAGGTTCTAAGCACTGGGGAATTGAAGAATAAGGAAAAGTAGGAAGAATACAAAAATAGAAATAGTCCAAAACCAGAATATGTAACTTAGACTAAAGATGAAAAGAGAAATGTCATTGCATATTGATAATCATGCCTGCTGCCATCTTCTACAATGATTAAATACTAACCTAGGACTGATAACTGCATAATTGCTCTAATAACAGCACTACCACTGCTAATAATTGCCTAACACTTAAAGCATAATTAACCCACACACTAGAGCATGATATAAATATGGAATAGATAAGGGGCAAGCTGTTGACCAACTAATGGTTCTGTCCATGTGCCTTCCTTCTAGTATAAACTAGGAATGGATGATGCGGGGTCCTATTTTTATACCTCTTATTGTTGACCTTTGCCTTGAATGTAAACTTAACCCACTAACCCAGCGACTCGGCAAAGGAAGAGGAAGGAGAAACATATTTTTCCTAATGTAGCATTGACAGTGATGCCAAATAATTAACATTTTGCACCTCATAGGACAAGTTGAGAGACGCGGATCTTTTATAAAAATTGTGAAATTTTAGGGACTGAGTTATGATAAGTCAAAGTAAAAGGACTGAGTTGTAGACTCAGTAAAACTATAAGGATTAAATAATTAATTTTTTTTATATATTTGTTATCACTCAATAACTTAATTTGTTAATTTATAGTTCATCCCAACAATACCTCATTGAACATAATGAAACAAATGTAACAAGATACTTCCTTTTGAAACTTGCACGGGAAGGTCATGGAGTACATTAATAGAGATCAAGTACATATAATAATTATTTAGAGGAGGCCGGTGACTGTATATTGTCACAATGGTCATATGCCTTGGTTTGTTCAACAAAAAAAAAAAAAAAAGAAAGAAAGAAAAAAAGCATGAAATCATGTAATGATGAAATTAAAACTTGGGGAACTGAATATTAGAGCCACATTTGCTTCTAGGAAGAATGGGGCACTCAATGAAATCAGAACCAGAAGTGTCAACACACAGGTACACTTGGTAGAGTTGGCTGTTATGTGCTGAATCCCTATTGCATTCAATTCCTGGTGTAAATCCAATTCCTTCTTTTATGGCTTCTTGAATGCTCTCCACGCTGTAGAAGCCATCGTCTGGTTCTATCCCTGCCATTAATTTAAGTAAGCTTTGTTAACCAGTAGTGTGCCTATGTACAAACATTTAGTTAGCGCACATCTTTCCCATTTTCAAATTAGGGTTTATTAATTTAGTAGTATACCAATATAATCAGTTAGCATATTAACTACATTTGTTTGGAGTAGAAATATTCTTTGCCAAAACCAAAAGTAATAACTTCTCTCTATGTACAAAGAGAAAATGGCAAATTCTCTTGATTATACTTGTCTCTCTACACACAAGAGTTCAGAATTAAAGTTCCAAACATTTTCATTAATTAAATTGGTGGTATATTTTTTTGAATAATGTCAAAGGCTTGAATCAAAATCACTACTTATACCCTTCCCTAAAGTTTCAAACTATGAGTTTTAGTTTTTCTAGGGGCAAAATGGTTCAAGGTTTTACTAAATTATGGGATCAATGTTTTAAGCAGAATAAAACTTGAAGGACCAATACTATTGTATGAAACTTGATGAACCAAAACCAGAATGAGGACAAACTTGAAGGATGAAAGATTGTATTAAACCAATGAAAATTTTCCTCTTGGTTGTTAATTTCTCTCCAAAAACTCCTCACTTTATTTTTTTGAAAATGAAAATTTTCCTGCGTCTATGAGGATCAAACTTAAGACTTCACTAAAAGGGTGATAAGTCTCTACTCACTCAACCATTATTACTATTAATAAGCACTTTTCATCTAAGTTTTCTGATTAAACATTAGAAACTTAATTTATATGTATAATTAATTAAGTAGCACTAGTGAGAATCATATAAGTACCAGCATCTTTGAGGATCTTGAGGAGGTTGACTTTCTGCTTGAGCTGAAGGGCTTTCTCAAAGTAATCACGAATATCAAGCTCTGATTCAGAACAGGTTCCATGTTTCTCCCACTCGTGTGACCAAAACCTCAATCCATTGCTACTTGGGCAGCTCAGTGATGGCCAGTTCTTATCCATGCTGCTTATCAGATCTGATATCTGTATTTAAAATTCACAATTCTTATATTATTTGATTATACCATCTCTTGACACAATATGATAACGAATTAACATTGCTTAAAGTCTAGTAAGCTTTATTCAAAACGAAAACAATTCATATACATATATCTTATAATTAATCATATCCACACTACCAGTCAAGTATATATCTTACATTTTTTCATACCTATCAAATGAAGTCCGCCTACTTTTATTAGCTCATAAAACTCGTTGACAAATGGATCACTGGCTATTCTCTCTATTCCTTTTTCATTTAAAATAGGGGAAATTATGTATAAGTCCCACGTAAGAAAATTAAATATAGAAAGGTCCAAAAAGAATTCAATTTTTTTTAGAAGTATTACGGGTTTGACTTGTAGATAGGACCGGTAATTTGGACCGGCCCACTAGCCCACCAAATTAAACGGTTCGACCTAAATGGGTGCTGGCCGGCCGGCTTCTTTTTTTTTTTTTTTTAGTTTTTTAAAATAAAAAAATCTAAATACTTTTATCTCATTTTCTTTGATGTTATATTTAATTATTTCTTTATACTTTTTATTTAACACTTTTATTTTCATATTATATTTATTTATTCAAATATTATTAAATTAAAAAGAGATGTATTTATATGGTTTTGTTATGTGAGTAGATAAAAAAAAAGTAAGAATGAAATTGGCTTCCGAACACAAATGTATAAAAGAAAAGAAGTGTAATGTGAGTGGGTAAAAGAGAAAAGGGTGGGAATTTTTTAAAAAAATGAGTGAACATGTAAAAATAAAATAAAAACAAGGCGGGATTGGGTTAGCATTTTGCAGCCCACGAAGGCAGTCCACCCCATCAGGCCTGCAGCCCACAATGGGTAAGCCAGTGGGAATTCCCAGTTCTTCTTGTAGCTAGATGGTTTTTGGGGGGAAAATGTTGCTTTGAAGGGCAAATTGGTAAAATATTCAACATTACAAATCTTAGATTAGGCCAATGGACCAATTAAGGATTTCTTGAATTAACCAACCTGATCTAGGATTTTTCTATTTTAAATGACTTTAAATGGGCTATTTTCCCTAAAGATAATGTTGTGGGCCGGTATGCCCAAAATAAAACTGAAAAGAAAAGAAAATTCTACGGAGCATATGGTTTTCATTTTTATTTTATAGCTTAAAAATGATAGAAAGGAGTGGGGAACATGAACAATATAATATATTCTTGAAAATTAAAAGGCAAAGCAGAGCGCCAAGTTTGCATGTGTGTAAACTATAAATGTATTTCAAAATCTTCAATGTTTAATTAGTAATAAGACACAATATATAAGTAGAGAATAAAAAGAGGGAAAGAAAGATTCACACGTACACTTTTATATGTCAATTTCTCTTCTAAATATATTATGCCTTATTATCGCAGAAGATTATGATTGGTAGTTCTCATTATTGTAGATATTTAATAAAGACAATGTTCAGAACATGCCAAGACTTCCCCAATATTAAAAAACTTATCCAAGAGGGTATGGTTCAGATGGTTAGAAAGGGGTTGGTAAGGCACCTCCCCGCCATTTGCCTATAAGGGCCCGATCTTGATTCCTGGGAAGTCCCCTTAATCCCGGAGGGCAACTCTGGACTAGTCGATTCTCAAAGAGGCCGGACACCGGGGGCTTTTAAGCAAAAAAAAAAAAAAACACTTATACCAAACAGAAATTATTTAGGTATATACATATAGTCAGATAATTCTTGAAAAGGCAACAATAATGATATCCAGTACCATTATATGTACACGTTAATGATTAATATATCATATGGCATACAAATGGGCAAATATATATATATATATATATATATCATATGGCATACAAAACTTATAAATATAAGCAATTGCAATTATATCAAAGTCTCGGTAAAACACAGAAGTACACGTCTGTGAAAAAGTTCAATGAGAAAAGCATGTCCAAAGAAATGCTGCGAGAATTGAAATCTGAGAGAGAAAATTTTCCTACTATTTATGAATAAGAAAATTCCGTGAGTGGAAAGTTTAATTTGTTTCCCTGTCATGTTATTAATTATCGTATTGTGTTACCTGAGATTTATCGAAGACGCTGTCAGGATCACAGTTTGAAGGCCAAGAGCCATCTTTGTAGTTAGGCCACAAGCCATGAATCCCAAAATCTGCTGCTGGTTTTCCAGTTTTTGGATAGCAGCAACTTTGCTTTGTGTCGCAGTATGCTCCTGGCCACTGTATCATCATAGCATCCATATATATATAAATTAAACCTTAATTATCATCAGATCCATTATATCTAAATCCTTCCAAAGTGACAAAAAGAGCCCTTCATTTTATATATATATATAGATATAGATATATAGATGACACACATTTACCTGCTGAACAAAGTAGAAGAAATCGAAATCCTGTGAAACACACAGAACTGACAGGTATTGCACTATCAAGAGCTTCAACAGCATGGAAACCTTTGGCTTCATCATTTTTGATGTCAACTCTCTCTCTCTCTCTCTGTATATATATGGTTATATATGTATTTAGGAACGTATTACAGGTGGGCACTTCAGGCAAACGAGAAGGTAATGGATGATGACCTAAAGTGATAAGTTGTTTATACTTAATATATAGGCAATGAAAGTTAGGTCTGAAAGGTACCATTAAATGGAATATGCGAAGATCCTGTATGACTTTGGATCATCGTCCTCGTCATCAGCTTAATTGTATTAATTAATAATGGGGTTCTGATAACTTTCTTGAGTACCTACATTAACTGCCTTTAAAATTTGTCGGCAAGTTATATCCATCTCGAAATCACGACGTGACTCGCTGTTCAGATTGGCCACTGGGTATTCTTATCATAGTAAAAAAAACCGGACCGGATCGGCCGGTTCGACCGGTTGAACCGGGAATCGATTCCTGGTCTGGTCCGGTTTGATCAGTAAATCGGTCAGAACCGGTTGAACCGGTCAGAACCGGTTAAAACCGGTAAAACCGGTGGTCCAACTGGTTGACCCGGTTTCTTCCCTTTTTTTTTTTTTCAAATTTTTCAAATTTTTATTTTGTGTTTTTTGAGGGCAAAATAGAAAGTTGAAGACTAAAAAATGAAGAGAAAAATAGATAAAGAAAGAACAAATCTAAAAAAATGAAGAAAATAATAAAAATAATGAATTAAAAAGATATAATAATTATAGAAAATGAGATATATTTGCATAAGTATAGGTATTATAACTAATACTAATAGATTTTAAACATTTTTTTTTTCTAAAAATCTTTGTTTTTATCTATAGAAGTTTAAAAATATATTAATATATATTATCACTAATAAATTATAATATTTTAATAAGACCGGTTATGACCGGTTCAACTACCGGTTAGACCCCGGTTGACCCATTAACCTTTGAACCAGTGCTGTGACCGGTTCATTGCCCGATCCGGTTTTTCATTCCTTGATTCTTATTGTTTAATTTGAACGATACAGAAAGAGGAAATATGGTCTAAATTAAAAGAGAACAACCATATATACACACACATACACACACAGCAAGGTCAAATTTGGGAGACACCTAACTATATCGTACGATCCAGTCCCTATATATATATATATATAATAATTTTGATTCCTTCAAGGTGCGTGGGATCGAAAATCAAAGAACGTACATGTTTGGACTGAATAATATGTTAATACCAATCAAAACTTAATTAAAAGTATAAAATTAAAAATGGAGATGATGGCTGAGGAACAAAGTCTGCAAGTGGTGGTAAAGGCGACCGATCATAAGTGACATCAATATTGGAATCCAAGTTTGTGAAGAGAACATGAGTCTGTGTTTGAGGAGGTGAAGTCGTGGCAGGAGTAGACTCAGGTGACACCTCAGGAGAAGTAGTCAAAAAATGAGTGCGCAAGAAGATTTCTATATCAGTGATTCTTTTCGACATATCTTCTTGAGTCTTGAACATCAAGTCAAAGTTGGTATTTGCCTTGTCCACCAAATTTGAGACTTGTAACTCCATCGTGTTCACCAATTTCTCATACTCATTCATCAATTCCTTTTTCAGACCAGTTACAGCTTGATTGATCACTTCAGCCAGATGGGTTGATAGTGATCCATTCAGGAAGGATGGAGGTAGAATTAGACCTTGAGCAGAAGATTGAGCCTCATCACCTCTCGATGGAGTGGCTTCTCTCTAAGATATAGCCTTGGTTTGACTCACTGGAAGATTGATACTCATATGTGTCAATTGAGTCTTGCCAAACCTTGGAATGGTTACCCTCTCAGTTCCCTCCAAATACCACACTTTGTTTTTCTTGAGAATGAGAGACACAAGTTGAGGATATGGTATAGTGGCAGATCTTGATGAAGAAAATTGAAATCTTCTCATCTCACTAAAAATAAGCTCCCCCACATTTCTTCAAATAGTAATCTCTCTGAGCAAAATGGGTATAATTCTTGGATTTGTTAACAATGCTATGAGAGTAAATGTAGTAAAGGGATAGAATAGAATCAGGCATGTCAATAGGCTTAAAGTTAAGAGGGCCTATTGGGTCATTTGGTCTTAAAAGTCGGAAGGCTTCATTGGCTGAAAGTATGGGTGGATCAGAAGGTGGTGCAACATAGCCAAGAATGTCATTAATGATAGTAGCAGATATCATAATAAATTGATCTCTAACAGTGGTAGATACTACTTCCTCTATCAACTCTCCGACCCTAGAGTATATGTTATGGGTTTTCATGTTACAGTAAAAGGTTCTCACAATAGAGGGTGAATAAGGAATATGAACACTCAGCCAGGGATCATAAAATCCAAGAAAAGGATGAAAATCCAAACTACAACTTTTCTTCAGATAATCTAAGTCCACATAAACTATAAGACAGAAATGTCTATGTGCAAACTCAGAATCATATACCTTCTGTTTCAGTGCCTTCAGTTCCTTAACATTAAACTCTTCAGGAGGATTTGTGACTTGTTCTTCCTCTGGAACCTGTGAAGTAGAAGAAACCCCTGAAGCAGCTGCACTGGACTAGCCAACATGATGTGAACTTGAGGCACCAGCTTGGGAGGCAATTTTGCCAACGAATACGTCAAGCTTTGACTTCTCCATTGCTTCCCGAAGTTGCATATTAAAAGAGTCATCGGAGGAAGAAGATTGTTGTGGTTGCTCTGTGTCCTGCTTCTTTCCTCTTCCTTTCACTTCTTTGGATTAAGACCGAGTGATAATCGGTTCTTTAAAAACCACTCCCTTTGGTTTCTTTTGTGGAGGTTGATCCTTCTTAGCCATTTGAGTCTTAGGGTGAGGTTTCTTGGCTGGAGTTCTCTTTTTGGTTTTGGGTTTAGGAGGAGGCGTTGGAGTAGAAGACATAGAAGGTGTAGGAGATGAAGGTGTTGCCACTGGAGTCTCTAAAGTACTAGCGGCAGAATGAGTGGGTGAAGGTGAATGGGATCTTTGGGAAATAATAGGAATCATAATTCTAGCCATTTAGAAATGAAATGGGAATCACAGATTTGATAAGGACTTGAAGAAAGATTTTCAGAAAATCTCTTTGGTTATGGCACAAAATGAGAAGCTAAAATGATAAATCTGACCTTATGAAGATGATTGAAGAGTTGTAACAGAGATTTGAAGTAATCTGAGTCGTTTAATTGATGGGTAACAGATGAAGGTGAAGAGTTATGCCCTTTGAGTGATATGATGCTTCAAGTGAGAAGAAGAAGTGCGACGGTCTGAGCTATCGCGTAACTGATATAAGTGCCAACACTCAAGTGACAACCCTAGTGCTTGAGTGTTGTTCATACAGTGCTCGAGTGAGACAATTTCGTGCTCGAGTGATACTCAAACAAATATGATAAAGCATATAAAAGCGTACCTGATTTAAATATATCTTGTTATATTTTCATCTTTGTACTCAAATCCTCCAAGATCATTTGAGTAAACATGCTTTGAATAAGTATTTGTATAAATCTTTCTCTTCTGCATGAGTTATCTTGCTTCACTTCAGGTGGATTCATACCATGCTCGAGTGAAGTCCTTCCCTCACTCGAGTGAAACCTGACACGCTTGGTATGCTTGAGTGAGTTTCAAGAGTTCTTACATACTCTGTTAATTCCTATTTTACAAAGCCTGAAGCAGAGTATATGCTATAGTTCTGTACTCGAGTATTCTTGACTGACTCGAGCGAGAATGAACTTAGCACTCGAGTGACACATCCAGAGCTCAAGTGACAGATCTACAAAAACAATTTCTACATACTCCGATGCTTAAGTCAGTATGGTTATTATCAAAACTCATTAAACATAATAATTAACAAGAAAAACTTATAACTCACTAGGATTAACCATTCCCAATTCTCTTCGAACATATAAAAATTAATCTTTAGCTATCGGCTTTGTGAATATATCAGCAAGTTGAAGATATGTTGGTATGAATTCTACTTTGACATCCTTCTTTTGCACGTGATCACGAATGAAATGATGTCGGATATCTATGTGTTTGGTCCTTAAATGTTGCACAGGATTCTTGGCCAAGCTAATGGTGCTAGTGTTGTCACAATAAATCGGAATCTCCTTTAAGTATATCCCCAAATCCTAAAGTTGTTGCTTCAACCATAGTACTTGAGAACAACAACTTGCTGCAGCTATATATTTAGCTTCAGTAGAAGATAATTGTAACCCCCTGCCTTTAACCACGTAATTATAATTCGATATCACATAATTAAATTAGTTTAGAGAATGTCGGATAGCTTAAACTCATTTCAAGTTCCTACACTATAGTAGGGTTTTCACCAAAAACTTTCAAAAACTCTTCTCTATCCTGGTCTCAATTTTAAAATTCGAATATAATTACCTGTGCAGTTAATTTACATTCACACACATCAGAGTGTATAACCAAATCCCCGACAACTCCCGGGTTCTATACATATATAATCTGAGGGTTTAAAAGTCTCTACTAGGAGATTATATAACCAAAATCAACAGTAATATTTACATCTCCAAAAATAAACAGTAATCCCAAGTCCAAAATAGTTAACCAACAGCCTAACAACACACTCTACAAGATCCTAGCCGCTCCTGGTGGTTCGCTTCTCCTTGGAGCCACTTGCCCTGTCTGAAATGTTAGTCAATGGAAAGAATGAGATTCAAAAGAATCTCTGTAGTAACAAACCACTCATACAGTGTATAAACACATAGCATATATGATCATGTTAAGCAGCATCACAATGTATCATGGCTTTCACCACAAACAACAGCACTCATGGCTGTAAACTCTAAGCGTCAGCTTTCGCTGCGATCTCAATGTATTCACAAAGTATTCACTAGGCGTCAGCTTTCGCTGCGATCACAAAGCATCACAATGTCACAATGTCACAATGTATTCTCAATGCAAGACAAACATACATACAATGTTTCACACAAAGTATAAGAGAGGAGTCACTACCTGGTTCTTTCCGAACGTGCTCTGGCACGGGTCGTTCACGAACAAGGCAAATATCGAATCCTACAATTCCAAATGCACCATTTAGACACTTCCATAGTGTTTCTTGAGGTTATATGAGTCTATAATGAAAATTTACAAAAATGCCCCCGGGGACCTGGCCCGGGCCTGCCGTACCCGGTCCGGTTGCACTTTTCCCAAAATTCTAATCTGGGCTATCCTAACATATTTCCGCGCAAGGAATCCATTTCCGGACTCGGAATTTTCCTTGATTCTTGGTTCATATAGGACTTCAACACTTGTCTTCATCCTCCTACAAAAAAGAGAGGATTTATAAATTCTCAATTGAATCACAAATATAACAATAATTTCTTTGATTTTTGCTTAATAATTTGATATGCACATTTTCTTCTATACACTTCTTTCAATGTACATTTTGAACTCAATAGTAGGGAAAAAGAGAAGAAAATGTATTTGAATGTTATCAATTTCTAAGAGTTAACACCCCCCTAAACTTAAACATTTTTACTTGTCCTCAAGTAAAACTTATATCTTCACTAAATTTCTTTAGTATTAGTCATCGACGCATGAATAAATTTGTCCTCATTAGCTGCTCAAAGAGTTATATCAAACAGGAAACCAAGAAAACATGCAAAAATGAATACTTCATAGATTTAAAACATGCTTTTCAAGAATTTCTAAGTGTGTATGTGAATGGAGTTAGCACTTATTCCTTTTGTACTTGCTAAAGTTAAAAGCAACACTTCAAGTCAAATACTCATATTCAAACAATCAATTTCATCACTCTCTAATTCCTTCCTCTTTTCTTCTAATTCACTCCACTTGACTTAAAATCAAAGGGACTTTTCAGCTTGTAATGGGGCCAAGGTTTAGGTTCTTAAAAGAAAAGGTAAAGGATAATCAACAAATACCTCAAGATAGATGATAACCACTTAAGGGGTTTCTTCCTTTTCTCATTAAACATACTCCCCTAAACTTAAACCAAACTGATTTTTTCCCTATCAAGTCTTTTTGTATTTTTTTCCTCTCTTTTTTTTGTTCATATTTTTTTATACCACAATTTTTTTTTTCTTTTTACATTGTGTACCTTTTTATTTTCTACACTCCTATTTCCAATCATTTGAAACTCTACACATAACTACATTCCACAACCCAATCAATTATCATCTATCTCAAAACAAGGGAATCATGGTTTTTCATATTGGCTAAGGTAGGTAGATGTTAGGTTTTTCAGAATGAATCACTAATTGGTTTTTCAATTAGGCTCAAAATGAGGCTTCAAAAAGGGAATAATATCAATTTGGTAAGCTTAAAAGGCTCAAACACATTTTATGAAGTGCCCTAATTATTTCTCTAAATCTCATGACATAAATCAAAAGCTTTGAAGAATTCCAAAGATTATTCTGTAATTAAAAAATTGAAATAAACGCATATAACTCAAATTGCTACAAAACCCTTAGACAAGAATATCCAAAATAAAGTTAACTCCAACAGTGCTTTCTTAGCTTAAAAATTCCTAAATAACATGATTTATCACTACAATACATCCATCAATGCACATTAAACAAAATTTCCTATCAAATATAAAAGAGTGAGCAGTTATTTATATCATTAGATTATCAAAGCAACTTTGACAAATAAATGAGAATTTCAGCTCAATTTTAACATTTTTCACAAACAAAAATTTAAGAATGAGAAATTTCAAACATTCCAACAAGTTTTTCAAAAAAAATATTCAAAATTTTCACTATGCACGCATCAAAGTTTCAAAATGTGCCAAAATCTAAAAATCAACAAACTCTCACCCCTAAACTTAAAACTGACAATGTCCTCATTGTCAATTAAAAGGAAGGAAAATAAAAGAGCTAGTACCTGTATATAATCACATCCACAACAATACCAAAGAAAATAAGGCCCTCAATAGTCTAAACAAAACCTGTACATGCTTTCACTACTAGCCATCAGTAGCTAGACAATATCTGGAGACAGTTATATGAGCCATCAAACTGGCTATCAGCACTAGGAAAGTCATATTCTCATGTTAACAAGAGTGTCAAATAACACTGGCCATCATTAACCATCAAGAAACACAAACACAAATCCATATTAAAAGGCGATAAACCCTAATCCAGAATAGACGAGTGTACCATAATTCATAATGACAAGCAAAAGGAAGCATTCACAGCTAAAGGTAGCCAAATTAACACAATAAAACATAGGGCCTTCACAAAAGAACACACCACAGTCAAAATGAAAGAAATCCAACCTAACCTATCTGAAAAAGAAAAGCAACGATCCACCAAACTTGAATTCTATCTAATTCCAAAGCTTTCAACTAGAATTCCAAGCTTAAACCTAACTTCTCACTACCTTCAAAATCCATCTGGAACTAATCAAAATGAAACTTGCAGACAGTGAAGGCCCAGCTGAGTAACCTATTTCATTGTGGCAATCTAACATAAAACATTCACTTCTAGCATGAGGCTTTTGAAATTTAACTGAGGCATATAAAGTGAAAGTGAAAAATCAGGTGTGTTTTCATTCAAAAATGCGATTATCAAAGAAAAATTAGAATTACCTAAAATAAATTTATTTAAGAAAACCATTTTTTTGCCTTAGTGTAGATTCCATTGCCTCAAGACCGAAGTGAATCTGCACCATTGCAGAATTCAGGATGTAAATCTGTCAAACTCATCAAAACAATTTCGAATAAGAATTTTCAAAGCATCAATGACATGAAGTCAAATGGCCACAATGAAAGATAGGTCTAAAAACACAAGGATGCACTGCCATTTACACTTCAGTATGCAAAGGAATATTTTCATATTTTACAAATTTTTGTGCACCTTCTCAAATTCAAATCAGCAGCTCATACATTCCAAAACTTCAAAACTTAGTGGCATATGACATTATTGAATTAACCAATCTTGTTTAGCACAACATGGAAAATGTAACAACTTGCACCAGCAATTTTAGAACCTATTTTAGCAAGCCATTATCAGCAATTGTGATTCTCCACTCCTCAAATGCAGTTCACAATTCAGTCTTAAGTTCTAGTAGAGAAAGAATTTCCAAATAGCTAACACATGAAGGCATATAAGAAAAGTTTGAAAAACATTTTTCATGTGAAAGAAACTTCTGGAGGTGATATAATTTTAAGAATAAGTTCTGAAACCTATGGAATTCAAACAAAATACCACCTATAAAAATAGAAGCTTCAAGTTCATTCATAGATCAATATGCAAAAGATGATGTAAACACTTTAAAACTCAATTTATTGCAACTTGAAAATGGAAATGCAGTTTCTAGAGCTTTTAGGTTCTTTCCACATGCTTCAGTTTTCAAACTAGCCAAACATGTGCAGCTATATTAGGAAATTAAGGCTGCAACCTATTTTGTTCAAAGACTATTTAACAAGCAATAATCAGTAATTGCAGACAATTAATCTCAGAGGAGTTCTCAAAGTCTAGGTTTAACTCAATGAATGGCAATTTGATTTTCCACAATGAAAAGATCCGAGTACATTCAAATAGCACCAACAGATTGATTAAGCATGAGTGCACAAGGTTCTAAATTGGTCAAAATCTTTTACAGTTGTAACTAACCTTATTTTCACAAGCAAACAGTACACTTTCCTGGTATTCTCATGGTTCAAAACTGTAATTCAACAGTTTCCATTTAAACTCAGCAACCCATAAATTTTAAAATGTCACTATGGAGGAGCATGTGACAATGCTTAATCAATCCAGTATGCTAGGAAAAATGTGAAACATGTGTGAAAATGATTCAGCAATTTCAGGACTTAATTGCTAGTTACTAATCCTCAAATCATATTCTAAGTTCAAGCCTAATTCTCAACAATCCCAATAATCTAGTAGAGCAAAAATTCTTTCACCACTAAGTATATGCGAGTAATCAAGAGAACTTTTTCAAACATGAGAACTTTGAAAGATTTCAGAAATCAATAATATTTTTCAGTTCTCATTAATACCAGCATATACAAAGTGAGAAAGCAAAACAATTGATGAATCCTCAAATCATCACTTATCAATTCAATCCTAGTGCCCAATACTCATAACTAGCAAAGTAATAGTGTCCAATACATATCAATTCAATAGAGGGCCCATGGAATATTTCTGAAACTATTGGGCTTGTGCCAAAACATATTTTTGTACCTTGGTTGTTTTTCGACAGCAAATTCCTTCTATGTACACACAAGACCCAATTACCCATGTCAAAGAGAGCACACAATGTTCAGCAAGCTTAAATCATAAGTGAAATGAAACCAAACTCCAATCTTGCATTTCATAAGCTATCATCAGTAGCACCACTAGTCTATTCCACGAATCAAACTCTTGTTAGTTCAAGTCTAATTTATTCCATTACTCACTAAGCTAAAACTCGATCCTAATCTAACCAAAACTCTATAGAACATGGATAAAGGACATGGAAATTACCTTAGAGAAGAACAATAGAATACCGAGACACCGACTGAATCCTGCTTTTGAGTTGAGACATTGGAAAGCAGAGAATCCAGCAATAATGACGGTTAGGAGAGAGATAGAGAGCAGCGGCGGGAAAGGAGTAATGTCGTCAGCACCGGTGAAAGAAACAAAGTAAAGGCGAAGCTTGGTGGGGGTTCAACGATGAAGGTTGCTGAAGTAGCAAAGGTCACCGGAGTGGCTGAGGGTATTGTCAGCCATAGAGAATGAAGATCGCCAGAATGGCGATTTGCAGCTCCAACGAGTATAAGCGTCGAGGGAGTGAGGAAGGCAGAGCAAAGGTTGTGGTGGTTCTGATGACAGTGTTGGTGAAAGGAGAGGCGGCGTAAGGGAAAAGAAATAGGGGATGAAGGTTGAGCGGCAGCGAGGAGCGGTGGTGAATTTGAAGCTAAATCTGAGAGTAAAGAAATAGGGGATGAAGGTCGCATAAGGGAAAAGAAAAGATTAGGGATTGAGGTGTGGAGGGAAATTACATGTGGAAAGTGGGGATTTAAATTTTGAAATGAATATGGACTCAAATTGGGCCGAGTTCATAAGGGTAAAATAGAAATAGAATCAAACAATAAAGAATAGAATGGGAGGACCAATTTTTATTTATTTATTTATGATTTTTCTGATTTTCTTCTTTTTTTTAATTAATAAAAAAACATAATTTAAGGCAAAAGACCACTGGCCTCGGTAAGTTTTTATACTTGCTGAGGTCAGTCTGACAGAGGCAAATGCTAGAATACTGGCTACGGCAAGTTTCAAAACTTGCCGAGGCCAGTTACATAAAGGGCAAATGTATCTATAAAACAGTTAACTTATCATGACAAGTTATCACAAAAACTATGGCAAGTTTTGTTGTCATGTGACAACATAACTCTATGCACACCAAACATTCCCAAATCACCTCAAAACCATCAAACATGCTCAGTACCAATATTTATAAGCAAAATGGAATTTGAGCAAGACTTTAGACCATCTAAGACAACAAGACACAAACATAAACACATTCATGACCACAACATATCACTATCAATACTCAAATTACATCAAATAATGTTCACAAGTGAATTTCATTATAAAGAATCAACCAGATGATCATAGTAGTATTAGTATTATTCCAAGTTAACCAATAATCATAAATGCACTCCAAAATCACATATATGAGCTCAAAGTCAAATGAACTTCCTTGAAATGCATTTCCCTTGTAATTTATAAATTCCTCCTCTCTCATTGACAATCCTCTGAGCTTCAAAAGTCAAGTTCCAAGATGGGGTACCTTTCTTTCCTACAAAACAAAAAGATTAAACATAAATCTACCAAAAACGCACTAAAAACCTTAAAAATGAAAAGTTTTAGTTTAGAACTTGGATTGCCTCCCAAAAAGTTCTTAGTTTATAGTCTTTAGCCTGACTCTTCAACTTCTCAAGTTATATCATCACAGGTAAGGTGAAAACTTGATGGTTCACCTCTCCACCACTGGTGTGCTTTGATCCAAGGCTACTAGCTTGAACTTCCTTACCATTTTCATTTCTCAACCCAACAACACTAGAGGTATATGCTTGTATCTTCACAACCTCAGTAGCCCATTTAATAGCTTTGTTACATACTTTTAGAGTTTCTAAAGGTTGTTCTTCTTGTTGAATGACTAATTGTGAAGATATACCCAATGGTGGATTATTGGCTCCCAAATAGTTATATTGAAAGTTAGAAGGTAGCTTCTTCAAATCATGAAACCATACCTCTTTAATAGATGACTTCAAAGATGGTCTATCAAGGAAAGTGAAATTTAATGATTCAAATGGTATCCGACTCTTAGGATTAGTCAGTGTTGCCCTCAAGACACCCATGCTATAACGCCCCAAATTTCAATTAAGGACTAATGACTTCAAAAATGATTGTAATTATTGTAATTAAGCACTTTTGAAGAATACAATGTGAATTTTGATTCGAACGTGTTCTGATCAATACCTAAACCCTATATTTATGATTAATTTTAGAATAAGGTCTAATTGGGTTAAATATAGGGAAAGGGCGCATGATTAGATAATTAGAGTGATAGGGATTAGTTGGAAGTGATTTGAGTATAATTGCCATAATCAGGGGTAAAATGGTAAAACCGGAAAGTTACCGACCGATTGGTCAGTTACCGAAGAGGAAACTCATAGGTAACTTGAGATCAATGGTTAGGATTCATTAGTATAAGAGGAGTTGTGTGTGTGTATGTGTTATGTGAGGTTAGGAAAGGAAGGCCAAGATGTTGCCAAATGTCCATTTGTGAGCCCTTAGATCAAGTTAATGTTTCAACCTCTTTTTCTCCATCTCTCCTCTACTTAGGTCAGCCAAAAAGTCTCATGCACAAGGAAAATCTGATCCCATCTTCATTCTCTCATCTCTCTCCTCTCCACTCCACTCCATTTTTCGTCCAAGCTTGGTAGGAAAGAGAAAGGAAAAGCTTTAGTTTTGGGTGAGTATTTGTCTCTAAATGCTCAAGTGTTCTTCATTAATATTGATCATAGTGTCAGAGCATTATTCCTATGGTTTCAGATTTTTGATTAGTGGTGATTGGAAGCTTGAGAAAATTTGGAAGTGGTGGAAATCAAGAATTAGTCTTGGGAAGAAGTTAAGGTAAGCCTTTGGAACCTTTTGACATATTTATTGTGGTCATTGGTTTAGCTTTGAGGATTTTAGATTTTTGCCCTGATTTTGGCTTAATTTTGAAATGTCTGAATTGGTTAGTGTTTAGTATGAAATTGGTGTCATAGTGTGTCTTTGAGCATTTGAAATTGATTTGGAATATTGGTTTGGATTGTTTTGCAATATGGTGGTTTGATTGAGTTCTTCGTGAGACATATGGTGGTCATTGTGTAACATGTCAAGGGAGGTTGAATTGGGTTGTTTTGATTATTTCAATGGATTCCTTGTGCAAATTTATGTGAGAATGGTTTTTGATATGAATTTGGGAACCATTGGAAGCATTGGTGCAAAATTGAAATGTTGTCCATTGAAAGTCTATTCTGGGTAGTAAGGTTGTGTGTATGTTTTGACTAGGCAAATGATGTCAGAAAATTATGAAACTTTTCAGTCTTAAATTTCACATTCCAAGCTTTAAAATGGATAAATAATTTGTGCCATTTTGTTTTGGGAACTGGGAGATATGATATCCCAAAATTTGAGGTAAAAAATGGACTATGTTTTGGGGCAATAATGAAATTTGTGTGATTCTGTATTTTTGTGGTGATTTCTAGTAATGACCAATATTTTTCTTAAGAAGAGGACATAAATAGATTTTATTTAACTTTAGGATTACCTCATTTCAATTTTTCTAGAGTTAATTATGATTTTTGAAAGTTGCCTTGGCTGTAGCAGAAAATCTTGGCTGCAGCGTAAAAGTTCCTGTGCCCGTTTTGGCTGCAGCCAAAAACCTTCTATGCGCGTTTTGGCTGTAGCCAACCCCCATCATCAGCATTTTGAGATTTTGAAAAGTGTTTTCCAACCTAGTACTTCCCAATTCCTCTAGGTTTTCACTGAGCCTATTATAGTCACTTAAGGAACTTAGGTGGTAACCTATTTTAAATGTTTGAAAGTGAGAATTGGGAGTAGAGAATTAATCCACCATCTTGATTTTGGTGTTTAGGATTTGACATTTGCTATCCTCGTGAGCCAACGGTGCCAAAGGACGTCAGAAAAGAACAAGGTAGTGACTCCTCTCTTATACTTTATGTAAATGTGTTGTATGAATGTTTGTCATGCATTGTGAATAATTTGTAATACATTGTGATGCTTTGAGACCGTAGTGAAAGTTGATGCATAGTGATACTTAGTGAATACATAGATATCACAGCAAAAGCTTATGCATAGTATTTATAGCCATGAGTGCTGTCGCATGTGGTGTGAGCCATGAAATATTGTGATGCTGCTGAACATGATCATAAATGCTATGTGTTTATGCACTGTGTGAGTGATTTGTTACTACTGGGATTCTTTTGAATCTCATTCTTTCCTATGACTAACATTTCAGTCAAGGCAAGTAGCTCTAAGGAGAAGCGGACAACCCGGAGTGGTTAGGGCCTTCAAGGATATTTTGGTTTTGATAGTTAGCTATCAATCTAGGTTTGGGATTACTGTAAATTATTTTTGGGATGTATATAATATTTTGATTATGGTATGTAATCCCCTAGTTGTTAATTATAAACCTAACAGTTAGTATATACATTACCCAGGGGTTGCCAGGATTTTTGTCTCACACTCTGATATGTATAAGTGTGATTTAACTGCACAGGTAATTATATGCGATACATGCAATTAAGACCAGGATAGGGAAAGAATTTTGAAAGTTTTGATAAAAACCCTTCCACAAGAAGGGATTGGAAATGACTTTTGATGATTATTGGTCTCTAATTCATTTAAAATTCCGAATTCTAAATTATAATTACGTGTTTAAAGGCAAGGGGTTACACATGCCTTCTTCCATATCTTAACTATCTATTTGAACTTCTAATAACATGGTTTCAATAAGCTCATTATGAATTGATTTATGGAACTTCTCTTGCTCCACTTGCTCAACCATGTCAACTAAGAAGCATTGTTTAGACTCATTGGGAGATTTCATTAGCTTGTTTATATTAAAAGTAACATACCCATCTTCAACTCGCATAGTAACTTCACCTTTTTCAACATCGATGAGGGTTCTAGCAGTTGCTAAAAATAGTCTTCCTAACAATAAGGGCATTTATCTATCCGGATCAAAGTCAAGAACAATAAAATCCGCAGAAAATATGAACTTATCAATATTGACTAACACATATTCAATAATCCCTTTAGGATAAGACAAGCTTCTATCGGCCAATTACAAAGTAACCGTGGTAGGTCTAGCATCACCTAATCCCAACTTGTTGAACACAGATAAAGGTATAAGGTTGACACTAGAACCAAGATCATATAAACCATGCCCTAAGAATTCACCTCCCACATGACAAGGTATAGAGAAACTCTTGGGATCCTTCAACTTAGGTGGAAGTTCCTTGATAACATTAGTGAAGCATGTGGTGATGGCCACTATTTCAAACTCATTGAACCTTTATTTCTTTGTGAGAATATCCTTCATGAATTTGGCATATTTAGGCATTTTCTCTAAAGCTTCCGCAAAGAGAATGTTCATATGCAACTGCTTGAACATCTCAATAAACTTTTTGAATTGCCCATCTTCTTGATGTTTCTTGAGCCTCTGTGGAAAATGGGGTGGTGGGACATATTATAGAGCAAAAGTATTGGTCTTTCTCTTCTTCTCTTCCATATTTTCAAGAGCAACGGGCTTGCTTTGCACCACATCATCTAAATCCACTTCAGTTTGCTTCCTCTTTTTGTTGTCCTTTTCTTCTACCATAATTTCTTCATCAACCTCTTTATCAAGGTTAAGATCTTCCACAACGTGTCCATTGGCTTTGTAGTAGTAGCCTTACTAATACTTGGAACATCGGGTAAAATTTTTCCACTTCGTAATGTAAAAGCCTTGCATTCTTCTTTACTTTCTCGCCTAGGATTGGGAATAGTATCACTTGGAAGACCATTTCTTGGTTGAGCACTCAAGTGTGAAGCAATTTGGCCAATTTGTATCTCAAGATTCTTGATTGTTGTGTCATGAAGAGAAACTATGCTAACTAAGCCTTCTTGACCTTTGATAAGTTGCCTCAAGAGTTTATTTGTCTAGGAATCACCCCCTTGTGGCTTTTATGGCTGCTCAAAGCCTAGTGGATGCATTGGCTTACTAGTAGAAGCATAGTGATTAATTGGATTCTCAGTAGGTCTATTCCTATAAGAGAAGTTGGGATGATCCCTCATACCATTGTTGTAGGTATTAGAGTAGGGGTTGCCACATGGATACCTTTGATTATTTTTCAAATAACTCACAGACTCCATAGTATGATAACATTCTTCATAGAAGTGGGCTTCTCCACATATTTCACAAAAAAAAACTTGGAGCTTGGATAGCATTCACATTTTTGGAGGACTTTTTCTCCATTCTTAACTCAAGTTGATCAAATCTCTTGGCAATTGCTTCAAGTTGAGCGACAATTTCTTTACACACATTTGAACTACTTGAAGGACTTGGTTCCTTATATGTTATATAGCTAGAGCATGATTTTTCAGATTGTTGTAAGGAACTAGAAGCAATATCCTCATATAACTATGATATATCACAAACTCTCATCTTGTCAATTCCACCATTTGAGGCATTGTTGAGCATATTTGAAGTGGGTACATCCAATCCGACCATAAAGGCTTCAAGAAAAATATAGGTCTTCTGTTCATGGTTGGGACAACTATGCCATAACTCCTTGAATCTCTCCCATGCTTCATGAAAAAGTTCATTGGGTTGTTGTTAGAAACCTAAGAGTTTGGCTCTTTGAATTTCCCGTCTTCCTCTTGGAATAAACCTTGCCTTAAATTTAGATGCTATTTCATCCCAAGTAGTAATGAAGTTAGGAGGTAGAGCGGTAAGCCTAGCTCTTGCCTTCTTGTCAAGTGATAGAGGGAAGATTTGCAATCTGAGCACATCCGAAGTTAGTCGTTGAAACTTAAAGTTCTTACACACTTGAACAAAGCGTGTCAAATGGTCATTAGGGTCTTCATTCTGAGTTCCCAAAAACAAGCCAATCATCTGGAGCATTTGAAGCAAGATTAGCTTCAACTCAAAATTCTAAGCTTGAATAGTAGGAAGTTAGATGCTAAATTGATAAGTAGAGCTTTCTTGCTCCATGTACTCATCCAAGGTGCGCTCCAAGTCATCAGCATTAGGATTGGCCCTATTGTAATATGGATAAAGGAGAGGTAGTGGTCATGGTTGCTCTGGTGCTGGTAAAGGTGCAAGTCCTTGGATAGGTTGCATAAGAGGCGGAGTCTCCGGTTCAATTTCTAAATCTTCTGAAAAATATTCTTCAACAACACCATTAAGAACGACCTCTAAATCAGTTTGCATACGGGGTAAGAGTACCTACAATTCAAAAAATCCCACATCGAGTATCAAACTTATCAACTAATTGAACTAAACTAAGAAAAGAAAAAGAAAACGAACTATAGCTATAACTATACTTAAAAACAAAGTAAATTAAGAAAGTAAAACAAGAAGAGGAGGAGGATTCAAGTGTAATAAGCACACAATTACACTAACTAACTCAAGAAACTTTAGTCAATAATACTCGGCAACAGTGCCAAAAACTTGTTCGCTACTGCAAGTACACGGATCGCTTCAAGTAATAAAGTGATAAGTAAAGATCGTTCCCACGAGGACTATGACAAAAGCGAGCTAACTAATATAACCATATGTTTAATTAGGTTGAATGGAATCATTTGAAATTGATCAAGTTAAGCCATAACATGTTGTGGAGGTAACAGATAAATTTGAAACTATTTTTAGACTAAAAGTTTATAAAAGCAAATGATTCTTTGAATTCAAGTGTTAAATGAAACTTATGATTGTTTATCCCCCTTGTATTTCAAAAGTACTCACTCAAATCCCCCCAATATATGCTACTTAATAAGAGATTATACTAGCTAAGCATACTAAATTATCTATAAGTGCTCTCTCAAGTCTCCAAATAGGTGTTTAGTTCAATTAATTCATTAATCTCTTAATTAACTAATTAAACCCTGATTTTCATTACAAATCCTATTTGCCTAGGTGAGGTTAATGAGTGTATCTCTACCTCATTTGCAAAACTATCCATTCAATTCATAAATTTCAAGTTCTCACACAATTAAACTCAAGTTCTACACTAAATCTAGCCCTCTCAAGAATCAATCAAGTGAACCCAACAATCTCATTGGTGGCCAATCAATAAGAAGTGTAATATCCTAAATTGTAATTAAGGGCTAATGACTTCAAGAGTGATGTAACTATTAATGAATAAACACTTTTGAAGGATATGATGTGCATTGTGGTATGAATATGTTTGAAGATGGTTTAATGAACATTGTGATAATTAGGGGCAAAATAGTAAATTACCAACCAATTAGTCAGTTATTGAAGAGGAAACTCATAGGCAACTTGAGATCAATGGCTAGGATTGAAAGAGCAAGAGGCGGAATCCTACCTGTGTGAGTCTATGCAAATCCATAGTAGGGAGAATGAGATAGAGACACGTGACAAGATATGGACCATTGGATCAAAAGTCAAATTTTCAACATATTTTCTCTTCCCTCTCCTCTAAAGTCAGTTTGAGCATAGAAAAAGGGGAAAATTCAGATCATCATTATTGGCTCTTTATTTTTCTCTCCTTGTCCTCTATTTTTGCACAATAGAAGGAATAAAGAGAAAATCAAAGGTGAGATTTTGACATCTTTGTTGGCCTCTAATGCTCTAGGTCCCTTTATGAATGTCAACAACCTTGATGAGAGCTTTATGTTAATGGTTTTAGAATTTTGAAAGGTGGTGTAAAGTATTCGTGAAAACCCCGTCATGTGATGGGTTAGTAAATGTTATTTGATTATTATTGGTCTCTATTTCATTTTAATCGCGTATTTCGGATAAATTACGGAGGGGGTTACACCTTCTTCATGGAAACCTTAGGTAGTCCTCATTTATGGATGGTTTAGGTTGCCACCTATATGGAAGGTTTTACCTCGTACATGGAGGGCTAGATTTTTTCATTTTCATGCATCTTATGGTTGTATTTTTATGTTTTAGAATTTAATAATTACACTTATTGCAATATTTATGAAGTTTTCAATTTATTTTATTTTTGTTTTTAATTTCATCATGTGCTAAACTTTCATTTTCCTAGGGTAATGATGTAGTTTACTAATGACGGATTGAATCTTACTTATTAAATCGAGTTTGAATTTCTCCTTCATGATTGCGTTTTAATTATTGTTCTTAATGCTTTCAATTGATTGGCCACCTTTTGAATTATTTCAATATGTATATTGAGACCGGAAGGAGATGCATGTGTATAGATGGTATAATTAAAACCATGACTTACATATGAAATAAGAACATATTCATATGAGTTGTTTAGTCTTACTAAGTTCCATAAATCTTAATGTATAATTAATTGCTTAAATTCATATAGGAATATATTGGATTAGCAATTAATTATAGAATTGATTGACCTTAGAAGAGGCTAGTAATTAAATTAGAAAAACTTGACTATCAATCAAGTAGAATAAATTGGGTTAGAATAGATAAGTGATTCAATCCGAAATTTATTAAGTGAAATTTGACCCTTAGGGCTTTTTCTCATAGTTGCTTTCATATCATTTGCATTCATATTTAATCATTTTTAATTTTATAATCTCAATCACCAACTAATGGATTGACTAAATAGAGTTAAAATTACTCATTTTGGTACTTAGTGATCAATCCTCAAGGGAATGATACTCTACTCACTTCTATATTACTTATTTACGATAGAGTACACTTGTACTTTTTAATAGACCATTTACACTTGTAACACCAAGCTTATGATTTAAAGCCTTCAGAATGAGTCAGGCCTAAAAGAACCAGCCCTATAAGGTAACAAGCTTAAAAGGGCTAGCCCTTTCAGGCCCGTTTAAAATTATTTTTTCAAAATAAGGCTAACTTAAAGTCTCAAACTAGCATTGGCTTTGGTCTCTGAAAGAGTGAAGACTAGAACATACACATAACACACTTATGACTCACTTCACTTAACTACTAACTAGTTAACCTAACCCTCAGTAGTCAGTCCCTTTCCCAGTTTTAGGTTTGACTTAGGTCTTAGTGATTGTATTTTGTTAAACATGGGTTATATTTGATGTTTTAACTTAGTTTAGTTTTAATGATATTTTTGTTTAAAATTAGGTATTTTAGTCTTCAGCCATATGGGAAGGGAAAAAGTGCTAAATGGGCAAAGACCATGAGCTAAACAGGCCAGGCCACAAAAATATGTACTTTTTTTACTAGAGCCTACATGGGCCGGCCCTGCACGTTTTCCCAATACTAAGTATAGTGTCCCTAAAAGTAGTATAAATTAGTGACGTTGGTTGATTGTTGTCTAAAGACACTCCTTGCTGTGAGTAGGTAAAACCATAGAAAATGTTAAATACAATGAAAAGCTCCGATAGCTATCAGGGTGCCACCCCCCATGGTTGGTACCAGGATTTCAACTACTAGTAGGAGTGGTGGAAATATAACATCCCAAATTTTAATCACCAAAATTTCTTATACCTTTAAGGTATTAAATGGAATAAAATTGTGAATATTCATGACCATAGGAATTAAATATGGAAATAGAAAGATGAACAATGCTTCTGGTGAAATTTCCCACGAGGCAGTGAGATTGTCATGTGATTTTAGATGACCAAATAATATCCATAAATTATGAAATTTTACAAAGTGAAAGTAGACAACTATAGACAAAAAGTTATGAATTTTTGAAGTTAGCCCAGAAAAACTGGAAAGTTTCTGGAACAGCTTCTAAAAACTAAAAATCTAGGAATAATGTGTTTTCAATTGGCAAAAGTCTATATTTTCCTTGAAACTAGACTCAATAAGGGTTCTATATCCTTTAAAATCACTCTAATACAAGGTCTACAACTTTAGTTATGACTTTTCAAAGTTTGGGCAGAAAAACTACCAGAAAATCTGAAAATAGAGAAAAATGTAATGGCAAACTTCTAATTTTGCCAAACAAGTGCTAAATTAATTATTTTTCAATTAATTGAAGTTAATTTCAATTAATTAATAAAAAAAGGGAAAAAATATATTTGGAAGATTTTGGTCAATTAAATATGAATTTATGAAAATTTTGAGCAAAAAGTGCAATTTTGACCAAAATTGAGACTTTATGTATATACATAACCAGAACAAGTTGTGAAGCCAATTGAGATAATAGGGAAGGACCCCTAGGTGTCTTGTACATGTGGCATGGAGAAGGAAATATTTGTTAGGCTTAATGGGCATGATTACATTTACATAGAGTTTATGTACATAAAAATTGGTTTTTTTGTATTTTTTTTGAAAACTTGACATATGATTAAAATATGATAAAATATAATACAATAAGCTTCATCCTCTTCCTACAACCAGAAAACCACGTCAAATAGACCTAAATATAGAGAGAGAACATGTGGAATTGTAGAGAGGGAAAGGGAGGAAACACTTGTAAAGGTAAGTGTTTTCTTTGGTAAATCGGTTCCTAAAGCTTATAACTCTGATCCTAAGCTACTCCTTTATGCTCTTTAAGGTTGCGAAGCTCAAAATCTCTTGTGGAACACTTATGGTTTCAACCAAGTCAAGGAAAAGCTAGTAGGAGCTTGAGGTAATTTTCAAACTCTTGTATATTGACTATTCTGGCTACTAGGACAATTTAATCATTGAAATTTCATCGGATTGTCTTTGTTTTTAAAATTTGGAAATCGGTTGGCCTAGGGATTATGCTACCGAAATTAGGTCTAAATGGTAGTTGTAACCTAATTAAATAGTCAATAAAGTGGTTAGGAGTAGCAAAAAACACGTCTTCAGAGCCAAAATCGCAAAACCCCAATTTTCCCTAGAATACCTGAGGATTTCAGCTAGGGCTATTAGATGGCCTTAGAGTTAGATTTTCAATGATTTAATGGTTTCATTGAGTTTAGGAGGGAAAATTAGGTGCGATTACAATTGATCACTTTTCATAAAAGCCCGAAAAAGAATAATTAAGAAAACGCCCCTAAAACCCTTAGGGCTTGTTTGGTATGAGGGGAGGGGAGGGAAAGTGGGCGGAGGGAAAATTTTTTTGACTTGGATTTTAAAAAATGAGAGAAGTAGGGTATAAAGTTTTAAATTAAGTTTTCTTACTCTTTTATCTTACATATTCTTTATTTCAAAATTTGATAACCCCACTTCTCCAATTTTTTTAAATACAACTCAAACATTTTCCCTCCCCTCCCTTTCCCTCCAAATCTCTCATACCAAACAGACCCTTAAAGTGGGGCTATCAAAGGAAATTTCGTCTTTTGGCACTGAATTTGATAATTTTGAGTCCGAAAATGGATTTCTTGGGCAAAAATATGTCAAAATAGCCCATGTCAAAATTTCTAAAAAAAGTACGGTCGGATAAGGTAGGGCAAGCCGAGCCGGGTCCCGGAAGCATTTTGGTAATTTTTCTTTATAATCCTATATAACCACCAAAACACTATGGAAGTGTCTAAACTAGTACATTTGACATTTTAAGACCGAGTTGAGAGTCTGAGGGATTGGCACGTAAATTGAGGCACACGGTTCGAGGTGGAAAAGGTCTAAGGTAGGGAACTTATGTCTTCTGCGTGTATTTGATATTTGTGCTGATGTATTGATGCATGTTATTTCTTTGCTTGATTATGTGAAGCATATATGAATGATTGAAGCTCTGTTTCTATTTATACTATGGCCATAAGTATGTTGTTTAAAACATTGAGCACGCAGATATGTCATTGTGTTAGCATAAGTTTATGTAATGCAAGTACGTCATGCATTAAGTACTTATCTTACATGCATACTGGTATTTTTTTTCTACTAAGATTCTCTCTAATCTCACCCTCCCCTACCAATAATTTAGACAGGAAAAGCAGAAGAAAGTGGCTTTAAGAGTAAAGATGTAAGTTCCGGCCACATATGCTCCTAGTTCAGACCAGGAAGAAAAGTTGGTTACCTACAAACTTTGAACTATTTTAAAGGTCTGCAATCTTATGTATAACCCTATTGGGAATTTCTGTATTATAATCAAGCAAATTGCATGAATAATATCAATATATTTTTGTTATTCCTGTTGTACCCTTCGAACTGCGCACAAGCACTCTAAAAATATGGAAAATAAGGTAAGGGTATGATATTTTGGTATTAGAGCAAGGATTTTGGCCACAGAATTGTCTGCTCAGAGTAACAGGATAGTATACTGATATGCTTGATTATACAGTGATAAGAACAACAAAGTAAATTGTTTTGGCTAGTTCCCAAGCCCTGAAAGGAAGAGACAAGCCTCGAGAAAATAGTGGAATACCTGGGAAGGCGATACATGTTACCATACCAGAGAGAGGATGGTGCATGGATGACACAGACACTGAGGGAGCGGATCCGAGTAAGGCCAAAGCGTGGAGCCTCATCCTAAAACAGAATCACCAGTTGGCTGAACAGTAACCAGCCATAGTTATGGGTAGTAAAGTGACAGGTAGATAAGCCACAAACAGACAAGACAGAGACAGATCCGGGTTTCATTATCGATCTCAGAGTTGAGGCAATATACGTGATGTGTGGTTTATAACTGAATTGAGGATTATGGGAGGATGTCCAGAGCATATACCTATGGGATGTCCATAAGTACAACACCCCAGTGGCCCAATATACAGTATAAACAAATAAACTGACCCCAATGGTGGGTGGTCAAGGATAAGTTAATTCATGGATTCTGAATGACATAGGGATCCACACAACACTGTACTTCTTTCCGGATATAGTGTTTTCGCCTGGAAGAAGAATGAGATTGCAGAGCGAAGTCAAACAGACAACTTTATAGACATCAGGGAACATATCAGGGTATGTATTCAGGTACTTGTATCAGCATTGATATGAAGTCCACAAATAGTGTTTAGTTAACCAACAACAATTGGCACTACTCTTGAGATAAGGGCAGTCTCGGGGTACTGGTAAATAAGAATAGATATAGTTGGTATCTGTGTTTTGGCACGGGTACACAAAAGTTAAGCGTGCTTAACCAATGGAAATCTTAGGATGGGTGACCCCTGGGAAGTTACATGTGCATATTGTGATATGTCATGTAATAGGAATTAGCACATGTTGTACAGTAGTTTAGAGGACTATATGTTATTACAGGTCTTCCCTGGATACTACAAACATTTGTTATACGTAATTTTAGGAGTATCTGTGTAACCAACACTTGTAAAACAACAAAAATACCCTTGTGATAATATGATATTTACCTCTTTGTTGTTCATATAGTGAAACATAAAGGTGATGAGACCAAAAGGTATAGATACTGGGTAGGGTCAAGAAGTTAGACCTAACCCAATACACCTAATCCAACAAACACAGGGCAAGTTAACAGGACCGCAAACAATGATCAATGATCATCAGGAAGGTTATCCAGGAAAGGCCAATGTAGTAACTCTATCTCTTATATACTATGTGACTATTTGTATGATGCATGTTACTGTATTTTGTGATTTGAACACATGTGGGCACTACTATAAAATATGGATTTAGCGGCACCAATCTTATGGTACTTCTTCAAATAAGTGCTAGAGGAGACTTCTTATTTTTTTTAAAAAAAATATGTGACAACTATGACACTTGAGTAGGAAAGTGCCATAGTTACTTAATACTATTGTTTAGAATCTTGCAGTACTAGTAAGCCAAAAGAGGAATCACCTACTTTGTAAAAGAAGAAAAAAGAAAGAGGCCTTAGCCGGCACTTCATGATGAAGTGCTCGCTAAGGCCATATGGCATCAGGAAAAAAAAACGCTCATACTTTGTTAAATTAAAAAAACAAGAAAGAGACCTTAGCCAACGCTTCATCATGAAACGCCGGCTAAGGCCGAATCAAAGGCCTTAGCCAGCACTTCATGAAGAAGTACTGGCTAAGGCCTTTGGTTTGGCCTTAGCTAGAGCAAGGCCTTAGCTAGCACTTCTTCATGAAGCGCCAGCTAAGGCCTCTTTTTTTTTAATTTAACAAAGCATGTGCTTGCTTTTTTTTACTAATGCCATATGGCCTTAGCCAGTACTTCATCATGAAGCGCCGAGTAAGGCCTCTTTTTTCTAAATTTAACGAAGCATGCGTTTTTGTTTTACTAATGCCATATATTATACAAGGCCTCCAAGGCACCACGTGGTGCTTTGAAATATACAACGCTATATGTGATGCATTGAATATATTTAAGGTTATTTTTGTATTTGGTGTTTGCTTTTCTTTTTTTTAATTAGGGAGCTACGGCATTTTGATAAAAAGTGTCGTAGCTTCTATACACGGTGCTATATAATTTTCACCCCTTCCATTTTTATTTTTATTTTCATCTTCCCGCTTTCCCTCTAGCTCCCCCATTTTCCAAAACTCTGTTGTAATACAAAGCTTCCTCTCCTATGTGTTTTTTTCCTTGTCTCAGCCTACTTTAGAAGCTCCCTAACCTGTAAGTATTTTTCTTTTTTCAACATTTGGTTCACGTTTTATTTTAGTTAAAATTTGTCATGAATCTTATATGTGTGCTCATAATTTTTTTTCAGGTATTCATTTCAAGTATCAACTCTATCTTCTTGAATTTCTTATACATTATAAGTTTTTTAATTTTTGAGATTACAAATATAATAATACTTAGTTTAATCCTCCGTAGAGGTAACGTATATAGCTCAAGTTTAAGCAACTTAAATGCTGAAGTTCTTTTATGCTTGATACATGAAGACGCAATATTGCAAAAAATACATGCTATGTTATTTCATTTTGTTGTGGATTGTATTGTAAATTGCAGTCGATTTTGGATTGTAAATAGAGGTTTTCATTAGGAAAATAAAATAATTATGAAAATTTATTTTTTAAAAAAAATAAAAGACTTCCTACGGTGCTTCTCTATAGAAGTGACGTAGGAAGTCATAATTTTTTTTTAAATAAAAGACTTCCTACGGCGCTTCTCCAGGGAAGTGTCATAGGAAGTCATAAGTCTTTTTTTTAAAATAAAAGACTTCCTATGGCGCTTCTCCAAGGAAGTGCCGTAGGAAGTCATTTAACTTTCTATGGTACTTCCCCAGAGAAGCGTTGTAGGAAGTAATATTTTTTTAAAAAAATAAAAATCATGCTATGGCTCTTCCATATATTCAAGAAGTACCGTAGCTTGTTTTAACGGCGCTGGAAGTTATGATGCTTCCCAAGCGCCATAGTATTCTTTAAATTAAGCGCCGCAGCTTGTGTTTTTTCTAGTAGTGGGGAGGCATATTACCTAGTTGTGGTTCAGTGCCCAACCAAGGTACACTGGTATTGCCTAGCTGTAGTCGGTGACTTGGTTGAGGTACACATAGGGGTTTCAACCGGATGGTTGGCCCTAAACTTTGTGTACACCCACGGATTGATGTGAATTTTCATTTTATTTGATACAGTGCATTGCATATTTAATTCTCGCATTTTATATGTTGATAGTATGTTTCTACTGGGATTCCTTGGAATCTCACCCCTTTTTCTAAACAAAATACTACAGCGGGTGCTAGTGGCTCAAAAGGCAAGGACGTAGATAAAGGGAATTGATGGGCATGTGTCCCGAGACAAAAATTGTGGTTATATGTAGTCTTTAATTTTGAGTATGGTGAACCCATGTCGTGTGAGTTCACAAAATAAAACTAGGTTTAAGAATGTAGCATAGTAGCTCAACCTAGGTCGTTCTTGTGAGGAGATTAATTTCCAATTTCCTAAGTAGTAAAGTGATAAAAATCCTTAAAGTTGTGAGAAATCATTTTTGAGAAATTGCATTTGTAAACTAATGAAGTAAAGTAAGCTAAAGCAATATTTTTGTATTTTTCGGTTTTCAAAACAAAGAAGCAAAAGGAATTGAAATTAACACTAACAACAAGATAAATTCAATTAACTAATATAATGATAAAATGGGATTCCCTTGAGTTGAGGTTTTAGTCTTCCTTGCTTGCTAATATGAATTCCATAATGAGTCAAGAGGATGGAACTAAGATACCACTAGCTCCATACTTGCAATAATCATTTAACTCATTCAACCGAAGCAATTAAATGAATACTACCAATTAATAGTGACTCAAGGAGATGAATAACCAACTTCCAATTCTAGCTTGTAATTACCATTACAACAATTCAAAACATTCAGTTTAATCATTTAAATCCACTTAACCAAGTTGGAATAAACAATTCAACCTACTCATAATATGAATCATACAAAGCTTAATTAATCAACTCCTAGCTCAACAACCAAGTTTATTCACTTGGCATAACAATCTAGATCACAATTACATACTTAACCAAGCTACATAATCATGAACTAAAAAGAGAGCTTAAAGGAATTCCATTGAAGTTTAGAAGCTCAAACCATTACCCAACTCAAGGAAATCACCAAGGCTTAGCTACACATGGAAAAAGAGAAGGATGAAGCTTGATGATTGAAAGAGACAAAGGCCATCGGATTGCAGCAGCTCACTCTTGAATTTTCTTCAAAATCCCTTCGGTCAGCTCATCCGTTTTGCTTCATTCCATTCATCATTCATGTCCCAGCCGCGCAATCACTTCTCCTCTTTCATTTCGGTGCTGTGTTCCCTTTTCTTCTTCACAGCCGCCAATCTTGACCTTTCCTCCTTTCTTCAATTCCATTTATTCCACACAGCCGCTGCTCCCCTTGGTCCACAATGACGGCTTGTTTCCCTTTTCTCATTCAATCCGATTCTGCTCCTTCATATATTCGGTCCAGCAAGCTCCCACACGGTCCAAGTTTTCTTCAAGCTATTCAACAATTTCGGCTCTCTCCTTTATCCAGCGCCTCCCCCCATTTCCTTCACAGCCGCAGCCCTTTTCTTCATCTCATTAGGTGCTTGGTCTCTCTAATTGGTCCAGCTTTTCTCATTTCTTGGTGAACCATTTCGGCTGGGTTATTTTTCTCTCAATTGATCTCTTCTCCAACTCGGTTCAGCTCCCATTCTCCCAATTCAGCCGCCACCTCCTCTTCACTTCCCTTATTCTCTAGGTTAAAAGTGAGTTGTGCCTTGATTGGATAAGAGATAAAAATCTATTTTAATGATTAGACGTAAATTTGCAACCACCAAACAAGGCCCTTACTCATTTAACCTCCTCCTTTACCACTCAAGTTGTGCCACATCATCACCTACAAAATTATATTGACAAAGGTAATATCTTTTGTTCACAATTAAAGAATAATAGGAATAACAAATATTAATTAAAAATATAACAATTTAACCACTTTAATTCCCAAATTATTCTTCCATTAAAGTCTCACATTAATACTTGATTATGCCCAAAATATTCAATTAAGTCCCACAAAAGCCTAAGATTAATTAATAAAAATATATAAATATTGAGCTCTATCTATATGTAGTCTTTAATTTTGAGTACTCAGAGAAATTGTATATATTACTTTACCTGAAAGGAATTCCTCAATGTAATCATGTATTAATATATCAGTATATTTACACTATTCCTGTGTTGCTTACCGAACTACTCGCAAGTACTTTGAAAATATGGAAAATAAGATAAGGGTATGACATGAGGTGGCTAGATGAGGTAGTATTTTAAAAATCAAAAGCCAAGGATATATAGATTATTTAATAACATTTGTAAATTGGGAAAAAGACAAATAAATACTACCTTAACTTACAAAACCTATAAAAGCCCCTTAACACATGCAAAAGACAAAGAGGGGATGGGGTGGGAATTTGGGTTTTTCATATTTGGGAGAAAATACCAAAAATCCCCCATTACGCAATCCTTTTATACATATTATCAATACTTATTGATTTTGTCAAAACTCGAGGCTGAGTGAGAGAAGTTAACTGCTTGACAGAGCCATGGAGATCGAGATTCTCAAGAACAAGTCGTAAAACTCAATTGTTGAGGCATGAGACAAAAACCCAATTAGAGGGGTGGGTGTTGGAGTTCCAAGATGCAAGCTTGTTGAGAAGTAGCTTTGAACGCCATTAGATCTTCTAAATGAACAAGAAGGATTCAGTAACGGGGCTTTTTGGTCTTTATTCCCAAACATGAAAAACCCAAATTCTCACCCCATCTCCTCTCTGTCATTTATATGTGTTAAGGGACTCTTTTGGATTTTCGAAGTTGATGAGGTATTTATTTGTCTTTTTCCCATATAAATTTCAGTTCAGTATCATGATCTAAATTGGCATTAATGATATTCAAGGAATGAATTGGGCTTTTAAAGTTATTTTTTTCTCTGAAATTTCCTTGTAATCAAAAGCATAAGTCAAATTAGAGAAACTAATTATATACTTTTCTATTGTAGTCCATTCACAAAGTGGGTGCTTTTTTTGAGTCGGCGAAATTAGGGGCTTTGTTATCAACTGATTACCCACAAGAATTTTGAGAAAGTCATAAAAACAACTAAATATTGAAATAAATTCATAGTTGCTAAATTTCAAACTAATTGTTGGTCCAAAAAGGATTATTAGGATTCCACACTAATTGCCTATGATACATTTTTTTTATTAATAACATTAGGATTAAATAATAATAAAAAATACACTTTTTAAAATTAAGAAACAAAAATAAAATATTATGTAAAGTTAAAGGACTACATGTGAACTTTTGAATTTAATGTTTTAACTTAATTTATAAGAGGGTAAATTAAAACACAAGCAATATTGGGAAACACAAAACAACAAAAATTCTTGGAACTTTGAATTTCTTTTTTTAAAAAAAGGGGTCATAATCTCTCAATCCTATTGGTGGTTGATTTTATAATTAAAATAAGAATGTTTGGAAATAGAATTTCAAGAAAGCACAATTTTGCGCTCGAAATTAACTTATACAAACATCAATATATCAAAATATTGATAAGTACTATTTCGGCAACGGATTTTTGAATTGGGCGTATCTTTGGCTACACACTCATATCACTATTCACAGGATCACCTTCGATTTTGCTAGGCTTCGTGCAAGTCGTTTTAACTTCCCTCAGTGAAAGTAGCATTTGCCTTCTTTATATTATATTTCGTCATTCAAATATACCATAAAAGTCGCCTTCAGTATTCCCTCTCTTTACTTTCTAACCATTTATTTAGTTATAATAGTCCACTAATGTTGGAAGCAATAGGAGACTGTTGTCTCTCTTACTGCACTCAATCATCCCAAGTAAAACAGGATCATTTTTCTTCTTTTTTCCCTACAGTGGTGTTCTGTCTCGTATAAAGAAGAACAAAGGTCCCTGTTCCCCAATCATCCCAAGCCAAAAATGTAGTCGCCATATCACTTTTGTTTTTAGGCATCTTCCCTATCATTAATCAGTTCATGAAGCAACAAAATGCATTAGATTAATAAGAAAAGCGGTCACCATGTGCATGATCACTACCATATCCAGTTATACCTTGAATCTATGGTCATGGAATCTGACGAATATTTACCGCCAAGATGCTTGAAGCTTAGGATTGTCCCTGATATTGCCTGCGGCATGGTAGAAGATAGAAGGTTTTTCGGTAAGCAAGTTGCTTTCTCTTTTATTTAACAAATCTTATTGGCAGCATGTTCCTTCCTTTCATTTACTGTCTTTAGTTCTCTTTTGATGGTAGATCTCAGTTTTATACATCCACATATGCTTTCTGGGTGAACGTGGAATATCTGAATGTTGACAATGGCCCTATTACTTCACCTTTGCATTGCTAGGTTTTAACATATTCTTCAAAGGGATTGGTAAGTCAGCTTCTTTTTTAGTTGTGAATGATAGAGGATATGATTTTTTTCCCTCTTCTTTGCAAGGTATTCACTGTGTCCACCAACTTTACCTCTGCAACAAATGGAGTATTGCAAACCTTCTTTGTTACACAATTCCAGAAACAATTTCTTTTCCTTTTCCATTTGAGTTACCTGTGAATGTACCAATAATCTCCTTATCTACTTTTCTTTATATAAGTTTAACCATCCCAATTGGACTTGGAACTTTATTCATCGACCATTCAAAATGATAAATTTTATTTTCATGTATCATTTTTTTCAACTATGAAGTTCTTTTTTTGCATCTCCTTGTGTTTGATTTTCATAATATTTTTTCCCAATGTTTTCTTTTTCATTCTCATCCTCGAACATACCAATATCTTTTTCACTTCTATTTCACATATTACAGTCCCCACCATTTAATATATTGGTTGGCCTTCTCTGCATATAACCAAGGTCAAACTCCAACTATCAGAAGTATTTCATTCATCCACAATCTTTGTTTCATCATTAGTAAAGTCTTTTAACTATTGTGAGAGTATCAATGTTAAATACTAACTATTGAAATAATGATGTTGTTCTTTATATAAACCTTTCATCTCTTCCAAATAAAACATGTATACTTAACTATACCTTTTAGGCTCAATAATGGCCTTTCATTCAGTTGTAATCAGCTTCCTCTTCTAATGTGTGAACACAACTTGCTCCTCTTACAAATCATGTAAAGTCTCTAAAGTCCGTTAAAACATAGCAAGGCAACAGTGATGTAATAGGAAAAAACACATCTCAATGTTGTTACTAATATCTAATGAAGCATATCTCAATATCTTATCATTACTTTTTTATTCCAATCATTGGTATAATAAAACTATCTTTTGGTGAATGATTACTTTTCTTTTCATGTGGTTGCTTTGTTTTTATTTAGTATAAGGCAGTTTTATTTGAGGCGTGTTTAATGGCCTAACCTTCTTCAAACTATTCACTTTAATGGCAAATTTCTACATGCTTTGTCATTCCCAAAATATGTCACTCTATTATATCAGAATTTTATTATATGTTCTTAATTTTGTTTTGTCTTACTTTTGATTGATGATGGTCTGCACTACAATACTTTTCCCATTTACTATGACTATTGCATGTCGCTATCTAGCTGCATTCATGGAAATGATTATTACAGATTGTCATTCATATGTCTCCTTATTATGTTACCCTGAAACATTCTTACTTTTTAGGTCAAATATACAATCTGTCAAGTATGATACAAGAATATCCATACTCAAAACATGTTACCTGTTCATACTTTTACAAGTCCCTCAACCTTCTTATGTTTTTTTTTGCCAACTCCTTAACCTTCTTATGTTGCATCATGGATAGACACACTTGTTCAAGAACTATTCAACCTTACGTTTTCAGATCATGTCAACATCAACCACCTTAATATCATATGCTGTTAAGCTCATACTTTTGAAATTAATTAAGAACATCAAATTTTCTTTTGTCTTACTTTATGTTTGTTTTTATTCTTCATTAGGTAACATTGATTGGACATGACTTTTACAATTGACCACAACAAATTAGTCCTTTCAATGTCATATTTCCAATATGTTTTTTTTTTCTTTTTTAGCCTCTGCCTCTCTACTTTTGTGCATTTCATCATTGGTTTTATCAATCCATAATCACGCAAGTTATTCCCCATTTTGCATATCCGCTACTTTTATCCCTTCCCCTTTCTCTTTGCTTTCTCTATCTATCACTTTACATTAAAGAATAACTTTTGTTTGTCTTTGATTGTTGGTTTTGCTATGTTAAACAAAAGCATGTTGCTATTCTGCTAAAGTCTATAATTCCACATACGCTGAACTATATTTCACTAGCATATCCCATTACTAACTATCCTTTATCATGTCTGCTTAAGTGCTTATTCACTTCTTTTACTGGTGCGTACATTTTTATAAACCCATGCTCTTCCTTTTCTCATTTTCCCCCTTCTAATCATACTCATCATTCTGTACATTAGCCACATATAGGATACTTCTGATGTCCACAACAGACATGTATTATATTCAACACTTTTCCCATATTCGTTACCTATAGTGTGCTATCTAGGTATAACATCTTTAGGCATGCCAATTAGAAACAAACCTACACACTCCATATACTATTTTCATGATGTTGATAACCCTATTAGTCTCTGCATTGTATTTCTTTGACCGCCATTGTAACCCCCTGCTTATAAACACGAAATTATAATTCGATATCACTTAATTAAGTTGGTTTAGAGACCGTCGAATAGTTCAAAACTCATTTAAAACTCCCTTTTATGGTAGGGACTTTACAAAATTTTCAAAACTTCTTTCCTACTCCGGTCTCAAATTCAGTTATCGAATATAATCACCTGCGCAGTTAATTTACATTCATTCATATCAGAATATCTAATAGCAATCCCGGCAACCCCCGGGTTCCATTCATTCACTAGAAGGTTTAAAATTCCCATATAGGGGATTACTCAACTATAATCTGTTACTAAATACAGCCCAAAAATAATTTACAAGATTCCTGTCCAACAGGTTTAACCAACATATCCAAAAGTAAATGTCCCTATAGGGTTCTAACCGCTCCGGGTCGTACGCTTCTCCTTAGAGCCACTCGCCCTGTCTGAAAGGTTAGTTAAAGGAAAGAATGAGATTCAAGAGAATCCCAGTAGTAACAAAACATTTATACCACATATAAGTACACAGCATGTAAGCAAATCATCATACAGCAGCACAAATCACACTCCACCCTCATCCCCCTTCTCCGCCGGGAAGGCACACTGTCCTACCCGAACCGTTGTTAGCTACTCAGGGACTATTGGCGTGGCAGCGCATACACATAGCCTTATAGCTCATATAGCTATCTGGCTTTCACAAATGGCCCGTCGGCCTCCACAAATAGCCTTTCGACCCACATAATCACATATATCACACCTCATCCTCATCCCCTTTCTTCGCCGGGAAGGCATACCACCCTTGCCCGATCTGTTGTTAGCTACTCAGGGACTATTGGTATGACGGTGTTTACACATATTTACAATGTCGCAGCATACGAATTTATCACAACTCAATGATAATACACACATACAATGCATCACATATGGTACGAAAGAAAAGTTACTACCTCGTTCCTTCCTGACGTTTGCTGGCTCAGTGGGCTCACGAGGACGGCAAATGTCGAATCCTATAAACCAAATTAGGGACAATAAATCAATCTCTTTTCCAAGTTCTTAATTCCATAGTACTTAAGTTGGTTATCATTTAGACTCTTTCGGTGGCTATTAGAGGCCTAAACATATACCCAAAGGGTTGGGAAAGGCTATACCGAAAACCACCTTTGAAAAGTGCAAAACACAGATTTTTGGGGTTGGGCCGTGGCCCAAAATCCATGGGCTGTGGCCCAAAACTGCCCAGAAACATTTGGGCTGCGGCCCAAAATCCATGGGCTGCGGCCTAAAGCTGTCCAGAGACACTCAGAAACATTTGGGCTGCGGCCCAGAATCCACGGGCCGCGGCCCAAGAAAATCCAGTTTCTGGCTGAACTTCTAAAAATAATAACTAATTCAGGAAAAATCGAAATAAGGTGATTCCAAAGCCAAATGAAAGCTATTTAAGTCCTCTTTCAAGGAAAAATATTGGCCATATCTAGAAATCACCATAAAAGTCCAGATTTACCAAAAACCTAACATTGCACCAAAACAGGGTCCAGTTTTGATGCCAAACTTTGGACAGTTCAAACTCCTAGCTCAAAAAGTGAAATGACACAAAATTTATGTCCATTTTGAATCTTGAGATGTGAACTTTAAGACTGGAAAGTTTCATAATTTTTCAACATCATTTTCCCAGTCAAAACGTCCACACCATCTGACTGTCCAGAACAGACTCACATTGGACAGATTTTCCAGATTTTGCCAATTGGTTTCCAATGGTCCCTAATTTCAAATCACATACCATTTTCACACAATTTGGCTCAAGGAACACATTGGAGCCATCAAAATGACCAAATTCATTATCCATGAGCATGTTCTACCACAATCACCACATGTCACCTTAACATCTCCAATCAACACACACATTGCAATCCATTCCAACCCAAAATTCCAAGCCAATTCCAAATGCACAAAGACACTCTATGACACTAATTTCCACACTAAACACTAACCAAATCATGCTTTTCGAAATTTACCAAAAATCAGGGTAAATTCCAAAGTCCTCAAGACTCAACCAATGATCAAAGCAACCATACCAAAGTGCTTCTAATTCTTACCTCTTCTTCTTCCTAAAGCCAATTCTTCAACTCTCCAACTTCCCAATTTCCACAAGTTCTCAAACTTCACCAACCAAAATTCTGAAACCATAGAAATATAGCCCTCAACCTCATGAACAACATTAATGAAAGACACTTGAGCATTTGAAGGCATTAACTTACCAAAAACTCAAGCTTTTCTCCTTCTCTTTCCTTAGTTTGCTCAGCGAAAAAAATGGAGGAGGATGAGAGAGAAATGAGATATTGAAGATGATGATTCATTTCCATTCTTTCTATGTACTTAACCGACTTTGGATGAAGAGAGAATGAGTTTGAAAACTTTGACCTCATCAGTGGTCCATATCTTGACACTTGGCATCATCTTATTCTCCCTTCTATGATTCCACAAACATTTGCATGCACAAGATTCCACCTCTTGTTCTTTTAATCCTAGCCATTGATCTTGATTATTAAGGAGTGTTCTCAATGGTATCTAACCAGTCGGTCGGTAAATTTACCGTTTTGCCCCTGATTATCACAATGCACAATATATACTTCAAAAGTGCTCAATTAATATTAATTACATTACTTTGAAGTTGCTAATCCTTGGTCACAATCCAGGATATTACAGCCATCATCATTTTTTTAGGTAAGTTTCCCTCCTACACCCCATTAGGATGCAGATCCTAACACAACAGAGTCCTAGCCCTATGGTACTCCTCTGCATGTTTCCCTTTCATTCAGCCGTACCAACAATTACTTCCTTTTTGGTTCCTTCCATTTCAAACTTAGTCTTTCTCTATCCAATAGGGATATTATAGCTTATGATTGCTATTAACTTTATCTTTTTCATCCTTTTCATAGATGTTCCACCATTTTGACCTGCCTTAATATTGTAGACCAAAGATATTGTGTTCCTTTATCTTCTTTGACTGAGTTCTTGCATATGGAGCACATATGTTGTTATCGTTTAGTAGTGCAAAATTTTTTAACACTTTCACATTTTTATATTACTAAAATAATGAACTGCAATTACTTATTACTTATCACTGAATAATTAATACTTAATACTGGATTACGAAATTCCTCAATTACTACATTATTGAATTCACTGAATTACTTCAATACTTAAACATTGAATGAATACTGAATCCTCAATTTCTGTAATTCTAAATTGAAATTTTCCAATTTAAACTTTGAGCCAACCTTTCAAATTGCCCTTTCATTTTTCTAGCCATTATTTCCTCTTCATCCCAATAAATCTCATTCATATAATGAACATGAACCTTTCCGAATTGAAATGGCCATTTTGCATGCAGAGGAATTCCCAATCACACTCTCATTCGCTACAACCATTAACAAAAGTCAAAGACAATCTTTGTGTCATGTGGGTTTATATCTTTTAAAACCTATATTTACACATGGTCAACTTTATGTTGCATTGTCTAGAATGCAGAGCATGGAAGGTTTGAACATTGTGTTGGGATACGATGAAGCTGGAGGGAGACCAACAACAAAAAATGTGGTTTACAAGGAGGTTTTTTGGAATGTAGGTATTATGCCATAACGTGTTGTCCCTCATTTATTTTAATTGCTGTAATAATGTGTTGGTGTTTTTTTTTTGGCATAGGCAAGCTAGTTGAAATTTCTATTACTATTTTATATCCCCATTGTATGGACAATGTTGTATGACCAACTAAGCTTTGTATTTTTTATGAAATGATTAGTTGTAATTTATTTATTTTAACATCCCCATGAGTATTTTGTTTAGTCGAAGTTCCCGTGCAACGCAACGGTAGCCATGCTTATTTATTTCACTAAAAAATATGGACTGCTCTATACTTGTTTGAAATGTTAGAGAAGTTGAAATAAATCATTTAAACTCCATCCCTACCAATCAATATTCTGTCACCATTTAAATTTAAAAGCGTTAAATAACTAATCTAGAGATGTAGGAAACGTAACACACATTCAAGCAAATTCAGTTCTCGAAGCCAAAAGAAGTGTATCAATTAAACTAGAACTATACTCTAAAAGACATCTCTAATGTGGAAGCTAACTTGGATTCAAAGATAGAAAATGTTCCATTAATGACATATATGTTCCGTTAGAACCCAAACTCTAAAATTATAAAAGACAAAAAATATAAAGTAGAACGATAAATCTAATGAGGTCTGTATCTAACTCACTTTTTATGTTTTTAAATTGCCAGGGATGATCTCTGTTAGGATGGAGTAAAGCAAGAATCTTGTTTAGGAAGACAAAAATGGCACAAATGATCTCTTATAATTTGACAGCCGTTTAGTTAAATTTAACGGTTTTAGTTAATTTACACCATTTTAAATTGTTTAGTAGTATTTTTGCCCATTCTAAAACTTATTTGTGCTAGACACTCCTTAAGAAAAATTGTCAATAAAATTGCACATTAACCCTTATATTTATCTTTTTTTATAAAAAAAAAACTAATTTGTCTTACTTATAAATTAATATATAAACAAATGATACACAACATATATTATGATTAACTAAATTATTTAACTATCTTAATTTTTTAAAAAAAATTAATTGAGTCTTATATTAAGAATCGATAGTAACATGATAAAGGGAAGCTAATTCTTTTTATGCAAGCCACGGGGAGTAAATGCTTGTGTATTAACAAAATGAGATGCTGAATAATAATTGACACCCCTAATTTGCTATATATACCCTAGCAATATGCCTTGAGGGCCTGTTTGATTTGAGGGGAGCCGATAAATCCTTTCCCTTGTTTATTTTGAAATTTTGGAGGAGAGAGGAACAAAAATATGCTTTTCTCTCCTCTTCCGTCCTATTATTTTAATTTCCTCTAAATTATGGTGTTTTAGAGGGAAGCCGAATATCTTGAATAATTTATCCCTATCAATTTTGTGATATTCCTATCATTGCCCTCGTTGAAAAAACAAAAGGTTAAGGAACAATTTTGCTCCGAAAGTTATTACAGAGAGGCAATTTTGTCCCAAAGTTTTTCTATAGAACAATTTTGCCTCAGAAATGTAAAAAAGGGAGCAATTTTATCCTAACCGTTATCCTAATTAATTTTGATCGTTATTTAACTAAATATGCTCAGTTGACAATCCATATGTCATCAACCTCTTTTTTTTTCTTTTTGCTAGGCACATATATTCTTATATTGGAGACAATCTTGTTCAAAGTACTATCCGACACTAAATGTGGACACTTCTCCTAACAAAGATTTGAACCTTTATTTACCATATTGTGAAGAACTAGCTCCTTCCACTAGACCCAACTCTCGTTAATGTCATCAATATTATTTTTGTTAATGTGCAAATTTACCTTGAAAATCCAAGTTTTATCTACTTTATTTTTTTTAAAGTTAAATTTAAAATTTTTGAGATAAATTTATATCTTAATAAAAATAATATAGATAACATATATACTATCAGTTTAATATATTTAATCAACTAATGATTAAAATTAATTAGGATAATGATAGGATAAAATTATCCGTTTTTTTCCGTTCCTGTTGCCCCTTGGCCCAAAAATGACGTGAAGACAACACACAGGCCGTATCTTCCCGGACTTCCCCGGACGTTTAAGGTCGGCTTCTTCTCATCACAAGCTCGGAGTCGCTCACCCTATCGCACAGTGCTTTCTTCCTCTACTCGCCGCTCACTCTTGCTGTGATTGGCTTCGGTAAGCTTCCTTCATCTTCACTTGCTCGGAGTTTTCTTCCCCTGGCATTTGGGTATTTCAGAAATGAAGTCAAAAATATTGAAGTTCTATGGTTTTGTTTGTTGATTTTCCTTCTATCTGTCCGATTCTCTAGACTGCCTGCACTATTTTTCCACTTTTCAAAACATTTGGTTGACAATGATTCTCTAGACTGCCTGTACTATTTTTCCAGTATGTGCCCGCACTTTCATCTCCATTTCAATTCCATGGTTTCTCCACCAGTACGCGGTTTATTCGTATTCTTGGAACTCTTTGACCGATATCTTTTTAACCAACGGCTCAAGATTTCATCTTCCTCCTCGTTACTGGCGGCACTTGCTCAGGGTCCTTCAACTAGTGGGGCATGCCTAGAAATCAGTCTAAAAAAGACTTGTTTTTGGGAGCTAAAAAGATTTAAGTTTATTTCTACTCACTAGCTGCATGCAACAATGAGTTCTTATTATTTGGGAAAATTTTATTTTGTGTCAGATTTAGACGTCCAGGGGCACGACTTGAGTGATGAAATTTTATCACTCTATAAACATTGAATAATACAAAAGGGCAATCAACAAACAGATCATTTTATATCACTGCTTCTCCTGTTTTTTTTTAGCTGTGCGATTTAAGAAAATTATCATTCTTGAAATAACAAATGGCATTTAGTATGATGGGTACTAGGGAGAAACAATGAAATAGATCAAGCTTTGCAAAAACATCCCATGTCGGCTATGTAGACTGGGGAGTAGTGTGTGTGAAATGGAGATAGAGTTAAATATGTCTTGGTTTGGAGGAAACATAATATAGAATAGCATTTCTTGGTGATGCTTGTTGATTAGCTTCAGCATCTATATAAGTTCTGCTACTGTTTTGCTGTGTTTTATATTTAAATAAAACTATGTTACATGTGAACCTGCATTGCATGTGTTTATAAAGCCTAACAACATTTGTTTGCTTCAAACTGGCCTAATTAGCATGCTTGATATTTTTTTAGCTAGATAGACATTGATGATTAATTTACAACATTACAACATTAGCAAGCTTGTGCCCATGTTATTTGTGTTTTTGCACATTTATTGATTTATTGACATGCATTTTTCACTTACTTTGTTGGTTGGACTTGTAAACTCAGTCCTTTCTACGGGTGCGTCGGCAGCATGAATTGTGTCAAAGAGCAAAAGCTCTTCTTGTGTGTCTTATGGCACAAATATATACTAATGGGATTTGTCCTAAAAAAATAAGTTATAGTTTGAGTGACAAGAGAGAAGGGCTGCGTGATAAAATAATGAGTAGAATAAGTAGTTTGAGGCATGTGAAGTTCTTGGACTTGAAAGTTCTATTAGATATGAATAGTTTTGAAGATGTCAAATATGAGCAAAAAGTTTGTATAATATACTTATCTTCCACATTGACTAACTACCATATTTAATGTTGTATATTTTGTAGATTAGTCATAGACATCATTGTGGGTTGATATTATAATGTCTCATAAATGGAGAATAATCATCAAGAAGAAAATCAAGAGGCAAGGAATTGAAGAAAGAAGAAAGAAAGATGAATATTGAAGATATTCATCAAGAAGATTGAAGTTGGGTTATGAAGGATGATCATCAAGAGGAAAAACAAGAAGAAAGAGATTAAAGAAAGAAGAACTTGCAAGATCACATGAGAATATCAAGATTCAAGCTCCTAGAAGTGATACCGGAGATTTCTATGATCATACGTACGGAAGTTAGAATGGGTCAATACGAAGCTAAAATGATGTATACGGAAGCTATGGTACCTTTGGGGATGATTACCCGAGTAATCACTCGAGTAATATGGCATTGTCTGATTTTGGAGGTGTTTACTCGAGGCCTTACTCGAGTAATCTACCGGGTTATTTGATGAATTACTCGAGGCGGCACTTGAAGTAAATGACACTCTGTTTTCGCGCGGCAGAATAAAGGTTCGGTATTTTGATGATATCTCTTCAACCACATGTCGGATTGAACTGAAACCGGTGGCATATGAAACTAGACTTCCAACACGAACGTTTGACACAATATCACATTCAAAGGAGTTTCGATGAGAGAGATATAAGCTTCGAAAGTTGACACATGAATCAGCGTCATATTCCTGGACAGTTTTGGTATTTTGAACATAACTCTCAAAATACATATCAGATAGAGACGAAACCGGTGCCATATGAAAGAAGACTCAAAGATCGTTCCATGGATATATAATTTGTCACATTTGAAGCTATATCCTAAGAGCTATGACTTCTGGAAGTTGCTGCTCGTGATTTCAGGATTGTCTAAGAACAGTAGATACTCTTTGGATCATAACTTTCTGTACACAACGAGTTTGGAGTTGATTCTTGTTGCATTGGAATGTAGATAATGAGGGATTTCCGATGATATATAATTTGCCATGTTTCGAGTCAAAATCAAGAATTCACTTGAAGGCACCACTCGAGTAACTGGTTGATAACAAAAGACTTTACTCGAGTAGGTACTCGAGTAATCAGATAGAAAACTTCCAATTGCTCTCGGCCTGCCAACATTACTCGAGTAAGTACTCGAGTAACCATGTAGATCACTTGCAGTTGCTCTCGGCATTTTCAATCCTGCCAATGTTACTCGAGGAGCTACTCGAGTAACTCACTATGGTAGGCAAAAACCTGAAGTTCATCAAAGTTTTCCCGATGATACTCGAGTATGTACTCGAGTAAACTTTAATGAATACTCGAGTAGCTACTCGAGTAAAGCACTGTGCTAGCAAAACTTGAAGACTTTTTTTAGACGAGAACTTCAAGTCACTACTGGAGTAAAGCACTGTGTATGCAGAGTTATTTAGAAGAAAACTTCAAGTCACTACCTGAGTAAGCTATGCAGAAAATGGAAGGCCACTCGAGTAACCTGTGAAGAAACTTGATGTCCACTCGAGTAAGCACTCGAGTAATGCTTCCCAGGAAAACAAAGCAACGTCCCGAAGATTATGGAAATCAATGGAATGATCATATAACTCATTCTTATTGCTTCTAATCACTCTAACACTTCATTGTATTAGTGTTTAATGCATTTTTCCAGTAAAACAATGAAGAGATGATGAGAAGAGATAAAAGTTGAGTTTACGGAGCGGAGTGGCCAACGTTCCAACGGCTAGTTTTCAAAATCGAAGAACGGTCAAACAAAGCTACGTCACTCTAACGGACATGTTGAAATGCTCAAACGGTCATCAATCCTCATCAGCTATAAATAGAATATCATCCAAAACAGAAGTAAGAGACTCAGTGTATACATCATCCAAATGCCAACATCCTGACATCAATACTCATCTCACATACCCTCTGTTTCTCTAGCTTCTATATGATTTACCTTTGAGAGAGATATTATTTGTATTGTACTTCAATGTTCATCTTATTCACTTCTAAGAGAGAAGATTGATTGTAATCTTTCATCATCAAAGTTGTATCCTTACGGTGTATAAGGGGGAGCAACTTGGTTGTAATCTTACGGTGTGTAAGGGGGAGTAATCTCAGTGCGAGAATTGTAAAGGCTTCACAAGTGCCCGGATCGAACTTGTGAGAATGTAGTGGTTCTCAAGTACCCGGTTAAACTTGAGGAAGATAGTGGATTGAAAATCTCAGGAGGAGCCTGGGGACTAGACGTAGGTCATCGTGGATTGGGCCGAACCAGGATAAATCACAGTTTACATATTCTCTTCCTTAAGCTCTTATACTTCCAGCATATATCATTTAAATATCTAACTATGATTTATGATTCATTACTTCCATATTTATTGCTTCCTCTAAGATGCGAAAAGATTTTCAAAGTTATTAAGATTTTTCCTTACACCCAATTCACCCCTTCTTGGGTGTCAACCGGTTCTAACAAGTTCTATATTCTGTGAAATGAGAAAAAATAAATGCATTAAGCCCCCAATGTTGTGTCAACTGCATAATATAATTATGCTGCAGGTCTTGGTGGGTATCTGTAGTTCATTGATCTATGGAGAACGGTATACGTATTTGGCTTTGAAAGTCAAACATTGTAAAAGTTTTCAACCGTGATGATTGCTGCTGCATGTTATAATTGCATTACTATGTGATTAGGAAAGTAGTCTAGTCATGCATTCATGGTTTATCTGTCTCAGGAAACTTGTGGAGGGTGGATTTTAAATATATGAAGTAGTATAAATAGGGCCTAAAATCATTGTAAACATATCCACAATTTGAATAAACACATTTAAGATTGGTTCCTATACCATTTAATGAAACAGAAATAAAGCAGAGCAACAATGATGTAAGGCATGACGGAAGAAACAGGGAAAGATGGCTAACAGTCGAAGGTTGGTCTAGAAGAAGAGTTGGTGAGACACACCAACGTTGAATACTGGATTTTCCCCCTTATTTTAATACATGTTTAGTAGTATAAATAGGGCATAAAATCAGTGCAAACATATCCACAATTTGAATAAACACATTTGAGATTGGTTCTTATACCATTTTAGTACCAGAGCTTGGTTTCAGAGTGCCAGAGGGCGAAAGAGTGAGGAGTGGGTGAGAAACAAAAAATGTGAGAAATAGGGGTGTTGGATTTTCACTCTCGGAGCCTTTTTTGATGAAACTGACCTCACCATCATGTTTAGAAGGCCGAAAAACCTAGGAATAGCCTCGGTCACCACCGTGAAACACCTCCACGCGCCTCCACGGACGTCGCAGGAAAAGTCACCGGAATTTCAGACAGTCGCCGGAGTTCAGAGGTTGAAGAAGATGACGTCATCATCCACGTCATCCTAATCTGCTGTGTTAGCGATAGGTCAGCCACTCGTTGACTGTCACGTGTCATAACAGCCATGTCATCAATCCCAGAGTTGTCACTATTATTTAAGGGTTAAATACGAACATCGTCCATCCAGTACAACTCCAGCAATACTGGACTTTGGATGACGTCATCCGTTTAGCCATCCGTATTGAGAAGGAGTTACCCAGAAGGCCTCCATACCAACCGTCTTCCTCAACCAGAATTCCTTTTGATGGGCGTAAGCCACAAATGCATCATCCTAGCTCTTCAAGTGCGCCTCCACCAAAGGCTACTAGGGAATTCAACTCCAAAGCACCTAAGTGCTTCAAATGTCAAGGATTCGGTCACATCGCTTCTAATTGTCCTAACCGCAGAGTTGTCACTATTATTGAAGGGGAAGCTTCTACAGTATTTGATGAAGAAAGGGAGCCTATGCCTGAAACGGAGCCAATATTTGATGAAGAAATTACTCCTGTAGATCACGGTGAATCACTTGTAATTAGGAGAAGTCTGCATACAACCATTGTGAAAGAAGAACCTTAGCTACGTCGCAAAATTTTTCATACTCGCTGCATTACTCAAGGTAAAGTTTGTGATGTCATTATTGACAATGGAAGCTGTGAAAATGTAGTCTCCAACTACATGGTAGAAAAATTGCAACTACCGACTCACAACCATCCGTGCCCTTATAAGCTTCAATTGCTGAACCAGGACAACGAGGTAAAAGTTTCGAAACGATGCCTTATTACATTTTATATCGGTAAAAGGTATCATAATGAAGTTTGGTGTGATGTTGTTCCCATGGATACCTGTCATATTCTTCTGGGGAGACCTTGGCAATATGATCGACATGTTCTGTATGGCGGTCACGCAAACACATATTCCTTCCAGAAGGATAGTGTGAAGATCCAGCTCGTTCCTTTGCCACCTGATAAACACAATAAAGGCAAAAATGAATCCAAACCATTAGTGTCTTTAGTCGAGAAGGTGACCAAAACAGAAAGCCAACTAATGGGTTTTCTTCTATTGCTCGAGACAAATAACGGAACTGCCAATCCACCTGAAGTGCAGCCATTGTTAGAAGAGTTTCCTAATGTGATTCCAGATGAAATTCCGTCGACATTACCACCCATGCGAGACATTCAACATGCTATGGATTTTATTCCAGGAGCAGTAATTCCTAACAGGCCAGCTTACAGAATGAGTCCTCAAGAACATGCTGAAGTTCAAAGCCAAATTGAAGAATTGCTGAAAAAGGGATTGATCCGTGAAAGTGTAAGCCCTTGTGCCGTACCAGTACTCCTAGTTCCCAGGAAAGATGGAAGATGGAGAATGTGCATAGATTGCCGTGCAGTCAACAAGATCACAATTAAGTATCGGCTTCTGATACCCAGGCTTGATGACATGCTCGACCAGTTATATGGCTCTACCATCTTCTCTAAGATTGACCTTCGTGGTGGATATCATCAAATCCGAATTCGTCCCGGAGATGAATGGAAGAACGCTTTCAAAACCAGAGATGGGTTGTACGAATGGAATGTGATGCCATTTGGACGAATAACGGAACTGTCATTCCACCTGAAGTGCAGCCATTATTAGAAGAGTTTCCTAATATGATTCCAGATGAAATTCAGTCAGGATTACCACCTATGCGAGACATTCAACATGCTATGGATTTTATTTCAGGAGCAGTAATTCCTAACAGGCCAGCTTACAGAATGAGTCCTCAAGAACATGCTAAAGTTCAAAGCCAAATTGAAGAATTGCTGAAAAAGGGATTGATCCATGAAAGTGTCAGCCCTTGTGCCGTACCTGTACTCCTAGTTCCCAAGAAAGATGGAAGCTGGAGAATGTGCATAGATTGCCGTGCAGTCAACAAGATCACAATTAAGTATCGGCTTCCGATACCCAGGCTTGATGACATGCTCGACCAGTTATATGGCTCTACCATCTTCTCTAAGATTGACCTTCGTAGTGGATATCATCAAATCTGAATTCGTCCCGGAGATGAATGGAAGAACGCTTTCAAAACCCGAGATGGGTTGTACGAATGGAATGTGATGCCTTTTGGAAAAATAACGGAACTGTCATTCAACCTGAAGTGCAGCCATTGTTAGAAGAGTTTCCTGATGTGATTCCAGATGAAATTCAGTCAGGATTACCACCCATGCGAGACATTCAACATGCTGTGGATTTTATTCCATGAGCAGTAATTCCTAACAGGCCAGCTTACAGAATGAGTCCTCAAGAACATGCTGAAGTTCAAAAACAAATTGAAGAATTGCTGAAAAAGGGATTGATTCGTGAAAGTGTTAGTCCTTGCGCCGTACCTGTACACCTAGTTCCCAAAAAAGATGGAAGCTGGAGAATGTGCATAGATTGTCATGCAGTCAACAAGATCACAATTAAGTATCGGCTTCAGATACCCAGGCTTGATGACATGCTCGACCAGTTATATGGCTCTACCATCTTCTCTAAGATTGACCTTCGTGGTGGATATCATCAAATCCGAATTCGTCCCGGAGATGAATGGAAGAACGCTTTCAAAACCAGAGATGGGTTGTACGAATGGAATGTGATGCCATTTGGACGAATAACGGAACTGTCATTCCACCTGAAGTGCAGCCATTATTAGAAGAGTTTCCTAATATGATTCCAGATGAAATTCAGTCAGGATTACCACCCATGCGAGACATTCAACATGCTATGGATTTTATTTCAGGAGCAGTAATTCCTAACAGGCCAGCTTACAGAATGAGTCCTCAAGAACATGCTAAAGTTCAAAGCCAAATTGAAGAATTGCTGAAAAAGGGATTGATCCGTGAAAGTGTCAGACCTTGTGCCGTACCTGTACTCCTAGTTCCCAAGAAAGATGGAAGCTGGAGAATGTGCATAGATTGCCGTGCAGTCAACAAGATCACAATTAAGTATCGGCTTCCGATACCCAGGCTTGATGACATGCTCGACCAGTTATATGGCTCTACCATCTTCTCTAAGATTGACTTTCGTAGTGGATATCATCAAATCTGAATTCGTCCCGGAGATGAATGGAAGAACGCTTTCAAAACCCGAGATGGGTTGTACGAATGGAATTTGATGCCTTTTGGAAAAATAACGGAACTGTCATTCAACCTGAAGTGCAGCCATTGTTAGAAGAGTTTCCTGATGTGATTCCAGATGAAATTCAGTCAGGATTACCACCCATGCGAGACATTCAACATGCTATGGATTTTATTCCATGAGCAGTAATTCCTAACAGGCCAGCTTACAGAATGAGTCCTCAAGAACATGCTGAAGTTCAAAAACAAATTGAAGAATTGCTGAAAAAGGGATTGATTCGTGAAAGTGTTAGTCCTTGCGCCGTACCTGTACACCTAGTTCCCAAAAAAGATGGAAGCTGGAAAATATGCATAGATTGTCATGCAGTCAACAAGAACACAATTAAGTATCGGCTTCCGATACCCAGGCTTGATGACCTGCTCGACTAGTTATATGGCTCTACCATCTTCTCTATGATTGACCTTCGAGGTGCATATCATCAAATCCGAATTCGTCCCGGAGATGAATGGAAGAACGCTTTCAAAACAAGAGATGGGTTGTACGAATGGAATGTGATGCCATTTGGACAAATAACGGAACTGTCATTCCACATGAAGTGCAGCCATTGTTAGAAGAGTTTCCTGATGTGATTCCAGATGAAATTCCATCAGGATTACCACCCATGCGAGACATTCAACATGCTATGGATTTTATTCCATGAGCAGTAATTCCTAACAGGCCAGCTTACAGAATGAGTCCTCAAGAATATGCTAAAGTTCAAAGCCAAATTGAAGAATTGCTGAAAAAGGGATTGATTCGTGAAAGTGTTAGTCCTTGCATCGTACCTGTACACCTAGTTCCCAAGAAAGATGGAAGCTGGAGAATGTGCATAGATTGTCGTGCAGTCAAAAAGAACACAATTAAGTATCAGCTTCTGATACCATGGCTTGATGACCTGCTCGACCAGTTATATGGCTCTACCATCTTCTCTAAGATTGACCATCGTGGTGGATATCATCAAATCCGAATTCATACCGGAGATGAATGGAAGAACGCTTTCAAAACCAGAGATGGGTTGTACGAATGGAATGTGATGCCATTTAGACAAATAACGGAACTCTCATTCGATGTGAAGTGCAGCCATTGTTAGAAGAGTTTCCTGATGTGATTCCAAATGAAATTCGGTCAGGATTACCACCCATGCGAGACATTCAACATGCTATGGATTTTGTTCCTGGAGCAGTAATTCGTAACAGGCCAGCTTACAGAATGAGTCCTCAAGAACATGCTGAAGTTCAAAGCCAAATTGAAGAATTGCTGAAAATGGGATTGATCCGTGAAAGTGTTAGTCCTTGTGCCGCACCTGTACTCCTAGTTCCCAAGAAAGATGGAAGCTGGAGAATGGGCATAGATTGCCGTGCAGTCAACAAGATCACAATTAAGTATCGGCTTCTGATACCCAGGCTTGATGACATGCTCGACCAGTTATATGGCTCTACCATCTTCTCTAAGATTGATCTTCGTGGTGGATATCATCAAATCCGAATTCGTCCCGGAGATGAATGGAAGAACGCTTTCAAAACCAGAGATGGGTTGTACGAATGGAATGTGATGCCATTTGGACAAATAACGGAACTGTCATTCCACCTGAAGTGCAGCCATTGTTAGAAGAGTTTCCTAATGTGATTCCAGATGAAATTCCGTCAGGATTACCACCCATGTGAGACATTCAACATGCTATGGATTTTATTCCAGGAGTAGTAATTCTTAACAGGCCAGCTTACAGAATGAGTCCTCAAGAACATGCTGAAGTTCAAAGCCAAATTGAAGAATTGCTGAAAAAGGGATTGATCTGTGAAAGTGTCAGCCCTTGTGCCGTACCTGTACTCCTAGTTCCCAAGAAAGATGGAAGCTGCAGAATGTGCATAGATTTCCGTGCATTCAACAAGATCACAATTAAGTATCGGCTTCCGATACCCAGGCTTGATGACATGCTCGACCAGTTATATGGCTCTACCATCTTCTCTAAGATTGACCTTCGTAGTGGATATCATCAAATCCGAATTCGTCCCGGAGATGAATGGAAGAACGCTTTCAAAACCAGAGATGGGTTGTACGAATGGAATGTGATGCCATTTGGATGAATAACGGAACCGTCATTCCACCTGAAGTACAGCCATTGTTAGAAGAGTTTCCTGATGTGATTCCCGATGTAATTTCGTCAGGATTACCACCCATGCGAGACATTCAACATGCTATGGATTTTATTCCAGGAGCAGTAATTCGTAACAGGCCAGCTTACAGAATGAGTCCTCAAGAACATACTGAAGTTCAAAGCCAAATTGAAGAATTGCTGAAAAAGGGATTGATCCGTGAAAGTGTCAGCCCTTATGCCGTACCTATACTCCTAGTTCCCACGAAAGATGGAAGCTGTAGAATGTGCATAGATTTCCGTGCAGTCAACAAGATCGCAATTAAGTATCGGCTTCCGATACCCAGGCTTGATGACATGCTCGACCAGTTATATGGCTCTACCATCTTCTCTAAGATTGACTTTCGTAGTGGATATCATCAAATCTGAATTCGTCCCGGAGATGAATGGAAGAACGCTTTCAAAACCCGAGATGGGTTGTACGAATGGAATGTGATTCCTTTTGGAAAAATAACGGAACTGTCATTCAACCTGAAGTGCAGCCATTGTTAGAAGAGTTTCCTGATGTGATTCCAGATGAAATTCCGTCAGGATTACCACCCATGCGAGACATTCAACATGCTATGGATTTTATTCCATGAGCAGTAATTCCTAACAGGCCAGCTTACAGAATGAGTCCTCAAGAACATGCTGAAGTTCAAAAACAAATTAAAGAATTGCTGAAAAAGGGATTGATTCGTGAAAGTGTTAGTCCTTGCGCCGTACCTGTACACCTTGGTCCCAAAAAAGATGGAAGCTGGAGAATGTGCATAGATTGTCATGCAGTCAACAAGAACACAATTAAGTATCGGCTTCCGATACCCAGGCTTGATGACCTGCTCGACTAGTTATATGGTTCTACCATCTTCTCTAAGATTGACCTTCGAGGTGCATATCATCAAATCCGAATTCCTCACGGAGATGAATGGAAGAACGCTTTCAAAACCAGAGATGGGTTGTACGAATGGAATGTGCTGCCATTTGGACAAATAACGGAACTGTCATTCAACCTGAAGTGCAGCCATTGTTAGAAGAATTTCCTGATGTGATTCCAGATGAAATTCAGTCAGGATTACCACCCATGCGAGACATTCAACATGCTATGGATTTTATTCCAGGAGCAGTAATTTCTAACAGGCCAGCTTACAGAATGAGTCCTCAAGAACATGCTGAAGTTCAAAGCCAAATTGAAGAATTGCTGAAAAAGGGATTGATCCGTGAAAGTGTCAGCTCTTGTGCCGTACCTGTACTCCTAGTTCCCAAGAAAGATGGAAGCTGGAGAATGTGCATAGATTGCCGTGTAGTCAACAAGATCACAATTAAGTATCGGCTTCTGATACCCAGGCTTGATGACATGCTCGACCAGTTATATGGCTCTACCATCTTCTCTAAGATTGACCTTCGTAGTGGAGATCATCAAATCCGAATTCATCCTGGAGATAAATGGAAGAACGCTTTCAAAACCAGAGATGGGTTGTACGAATGGAATGTGATGCCATTTGGACAAATAACGGAACTGTCATTCCACCTGAAGTGCAGCCATTGTTAGAAGAGTTTCCTGATGTGATTCCAGATGAAATTCCGTTAGGATTACCACCCATGCGAGACATTCAACATGCTATAGATTTTATTCCAGGAGCAGTAATTCCTAACAGGTCAGCTTACAGAATGAGTCCTCAAGAACATGCTGAAGTTCAAAGCCAAATTGAAGAATTGCTGAAAAAGGGATTGATCCGTGAAAGTGTCAGCCCTTGTGCCGTACCTGTACTCCTAGTTCCCAAGAAAGATGGAAGCTGGAGAATGTGCATAGATTGCCGTGTAGTCAACAAGATCACAATTAAGTATCGGCTTCCGATACCCAGGCTTGATGACATGCTCGACCAGTTATATGGCTCTACCATCTTCTCTAAGATTGACCTTCGTAGTGGAGATCATCAAATCCGAATTCGTCCTGGAGATAAATGGAAGAACGCTTTCAAAACCAGAGATGGGTTGTACGAATGGAATGTGATGCCATTTGGACAAATAACGGAACTGTCATTCCACCTGAAGTGCAGCCATTGTTAGAAGAGTTTCCTGATGTGATTCCAGATGAAATTCCGTCAGGATTACCACCCATGCGAGACATTCAACATGCTATAGATTTTATTCCAGGAGCAGTAATTCCTAACAGGTCAGCTTACAGAATGAGTCCTCAAGAACATGCTGAAGTTCAAAGCCAAATTGAAGAATTGCTGAAAAAGGGATTGATCCGTGAAAGTGTCAGCCCTTGTGCCGTACCTGTACTCCTAGTTCCCAAGAAAGATAGAAGCTGGAGAATGTGCATAGATTGCCGTACAGTCAACAAGATCACAATTAAGTATCGGTTTCCGATACTCAGGCTTGATGACATGCTCGACCAGTTATATGGCTCTACCATCTTCTCTAAGATTGACCTTCGTAGTGGATATCATTAAATCCGAATTCGTCCTGGAGATGAATGGAAGAACGCTTTCAAAACCAGAGATGGGTTGTATGAATGGAATGTGATGCCATTTGGGTTGACAAATGCTCCTAGCACGTTTATGCGCCTAATGAACCAGGTCCTTCTCCCCTTTTTTAGCTAGTTTGTTGTTGTCTACTTTAACAAAATTCTTATCTACAACAAGAGCATAGCAGATCACTTAGAGCACCTACGTCAAGTATTGCAAGCTCTTCGTGAACAGATACTTTATGCCAATTTGAAGAAATTCACTTTCTTGTCAAATGAAGTCATTTTTCTGGGTTACATTATCACTGCAGAAGGTGTACGAGTTGACCCAAGCAAAATTGAAGCCATTAACAGTTGGCCAACTCCGCAATCTATCCAAGAAGTTCGGAGCTTCCATGGATTAGCTTCCTTCTATAGGAGGTTCATTCGAAATTTTAGTTCCGTTGCTGCACCCCTCACGGATTGCATCAAGCGAGACAAGTTTCAATGGACAGAAAAGGTTCAAATAAGTTTTGAAGAACTGAAGAAACGCTTGACAGAAACTCCTGTGCTAGCTTTTCCTAATTTTGACCAAGTATTTGAGGTCAGTTGTGATGCCTCTAATACTGGGATTGGTGCTGTTCTGAGTCAAGAAGGCCACCCAATTGCTTTCTTCAGTGAGAAACTTAATGATGATAAGCTCAAATATTCTACCTATGATAAAGAATTCTATGCCGTTGTTCGAGCTTTGCAGCATTGGAGCCACTACCTGTTGCATAAAGAGTTTATTCTCTATTCTGACCACAAATCACTCAAGCATTTGAATTCTCAATAGAAGATCAATCGAAGGCATGCCGCTTGGAGTGAAATGTTGCAGACCTATCCATTTTTACTCAAACATAAGGCTGGAATCCTAAATTCAGTAGCTGATGTGCTTAGTCGTCGCCATGCTTTATTAACGATTATATAAACCAAAGTAGTGGGTTTTGAAACTATAAAAGAGTTGTACCAAGAAGATCCTGATTTCCAAGGTGCCTGGAGTGCCACTGAGTCTCAGCCATTTCAACAATATTATAGGGAAGAAGGATTTTTATTCAAAGGAAAAACCCTTTGCATTCCTCGTTGTTCACTACGCGAAGCTATAATTTGGGAAGCCCATGATGGAGGATTAGCTGGTCATTTCGGTAGAGATAAAACTGTAAACTTAGTAAAGGAGAACTTCTATTGGCCAAGATTTGAACGGGATATAAACAAACATATCCAAAAGTGCAGAACATGCCATCTAGCTAAATCCAAAAACCAAAATACCGGGTTGTACATGCTGTTGCCAGTACCTGAAGCACTTTGGGAGGATGTGAGTATGGATTTTGTTCTCGGGTTACCTCAAACCCAGAGACAAAAGGACTCTATAATGGTGGTTTTTTACTGTTTTTCAAAGATGGCTCACTTCATTCCTTGCCAAAAGACTAATGATGCGGTTCAAGTTGCAGATTTGTACTTCAAGGGGATTGTTCATCTCCATGGAATTCCAAAAACTGTCACCTCTGATAGAGACATCAAGTTTGTAAGCCATTTTTGGAGGGCTTTATGGAAAAAGATAGGAACTAAGCTTCAGTTTAGCAGTGCTAGCCATCCTCAAACTGATGGACAAACAGAAGCTGTTAACAGAATTCTTGGCAATCTCTTACGAAGTTTTGTTAGAAAGAACTTAAAGCAATGGGATCTTATTCTAGCTCAAGTTGAATTTGCTTACAACAATTCAATCAATCAAGCAACTAGAAAGTGTCCATTTGAAGTTGTTTATGGCACCCATCCTCTCAGCCCACTTGATTTGACACTATCTTCTGATAAGCAACAATATCGTGTCAATGCAAACCAGCGGGGCCAAGGAAATTAAGAAATTACATGAGCAGGTCTGTAACAGGATTCAAAAGCAGAGTTTGAAACTTAAGGCACAACGAGACAAGCATCGAAAGCATTAAGTCTTTAATGTGGGGGATTTGGTCTGGATACATTTGAGAAAGGAACGTTTTCCTAAACAACCAAATGCTAAGTTGTCTCCACAAGCTGATGGCCCATTTAAGATAGTACAGAAAATTAATAATAATCCTTACAAAGTGGAATTGCCTGGTGCCTACGGTGTTTCCGCCACTTTCAATGTTGCGGATCTATCTCTTTATATTGATGATGTTGATTTTGACTCGAGGACGAGTCCTGTCCAACCTCGATAAAATGAAATAGAAAAGAAACAGAGCATGAATGACGTAAGGCATGACTGTTGAACAGTGGTTGACGGCTTGGGTAGGTGACTGAAGGAGTTGGTGAGGCACACCAACGTTGAAACCTAGGGTTATTTTTCTTATTTTAATGCATGAATTATTAGTGTAAATAGGTGTATATTTTCATTGTAACACATCCAGGATTTGAATAAACACATTTGAGATTGTTTCCTGAACCATTTTGGTACTAGAGCCTGAGTTCCAAAGTGCCAGAAAGCGAAAGAGTGAGGAGTGGGTGAGAAACAAAAAACGTGAAAAAAAGGGGGTGTCGGAACCAATATCAAATGTGTTTATTCAAATTGTGGATATGTTTACAATGATTTTAGGCCCTATTTATACTACTAAACATGTATTAAAATAAGGGGGGAAAATCCAGTATTCAACGTTAGTGTGTCTCATCAACTCTTCTTCTAGACCAACCTCCGGCTGTTAGCTGTCTTTCCCTATTTCTTCCGTCATGCCTTACGTCATTGTTGCTCTGCTTTATTTCTGTTTCATTCTCCCGGGGTTGGACAAGACTCGTCCTCGAGTTAGAAACAACATCATCATCAAGATATGGAGATAGATCCGCAACCTTATGCTTGAGTAAAAACGACTTGGACTCATTTTTTACTTTGATGTGTTTATCGGGTGGCAAAGGTTCAAGCTGAATCTTCACGTCATCCTTATGGATGGAATATATGTTTGCATAACCGTTGTATAGAGCGCGTCGATCATATTGCCAAGGTCTTCCCAAAAGAAGATGACAAGCGTCCATCGGAACAACATCACACCAAACTTCATCGTGATACCTTTTTCCAATAGAAAAAGTAACAAGGCATCGTTTTGACACTTTGACCGCGCTTCTTTTATTGAACCATTGAGGCTTGTATGGGTACGGATGGTTGCGATTTGGTAGTTACAACTTTTCTACCATGTAGTTAGAGACTACATTTTCACAGCTTCCGTTGTCAATAATGACGTCACAAACTTTACCTTGAGCGGTGCAACGAGTATGAAAAATGTTGTGACGTAGCCAAGGCTCTTCTTTCACTGTGGCTGTATGCAAGCTTCGTCTAATCACAAGTGTTTCACCTTGATCAGGAGGAATGACTTCTTCATCAAAAATTGGCTCTTCATAAAAGACAGGTTCTTTATCGGGTATGAGCTCCTCTTCTTCTTCCAAAACTGCAGAAGTTTCCCCTTCAATAATAGTAACAACTTTGCAGGTAGGACATTCTGAAGCGATGTGACTGAACCCTTGGCATTTGAAGCACTTAGGTGCTTTGGAACTAAATTCCTTGATAGCCTTTGGTGGAGGCTTGCTTGAAGAGTTAGACTGATATTCTTGTGTATGCTTGTTTGAAGAGTTATGCTGATGCATTTGTATAGGCTTATGCATTGTGTTTTATGTCTATCAAAAGGAATTTCGATGGAGGAAGACGGTTGAAACGGAAACCTTTTGGGTAACTGTTTCTCAATACGGATGGCTAGACGAATGACGTCATCCAGAGTCCAGTATTGTTGGAGCTGTACCGGATGAGCAATGTTGTTATTTAATCCTCCGATATAACGGGCTATTGTTTGCTCCTCCCTCTCTTGGATATCACACTTCATCATGAGTTTTTCAAATTCCCTCGTATATTCTTCCACAGTCATAGCCTTTTGGCGGAGATTATGTAATTGAAGGAAATTATCTTGATAATAATTATCTGGAAGAAACTTACGTGAGAGCTCACGTCACATTTTGTCCCACTTCCGGATCTTACTTTTTCCTTCTCTTTTATGCCTTTTCTTGAGATTTTCCCACCATATGGAGGCATGTTTCTTTAATTTGATAGTGACAATTTTGACTTTATACTCATCGGGAATCTCTTTATATTCAAAAACTCGTTCGACGGTTTGAAGCCAATCGACAAATTCGTCTGGTTGAAGCCTTCCCTCAAATTCTAGTATATCTACCTTAATGTCATTAAGGCGGAATGACTGTTGTTGAGAACGATGGCGGTAGTCAGTGGATGACGAACTATTGTTATCTGAATCATCCTCTGGATATTCACTACGAGATTCTAGTATGGCTTGCTGCGTTTGTACAGTGGTTTCTAGTTCCTGTATCCGGCGTCTCATCTCATCCATCTCAATCTCGCGTGTGTTTCTGCGTCTTGGAGGTATTTTGGAATTGTTCTTGTGAGGTTAGGTATAGGGTGGAAAGGTACAAAGATAGGATCGGTTTTTATGGCAAGTAAGGGGTAAACTGGAATTTTTATGGACAATTGGGGTAGAAAGGTAATTTTTTACCCTTTAGGGACGGGAATGTAATTTTGGCAAAAAGCTGGGGTCAAAATGTAATTTCAGAAAGTTTTGGGGTCCGAAATGTAATTTTGGTAGAAATATGGGGCCAAAATGTAATTTCAGAAAGTTTTGGGGTCTGAAATATAATTTTGGCAAAAATTTGGGGCCAAAATATAATTTCAGAAAGTTTTGGGGAGAAACTTGTAATTTTTACCAAATTTAGGGGTCAAATTGCAATTTTTGAAAGTTGGGCTGATTGGGATTGATGACGTGGCTGTCATGACACGTGGCAGTCAATGAGTGGCTGACCTGTCGCTGACGCAGCAGATCAGGATGACGTGGATGATGACGTCATCATCTTCAACCTCTGAACTCCGACGACTGTCTGAAATTCCGGCGACTTTTCAGGCGACATCCGTGGAGGCGCGTGGAAGTGTTTAACAGCGGTGACCGAGAATATTCCTAGGTTTTTCGGCCTTCTGAACACGATGGTGAGGTCGGTTTCTTCAAAAAATGCTTCGAGAGTGAAAATCCGACACCCCCTTTTTCTCATGTTTTTTGTTTCTCACCCACTCCTCACTCTTTTGCTTTCTGGCACTCTGGAACTCAGGCTCTGATACCAAAATGGTATAGGAACCAATATCAAATGTGTTTATTCAAATTGTGGATATGTTTACAATGATTTTAGGCCCTATTTATACTACTAAACATGTATTAAAATAAGGGGGAAAATCCAGTATTCAACGTTGGTGTGTCTCACCAACTCTTCTTCTAGACCAACCTCCGGCTGTTAGCCGTCTTTCCCTGTTTCTTCCGTCATGCCTTACGTCATTGTTGCTTTCTGTTTCAAATGCGGGAATGGAGGAAGAGGCATCGATCTACAATGGAGGTCACTGAAATTGTTAATGATAATATTGATATGTTTGTTGAGGTTGATGATCAAGTAACTCACCCAGACAAGGAGTATCACCCCAGGAAGTTTATTCACCCCATGCTAATAGTGCTTGCAGTAAGAAGTCAAAGAGGGCGCCTAGAAAGCATGAAAAAATTGTAAGGAATGGATAGGGATAATGTCTGCAATGGTTGCATCACTTGATAGAGGAAATGAAGCAAACAAGGAAATTTGGTTGTACTAAGAGCTTGCAACAACAAGAGGGAAGTGCCCCAATTGTCTGGTGAAGAACTTTGCAAGATGCTCGAAGAATGTGATTGTGATGTTGAGAAAATACCAACTATTTATTGCTTTCTTATGAATGATGATGCAAAGCTTAGGACTGCAGTTCAATCTCCAGCCTCAATCAGAAATCAAGTGATAATGATGATATTTTATGGTTCTCAATATATGGTCTCTTTTGACTATTTATTATAATGACTTCTGAATATTTTGTTAAATGCTCAAAAATATGGCTTTTAGAGCAAAATTGATAACTTTTTATATGCTTTGTTATATGCTCTACATATGGTATTTGAGCATGTATTGATTTGTTAGCAAGAACACTATCTCTTTAGGTCCAAAATATTATCATCACTTTGTCAAAAAAAAAAAATGTCCGCCTTGTATGTTGCTATATCTACATACGGTATTTGAGCTTTTTTTTTTGGCTTTAGACGGGCTGTGAAAGATAGCCTTGCCGATTAATCTAGATTGAATCAAAAATTCTTACAGGTTTGTGTTTACTCTTCTATCATCATCAGAACAAATTGGCTTGTTTTTTCCTATGATGGATAAACAAAGAGTTAAAGTCTATAGCTAGTTCTTTTGTGTGGAACAAACAGAATGAATATTGACAGCTTACATAGAGATGGAACTTTGAATGTCCACAATGTCCAGAATTTAGCCAAAAAATTTTTTTAAAAAAATAAAAAACTGAACAATTTTACTAATGCAATCTAAAAAAATAATAAATCAATTGGCAAAGCTAAGCTTTTTTGGTGCAAACATAATTTGATTTTTGAAAATATATTGTCATATCAATAAGTGATAAGAAAAATAGGGTTAAGGGGTAAATATACTCATAAACTTTTCTTAAAAGTGCATCTACTCCTATAAACTTTTTTTTTTGGTGCAAAAGCAACCACAAACTTTTAAAAGGGGGTAAAAAGTGATACTTTCGTTAAAACTAATTAACGACTATTCACTCAAGTGCAACAGTATCAAAATACCCCTATCTACAAAAAAGGTTATGGTGGTGGACGCACTTTTGAAAAAAATTTATGGGAATTTTTGCACTTTTAAAAAAAAAATTATGGGTATTTTTTCCTCCTAACTTTTTTTAGATGGGGGGTATTTTGGTACTTTTTTACTCTAGTTAATGGCTATTAGTTAGTTTTAACGGAAGTGTCACTTTTGTTCCCTTTTAAAAGTTCATGGTTATTTTTTGCATCCAAAAAAAATTTATGATAGTGGATGCACTTTTTGTGAAAAGTTTATGAGTATTTTTGTCTTTTAACCGAAAAAATTATTATTATACAAATTTTTATGTATATATTAACAATATGTTGAGATGAGAGTGCATTTTCATAAATTATGCAATTTAAATTAAAGTATAAACTAATTTAAATAATTGATATAAGTAAAAAAAATATAAACTAACATATAAGAATAAAATAGTAAATTAGTTATTATCTCCCCTCTTATACCCTCTTGAACCAAACATATAATGATTAAACATCTCTATCCATTCTTTCTCTCCAACCAAACTAAATGAAGTAACACATGTCCTTTCCTTCCATCCCCTCCTCGCAAACCAAACAAGCTCTAAGTAAACATGTCAGGATAGAATTGAGACATGTGTTTAAATCACATCCTCTACGAGTTTTAGAAGCATATATATATATATATATAAGTAAAGCATGAAATTTTGAATATTTTGGTAAATGCTCAAAAATATGGCTTTTGAGCATAATTGATAGCTTTTTATATGCTTTGTCATATGCTCTACATGTGGTATTTGAGCATGTATTGATAACTTGTTAGTAAGAACACTATCTCTTTAGGTATAAAATATTATCATCCCTTTGTCAAAAAAAAAAAAAGGAAAAATCACTCTTAGGTCCCAAGTAAACAACATATTATCAGAAAAGTCCCTGGAGGTTGTAAAATACACTCAAAAGATTGTAAATACACGCAAAAGAGTTGTAAATAGGGATCTTGTAAGAGGCAAGCTTCACCCAAGAGGGGGGTGAATTGGGTGATGTTATAAATTTTTCGCTTGATGTGGTGATATGAAAAATATAGTAGATAGAGTAGAGTTGAGAAGATTTGAACACAGAGAGTTATACTGGTTCGGCCTAACAACCAGGCCTACGTCCAGTCCTCAGAGATCAAGACCTACTGAGATTTTCACTATACCTCCAAGATTCAATGGGCTCTCAGAATGCCATAAAACAACAATCGTCCTAGAACGGACTACGAGCAGAAATATTCTCTCAACAAGAAACTTCTCTCCCCCTTACGACAAGTCTTACATGCAGAAAAACAACCTATGACCCTTCTCACTTGCTTATGTATACAAGACTTATGAGCAGCAACGTTCTCTCCTGCTTACACCACTGTAAGTCTTACGAGCAGCAACGTTCTCTCCTGCTTGTATCTTATAAGGCTTATGAGTGGAAGACACAACAAGGAATTCTCTTAACTGCTTTTCTCGTAAGGAAAAACTATCCTCTCAAAGTCCCAATACCTTGAGATCACATAAACATAGAATTTGAATTGTATGAAGACTCTCTTACAGAGCAAATGAATAAACACTGAAGATCAATGTGTATACAGAGAAAATGATGAATAGCAGAGACTCATGTATAAGCTTGTGAATTCTTGTGCTACGTTCTTGTATAGATTATCTCTGAATCTCTGTATATATAGTTGCTTCAGTTTTTGCCCGTTTGCAAATTCTTCATTTGAGGAGCGGGACATTTGAAACTATTGGCAGACACGCGCATGTTTGAATAATCTGAGTACGGTAGGTGCCAGCGTGTTTATAATCATATTGTCTGCCGTTGTTTGACTTTCTTCATGTGGTTTATTTCAAACGTTCATATTCCTGTATCACACTTTTAAAACAATCAAAACAATGTTAAACAATGATAATAAGTAATGATGATATGAATAAATAACAAAAACCATATTCGGAATGAACGTTGTGAGACTTGGCATTTTTGGTGGTCAAACAGGGCATCACTCGAGCATGAAAGGCTCACTTCGAGTGATCTCCTATTTTCCTTCATATGCCTTTGTTATTGGGTTGTGCTTGCATAGAATTTCAGAGAGACAAAATCTTCACTCGCGGGTGAAGAGGGGTCTCACTCGAGCACAACTTCCTCTGCTCGAGTGATCTTTCATTTTCCACTGGGAGTGTCTTCTCGGGTCATCACTCGCACACCATTTTGACAAGAGTGAGAATTTGTACTCGCGGGTGATATGGACCCTCACTCGAGCACACATACCTCTGCTCGAGTGAGACGCATATTCTCAAGGAATATACTCTCAATACCATCACTCGCATCAGGATTTCAGAGGGATAAAATTATCACTCACAGGTGATGTGGGCCCTCACTCGAGCACACAGACTCCTGCTCGAGTGAGAAGAATATTCTCAAGAATTATACCTTTTAAACAAGTACTCGCAACAGATTTGGAGAGGGATAGAATTTTCCCTTGCAAGCATTGATGTGTCACTCGAGCATATACGGGTGTGCTCGAGCACACTTGCACTTCTCTGAACTTCATGACTCTCGGCCAAGCACTCGCAGTACCTTGCTCAAGCACAAAATGCTCATACTCGAGCATTGATGTCTCTGCTCGAGTGAATGAAGGAAGCATGCTATTACTTGCTCTCGGCCAAGCACTCGCAGACCCTCACTCGCATGTGCTCGAGTGAGAATGACTCCTCTGCTCGAGTGCACACCTTAGTGCTCGAGTGATCCAGTGAACATAATGGGAGAATGCCTCTCGGGTACACACTTTCTGGCTTTCACTCGCACCTGCTCGAGCACAGAGGAGATCTATGCTCGAGTGCAAACTTCATGCTCGAGCACTCCAGTGCAATTTCACAGCAGATATCAGAAAACTTCAAATATGCATTTGGTAACTTTGTAAACTTTTCTTAATCTTCTAAAAACATGATTTGCACACAATTGACTTTTTGTTATCATCAAAACTTGGGATCAACAGATCTTTCTAATAATATGTTGCTTGTTTGGAACCTAAGAGTGATTTTTCCAAAAAAAAAATGTCCCACTTGTTTGTTGCTATATCTACATACGGTAGTTGAGCTCTTTTTGTTTTTTTGTTTGCTTTAGATGGGCTGTGAAAGATAGCCTTGCTGATTCAAATGGACTAAGCTCCTACCCCTCGGAAATCTAGATTGGATCAAAACTTCTTACAGGTTTGTGTTTACTCTTCTATCATCATCAGAACAAATTCGCTTGTTTTTTACCCATGATGGATAAACAAAGAGTTAAAGTCTATAGCTAGTTTTTTTTTTGTCAAGCAAACAAAATGAATATAAACAGCTTACATAGAGATGGAACTTTGAATGTCCACAATGTCCAGAATTTAGCAACAAAAAGAGAGAGAGAGTGAGGGAGGGAGAGAGAGAGAGGGGGAGAGAGAGAGAGAGAAACTGAGCAATTTTGCTAATGCCATCCATAATAAGTCAATTGGCAAAGTTAAGCTTTTTATTCAAACATAAAATTTGTTAATTAGATTTTTGAAAATATATTATCATATCAATAAGTGATAAAAAATATTATTATGAGTTTTTATGTACATATTAACAATATATTGAGGTGACAGTGTATTTTCATAAATTATGCAATTTAAATTAAGGTGTAAACTAATTTAAATAATTTATATATGTAAAAAAAAATATAAACTAACATAAAAATATAAAATGATAAATTAGTTATTATTTCCGCTCTCATACCCTCTTGAACTAAACAGATGATGATTAAACACCTCTCTCCTTTATTTCCCCTCCAATCAAACTAAATAAAGTAACCCCTATCCTTACCATCCATCCCCTCCTCTCAAACCAAATAGGCTCTAAAGTAAATATGTCGAGACAGGATTGAGACATCTTTTTTTTTTGGATGGTTTATGCAATGGACCATTTTTGGCCTTCGGTGCACCCACCTTCCAGGTATCCGGCATTAACCTGAAGGCCAACGCCGGATTTACCGACATGGGCCCCCGACAACCGACTAGTCTTGGCGCCCCCAATCTGATAGGCCCGACAGGAATTCACCTCTTTGAGGCGCCCCAGGGGAGAGAGCTCCCAATAGAAATTCTTTACACCTTCCGTTTCCTGGGATCGAACCCAGGAACGGATTGGTGTGGCGCAGATGCCTACCTATCTGTGCCAACTTCCATTGGTAGGATTGAGACATCTTTTTAATCACAAGTTCTACGAGTTTTACAAGAGCGCACACGCCCCACACACGCACGAGTAAAGCATGAAATATGTGTGAGTCGAGAATGCAAACATAAATTTAGGTTCATTTATAAATACTAGAGAATAAATTATTTGAAGTTATAAATTAAAAAAATTGAAATATATGCATGTTAAAATTAATTATTAATTCAAAATTATGATTATCTCATAGGCCTAATTATAAACTAAAAATCATGGTTGTCTCATAATTACTATTGCCTACTTTTCAATTATGCTTTCCTAAAAACTACCCAAACACCCTATTTTTAAATCAATTTTATAAATTAATTTTACAAACTCTGTTTTACACGTTAACCGAAATCCACCTGAAGCATATGGGTGTTCAATATGTAAAACATTGATGGTCTCAAAGTTGATTTTAATCAGCATATGTTTCTTTGGTTGTTGTCTTATAATTGATTTTAATCAAAGCAACTCGTTTACGATTCTCTATTTTTGCTTCCTTTAATTGTTGAGCATTGCTGTGTGAAATTTCCTTGTTCGAACTCACATTCAACAGAATGAAAGGAAAATACTTTCACCATCAAGCCATGAGTTCGGTAGGCCCTTTAATTGTAATTATATTAAGTTACCATATATAAAGGTGGAGAAGAATGTCAATAACTTAACTAATGATAGTACGAGAAAATTATTTTATGTGAAGAATCTTATCTTTACAAATTGCCATAATCCAATGAATGCTATTGCCCTGGTAACATATGAAAACCTGTTGGATAATTTAACAGTGAATGCATACTTCAACGACAGGGTAATCCACAAACTTTGTCTCTGAGACTGAAAATGAAGAAGATAACATAATGAATGTGAAAAAGCTAGCCAAAGCTTTTTTGCAGGAATTCGCCACATTTGAGATTCCATTTCTAAAGAGTAAAGCAATTGTTGGGGCCAATATTAGAGAGAAGGAAAATTTTAATGAGCTGGAAGATGAAATAAATAGGCAAATTCTGCAAGCACAGGCTGACATTGAAGATCTTAAGAAACAACTTGAAGAGAGTAAGACTGAGAGGCAGCACAAGGAGGAATGTGAAGCCATTAGGAAACTGATTGCTCTGCAGCCGCTGAGATCAGAGACACAGAAGCTTATAAATGAGTTAGAGAAAGAAATTATGGCATTAGATGCAGAGAATACAGCTGGTTCGAGATTGTTGGAGCTTCGGAAGAAACAATTTGCTCTTCTGTTGCATGTGGTATGTGAAAGCCTGCACGTGTTATGCTTGTGTGGTTGTTGTGTTCCTTTTTTTAATACATAGTATTTTTCTGGTATTGATCGTTGTGTTCTATGTTTTTTTTTTTTGTTCAAAGTGTTCTATGTTCAAGAAAAAATAATTAGTTGGTGCTTAATCATATCCCCATTTTTTTGTAACTCTGTTTATCTTCTAAGATTACCATGACAAGTTTATGATTATTGCATTTATTTGAGCAGCACTACCTTTCCGGCTCCGTTAAATTGTCTTGCATCTCATGTGTCCTAATCAAACTTCTTTACCTGGAAAATAGTGGTTTCATTCATATTTAATTTTTTAAAATAATGAATAAATAGTGAGAGTGATGTTGACAATACTGGGCATTCCCCTAAGAAGTTCTCTAATTAAGAAAGTCGCTGCTGATGTATCTCTTGAGGTATGTTTATTGCCTTGCAGGTGGATGAGTTGCAGAACACAATAGAGGAAGAGCAGAAGAATCTTATGGAGGAGATGAGAGCAGCACCTGAAGAGCTCAAGAATGGGATAGAAGATGCAAGTGGGGGTTCAGAAGCTATGGCTGTTGACTAGCAAGTCAATTTCATATTGGTCCTGCCGTTGTAACATTAGTTACTCTTCAAACATTTGATATCATCCTATAGGGTTTTTGAGACTGATGGCAGTTAGGCATGAACCTTCATTTCTATGATAGTTGAGTTTATCTATATATGCTTATGCAAGGCTAAATTTATGAAACATAAAGTAGCAATGTACTAGTACTATCTTTGTGATGGGTTATGACGAAAGCTAATCCGCTGCGTTTTGTTATCCTTGTTTTTGTTTTGGAGTGATAGATAGTCTCAGTATTTATTATTAATTTTTTTAAGAAGAGTACTAGTACCATGAGTTCAACGTCAGATATTCTCAATTTCAGAGGGTCCATATTCCTAATTTAACATGGAGTTTGAGAAAGCAAGTTGTGCTATTCACAAGTGTTGAACCGTGCTAATTGCTGTAGATTATACACAGATGCATTGATTTTACTGAAGTTAATAAAAGAAGAGCCAAAATCGAAATTGATTTGTTGTGTCAATTACTTCAGTTTGAACAAGAGTAGTGGCGAATGCTTTCAAATGAATTGAGGTCTTTAACTTGCACAATTATACATGAACCTGATTGAGTTCCATGATTCTGCTATCTACTTATCTTGTTTATTTTGCACATTGGTATAGGATTATCCCTCTTTTGATACCCAAAAGAAAACAAATGTTATCTCTGGTACTACAAGCCAGTTTATACACTTAAACCAGGAGGAGTAATAAAATATGAATGAAAATTATTATCGCCTCCCTTACAAAGGATGTTAAGAGTGGTTTTCTAGCCCAAAACTAATATCTGGTTGAGAAGAGTTCAAACTTCAAAGAATCAGCATGATCTTTCTCTGCTTTTCTTCTGTTTTCTTCCAACTATTTGAATCAAATTGTAATGATTTCAATTTATTGAGTTAAGATGCAAATCTGCTTAGAAGTATTTGTGAAGGAGCAATGTTGTTGCGAAAGTCTTAACACTTAGCAATGTTGCGCTCGAGTTAACAAATTACAAATAAACTATGTAATTATAATATATATTACATAATCTCTCTGAAATATTTATATATATTATTACGTTATATGTTAATTTATAAGTTAAACAAATTAGTTTGAAAAAAAATGATAAATATAAATACTTTAAAATAATTTATCTAGCTTCTTTAAAATATCTAAATTGATCTACTGATTCTTATATTAAAAACTAAAGGTAGTATAAAGATTAGGTACTAAACAATGAACAAACGCTTGAATTTACTACAACATATAAACAACCCCAATGGAAGGGTCAAATTGGTCCAAACACAACGAAACAGTAAAATATATTCTAGCTAGCTTTTGCTTTTATTTATAATATGTAATTATTTATTATTCGTTTAGTTACATTCGAGGAAATTTCGAATGCATTAGTTCAACCGTAGGTCGCAATCTCCCCTCATTCATTGACTTGGCTAACCCAACAACTCCAAAAATTAAAAATCTTATCTTCCCCTTAGGCCGGTTTGTTTCCTAGTAAAAATCATTCTTAAATCCGTTTTGAATGAGTCCCAATTCTCATATAAAAGCAAACCAATCTCATATCACTTTTTGAAAAATTACATATAAATTGATTGCCATATGAATTGAAGTTGGAGGTATAATAAATATATTGCCTTAGAATAAGTCTACTTCACCCTAGTAGGGATAAAAACACAAGGTGAAAACCCTTACTTTGTGCTATAAGCCTAAAAAAAGGATTATATTATACCCTTAATCAAATATATATATATATATATATAAAAGAATAAGCCTGCTTTGTTATCACTTTATTCTTGGTTGATGTTATTGTGTTTCAATTTCATCTCGTTAAATAAAAACTAAAAAATGAATCGACATACCGGGTTCGGATCCGGGTTAGGGACTTAAGACAGGCTACTGATTCTCTCTTATAGAAGTTATATTACTAGAACTTTAATTAAAGCGACACAGCAGATGCATCAAAAGAGAAACCAAAGCAGGGAATTGAAATCAGGGAATCCTCAACTTCAAAGACAGAGCAGGAAGTGAGAGTCAGAACTGGACCTGAAAAGCAACCCTGCATTTTCTGAAATATTCCATCACTACCAATTTCATTTGTTCCTTCAAGCAAACAAACAAGACACAATACACTTTCTTTTTATTCTTTTGGATTAAAAGTCATAACAACACATTTTCTTCAATAGATGATGGGCTCGTACGGTGTGTTTGACTACTCTTTTTGTACTTAAATACAAGTCACAGTTTTTATTCATCTGTGTTGTTCCTAGCTACAAGTCTTGCTATTCCAAAGTTCTAAATCTAATTAAAACATTTTTCCTAAAACATCTCTAGAGAATCAAAATTAAATTTCTTTCTTGATAAGATGTACTTTCTAATGATGACATTCAATTAGCTAGTGATAGAACTGAAAAGGGGAAAAAACAGTATCAACTAAATTTCAGTATTTTCAAATGAGTATTTAGAATAAATGAGACTTATAATTATGGAGAATATTTGATTATATTGGAGAGTTTTCTTTTTTCTTTTGTTTTTGATCACTTTCATTCTATGAATATAAAAGAAATGTTTACTCTGGTCCTAAATATAAGATCTAGTTACTGGATGTAGTAATTATTAACTTGAGAGGGGTCATCCCTCTTTAATGTTGAGAAGCCAATAAGGTTCCATTCTCGTATCCAGATTGATCCTAGAATAAAAGTAAAAAATGGCTTTGCTTTAATTTTGTTTGTTTGTTTGTGTTTTTTTATCTTTATGGAAGTTTCGCAGACATTAATTTAACGGTCACAACCTGCCCAAGTTGTTACCTGGATCAACTGCAAGACGAACTTATATTCCCTAATCCACATAGGCTGTGTTTCCCATTACAAATAATTCTTAGAACAGAGTTGAAAGCAGTCCTTGATCGTTTTTATATCATAGCAAAGAAATCTGATATATGGCTTCATCATCTTCCGCTAACTCATCTTCTCAATCTCCAAAGAAATATGATGTTTTTATTAGCTTTAGAGGCGAGGACACCCGCTTCAATTTCACTAGCCATCTTCATGATGCTCTTCGAAGAAACCAAATAGATACATACATCGACTACAGGCTCGAAAAAGGAGATGAGGTATGGCCATCTCTTGAGAGAGCTATTGAAGATTCAACTCTGTTCCTTGTCATCTTCTCAGAAAACTATGCATCTTCCACATGGTGCTTGAAGGAGCTTACAAAAATATTCGACTGCTCCAAAAATCAAGATCACCTTGTTATTCCAGTGTTCTATAGGGTAGATCCTTCACAAGTGAGGAAGCAGTCTGGGAGTTACCAGAAAGCATTTAAAAAACATAAGAACAAACACATCAACAAGCACCAGTTGCAACTCTGGCGAGAGGCTCTCACTCATGCTGCAAATTTATCTGGTTGGGATTGCAGCTTCGATAGGTAACTATATGCTTATGATCTTTCTCTTATCATGTTCTTCCATGCATGGGGAACAATTTATTAAATCAATCTTTGAGCTTCTGATGGAAGTTTATAATCATTAAGAGAGTAAAGGCTTAACCAGTTTATACTAGGTCCATCAACATTACTGTTATGATATTTTCATCAAAATCCCAGTCTCACTTTACTCATAACGATGCATTCATAGACTAAAAATGAAGCTGAAATTTTATATATCTAGTTTAAGTCACCTAATGCAAGAAATATTGTCAAGAAAATTATTTATGCAAATTTTAAAAATTGAAAAATCTTCAAAGCTGCATGTCATTAGGAATAGTTCTGTAAGTCTATTTTCTAAAAGGTGTGTATATTCATGTATAGATGTAGGGTATTTATATATAAGAGAGAAGTCTCTACATTAATGGCTCATTATGATGATTGATATCAATCACAATCCCTAATTATGAGGAATCCTAATTATCCCTAATTATATGGGATACTAAGTTATTAACATATTAATTTCCTAACACTCCCCCTCAAGTTGGAGCATAGATGTTAATCATGCCCAACTTGTTACAAAGATAGTCAACCCGAGTGCCATCCAAGGCCTTAGTCAAAAAATCACCCAACTGATCACTAGACGGTACTTGTCCTGTAGAGATAAAGTTCTCCTTGATCTTATCACGTATAAAGTGACAATCAATCTCAATATGCTTCGTACGTTCATGGAACACGGAGTTGGAGGCTATGTGTAAGGCAGCTTTATTATCACACCATAGCTTCGCAGGTAATGACGTGGCAAGACCAACTTCCTTCATTAATTGGTGAATCCACACAATCTCCTGTACAGACTGAGACATGGCTCGATATTCAGCTTCTGCACTAGACTTTGCCACCACGTCCTGCTTCTTGCTTCTCCAAGATACCAAGTTTCCACCTACAAGAACACAATAGCCTGTAGTAGACCTCCTAGACGTCTTTAACCCCGCATGATCAACATCACAGAAACACTCAATCTTTGTGTGGCCATGATTCATATAGAGTATACCACGACTAGGTGAGCCCTTCAAGTAATGTAAGACATGTTCCAAAGCTTCCCACTGAGCAACGGTTGGTGCCACCATGAATTGGCTCAGCCTACTGACAGGAAAGGTTACATCAGGGCGAGTTACCGTGAGATAATTCAATTTTCCAATCAGCCTTCGGTATCGCTCAGGGTAGGCAAACGGTTTAATCTTCTCAGGATCAATCCTTTTTTTCATATCCTCAGGTAGCTCATCAAACGGCACACTCTCATCAATATCCAAAAAGGGATTAGGAATCATGGGACAGCTACTGGGTGATGCTCCAAGTTTCCCGGTATCTTTCAGTAGATCAAGAACATATTTCCGCTGGGTTAGGAGAATGCCTTTCTTGCTTCTCATAACTTCGATCCCAAGAAAGTACTTTAACTGACCCAAATCCTTTTTTTGGAAATGGGAATTAAGAAAGACCTTGAGTGACGAGATCCCTGTCATATCATCACCTGTAATAACAATGTCGTCGACATAGACTACTAAGAGAATCATACCAGCGTCTGTCCGTTGATAAAACACAGAATGATCACATTTACTTTGATTCAGACCAAACTTCTTAACCACAGAACTGAATCTGTCAAACCAAGCACGAGGGCTCTGCTTCAAACCATATAAAGACTTCTGAAGGTAGCATACCTTGCCATGCTCCCCCTGAGCAACAAAGCCAGGCGGTTGCTCCATGTAAACATCCTCAAGAAGATCGCCATTTAAAAAGGCATTTTTAACATCTAGCTGATGAAGATCCCAACCATGGGTAGCTGCCATAGAGATGAAGAGACGAACAGAGGACAACTTGGCCACAGGAGAGAAGGTTTCGGAATAGTCAACACCATACGTCTGAGCATAACCCTTAGCAACCAGTCGAGCTTTCAATCGTTCCAAGGTACCATCAGCTTTCGTCTTAACGGCAAACACCCACTTACACCCAATAGCCTTCTTCCCAGGAGGTAAATCAACGAGAGTCCAGGTACCAGCCTTATCAAGGGACATTATTTCCTCGTCCATCGCAGCATGCCAACCAGAATGGGCCAAGGCTTGGGAAAGGTTGGTAGGAATGGTAAGAGAGTCTAGGGATGCTATGAAGGAACAGGAAGTGGGCGATAGGTGATGATAGGATACAAACGAGGAAATAGGGTACGTACAAGTGCGTTTACCTTTACGGAGGGCAATGGGTAGGTCAGTTGAAGAGGCAGGAGGATCTAGAGTATCCAACACGGACTCAGGCACTAGTTCAGGGTCAGAGGCCATTAGGGGCGAGGAGGCTAAGTGCGGATAGGTGCCGAGGCGGGCATTGGTAGGTCAGAGAAACCAGCAGTGGCATTACTTTCCTTAGTACGTCTCTGATAGACATGGTGGATAGGAGGCGGAGTAGGGGCCCACACAGACGCTTGCACTGGTGGGGAGCGAACCTCATACACTAAAAGGTGATCAAGATTAGGGTTAGGGGATGGAGGTAGAGCAGAGATAGAGAAGAACGAAGTAGACTCATGGAAAGTGACATCGGTAGACACAAGATAGCATCAGAGATCGGGTGAATAACACCGATAACCCTTCTGAACCCTAGAATAGCCAAGGAAGGCACACTTGAGAGATTTAGGATCAAGTTTGGTGACAGTGGGACGAATATCTCGAACAAAACAAACACAACCAAAGATTTTGGGATCAATAGGAAACAAAGGTTTGGAAGGAAACAAAGTTGTGTATGGAATGTCACTACTAAGAACAGGAGACGGCATATGATTAATAAGGAAGCATGCGGTGGACACAGCATCCGCCTAAAAGGATTTAGGAACTTGCATTTAAAACATTAGAGCCCGGGCAACTTCTAATAAGTGCCGGTTTTTTCGCTCTGCAACACCATTTTGAGCAGGTGTATCGGCACACGAGGACTGATGAATCATGCCATGTGTGAGCATATAGTCGTGAAACTGGCCAGAAAAATACTCTTTAGCATTATCACTTCGTAAGGTTTTCACAGAGATACCAAACTGGGTTTTGATCTCAACACAAAAATTGCAAAAGTGAGAAAATAACTCGGAACGATTTTTCATTAAATAAAGCCAGGTGGTTCGAGAGAAATCATCAAGGAAAGTAACAAAGTACTTAAAACCAGATGTGGACATGATAGGACAAGGGCCCCAAATATCTGAATGAACCAAATCAAAGGGGGACGCAGCCCGTTTATTGACGCGAGGTTCCAGGTGAACACGATAGGGTTTGGCAAACTGACATGACTCACACTCTAAGGACGACAAATCATGAAACTGAGGATACAACCTCTTTAAGGATGACAATGACACATGACCTAGATGACAATGAATATCAAAAAGGGAAGAACTACCAGAGCAAGCAACGGAACGCGGCACCCGATCGTCAAGGAAGTAATGGCCGCCAGATTCATAGCCCCTACTAATAATCCGCCTCGTCGTAAGATCCTGAATCACACATTGGTCAGGGAAAAGTGAGATAAAAAAATTCAATTGGCGAGTAAGTTTGCTGGGAGATAGAAGGTTAAAAGCAAGATCAGGAACATTAAGGATTGATGATAGAGAAATAGAGGATGTAGGTGTAACCGTGCTAGAGCCAAGGACGCGAGAGGACGAGCCATTGGCAATAGTTATAAAAGAGGGGTTGGCATAAGGTGCATAAGTAGAGAAAAAATGATGGTTACTTGTCATGTGGTCAGTGGCACCGGAATTGATGCTCCACTTCGAGGAAGAAGTAGCAAGGCATGAGTCGCCGTTACCTGTAACAAGTGCACTCAGAGTGGATGGAATATTATCATATGGATCGGAGGATTGGGTCACATGAGCAGCTCCAGTACGTTGTAGCTTGTTCTGCAACTTACAACAGTACCGTTTGGTATGACCAGGTTCCTTACAATAGAAGCAGACAATAGGACCAGGAGTCGGAGCATTGTTGCTAGAGCGTGGAGGACCTTGGTTCCTTGGATCAGCAGAGGTCGAGCCAGCTTTGACAAAATTTTGTTGACGGGTATCAGAGGGACCACGGCCAGCTAATGCACTAGCATTCGGAGTAGGAGTCGGGTGTAAGAGACTATCTGCACGTAGCACACGAGAGTACACATCCTGAAGCGAAGGAAGTTCAGAACTAGACAGAACCTGGGAACGAACAATCTCATAGGCAGGATCCAAGGCAGTAAGAAAACTGAGAATAGCTAGTTTCTCCATATTATCAACCTGAACCTTAAGGTCAGTGGTAGGCGGCATTAACATCTTCAACTCTTCATACATTTTCTTGAACTCCACATAAAAGGTTTTCAACGAACGCCCCTGCTGTTCAGCACGATAGAATCCCTTGCAGACATCATGAATACGAGTAATATTTCCTTTCCCAGAGTATAGAAATTCCAAGCAGCTCACAAGTTCCTTAACCGTATTACAGTGACTAACCGAGGGAAGGATTTCACTATCAATAGAATTATGGATTTGTAAGAATAAACGGGCATCTGCTCGGGCCCAAGTCATCTTAGGGTCATCTGCGGGAGGCGTATCAGTCAAATGGCCCTCCTTCTCAATACTAAGCAAGTACATGTGGACGGTTTTGCTCCAATCCATATAATTTGTCTAGGTCAATTTGTTCTCAGTGATTTTATTGGTCACAGGAATAATTCAGTAGTGACACTAGCCTTGAAGTCAGCTATCAATGCACGTAAACCCTTTCTAAGGAGAGATAATCAACAATCAAGAAAACAAACGGAGTGGGCTCACCACCACAACAAACAAACAGCCCTAAGCAAGAGCTAGCAAAGACTGCACCGCAAACTCAACCCTCAACAAAGCAAAGAAGTACATAGACCAACCAGAAGCAACAACCAGAACAGAACCAAAATAGAGCCAGAACAGAACCAGAAATAGAGAAACAGAGAGACAGAGGCCTAGAAATAGAGAAACAGACGTGCAAATGGACAAATTAGAAACCAAACCGAAAATGGTGAGTACCCACGATGAACAACCACATGGGAAATGACGGTGGTGGTGAGTCGGTCCGAACGCACCAAACGGCGGCAGCAACGGCATCGGAAAATGCGCTCACGCGCCGGCAGATCTGGAGGCGGCGCGTGATGCCCACGTGTGGCTCGGATAGCGGTGAATCTTTGGGGACGGGCCGATCGGACGCCGGTGAGTCCTCCTGTGCGGCGCGTGTGTAGAGATGTTTCCGGTCACCGGAGACCCTTGCGCATCAACAGTACTGACGCAGAACAGAAAACAGCACCAGAAACGAAAGAAAAACAGAGAGCTCCTTGCTCTGATACCATGTAAGTCTATTTTCTAAAAGGTGTGTATATTCATGTATAGATGTAGGGTATTTATATACAAGAGAGGAGCCTTTACATTAATGGCTCATTATGATGATTGATATCAATCACAATCCCTAATTATGAGGAATCCTAATTATCCCTGATTATATGGGATACTAAGATATTAACATATTAATTTCCTAACAAGTTCAAAATTTGAATAGATAATGTGGTTTTAAACTTGGTGCGCCTTTACTTTTCAATGGTTTGCAGGAATGAAGCAGAGCTAATTAAAGAAATAATGAATTGTGTTGTAACAAAGTTGGGCCCTAAGTATCAAAGTGAAGATTATCTTAAAGGCTTGATTGGAATTCATAACAGAATGGCATATGTAGAATTGTTGTTGGACAATGGCTCAAATAATGTCCAATTTATTGCCATTTGGGGTATGGGTGGTATAGGCAAAACAACTCTTGCAAAAGCATTGTTTCACAAATTGCGTTTTGATTATGGAGGGTTTTGCTTTTTGGCTAATGTCAGGGAAGAATCAAAGAAATATGGAATAGATTCTTTGAGGGAAAAACTTATTTTGAAGTTATTACCGGATAGGGAATCTCCCATTGGCAGGCTTGATGCAATATATTCTTATGCTATGAGTAGACTTGGTCAGAAAAAAGTTTTCATTGTTCTCGATGATGTTGATGATTTCGAGCAATTACAAATTTTAGCCAAAAGACATGAGTTTGGATCAGGCAGTAAAATCTTGATAACAACCAGAGATAAGCAAGTGCTTGGTAATGAAGTAGCTGATATATATGTGCTTGAGGCTTTGAATCATGATGAAGCTTTTGATCTGTTCTCCATCAATGCCTTTAGAAATGACTATGTTGACCCAAAGATAAGAGAGCTAGTAGTACAGGTTACTCAATATGCAAGCGGAAATCCACTAGCCCTAAAAGTTTTAGGTTCATTCTTGCATGGCAAAAATCAAGTAGCATGGGAAAGCCAATTGGACAAGCTTCAAAAATTACCTTGTCCAAAAATTAATGATATCCTCAAAATGAGTTTGGAAGGACTTGATTATGAAGAGAAAAATATTTTCTTGGATATTGCATGTTTTTTCAGCTATTCTTATGTGGAGGATGTAATAAAATTGTTAGATGCATGTGGATTTTCAACCATTATTGGATTGAAAAGTCTTGAAGATAAAGCACTTCTTGATATTCATCATGGAAGAATATCCATGCACCATCTGATAAAAGCAATGGGTCGACAAACTATTCATGAAGAATCATTAAATGATCCCAAAAGACGCAGTCGGTTATGGAATTCTAATGAAATTTCTGAAATATTGAAGAAAAACATGGTAAGTGAAAGTTCAATGTATATTTTTTTTATCCAGGAAAATTGTTGAATTCCATTTTCTATTTCATCATCATCATCTGTTTGTTTGCTTGCTTGCTTGCTAGGGAAGTGAAACCATTGAAGGCATAACTCTGGACCAATCAGAAGTTGAAGATATGTGGTTAAGTCCTCAAGCCTTTTGTTCAATGCCCAATCTGAAGTTCCTTGCTTTTCATAGAAATTGGAATGTTGATGAGGACGGGAACAAGTTACACTTTCCCTATGGTATAGAGTTTTTGCCAGATAAACTCAGACTATTGCATTGGGAGGAATGCCCTTTAAAGTCCTTGCCAGCAACATTCAAGGCTGAACATCTTGTTGAATTTATAATGCCCGACAGCAATTTGATAAAACTTTGGGATGGGGTGCAGGTAATTAAATTTTATATTTTTTTATGTAGAAAATATTATTAATACAATTGTTGGATAATAATCTTACTTATATAGTCTCTTCATCAATCCGCCCCATATATGTAATGTTCTATCTATTGTTATTTAATATAAAATCTCTTAAAAGAATTTAATAAAACATTGATAATCACCTATTCTAAAAATACCATTGTCTTTCACTGTCACACTAATAATTAAGCTCCATCACTGATTGTTGAAGAAGTGTAATTTTGGAAAGTTGTAATTTTTATTGACAATATCTAATTATCTCCCAAAAAAAATTAATAATGCCTTATAAAAAGGACTAGAGGGGTTATGTTATTTTTGTTTTGGCCATAAATCTTACCATGTAATTTATATTATTTTTACAGAATCTTGTGAATTTAAGCAAAATTGATCTCTCTCGTTCAAGAGACTTGACTGTGCTCCCAGATTTTTCTAAGGCCATACATCTTGTAGAAGTTTATCTCAATTATTGTTCAAAATTGCAGAGTGTTCATCCATCTATTTTATCTCTCCATAGCCTTCGTAGTTTACAGCTATATGGCTGCAAAGCCCTTACCAGCCTGACAAGCAATACCCATCTCAAATCACTTATTGATCTCAACCTGGCAGAATGCTCAAGACTGAACAAATTTTCAATGACCTCAGAAAATTGTAAGTTTCAATTGGAGCTTTCAGGAACATCCATCAATGATGAGTTGTGCTCATCAAGCGGGCATCTCAGCAAAATTGATTCATTGTTTATAAACAAATGTGAAAGTGTGACGACTGTTCCCAACAAATTGGTTGACCTGCAAAACCTTCAAATTCTTCATGCGAATCAGTGTAATAAGTTAGCATCAAATCTACGTTCTATATTTGATGAAGTACGTGCTTTGAAAGTTCTATATCTGGAGAATTGTAGTGAGTTATTTGAACTGCCTGACAATATCAGCTTGTCGTCATTACATGAGTTACATCTCACAGGGACTAATATAGAGACTTTACCTTTAAGCATCAAACATCTTTCAAGCCTGTACTATCTTTGCTTGAATGGATGCCAAAGGCTTCGGTCTCTACCACAACTCCCTCCCTCTATCATTCGTATGTACACTATGAGCTGCCTATCCCTTGAGACCCTAGATTTTCTTTTAACCAATAAAGGTGAAGAAGTAAAACACATATATGATGCTCATGGACATAGACAGCTAATTTAAAGCCTTTAGTCGCCTCAGGTTAAATCAAAATAAACCAAATTATGCAGTGAAGGGCACAACTCGGGTCGTATTCTCTTGAGGAGCCTTTTATTTAATTCCTAATCTAAACTAAGTGGCAAAAAATATTAAGATGGGTTTTAAATTGATTTTTTTTACTTTTTAATAATGGAAAATAAACTAGACTACTTTTTTTTTTGAATTTTTGAGAAATTGTTGAGATAACTAATGAAATTGTGATTTAAACAAATTAATGATGAATGCTTCTTGGAAAAATGGAATATAGGTTATCATTGCTCAAATTGAATTGGGAGTTAAACCACTCACTAAGTCAAAAATTAAACCTTAACAACTCGCTAAGTCTAGTATATTAATTGGTGATTACCACTAGAACTCTAGCTAGATAATTACCTCTTAATACACTATTAAATACCACTTAGTGTGTAATTTAGGATTGGATTTATGCAACTTATTCCTCTAAACAATGAACACTCAACTAAGATATTCAAACAAGATCAAAGCAATCATAATACTCATTCAAACTATGAAAGACTAGCACAACCACATTAATCCAAAAAGGGAATATAGAAATTTAAATCTCAAATCACATAATCCAATTTAAATCACAATTGTTCAATCCAAACTAAGATAAACAACTCGCAATCTCAGTAAATTAACCATATAACATAAAATCCTAACTCAGGAAATTCGTTACATAATTAAATAAAAAGATTAAAACAATTAACTCCCCTGAATATATCTCTGGAGCTCAAACCAGTCTTCCATCTCCAAGAAGCAAAAAGGAATTTAGCCTCTCATGGAGTTCATCACAGCTACAACTCTTTGAAGGCCCCAAGAATCCATTGAATTGAGATAAGGGAAGGAGAAAAAGATGAAATTGTTGGTAAAGCTGGGTGATTAAGTCTCTTCTCTCCCTCTCTCAACGTCTGCGTCTGCGTGAAAGTCTCGTCTGCTGCTGTGCTCACTGTGAAGGTTTCTTCTCGGCTCGTCCGTGTCGTTCTGCGTTCTGGTTTTTGCTGGTGCTGCCTGTGCGTGCGTCTGGTTCTAGTGCGTGTCTGGTTCTGTGCCGCTGTTCGTCCTCCGATCTGGTTCTCCTCAAATCCTTTTATTAGTTTCCTTTTTCTCTTTGAAATCTAGGTCAAACCCCTTTTAATTTGGGATATAATCTTCCAGGAAATATTTAGATCTGATTTTTCCCCAATAATCTGTGTGAGACTTCGAAAAAAATCAATTCCAGAGGCTGCAGCATCAATTTCGGATCTTTAGACCAAAATAACATTTTATAACTTCGGGGTCCTGTTTTGTAATATTCACTGAGAGCAAATGAATCAGTTCCAGCGGTGATGTGCGTACTTTGGGACCCATCTAGTATTATTTAATTTCAGGGTCCTTTTCTGTAATTGTCTCTGATATTTTCCTCTCTGAAAGTGACAGCAAATATTACAGAAAAGTGCCCTTTTCTGTCAGAATTCTCTTGGAGCGGCATGTAGAATCTTATTTTCTGCTTCAGTCCTAAAAAATCTTTACTTTTTGGTCCCTCAGCTCCTCCTTTTCCAATGTGACCTACAATTCAGATCAATATCTTATAATATCTTTATTCAAAATTCAAATTTTTAAAAAGTAATTACAAGATTATAACAAATATATCCTTTTAAGATTTATTTTCACACAATCATCTTTAATTCAATTTAATCATAATAAATGTTATTTAACCCAAAAATTAATGATAAAATCCCTAAATATGATATTCAATATTATGATAAAATCGGGATATATCAACAGCCGCATGCTTTGCTTAACTTTTTGAATTGCGTGAAGTTGGATCAACAATCAATCAAAGCAGTTATAGCAAAAGGGGTACTTGGGCTTCATAAAGGCGTTTATGACTACTTTTACATGAAATATCCAGGGAAAAGAGTTCCAAAGTGGTTCAAGTATAGGACAACACAGAACGTTGTAACTATAGATCTCAGTTCCATTCCACAACCTTGGGATGGCCATTTCATTTTCTGTGCCGTCTTATCTAAGTCAACATCGAACGCAAACATTTATGTCAGATGGCTTATTGATGGTGAATATTGTTGCCTGGCTACATCTTCGTTTTATGCGATGAACTTCACGTTGTCAGATCATGTTTTTCTTGGGAATGATCATGGTTCTTTTCGAGAAGTACAAAGGAAAATTGAAGAAAAGAAAAGAGATGCTCAGAGCAGCCCTTATCATCCATTGCTTGAAATTGAATTCAGAGAGGGCTCTTTGTGGTCTCCTTATAAGGACACAGAAAAGATCAAAGAGTATGGGGTATGCCCGACATCTGCCCTTGAATATCAAAATTACATTCAACAAATTCAGTTGGCATTGCAACCACATCCTAACTCTATTGCAATGGAAATGGCCTCTCGAAAGGGCAAATATCACAGCTTACTTCGATGAATTTTAAGAAGTGATTCCGAGTTTTAAAGCTCTCAAGTTTAGTAATCTGCCCACTTCAACTTCAACTTGATGCATGACTCCCTTCCACCTCAGAAAGGTATATACTTTGGCTTTACTGGTGATATACTGATGTTGTATTGGCATATATACATGCAATTAATTTAAGTTTTTTTATTGCAATTTAATTATATTCTTAAGGAGTCCACAACATATCAGATCAATATGAATGCTGCTTTATGGATGTTTGATATATATAAACGTCTTTCCTTGTCCTTACAATTCTAGACTGAAATTTAAGATTTTCTGTAAATTGATATAGTACATTAGATGCTGAGAATACAGCTGCTTCGAGATTGTTGGAGCTTTGAAAGAAACAATTTGCTTTCTGTTGCATATTATCACCTGAAGAGCAGAAGAATCTTATTGAGGAGATGAGAGCAGCACCTGAAGAGCTCAAGGATAGGATAGAAGATGCCAGTGGGGGTTCAGAAGCTATGGCTGTTGACTAGCAAATCAATTTCATATTGTAAGATTAGTTACTCTTCAAACATTTGATATCATCCTATAGGGTTTGTTTTATCATCTCTAAAATTTAGTAGCAACCTCATGAAACTTATGGCTACACCACTCTGGCAATTAGGCATGAATCTTCATGTCTTTGACAGTTGAGTTTATATATATATATATATGCTTATGCAAGGCAAAATTTATAGAACATAAAGTACTGAAGTAGCAATGTGAATTGCTAGTACTATCCTTGTGATGAGTTATGATGAAAGCTGATCTGTTGCGTTTTGTTATCCTTGTTTTTGTTTTGGATTGATAAGATAGTCTTAGTATTTATCTATTTTTTTTAAAAAAAAAGAAGTACCAGTACCATTAGTTCAAGTTTAAATATTCTCAATTTCAGAGGATCCATATTCCTAATTCCCCCCTTTCATGTATCAAATAATTTGTTGATAATAATAATGACATAAATCTTCATTCTAATTACAATTGGCTCTTAAGTTCTTAACCTTATGTCATTACATGGGGTTTGAGAAAGCAAATTGTGCTCTTCACTTTTGGTGAACCACCATGCTAATTGCTATAAGTCGTACTGAGATGCATTGATTTTACTGAAGTTTAATTAAAAAAAAAAGGAGGGAGCCAAAATCAAAGTTGATTTGTGAATATACGAGGCTTCCTTATCTTAGAGAAAATACTTGAATTAGTTGTGTCAATTACTTCACTTTGATCAAAAAATTACTTCACTTTGAAACTTTTAAGTGAATTGAGGTCTCTGACTTGCACAATCATACATGGACCTGATTGGATCCCATGATTCTGTTATTTACTTATCATGTTAATGTCTTACAATTGTAATAGGACTATCCCTAATCCCTCCAATGATTCCAATTTAGTTGTTTGGTAAATTTTCATATATTAGTAATATTCATATAAAATATTACCTCTGATCCTAAATATAATATCCAGTTGATTTTTGATAAGGAGATTACAAAAACTAATTAAATTATTTTAAAATATTGAGAAAACCCCCATAAAATACCATTTAAACTTCAAAATTTTCTAAAAATCTTGTGAATAAGAAAAAAAGGCTGATTGGGAGAAAAAAATAGAAATTTGGAATATAAAAGTTTGAGGTAAAAGACGGAACTGCCATTGAATTTAATCTTTTCTCCCATCGTCTTTTCTTCCTACATTGACTATTTCCCCCAAAAATTTTCCCTTCTAATCTCGTCCTCGCACCCACTTCCTCACCAGAACTGAGCCCCTTCAGTGTTTCGGTCTCCTCGGCAACTAAAGTATTGTTTCTGAGCTCCTTGGCCCTTACCCATTCAATTGCTAAGCACTCCTCGCCCTGCGTCACCAAGTCTCAAATAACCTACTTCTTTTACCCATGTATTTTCCTAGTTTTGAATCCCTGAGATTTCTTTTGTTAATCCTGATTCTCATACAAATGAATTCTCAAGATAAGTGTTTGTTGAACCACCATTCGCTTCTTCAAATCCAAATTTTAAGGTGCCTTTTGTTGGCTGCAATACCTAAATTGTCATGTAATTCAGTAGATCTTCCAACTCTTTCTTGTGCTATGCAAATTCTATCGATGGCACCTGCAAATAACAGAGTTTATTTGAATAATGTGTTAGGACACTATCTTTAAGAGTTATTCCATGACTACTGATAGATAAGAAATGGCACTCCTCAGGATTAAACGAACTCTTCTTATAAAACATGGTGAGCAAAACCACGAAAGATGATAAAACTCAGAAGGTATAAAAATATACCTGAGGAGGAAGAGAAGCTCGAAGGTTCTAGAGTAAAGTGTGTATGGACGGATCCAGCTTTCCTCCGTTACTCTTCCTGTCCTTTACTCTTTCCATACCTAAAACTACACCGTTTCCGGTGTAAAATGGGAGGGGTGATCCATTATTATTATTATTTGTAAAAAAATATTTAGGATCATCCTGAAATATTTTTTTAGTAGAATTCATTATTTTAAAATAATTTTTTATGTACTATATAGTATAAAATAATTTTTAGTAGTATCTAGCATCTGGCAAACTTTGTCTTTAACTAGAGACCGGAAGAGCAAAGGATCCTTGCATCCACCTCTTACAAACATCTTATATAAGAAAATAAATCAGAGACGTTGGGGAAGTAAGAAAACATATAAATGCCCATTATAACCATTTAATAGCCATTACACAAACGTTTCTGCACGTTGGGGGTGTAGTAAAGCCTTTTTAAAATGAATCTGTTTCATGCATTATGATTTCAAGACCATTAAACAATTCGGGCAAAAAAAGGATCATTAAACAATAATAATAATAAATTAATAGAATCATTTTCGAAATTCAAGACACTGAAACATCCATTTCACAAAATTACAATGATCTAAATGGCACTAAACAATTTATGAAATTCGGTTTATGAAATTAAAAGGTTGCAACACATTTAATATACATATTTCACAAATATTACTAGAAAAAACATTTTTGAGTAAACCATTTATTTTTAAAAAATAAAACCTGAATTTTTTAAGAGGTCTATCATAAAAACACCCAATCCACTTTTAACTTGCGCATAGGAGAAATTGCCCAATTCCCATGTGGCTTATTATTATGCAAGTTCACTCTTCTTCTTAGCCCGTTTAATAGTCCAAGATCACTTATTACTTGGACCGCTACAATCTCGAACAATATGGGACTTGTTCCTCATGACACACCCACTTCTTATTCCCAATACGTCTAGGATCATCTTCCTCCGCCCACAATGTCAAAATATAGGGCACAACATATACGATTGGGTTAAAGGCCTTTTTTGCCTTAAAAGTATTGCCTTAGGGGTAATTTTGCCCCAAAAGTTTCAAATGTCGAACAATTTCACCCTGACCGTTATTCCATTTAAGTTTGATCATTAGTTGACTAAATTTGGGGGCAAATTGCTCTAAAGTGAAAACCTCCAGGATAAATTTGCTCTTGAGTTAAAACCTTCAGGACAAATTTGCTTCTAAGTTAAGTTTGATCGTTAGTAATAAGCTTCCTCTTCAAATGTGTGAACACAAATTGCTCCTCCTGTAAATCATTCAAAGTCCCTAAATACTTCAAAACATAGGAAGGCAACAGGGAAGTAACAGGAAAAAACAACATATCTCAATGTTGTTACCAATGTTTATCGACACATCTCACTGTCTCATAGTTACTTTTTTATTTCAATCATTGGGTATAAGAAAACTATTTTATGGGGAATGGTTATTTTTCTTTTCATGTGGTTGTTTTGTTTTCCTTTTCTATTTGTATTGCTTTAAGTTCCACCTGTGGATGTACCAATAATCTCCTTATCTACTTTCTTTATGTAAGTTTAACCATCCCAATTGTAATGACTTGGAACTTTATTCATCAACCGTTCAAAATGATGAATTTTATTTTCGCGTATCATCTTTTTCCAACTAAAAAGTGATAACTTATGTAGGTTTTTTTTTTTGCATCTCTCTGTGTTTGGTTTTCATAATATTTTTTTCCCAAATCCCTCTGTAACAGTTCTTAAGTCCTCTTTTTTTTCATTTAAAATGCTTTTCTTGTATCCTCACTGAATGAAAATAGACTATAATGTAATATTTGGGTGTTACCTTGATAATATAATCCTTGAGAGTTGATAATTAAAATAAAAGCAAGGGTTGTTTTCACATGATATTTGGAAAGCAATGTTTTTTAAACTAGATGGTTTTTTCTTTATAACAAAAAGGATGAAATTAGTAATTCTAATTTGACATGTCTGTTTTCATTTCATCACCAACTTACTAATTTAGGTGGAACATTGCAATTTACTTTTTCATTCTCATTCTCAGATATACCAATCTCTTTCTCACTTTTATTTCACGTATTACAGTCCCCGCCATCTAATATATTGGTTAGCCTTCTCCGCATATAACCAAGGTCAAACTCCAACTATCAAAAGTATTTGCTTCATCCACAATCTTTGTTTCATCATTAGTAAAGTCCTTTAACTATTGTTAGATTCTCAATGTTAAATGCCAACTATTGAAATAATGGTATTTTCCCAAATCATGATTAGCCTTTATCAATTCACCATTACATTTTCCCAATATCATATAAGACTTTCACAGGTTCATTCATCAACAGCAGTAGTGCTATGCTGGAATAAGTTTTAACTCACTCAAATGAATCTCATAATCACTCGAGTGTTATAGGACTTGACCCAATCACTCTCTGGTTACCCTCCAGTGCTGGGGATCATTCGAGTGCTTAGTGTCTCACTCAAGTGCTATGCTGGAATAAGATGACTAGAAATCCTAAAATTTACTCAAGTGAATTTCATAATCACTCAAGTGCTGTGAGACTTAACCCGAATCTCTGGTTACCCTCTAGTGCTGGAGAATACTCAAGTGCTTGCTTACAATATCACTCAAGTGATGTTGTTATTTGGCCTTCTTCTTCCACTTGCCAGTTACCTGATAGTGAGGTGAATCACTCGAGTGCTGAAGAGTTTCACTCGAGTGATTTTCCTAACTTATTCATCACTTCTTCTTATCACTCGAGTGTTCTTAACAGTTACCTCGTCTCTTTTTATCCATGTCTTTTAGCACATATATAGAAGATCCTGCAAAACAAGTAACTAGACACTATGATGCTTAAGTTAGCAAACAAGTAACTCCGACCCACTCTCCGACCAACTTAGGCAATGGAGTGTTCGGACTCTCCCTCCTCCTCAAAATCAACCACACCAACTTCTCAACCACTCTCCTCACTTAGTGCGACGAACCCAAGCTCGAGCAACTACACCAATTCAATTATTTGGTCCCACTCATTATCAATGGGATCAAGGATACTTTCAACAACAAATATATCGAAGACTTCATGACAGGAGATGGAGATGAAGAGTCCTAACCTATTTTTCAAGCACAACCGGCCTTATAACACCTCCCTCACTCTTTTCATTTTAAAAGCTGCCAGCATTACTTACTAATTTCTTTTCAATTTGGAAAATTCCAATTCAGGCGCTAGCACTCTGTGAGAATATAAAAATTCATATAACCTTTTTATCTTTTTCCTATTTTAAAGTTCTATTTCAGGGATTTTTTCTTCATAAAATTGGTTTTGCATGTAGTTAAAAAGTAAAATTGCCAAGGGGTGAAAGCAATATTAAAAAGTCAAAAGAATAAATTTATTAAAAGAAATCCAAACACCTCTATAAGCATAGATATTTTTTGGGAGAACTATTATTTATTCTCAAGAAAATAATTTAATAAATAAAAAGTCTTAATGACAAGTGAGTAATATAATTATGTTATTATTTTATGCATTGAAAATTGTCATTACATACTTCTCAGTTATTATTAGACTTTTGGGGTAATTAAATCCCCACTTTAAAACCTCATAGGGATAGATAAATTTCCCTTAGCAATGCTAAATTTTTATTGGAGGTTAAATTAAAATGCGTGCGGAAGATGATTCTGTCATAAAAACACAAAAGACCAAAAATTCTTGGAACTTTGAAATTAAAACAAAAGTCATAATCTTTCAACCATACTGGTTGATGGTCTCGTGATTAATTTTAATCAAAATATAAGCGTTTGGTTGATAGTCTGATAATCCACTCAATTGAAAGAAGTGTGTGTTTGGATAAAATTTTAATAAAACACAATTTTAGCCTTAGCTTCAAAATTGATTTTTTGAGTTTTCAAATACATTCTTAGAAGCAGTGCAGTGTCCCCAAAAGTAGTATAAATTAGTGACGTTGGTTGATTGTTGTCGAAACACGCCTTGTTGTGAGATGTAGGTAAAACCGTAGACAATGTTAAATAGGAGATGACAAGCTCCAGTAGCTGATTGGGATGGCCACTCCTCGTGGTTGGTGTAATATCCCAAATTTTATTTATCAAAATTTTTTATACATTTGCTATATTAAATGGAATAAAATGGAGGGTTTTGGTGCATTTGAAATGGGAAAAAAATTAGAAGTAGAGGTTACATGAAATTTGGCCAAGTTAAAACATAAAAGTTCAATTTTTGTCTTCTTAAAGGCCTAATTTTGTAACCCAAAATGAAGAAGGGAAGAACACAATTCTTAGCGCAATTTATTGTGCAAAATTCGGCCAAGAATAAAAAGAGAAGAAGGAAGACAAAGTTTAACTCAAAAATTGAAGAAATGTAAGGGTAAATGTAATGGTTATTTGGCTAATAAAGCAAGAAGCTTCTTATTTTCTCCAATATTTAGGGCCAAAGTCGGCCAAGATAGAAAGGGAAGAGAGAAAATGAAAACTTGGACCAAAATAAAGCCCAGGGGAAGCATTTGTGGCCAAGTGCAAAAAGAAAAAGCAAAAAGTAAAAACATGTGCAAAAAATTCCATTACACAATTATTATGTTAAGGAGGTTGAAGGTGATATTTTAAAAAGCCATTTAGCTCTTTCAAAGGGCCAAAATTTCGGCCAAATAGAGAGAAGAGAAAGCACAACATTTTGAAGAAGACAAAAAGAAAAACAAGAAACAAGAATTCAAGAAGTAAAATTTGGCAAGTTTGTAAGGAAAATTCACTTGTTCTTGTCGATCTCTAAATCCTTAGAAACCTCTTCTAATCCTCATATCCTTCTTGAAATCACATGAAGCAAGAAGAAAATCAAGGAAAAACAAGAAGGAGAGGGGATGGATGAAGAGGAAGAAGAAAAGAATCAAGAGGTAAATCATGAAACCTTGTCTTACTTATTGATTTATAGTTGTTGTTGGCAACTTGGTTGATTGTTTGGCTTTGTTGTCATGATTTTGTGATTTCGGAGGCATAAACCCTAAGGGGAGGTGCCGTCCAAATTTTGATTAATCATGTAGGAAGTGTAATTAAAGGATTCAAGAAGTGAATGAAGGTGAAAAGAAGGTGTTTTGTTGAATGAAATCATAAAACTCCAATTTTCCCAAATTTCTTGAATTTTGGATAGGGGTATTTCTGTGTTTGGGCTGAAATTTGATGGATTTGATGTTCCTATGGTGTTTAGAATGAAAAATTGTGTAGGGAACATGTGAAAAATGAAGGATGGAAGCTTTAGGGTGTGAAAAAACCATTTTACCCATGAAACCCTAACATATGTGGCTACAAGGGGTAATTTGGGAAATGGAGTGTGATTTTGATAAAATTGAGTCAAAAATGAATTCTACACATAAATTATGTAAGAATATCCTGAGTCATAATTTTTGGTAAAGTAAAGTATTAGCGAGTATATAGAGAATTAGACCGGATTCCTAAGGGTATTTTGGTAATTAGGCATTTTTGGTGGAGATAACCAACTATATGAATTTAGAAATGAGACATAAATGAGTAATAACTCATTTATTATAAATTTGGAATTTTAGGATTTGACATTTGCCTGAGCCGAACCAAAAATCATTAGACCGAGTAGCTAGACAGCTGGAAAGGATTTCAAGTAGCAACTCTATCTTTCATACACTATGTGATTATTTATATGCTTTGTGTTGTCATGTTCTGTGATATGAATTGTTTACTACAAAACCTAGCTGTGGTGTGGGAAAAGCACAAGTACCATCTAGCTCATTTAGGACCCAGCTGAGATGATGAGACAAGTACAGATAGACAGTCATATGTTTCGGAACATTGTATGTGGTCAGTAGGGACAAATAGTCATTTGTTCTTGAACACTGTGAAGTTATGATCAGACATATATATATGTGTAGTACATTTATTCTATTACATAATATGGTACATTGCATGTTTATTTATCACATTTTATATTATTGATTACTAAGATTTGTATGAATCTCACCTCTTTCCAAATATTTAAAAATTTACGCAGTAAGAGATAACGGCCCCAAGGGCAAGGAAACATATACCAACAACTGAAGATCCCAGACCTATCCAGGTAATAGTGTTAGTTATATGTAGTTTTTATGTTATTTTGGGTTTTGTAAATATTACGTACAAACCCTGCGGGGATTCCTCTAATATAATCAAGTACTTTATATCAGTATGTTTATCCTATTTTTGTTCGCCCATGAAACTGCACGTTAATATTCTAATAAATGTCAAAATATTAAGTGGTTTGACAGTTAACACCAGGGCTTTGACCGATAGTGAGAGTGGTGGGGTGGGTGGATGAGGTAGTATTTTTAAAAATAAAAAACCAAGGATATATAGATTATTGGATAACATTTGTAAATTTTAGTTTAGTATCATGATATAAATTGGTGTTAGTGATATTCGAGGAATGAAGTGGGCTTTTAAAGTCATTTTTTTCCTTGAAATTCTTGCAATAAAAAGCCTAAGTCAAATTAGAGAAACTAATTATATGCTTTCCTATTGCAGTCCATTCACAAAGTGGGCGCTTTTTCCGAGTGGATGAAATTAAGGGCTTTGTCATCAACTGATTACCCGCAAGAATTTTCACAAAGTCATAAAAACAACTAAATATTGAAATAAACTCATAGTTGCTACATTTCAAACTAATTGTTGGTCCAAAAAGGATTATTAGGATTCTGCACTAATTGCCTATGAGACTTTTTTTTATTAAATAATTTAAAATACACTTTTAAAAATTAAGGGACTAAAATAAAACATTATGTAAAGTTAAATGAATAATGTACACTTTTGGCTTTAATTTTTTAACTTAATTTATAAGAGGGTAAATTAAAATTAAAGCCATATTGGGAAAAAAAACAACAAAAATTCTTGGAACTTTGAAATTAAAAGAAAAAAGGTCATAATCTCTCAGTCCTATTGGTGGTTGCCTTTATAATTAAAAAATTGGATATAAAATTTGAGGAAAGCACAATTTTGCGCTCGAAATTAACTTATATGACAAACATCAATACATCAAAATATTGATAAGCACTGTTTCGGCAAGTCATTTATGGATTCGACGTATCTTTGGCTACACATATATCACTGTTCATAGGCTCATCATCGATTTCGTTTGGCTACGTGCAAGTTGTTTCATTCAAATATTAAGTTTTGGCTTATCCATTTTGACTGCCCTCTGTGAAAGTAGCCTTTGCCTTCTTTAAATTATATTTCGTCTTTCAAATATCCCATCAAAATCGCCTTTAGTATTCCCTCCCCTCTACTTTCTAACCATTTATTTAGTTATAATAGTCCATTATTGCTGGAAGCAATTGGAGTCTATTGTCACCCTTACTGTACTCAATCATCCCAAGTAAAACATGATCGTTTTAACGTGTTCTTCATAGGGATTGGTGAGTCTGATTTTTTTTTTGTTTTAGTTGTGAATGAATAGAGAATATGTAGAATTCCAAAACTTGAGGAAGAAAATTCAAGATCCACAATTATAGGCGGTGATTTGTATAGTTTGTCTGTGTATTTTTTCTTTGATTAAATAGTGTTAAGTTAGACCTTTAGTAAGGCTCAACTCTATCATTTGTACATATATTGGAAATCTACTAGTGTAAATAAACGTAATTCAGTCTTCCGATTCTCTTCACGGTATCAGAGCTATAGGAGAGAATCAATTCATACCCATCTCCTTTAAGCGCTCTCTGAGTTCTCCACTGTCAGAACCAGTAATTAGCACTCGTTAAGTTGTCGTCCATCACCCTCTGTGTTCTCCATCTCTGTCAGAACCAGTATCGGTTGCTTCCCTCAATCCACACCTTCTACTGCATATTCCAAGGCAGCAGCCCCATTGACAATGGCTGCCAATCCCTCTCGCCATCAACTCTAGCAAGAATGCCATTGATGGCAGAAACGATCGGGTCTACATGGTGACGGACTCTTGCTATCTTCACCGTTGATAGTGAGCTTCTTCCGACTGTCCTACTCTAGCACCGTCGTTAGCACCAAAGGCCAAGTCTCCTGTACTAGCTGTTGCTTCACCATTATCAACCGTGCATGAAGTTGCTCTCTTGATGGCATACCCGAATTCACGTCAGCCCAGTAACTCACGTCATCCTTCTGCACTGTCAACACTAGCAGATAGTTGGCTTTCTCACTCCACGGTGGTGGATCTCTCTCATAGTGTTGCTCTTAGCGATCCTAGATGCTCCTCACTATGACTCTCTCATTGCACCTCTCTCTCTCTCTCTCTCTCTCTCTCTCTCTCGCACACTTTGTAACCCCCTGCCGTAATTATATCCGAAATACGCGATTTAAAGTGAAAAAGAGACCAATAAGAAAGAAAACTATTTCAAAATCCCATCTTCATGGTAGGTTTTTCACAAATACCTTTCAAAATATAATATACCTGGTCTCATATTCAAATCTCGAATACAATTACTATGCGAAGATAAATCACATTTATACCAATATCAGAGTGCACAATATAATCATCCCGGTAATCCAGGGTTTCATATCTTCGCTAAACAATCATAAGGCACATTGGCCCATACAACTCCTCAAAGGGATTACACAAACCTATTCGAATACATACTCAATACTCATCCAAATATACAAATACACATCCGGACTATAATGATAACCAACTACCTAATCTACAACCTGAAGGAAGTCCTCTTCGCACTTGGCTGCTTACTCCATCATCGATCTACTACCCTATCTGAAAGGTTAGTAGGGGAGGGTGAGATCCGAGAGAATCTCAGTAGGAAACAGATACCTATATGCATGTATGATATGTGTTTAATGTAATATCCTAATTTTTGATTAAGGGCAAATCATGATTATTGTGGATAATTATGAATTTAATTTGAATTATTATGTGTTTTATGGTTATTTTAATTAATATGTCATAATTACTGAAAAATTGGAATAATGGAAATATTGGCCATAAGTGGTAATTAATGGAGAAATTAATTACTAACCAAGAGAAAATGAGATGTGTGATTAAAATGGCTAATGGAGAGATTAAAGTAGCTAATTGGTGACTTAATTGGTGTAAGCCAATAGCAAGTTGACATGTGGCAAAAGTGTGTATGGTAAGTGTTGTGGAGAAAAGTCAAAAGGGGGATAAAATATTATTTTCTCTTTCTTCCTCTTTCTCCATTTCGCTGCAGTATGGGGGAGGAAGAATTATCATCATTTCTCATCTTCTCTCACACTCAAACTCTCCTTCTCTCTCTCGTTCACCGTTGTTGAAGGCAAGGGAAAGAAGAAAGCTTGATCTTTGGGTAAGTAAATGCCTTCCTTTGCTCAAACTCCCTTTATTAAAGTTGATCCTTGAGTTAAGAGCAACATTTCTATGGTTGTAGTTTGTCCATTGGTTGTGGTTTGTGACCACACGAAATTTTGGAAAGTGGTGAATCAAGAACTCCCTTTGAGAAAGTTGATAAGGTGAGTGAGACCTATCTATCTATCTATGTTTTATGCCAAATGGATTAACTTGGATTTTATGGAATTCTTGGACCATTTTCGAAAATGAGGGCCATTGAGAGTTTGGTATATGTTTGGTATGGAATTCGTATGTTTGAATGCATTTTTGGATAGATAGATTTGATTGGGTTTGAAATTGTTAAGTTTGGAGAATTTGAGATTTTAGTGTTTAATGTTACCCAAAACTAAAGCATGATAATGGAATAGGATTTTGGTGATTTTGACATTCCCATTGGATTCCTTGAGTGATTTTGTGTGGGAATGAGCTTGGTTATTGATTTTGGGTTCATTAAAATCATTGGGGAAAAGTTGGAAAGTTGTCTGGTTTGAGCTCTGTTTTGTGCAGTCCGTTTCCACGAGCGTTTTGAATGACCAAATGGTATTGGAAAATTATGAAACTTTCAAGTCTTAAAGATCACATCCCAAGCTTCAAAATGGACATATATTTTGTGTCATTTCGTATAGTATTCTGTGAGATATGGTTGTCCAAAGTGTGGGATTGAAACAGAACTCTATTTTGGAGTAGTGTTTAGTTTTTGGTGATTCTGTATTTGTGTAGTGATTTCCAGTGATGGGTTATATTTTTCCTTGAAATAGGACTTATATAATTTTTATTTGGCTTTGGAATCACCTTGTTTCAATTTTTCTACAATTAGTTATGGTTTTTCGAAGTTCAGCCAAGAGTCAGGAAATTTCTTTACCGCGGCCCATGAGTGGCTGGCCGCGGCCCAAGACTTTCTGGCCTGATTCTGGCCGCGGCCCATGGGTGGCTGGCTGCGGCCCACGGCCTTCTGACCATATTTGGGCCGCGGCCCAAGGAAGGGCTGGCCGCGGCCAACCCCTGTGTTCCAGCGCTTTATGTTTTCGAAAGGAGATCTTTAACCTATTGTTTCCCAACCTTTTAGAGCTTTTATTAGAGGCATTTGTGGCCTCTTAAGGGTCAAGTATGATAACCAAAATTAAGTGTTTCAAGTTAATTAAGTCTTGGAATAAAATGTAACTCTTCGTCCCTAATCATGATTCTAGGATACGACATTTGCCCTAAGCGGGAGAGACCGGTGCCGGAGTACGCCCGAAAGGATCAAGGTAGTGACTCTTCTCTCATATTATGTATGATGTTTTGGCATGCATAACTTATCGTTGAATTTGTGAAATGTGTGCCATGGTTCATTACGGCGTGAGCAGGTTAGCGTGAGCCGTGTAGGGATTGACGGTGGTCATCTCTAGGTCGGCCGTTGAACTGCCATCGTAATCGACTTGGATATTGTGAATCTGACCCGTGGGGCGGCGTTTGTGAATCCAGCTGTGGGCTGTGTGTATCTTGCCTGTATGGCTTGTGTATGAAATGCATTATATGAATCCTAGATGTGGTGAAATGTATTGTGTGGATTGCTGTGATGCAATGCAACGTGAGCAATTCAGCGTGAGCAATCGTAAGGGATGATATGTGTCATACTAACCATTGCCGTTCTAACTGCCGTTGTAGTTGCTTGTTGTGGTTAATGATTTGCTTACATGCATTATTATTGTACATTATATGATTGATTTGTTACTACGGGGATTCCTTAGAATCTCACTCTCCCAAAAAAAACCATGTTTTAGACAGGGCAGAAGGATCAAAGGGAAAGCGGGCGACGAAGAGTGGATAGAGCTCTGATTTAGATGTATATTTTGGGTTATTGGTTATCATGTATATCTTTTGGATATTTTTGGGAAACAATTATGTATATTGGGATTGGTAGTATAGTTTTGTGTAATCCCCAAGTTAAGGGTAATGAATTGTGGGCTTTGTGCCTTTGTAAATCCCTTATTTAATGAATGGAACCCGAGTGTGTCGGGAATTTGCACTATACTCTGATATTTGTGAATGAAATCAACTTGTACAGCCATTTAGTATTGAAATTTGAATATGAGACCGTCATGAACAGATTTTGTAAAAGTTTTTGTAAGCCGTGATTTTGGGAAGTTTGATTTTGCTTAAGTCCCAAAATCATTTATGATCTCTAATTCTACATCAATTACGTGTTTATGAACTAAATCTCGGCCTTAAGCGTGAAGGGGGTTACATTTAATGCATGACATGCTTGCAATACATAACTCATGTTCACACAATGACATATCTGTGTGCTCAATGTTTCAACAACATACTCATGGCCATAGCATAACTAGAAACAGAGCTACAATCATTCCTACATGTTTCACATAATCCAGCAAAGCAATACATGCATCAATACACAAACACAAATATCAAAGCATGCAAGAGAAGTAAGTTCCCTACACTTGTTCTTTCCACGTAAGCTCCAGCATCGCTTACTCACGATCAGAACGAATATCAAACCACGTTCAGGGTGAACATCAACCCTATAATCAAAGCAAGGACATAGGGTCAATCTAAATTCCAAATCTTTACTTCCATATTACTTAAGGTTGGTTATCATTCACACCCTTTAGGTGGCTATAATAAGCTCAACGAAAGCCTAAAGGATTGGGACGTACTAGATTGGAAATCACCTTTGAAAATCACCAAGTACTGAAATTGGGGGTTGGCTGCAGCCAAGAACCCTCTGGCTGCAGCCAAAACGCGCACAGAAGGTTTCTGGCTGCAGCCAAGAATTTCTGGCTACGGCCAAAACGTGCATAGAAACTTTTGCGCTGCAGCCAGGATTTTCTGCTACAGCCAAGGCAACTTAGGAAATTCATAACTAATTCCAAAAAAATAGAAATGAGGTGATTCCAAAGCCAAATGAAATCTATTTAAGTCCTCTTCATAGAAAAAATATGAGCCATTACTGGAAATCACCACAAAAATACAGAATTCCCCAAAATCCACTCCTGTTCCAGAATCAAACCCAGTTTCAACCTCAAACTTTGGGCAAACATAAATCCCAGTTCACAAATCTAAATGACACAATTTATATGTCCATTTTGAAGCTTTGGATGTGATCTTCAAGACTGGAAAGTTTCAGAATTTTCTAACATCATTTGCCCATTCAAAACAGCAACACAAGCAGATTGTCCAGAACAGAGTTTCAAAAGACAGAATTCCAGTTTTGCAATTTGGCTTCCAATGGTTCCATTTTCATACCAAACATCATTCCCACACAAATTTTCACAAGGAATCCATTGAAAACACCAAAACAACCAAATTCACATTATATTAACATGTTTTACCAACATTCACAACATGTCATCACAAATCACAACACAAATACCACATTGCCATTCTTTTCATTCCAAGTTCTCAAACCAATTCCAATGACATCAAAAAACACTATGGCATCAATTTAACAACAATTCACCATTTTCAACACAAAACACATGACAATTCATGCAATTCACAATTCTACCAAAATCAGGGCAAAATTCACAATTCACAAAACTCATCCACAAATCACAAAACTTAGATCAAAAGGCTTCAAATACTCACCTCTTCCTCTTTCCCAAACCAATTCTTTGATTTTTCATCTTTCCAAATTTCCTCAAGCCATCAAACACCTCCAATCAAGAATCTAAAACCATAGAAATGAAGCTCTCATCACTATGAACAACTTTTATAGAAGGTGATTAGAGCATTAGAGGACATTAAGCCAACCAAAAAATCACCTTTTGATTTCTCTTTCTTCCCTTGCCTTGGACGACCATGGAAGCTTTGGGTGAGAGAGAAAGAGATCAGATTTTGGAGTTCAAAGGCCCCCAAAACCGACCTAAAAGGGAGAGGAAAGAGGGAAGAGGTGTTGACACTTTTGACCAATCCAAGGGCTTACATTGTGCCAAGTGTCAAGATCTTGTCACACCTCCATGAGCTCACCAAGGCACACATACATGGGATTCCACCCCTTGATCTCTTGCACAAATCAATCCTAACCATTGATCTTGAATTTACCAATGAGTTTCCTCTTCGGTAACCGACCAATCGGTCAGTAACTTTACCGTTTTGCCCCTGATTATGGCAATCCACTTAGAATCACCATCAAAATCATTTTCTCATTCATTTACACCTTACATACGCCCTCCCCCTTATTTTCATTCAATTTAGATGTTAATCCATAATTGAACTCAAATACAGGGTTTCGGCGCTGCTCACAACACATACGAATCACATCGGGTGCCAAATCACACCATAATCTCCAAAAGAGTTTATTCATCACTAACCACATCTACTTTTGGAGTCATTATCTCTTAATCACAATTTAGGATCCTACTAAACCAGGGCTTAGCGGTCCACTAATTTCAGGCTTATTCTCTAGCCTAAAGTCTCAGAATTCGGGGTATTACACACTTAGTCTGATTTGGCTCGTTCTATGTGTGATTGAGTAAAAGAGAGCGAGAAACTTTACTGAGTGCGATTACTGAGTTTTACAAAAAAAAAAGGCAGGCACTATTTCGTCTGTGATTGGTTAGTGGTTACTATTCACAGTTACTATTCAAAGTACCAGCGACTATTGTAACTTGTTTCCTCATTTCTAGATTGGTCAATATGTCTACAGTTTCTGATGCCTCTTCCTCCGTGCCACGATCTAGTTCTAATGACATCTCTACCGTTCGGTCTACAAAACAAAGAGGTTCTAAAGGTCGTCCATTTTGTGTTCATTGCAAGAAACAGGGGCACACAAAGGACACTTGTTAGAACCTCCATGGCAAACCTATTGACTGGAAGCTAGAAAAAGGGAAAGAAAGAGGTTAAGTGGATGAAGCTTTCAAGGAATCCTAAAGTGACCAACTACACAAAAACAAGGAAATGTGTATGACAAAGGCCACTGCCATAGTAGTCAGGAGAGGTAATTTCTTTCAAGCCATGGCTTTGATAAAAGAATTATGTACAGGGAATTGTTGGATTGTTGACTCAGGTGCCTCGAATCATATGACTAACAATAAAGCTCTCTTCTCATCATATATTCCTATCACCAAAAGAGTGACTATGCGAATTACTGATGACTCTGAGTCTGTTGTAGCTTGATTGGTTCCATCAAAATCTTAACTGCACTTACTCTTCACTCTATATTACATGTTCCAAATCTGAAGTATAAATTACTATATGTGAGTAAATTAGCTAACGATGAACATTGTCAAGTTAACTTCTTTGCTACTCATTGTATTTTTTAGGATCTGCTGACGGGAACATCGATTAGTAGCGCAAAAGAGCTTGATAGTCTCTATTACCTTGATAAAAGTGATAGTCATCGAAATAAATCTTGCAATAAAGTGTCTCTCCCTAATATTGGTAACTTGGAGTTATGGCACAAACATTTAGGTCATCCAAATTTAAATTAGATGTCTCAAATGTTCCTATCCCTTATTCCTCATAAAATCACCTCTGCTTTTCATTATGATTCATGTGAAATGGCTTAGCATCATCATATTTCATTTTCAAAAATCTCATACCAAGTATCAAAACCTTTTTCTATTATTCACAAAGACTTATGAGGACCATCCCGTACACCAAGCTGATAAAAAACAAAATGGTTCATCACATCCATCGATAACCATACACGTGTCAGTTGGGTCTACTTGTTGAAGGTTAAAACAGAGGTGTATCAAACATTTCTTAACTTCCACAATATGATCCAAACCCAATTCCAAACCCAAATCTAGATCCTACACACCGATAACGGGACTGAATACTTCAATCAGGCCATGTCTACCTTCCTAATCGAAAATGACATTGTTCACAAAAGTACTTGTCCTAATACACCTCAACAAAATGGTATTGCTGAATGAAAGAATCACCATATTCTTGAGACTGCCAGAGCCATCATATTTAGTAGTAATGTTCCTAAATATCATTGGGATGATGTTGTCCTTACTGCTACATTCCCCATTAACCAAATGCCAAGCCAACCACTGTCTTACAAAACGTCACTTCAACTCCTCCACAAATACTATAACTTCCCATACCTCGAAAACACTCTGACACTCCAGGTGTTTGCCTGCACATCATACGTTCACCTCCATCATACCAACAAACTTGACCCTAAAGCCCTTCAGTGTATCTTCCTTGGTTACTTTCATTCCCAAAAAGGGTATAAGTGTTATGATCCGGTTTCCAAACATTTATTTGTCACCTATGATGTCACCTTTCTTGAAAATACACCCTATTATGCCTTGTCTGCAATTCAGGGGAAGAGAGATAGTGAATTTCAGAAAAAAGAAACACCACAAGATGACCAGACAGTCACAATTTATATACCTACCCACACAAAACCTACTCCTAGTACCTCTGATACTTTTGATAACAACCTTGATATCCCTGATCATCCTAATAACCTTGATAACTCTAATAATGTGCCAAATTTAGGGGGAGACACAAATATGTGGGTTAATACCTATATAAGGCGACACAAAAGAGGTAATGAGCCATAAGTTATTAGCACTCACCAGGAGTCGGTACCAGAGGCATGTCTAGGAGAAACATAAGGTTCTGATCTTAATCTTCCTATTGTAGTATGAAAACAACCGAGACAACCAAAATCATGCACTAGATATCCAATTGAGAAATTTGTCTCCTATAAGGCCTTTTCATCTAAATACAATGCATTTGTATCTCATCTTGATAGAATCAAGATACTAGATGCTATTGATGAGGCTGTGGCTATACCTGAGTAGAGACAAGCTATCTTGGAGGAAATGGAAGCTCTCAAGCTTAATAAGACATAGGATGTAGTAGATATGTAACCCCCTGCCGTAATTAATATCCGGATTATGCAATTAACGTGAAATAGAGACCAATAAGACAAAACATCATTCTTAAACCCATCAACCTGACGGGGTTTTCACAATTACATTTCGAAATTATTAAAAACACGGGCTCACATTCACACTCCGAATATAATTACTATGCGAAGATAAATTACATTTACACAATTATCAGAGTACGCAATATAAATTCCCGACAATCACGGGATCATATCTTCGCTCAATAATCATAGGGCATAATAGCCCATTCAACTCCACCAATAGGGATTACACAACTTACACGAATACATACTCCAGTACTGATCCATACAATCAAATACACAATCCCAATAACGAATTGATAACCAACTACTAAATTCTCACCCAGAAATGAGTCCTCTTTGTCCTTGGATGCTTGCTCATCCTCAATCTTCCTTCCCTGCCTAAAATGTTTATGGGGAGGGTGAGATTCTGGGGAATCTCAGTAGGAAACAGGTACCAATATGCATGCAAGACAAGTATTTAATGCATGACATGCTTGCATCACAATAACTCATGTTCACATAATGATATCCGCATGCTCAATGTTCACATAACATACTCATGGCCATAGCAGAACTAGAAACAGAGCTACAATCATTCTCATATGTTTCACATAATCATGCAAAGCAATAGCATGCATCAATACACAAATACAATTATCAATACATGCAGGAGAGGTAAGTTCCCTACACTCTTTCCACGTAAGCTCCTGCTCCGGCTGCTCACGTTCAAGGAACTCGTCAAATCCTATAACCGAAATCAAGGACATAGGATTAATCCCTTTTCCAATTCCTTTACTTTTAGACACTCAAGTTGGTTATCATTATTGCCCTTTAAGTGCCCTCAAACACCTCAATCTATAGCTCTAAAGGGTTGGGAGACTATCCCCAAAGATCCCCTTTTGAACACTCAATCCTGATATTTTCCACTGCCTCACTCGAGCACGGAAGCTCTCACTCGAGCACAAGTACGGACATCACTCGAGCACAAATGCTCTCACTTGAGCATTGGTACGGACAACACCCGAGCACAAGAGAAAGTGAGACCGCGAGCACTTGCCCGAGAGCACAAACCCACTCCAGAAGCACAAGCTCACTCGAAGCACAAGTGGCTCACTCGAGCACGCTGCCCATACCCGCGAGCATAAGAGAAAGTGAGACCGCGAGTGAGCACCCGAGAGCACAACTCTCACTTTCAGGAACTGGCTCACTCGAGCACAAATCCTCACTCGAGCACACACCTCCCACCCGCGAGTGAGAAGGCACACTTCTTGCCCCTTGCCCGCGAGTGAAGACCAGAAAGCAACCCTTCACTCTGGACTCCCACTATCACTCGAGCAGGCCATGCTCTCCCTCGAGCATGTTCTTCCCTCACTCGAGCACAAAGCGATGTGCTCGAGCATCGCTCATAAATCCCAGATGCACTCGAAGCAAAACAAGGGAAAACTCACCCAGCACTCGAGCAGAGTTCATCCCTGCTCGGGTGACATTCATCCCTCACTCGAGCACACCCCTGTCTGCTCGAGTTACTCTATCAGATTCCAGAAAACGCAGCAAACATACCACATTTTCCTACCACTTGCCCAAATGATCCAAATGGATCCAAAACCTCTACCAAAGCTACTCCCACACAAAATCACTCACTGAATTCAATGGAATCAACAGAATTACCAAAATTCCATTCCATTAACAAGCTTTGGTCTAGGGCAATATAATCATCCATTTCTAAATCAACAACCTCACACATTTCAATCCCAAATCCATTCTATCTATACAAAACTCATACCATTATACCATTTCTATAACCATAACATGCCAAACTACCCATTGACCCATATTTTCGAAATTAGGGCAATAATTCCAGAAATTCCAAACATAATCATTTGGCATGAAACATAGATAGAAGGATTGGTTTCACATACCTTATCAACTTTCTCAAAGACACTCTTTGATTCTCCACACTTCATATTTTCGTGATCTTCAAATCACTACCAATAGAGAAGCTACAACCATCAAATTAAACCTCTCAACTCAAGGATTAACATTGGAGAAGAGAGTTTGAGCTAAAGAGGCCATTTGCTTACCTCAAAATCCAGATTTTCCTTTCTCTTTCCCAAGCTCCATGGCTTCCGCACAAGAGAGAGAAACCGAGAGGGAGAAGAGAAGAGAGGAGATGGAGATGATGATGATGTGTCATCACTTATGCCTCATCCAAGGGCCCACACTTTGCCACTTGTCACCATCTCACTTTAACTCTCATGGGCTCACATGCACACACATACACATGATCATGCCCCTTACTCAATTACACAAATAAATCCTAGCCATTGATCTTGGAATTACCAATGAGTTTCCTCCTCGGTAACCGATCAACTGGTCGGTAACTTTACCGTTTTGCCCCTGTTTATGGAAATTCACTTAGAATTACCATAAATTCATTTTCATATTTCTTAATCACAATTTGGACTCTTGCTAAACCAGGGCTTAGCAGTCCACTAATCTCAGGCTTAATCTCTAAGCTCAAGTATTAAAATTCGGGATATTACAAGATATACCGCAAGGGAAGAAGCCTGTTAGGTGCAAATGGGTATTCACTCCTAAGTATAAAGCAGATGGAACTCTTGAGAAATACAAAGCTAGATTGGTTGTAAAAGGCTTTATACAAGTATATAGGGAAGATTACACTGAAACATTTGCTCCAGTAGTCAAGTTAAATACCATTAGAATTCTCTTATCTATTATGGTAAATTTAGATTAGAATCTACACCAACTCGATGTAAAGAATGCCTTCCTCAATAGAAAACTCAAGGAAGAGGTGTGTATGAAGTTACCGCCAAGGTTCCTAGGAAAAAAAAGGTAACCAAGTCTGCAAGCTAAAGAGATCGTTATACGGGTTAAAACAATCTCCGCGTGCTTGGTTTGATAGATTCACTCGGGTTCTCAAGAGACACGGATACACTTAAGGGCAGAGTGATCATACCTTGTTCTTTAAAAATCATAAGGGTAAGATGGTTGTTCTAGTAGTATATGTTGATGATATAGTCCTTACTAGAGATGATGAGGTAGAGATCAATCAAATTAAGAGAGCCCTCATAAGAGAATTCCAAACCAAAGACCTTGGAGAAATGAAATACTTTCTTGGAATAGAAGTTGCCCGATCTAAGGGCGGAATCTATATCTCCTAAAGGAAATATGTATTAGATCTTTTGAAAGAAATAGGAATGACAGACTACAGATATAGCGACACACCTATATGGGTTGACAAGAAAGATGAAGGATTAGATCCCGGTAAGGCTATAGATATAGGGAACTATTAACGGATGGTACGTAAACTAATATACCTGTCTCATTCCAGACCGGATAGTGCATTTACAGTAAGTGTAGTTAGCCAGCATTCTCATAATCCTAAATAAAAACATTTAAATGAAGTCCACAGGATCCTTCGTTATTTGAAAGGATCTCTAAGACGTGGCTTGTTGTTTAAGAAAAATGACAAATGAATTGTAGATTTATTTACAGATGATGATTGGGCAGGTGATCGAGATGACAGGAAATCCACATCTAGATATTGTACGTATGTGTGGGGTAGCCTGTAACATGGAGAAGTAAAAATTAAAGTGTAGTTGCGAGAAGTAGTGCTGAAGCTGAATACAAGGCTATAGCACTGGGAATCTATGAAGGCATATGGATAAAGCGTGTTCTTGAAGACTTGAGGAAGTCCATAAATCTACCAATCAAGGTCTATTGCGATAACATGGCTGCAATCAACATTGCTCATAATCCAGTTCAACATGATAGAACTAAACATGTTGAGATAGACAGACATTTTATAAGGGAAAAAGTTGATGAGGGTATTATTGATCTGAGATATATTCCTTCTAAAGAATAGACCGTAGACATCCTCACCAAAGGACTGCCTAAGGATAGGTTTGAGTATCTGATTGGCAAGTTGAACTTGATTGATATCTACCGTCCAACTTGAGGGAGGGTGTAGAATTCCAAAACTTGAGGAAGAAAATTCAAGATCTACAATTATAGGCGGTGATTTGTATAGTTTGTCTGTGTATTTTTTCCTTGATTAAACAATTTAAGTTAGACCTTTAGTAAGGCTCGACTCTATCATTTATGTATATATAGTTAAACTTCCAATGTAAATAAATGCAATTTAGTATTCTGATTCTCTTCAGGATATGTTTTCTTCCCTTCTTCTTTATAGGGGAATCACCGTGCACACCAACTTTGCTACGCAACAAATGGAGTATTGCATACCTTCTTTATTACACAATTCAAGAAACAATTTCTTTTCCTTTTCCATTTGTATTGCTTCAAGTTACACCTATGGTTGTATCGTAATCTACTTATCTACTTTTCTTTATGTAAGTTTAACCATCCTAATTGTAATGACTTGGAATTTTATTCATCAAACATCCAAAGTGATGAATTTTATTTTCATGTATCATTTTTTTCCAACTAAAGAGTGATAATTTATGTAGTTCTTTTTTTTGCATCTCCCTATGTTTGGTTTTCATAATATTTTTTTCCCAAATCCCTTTGTAATAGTTTTTAAGTCCTCTTTTTTTTTGGTTGAAAATGCTTTTCTTGTGTCCCTACGGATCGAAAATAGACTATAATGTAAAATTTGGGTGTTACCTTGATAAGATAATCCTTGAGAGTTGGTAATTAAAATAAAAGCAAGGTTTGTTTTCACATTATATTTGGAAAGCAATATTTGTTTTAATTGGACAGTTTTTTCTTTATAACAAAAAGGATAAAATTGCTAATTCCGATTTGACATGTCTATTTTCATTTCATCACCAACTTACTAATTTAGGTGGAACATTGCAGTTTACTTTTTCATTCTCATTCTCAGACATACCAATCTCTTTTTCACTTTTCATTTAACATATTACAGTCCCCACCATCCAATATATTGGTTGGCCTTCTCCACATATAACCAAGGTCAAACTCCAACTATCAAAAGTATTTCGTTCATCCACAATCTTTGTTACATTATTAGTAAAGTCCTTTAACTATTGTTAGAGTATCAATGTTAAACGCCAACTATTGAAATAATGGTATTATCCTTTATATAAACCTTTATCTCCCCCAATAAAACATGTATTCTTAACTATACATTTTAGGCTCAATAATGGCCTTTACTCAGTTGTAATAATCTTCCTCCTTTAATGTGTGAACACAACTTACTCCTCCTGCAAATCATTCAAAGTCTCTAAGTACATCAAAACATAGCAAGGCAACAGTAAAGTAATAGGAAAAAAAACATATCTCAATATTGTTATCAATGTCTAACGACACATATCTCAATGTCTCATAGTTACTTTTTTATTTCATTCATTGGTATAATAAAACTATCTTATTGTAAATGATTACTTTTATTTTCATGTGGTTGTTTTGTTTTTATTTAGTATAAGGCAGTTTCATTTCAGGCGTGACTAATGGCCTTACCTTCTTCAAATTATTTGCTTTAATGGCAAATTTTTGTGTGTTTTATCATTTTTAGAATCTGCCACTTTGTTTTATCAGAATTTTATTATATATTCTTAATTTTGTTTTGTCTTACTTTTGATTGATTATGGTTTGCACTACAATACTTTTCCCATTTACTCTTACTATTGCCTTTTGCTATCTAGCTGCATTGATGGAAATGGTTACTGTGGATTGTCATTCATATGTCTCCTTATATGTTACCCTAAAACATTTGTACTTTTTCAAGTCAAATATACAAGTCAAATACAAGAATATCCATACTAAAAACCTGTTACCTGTTCACATTACTTTTGCAGGTCCCTCAACCTTCTTATGTTGCATCATGTATAAACATGCTTATTCTAAAGGAACTATTCAACCTTACGCTTTCGGACCATGTCTATATCAACCACCTCAATCTCATATGCTGCTAAGCTCATACTTTTGAAATTAAGAACATCAACTTTTCTTTTATGTTTTACTTTACATTTGTTTTTATTCTTCATTAGGTAACATTGATTGGTCATGACTTTTAAAATTAACCATAACAAATTAGTCCCTTAAATGTTAATTTGCAGCATGCTTTTTCTTTTCTAGCCCCTGCCACTATCCTTTTATGCTTTTTATCATTGTTTTTATCAATCCATAATCTTGCAAGTTATTCCACGTTCTGCATATCCCCTACTTTTATCCCTTCCCTTTTCTCTTTGATTTCTCGATCTATCACTTTAAAGAATAACTTTTGTTTGTCTTTGATTGTTGGTTTTGCTATGTTAAACAAAAGCATATTGCTATTCTGCTAAAGTCTATAATTCCATGCACGTAGAACTATATTTCACTAGCATATCCTACCATTAACTATCCTTTTACAAGTTCATACAATAATCAAAGTGTTTTACTTCATTATGTCTGCTTATTCGCTTCTTTTACCGGTGCTTACATTTTTCTAAACCCATGCTTTTCTGTTTCTCATTTTATTTCCTTCTAATCATACTTATCATTTTGTACATTAGCAGCATATAGGATCCTTCTCATGTCCACAACAGACATGTCTTATATTCAGCATTCTTCCCATATTTATTACATACAGTGAGCTATCTAGGTATAACATCATTAGGTATGTCAATTAGAAACAAAATTACACATTCCATATACTATTTTCATGATGATGATAAACCCATAAGTCTTTGCATCATATTTATTTGACCGCCATCATTATTTTTTCAGGTTAGTTTCCCTCCTACACCCCATTAGGATGCAGATCCTAACACAACATAGTACAAGCCCTATGGTACTCCTTTGACCATTTCCCTTTTATTCAGGCATATCAACAATTGCTTCCTTCTTGGTTCCTTCCATTCCAAGCTTAGTCTTTCTCTATCCAATAGGGACACTATAGCTTATAATTGCTATTAACTTTATCTTTTTCTGCCTTTTCATAGCTGTTCCACCATTTTGACCATCCTTAATATTGTAGACTGAAGATACAGTATTCCTTTATCTTCTTTGACTAAGTTCTTGCATTTAGGGCATATCTCATATCTCATATGTAATTACTTATTACTTATCACTGAATAATTAATACTTAATACTGGATTACGGAATTCCTCAATTAATGCATTACTGAATTTACTGAATTACTTCAGTACTTAAACATTGAATGAATACTAAATGCTCAATTTCAAAAATTCTAAATTGAAATTTTCCAATTTAAATGTTGAGCCAACTTTTCAAGCCGTCCTTTCAGTTTTCTAGCCATTATTTCCTCTTCATCCCTATAAGTCTCATTCATAGAATAGACATGAACCCTTCCGAATCAAGATGCCATTTTGCATATAGAGGAGAAAATTCCCAATCACACTCTCATTAGCTATGACCATTAACAAAAGTCAAAGACAATCTTTGCGTCATGTGGGTTTATATCTTTTAAAACATGTATTTACACATGGTCAACTTTATGTTGCATTGTCTAGAGTGTAGAGCATGAAAGGTTTGAAGATTTTATTGGGAGACAATGAAGCTGGAGGGAGACTAATAGCAAAAAATATGGTTTACAAGGAGGTTTTTTGGAATGTAGATGTAATGTCATAGTGTGTTGTCCCTCATTTATTTTAACTGCTGTAATAATGTGTTTGTGTGTTTTTTTTCTTTTACATGTTGGCAAGCTAGATAAAATTTCTACTGCTACGTACTTTATATCCCATTGCATGGACATTATTGTTTGACCAACTGAGCTTTTTATTTTTTTATGAAATGATCAGTTGTGACTTAATTATCTTAAGATCCCCGTGAGTATTTTGTTTAGTCGAAGTACCTATGCAGCGCACGAGTAGCACATGCTTCTTTCACTAAAAAAATATGGATTGCTCTATACTTGTTTGAAATATTAGAAAATTTGAAATAAATAATTTAAAATCTATCCTTGCCTATCAATATTCTATCACCTTATAAAATTAAAAGCATTAAATAACTAATCTAAAGATGTAGGAAGCATAACACACATTCAAGCAAATCCAGTTCTTGCAGTCAAAAGAAGTGCATCAATTAAACCAGAACTATACTCTAAAAGGCATCTCTAATATAGAAGCTACTTGGATTCAAAGATAGAAAATGTTCCATTAATGACATATATGTTCTATTAGAACCCAAACTCAAATTATAAAAGACAAAATATAACGTAGAAGGATAAATCTGGCGAGGTCAGTATCTAACTCAACTTTTATTTTTTCAATAGCCGGTAAAGGATTTCGGGCGTACCTGGAATCCGTTGACTCGCTAAGTACCTACACGAGATCAAAGCACCGATATAGACTCTGATCACGTTCATACAATAGATTCACTATTGGAGAGAAAAGAGTCAGAGAGAGAAGTTTTTCTATGGAAGTTTCTCTATCAGTGTGTTTTCAACTGACCCACACAAATTGATTATAATCCCATATATACCTATGGACAGTTAATCTAATTTGAATTTTAAATCATAAAGATAAAATTCTTCCTCTACACCTATATTTGTCTATATTTACATATCAACCCCTTTTGTATTGGGCTTGGGCCATAATCTACCAAGGGTAGACTAGGTATATTCCAATATCTCCCACTCACACTTGGTGGATTAGATGTTATGGGTCAAGTCTCTTTCTCTTCCATCCTTCTTTCATACTAGGCGCTCTACTGTAATAGTATGGGCATGATGTCTCCATTTAGGTATCTTGTACTAGAAATCCCTTTCACAGAGACCAGTACAAAACAACCCTATAGTACAGCTTAATCATATTAATATAATGCCTCCGATGTCTTAGATTTTAACCCATATACACTTTCTTTATGGCCAATCTAATCCCTCTTAAGTCAAGATAAAACTCAGATTGCCTTTCTTATATGCATAGTGTCTACACTTATAAAATTACCCAAGTAACATCATAAAGGACTGGTCTTAGATGTTAGTTCTCATATGTTTTGATGATAACAAAGATTGGACTAATGATAAAAGAGGATATGATAACAAATGAATTTGAACAAAGTAAATAAATGGCAGACAAAGCATTACTTGAAGTAAGTACTGGAGTAATGAAGAAGATTTGAGAGAAAGAGCAAAGGAAGAATATCACTGGCAGTTTTTATTTATGTTTACTCGAGTGACCACTCGAGTAAGAAACACTGTTACTTGAGTAGGTACTCGAGTAAGGTTGAAAGAAAATGTTTTCGGAGGCATTGCCAAAATTTGGAAGAAGTTACTCGAGTAGTCACTCGAGTAATCTGCAAAGTTATATGAACCATTACTCGAGTAGCCACTCGAGTAACACATAAGAAAAGGCATTACTCGAGTAGCCACTCGAGTAACCAGGTCAAAAATCTTCTAGTAGCTCTCGGCCAAGAATTGCAACAATTTACTCGAGTAACCATTCAAGTAACCAGGTGAGAAAAAGGCTTTACTCGAGGGAGCACTCAATTAATATGTAGAGTTATTTGAAGCATTACTTGAGGGGTCACTCGAGTAATCAGGTAGGCAAAATATCGGCCAAGATTTGAATGATATTACTCTAGGGAGTAATAGAGTAATCTGCACACTTATTTGAAATTTACTCGAGGGCTCACTTGAGTAACTTGTGAAGAAAAGACATGGCCACTCGAGTAATCAGCTTACTGGAGGGAGCACCCGAGTAACTTGCGAGGAAAAGACATGGCCACTCGAGTAAACTGGTATTTCCAAGTTATGTGATTTATCTTACTCTATGTCTTACCCGAGTAATGTCTTATAAAAAATGTTGAATTACTCACTGCCATATTTTTGATATGTTTACCCGAGGGACTACTCGAGTAATGAGGATGATCACTTGAGTAACCACTAGAGTAAGGCAGTCCAGAAATCATTTTTTAATTGAATGTTTATTGATTTGTTATCTATATAATTAACTCTTCATTGTACTAATATCCTAAGTACATTTACAAAGAAACAGTGAAGAGATCATGCTAGGAGTGAAAAGTCAAATAAAAGTCCTAACGTTCACCTACCGCTACCTACCGCAAATGGATAGTTTTCAAATTTGAAGAATGGTCAACCGTTGCTGCGTGACTCTAACGGACATGTTTGAATTGCTTCTAACGGACACTACAAATCATCTATATATATGAAGCATTCAAAGAGCATACAACAACGACTGAGAACACACGAACATACACTGATCAACACACTCTTAGTACTTTGTTTTCTTATACTCATTCATTGTACTTCAGTGATTATATATTTGCTCTATGAGAGAGTTTTTCATTACAAACTTGATATTTGTTATTGAGACAACTTAAGGTTGTGAAACCTTGAGTTGGGGATTTGATTACAACATGTAAGGGGGAGCGAGTGTCCAGGTGAAGGAACTTGCTATGTACTGAGGCGCCAAGAACCCACAAATCTTGGGGAATATAATGAAACTCCCAAAGATGCTCTGAGGATTGGATGTAGGTCAAAGTGGTTGTGGCCAAACCAGTATAACTCCCAGTGTACACTTCAATGATATTTCTCTTTGCTCTTAACTGCTTTAAATATTCTGTCAATTTTCTTATATGCAACGAAATTTCTGGTATCACCCAATTCACCCCCTCTTGGGTGAAACACTTGCACTAACATTAAACACAAGCATAAGTGTGTATATTTCAAGTAATCTTTCTTTCGCCCATATATCATTTCAATATGAATCAACCGCTTTCTTAAAATAATTTTTTTAGATCGTATCGATCATGATCATAGGAAAAATGCTAAAGTAGCAGACGTCAAAACATATCTCCATAATATTGTCAAAGTTAGAGGACATCATGAAAGGGTTAACCTTTCTAAGACTTATACAACAATGAAGTAGGGATCTTTTCACTTGCTTCCCGCTTGCAGTTCTCTAGCACATGCGGTATAAATCGTATGCTACAGTGTTACTCTTATACTATAAGAGTGTACATCATTTTAATCTTACCATTAACACCGTACAAACTTAAGTTTAAACATGCACAATATTTAAACCAAAATTCTTTAGCTTTACTCATATGATGTCGATTTGAAGAATTTGTTGTCTGGCTACAGATATCATGGACACGGGTTTCCATAATTCGATCCATATTTATAATTATAGATCTTATCCTGACTGAATGTACTACTAAGTTAAGGCAACATTTAGTTCTGTGTTTCTTCTCTACCATATTAGCTCTCTCACTGCTTTACTGATGAACACATATGCCTTATTTGCACACTCCTTCGAGTGTTAAAGGTGGTTGCTTGTGTGAGAAAGCCGACCTCATCAACCTGTACGACATACTAGACATTGTATACTTTTGCATACACATGTAAAACCATAATGTAGTATCTATGCTTTACTTCCTATGCATGCCAAAGGACTCATTATACTCTTCATGTATTTCCTTGGCCACCTGCTTAGTTAGGGGACTTTGCATAGGAATGTGTTGTTCAACAACACTTTTATGTACTATAATATTTCTAATAAGAATCACATTTTGGTGTTTAGTCTTGATATGATACTTAGGGTCTTTTCCTTAGGCAATGCTTGTAGTGTTTTCACAATACATTAACACTAGATTTAAATTTTCACTTTCAAATCATAGATGTTTTTCCAAACATCATCAGCCATATAGCCACACATACTGACATAGTACATTAATAAGTGCATGATCATTATATGCCCTAAAAAGTATCTCAAGACCTTTTGTGAAGACATTCTATGTCTCTTACAATGGTTAGACTAGTACCAACTTACAAGTCTTATCACAAAATAGATATCCAGTCTTGTACATATCATTGTGTACATAAGACTACTAACAGCATTTGTACGGAAAAATTTTTCCATTTTCTGTGTTGATTTAGTTCAGGGATAGATATCAATATTCAAAATCATTACTGAAGCTACTGGAGTATCCATGGGTTTGCATTCACTCATATAGAATCGCTCAAGAATCTCCTAATATAATTCTCTTGTTACAGAGAGGATTCTCCTTAAGCTATCCCACTAGATCTCAAATCCAAGAATATGGATTGCTTCACCTATATGCTTCTTTTCAAAATTTATGAGTGCCATTCTTTAACATGTACTACTAGATTCAAACTGTTTATTGATAAGTAAAATATTTGCATATTTATTTTCCCTTATATGATGATTTTATGGACGATATTTGAGCTTAATATAATATATTTGGGTGTAAAATAAATAGTATTTAAAAAATAAAGAAAAATATAAAAAAGGGTTAGTACTGTAGCGTCGGTCACTATTCATGACGGAATCACTATAGCAGGACGTTACTGTAGCGGACGGAGGTGACTGTAACGGATGGAATCACTGTAGCACTGTAGCAACATGAAAAAAATGTGTAAATCCGCCGACAGGATATTGTTCACTACTGTAGCATCGTGGAAAATATTTTCAAAACACTGTAGCATCAAGAAAAAAGTGACACGACGCTGCTTATAAATACAAAGCATCAGGCGCAGATTCAGAGGAGGTGTGGAGATATTTTCTTTGATAAGGAGATACTTCTCTGATAGGGAGAGATATTTTCTCTGATAGTTCTGAATAAGTTGTGTTATTTTTTATTTTTAATTTTATGTATTGTATTACTTTTTGCATGCCTCATACATGGAAGACTTAGTATTATATTATTTTTTGCATGCCTCCTACATGGAAGGCTTAGTATTGTATTACTTTTTGCATGTTGCCTACATGGAAGGTTTTACCTCCTAAATGGATGGCTAGATTTCTCCAGTTTTTCATGTATCTTTTTTGTTGTATATTTATGTTTGCAAATTTAATATTCAAGTTTATGCAGTAATTATGAAGATTTCATTCTAGCTTTATATAACGTTAATTTATTTTGATTTTGTTTTTAATTTTATTATGAGCTAAATTTTCATTTTCCTAGGGTGATGACATAGCTTACTAGTGACGGATTGAATCTTAACTTATTAAATCTAGTTTTAATTTCTCCTTCATGATTGAGTTTTAATTATTATTCTTAATGCTTTCATTTGATTGGCCACCTTTTGAATGATTACAATATGCATGTTGAGATGGGAAGGAGATGCGTGTGTAGATCCTATAATTAAAACCATGACTTGCATATGAAATAGGAATATATTCATATGAGTTGTGTAGTCTTATTGAGTTCCATAAATCTTAATGCATAATTAATTGCTTAAATTCATATAGGAATATATTGGATTAGCAATTAATTATAGAATTGCTTGACCTTGGAAGAGGCTAGTAATTAAATTAGGGAAACTCGACTATCAATCATGTGAAATAAATTGGGCTAGAATAGATAAGTAATCCAATCTGAAATTTGTTAAGTGAAATCTAATCCCTAGAACTTTTTCTCATATTTGTTTTCATATCATCTGCACTCATATTTAATTATTTTTCTTTTATTTGTACTCTCAATCACCAATTTATCGATTGACTAAATAGAATTAAAATTACCCATTTTGGTTCTTAGTGATCAATCCTCGTGGTAACGATACTCTACTCACTTCTATATTACTTGATTACGACAGTGTATACTTGCACTATTTAATTAATCATTCACACTCGTAACATTTATGGCCAATAGTATATCATCCAATTAAAAGGATAATGTTAAAACATTACTTATCAATAGTTCTCTTCAACTATTTGAAAAAAAAACTACATTAGGTTATCGCTCTTACAAAACTTATGCATTACTATTAGGATAATTGCTTCAATCCATAAATGATCTCTGCAAAAAACATGAGGTTCTCCCTTTATGAAACCTCAAATACCACTTCTAGTGAAATATTATTGTCATTGCAAAATGGATTTCGTCATCCATATCACCACTTGAAGATGTAGGTTGCACATCCTCTTGATGTATATCTAAATTTAAACAATAAACTTTTGTCAGAATAAGTCTAATTAAAGCGCACAATAGGTAAGAATGAAAGCCTTCCTATTATGCTCACCCTTTTCAAATGATTCTTGTATTTGCTAATTGATCTACCCATTCTTAATCTCTAGTTTTCAAAAAATGACTAGTTTCAAAATAGCCTCTTATATTAGATTAGATCAACTAATTCTCAAATATGATTCTTTGTCAATGAATCATCACTTCCATTACTTTCTTCCATTTTGCTTTTACAGGAATCTTGTACAGAACATGGCTCTGCCTTCTAAAGCAATCATGAACTCCTTTCTTAATTACTCCTTATTGGAGTTTCTTACTTCTCTTATTTAGGTCTCTTTATTGACCCTTCTAAACTCCCACTCACAAGGATGATTGAGAATTGCTGGCTGGTTCTATACTGCCTTGTCTATGTGTCTCGTAAAGAAATGCATAGTCATCATTTTTCCCTTATTTGGAAACTGATGAATAATAAATGTGGCAGCTTTTAGTTCTTTTCAGTCACAATTCCATCTTTTCACTTATGAAAAATAAAGATGTCACTCTAATGAGCTCTTACTTACAATCACAAACTTGCAATCACAATAGGAATGTGCAATTGTCCCTTATGGTTTGCACTCTTATGGTTTGCAAAAAGTCAAATCCAATTTGCAATTTGACCATAATTCATAGAGTGTAGAGTGACCACTTTAGAGGGCACATGGCTAAGTTCAAAACCACACACACTTGATGAAAACAAATGTGTACTAATCCACTTACTACACACACATGAAGAAAATAAATATATGTACTAATCTACCAAAAGTGGACCTCAATGCTCTCCTACTCATATTTGGTGGGTTAACTTGAACCATCACATACATAATAATGTCTTATAGTGTTTCATTATGCCTTTCAATAACTCTATGTGGTGTTGGAGTGCATCGGATAGTTGGCTATCTAACTATCTTTCTTCTGTCACATATCTCATTTGATCATTCACAACCTTGATTAGTCCATACATATGATATCAAAACTCCTATTGATTTAATTGATTTTGCAACTTATCAATTCATAATCCAAAATACTTAAACTTCATACTTACATGAAATTAAATAAGTATGATCATATTATGAATAATCCTCAATAAGGGTTATAAAATGTTCAGCTGTGTGCCTTGCCCTCATACTCAGTACCAAATTTATCATAGTGAAATAATCATCATGGAAATATGGTTGTTTTCCCTTTACTATAAATCTTTTCATGTTGCTTTACTTGATAGACTATCACAAGGACATCTCCACATTGGAAATTAATTTTAGTAATCCTCATTATGCTAATTTTGGTAGTATTTCCTATATCCTTGTCTTGCATTACATGTAATCAAGTTAATACTTGAATTACAAAGAGTAGTAAAGCAACTAAGCATAGAGAGTTACCAACAATGCTGAACTTAAAGAAATCTCATAAAAGGAAAATTGAATCACAACTATATATGGGTGTCACAAAATCATGAAATTTTAAATCAGCTAAACCCATAATCTAGACGGCATGAGACAACAACTTAATCTCATTTAAACGAGTGTAGGAAGCACATCACAGAGAATTAAGGTCGTTCCACTACATAAAGTAGACTTGTAGGCACTTATGCCTTTCACCTCAATCCTCATGTTGCCACCAACGATAAGCTTCTTGCTTAGATTTGACAATAGAGAACATTTTATAAGGAATTTCAATCCCTATCATCATAATTTATGGAGCTTATGTCCTTTTACGTTCCTTTTACTTGGAACAATTCTTTACAAAATGGATGTTTATTTAGCAGGAAAAGCATTTAACCTCACTTAGGTTAGCTTTCTGCTGGGAGAATTTCTTACCCTTATTTGAACTTAGGGTCATCCTTCTATCTCTTTTCTAGAACCTCTTACCCTTCCTTAATGTTGGGTTTAGAGTGTGGAGGACTTTTATCCTCTATAAGGTAAGCTTATCCAGAGGATTTGTAAATATTTAGACATTCATTTTCAAGCTCCAAGTACTTCAATACAATATTGAAAGTAATAATGTTTTTGCTATAGGTCATGCTGACTTTCATAAGCTCCCACCTGGAAAAGAGCATCTTTATGAACAAGCTACACTTTTTCGTTAAACAATACATGTTCAGCTTCTTTCAATTTCCTTGTCATGTTGGTTATCTCATGTAGATGTTACCTTATACATGGCCTTGTTGTTGAATTTATTTCACATTTACACATACATTTATCAAGTATAACATACACAGGGATATCACTAGTGCAAAAATCACTTTTTTAGACCAGGTGAAAATCACTTTTTAGACCAGTTCTGGAATAGGTCTAGATACAACCTCTCTAAAAAGTTTGATACTTTTTAGACTGATTGCATAACCGGTCTAAAAAGTGTGATTTTTTAGACCGGTTCACAAAGGTCAGGTCTAAAAAGTGACTCTTTAGACCATTCATAAAGGTGAGGTCTAAAAAGTGTGACTTCACTTTTTAGACCGATTCTAACTAGTAACATTTTTAAAAAAAAAATAAATAAGGATTGTTTTGTATTTAAGATTATCTTTAAAAATAAGCTCCAATACAAAAAAATGCTTCATAATTTTTATCAGTACATAAATTCTGGATGAATGGCCAATAATTTATGTCAACTATCATAATGCAATTTAAGATATTGTGCAACTAAACTTGTAAAGCAAAATTTACAAGGTCATAATAACATGGACATAAACCTAACAATTGGTTTAAATTAAAATACTTGCTAGTGCATAAAAATAATTTATAGACACAACATATTGATAGTGCCCAATTCTTATAAAGCAATGCTCAACTCTACAGGTTGTCCACCAGATTTCTCCATATCCCTCCTTAATTTATCCATGTTCTCCTTCTAGTGTGCTTCCTCCAGATGCTGTTTCTCTACTCACCTTTTATCAAGATCGGCCTTGCAAGTTGCAGAGAATACAATACATTTAATGACCATGAATATATATATATATATATATATGTATGTATGTATATAAAATCAATGGTACTATAGTCTGGAGAAACTAATGAATGATTTGTCAAGCTTAGACAATACTTATGTTTTCCATGTATTCCTCAGCACTGGCTTCAATGGCCTTAAACAAGCCATCAATTCCTGCACCTGACATTGCAGAAACTTCAACAAACCTTAAATTCTTGTAGATCTCATCTAGCACAAGAGAAAGGCTTTGAGTTAAAGTTGATGTGTAAGAGTGATCTGTACTTATTGCTGCTTGGAATGCCTCAAAATCCTCCATCCACTACTCACATAAATTCAACACAAGCTATAAATAAATTTTGAATCTAATTTTGAGATTCTTGCGAGAATCGAGCCTGTTGCCTATCGAGTAGCCCTACCCCCAAACTTGAGCAAGCTCTATGATGTGTTTCATGTAACACCCGTGTTTTGAAAGCATATAGATGGCATAAGTATAGTAATATCTTTAAAAAGGAGACCAGTAATCTTTTGTAAACAGCGGAAGTCCCAATTTCAAGCAGAGTGTGGAGCTGTACTTGAATGGGTTTTCAAAAATCATTTTCAGATTGGGTCTCATATGATTTATTTTAAGCCATCCGTTTTAGGTTCATTTCTTCATATCAGAGTGTTTACTAATAAATTCTCTGCTGAAAACCCAAGCTCCTATGCTTAATTAACGGCCTTAGGTGGACAGCTGTCCACTACTGGTACGAATGTCAATGCGCGTTTGCTTATATACAGGCGCTAACATACATGTCAATACGAGACTGACCACACTTAAATACAAATTACATACAATCCCAAAATAGAAAACTAACATAAACTAAATTCTAAGTCCTTTGCTTTATTCGCCCGTGTTTACTAACACAAACTGAGTTTGGCAAAGAGTTGTTTTTCCTTCAAAATTGTCAGCACGATCCTCAGATGCTCCTCATGGTGAAACACTGGGTCAGATGAATCCTTTCTCCAGAAGTTCTTCAATTTGCTTCTTTAGTTCCATCATTTCATTTGGTTCCATTCTATAAGGTGCTTTGGATACAGATCCAGCTCCTGGTGCGATTTCAATGTTGAACTCTACTTCTCTTTCTAGAGGCAACCCAATAATATCTTCTGGAAAGACCTCAGGGAATTCACTCACGACAAGTACATTTTCAAGAGTTAAATTTGTCTCTGCCTGAACAGAGAAAAATACTATATACCCTTGACACCTTTTCCCTAGGCATTTTTTAGCTTCAGCCATAAAGAGAAGGTTTAGGTTTGGACTAGCATCAAATTTTGTTTGCGGTTCTGGAAATACTACCCCTCTTAATACCACAATCCAGGAACACATTGTTTGCCGTCAACCAGTTTAGACCCAATATGACTTCCAGTTGTTGGAGTGGCAAACAAATTAGATCTATTACAGATTCATACCTCTCAACATCTATAGTACAACTTAGACATACATCAGCAGTCACAGTTTTGACACCCATACGTGTTGATACAATTAAGTCATATGGCAATTTATAGATGCTTAGTCCCAATCGTTTAGCACAATCATATGAAATGAAAGAATGACTAGCACCTGAGTCAAACAATGCATACAAAGTATTACCATGGAGGAGGATAGTAACTTGGATCGTCTCTGGTGATTTTTGGGCCTCCTCATGCGTCATGGCAAAAACTCTACCCTGGTTGTGTGACCTGGCCTCAGCTGCTCGTTGTGGGCAATCTTTCATAAAGTGTCCAAGCTTTCTACATGTACGACAAATTAGTTGCCCTCCAAAAGAGCTACCGGGGTGTGTTCTAATATTTACAAAAAAGTAGCCTTTTTGATGCTACTATAGCCAGTCCAGCTGGCCTTACCATTACCAGTCCATGTTCCACACCACATATGATTCTATGTGATCCAGAAAAGTCTCAAACTCGAAAGGACCCCAAAATACGATCTCATTCTTCTTTTTGATCCAAGCAGTAAAATCGAGAAGGTAGGCTAGTGTGGTTTGGATCCAAAAATCATCAGTTAACACTAACCCAAGCTCGGCCCTTCTCCCATATAGGTTCCTTACTTGCCAAAAATACTATATATCGAATCATGGAGGAAATAAATTCATCGTATCGTAGCAAGTATAATTCCTTAAAGCATTCCCACAGCTTATGGTCTGGGTATGGGTCAAAGAATAACTGAGTCACCGGGGCTCTAGACTCAGTATCAGAATTGACACCCTGAAAATTCTCATCATTCTCGGGATCACTAGTTTCACCTATAGATGGCTCTATGCCAGGACTAGCCTGCCTAGCCTTTATTATTATTGTCGTATGGTTGGAAACTCTTTTCCTTGCCGTACGCCGCACTCTTCGTCCATTCCCTCCACTATGCTCCCCTTTATTAATGACTACATAAAGTTTACCCTACGGTATACGATGCTCTGGTGGAGGCTAGTTAATAGACGAGGGTGAACTACTTCTTTGTCTTTTCCTATCAGACATGGTTCCTATCATAAAGCAACTAACCAAGGGTTAGAATTTATGAATTCTACTAACATAAGCAGAGAACTTTATCCTAAAGCCAAGAACTTATGCTCTGATACCAATAAATGTAACACCCGTGTTTTGAAAGCATATAGATGGCATAAGTGTAGTAATATCTTTAAAAAGGAGACCAGTAATCTTTTATAAACAGCGGAAGTCCCAATTTCATGCAGAGTGTGGAGCTGTACTTGAATGGATTTTCAAAAATCATTTTCAGATTGGGTCTCATATGATTTATTTTAAGCCATCCGTTTTAGGTTCATTTCTTCATATCAGAGTGTTTACTAATAAATTCTTTGCTGAAAACCCAAGCTACTATGCTTAATTAACGGCCCTAGGTGGACGGCTGTCCACTACTGGTACGAATGTCGATGCGCGTTCGCTTATATACAGGCGCTAACATACATGTCAATACGAGACTGACCACACTTAAATACAAATTACATACAATCCCAAAATAGAAAACTAACATAAACTAAATTCTAAGTCCTTTGCTTCATTCGCCCGTGTTTACCTTCTTGCCAGAGGAACTACATGCCTGAGCTGAAAATTTGTTTTGGAAAAATAGGGTGAGATTCAATGAATCTCAGTAGTAACAGATATCACTCATATAAAATGCACATATATCATGCCATGTCAACCAAAGTTACAGTACAATCAACATATTCAACATTCAGAGATAAATTCACAATATGCAGAAAGCATAAAGTTACCAATTCAAGGACAACCGTCCCTTGCCACAGCGCTAGGAAATTCTACTGGGCCTTAACCCTTCTCATCTGAATGTTTTAAATTCACAATGGTACAAACATACATATAACATATCACATAGTATGTGAGGGATAAGTTACTACCTGACAATTTTTCCAAATCTTGATCTTGATTGACGTGCTTTGAACGTCCTGAACAAGTGTCAAATCCTATAAATTATAATTTACGGGCAATGAGTTATTTCTTAGTCCAACTCTTCATAAATTATTCTCTTATGTTGGTTACCATTAGGGTCACTACATTAGGCCCAATATGAAGCTAATGAGCTCAAGCTACTCCAAATGCTTAACTTAACTCTTAAATGTCCAATTTTATTACAAAAACTCTTTGCTTTAAATTTTCGCACAATTACCAAAAGCTGGCAGATTTTTCACTGAACTTTGAAAAATCATAACTAATTCAAGAAAAATCGAATTGAGGTGATCCAAAATTCTATATAACCCTTATTAAGTCTATTTTAAGGGGAAAATACTTTCAGTAGCTGAAAAACCGTGCACACTTCTCAGTTTTTCTTTTTCTCCCAGCTGCCAGAAAATCTGACCAGTTTTAATGGTCTACTTCAAAAATTCATAACTCCTAGTATACTTATTAAAATCCTTCATAATACCTATCAAATTAAAGGTCTATAAGTGTACTTTAATTCTGGAAAATATCATAACCAACAGATGAAGTTTGGACAGTGAAAGTTTCGCCACAACAAAACTGCCAGACAAAAACGCACACTGGCAACTTTGTTGCACAAGTAGACTTAATTTCCAATTTTTGATTCTTTAAACCAGTCTGTCAAAAATTATAACCAGAGCCTATTCCCACACAAGTTTTCGTGTAGAATCCAATGGAAAACTCAAAAATACCAAAATCAAATTATTTCTACCAGATTTAGCCCCCAACCGAAATCTGCCTCCCAAAACAACAAAAATTTCACTTTGTGATTTTAACAACCAACAAGTCTAATACTTCTCCAAACATCATATATCACCTTATATATATGATTAAAACATCTTCCTTCTTCAAAACAAACACCCCTTGAATGAAATACATGGGTGGTTGAAGAGCTAAGAAAAACTCAATGAAATCACAAAATATTCAGTTCAAAAGAAAGCCTATGCTTACCTCTTCGCATTTCTACAAGTGGTTCGGTATTCCGGCAGCACTCTGGTAGACTAATTGGCACAAAACACCTCAGATGAGAAATCTAAGACCATAGAATTGAATCTTATAGTGAGTAGAGGAAGTTTCCTGCATGACTTACCAGACAATAACGGTGATTCAGGGTTGAAATCGGCTCCGGTAGTCAAGAAAACTCACTATTCACTCCTCCTTCTCTCTTCTTGTGTTCTTAAGCTTAAGAAATCTGATTTCTCTTTCTCTTTCCATGGTTGCACGAAATTTTGCCATTTAATTAGGCATGGATGGTTGTGATTTAATCACATAAAATGATCCCATCTCATCTTGCCACGTGTCACAAGTTTAATGCTTAAGAGTGCCACGTGTCATGCAACCATTGGTCTTTCACTTCTCTCTTTCTTCGGTGGGTCATAAATGGTCAGGGGAAGGGGAGGCCTGACAATTTCCCCTGACTCCTGGGTTCGGTGCTCGACTCGTAAAGTAAGCGACCTGGCCGGAGACCGGTGAATTCCCCGGACTCAGATGCTAGGTGGCGTACTTCGGAGATGACAACATGAAAGGCTTAAAGTGGGTGTAATGATGTGTAATGATGAGGGACACATGTCACCCCCTCATTTGGCCAACACAAAAACATGCTTTTACTTTGTAATAATTTCTTGACACTTGTCATTTCCTTATTTAGCCAACACGAAAGATGTGTCATCATGAGTCATAATGAGCTGTCATTACATACTTTACTGAAGTTCTTTTTAATAAACTTGCTCTATCGAAGCATTACCCGGAATTCCACGTGGGACCCACGTGGGACCATGGCACGCATATCGAGGCACGTCACGAAATGCCCGAATTCCTCCGATCTCGCAGCTGACGCCCCTGAACCCTGCAGCCACCGACGAATTTTGCTCCGACTTCTTACACTTGTATTTTTACAATATTGACTTCTCGATTTTTGTGAATGACACAACGGATATTTGGGAATTCCGAAAGTAACTCTACCTTTAATTGTAAATACCGATAATTATTGTATTCTACTATTTCTATATTTACACATTTTTAGTATTGCAAAATTTGGTATATTACATTTCACGTTTCCCAACTAAAGAAGTACCAGCCGAATCCCTATCATATCATTGAGTATGAAGAAGTTGAGCTACAAGACAACTTCACATATACGGTAGAACTAGAAAAAATCATTGACGGAGAGGAACGACAGCTCAAACACCAAAGCATTCAATATGTGAAGGTAATCTGGAAGGGAATGACTTAGAGAGAGGCGACTTGGGAAGAGGAAGAAGATATGCGAAGACGGTATTCGGAGTTTACGGCTCAAGTTGTGTAACAATTTTGAGGACAAAATTTAATTTTTGGGGGGAGAATTGTAATAACTTAAATTGTAATTAAGGGCTAATAACTTCAAAGTGATGTAAATAATGATAATTAAGCACTTTTGAAGTATATGATGTGAATTGTGACATAAAATGTGTTTGGTGATGGTTTAGTAAGCATTCTAATAATCAGGGGCAAAATGGTAATTTACCGACCGATTGGTCAGTTACTGAAGAGGAAACTCCTTAGTAATTTAAGAATCAATGGCTAAGATTGAGTAATTAATAAGGTGGAATCATGTCCTTTGAATTCATGTGTTCCCATGTGATAAGATCTAAGATTTTGACAAGTGGCAAGCTTTGGACCATGGATGATGGTCAAATATTCAACCTTCATTTTTCTCTCTCCTCCCTTCCTCCTAATCGGCTAGACATGCATAGGGAAGGGGAAAATTTGATCTTTTTCATCATTCTCTCGTTTTCTCTCTCCATTTCTCCATTTTTCGTTGATCAAGGAAGGAAAGAGGAAACACAAAGGTAAGATTTTGATGATATTCTAGTTCTCAAATGCTCTTCATTAAAGTTGTTCATGGTGTTGAGAGCTTTCTTGCCATGGTTTCAGAATTTTGAGAAGGGGTGTTTTGGTATTTTAACAAATTTGAAAGTTGGAGAATCAAGGTTTCAATCTTAGCAAAGTGAAGAGGTAAACATTTGATGCATTTTGGTATATTTGTGATGATTTTTGGTTAAGTTTTGTAAATTCTGGAATTCTGCCTTGATTTCTTGTGATTTTGAAAGATACGAATTGGTTAGTGTTTGGTGGTTGAATTGGTACCAAACTATGACCTTGAACCATTAGAAGTAATTGGGAAATTGTGGGAGTGAGATTGGTTATTAGTGGTTTTGGGTTGCATTTTGGGTAAAAATAGAGTATGTGTTGATTGGGAGGAAATTTGGGTGTTTTAAGGTTACCAATTGGTTCCTTAGGGATTTTTAGATGGAAATAAGTTTTGGTATAAGTTCTGGAACCATTCGAGCTAGTTTTGGTAAATCTGGAAAACCATATCAGTTGCTGGGATCTGGCTTCTGATAAGCCTCACTCGAGTGAGGTAGGGTCTCACTCGAGTACAGTATGAAATTCTCAGTGTTTTGGTTAAGTTTTCAGGCAGAAATCACGAATAAACTTGTGTATCTGTGAGTGGTATATGTTATCACTTGAGTGTCTGGGATGTCACTCGAGTGCATGTGCTTGTAGCACTATGGGTGTGCGTCTCAGGTTATCACTCGTAAGCAAATAGTCAAGAGTGCGTATGGGCACTCGCGAGTATTGAGAGGTCACTCGAGTGCTAGGGCATATGCTCAAGTGCACTTGTCACCTTAGAGCCTTTGTTGCTCTCGGGTTGTCACTTCCTGCAGCCCACTCGTTGGGACTTGAGTGACTAGGTGTTATCACCTGAGTGCTCGGGTGAGTGCTCAGGTGTACTGGCCATCTGGGAGGTGTTGGTGCTCTCGGGTACATACTTTCTGTGTCTCACTCGCTGGGACTCGAGTGCGATTGGGGGCAACACTCGAGTTAGGCCTTCTCCACTCGAATGAGTCATCCCAAAATTAGAGTTTTGCTTCCTAAAAAGGTATCTTCGGGGTAGTTTCTCTCAACCCTTTAAAGATATGTTTAGGCCTATAATAGCCACCTAAAGAGTTTAAATGATAACCAACTTAAAGTATTACAAAATTAAGAACTTGGAAAAGAGATTGACAGGTTGTCCCTGATTTGGTTTATAGGATTTGATATTTGTCGTACGCGTGAGCCTACTGTGACGAATAACGTCAGGAAAGAACAAGGTAGTGACTCTTTCTCTTATACTGAGTATGAAACATTATATGTATGTTTGTCATGCATTATGAATACTTTGAGATATATTGTGATGCTTTGAGTTCGTAGCGAAAGCTGACGCTTAGTGATACATTGTGATGCTTTGATATGTATGAATGTAAATTAACTGCACAGATGATTATATTCGAAAATTTGAAATTGAGACCAGGATAAGGAAAAGTTTTGAAAGATTTTGTGAAAACCCTACTATAAGGTAGAAAGTTGAAATGAGTTTAAATTATCCGATGGTCTCTAATCCATTTTAATTATGCATTATCGAATCATAATTATGCTAATCAAGGCAGGGGGTTACACTCTACATGAACTACTTTTACTACAACACGAGGCTAATATACGAAAGACAAAAAAATACTAGTTAAATGATGATATAAATGGTAACACATTGTCATTGAGGATTTCATTATTTATTTTGCTTATGTGCATTTAAGAATCTATCAGACTTGATATTCATTTGTTAAGTACTATGGATTTAACAGTCTTGGTTTCAAACAATCCACTTTTACTAGATAAGAGAACCTTGTAGCCAATTAAAAGAATTAGTGAATTAGAAGATCACAACACAATATTCATCTCCAAGCTTGAAGAAACTAATCTCAAGGGTACATAATCTACACTAAAACTTAAAATTCAAGGATTCATTAAAGATAGGCAATACCTCTAGGGCAAACTGATATTGTGCTACATCAATCTTGTTGAATGCCAAGATTGGAGGTAAGCGTGTCTTGTAGAGAATACTACAAGCAAAAAGCATGTTGCTCATAAAAGTAGTGGGACTTTTGGATTGAGGTGTATGAACTACATAGGTTATAATAGTGGGAAATATGGAGGCAAAAGCTTTTATGATGATAGCACCAGAAGCAGAACAAGTGAATATTACAAAATTCCAAACGTCGCGTATTTTGTAGCGGTTACTAGGTTGTAACCGCTATAGAATTTCAAAGGTCCCAAATTTGTAGCGGTTATATACCTTAACTGCTACAGAACTCCAAAGGTTTTTGTGATTTGTAGCGGTTATATTAGAACCGTTACCAAGTTTAGCCGCCCCTAAGTTATTTGTAGCGGTTATTTGAATAACCACTACAAACGTTCCGCCTATATAAACTCTCCTCCCCCCTTCATTTCTCCATTTGCTCATTTTGTTTCCTGAAGTTTCTTTGAGTGTTTTCTTTATATTTGAGCATTCAGACCTCTGTGAAAGAGTTTTTGTTGCAGTATTTCTTGGTATTTGTACTTGAGGTAAGGAGATAAGATGTATTTTATTTCTATTTATATTTTTCTTATATTTTTGCATAATAATGTGACTAAAATATTTTTTTTTGAATTTTCATAGTTGATATGGCTTCTAGAGAGGACAAGGGGAAGGCGCCTGAGGTCCCTAGATCGATTTTGTGGGGTGGCAGCAGCAAAGGGAGGGGCAGCTCGAAGGGATGGCGACCTCGGCATTTCAGCCCATCCCCCCACAGGAATCGCCCCTACCACAGGCACCGCAGACGATCCTACAGGAGACGACCGCACCAAAGGTGCCTGAGTTTGGGGTGGCAGATATCAACGTCGAGGACTACGATGAGGAGGACTTTGAGATTCCGATTGGGCTCAGGGAGATGGAGCAGTTCCTCGATAAGGAGGAGACTCAGGAGCAGAACAACCCACGAGGGTCGTCTTCACGGTCCACTGGGTTTGAAGTGTAGGTCCAAGGTAAATAAATTTTTTTATTTAATAAATTATTTATTTAAATTTGAAATGTTAAATTTGAATTACAATTTATCTAACGTGCGGTAAATTATGCAGATGAGCAGGGAAACGTATCGACGAGAAGGCTAGACGTGGCCGGTCTGAACAGCATGGACCAGACACTGCGCATTATAGTGCTGTGGAATGAGGGCACGGACGAGCCCATTGATAATGGGGGTCACCTGTTCAACCGCTTCCTAAACGACCTGGGCGCGAATTAGATGCGGTTCCCCCTGCACTTCAGGACATGGAGGCACATTCCGAAAGGGCCGAAGGACTAGGCTTGGGAGGAGGTGGTTCAGATAATTAATAGTGTCTAATTAATATTTTTTGTAAGTAATTATATCTAATTAATATTTTTTTAATAGGACTTTTGTAATTATTTGATATTTAAATAATTTTTTTCAGATGCGGTTTGCCGTCCGGGCCAACCGGAAGAGGTACACCCTTGTGAAGATGGGTGACGGCTGGAGGAACAGGAGGAACCGTCTCTTCCACAGGGTGGATAAAGACGGGATGATGCCTCTAGAGCAGCTGATAGAGAGCGTCCTGGACGGTGTGCTGCCGAACGACTAAGCAAGTTTCGTCTAGTTCAGGAGGAGCGCTGAGGGGCAGGTAATGTATTTATTAGATTATTTATATATTTTTTTAATTTTTAATTATTAAATTATAATTTAAATGTTTTATATTGTTTTAAAACATTTACTATTGTTTTTTTTCAGGCACTTTCTCAGAGGAACACCAGGATCCGTGGGTAGCAGACGATCCACCACACAGCAGGATCAAAGTCCTTTACTGTCACCTACAGCGAGCTGATAACTTTTCAAAATATCACTGACTTTTAGCTGGTTATTTCATAATAGTAATTGAATTATGTAATTGTTTTAGGAGAGGAAGGCACAGCAGGAGAACCGTCAGACGGACTATGGGGAGTTGTACTCGATCACACACAGACACTGTGACGGGACTCCTACCTCTCAGCAGGCAGAGGCGGCCATTGTAAGTAATTTCATTATTATAATTTTTATTAAACCAACATAATAATGAAAAATGTTAATTAGTAATTGTTTCATAAAATGGCAGGAGCGGATGCAGTAGTCGCAAGCTGAGCTGCGAGAGACCCAGGCCGAGGAGTCACAGGGGTCAGTAGACCCGACAGCTCCTTTGAAGGCAGGTCTGGCTCAAGCTGAGCACCCCAGATGCGTTCAGGGGATGGGGATAGGTGCCAGACCTAGCATGGTCTACAACAGGAGCACCGCCTCTTAGGCTGGCTGATCTAGAGGGGTCAGACGTCCGAGGGACGAGTCTGTTGAGTAGCTGCGGTCAGATTTGGAGTAGACACAGGCTGTAGTGGCTCAGCAGCAGATGAAATAGATGCGGCAGATGTAGGAGCATGCTGATATGATCTACGCTCAGTAGACGCAGTGGCGTTATATCACGAACAGCATGTTCGAGCGCGGATGGAGTTGCCTGTTCCCAGACAAGCAGTATCCACAAGTTCTGCCTGTCCCTCAGTTTGTCGTGTAGCCTCCTCCTCCTCCTGCAGATGATGATGATGGTGCAGTTTACTCTGCCCAGCGGCCCGATCCAACAGCACCTGATGGAGCCCCACCTGAAGGAGCACCAGATGATCAGGCCCTAGCTACTTAGTTTAGGACATCTTTTTTTTTATTTGTTGTTGAAACATTTGTAAATAAATATATATAATTTTTTATTTCAGAACTTAAATTCTTATTATGTTTACCATAATTATATTTATATTCTTAGACCACGTTGTTGAATTTGTGAATTAATTGCAACAATATTATTTATATTACTAAACCTAAAAAAAAATTTGACATTAATTGTAGCGGTTTTACAATAAATAACCGCTACCAATGAAATTTTGTTCCTATTTGTAGCAGTTTATATGGAAAAACCGCTACAAACATATATAACATTTCATATTTGTAGCGGTTTAACAATAAAAACCGCTACAAATATATATAATTTATTTTTTTTATATTTTTAAATAATGTTCCATATTTATAACGGTTTAACAATACAAACCGCTACAAATATATATATATATATATATAATTTATTTTTTTTATATTTATAAATAACATTCCATGTTTGTAGCGGTTTAACAATAAAAACCGCTACAAATATATATATATATATAATTTATTTTTTTTATATTTATAAATAACGTTTCATATTTGTAGCGGTTTAACAATAAAAACTGCTACAAAAACTCAACATCTGAATTTTGAAATTTTCCTCCTTTATGGAAATTTGTAGCTATTATTTATGTATAACTGCTACAAATTTAGAACTAACTTTTCCACCACTTTATGCAAAATTCCAACGGCTTGAACATTAGTAGCGGTTGTATACATATAACCGCTACAAATTTGTAGTACTGAGGCGGTTAGTGTAGCGGTTTATTAACCGCTACAAAATTGTAAACGTTGGAATTTCAGAATATAATGTTCTAGGCATTCGTCATTCTCTATTAACTCATCTTCTTCTCTATACTTTCTTTTCTCTCACTAGTAGATATAGATAAGTCATGGATCAGGTTACCGCGCAATTCTCCGGAATATTTGTACGAACTAAATTTCTTGGATTTCGCATTCACTCACGCCAGCTGAAATGGCAAGATCGTCTGTCTGTGTCGGAGATACAAGTTCAAGAAGCGGCATGCACGAAATGTTGTGAAGGAACATTTACTTCTGAAGCCTTTCCCTGAGGACTATACGTTCTGGGCAGTTCATGGTGAGAAGGCCGGCATTAGATATGATGATGCTCTTCTTCAAAGTTCTCAAGTAGGCGTTCAACTAGATGAAGATGATCCCTTGAATGATGTTGTGTGTGATGCATTTGGATTTCAAGGCGATAACTTCAATGAAGAAGTGCACGGTTCTGAGCCGATGTTCATGAGGAATGAAGCAGCTCGGGATTTTTTTAGCTTGATAGATGAAGCAGATCATCCTTTATATCAAGGTTGTCGAAAATATTCTAAATTATCTTTCTTAATCAAATTGTATCATATCAAGTGCTTGTGTGGAATCACAGATAAGGGAATGTCGATGTTGCTCGAATTATTACAAGATGCATTCCCCAACGCTGAGATTCCCACAACATTCTATGAGGTCAAAAAGATTATCAACAGGTTGGGGTTGAACTATCAAAAGATTGATGCATGCCCCAACGATTGTATGCTGTATTGGGGAGACGATTCCAACAGGGAGACTTGTAAGAGATGTCACACATTGAGGTACAAGACAATTCAGAAGGGGAAAAAGCAGAAGAAACCTGTAAAGATTCTCAGGTACTTCCCTTTGAAACCTCGTCTACAAAGATTATTTATATCGTCTAAAACTGCAGAGCACATAAGGTGGCATGCCGTTAATAAGAATGAAGGCGGTAAATTAAGACATCCTCAGGATGCAGACTCTTGGAAAACGTTTGACAATGACTTTCCAGATTTCATGACTCACCCCAAAAATGTTCAGATTGCATTGACAACCGACGGTTTCAATCCTTTCGGGAATCTTAGCACAAGTTACAGTATTTGGCCGGTAGTCTTAGTTCCCTACAACTTACCCCCTGGATGTGTATGAAACAAAGTTCGTTCATTATATTTATGATCATTCCAGGCAAAAAGGCATAAGACAATGACATCGATATGTATCTCCAATCGCTTATTGTGGAATTGCTTGAGCTGTGGAATGTCGGCATGGAGACGTACGACCCTTACGGCAAGACTTTGTTCAACTTGCGTGCATCTTTGATGTGGACGATTAGTGACTTTCCTGGCCTTGGCATATTTTCTAGTTGGAATGTGCATACTGGGTCGGTGTGTCTAGCTTGCAATTTTGACTCTGACGCAGTGCACCTTCCCCACAGCCAAAAGTGGTGTTTTGTGGGGCATCAGAGGTTTCTTGATGGAATGCATAAGTTCAGATTGCAACGGAATCGCTTTAATGGCAAACCAGAAAAAAGAGGACCACCTCAGAATTTATCCGGTACCGATATCTTACAGCAGCTTGAGCATGTTGACTTTGAGTTTAGAAAAAGCGATGATTCAGCACAAACTCGCCAAAAGACGCGCAGGACTTCGGTGCCGCAGTAGTGGAAGAAGATAAGTATTTTATTCACTCTTCCATATTGGAGATCTAATTTACTTCACCACAGTCTTGATGTCATGCACATTGAAAAGAATGTTTGCGACAATGTGCTATATATGTTGCTTAATGAACTCGGCAAGACAAAAGATCACCTTCAGGTGAGGAAAGATTTACGTGACATGGGAGTTTGTGCAGACGCTTGGCCAGATGAGCATGACAAATTTCATCCAGCAAAGTTTATCCTCACAAAATCGAACAAGTCTTCCTCGCGACGTTGAAGAAATTAAAAGTTTCTGATAGGTATTCAAGCAACATTTCTCGATGTGTTGACTTGTAGACTCGAAAGGTTGCTGGCCTGAAGAGTCATGACTCACATGTTCTTATGCAGTAGTTACTCCCTCTGGCTATAAAGAATGCACTTCCTCCCGATGTTTCTATTGTTTTGGTGGAACTTTGTTCTTTCTTTCGGAAGTTATGTTCTAAGGTTTTGACCGTTGAGGAGCTCGATCAGCTGCAGTCCAAAATAATTCTTACGCTTTGTCATTTGGAGATGATCTTTCCTCCGTCCTTTTTTACCGTGATGGTTCACCTTACAATCCACCTCATTTATGAAACAAAGCTCAATGGACCAGTACAATATCGATGGATGTATCCGATTGAGAGGTACTCATTTTAAATATGTGCTTTATTCCCCGTATTTAAGTTTGCTAGTCGTCCTTTTCAGCATTTAGTATCAATTTTCTCTTCTTTACTTCGTAGGTTCCTTGGAAAATTAAAATCTTACGTAGGGAATAAGGCATGGCCAGAAGGTTCTATAGTTGAAGGCTATATAGGGGATGAGGTGCTGTATTTTTGTTCAAGGTATTTTGATGATCTTGAGACGGCTTTCAACCGCCCACCTCGTGTTGACGATTGTCCCAAACCTGCGCCGACATCAGGAGAATTTATCCCTCGTGTTGGTAAACCAATTGGAGTAACTGAAAACTTCAAACTAACGGCAATTAAGAAGTTGCAATCACATAGACATGTCTTGATTAATTACACTCAAGTTGAGCCTTTCATACAGTAAGAATTGTACACTCACATCTTATTCTATATCTTTCGTAACATTTCTCACTTTCATTTCACTATCGCCTTTCCATTATTAATTGCAGAGAATTTAGAAGTCATGTTAAGTGTCAACTCAAGATCCGTACACAAACATCCTCGGAAGTTGATAGGAGGGTTCACAGAGAATTCCCGAGCTAGTTTGCGTGCAGAATACTAAATGACCACAACCCACACTCACCAGATTTCAGAGCTCTCGTAATCGGCCCTCTTGATCATGTAAAAAGATTTACAACATACAATGTCAATGGTTTTAACTTTTGCACGGTTTCACGGGATTAAGGATTGCAAACTTAGAATTCGGGTGTTTATGGAACATTTGGGACAAGGAGTTATGCGAGCAGCAGTGACGCCAACATGCAATTCAGAGGCGTCCCTTACTATGGAAAGCTTCTTGATGTGGTTGAACTTAATTATCAAGGCCATTTCACCATGACGCTGTTTAAGTGTTTGTGGGCAAATACCACTACTTCTCGGGGACTGACAACTGATGACTTAGGGATCATATCAGTCAATTTCTCATGGCCGATTCATAATAGTATTTCTCAAGATGATGAGCCGTATATTCTTGTTTCAGAGGTACATCAGGTTCATTATGTCGAGGACGAGAGGCACAGGGATTGGCATATGGTCATTCATTTAAAGCCACGAGACCTTTATGACATAGGTGAAGGCGATAACATCACCTACGAGAGTGAGTCATTTCAGCCAGCTCATTTTGAAAACTACTTCCCTGAAGGCGATGACAATTTACCTCTACTACGTTGAGTTTTTTTAAGTCCACATCATTTAAATTAAATTTTTTAAATTTAATAATACATCCCTAACAATAATTTTTCTACATAATTTCTGTAGGGATGGCGACGATGAGTGATCAAATTCAAATTAAGATTTTGTCTTTAAAAAAAATTTGAAAATTTTTTTTTAAAAAAATAAATTAATATTTGTAGCGGTTTAATAACCGCTACAGAAATAAAAATAACTGCTACTAATTAAAAACCGCTACAATAATAAAAATAACCGTACTAAATGAAAACCGCTATAAAATAGATATATTAACCGCTGCAAATGGTACGTGGATCCCTATAAATACCCTTACCACAACTCATTTCAAACACTCCCCCCTTTCTTTTCACCTTACCTTTCTTTCATTTTCTCTCATTTATAACTTCTTTTGAATGAGTTGAGGAGCTAAACAATATGATCAAATATGGTAACAAGTTTTTTAATTTTTTTTTTCAATACTTCTTTCCTTTGTATAAAATTTATTCTCACCATTTTTTTTCTAGATATTTTACAACTTTATTTCATTTTCATCTATTTTTCATACATAATTACATTGTAGTAAACAACATAATAGTTCCTTATTACCTACATATCCTTAATAATATTATCAATACAAATTTTATACTAATCTAATTAAATTAAATTATTCCTTTTAATTTATAAATAAGTTAAACTATTGAATAATAAGCTAATTAAATTAGATAAACTAATAAAAAAATAAACTATTTATTTAATATTAAAAAAACTGAAACAAATGATCGTATTTTTTTAATAAATTTTTTTAAATTTTTGTAGATGTTGTTAAACCGCTACTAATTAATGCGCCTTTTTTAAACTGAAATTAATTTTTTGGCGCGAATTTTGAATTTTTCATGAAATTAGTAGCGGTTGGATAACCACTACAAATTTCATCAAAAATTCAAAAGTAGTAGTGGTTTTATTAACCGCTACAAAATAGAAAAAAAATTCATTTCTCTTTTCCCGCCTTCAAAATTTTAGTTTTTAATTTTTGTAGCGGTTATATAACCGCTACAAATATCTCTAAAAACAAATTTCACTCATGAAGATTTGGTAGCGGTTGGGTTGAACCGCTACAAATTATGTAGCGGTTTTTTTCCTTGAGTAGCGGTTTTATATAACCGCTACAAAACCTATTGCAACATACGATTTAGTAGCAGTTTGGATAACCGCTACTAATATTATTTGTAGCAGTTAAAACCACTACTAATACCCATTTTTAACCCCTACCAAATCACATTTTTATGTAGTGATATATCCATTTGGCAAACTTTACCTCATCAAACTTGGTAGCAAACAAGTTGAGTGATGTCAAAATTCCACCATTTGGACCAAGGTTGAACTATTCTTCATGACTTCCTTGTACTTAACAATTTCTCTTATGTCAATGTTGGCACTAAACGGGAGTGTCATGACAGCAAGGTCAAGATTCATCCACATAGCCCCTAATGTTGGACAATTGTGTGTGGCAAACCAAACAATGGAGAAACGTTGTTTTCCCACTCCCTAAACACATAAGAAGTTCAGTTCATCTATAGTCTTTTAACAGGAAATATAAACAAAATATCTCAATTCATGACTCACTAACTATAATGAGTAAAATAAATCACCTGCCATCCCAACAACTAAGATGATGACCAGCTTCCTTTTGAAATTAACTGATGAACTTCTAGATGGCGATTCTTTAATATGCAGTTGCTTCATTTTCTCAGTTAGCTGTATTTTCTATTTGTCATTTGCCTTTAAAATAAATACAAAAGAAATTACATTCATTCTACCAAAACTTCAAAATCTCTGAGTAAAATCATCTTTAGCTAACCCTTGGGGCGTTATACGCAAAAGTGGTGTGAAGTCAAAAACTTTCTGAGCATATGAACCCCAATAAAGCCATAAATTCATACTTCACTTCTAATTTCACTCGTGTTCTAAAAGGAAAAAAGTGCCTATAAAGAGCAGTAACGAAGATGCGAACATCAGAGAGCTAGATCGCAGCAGAAGAAATCAATTGAATTTTTTGGGATTGGAGTTCTCTGATGACTGGTTAGGGATTGGATTTCTAATAGAACGGGTGTTTTAAACACTACTACAAAAAGGTAAAGCTGTGGTGCTTATAATTGCATTAACTGTGGCGCTAGAGAAGTGCCACATATCTGGACGCCACTAAAAAAAGCTGTGGCGCTTGGAAGCGCCACAACATTTAAATTTTTTTAAAAAAAAATACCCTCCTGTGGCGCTTGTTTGAGGAAGTGCCACAGGAGGGGGGTCCTATTATGGCGCTTGCGTCAGCAAGCGCCACAGGAGACCCCCTCCTGTGGCACTTCCTCAAACAAGCGCCACAGGAGGGTCCTTTTTTTTCTTTTTTCTTCTTCTTCTTCTTCTTTTTTTTCCTGTGGCCCTTTCTTATGCTTCCTGATTGTGAAGCTTTATATAAAATGAGTGGCTTTCATATTTATCATCTCCATAAATTGTCAATCTTTCTGTTTTATATTTCAACCTATTATATATATATATATATATGTAATTTTCACATTTAAAATTCAAGTTCCCCAACAATAATGTTCTTATATTAATACTCTCTAAAGCTAACATAAAAAATATCACAATACAAGAACTTGATATGTGAACATAGTACATCAACAACTAATTAAGTAAATTAAAAGATTACTAAAAAAACGCAAGCTTGTCGGCAAAAAAAATTAAACAAAGCAAAAAGGCAAACGAAACAAAGCAAGCTAGAATGAAATAGTCTTCTTAAAAATCTATTAATTGACCAGCGCAGGGAGTGGGAGACCACGTTGGTGACGCTAGCTTAAGTGACGAGTGAGCGTTTGAGTGTGTTTTTTAGTGTGAAGATGATAGGAAATGGAGGGAGGGGGCCGACGGATCTACTAAGAAGATGAGAAAGGGAAAGTAATTTAATGGATGAGAGAGTAGTTGAATAATTAAAGTGGAGTAGTAGTCAAAAAGAGAAGGAATGGGGGACGGACACAGAACTACTACGCGGGAAATGAAATAATTAAGAGATATACACTCTCCATTTGAAATTTTTCCTTTTTTTTTATAAAAATAGGCAAGTGTGGCGCCTAACTAATTAGGCGCCACACATTGCCTCATCAGCTGTGGCGCCTAGGCATTAGGCGCCACACATGATATATGATGCAGCTGTGGCGTCAAGTGTGGCGCCTGTGTAGGCAGGCGCCACATTAGGCATCCCCAATTGTGGCACTTAACCTATTAGGCGCCACAGCTGGTACCTAAAAAAAAATTATACAGGTTAAAAATAAAAAAAGGGAAGCTGTGGCACTTGTTTAAAGAAGTGCCACAAAATGTGCGCCACCTTTTATCCTTTTTGTAGTAGTGAAACGTGAGTTCTAAGTATCAAAAATTTTACATCAACTGCGTTATCAGAGCGAGCCAATATAGACATGTAAGGGAGATCGAGGAGCGACATAGGATAGAGACTGAGGAGCAAGGCGCGACAAAAGAGATGAGAAAAAGCTCACTGCGACAGTGAATAGAGGGATATTGTTAGACCAGTTTTCTTGTGCATTAGGTCTAAAAAATACATCTTTTTAGACTGGTTATTTCAAACATAAGGTCTTAAAAGGTGAAAAATTATTTTTTTTAATTTCGCATCTTTTAGACCGGTTATAAGAAATAACCGGTCTAAAATATTTTATCTTTTAGACCGGTTGTCACTAATAACCGGTCTAAAAAGTTTCAAAATTTTTTAATTTTAATTATTTTATCTTTTTAGACTGGTTGTTTGGATAACCAGTCTAAATAATATCTTTTAGATCTCATATTTTTGGATCCGGTCTTAGAAGTTCTTTATAATTACAAAACTACCATCGATCATACTTTTTAGATCTTATCTGCAATAACCGGCCTAAATGTTACGGTCTAAAAGGCCTATTTTGTACTAGTGAATTAATGTTATGAAGTTTCCCTTTTCACGGCCATGTTGGTCTCATAACCTCTTATTTGCGGAGCAAATTCTCAGCTTTAGTGCCATTTGACTAAGTCAATGGCTTTACCACATCTTTTAGTTATATGAAACCTTTCAATGCCATATATCACAATTGTCCCCATTTAGCTTATTAATTAACATTCTTGTTCTTAACAGCTTTCCTTGGCTTAGTCATTTAAATCATCCCACTCATAAGGTTATTCACAATTTATTTGAACCAAGAATGTCTTTTTATAGCATGTTGAGGTATATAATGTCATGTACTTGTATTATTCTTGACTAGAAAAGCTAATAACACCAGTGGGTCTATGATCAGGAGAATACGTTTATACCTCCCATCACATAGATTCCTGTAATGCCACTACCATATATCAAGAATTTCATACAAGTACTTTACATAATATGCTCAATTATGACTATCGAAATGCTCAATTTCTAAAAGCTCCCACTTAGATAGAGCATATGAAACTAGCTCCCACTTAAACAGAGCATATGAAACTTTAGAAGACTTATTTTCCAAGATCTTCTACTCATAAATAATGTTTGACATTTTCTTCTTCATGTCTCTTAGAGCATTACTATGTTCATAATGTCTTATTATCAGGGATTTTGGGACAATTCAATAGTTTTCTTTGGTTTCATATTCATATCATTTCTTCATTCTTAGTCTTTAGCCAAACAAATCTTCAAGGGGAGAATTTTATTTATTTCTCAAACCCAATTTGATAAGGTTCACAATAACCATTGTTTTCTAAAGCTGAAAGAATTTATGTCCCATGTTGTTTTAATCATCTTCCAAAGTTTCCTTATCATATTGAGAAGATGTTTCAAATGTCTTATGCAATTTGTATTTGTTTCATCCTAGAAACATTACATATTTGCTCTTAAGTCATTTATTGTTTCCAATGTTGGTGGTTGGACTGGGCTAAAGGCTCTTTTTCACTCATGAAGTTGGCTCTACCTTATGAGGTGTATTACTTTCCTGAATCTCATCATGATCCGGAGTTTTGGCATTATGAAGTTTCTATATTTGAGATTCCCTTTCACTGTGATTTGATGCTATCTCTTTAGTATCAAATCCTCACTTTCACCTCCTTGAGGTTTCTTCATATATGAATCTTGACATTTACCTTCTTAAAATTCAAGAGATTCAGGTTTTTTCGTTAAATTTACCTTCGAGATTTCTTTCTAGTTGCACCTCTAATTCAATTTTAGGTTCTAATGAACCTTAATTTGAATCATTTTCCTTTTGACCCTCTTTAGGATCTTCTTCTAGGTTATGTTTTAGGGCTCAAATTAAATGAGCAAATCCCTCTTTTATTTATCACTTAGAGGCTTGCATTACTCTCAGTAATTTAGGCTTGGATAATTGTTTAGAGATAGCAACAAATAATTTTCACCTTTTCAAATCCACTACAAAGGTAGTTTATGCTCAAGAAAGTACCTTTCAATATAGTAATGATCCAAAAGAATAAAATCTTTTTGGTTTAGTGCTTTTTGCACTCCCTAAATTCATATTTATCTCAAATAAAATTATTATGAATTACTAAAAATGTTTTAGGATTTTTAAACTCACTAAAAAACATTAAAAATAACACTAAATACCTCTAAAACATATACAAATATACTCAAAAAAATGTTATATATATATATATATATATCAACATGAAAATCTTGAATTTAAGGATTTTTAGAAACAAACCGTGTCTCAATCGAAGCTGAAACACACCTTTACCCGCCCTTAGAAGGAGGAGGAAGAGGAAATTATGTAAAAAATTGCAAAAACTGATGAATGCCACAATCACTATCGGCACGCTCCGCCACCGATGTTCCAAAACATGACACGCCCGAAAATTCAGATTCCACGCGCCGAGACATTTCGAATGGAGTCTGCCATATGGCATTAGGCAATCAAACGTCCCCACACGTGCCACGTGGCGCTTTTAAGCAATTTTTATTTTTAATTTGCCAGATTTTTTTTTGGATCGGGTAAACCCATTACCTGACCCAGGCCCTAGTCCACCACCTGGGATGTATTGCTTGTTTTTTTTTGGGTTGGGCCAACTTTGGCCCAATCCATTTATTTTATTTTTTGTTCTTGGGTCTAGTTGGGATCCGACCCACCTGACCAATTCAAGTTTTTTTAATTGTTTTGAAATATCGCAAAATGACACCATTTCGAGGGCTAGGAGGTTTTCTTCAACCTCCAGCCAGGTCGACCCAGACCCGGTTGTAACGTGGGTTCCGTCTGTCGACCCGGTACCTTCTCTTCTCCATATCTTCGACGTCCGACGTCCGTTTTGAGCATTCTTGGTGTTTATTTTCATCGTTTTTCTGGGATCTACGTAATGGTACTAATGTAAAGATCTAAAACACTCATTTTAAGGTGAACCAATTGCATTTAGAGTTTCATTCTGGTTTGTTCCTTCGATTTATAAGTTCTTTCGTTCCATGGCTTTATTATGTGTATTATGAGGCTTTTGAATACACTAATACTCAGAGAATGTAAGGCATAAACATAAAGAACTAGAATTAACCGAAAGTGGAGTTTCACTGGAGTATCCAAAAAAAACTCAAACGGAGGGAAAAAATATCCACGATTTAAACATGTGAACAGGAACATATTCTCATAAGGAAAAATATATAATTTGAGTAGGCTTTCGTATATTCATGAATATAAACTGACAGAGAGAAAATAGTTCTATAAGTGCTCTCATATTCATGAACACAGTAAATGTGTTTCACCCAAAAACATGTTCGGTCGAAGCAACATTCCGTTAAGGATAGAATAATAACCTAAAGCTCTAATATCATGCCCTTATTTTAATTTCACCTTTACTAGAAGTATTCGCAGAAAATGATATGCGGTTTGGTGGGCAACATAGGAATAGCATAAATATACTGATAAAAAGTGCTCGATTACAAAAATTCCCCACAGGGGTTTATACATAATAATTACCATTAATGTAGCTGCATAGGGCTACCAAGGTGTCCAAACCCGTCAGAGTAAAACGGAGACATCTTCTCGTCTTTGTTCCACCACCGCAAACCCCTCGTACAGTTCTTTTCTTTGTTCTCAGCGCATCTTCTATCTCCTCCTGTCTAAATTGTTGGTAGGGGAGGGTGAGATTCGAGAGAATCTCAATTGGAAATAGATACCAATATGCATGCAATATAAGTGCTTAATGCATGACATGATTGCATTACATAAACTCATGCTAACACAATGACATATATACGTGCTCAATATTTCGTGCAACAAAACTATGGCCACAGTATAAACAAAAACATAGCTTCAATCATTCATATATGTTTCACATAATCAAGCAAAGCAATAACATGCATCAATACACCAGCAAAAATATCAAATACATGCAGGAGAGGTAAGTTCCCTACCTCCAGTCTTTTCTCCTCGATTTACATGCCAGCAACTCGGGCTCTCAAATCAGTCCTACAATTCCAAATGTACCATTTAGACACTTCCATAGTGTTTATTATAGTTATATTAGCATATGGTGAAAATTTACTAAAATGCCCCCAGGACCCGGCCCGGCTCGGCCCCGCCTTACCCTGTCCAGCTATACTTTTTCTGAAATTCTGATTGGGGCTTTCTGACATATTTTCATCCAATAAATTCATGTCGAATTCAAAATTACCAAATTCACTGCCAAATTACAAAAATACCATTGACAGCCCCGCTTAAAGGGTTTCAATAGCGTTTTCTTAATTATGCTTTTTCGGGCTTTTCAAGAAAAGTGGCCACCTATAACCCCACTTAATTTTTCATTCTAAACACAATGGAATCATCAAATTGATGAAATTCCAACTCTTTCTGGACGAAATTGCCCTTGGCCAAATCTGAAAAATTAAGGGAAAAATCATAGTTTCTTGATTTCAAACCATAAACCACATTCTTTACACCTCTAATCACTTATTTAACTACTTAATCACATTTTAAACATGATTAGACTAAATTTGGGCAGCACCTACCCTTAATATTTTTCATTCCCAAAATTACAAAATCATGAAAACAAAGCCACAAATCCAATCAACCACCAACAACAAGTAACAAGCACCAAGAGATAACAAGTTCTTATACGGACCTTGATTTTCCTTAATTTTCTCTCTCTAAAACCATGGTTCCCTCTCCTCCTTACCTCTTGATCTTGGTTGCTACATATGGTATTCATGAAGATATAGAGGTTAGAAAAGGTATTACAAGAACTAGAAGACATAAACACCAAGATTTCAACCACTTACCTTGGATTTTTGCTTGAGCTCACTCTCTCCTTCTATGTTCTTGCTCTCAACTTTCGAACAACTCTCTCTCTCTCTCTCTCTCTGGTTTCAGCTGGCCGAATATGAAGCAAAGAGAAAGAGAAAAGTTCTTTTAAAATATCTTCTCTATCCCTTTTTGTTTATGATATTAAATTGCTATTGTAACACATGCATGTTTTCCTTTAACCATCACCTTTCTCTCTCCTCATTTCCGTGGCCGAAATGCACTCCTCAATTGACCAAAAATATGCTCTTCAATTACCACAAATCACCTCTTTTTTATTCATTATCCAAAAATTTGACTTTTGTGTCACAAGCTTTATCTACATGTAAATGTTGTCATAAAGTTCAATGGAAATTGAACCAACCCTTCCTCCATTTGGTTTGCCCATACAAAACGTATAGGGCCCCCTTTTAAATACAATTTGGGATTCATTACATTTATTTCATAATTACAATGTTGTCATAACAATTTTGCTTCATTTTTGGATTCTGTTTGAATTCTGGTAAATTTTCTGCCCTAACTTTAAAAAATCATAACTAATTCTAAAAAAATCAAAATGGGGTGATCCCAAAGGCTATATAAATAACCCTTATTGAGTCTAGTTTCAAGAAAAAAAATATAGCCTTTTGTTAGTTGAAAATACAAAATTCCCAGAATTTTAATCTTTACTTGCTGTTTCAGAAAATTCACAGTTTTTCTGAGCTAACTTCAAAAATTCATAACTTTTTGTATATAGCTTCGAATGAGTCATATGACCTATCAATTTAAAGCTTAGGATGTCTACTTCTCATCCTGTAAAATATCATAATTTTTGGACATCATTTGATCATCCAAAATCCCAATATATTCTCAATACCTCACAAGAAATTTCACTGGAAGCATAATCACTTCCTTCAAAATTCACTATTTTATTTTCTTTAATGCCCCAAAGACATAAGGAACATTACAAAATAGATTTGAGACATCTACTAAACCAGGGCTTAGCACTCCGCTTAATTTAGGCTATTCCCAAGTCTCAATCCCAAAATTCGAGGTATTACATCTGATACCATTGAAGAATTTCGGGTGTACTTGGAATCCGTTGATTAGAAGAGTACCAACACGAGATCAGAGCACCGATATGGACTCCGATCATGTTCATATGACAAATTCACTATTGGAGAGAAGATAGTCAAAGAGAGAATTTTTTCTGTGGAAGTATTTCTATCGGTGTGTTTTCAACTGTCCCACACAAACTAATTATAATCCCATATATCACGTATGGGCAATTAATCTAATTTAAATTTTGAATCATAAAGATAAAATTCTTCCTTTACACCCATATTTGTATATATTTACATATCAACTCCTTTTGTGTTGGGCTTGAGCTCTAATCCATCAAAGGTGGATTAGGCATATTCCAACAGCTGCGGATAGGGGTGGGCATAGGCAGGGCTGGGCAAGGCAAGACCCTTGCCCGATGCCTTGCCTGAAGGATGAACGGGTAGCATTTTGCAGCCCGATGCCCGGCCCTGCTCGTTAAAAGCCTTAACTATTTTGGGCTGGGCAAGGGTGGGCTGGGCAGGGTGGGCTTCCCTGCCCAAGTGATAATGCCTTGTCTTGTCCACATATGAAAAAGATAATTCTGTGTAAATTTCATAAACATTTCTGTAATTACCAATACCATATGTCTTAACTTCGCCCTAAGTAATATAAACTTCAAATACATTTGATGATTCCACCTCTTGGGATATTTCAAAATAAGTCCACAACTTGAGTCTTGAAATTTAAAAAATACCATTTGTCTTAACAAATATCCATACTTTAAAAATTAAACAATATCCATAATCCATTATAAATAAGGAAACAAAACTATTGTAATTAAAGCCGCGAAGTCAAAGTAGTTTGCATTAATTCAATGTCCCAAAAGTTGATCAAATGATGAAGCATCTGGAAAAAAAATAAAAAGCAACTATAATTTAATACATCACAAAGTAAAGAAGAAATGAAGAAATCTACTTGTAAATAGTATTTAGTGGCTAGGGCAAAAGAGAGAGGATCAGAAGAGTATTATACAATAGACAATATATATTTTAAATAAAAATATATTTATGAAATAATATTTAATTGATAAGAAATTTTACATTCTAAATAAATGAAAATAATTTTCAGGGCAGGGCCAAATGGGCAGGACAGCACCCCTTGCCCGATGTCCGGCCCTGCCCGGTTAGTAGGTAACCCAAAGCTGCCCAAAATGTTTTCAGGCCACTTTTTTAGGGCTGGATTGGGCAATTTTTTGTAGGGTCAGGGTGGGCGTACCGGACTATTGGACACCATGCTCACCCCTAGCTGCGGATGATCTCTTTTAAGATAGAGTAAAGCAAGAATCTTGGTTAGAAAGACAAAAACAGCACAAATCATCTCTTAAAATTTAACAGCTATTTAGTTAAAATTATCGGTTTGGGTTAATTTACCCTATTTTAAATTGTTTAGTGGTATTTTTATCCCTTATAAAACTTATCTGTGTCAAACGCTCTTTAGTTAAAACTTTATCAATAAAATTACACCTTAACCCTTATATTTATCTTTTTTATACAAAACTAATTTGTTTTACTTATAAACTAATATAGAAGCAAATGATACACAACATATATTATTATTAACCAACTTATTTAGCTACATTAATTTTAAAAAAATATTAATTGGGTCTTATAATTGACATCCCTAATCTGCTATCGATATCTTAATAATATGCCTTAAGGGCCTGTTTGGTTTAAGGGGAGGGGATACAAGGGGAAGGTGAATGCCCCTTTGCCTCATTTAGTTCGAAATTTTTGAGGGGAGAGGAACAAAAATATGTTTCTCTCTCTCATTCCTTCTATTTATTTTAGTTCCCTCTAAATTAGGGTGTTTTAGAGGGAAGCAAAAAATCTTAACTAATTTAACCCTATTAATTTTTTGATATTCCTATGATTGCCCTCATTGAAAGAATATAGGGTTAAGGGAAAAATTTGCTCCAAAAGTTTTCATAGAGAGGCAATTTTGCCATAGAAGTGTAAAAAAGGGAGCAATTTTACCCTAACTGTTATCCCAATTAAATTTAATCGCTAGTTAACCAAATTTATTGAGTTGACAGTCCACATGTCATCAACATCTTTTTTTTGCTAGGTACATGTATTCTTCTATTGGAGACAATCCTGTTCGAAGCACTGTCAGGTACTAAATGTGGGCACCTCTCTTAACAGGAATTTGAATCTTGGTTCGTCACACTGTGAGGGACTGGCCCCTTCCATTAAATCCAACCCCGTTAATGTCATCAACATCATTTTTTTAGGGTGCAAATTTTCTTCAGAAGTTTATGTGTTATCTATATTTTTCTCAAAGTTAAATTTAAAACTTCTTAGGATAAATTTATATCTTAATAAAAATGATATGAATAATATTTAGACTATCAACTCAGTATAATTAATCAATTAATGATTAAAATTAATTAGGATAGGTCGACGTTTAAGTGCCATGTTAGTTAGATAAGAGGTATTGAGTCCTCGCCACATGGTCTTGGGTTCGACATTGAGAGGGGAAAATTAATTAGGATAATGATAATACAAAATTACTTCTTTTTTATAGTTCCGAACAAATTGCCCTAGGTCAAAAATAAAAAGGAGACAACACAAAGCGCATCTTCCCCCCACGTTCAGGGTTGGCTTCTTCTCCTTACAGGCTTGGAGTCGCTCACCCTGTCGCCCAGTGCTTTCTTCCTGTGCTCGCCGCTCACTCTTGCTGTGCTTGGCTTCGGTAAGCTTCCTTCGTCTTCACTTGCTTGGAGTTTTCTTCCCCTGGCATTTGGGTATTCCAGAAATGAAGTCAAAAATATTGAAGTTCTATGGTTTTATTTGTTGATTTTCCTTCTCTCTGTCCGATTCTCTAGACTGCCTGCACTATTTTGGCACTTTTCAAAACCTTTGGTTGACATTGATTCTCTAGACTGCGTGCACTATTTTTCCCGGATGTATCCGCACTTTCATCTCCATTTCAATTCCATGGTTTCTCCACCAGTACACGGTTTTTTCTTATTCCTGGAACTCCTTGACTGATACCTTTTTAACCAACGGCTCAAGATTTCATCTCCCTCCTCGTTACTAGAGGCACTTGCTCAGTGTCCTTCGACTTGTGAGGTATGCCTAGAAATTATTCTAGAAAAGACTTGTTTTTTGGGAGCTAAAAAGATTTAATTTTATTTCTACTCGCTAGCTGCATGCAACAATGAGTTCTTATTATTTGGGAAAATTTTATTTTGTATCAGATTTAGACGTCCAGGGAAGAGCACGATTTGAGTGATGAAATTTTATCACTCTATAAACATTGAATAATACAAAAGGTCAATCAACAAACAGATCAGTTTATATCACTGCTTCTTCCTTTTCTTTTCTTTTCTTTTTTTAGCTGTCCGATTTCAGAAAATTATTATTCTTGAAATAACAAATGGCATTTGGTATGATGAATAATAGGGAGAAACAATGAAATAGATCAAGCTTTGCAAAAACATCGCATGTTGGCTATGTAGACTGGGGACTAGTGTGTGTGAAATGGAGATAGAATTCAATATGTCTTGGTTTGGAGGAAACATAATATAGAATAGCATTTCCTGGTGATGCTTGTTGATGTCAGCATCTATATAAGTTCTGCTACTGTTCTGCTGTGTTTTATATTTAAATAAAACAGTGTTACATGTGAACCTGCATTGCATGTGTTTATAAAGCCTAACAACATTTGTTTGCTTCAAACTGGCCTAATTAGCATGCTTGATATTTTCTTAGCTAGATGGACATTGATGATTGATTTACAACATTAGCTAGCTTGTGGCTATGTTATTTGTGTTTTTGCTCATTTATTGATTTATTGACATGCATTTTTCACTTACTTTGTTTGGTGGACTTGTAAACTCAATACTTTCTATTGGTGCATCGACAGCTTGAATTGTGTCAAAGAGCAAAAGCTCTTCTTGTGTGTGTTCTGGCACAAATATATGCTAATGACATTTATCCTAAAACAAATAAGTTATAGTTTGAGTGACAAGAGAGAGAGGGGGTGCGTGATGAAATAACGAGTAGAATATGTAGTTTGAGGCATGTGAAGTTCTTGGACTTGAAAGTTCTATATTCTTTGAAATGAGAAAAAATAAATGCAACAAGCCCCAAATGTTGTGTCAACTGCATAATATAATTATGCTGCATGTCTTTGTGGGTGTCTGTAATTCATTGATCTATGGAGAATGGTATACGTATTTGGCTTTGAAAGTCAAACATTGTAAAAGTTTTCAACCGTGATGATTGCTGCTGCATATTATAATTGCATTACAATATGTATTAGGAAAGTTGTCTGGTCATGCATTAATAGTTCATCTGTCTCAGGAAACTTGTGGAGGGTGGATTTTAAATATATGAAGAAGCTTGTTGGTATAGGTTTGAGTGTATGTTTACTTTTGTCATCTCTCCCTCCTTTGCTTCTCCCCCCACCCTTCCTCCAGGCATGGAATTTCTTCTTCAGCTGTATATAATTCCAGAAAATGTCTGATATAGATTCAGCTCTTGAATTGCATATTTGAAAGCCAACATGAAACTGGAGTCAGAACTTATTCTGTAATTGGTTTTGGTTGGGGTTCTGGCTTTTGACTGATCTGATATGTGCCAATAGAACCATTATAACTCAAATTTTAGTTTATTTTTGCTGTGCCTATTCATCCTTTGACAGCCGATTTTTGCTTTTCCTTCCAACATTGATATTTCTTCTATGTTCTCTTGAGCTTCTCGTACTTGATGTTTAAAACTTCACTAGTTACAAAAATTTCTGCTCCATTATATCGTTCAACACCAAGTAGTTTTAAATGTTAGGGAAAATCTTTCTTTTCCATTCAAGTCCAGATTCTGTAAGTTATAGTATTAAATTGTGTATTCTTGTGTATTGTAATTATCTTATCAAGCTAAACCTAAAGCAGCTCTATGAAGAAATACTCCTCTTCCAAATTTTGAAAAGGTGATGATGCTATACGGAGTAGACAGAACTAATGGAGATGAAGGGGAAACAATGCGGGAATGGAGGAAGAGGCATCGATCTACAACAGAGGTCACTGAAATTGTTAATGATAATATTGATATGTTTGTTGAGGTTGATGGTCAAGGTAACTCCCCCAGACAAGGAGTATCACCCCAGGAAGTTTATTCATCCCATGCTAACAGTGCTTGCAGTAAGAAGTCAAAGAGGGCACCTAGAAAGCATGAAAATAATTTTAAGGAATGGATAGGGATAATGTCTGCAATGGTTGCATCACTTGATAGAGGAAATGAAGCAATTATACAAGGAAATTTGGTTCTACTAAGAGCTTGCAACAACAAGAGGGAAGTGCCCCAATTGTCTGGTGAAGAACTTTGCAAGATGCTCGAAGAATGTGATTGTGATGTTGAGAAAATACCAGCTATTTATTGCTTTCTTATGAATGATGATGCAAAGTTTAGGACTGCAGTTCAATCTCCAGCCTCAATCAGGAAGCAAGTGATAATGACAATGTTTTATGGCTCTTAGTAGATGGTCTCTTTTGACTATTTATTATAATGACTTCTGAATATTTTATTAAATGCTCAAAAATATGGCTTTTGGATCAAAATTGATTACTTTTTATATGCTTTTTTATATGCTCTACATATGGTATTTGAACATGTATTGATGACTTGTTAGCAAGAACGCTAGCTCTTTAGGTCCAAAATATTATCATCACTTTGTCAAAAAAACTTATGTCCGACTTGTATGTTGCTATATCTACATACGGTATTTGAGCCTTTTTTTTTTTTGGGCTTTAGATGGGCTGTGAAAGATAGACTAGCTGATTAATCTAGATTGAATAAAAAATTCTTACAGGTTTGTGTTTACTCTTCTATCATCATCAGAACAAATTGGCTTGTTTTTTCCTATGATGGATAAACAAAGAGTTAAAGTCTATAGCTAGTTCTTTTGTGACGAGCAAACAGAATGAATATTGACAGCTTACATAGAGATGGAACTTTGACTGTCCACAATGTCCAGAATTTAGCCAAAAATTTTTTTAAAAAAATAAAAAACTGAACAATTTTACTAATGCAATCCAAAAAAATTAATGAATCAATTGGCAAAGTTTAGCTTTTTGGCGCAAACATAATTTGATTTTTGAAAATATATTGTCACATCAATAAGTGATAAGAAAAATTGGGTTAAAGGGTAAAAATATCCATAAACTCCTCTTAAAAGTGCATTCGCCACCATAAACTTTTTTAGGTGCAAAAGCAACCACAAACTTTTAAAAGGGGGCAAAAGTGACATTTCTATTAAAACTAGCTAACGGCCATTAACTCCATTATAAAAGTATCAAAATACTCCTATCTACAAAAAAGGTTATGGTGGTGGACACACTTTTGAAAAAAAATTTATGGGAATTTTTGCACTTTTGAAAAAAGTTTATAAGCATTTTGTTCCTCTTAATCTTCTTTTAGATAGAGGTATTTTGGTACTTTTGCACTCTAGTTAACGGCCGTTAGTTAGTTGATAAGTATATATTTTATAATTAAATAGATATATATTTTGGATATATTCACTGAATTTATTAATACTTTATGCCTATTTAATTATAGTTTATATATTTTTTTATCTTTTTGATAATGATAAGATAGTAAGAAATTTTAACAGAAAATCTATTCATACCTAACTTTATTTTATTATGGATGAGATATTATATAAAGAAAGAGAAAAAAGGGGAATCAAAATCTCTGTCACACACATATATATATATATATAAAAAAAGTAGCAGCAAATTGAAGAATTAAAGAAAGAAAGAAAAAAACGCGGGTCCCACGTGAAGAAAAGAAGAAACCAATATGCAGATAACTTGGAATAGAAACGTGGGGCCCGCAGCGAAAAAAAAGAAAAGCCCAAGTTATATGTATTAAAAGGAGACGAAAAGAAACACAGAGGAACGCGAGAGAGATCTGAGGACGCTGGGACACAGGCAGATCCAGAGAACCGGATGCGAGACAGAACCAAGGGAAGCGGAGACGAGGAGCAGAGCGAGGAGCAGAGATTAGGGAGCTAGGGTCGTGAGGGCAGGAAAATGCATCTTGTGGCTTGTGAAAGAATCAAAAAGGACAAGAAAGAGGGTGGTCTGGGCATTAGAGATTTATCTAGTCATAATCAAGCTCTCATTATGAAATTATGCTGGAATCTAATTACCAGGCCTAATGCCTTATAGGTGCAAGTATTTAGATCAAAATATAACTGTGGAAATGGCAACATTCCTAGAGTGGAAAGGAAAAGGAACCAATCATCGGTGTGGAGTGCAATTACCTCTGTTTGGGACTCCTACAGGAGAGCTGTTGGCAGCAGACTTCGTAATCATGAATCGCTTGACCCGGAGGAAAGGGTTAGCCATTTCGTTGGCCCTGATGGAAGATGGAATTTGAACAAGTAGGGTTTGTTCCTGTCCAGGTGGGTAATTGAAAAGATTCGGGAAACGAATCCTCCGTCACTTTCAGGGAATGACACAGTTTGGTGGAGGAAATCATTGGATGGGAATTTCAGTGTAAAATCTGCATACTCTATGATCTATTCATCGCTTTCGGATCCTCTAGATCCTATCTGGCAGCGTATCTGGAGATGACCTCTTCCAGAGAAAGTCAAATACTTCATGTGGCAATTGCTTCAAGAGAGAATACCTACAAATTCTGTCCGAGCGAAGAGAGATGTGAGAATAAACTCTTTGTGTCCTTTCGAGTGCTCTTGTGAGGAAAAACCAATTCATATCATGAGAAACTGTGAGTCCGCAAGCGGTGTGGTGTTCTTGTATTAACCCTTTATACTGTTCTGCTTTTTTCTCTGGTAATTTGCAGGTTTGGCTTAGATGGAACATACAACATTCACCTGGCGGTCATTCAGTGATCAAGTGGCCCTGGCTAAGAGTCTTCGATTCACTCTACTGGCTAATCTGGAAAAATAGGTGCAAAAGAGCCTTTGAAGGAACTAGTGACCGGCCACAACAAATTCTTCACAGAGGCATCCATTTCCTTCATGAAGGAATCGTGGAAGGTCAACTAAGGCATAAGATTTTCAAAGTACCAGATAGAATCTCGGAAAGATGGATCGCCCCACCTGATGGTTTCATTCGGATCAACGTTGATGCTGCAGTAGATAAGCACAGAAATTCTGGAGTAGGAGGTGTGGTTCGCGACAATTCAGGCCATTGGATCTGCGGGTTCCAACAGAATATTGGCATTACATTCGGCTCAACAGCTGCGGAGGTTCAAGCTATCAAAATTGGTCTAAAGCTATGCAAATCTTTAAACTTTGCAAACATTCAGTTATTCTCGGACTCAACGGAAGCCCTTCAATTGCTACTTCACCCAACCCGTCATTTCCATCTGCTACAAGATGTGATTGATGAAGTTAGGGAGTTCATTTATAGGGACTGGGACTTAGAGATACACCATTCCCACAGAGAAGCCCTTTGATGTGCTGATTACCTGGCCAAAGTGGCCCTGGACTCGAATAGTGATCTAACCCTTATGCAATACCCCCCAAGATTTCTGTTCGACCCAAATGTTGGCTGATATGAGTGAACATTTGGTTTTATTCTCTTGTAACATAGCCTAGGCTTTGGCTGTTTGTACTCCAGAGTTTAATCTGGTCATTGTAATTCAAAAAAAAAAAAGAGATTAGGGAGCTAGGACTAGAAGATTTAAAGAGATTTAGAGTTTTAAATTTTGTTTTTTTATTAATTTTCTTCTTTTTTTTTCTTAATTTCTGATATGAACCGAATTATCATTTATGGTTTTGATTTGTTGATGTATATGAGTAGTTAATTTTCTCATTATAGGATTTTTTTGAATCTATTTATGGATTGAATTAATTATTTACTCTTTTTTTTGCATTAAATGAAGTTTTTGTATTGCTTTTATTTTGCTCTTAATTCTTCTAAATGCCTAATCACCATTTAGTTGGCTTGTTCATTTAAATTAATATTGAGAAAGATAATTTAAGTGTAGAACTTAGATAAAATCATGTTAGATTTGAAGTTTAGGTATTAAATGGATGATTTGTTAGTATTATAGAGATATAGTTACTAACCTAACATTGTTAGATTAATATTGGTATTTAAAGTTAGTCATTATAAATTAATACAAGGGATTGATTAATTTATTAGGATAAATATTTGGTTTTGACTTGAGAGAGCATTATCGAATACTTTTGAATCTTAGACAAATACATATCTTCGTTTGATTGCTTATTGAGGGTAAATTAATTAATTCATGAAATAGATAGGGGATAGATAATCCTAGGTTCCTCCAATCTTGAAGAAAAATCTTAACTTTAGAATTCTCAAATAAATCCTTTCTTAAACAAATTAAATTTTAAAATATTCTCATTCAACCTAATTGAGAACTTAATTGAGATAATTAATTCATTTTGTGTTATAGTCCTCGTGGGAACGATCTTTTTATATTACTTGTCACCCGTATACTTGCAGTAAAGCTACACGGCTAACATTAGTTTTAACAGAAGTATCACTTTTGCCCCCTTTTAAAAGTTCATGGTCGTTTTTTCCACCCAAAAAAAGGTTATTGTGGTGGATGCACTTTTTGAGAAAAGTTTATAGGTATTTTTGTCCTTTAACAAAAAAAAAATATTATTATACAAATTTTTGTGTACACATTAACAATGTGCTTGTTTGGTAGGGCGATTGGCAGCTCTGTAAGTGCATATACACATAAGTCGACACAACACTCCTCCCACATACTTACCTCGTATATCGTAAATCACTATTGAAAAGCCGTTGTTGAATACTTCAATTGTTATTCCAAACGACCACAATATGTTGAGATGACAGTGCATTTTCATAAATTATGCAGTTTAAATTTAAGTATAAACTAATTTAAATAATTTATATAAGTAAAAAAAAATATAAACTAACATATAAGGATAAAATAGTAAATTAGTTATTATCTTCCTTCTTATACCCTCTTGAACCAAACAGATTATGATTAAACATCCCTCTCCTTTCTTTCTCTCCAACCAAACTAAATGAAGTAACATATGTCCTTTCCTTCCACCCTCTCCTCTCAAACCAAACAAGCCCTAAGTAAACATGTTAGGATAGCATTGAGACGTGTTTAAATCACAAGCTTTACGGGTCTATTTGGTGTGAGGGATTTGGAGGGGAAGGGAAGGGAGGGAAAATTTTTATGAGTTGAATTTTAAAAGATTGAAGAAGTGGGGTAATAAAATTTTAATAAAGAGAATATATAAGATAAAAGAGTAAAAAAAAAAGATAATTAAAAATTTTTAACCCCATTTCTCTAATTTTTTTAAATTCAATTCAAAAAAATTTTGCCTCCACCCACTTTCCCTTCCCTCCCCTCAGACCAAACAAGCCCTACAAGTTTTAAAAAAGCGCGCGCACACACATATTTATATATATAAAAGTAAAGCATGAAATTTTGAATATTTTGGTAAATGCTCAGGCTTTTGAGCATAATCAATAGCTTTTTCTATGCTCTATATGTGGTATTTGAGCATGTATTGATAACTTGTTAGTAAGAACACTATCTCTTTAGGTACAAAATATTATCATCACTTTGTCAAAAAAAAATATGTCCGACTTGTTTGTTGCTAATCTATGTACGGTAGTTGATCTCCTTTTTTTTTTTTTTTTGCTTTAGATGGGATGTCAAAGATAGCCTTGCTAATTCAAATGGACTAAGCTCCTACCCCTCGGAAATCTGGATTGGATAAAAAATTCTTACAGGTTTGTGTTTACTCTTCTATCATCATCAGAACAAATTCGTTTGTTTTTTTCCTATGATAGATAAACAAAGAGTTATAGTCTATAGCTAGTTTTCTTTTTTTTTGCGTCGAGCAAACAAAATGAATATGAACAGCTTACATAGAGATGGAACTTTGAATGTCCACAATGTCCATAATTTAGCAACAAAAAGAGAGAGGGAGGGAGAGAGAGAGAGAGAGAGAGAGAGAGAGTTTGAGCAATTTTGCTAATGCCTGTAAAGATTGTATAATTAGATTGTTTAATTCGTTGTATTCAGCTTTGTCTATGCTGTGTGTATTCAGCTTCTCACTGAGTGTTGGTAAAGGTTATTTGTGGTCTTGGGCTGATATGTTGGGCCCAATATATGTTAGGCTCAATAGGATTAGGTAGTTGTATAAATAGTCAGAGCACCATCAGATTGATTGTAAGAGAGACATTATTTTTCGTAAATGAAATTATTTTCTTTGTGTAGCTTGAGTTGAGGTGTAGATGTGAGAGGCCTGGAGTTTTACATGGTACCAGAGCCATCAATTGGGTCATTTTTCAAGATCTTCCAAGAAGGACTCAAGAAAGCCCAAGGTCGTTGGCCCATTTTGTGATCATCCTGTGGTTGTTTTTCAAGACTCTTTCAAGACTGAGCCAAGATAGCCCACGAGTTTACTCGGTCCATTCCCTCTACCAACCCTGCTCTTTTGTCTATCAGCCTCACGCGATGGCTGCCACGGCGCCCTCTTCTTTTCCAATGCCTATTTTAGAACTAACTGTTATTAACAAGTCATCTACATAAAATAGAATTAAAACAATTCCATTAACACAATGATTAACAAACAAAGAATAATCACTTTTACTCTGTTGAAAACCTCCCTCTATCAAAGCCTTAGAGAGCTTTATATTCCATTGCCGGGAGGCTTGTTTCAAGCCATACAAAGATTTGTTTAATCGACATACTAAACGCTCCCCCTTAGCCTCAAAACCTTGAGGTATTTTCATATACACCTCTTCATTTAAATCTCCTTGCAAGAAAGCATTGTGAATGTCCATTTGATATAATGGCCATTTATTTATTGCTGCCAATTTAAGTACAACACGCACAGTAAACATTTTCACACTCCAGAACAAAACGGAGTAGTAGAACGAAAACATCACACAATCATGCAAATCACTCGCAGCCTCATTTTACAATCCGGTATACCGGTTCGATATTGGGGCGAATGTGTGCGCATGGCTGTGCATTTAGTGAACAGAATTCCCTCTAAGGTACTTGACTACAAAACTCCATATGAAAAGGTTTATGGGATAGAACCTGATTTAAGAAATTTAAAAGTTTTTGATTCTTTAGCTCATGCTACTGATTTAAGGGCAGGTGACAAATTACAGTCTAGATCTATTCCTGCTGTATTTTTAGGTTACCCTAAACATCAAAAGGGTTTTCTACTTCTTGATTTACGTCATAAAACTGTTTTTGTCAGTAGACATGTTAGTTTTATGGAAGACAAATTTCCATTTAAGGATCGCCTAGATGATGACATGCCACAAGTAGGAATAGACTTTAAGGAAATATTTTGGTATGACCCTATTGAACTAGGAATTAAGAATGTCACTGCCACTAATCGTACTGATTCATGTAGTTCAAACAGAATAGAGCCTGAGGTTGCTTTACCTTCCGCCCATGAAAACCGAACAGTGGTTCCTGCACCCGTTTTGCCTAGGACTAATAGAGAAAGGAAACCACCCATATGGTCCAAAGATTATGTCTGTGCCTTAATGAAACCTGTAACAAAATGTGTTTATCCCATTGCTGATTATGTGACATATTCCAATGTTTCTGCTGATAACATGTGCTTTCTTTGTACAATTGATTCCCTTTTTTAACCTAACAGCTATGTAGAAACTATTAGACATCTAGAATGGGTAGAGGCAATGAGGGCTGAGATGAATGCTCTTAATGCCAATAAAACATGGAATTTAGTTTATCTTCCAAAGGGTAAGAAGGCAATAGGATGTAAATGGGTTTATAAAATAAAATATAATTATGATAATACTATTGATAAATATAAGGCACATTTGGTTGCGAAGGGGTTTACTCAACAAGAAGGGATAAATTATCATGAAACTTTTTCCCCTGTTGTGAAAATGTTTACTGTGCGTGTTGTACTTAAATTGGCAGCAATAAATAAATAGACATTATATCAAATGGACGTTCACAATGCTTTCTTGCAGGGAGATTTAAATGAAGAGGTGTATATGAAAATACCTTAAGGTTTTGAGGCTAAGGGGGAGCGTTTAGTATGTCGATTAAACAAATCTTTGTATGGCTTAAAACAAGCCTCTCGGCAATGGAATATAAAGCTCTCTAAGGCTTTGATAGAGAGAGGTTTTCAACAAAGTAAAAGTGATTATTCTTTGTTTGTTAATCATTGTGTTGATGGAATTGTTTTAATTCTAGTTTATGTAGATGACTTGTTAATAACAGGTAGTTCTGAAATAGGCATTGAAAAAGCAAAACAATTACTTCATGAGCACTTTAGAATTAAGGACCTAGGCTTAATGAGATACTTTCTAGGTATTGAGGTAATTACATCTAACAAAGGTATTGTGTTATCTCAACGGAAATATACATTGGATCTTGTTGCTGAAACATGTATGAGTGGATGTAAACCATTGAGCATCCCTATGGCACAAGGTTTAAAGTTGGTAAGTTTTGATGAAACAAATGATGATCTACAAGAGCTGCTTCTAAATCCAGCAAGATATCGAAAATTGGTAGGAAAATTAATTTATCTAACTATGACTCACCCTTATATCTGCTTTTGCGTGTAGGTACTTAGCCAATATACGCACCTTCCTAGCAAACATCATATGGCAGCAGCTTGGAATGTCCTAAGATACTTAAAAGGGACACCAGGTCTCGGTTTACTTATCAACTGTGAAGGAAAACCAGTTTTGGAGTGCTATTGTGATACTGATTAGGCTGCTTGTGGTATGACTAGAAGGTCAGTCACCGGCTATCTTCTGAAATTGGGAGGTTCCTTGGTGATGTGGAAAACCAAGAAGCAAGCAACAGTGTCAACATCCTCAGCTGAAGCAGAGTATAGAGCGCTACAAATAGTTGTTTTAGAAATAGTGTGGGCTAGAGGATTGTTACATGACTTGGAAATTTACCATTCAGATCCTGTTCAGGTTTACTGCGATAACCAAGCTGCTATCCATATTGCAGCCAACCCAGTGTATCATGAGAGAATCAAGCATATCAAAGTGGACTGTCAATTCGTTCGTGAGAAATGGGAGTTAAGAGAAATTGACTTAAAGTATGTTGATTTCAGAAGTCAACAGGCTGATTTACTCAACAAAGCTGTCGGAGGTTCTGTGCAGCGGCATTTGTTATTCAAGTTGGGCACTTTTGATTTGTTTCGTCCCCAACCTTGAGGGGGAGTGTAAAGATTGTATAATTAGTTTGTTTAATTCATTTTATTCAGTTTTGTCTGTGCTGTGTGTATTCAGCTTCTCACTGAGTGTTGGTACAGGTTATTTGTGGTCTTGGGCTGATATGTTGGGCCCAATAGGATTAGGTAGTTGTATAAATAGTCAGAGCACCATCAGATTGATTGTAAGAGAGACATTATTTTTTGTGAATGAAATTATGTTCTTTGTGTAGCTTGAGTTGAGGTGTAGAGGTGAGAGGCCTGGAGTTTTACAATGCCATCCATAATAAATCAATTGGTAAAGTTAAGCTTTTTATTCAAACATAAAATTTGTTAATTTGATTTTTGAAAATATATTATCATATCAATAAGTGATAAAAAAAATTATTATACGAGTTTTTATGTACATATTAACAATATGTTGAGGTGAGAGTGAATTTTCATAAATTATGCAATTTAAATTAATGTGTAAAATAACTTAAATGATTTATATATGTAAAAAAATGTAAACTAATATATAAAGGTAAAATAGTAAATTAGTTATTATTTCCTCTCTTAAACTATACAGATGATGGTTAAACATCCCTCTTCTTTATTTCCCCTCCAATCAAATTAAATAAAGTAACCCCTATCCTTGCCTTCCATCCCCTCCCCTCAAACCAAATAGGCTCTAAAGTAAATATGTCGAGACAGGATTGAGATATATGTTTTAATCACAAGTTCTACAAGTGTTATTAGAGCGCGCACGCCACACAGGAGTAAAGCATGAAATATGTGTGAGTCGAGAATACAAACATAAATTTAGGTTCATTTATAAATACTAGAGAATAAATTATTTGAAGTTATAAACTAACAAAATTGAAATATATACATGTTAAAATTAATTATTAATTCAAAATTATGATTATCTCATTGGCTTAATTATAGACTAAAAATCATGGTTGTCTCATAATTACTATTGCCTACTTTTCAATTATACTTTCCTAAAAACTACCCAAACACCCTATTTTTCAAATTTTATAAATTAATTTTATAAACTCTGTTTTACACGTTAACCGAAATCCACCTGAAGCATATGGGTGTTAAATATGTAAAACATGATTGATGGTCTCAAACTTGATTTTAATCAGCATATGTTTCTTTGGTTGTTGTCTTATAATTGATTTTAATCAAAGCAACTCGTTTACCTTTCTCTATTTTTTTCCTTTAATTGTTCACTACTACAAAATAGAGATTTAGCGGCACTTATCTTATGACACTTCTTTAAACAAGCACTGGATGAGACTTCAATTTTTTTAAAAAAGAAAATATATGTAGCAGCTATGGCACTTTTTGTGGCAAGCGCCGTAGCTGCTGAGTACCTTCTATGGTGCTTGCTTGGGGAAGTGCCATACAAGGAGTTATTTTTTTTAAAAAAAAAAATAAACACCTTGTATGACGCTTACCCGAACAAGCTCCGTAGCTAGGTACATATCTTTAATGACACTTTCTCTAAAAAGTGTCATTAAAGGGATATATGATATGACGTAAGTATATATGCCTTTAACACATGTGTCCTATTAATTTTTAAGCTTATAAATATAATTTTATTAGTTATTACTTATTTAATTTATTCAATGTCTTTTATATTTAACTTATTATGTAAACTTACTTTTTTTTATAAAAAAAGCATTTTCTATGAGAAGTGGCTTTAAAGGTCATACAAAGTGGGCTAATTTAAAAACAATTAGAAGTAAAAACATATAAATAAATTGTCCCTATTAAAAAGTATTGTAACTTTTTTTAATAGAAGGCCTTGGACGGCGCTCGGTACACCAAGCGCCATCCAAGGTACCTTGCACCAAGCCCTTGGATGGCACTTGGTGGTTCAAGGCATCAGGTGCTTTGAATATTTAAGGCACATAGGTTTTGAATTTGTAAGGTTGGAGGCTTTTTTTTTAAAAAAATTTAAATTTTTTTAAGATTAGGAAATTGCAAAAGATACTTGCTATGTTATTTCATTTTGATATGGATTGTGTTGTAAATTGTTGTGGATTTTGGATTGTAAATGGAGGTTTTCAACAGGAAAATAAAATAATTATAAAAAATTATTGTGGTAGCGTGGTACAATTTTTTTAAAAATAAATCCCTTGAGTAAAAGGATTTTATATTTTTAAAAATAAATCTCTTCTACATACAAGTGCCGGAGGATACTTCTATATTTTTTTTTAAAAAAATGTGACACCTATAACTGTCTATTATCTTATATGGCATTTGTCTGAGAAAATGCTATACAAAAGGTTAAAAAGATAAATCACCCCTATTAATTTTTTTTTAATAAAAGGCCTACCTTGGCCAAGCGCCGTCCAAGGCTCTACCTTAAATATATATTTAAGGGCCTTAGAAAGTACTTGCCAGGGAAAGCGCTGTCCAATGCGCCTTATATTCAAGGCACCCATGTAACACCCTGCCTTTAATCATGTAATTATAATTCGATATTAAATAATTAAAGTAGATTAGAGACCTTCGGATAACTTAAACTCGTTTCAATCTCCTACTTTGTGGTAGGGTTTTCACAAAATCATTCAAAATCTCTTTCCTGTTCCTGGTCTCCATTTCAAAATTCGAATATAATCACCTGTGCAGTTTATCTACATTCACGTATGACAGAGTGTAAAACCAATTCCTCGGCAACTCCCGGATTCTATACATATATAACCTGAGGTTTAAGTATCCACTAGGGGATTACATCCAAAATTGAATATACTATTCATATTTCAGATTATACAGTAATCCCGAATTCAAAAGATATAACCAACATTCCAAAATCAACTATACCCCTAAGGGTCCTAAGTGCTCCGGGTCGGCCTCTTCTCCTTTGAGCCACATGCCCTGTCTGAAAGGTTAGTCATAGGAAGGAATGAGATTCGAGAGAATCTCAGTAGTAACCAACCACTTATACAATGTATAAATACCAAGCATGTATATAAATCACAAACAGCAACAGCAGCAGCAATCTCAGAGATACATGGTTTTCACCACAAACGACAGCACTCACGGCTGTATACACAATACGACAGCTCTCGCTGTAATCATAATCACGACAGCTTACGCTGTAATCACAATATCGACAGCTTATGCTGTAAACGACAGCTTGCGCTGTAAACGACAGCTTACGCTGTAAACGACAGCTATCACCAGCTGTAACCATAGCAACATCAAAGATTCATCACAGAATAGTGATAACACACATATACAGAGCATTACACACAGTATAAGAAAGAGAGAGAGTCACTACCTGATCCTTTCCTGACGTCCTTCAGCGCAGTTGGCTCACGAGGGCGGCAAATATCGAATCCTACAATTCCAAATGCACTATTTAGACACTTCCATAGTGTTACTTAGGGTTATATGAGTCTATAATGAAAATTTACAAAAATACCCCCGGGGACCCGGCCTGGGCCCGCCATACCCGGACCGGTTGCACTTTTCTTGAAATTCTAATCTGGGCTATCCTAACATATTTCCGCCCAAGGAATCCATTTCCGTACTCAGAATTATCAAATTCAATGTCAAATTACGAAATTACCCTTGGCAGCCATACTTTTAGGGTTTTAGGGGTGTTTCCGTAATTATGCTTTCTCGGCCTTTTTTGAAAAAGTGCCCAACTGTAACCCCACCTATTTTCGCCCACTGAATCCAATGGAATCATCAAATCATTGAAAATCCAACTCTAAGACCCATTTACAGCCTTGGCCGAAATATACATGTTCTCCGGGAAAAATTGGGGTTTTACGATTTCGGCTCCGTAAACGCGTTCCTTTATACTCCTAACCACTTTATTAACCATTACATTAGGTTACAACTAACATTAAGACCCAATTTGGGCAGCATAACCCCTAGGCCACATCATTTCCAAACTTTAAAACCAATGGCAATCCGGCGAAATTTCACCGATTAAATTGCCCACAGCAGCCAGAATAAGCAATATACGAAAGTTTTGAAGTTACCTCAAGCTCCTTCTAGCTTTTCTCATGAGTGGATGAAAACCCTAGCCCCTTGAACACCAAATTTTCTTCTCAAACACCTTAAATAACATAGAAGAGAAGCTTAGGAACAAGGTTATACGCGTTAGGAGCTAGATCGTCAGAGAAATCGGCTTACCTTGCGAGATTTCTCCTCTTTCTCTCTCTAAGAGCTCTCAACTTTCTCTCACTATCTTCAGCTGGAAATGGCGTGAAATGGCTGAAGAAGATGAGCAATTTGATTAATAATCCATGCTGACATCATCTTTTAATGAGATGATGTCATAATTCCCATTTTCGGATTTTCTGGCAGATTTTCTGCCCAAACTTTGAAAAATCATAACTAATTCTAGACAAATTGAAATGAGGTGATTCCAAAGCCAAATGAAAGATATTTAAGTCCTCTTCATAGAAAAAATATTGGCCATTACTGCAAATCACCACAAAATTTCCATAATTTCAATCTTTGCATATTGTTCCAGAAAATAATTAATTTCGCTGGGCAAACTTCAAAAATCCAAAACTATTAGGTCACAAATCAAAATGATACAAATTATATGTTCATTTTGAAGCTTGACATGTGAACTTTAATACTGGAAAATTTCAGAATTTTTAGACACCATTTGCCTATTTAAAACGGCCATACAAATTGGCTGCCCTGTACAGAGTTTCAATGGACAGAGTTTTCAACTTTTGCACGATTGTTCCCAATGGTTCCAATTTCACAATAAACACTCTCCCCACCTGAATTTTCACAAGGAAGCCATTGGAATCATTAAAATATCCAAATTCCCATCACACATTCTCCAAAAGTATTTATTCAACAATAATTATATCCACTTTTAAAGTCATTAGCCCTTAATCACTTTTTGGGATATTACATTTCTCCCCCCGAAAATTAAATTTCGTCCTCGAAATTGCTACACAACTTGAGCCATAAACTCTGGATATCGTCTTCGCATATCTTCCTCCACTTCCCAAGTTGCCTCTCTTTGCGTCATTCCCTTCCAGATCACCTTCACATATGGAATGCTCCTGTGTCTGAGCCGTCGCTCTTCTCGGTCAATGACTTGCTCTGGCTCCACTGCATATGTGAAATTGTCTTGAAGCTCAACATCCTCATACTCAATGATGTGAGACGGATCCGGTTGGTACTTCTTCAATTGAGAAACGTGGAATACGTCATGGAGTCTACTCAAGCTCGGAGGTAGAGCTACTCGGTAAGCTACAGGCCTAATCCTCTCAAGGATTTCAAAAGGACCTATGTATCTAGGGCTTAGATTCTTCCTCTTGATCGCTCGCCCAACATCGGTGACAGGAGATACTCTTAAGAAAATATGATCTCCAACCTCAAACTCTAGAGGCCGTCTTCTCTTGTCAGCGTAGCTTTTCTGGCGACTCTGCACTGTAAGCAACCTTTTGCGAATAATCTGAATCTGTGCTGAGGTTTGATCAACCAAATCTGGTCCATAAAGCTTCCTTTCGGATAGTTCATTCCAACATAATGGTGATTGACACCGTCTTCCATACAACGCTTCATACGGAGCCATTTGAATACTCGCATGATAGCTATTGTTATAGGTGAACTCAGCTAGTGGAAGGAAACGATCCCAACTTCCTTTAAAGTCGAGAACACAAGCTCGCAACATATCTTCCAGCGTCTGAATTGTTCTCTCAGATTGTCCATCCGTTTGAGGATGATAAGCCGTACTGAATCTTAGTTGAGTACCTAAGGCTTCATGCAATGCTTTCCAGAATCTCGAAGTGAATCGGGGATCTCGATCGGAAATGATATTCTTCGGTACACCATGGAGTTTCACAATTTCTCGGATATAAATCTCTGCTAGCTTATCCGGAGAGTAACCAGCATCGATTGGTATGAAGTGGGCTGACTTTGTTAATCGGTCCACAATTACCTAGATCGCATCATAGTTTCTGATCCTGGGTAATCCCACAACCAAATCCATGGTCACGCTTTCCCATTTCCATTCCGGAATCTCAGGACTCTGAAGTAAACCAGGCGGTCTCTGGTGCTCGATTTTCACTTTCTGACAAGTGAGACACCTTGCAACATATTTGGTCACGTCACTCTTCAAACCCGGCCACCAATACACCGATTTCAGATTCTGATACATCTTGTCATAGCAGGATGAAGAGTATATCGGCTCTTGTGTGCCTCATCCAGAATCTTCTGCCTCAACTCTGCCTTAAGTGGAACGCAGACTCTTTTCTGGTAACGAACCAATCCACGAGGCGATATGTCGTAGCCTGAAACTTCTCCCTATTTGATTCGAGTCAGATTGCGCTGTATCCAGTCATCTTGACTCTGAGCTTCTTCAATTTCCACCCTTAGATCACTCTCCTCTTGAGAAACAGTGTAATTGGCACAGATGATCTGATTTGTCAAATTTAAATGACGGAAATCTTCAATCAATTTCCTTTCTTGTATCATCATAGCTGCAACAAGCACAGTCTTTTGGCTAAGAGCATCAGCGACTACATTTTCCTTACCCGGGTGATATTTTATCTCCAGGTCGTAGTCCTTAAGCAATTCCATCCAGCGACGCTGTCTCATATTCAGCTCTTTTTGATCATATAGATATTTAAGACTCTTGTGGTCGCAGTACAGTTCCACAGTCACACCATACAGGTAATGACGCCAAATCTTTAAAGCAAATACAATGGCCGCAAGCTCTAGATCATGAGTGGGATAATTCAATTCATGAGGTCTGAGCTGTCGAGAGGCGTAGGCCACCACACGTCCCTGCTGCATAAGGACACACCCTAATCCCTGCCCACTGGCATCAGAATACACAACGTATGTCAAACTGGGATCGGGTAAAATCAACACAGGTGCCGTCGTCAACCTCTCCTTTAGCTCCACAAAACAGTTTTCACATTTCTCATCCCACACAAACGGCTGATCCTTTCTTGTGAGCTTGGTCATCGGCAACGCAATACGGGAGAAATTTTGGATAAATCTCCGATAATAACCAGCAAGACCCAGAAAACTGCGTATTTCCGCCATAGATTCTGGCCTCTTCCAGTTTAGTATTGCTTCCACTTTGCTGGGATCCACAGAGACCCCTTCTTGCGAGATAACATGGCCTAAGAATTTCACTTCTGATAGCCAAAACTCACACTTGCTCAATTTAGCATATAATTGCTTCTCGCACAAGATATTCAATACGATTCTCAAATGATGCTCATGCTCATCCTTATTCTTGGAATATATCAAAATGTCATCGATAAACACAACAACAAACTGATCCAGATATTGCCGAAAGATACGGTTCATGTAATCCATGAAAACCGCAGGCGCATTGGTTAGCCCAAATGGCATCACCAAGAACTCATAATGACCATATCGGGTCCTGAAAGCAGTCTTTGGAATATCTTCTGCTTTCACTCGCAGCTGATGATACCCTGACCTTAGATCAATCTTTGACAACACACACGAACCAGAGAGTTGATCTAATAGGTCATCAATTCGGGGAAGAGGGTACTTGTTTTTGATAGTAACTTTATTCAGCTCTCTGTAGTCGATACACAAGCGAAGACTCCCATCTTTCTTCTTTACAAACAACACTGGAGCTCCCCAAGGCGACACACTGGGTCTAATAAACCCTTTCTCAAGCAAATCTTCTATTTGTTTCTTTAACTCCGCCATTTCGTTTGGGGCCATGCGGTATGGGGCCTTGGATATAGAACCAGCTCCAGGTACAATGTCAATTGGGAACTGAACTTCCCTTTCTGGAGGTAATCCTCTCAGATCGTCCGGAAACACCTCAGGGAATTCATTTACCACGGGTATATTATTCAAGGTTTCGCCATTTTCCCCTTGCACAGAGAAAAACACTACATACCCTTGGCAACCCTTTTCAAGATACTTTTCAGCTTTGGCTGCCGAAAGAAAATTCATACTAGCATCCACATCTTCAGCCCTCTGAGATACAGGATATACTATCCTCTTGTTTCCACAATCAAGCAATATATTATTTGCCATTAACCAATCAAAACCCAAAATGACTTCTAATTGACTAAGAGGCAAACATATCAAATCTACAATAGATTGATGCCCTTCCACAGTTATGACACAACTCAAACAAGCTTCTGTGGTCAAGGCCTTAATACCCATTGGAGTTGACACTACTAATTCAAATGGCAGTTTGTGCACATGCAATCCCAGGCGCTTCACGCAATCATAGGCAATGAAGGAGTGACTTGCACCCGAGTCAAATAAAACTTGCAACAGATGGCCATGAAGTAGAAGTTTACCTTGTATTAGCTCAGGAGATTTGCGGGCCTCCTCATGGGTCATAGTGAATACTCGGCCCTGTGTCCTCGGTCTCTGGTCTGGTCGTGGCTCTTTGCATTCAGCAGAAGTATGCCCCACACGCTTACAATTGAAGCATATTATTTTGCCATCACAAGTTTTGCCTTGATGTGGTTGGTTACACCGACGACAAATCCATGGTCCAGAATATGTTCTTTGCTGGTCACGGCTCCCAGACTGGTAGGGCTTCTTACCACTTCCAGACGAAGATCCTTGCCCCTTTCGCTTTTGTGAGGTAGCACCCTTATTAGGTTCATTGCGGTGGCTAGTAGCTCTGGCAGGATACAAATCTCTCAAGTTGTTCTCTGTAATCCTGCACTGTTCAACCGCCTTGTTGAACTTGGTAAATTGATGAGTAGCTAAGCGCTTCCTCAACTCTCGCCTCAGACCGCGAATGAGCATATCAGAACTCCATTCTTCATCATCCTTGAACCGGAGATAGGAGGAGTATCGAGCCAATCGGACAAAACGGGACAAGTAATCATCAAAGCTTTCCGCGTCCCCTTGCCTGATATTCAGGAATTCTGTCTCCTTCTCGAGCCTCACTGATTTGGGAAAATACTTCTCGTTGAATTCTTGTTGAAACAATTCCCAAGTCAATGGCATCTTGTTGCTCTTCAAGGTTAGGGCGATATTCCGCCACCAACAGTCTGCATCCCCTTCGAGTTTGTAAACGGCCAGTCGTGGCTTCACCTCATCCGGACAATTAAGCACCTCAAATATTTTCTCCAGTCTGTTCATCCAATCTTCGGCTGCTTGAGGGTCAAACCTCCCTCTGAACGCAGGAGGCAGATGCTTGCAGAACCTGGTGACCCAAAACTGAAGGTCTCTTTCCTCTCTAAGCGGCATCCCATGTGATTCTTGATTTGGGACAATGTGAGGTGGGGACTCCAGGGGTCGTGCTGACCCTTCAGCAATGTCCTCATGACGGGTTTCTCCTTGAGTTTCCTCCGGAGTTGACTGAACTGGACCTTCCTTGTTCTTCGCCTTCTCTACTCTGAGCTCTTCTCTCTACTCAGTTATCATATCTCTTTGATCCCGGATTAGACCCATCAGCTCTTGCATAGGATCTGGTGGATTATCATTGACGACCTCCACCTCTGGGTCTACACGCGGAATATTGGGGCGTCCTCTAGTTTTCTTCATTCTACAAACAACTTGCCCCATTAATTTAGCAGAGATAGTATGCACATATAGTCATAAAACTCATATATATATCCATGTCAATAAAACATACATGTGCATACACAACAATCATTCACAAATAATCTTCTATCCCTACTACTATCTAAGGGATCTATCCTAGCAACCTCTACCCTTGCCAGGAACTATAGCTCTGATACCAAAATGTAACACCCTGCCTTTAATCATTTAATTATAATTCGATATTAAATAATTAAAGTAGATTAGAGACCTTCGGATAACTTAAACTCGTTTCAATCTCCTACTTTGTGGTAGGGTTTTCACAAAATCATTCAAAATCTCTTTCCTGTTCCTGGTCTCCATTTCAAAATTCGAATATAATCACCTGTGCAGTTTATCTACATTCACGTATGACAGAGTGTAAAACCAATTCCCCGACAACTCCCGGATTCTATACATATATAACCTGAGGTTTAAGTATCCACTAGGGGATTACATCCAAAATTGAATATACTATTCATATTTCAGATTATACAGTAATCCCGAATTCAAAAGATATAACCAACATTCCAAAATCAACTATACCCCTAAGGGTCCTAAGTGCTCCGGGTCGGCCTCTTCTCCTTTGAGCCACATGCTGTAACCCCCTTCCCACCTTAGGCCGGGATTTAGTTCTTAAACTCAAAATCAAGTTGTACTAGAGACCATATTTCAAATTGGGACTTATTAAGTCAATCTTTTGCCCAAAAATCGGATTTGCAAAAACATTTTTCAAAACTTATTCACAATGGTCTCAAGTTCTCAATACAAAATAATACTGGCCTGCACAGGTGGATTCCATTTACAAATATCAGAGTATAAACAAATTCCCGACTCACTCGGATTCCATTCAATAGATAAGGGATTTACAAAGGCACAAAGCCACAATTCAATACCCTTAACTTGGGGATTACACAAAACTTATACTACCAATCCCATTTTACACAATTGTTTCCCAAAAACATCCAATAGATATACAATTCCAAAATCTACAATGATAACCATTAATTCCAAAATACACTCCTAAACAGGAGCTCTAACTACTCTTCGTCGCCCGCTTGCCTCTTGATCCTTCAGCCCTGTCTAAAAGGTTTAATTTTGGGAGAGTGAGATTCTAAAGAATCCCCGTAGTAACAAATCAATCATATAATGTACAACAATAATGCATGTAAGCAAATCATTATTCACAACAAGCAACTACAACGGCAGTTACAACGGCAATGGTTAGTATGACACATGTCATCCCTTACGATTGCTCACGCTGTATTGCATCACCACAATCAACACAGTATAATTCACCACAGCTGGGATCCATATAAAGCATATCATAATCACAAGCCACATAGGCAAAATACACACACACAGCCCACGGCTGGTTTCACAAATGCCGTCCCACGGGTCGGATTCACAAAGATCCATGTACATTTACGACGGCAGTTCAACGGCCGACCTAGAGATGACCATTGTCACTCCCTATACGGCTCACATTGAAGTGCTCACGCCGTAATGTACCATGGCACACATTTCACAAGCTCAACGACAAGTTATGCATGCCAAGACATCATACAATATGTGAGAGAAGAGTCACTACCTGAGTTCTTCCGGGCGTGTCCTAGCGCCGGTCTCTCTCGCGGAAGGCAAATGTCAAACCCTATATTCATAATTAGGGACGAAGAGTTATATTCTATTCCAAGACTTAATTAACTTGAAACACTTAGTTTTGGTTATCATAATTGACTCTTAAGAGGCCCCAAATGCCTCTAAGAAAAGCCCTAAAAGGTTGGGAAACAATAGGTTAAAGATCCCCTTTCGATAACTCAAAGTGCCAAAACACAGGGTTGGGCCGCGGCCCACCATTCCTTGGGCTGCGGCCCAAACATGGTCAGAAGGTCTTGGGTGGCGGCCCACCACTCATGGGCCGCGGCCCAAAACAGGCCAGAAAGGTTTGGGCCGCGGCCCAGAGATTTCCTGACTCTAGGCAGCACTTCGAAAAACCATAACTAATTCTAGAAAAATCGAAACGAGATGATTCCAAAGCCAAATGAAAGGTATTTGAGTCCTCTTTCAAGGAAAAATACAGCCCTTCACTGGGAATCACCACACAAATACAGAATCACGAAAAACTAACCACTACTCCAAAACAGAGTTCTGTTTCAATCCCAAACTATGGACAACCATAACTCACAGAATACTAAACGAAATGACACAAAATATATGTCCAATTTGAAGCTTGGTATGTGAACTTTAAGACTGGAAAGTCTCATAATTTTCCAATACCATTTGGTCACTCAAAACGCTCGTGTAAGCTGACAGCGAAAAACAGAGCTTAACCAAAACAGATTTTCCAACTTTTGCCAAGTGATCTAAATGAATCCCAAAATCAACAACCAAGCTTATTCCCACACAAAATCACTCAAGGAATCCAATGGAATTGTCAAAATCACCAAAATTATATTCCATTATCATGCTTTGGGTTTTGGCCAATCAATTCAACAAGATACCAATCTTAACCAAACTTCACATTTCAACTTCTAATCAATCTATCTATCACATACTCATTCCAAAACACCATTCTCATACCAAAAACATACCAAATGAATAGTGGCATCAAATTTTCGGATTCAAGCCAAAATTCCCAGAATTATTAACTACTTCAAATGGTATGAAACTTAGATAGATAGGTTAGTTTCACTCACCTTAGCAACTTCTCCAAAGAGAGTTCTTGATTCTCCAACAATCAATTTTCGTGTGGCACAAATCACAACCAAATGACCAAACTACACACACCAAAATGAAGCCCATTACTCAAGGATCAACTTTAATGAAGGGAGTTTGAGCAATAGAGGTCATTTATCTACTCAAAGATCAAGCTTTCCTTTTCTCTTTCCCAAGCTTGCGCCAGAAAAATGGAGGAAGAAGAGAGGAAAGAGAGAGAGCACGAGAGAGAGAAAGAAATGGAGAAGAGGAAGGCAAAAAGTGGACTTTTGTCCCTTGTGACCTCATCCAACAACTCCCACATTGCCACTTGTCAGCATCTCATGCATTCCCACAATGAGCTCACCACATCACAACACATAGGATTCTGACCCACGGTCAACGAATCACTACCCTTGATCTTAAATACCACACATATGCACTAATATTTCCAATTTCCACTAATTATGACATTAATTAAAATTGTCATAAAATACATAATAATCCCAATTAAATTCATAATTATCCATAATAATCATGATTAACCCATAATCAAAAATTGGGATATTACACATGCCCTGTCTGAAAGGTTAGTCATAGGAAGGAATGAGATTCGAGAGAATCTCAGTAGTAACCAACCACTCATACAATGTATAAATACCAAGCATGTATATAAATCACAAACAGCAACAGCAGCAGCAATCTCAGAGATACATGGTTTTCACCACAAACGATAGCACTCACGGCTGTATACACAATACGACAGCTCTCGCTGTAATCATAATCACGACAGCTTACGCTGTAATCACAATATCAACAGCTTATGCTGTAAACGACAGCTTGTGCTGTAAACGACAGCTTACGCTGTAAACGACAGCTATCACCAGCTGTAACCATAGCAACATCAAAGATTCATCATAGAATAGTGATAACACACACATACAGAGCATTACACATAGTATAAGAAAGAGAGAGAGTCACTACCTGATCCTTTCCTGACGTCCTTCAGCGAAGTTGGCTCACGAGGGCGGCAAATATCGAATCCTACAATTCCAAATGCACTATTTAGACACTTCCATAGTGTTACTTAGGGTTATATGAGTCTATAATGAAAATTTATAAAAATACCCCCGGGGACCCGGCCTGGGCCCGCCATACCCGGACCGGTTGCACTTTTCTTGAAATTATAATCTGGGCTATCCTAACATATTTCCGCCCAAGGAATCCATTTCCGTACTCAGAATTATCAAATTCAATGTCAAATTACGAAATTGCCCTTGGCAGCCCTACTTTTAGGGTTTTAGGGGTGTTTCCGTAATTATGCTTTCTCGGCCTTTTTTGAAAAAGTGCCCAACTGTAACCCCACCTATTTTCGCCCACTGAATCCAATGGAATCATCAAATCATTGAAAATCCAACTCTAAGACCCATTTACAGCCTTGGCCGAAATATACATGTTCTCCGGGAAAAATTGGGGTTTTACGATTTCGGCTCCGTAAACGCGTTCCTTTCTACTCCTAACCACTTTATTAACCATTACATTAGGTTACAACTAACATTAAGACCCAATTTGGGCAGCATAACCCTTAGGCCACATCATTTCCAAACTTTAAAACCAATGGCAATCCGGCGAAATTTCACCGATTAAATTGCCCACAGCAGCCAGAATAAGCAATATACGAAAGTTTTGAAGTTACCTCAAGCTCCTTCTAGCTTTTCTCATGAGTGGCTGAAAACCCTAGCCCCTTGAACACCAAATTTTCTTCTCAAACACCTTAAATAACATAGAAGAGAAGCTTAGGAACAAGGTTATACGCGTTAGGAGCTAGATCGTCGGAGAAATCGGCTTACCTTGCGAGATTTCTCATCTTTCTCTCTCTAAGAGCTCTCAACTTTCTCTCACTATCTTCAGCTAGAAATGGCGTGAAATGGCTGAAGAAGATGAGCAATTTGATTAATAATCCATGCTGACATCATCTTTTAATGAGATGATGTCATAATTCCCATTTTCGGATTTTCTGGCAGATTTTCTGCCCAAATTTTGAAAAATCATAACTAATTCTATAAAAAATTGAAATGAGGTGATTCCAAAGCCAAATGAAAGATATTTAAGTCCTCTTCATAGGAAAAATATTGGCCATTACTGCAAATCACCACAAAATTCCCAGAATTTCAATCTTTGCATACTGTTCCAGAAAATAATTAATTTCGCTGGGCAAACTTAAAAAATCCAAAACTCTTAGGTCACAAATCAAAATGATACAAATTATATGTTCATTTTGAAGCTTGACATGTGAACTTTAATACTGGAAAATTCAGAATTTTTAGACACCATTTGCCTATTTAAAACGTCCATACAAATTGGCTGCCCTGTACAGAGTTTCAATGGACAGAGTTTTCAACTTTTGCACGATTGTTCCCAATGGTTCCAATTTCACAATAAGCACTCTCCCCACCTGAATTTTCACAAGGAAGCCATTGGAATCATTAAAATATCCAAATTCCCATCACATATTCTCCAAAAGTATTTATTCAACAATAATTATATCCACTTTTAAAGTCATTAGCCCTTAATCACTTTTTGGGATATTACAACCCACGTGGGTGCCTTGAATATCTAAGGCACTATGGTCTTGAATTTGTAAGGTTGGGAGAGCTTCTTTTTTTTAAAAAAAAATTTAAATTTTTTTAAGATTAGGAAATTGTAAAAGATATGTACTATGTTATTTCATTTTGTTATGTATTGTATTGTAAATTAATGTGGATTTTGGATTGTAAATGGAGGTTTTCAACAGGAAAATAAAATAATTATAAAAACTTATTGTGACAGCGCAGTCCAATTTTTTTAAAAATAAATCCCTTGAGTAAAAGGCTTTTATATTTTTAAAAATAAATCTCTGATCTTATACAAACAAGTGCTGGAGGATACTTTTATTTTTTTAAAAAAATGTTACACATATAGTTGTCTAATATCTAATATGACATTTGCCTGAAAAAATGTCATACAAAAGGTCAAAAAGATAAATCACCCATATTAATTTTTTTTAATAAAAGACTTACCTTGGATGGCACTTGGCTTGCCAAGCGTCGTCCAAGGCACTACTTAAATATATATTTAAGGGCCTTGGATAATGCTTAGCAGGGAAAGCCCCGTCCAAGGTGCCTTATATTCAAGGCAAGTGCCTTGAATATATATATTCAAGGCACCCCGTGGTGCCTTGAATATTTAAGGTACTGGGGCCTTGAATTTGTAAGGTCGGGGGGGAGGGTTTAGAACAAAAATTTAATTTTTTTTAAGAATGGGAAGCTACGGCGCTTTGACGAAAGGTGCCGCAGCTGCTTCCACCTTGTATAGAGTTTTATTTAATTTTCACAATCCGCCGTTCTTATTTTTATTTTCATCTTCCCGCATTTCCTCTAGCTTCATCATTTCCTAGAACTCCATTGCAGTACAAAGTTTCCTCTCCCATGTGTTTTTTTTTGTTGTCTCAACCTCTTTCAGAAGCTCCATAACGTGTAAGTGTTTTTTTCAACATTTGATTCATGTTTTCTTTTTAGTTAAAATTTGTCACGAATCTTATATGTGTGCTTATAATTTTTTTTCTAGATATTTATTTGAAGTGTCAACTCTGCCTTCTTGAACTTTCTATACATTGTAAGTTTTTTAATTTTTGAGCTTACAAATATAATAATACTTAGTTTAATCTTCCGTAGAAGTAACGTGTATAACTCAAGTTTAAGCAACTTAAATGTTGGAGTTCTTTTATACTTGATACATGAAGATGCAATATTGCAAAAGATAGGTGCTATGTTATTTCATTTTGGTGTGAATTATATTATAAATTGCTATGGATTTTAAATTGTAAATAGTTGTTTCCATCAGGAATATAAAATAATTACGAAAAATTATTTTAAAAAAAACTTCCTACGGCGTTTCTCAAAGGAAGTGCCATTGGAAGTCATTATTCAATTAAAAAAAAAACTTTCTATTCTTCAAGGAAGTGCCACCTTCTTATGACACTTCCTCAAGAAAGCGCCGTAACTTTATATTTTTAGGAAAAATTAAATAATCAAACTATGACACTTCTATATATTCAAGAAGCGCTGTGGTTTGTTTTAATGGCACCACTACTACATAATATAGATTTCACGTCCCTAAAAGACGTCCCTTTTTAAAAAAAGGGACGTAAAAAATAATGACGGTGGTATTTTTGTAATTATGGGTGAGAACTGAATAGCTTTAAACGTCCCCAATTCAAATAGGGATGTCTAAAGTGTGACTTTACAGACTTTAGACGTCCTTATTTCTAAAATTTTAAAAAAAAAATTTCACTTTAGACGTCCCCAATTCAATTAGGGACGTCTAAAGTATGTAAAATTACACTTTAGACATCCCTATATATATTGGGGATGTCTAAAGTTTTTTTTTTGAATGAGGGACACCCTTTGTCGTCCCTCATATATATGGGGACGCCCCTCAACTTTGGCGTCCCTAATATATGTTTTGGCGTCCCGCAACAAGGACGCCCTTTGGCGTCCCCATATATATATATATGAGGGACGCCAAAGGGTGTCCCTCATTAAAAAAAATTTAAAAAAACTTTAAATGTCCCCAATATTTATAGGGACATCTAAAGTGTAACTTTACAGACTTTAGATGTCCTTATTTGAATTTTGGACGTCTAAAGTTAAAAAAAATGGACAATTTTAGGCGTCCCTAAATTAAATTGGGGACGTAAAAAACAATTCAAATTTTTACTGACAGTCTTTATATGTCAACTTTATACTATTTTTACATTCATCTTTTTCTTCCCATCGCCGTAAACATAAGAAGAGCCACTACCACTACGCATTTTAATTCTTGCTTCTTCTTCTTTATATACCCTTTTTACTCTTGCTTCTTCCTTTCTCTCTCTTTTTTTCACCGCCAGATCTGCTATGCTTTCTTACCATCTTTTGTATTTTATCCTCTTTCTCTTTTTTCTTTGAGTTTCCCTTCTATTTTATCTTCTAACTTGTGTTGTTATGGCTTGTAGATCAGAACTCTGAAACATGCTTCATGACCACGTTCCCGCTGAGAAAATGGGGTTCATCTCTCCCTGTCGCTCTTCTCTATTCATTATTATGAGAAAATAAATTTCAATAATAGAAGGAGATAAGTTTTTTGTAACTAATTCCTCTTATTATTTTCATCTTCTGCCTATAAGATTTCAGCTTTGGAGTTATTTTTGTGTAGATTTTTGATTTCAGATACTAGATCTATAATTTTATTGACGATGATATATGATTTCTGATTTTAAATACTGTTTAGTCCATATCTGTAATATAAACGATTTTTTTTAAAAAAAGAAGCACTTTAGACATCCCCACTTTAAATTGGGGACGTCTAAAGTGGGACTTTAGAAGTCCCCACTTTAAAGTGGGGACTTCTAAAGTCCCACAGTGGCACTTTAGACGTCCCCAATTTAAAATGGTGACGTCTAAAGTCCAGACCTTAAACATCCTTTTATCTACGGACGTTATTGCCATCTTTTACTACGTCGCTCACATAGATGTCCCCTTGTTTTCAGACGTTAAAAGGCCTAAAAAAAGGACATTAAAAACGTTTTTTGTAGTAGTGCACTAGAAGTTACAATGTTTTCCAAGCATCATAGTGTTCTTTAAATTAAGCAGTGCAGCTTGTGTTTTTTGTGGTAGTGGTTGAGCATTGTTGTGTGAAATTGCCTTGTTCGAACTCACATTCAACAGAATGAAAGGAAAATACTTTCACCATCAAGCCATGAGTTCGATAGGCCCTTTAATTGTAATTATATTAAGTTACCATATATGAAGGTGGAGAAGAATGTCAATACCTTAACTAATGATAGTACTAGAAAATTATTTTATGTGAAGAATCTTATCTTTACAAATTGCCATAATACAATGAATGCAATTGCCCTGATAACATACGAAAACCTGTTGGATAATTTTAACAGTGAATGCATATTTCAACGACAGGCTAATCCACAAACTTCGTCTCTGAGACTGAAAAGGAAGAAGATAACTATAATGAATGTGAAAAGCTAGCCAAAGCTTTCTTGCAGGAATTAGCCACATTTGAGATTCCACTTCTAAAGAGTAAAGTAATTATTGAAGCCAATACTAGAGAGAAGGAACATTTTAATGAGCTGAAAGATGAAATAAATAGGAAAATTCTGCAAGCACAGGCTGACATTGAAGATCTTAAGAAACAACTTGAAGAGAGTGAGATTGAGAGGCAGCACAAAGAGGAATGTGAAGCCATTATTAAACTGATTGCTCGGCAGCCACCGAGATCAGAGACACAGAAGCTTATAAATGAGTTAGAGAAAGAAATTATGGCATTAAATGCAGAGAATACAGCTGGTTCGAGATTGTTGGAGCTTCGGAAGAAACAATTTTCTCTTCTGTTGCATGTGGTGTGTAAAAGCCTGCACGTGTTATGCTTGTGTGGTTGTTGTGTTCCTTTTTTTTAATACATAGTATTTTTTTGGCATTGATCGTTGTGTTCTATGTTCAAGAAAAAATAATTAGTTGGTGCTTAATCATATCCCCATTTTTTTGTAACTCTGTTTATCTTCTAAGATTACCATGACAAGTTTATGATTATTGCATTTATTTGAGCAGCACTACCTTTCCGGCTCCATTAAATTGTCTTGCATCTCATGTGTCCTAATCAAACTTCTTTACCTGGAAAATAGTGGTTTCATTCATATTTTTTTTAAAAATTGAATAAATAGTGAGAATGATGTTGACAATACTGGGCATTCCCCTAGTCCTCAAAAACTCTATCACCGACAACCACATCTTCTAGTTCTTCTTTATTCAACATATCAAATGAGTTGGTGAATTAGCTTTTTGCATTTGGGTTTTGGTCATTGCTCTATTGTGTTAGCTAAGACCAGGGACAAACAAAGTGAAATTTGTTTGTGTTTTAGAAAGTAAGTGGTGTTTGATTAGAAGCATGTGATGGACACCTCGTGGTTAAGAGATAATTAATTCACATGTCACCTAACCATAGGTTACTCATCATGTGCATATGGTTAAATATGTTAAATTATTAAGAGCTTTAGTATTTGACTAAATGTATATGATGGGCACCTTGTGGTTAAGAGGAAATTAATTCATATGTCATCTAACCATGGGTTACTCATCATGTGCATATGGTTAAATATGTTAAATTATTAAGAGTTTTATTGTGTTTGACTAGATGCATGTGATGGGCACCTTGTGGTTAACAGGAAATTAATTCATATATCGCCTTACCATGATTACTCATCATTTGCATATGGTTCAATATGTTAAATTATTAAGAGCTTAAGTGTATTTGACTAGATGAAACTTATGGGAACCTCATGGTTAAAAGACAGCTTGTTTAAATAGCACATTCTCACCTAGGCTGTCGATTCAGTTTCTTCTTCAAATTTTTAAAGCCTTATCTTTAAAACCTATCTCAAATAGTTCTTTCGATCAAAACTACCCATATGTCATTTACAGAATATAAACTTAAAATGTTCAGATTGCTCAAACCTTGCAATCGAAAAATTGTAATGATGGTTGATGCAGCGGCCATGTTCTTGCCATCGATCACTCCTTGCTTAGAGATCTCCCTGTCAGCCTTCATTTTAGGATTTCTTGACTAACAATTATATGATTAGAGAAAGGGGAAAATATACTGTGGGTGTTTTCTTTTCCCCCTTTTTTAATATATATCTTATAAAGGGCAAAATTTTCATTCATCTCATTTTCCTACCTCTCTTACTGCCATTTTCACCATACCAACCACAAATTTTCCTATCAACCCCCTTTTTTTTCCAGTATGTACTAAACATTTCTATGGCAAAATATTTTCGATTCTGTTCCCTTCCCTTCCTTTCTATTCCTTTCCATCCCAAGAAATTTTGAGATCCAAACAGACCCTTATAGTCATTTATGTGTATATATACATTAAAAACCAAAAGTTTAAAACCTATATATTTGAAAACTATCTAAGTTGTATATATATTAACATCAAATTGGTTGCAAAAATTAAACCAATTCAACAAGTAGATCAAACCAAAAAATTACCAGAGCATATTGCATATATACCACATTATTTGAGATCAGTTATCAACATGTTACCCACTGAAGGTGCATAGTAGTCACCAACTCTTTAGCCACTTCTTCCATGTGAGATGGGCTATTGATAAAGCCAAGTTATGTGAGTTCTCAAAAACTAGGTTTGGGAATGTAGCTTAGTAGCACAACCTAGGTCATTCTTGTGAGGGGATTAATTTTCAAGTTTCCAAATAGTCAAGTGAAAAAAAAATTAAAATGGCAAGAAATCATTTTGAGAAATTGTTTCAAAGACAAGTGAAATAATATATTCTACTTCAATGTTTGATGTGTTTGCTTTTTAAGATAAAGAAAGGAATAAAGCTAAAATTGATAATAATGACAAGGTAGATTCAAATTGACAAGAACAATGATGAAATGGGATCCTCTTGAGCTGATTTTTAGCCTTCCTTGCTTACTAATGATATTAATTCAAATATATGAGTCAAAAGTATGGGTCTAAGCTACTACTAGATCCATAATTTGCAATACTCACATAATTCATTCTATCGAAGCAATTAAATTAGCACCATCACTCAATAGAACAAATTTGTCCCATAACTAAGGAGAAAAACAATTAGCTTCCAATTCTAAATAGTAAATACCAGTACAAAAATTAAAGCATTCAATTTTGTCACTCAAAATCCACTCAATCGAGTCTGGTTAAAAGAACTCAACCTACTTCTAATATGAACCATACAAAGCTTAATCAATCAACTCCTAGCTTAGCCACCAAGTTTAATAACTTGGCACTAAACAATCTAGTTCACAATTGCATCACTTAATCCAGTCAGATAATATTGAACTGGAAAGAGAATTTTAAGAAATTCTATTGAAGCATAGAAGTTCACACCATAACTCAATTCAAGGGAATCACCTTGACTTTTAGCTACTCATTAAAGAGGGAGATGTGGCACAATACTAATAGGGGAAACCGTCCATGGATAGACGAAAATGGAGCTCCATGCCACAGGAAATTGTTGTTTAATCCTTCCTCTCTAGAAAGTTAATGCTCTTTGTCTATGGAAGTTATAAAGGATGTGAGGTTAAGGATGAACAGAGGATGGAGGGCATCGATAGGTGTAGAGGTGGATGGAATTGGCATGGATGTATGGGAATGAGAGCTCTCAGTCTCTATGTATCCATTGAATCAATTCGAGATGAACATGAAGACTAAAATCTTGATCATATTTTAGGGTTGCAAATGAGTTAAAAGTAATCTGGGGCATGTTCGGAGTGTCAAATAATGAGCCAATTAAAGCATATGATCCAAGGGTTTGGGTTAAATCCCCAAGTGAGCTTCCAAATAAGGCCCTTACTCCTTTAATCTCCTCTAATTTAAATCAGAAAAATATGAAAATAAATTTTTCCCATGTTGAATTTCTCTTTTTCCTTTCATTAATACTCTAAAATGACATCTTTGACCTTAACCAATTGACCAAAGTTGTGCCACATCATCACCTACAAAATCAAATTTGTAAAGGCAATTTCTTGTGCTCACAATTATGGAAAAATGGGAATAAGAAATATTAATTAAAAATATAACAAATTAGCCATTATAATTCTCAAATTACCCTTACACTTAAATCTCACATTAACACTTAACATTGCTTGGCCTGAGCTAACCACAACCAAATGATTAGGGCATATACCTCAATCAACACCACCACATGTATCAGAAGGTTCAACCTACAATTTAAATATTATTCACAACTAAGTGAACAAAAATTCACATGCAATAACTGCAACAACCAGAGAGAAAGTTAATCAAGCTAAGCAAAAAAATTTCATTTATGTAGACCCAAGACAAAAAAACTAAACTTTCAATCAAGGTCTTGACAAAAAGGAAAAGGTGTAAGCATCAATATTTTGACAAAGAAATAAAAGAAGTGAGCATCAAGATCAACTGATTAAAATCTCTATGCAAGCAAAAACAATAGAAGAGACCATTTATAGAAGACGGCTAGTGAGGGTATGTGAAACCCAACAATTTTGGCTAAACACAAGAGTAAAACAACGATAATAAAGAAGTTCCCCCTTGGAAAGGAATACCAAGCCATCTCGATGGCAGAGAGAGAGAGAGAGAGAGATTATGGAGGTTATAGGTGACAGAGAGAGGAAGCGAGCGAGCGTGACTTCAAGAGTTAAAAGATGAAATCTAAGTGTGAAAGTAAGTATAAATGCTAGGGAAAAGTTTTCTAGACTGGTCAAGTGTAAATCCAATCTCAATATTCATAACATGATAGACTTTAAAGATAGTCGGACTCAATATGTAATTTTTAGAAACATAAAAACAAAATTTAAGAAAGAACATTCATAAACAGAACTTAAATGATCTAATTTATCATATAACATGAAAAGATGAAGATTATCCATAGGAAATTATAGTAATAGATGAAAAGACATAAAAAAATTGAAACTTTTTCATTAACAATCTTCGCCTAAAAGTAGTAGTACAATATATATATATATTTATAAACATATATATATGATGATTAGGCACAAAATCAAAATTGCATCAAAATATGTATATAATAGGTTGACCAAACTTTCATTCTTTTGACATCAAATTAGGCTAAATCGCATATATGGCTATTTAGGGCCTAAACGGATAAATGTGTCAAAAATAAGAGGCATTCTTGAGTCCTCATGAAAAATGGTTCTTGAAATCCAAGCCATTAGACATTCATCATCATTCAAGGAGATTATCCTTAGTCCAAATGGTTGACGATGTCATCTAAAACCACCGTAAACTCCTCCAGTCATTTGGCGAAGTGATCTTGCTTCACCATGACCTCCAAAACTATGCCCTAAAAGCAAAAGATGGCCTTAATGATTTTCTCCAAGGACAACGATAAAGGGGGCTATGAAGAGGAACTGTCGTTGGCTACTGTCGCTAGAGGAAAAGGGGAATGCTGACTCTTTGTCATTCTTGCCATTGAAAGTGTTACCGCTTAAAGGAGAGAGAATAAGAAAGGAACTTCTGAATTTGAATTTCAAAAATAAAAGATGCATTGGTATTTATAATTGGGACTGATGGCTAAAAACTTCAGATAATACTTATGAGACATGATGATATATGATTGAAGTTGAAATGTTAGGTATTTAAACCGATTATCTTCTAAAACACAGTCTAAATAATGACAATGAGACCATATGTTCATTTTATCTAGTGTAAATAAAAAGTGAATGTTAGAAGATTAAATGACATTTAAATTAGTCATAAGTTATGCGATGGTTTAGATTATACTCACACAAACCCATATATATACATACACATATCAAAGGAAACGTATGTGAATACTGTTTTTTTTCCAAAAAGAGACGAAGCATGCATATAGGCAAAAATCATTTTACAGAATTTATATAGAACTGGCATCAAGGAAAACCTATATGCTCTAATACCATGTAAGAATATTGGGCATACCTAAAGTGCGACTGCTAATCTCTAATACCCACACTAATAGAATCACAGTTGTGGAAGTGATTATAATGCACATCAAATACACCATCGATAGAGAGAAGAAGAGAAGGAAATATAGTAGAGGGAATAAGGAATCAGTGTGTCAAAATAACTATATTCAAGTACATTGCAGCTGAACCCCTTACGCCTATTTCAAGTTCTCTATGTATCTCTTCCTCTCTACTAATGTATCCTTTCATCAGAGTGGCAACATATCCTTTTGATTAAGAGACATATTGTATCAGTGAAACAGTACCACCTATAGAGTCATATTCTATCACTCAAATAATATAACTCATAATAATTGGGAAATGTCACGTATATCTATCCAAGATTTTATATTATTTATACTTTGAACCCAATCCTATTGGCTTGGGCCTAATCCACCAAGGGTGGATATTGGGCTATTTTCTATTAGATAGTATCCTCAGACGTGACTCGGATTATTCATTTTCTTTGTAGGTGATATTACCAACAAGATCAGCATAGCATTATGGAGGAGTTTGAAAATGTACTGGAATGAATAAGAATTTAGATGATGACGCTAACACAATTTAGGTCTTTTAAAGATATGTCAATCTCTTTCCAGTTTTCTTTAATACATAAAATTGAAAAGCAATAACTTTAGCAATGTTCCCTTTGTTCCATTATTTGCAGATATCTGCATCAAAATAGCTTTGTTTTTCTTTTACTAAAGTAGAGGAGGCCTCTTAATGCACATATGTTAGGTTCTTTTATCTTTTTTGTTTCATAGTTAATAGACAGTTTCTTAAAATAATGGGCATGGTCATTGTCTATCCTTCTCCATCCCTTGTCTATTGATGCTTTCTCCTTCAGAAATCAATACTATACCATCTATTATATTATGTATTAAAAGTGAAGAAATTCTTAAGAATAACTCCACAATTTATAGTCTATACCCCTCCTTCAAAAGATGCATTTATAATGAAAACACCAATTTAAAAAAACATTATGCCCATCCCTTAGAATCACACTTTTGAAACATTATGACAATTTGTTCTTCTTCCATTTGCTTTAAAGCCCATTATCCTCGCCTATTATTATTCTACATATTTATGCTGACCAAATTGGAATCTTTCCCTACCCAAAACTCCTTAGTATACCCACCAATACCATGACAAAACCACTACAAAAGCCTCAAAAAATAAAACGATAAAAGGAGAACTCAAAGGTCCCCCTAAAAGCATGCAACCCGAGAAGAAATTTCTGCATCATCATTGTTGTCAGTGTCATTCAAGAAATGATTTAGCAAGTTTGAAAGAAAGTTGAGCTTTTGGAGACCCCAGAAGCATTGTTTGCGAATGGCTTACCATGTCCATCATAGGTAGTGTTTGGTTTGCTTGCACAAGATTGGTACTGTCAGTAGTATATGGTAGGTTCTAAGCACTGGGGAATTAAAGAATAAGTAAAAGTAGAAAGAATAAGGAAATAGAAATAGTCCAAAGCCAGAATCTATAACTCAGACTAAAGATGAAAAAACAAATGCCATTGCATATTCATAATCATGCCTGCTACCATCTTCTATAATGATTAAATATTAACCTAGGATTGATAACTATATAATTACTCTAATAACTACACTACTACTACCTAACACTTAAAGCATAATTAACCCACACACTAGAGCATGATATAAATATGGAATAGATAAAGGGCAAGCTACTAACCCGTTAATGGTTCTATCCACGTGTCTTATTCCTAGTATAAACGAGGGATAGATGACGTGGGGTCCTATCAATACCCTCTAAGAGGGCTACCTTGTCCTTAAGGCATAAATTAGGGAATTGAGCTGTAAGGTTGTCATATAATTTCCAGTTGGCTTCCTCTATCGGTTGACCTCTCTATTTGATGAGAAGTTCAATGTCTATGGCACCTTGCTAATCTATGGTTCGGGTTTGTAAAACTTGTTCAGGTTGTATTTGTAGTTCCCAGTCTTCATTGATAGGTAGTGGCAGGATTAGTTTAGCTAACTGTTGTCCATGTGCAGATTTGAGTAGGGAGACATGAAAGACTTGGTGAACATGAGCATCCGGTGGTAGTTACAACTCATATGTGACATTGCCTACATTCTTAATGAAAAGATATGGGCTGGAATACTAGGTGAGAGTTTCTCATATTTTTGTTTAGCCAAAGTATGTTGTTTATAGGGTTGGAGTTTCAAGAAAACCATTTTGCCAAGTTCAAATTAAACCTTCCTTCTCTTGTTATCTACTTGTTGCTTCATTCTTGCTTGAGCCAAGGCAAGATTGTCCTCAATAGTAGAGAGAATCACATCTCTTTCTTCAAAATAATTCTCCAATTTTGCAATATTAGTGGAACCCACTTCATACAGTATAAGGGCGGGTGATAACCTCCCATAAAAATTTTGAAATGGGGTTGTACCTGTAGCTATATGGAAGCCTGTATTGTATGATAGCTCAGCCCAGTGTAGAATGTCCCCAACCCTTGGGATATTCCTGAGAAAAGCAATGAATATATGTTTCCAAGTATATATTAACCATTTTGTTTGACCATCTAATTGTGGGTAATATGCTGAACTCATGCAAAGTTGTATACCACTAAGTTTAAAGATTCTTGCCAGAATGAGCTTAAGAATAATGGATCCCTATCTAAAACTATGGATTTCGGAAAACCATACACCTGATAATTTCCTTACAAAAAAATTGTAGCAATGGATTTTACAGTGATTGGTCTTGATAGCCCGATGCAATATACATATTTGCTATAACATCAACCACCACAAATATAGTATCCAACCTGTGAGATTTGGGCAGCCCCGTAATAAAGTCAATAGAAAGAGCATCCCAAATACTAGAAGGAATAGGTAAGGCTAAGAGTAAACTAACTAGTGATTGAGTGATATACTTAACTTTTTGGCTAGTAGAGCATTGCTGGACATACCATTGTACTTCCCCTTTCATATCCTTCCAATGAAAGTGCTGTTGTAATAATTTGAGTGTCATTTTAACACCACTGTGACCTCCTAAAAGGGAGGAGTATGCTTCTTTTAGCAACTTTTTGCTCAAATTGGTAGAGGCTGGGATGACTAGTCAATATTAGTAATACAATATGCCTGCTGTAGGATATAATGTGGAACCGCCTGTGGGTCTGCTTTTAGTGAAGCAATAATGGCAGAAGTGTATGCGGTTGTATTGTTGGAGGAGCTGCTTAAGATCATCAAAGTCTGAAGCATGTGGAATACTTATAGCAAATAGATATGCTAAACAGAGAAATGTAGATAGTGAATCTACACCTTGATTGGAAGAACATGCCCTATATTTAATAACAAAGTCAAAAGATGAAAATTTGACCATAAGACGTTATTCCTTCGGTGTGGTTACTCTTTGTTCCAGCAGATGTTTCAAGTTATAATGGTTGGTTAGGACTTCAAATATACATCTTAACAAGTAAGGCCTCCAATTTTGCAAAGAAGAGACTAAGGCCAGAAGTTCACGGTCATAGACTGATTTATACTGGTTGGAATAATACATTCCCTTGCTATAATAAGTAATGGGGTGCCCATTTTGCCATAAGACAGCCCCAATTCTCACCAATGAAGCATCACATTCCATTATAAATGTTTGGTTGAAGTCTGGTAGTTAAAGTACAGGGATTTTGAAGAGCGCTTCCTTTAATGATTGAAATGCCTTTTCTGACTCAACACTCCTAGAGAAAGCATATTTTCAAGTTATATCTGTGAGAGGCTTTGATATTAAGCCATAATTATGGATGAAGCATCTATAATACCCTGTTAACCCCAAAAACCCTTTCAAATCATAAATTGTTTGTGGTAAGGGCCCATCAGCCACCACTGCGATTTTGTCTAGATCAACTGCCACCCTTTGTTGTGAAATTAAATGTCCCATAAAAGCTACTTTTATTTGATCAAATGAGTATTTCTTATAGTTAGCAAAGAATTATTGTTGCTATAAAATTTGAAGGATAGTTCGCGCATGAGCATGGTGCTCCTGTATGGTCTTGTTGAACACTAAAATGTCATCAAAGAAGACAAGTATAAATTTGCGTAGATAAGGATGAAATAAGTCATTCATGGCTGTCTAAAAAGTAAAGGGAGCATTGGTAAGTCTGAAGGGCATAACAACAAACTCATAGTGTCCATGATGAGTCCTGAAGCAGTTTTGTGTATATCTTTAGGGGCTGCCCAAATTTGATGATAGCCTGATCTTAAATCAATCTTTGAAGAATACATGACTCCATGCAGTTCATCAATAAGCTCATCTATGTTGGGTATAGTATACTTATTAGGTATGATAATCTTGTTGAGCTCTTAGTAATCTGTATAAAACCTCCAGGAAGAGTCTTTCTTGGGAAGCAGGAGAATAGCACTTGCAAATGGACTGATATTGGGTTATATGAATCCTCATTCTAGCAACTTGTCAACTTGCCCTCAATCTCATCTTTTTAAGAATATGGGCGTGTTCCCCGTTTAGCTTACCACAAGCGCACAGGTCGCAAGTCATAGTATAGTGATAAAAAGAGTGTCGTTCCACAAGGACTATGATGGAAGGGAGCTAATTAATGAAACTATGTTCTCAACTAGGTTGAATGCAATCATTTAAAATTGGGCAAGTCAAAAAAGGATTTTATGAAAATAATAAAGTGAAATAATGGCAATTGGAAAATTGATTCAATTGCAAGACTTAAAGGCTTAAGATTACTTCTTCCATATTGTATTTAATGAAACTTTGCAATTAAATCATATATGCTAGTTGAATGAGTTTATATGCTAGTTCAAGATTCCAAAATCATCAACCAAGCACTCTTAAGTCAAGATTGATTTTTAATCTTCATTCAAAAAAATTCAATCTCTTGTTTATAATTTATGAAAATCATCTTTCTAAAACAATTCTTCAATAGACTACGTTAGGTTATTAGATATATCTCTATTCTAACAACAAATCATCTATTTAATCTATAAACTTCAAGTCTAACATCATTTTTCTCAAGTTATACAACCAAAATAGATCTTTCATGCATCATTCAATTGAACTAACCCGATCATGTGGTGATCAAGCATACGATAGCATTAAGCATAGAGAAAAATCAACATATATTCTCAATAACTAGCAAAAGCAAAATTATCTAATAGTTCCAATCCATACGATGGGTAAAAGCAATCCTAAAAATAAAGCTCTAGCTACACATGTTCATAAAATAGCTACAACTATGCAGAATAATTGCAAACATTCAAGAACCTAGTGAAGAAAAGGAAGAAGAATGAGAAAAAACCAAGAATTGAAGCTTCAAATCCCTTCTCCCTTCAATCCAAAGCTCCAACCTCTTCTAAATACAAAGCCCTAGTAGCCAAAATGTCCCAAAAGACCAAAATGGGAGATTTCAACATATCCCTTACTTTTATACTGGTTTTTTTGCTTCAGTTTTCAAAACGCACAGTGTGAGTTTCGTGCATTTGCTATTGGTTTGCTATTGAGAATGCCATAGTGAATTGTCAGACAGAAACAAACAGAAGCAGTGCTTTTTCATGTGGTTTCCCTATGACTTTGGTTATAGCAGATCCACGGCCAAGATAGAAATGTCATCTTCTGAGGCAATTTTGCAATGACTTGGCTATAACACTTCCACGGCAAATGAAGACTTCTCTTCCATAGTGTCCCTTTTCATCTTCCTCTTACTTTCTTTCCTTCCCTTGACAACTTCCCATAATCTTTGAGAACTTTTATAACTTGTCATCTTCCACCTATATGGAGAAGGACTTCATAAGCTCTTTAACTTTCACAAATAATCATAAGTAATTGCATTCAACTCATGTTTTACAAAAGTTTGATTTTACTTTTGTCATAGCACATTTTCTTCTATAATCTCTTTATATGCACAATTTGAACCAAAAATAAGTTAAAAGAGAAGAAAATGTGCTAGAATATTCTTGATTTCTATGAGTTAATAGGGCACCTATATGGTTTGATGTTTGGAGGTGTTGAGCCTGGTAATAAATGGAAAGAATGATAGTAGGAATGATAGGGTAGAAGCTTTGTTGGTTCCTCAAATACATCAGAGTAGATGTCCAGTAGTGCATAAAGATCGAGGATTCCTTGAATTTTCTCGTCTTTGTGTGTAGCCTTGATGTGACAAGTGTAACTTTGTAACATCGCTATGATGCTTAGAGGTTGTGGCATTCCTTGAAGATTAAACCTCTTACCATTAGCCCATAATATCATGTATATCTTTTCCAATTCACTTCCATAATATTGAAGGACACTAACCTCTTGATTCCTAGAACCATGTCTGATCCTCCAATGGCGAATAGGAAGAAATCTTTTATGACCTCCAAATTTTGCACTCTTAATTCTAGTTGCTCACAGATTGCATCACAAGAGATAATGTTTCCATTACTAATTTGTACACCAAAAGAAGGAAGGTGTTGTGTCGGCAATTGAATTTTTGCCACTATTTTTTAATTTCTGAAACAAAATTGTGCATGGAACCATTATCAATTAGTTGTGTCGGCACCTTCATGGTTATGATCAATAGACTGCCAAGAATCACGTGTAATGAAATCTCAGTGAATTCCCTTTCTATATTTGCATTGTCATTTGAATCTTCGGCCTCATTAATTTCCGATATCTCTATTAATTGAAGAGTGGATTTCTTGCAATGATGGTCAAGGGTAAATTTGTCCCCACACCTGAAAAAAGGCCCTTATCCCTGCGGATTTGCCTTTCAATATCATTTTTTACGGAATAAGTGGTGTTTGCCGAATAGATAAGAGAAACTTACGGAGGATTATAATTGGCTGCAGTTAGTTGCTTTTGAATCAGATTTAAGGATATGGCATGCGAAAATTCCCGACTCTGACTAATATAATGTCTTCGGTGAAGTAGGGTTTTTATTTTCTTTAAAAAGAAAATTACCTCATTGCCATGTGTCAGATTTGATCACTGCTAAAATCTTGGAAGAATCTGCGATTGCATTTTAGCCTCAAATTCTATAGCAAAACTTGATGCTCGATACATGGTTCGTGGTTTTTGTATCTTCACATCCGCTTGAAATTCCTCCTTTAGTCTATTAATGAAAACACCCAATAGGCAATGTTCTGGCCATCCTCCTACCCTACGGATCTTCTTACAAATTCTTGTCGATAGTCGTGAACTGAACCCATTTGTTTAATGTTGTACATGTATACATCAGGATTTTGGAATTCTGTTGGCGCAAAGTGTTCTTGCAGAATTGCAATAAGCTCATCCGAGAACCGAATTGTTCTGCCGGTAGATTCCCAAGTGAATACGTCCAAAGCATCTCCTTCTTGGTTGATTGCCACCGTATCAACTTTGAGATCCTTGGGTGTTTGGTAATACCTATAGTATTTCTCCACTTTGAGTATCCAGCCTCTTAGATCTCCTTCTTTATGTCTTGGGAATTCAACCTTGGTACGGGGCCTCTTTATTGAATAGAGTCCATCAGGGTCGTTCTCTAGTATGTTCTTCTCTGTCCTTCTCTTATTCATTGTCTCTATTTGTGCTAGAAGACTTTCCTTTTTTTAGTTCTAATATGTCTAAATCCATTCAATTCATCCTAACGGGCATCACTGCCATTTGTTGAGCAATAAACTCTTGGAAGACCGGTTGATTTTTGGGGTCAGTGGGTGGGGTAGTATGAGAAGATTTTGCATATGGGTTAGGTAGCAAAGGAGGATTTGTATCATCATGATTCCCAAAGCATGTGGTTACCATTTTTCCACAGGTGAGAAATGTATGGATCTGATACCAAATTGGTAGGTTCTAACCATTGGGGAATTGAAGAATAAGGAAAAGTAGGAAGAATACAGAAATAGAAATAGTCCAAAACTAGAATTTGTAACTTAGACTAAAGATGAAAAGAGAAATGTCATTGCATATTGATAATCATGCCTGCTGCCATCTTCTACAATGATTAAATACTAACCTAGGACTGATAACTGCATAATTGCTCTAATAACAGCACTACCACTGCTAATAATTGCCTAACACTTAAAGCATAATTAACCCACACACTAGAGCATGATATAAATATGGAATAGATAAGGGGCAAGCTGTTGACCAACTAATGGTTCTGTCCATGTGCCTTCCTTCTAGTATAAACTAGGAATGGATGATGTGGGGTCCTATTTGTATACCTCTTATTGTTGACCTTTGCCTTGAATGTAAACTTAACCCACTAACCCAGCAACTCGGCAAAGGAAGAGGAAGGAGAAACATATTTTTCCTAATGTAGCATTGACAGTGATGCCAAATAATTAACATTTTGCACCACATATGACAAGTTGAGAGACACAGATTTTTTATAAAAATTGTGAAATTTTAGAGACTGAGTTATGATAAGTTAAAGTAAAAGGACTGAGTTGTAGACTCAGTAAAACTATAAGGATTAAATAATTAATTTTAATGAAACAAATGTAACAAGATACTTTCTTTTGAAACTTGCACGGGAAGGTCATGGAGTACATTAATAGAGATCAAGTACATATAATAATTATTTAGAGGAGGCCGGTGACTGTATATTGTCACAATGGTCATATGCCTCGGTTTGTTCAACAAAAAAAATAAGAACGAAAGAAAAAAAGCATGAAATCATGTAATGATGAAATTAAAACTTGGGGAACTGAATATTAGAGCCACATTTGCTTCTAGGAAGAATGGGGCACTCAATGAAATTAGAACCAGAAGTGTCAACACACAAGTACACTTGGTAGAGTTGGCTGTTATGTGCTGAATCCGTATTGCATTCAATTCCTGGTGTAAATCCAATTCCTTCTTTTATGGCTTCTTGAATGCTCTCCACGCTGTAGAATCCATCGTCTGGTTCTATCCCTGCAATTAATTTAAGTAAGCTTTGTTAACTAGTAGTGTGCCTATGTACAAACATTTAGTTAGCGCACATCTTTCCCATTTTCAAATTAGGGTTTATTAATTTAGTAGTATACCAATATAATCAGTTAGCATATTAACTACATTTGTTTGGAGTAGAAATATTCTTTGCCAAAACCAAAAGTAATAACTTCTCTCTATGTACAAAGAGAAAATGGCAAATTCTCTTGATTATACTTGTCTCTCTACACACAAGAGTTCAAAATTAAAGCTCCAAACATTTTCATTAATTAAATTGGTGGTATATTTTTTTAAATAATGTCAAAGGCTTGAATCATAATCACTACTTATACCCTTCCCTCAAGTTTCAAACTATGAGTTTTGGTCTTTCTAGGGGCAAAATGGTTCAAGGTTTTATTAAATTATGGGATCAATGTTTTAAGCAGAATAAAACTTGAATGACCAATATTATAGTTTGAAACTTGATGAACCAAAACCAGAATGAGGATAAACTTGGTTGTTAATTTCTCTCCAAAAACTCTTCACTTTATTTTTTTGAAAATGAAAATTTTCCTGTGTCTATGAGGATCAAACTTAAGACTTCACTAAAAGGGTGATAAGTCTCTACTCACTCAACCATTATTACTATTAATAAGCACTTTTCATCTAAGTTTTCTGATTAAACATTAGAAACTTAATTTATATGTATAATTAATTAAGTAGCACTAGTGAGAATCATATAAGTACCAGCATCTTTGAGGATCTTGAGGAGGTTGACTTTCTGCTTGAGCTGAAGGGCTTTCTCAAAGTAATCACGAATATCAAGCTCTGATTCAGAACAGGTTCCATGTTTCTCCCACTCGTGTGACCAAAACCTCAATCCATTGCTACTTGGGCAGCTCAGTGATGGCCAGTTCTTATCCATTCTGCTTAGAGTCGGGAATACGGGCCGGCCCTTCACGGGCTCGGGCCTAGGCCCATTTACTAAAAAATACAATATTTTTTAGGCCCTCGGCCCTACAGGGCTGGCCCTTCACGGGCTTGGGCCTAAACGGGCTTAAATTCATTTTAATTCAAAAAAATTTCTTTTTCAATTTTTACAATTTATTTATTATTTTGCTTTAAATTGATATACATTATTCTTAAAACTCATAAATTTTTGGTTAAAATAATCATATAATGTCTAAATTAGCCTATTTTTTAAAGTTTAAATTAATAAATCATTGTAAAAAATAAAATAAATCAAACCAATTAATAAGTGTTTGTCTATTATTAATACTCTATTAGGTACTTAGGTGTCTCTCATATTGATAATTTGATATAATGATATTATATTTATTAATTTATTTTAAAAACATATTAAACGGGCCTAAAAGGGCCGACTCTCAGGGCTGCAGGGCCGGCCCTACAGGGCCAGCCCTTTTAGGCCCGCTTCTCTTTTTAGCCTCTAAATCATAAGCCCGACCCTTGAAGAGCTCGGGCCTAAACGGGCCGGCCCGAATTCCTGGCTCTAATTCTGCTTATCAGATCTGATATCTGTATTTAAAATTCACAATTCTTATATTATTTGATTATACCATCTCTTGACACAATATGATAACGAATTAACATTGCTTAAAGTCTAGTAAGCTTTATTCAAAACGAAAACAATTCATATACATATATCTTATAATTAATCATATCCACACTACCAGTCAAGTATATATCTTACATTTTTTCATACCTATCAAATGAAGTCCGCCTACTTTTCTTAGCTCATAAAACTCGTTGACAAATGGATCACTGGCTATTCTCTCTCTTCCTTTTTCATTTAAAATAGGGGAAATTATCTATAAGTCCCACGTAAGAAAATTAAATATAGAAAGGTCGAAAAAGAATTCAATTTTTTTTAGAAGTTTTACGGGTTTGACTTGTAGATAGGACCGGTAATTTGGACTGGCCCACTACCCCACCAAATTAAATGGTTTGACTTAAATGGGTGCTGGCCGGCCGGCTTCTTTTTTTTCATTTTTTTAGTTTTTTAAAATAAAAAAAAATCTAAATACCCTTATCTCATTTTCTTTGATGTTATATTTAATTAATTCTTCATACTTTTATTTAGCACTTTTATTTTCATATTATATTTATTTATTCAACTATTATTAAATTAAAAACATATGTGTTTATATGTTTTTGTTCTATGAGTAGATTAAAAAAAAAGTAAGAATGAAATTGGCTTCCGAACACAAATGTATAAAAGAAAAGAAGTGTAATGTAAGTGGGTAAAAGAGAAAAGGGTGAGAATTTTTTTAAAAAATGAGTGAAAATGTAAAAATAAAATAAAAACAAGGCGGGGTTGGGTTGGCATTTTGCAGCCCGCGAAAGCAGTCCACCATCAAGCCTGCAGCCCACAATGGGTAAGCCAATGGGAATTCCCAGTTCTTCTTGTAGCTAGATGGTTTGGGGGGGGGGGAATGTTGCTTTGAAGGGCAAATTGGTAAAATATTCAACATTACAAATCTTAGATTAGGCCAACGGACCAATTAAGGATTTATTAAATTAACCAACCTGATCTAGGATTTTTCTATTTTAAATGACTTTAAATGGGCTATTTTCCCTAAAGATAATGTTGTGGGCCGGTATGCCCAAAATAAAACTGAAAAGAAAAGAAAATTCTACGGAGCATATGGTTTTCATTTTTATTTTATAGCTTAAAAATGATAGAAAGAAGTGGGGAACATGAACAATATAATATATTCTTGAAAATTAAAAGGCAAAGCAGAGGGCCAAGTTTGCATGTGTGTAAAATATAAATGTATTTCAAAATCTTCAATGTTTAATTAGTAATAAGACACAATATATAAGTAGAGAATAAAACGAGGGAAAGAAAGATTCACACGTACACTTTATGTCAATTTCTCTTCTAAATATATTATGCCTTATTATCGCAGAAGATTATGATTGGTAGTTCTCATTATTGTAGATATTTAATAAAGACAATGTTCAGAACATGCCAAGCACATGGATGGATGGTAGTGACAAAACAGTCAACTTTCCCAATATTAAAAATCTTATCCCAAGGGTATGGCTCGGATGGCTAGAAAGGGGTTGGTAAGGCACCTCCCCGCCATTTGCCTACAAGGGCCAGAGCTCAATCCCTGAGAAGTCCCCTTAATTTTAGAGGCAACTCCGGACTAGTCGGTTCTCAAAGAAGCGGGACACCGGGGGCTTTTAAGCAAAATAATAATAATAATCCCAAACAGAAATTATTTAGGTATATACATATAGTCAGATAATTCCTGAAAAGGCAACAATAATGATATCCAGTACCATTATATGTACACGTTAATGATTAATACATCATATGGCATACAAATGGGCAAATATATATATATATATATATATCATATGGCATACGAAACTTATAAATATAAGCAATTGCAATTATATCAAAGTCTCGGTAAAACACAGAAGTACACGTCTGTGAAAAAGTTCAATGAGAAAAGCATGTCCAAAGAAATGCTGCGAGAATTGAAATCTGAGAGAAAGTTTTCCTACTATTAATGAATAAGAAAATTCCGTGAGTGGAAATTTTAATTTGTTTCCCTGTCATGTTATTAATTATCGTATTGTGTTACCTGAGATTTATCGAAGACGCTGTCAGGATCACAGTTTGAAGGCCAAGAACCATCGTTGTAGTTAGGCCACAAGCCATGAATCCCAAAATCTGCTGCTGGTTTTCCAGTTTTTGGATAGCAGCAACTTTGCTTTGTGTCGCAGTATGCTCCAGGCCACTGTATTATCATATTATCCATATATATATAAACCTTAATTATCATCTGATCCATTATATCTAAATCCTTCTAAAGTAACTAGAAGAGCCCTTCATTTATATATATATATATATAGGTATATAGATGACACACATTTACCTGCTGAACAAAGTAGAAGAAATCGAAATCCTGTGAAACACACAGAACTGACAGGTATTGCACTATCAAGAGCTTCAACAGCATGGAAACCTTTGGCTTCATCATTTTTGATATCAACTCTCTCTCTCTCTCTCTCTCTCTCTCTCTGTGTATATGGTTATATATATATTTAGGAACGTATTACAGGTGGGCACTTCAGGCAAACGAGAAGGTAATGGATGATGACCTAAAGTGATAAGTTGTTTATACTTAATATATAGGCAATGAAAGTTAGGTCTGAAAGGTACCATTAAATGGAACATGCGAAGATCCTGTATGACTTTGGATCATCGTCCTCGTCATCAGCTTAATTGTATTAATTAATAATGGGGTTCTAATAACTTTCTTGAGTACATACATTAACTGCCTTTAAAATTTGTCGGCAAGTTATATCCATCTCGAAATCACGACGTGACTCGCTGTTCAGATTGGCCACTGGGTATTCTTATTGTTTAATTTGAACGATACAGAAAGAGGAAATATGGTCTAAATTAAAAGAGAACAACCATGTACACACACACATACACACACACAGCAAGGTCAAATTTGGGAGACACCTAACTATATCGTACGATCCAGTCCCTATATATATATATATATATATAATAATTTTGACTCCTTCAAGGTGCGTGGGATCGAAAATCAAAGAACGTACATGTTTTGACTGAATAATATGTTAATAACAATCAAAACTTAATTAAAAGTATAAAATTAAGATAATTAATTCATATCTTAAAAAGTTTCTCCTTTATCACCATATTTTGATGCAAAATTCTTAAGACATTGAATCTTTATGTGTTTTCACAAGCGCGTCACCCCTTTTTTCAATCCAGATTAATGTTGAACATTTCATTGCATTACTCATACACTCTAATAGACACAGTATCTTATTCTCCGCATTATAGAGACAGGTATTGATATAAAACCAGGCATGACCAACAAAATGGCCCCATTCAATGTTCTTAAGGCCTTTAATTTTTATACTTCCCCCTTTTCTTTTTACAAGACGCCCCTCAACAAAATCGTGTAGATCAGAGAATTTGTTATCATTGGTTAAAATTCAATAAATATGTAAAAAAAAAAGTCCAAATTATGTGTAAAAATATATCATTATTTTTGAAGAGTCGAAATACTGAGAGAATATAAATATAATTAATGTAGTGAGACTAACCAATCATTTATGAGGCCAACAAAATAATACTCCTCCGATCATTAATAGAAGGCATATTTACCTAATTTGATTAAATTAAGGAAGTTAGTTAATTTAGTTAAAATGATATATATGTTTTAAAATACCCTAGTCATCTTTCTTAATTCTCTCATTTTCCCTCCCCTTTGATTATTCACTATTGTACAAATCACAATGTATATAATGGTTCCAAACCGTCATATAGGCAGGCGCTATAAAAGCTTAGTATAGATACATTACGGTTCCGAACCGTTATTTATTTATAACCTATTATAACAGTTATAATATAACCCCGTTATGTATGGAAGCTTGGTAAGATCATGATATGCCCATTACTATGATAATAATTAACGACCACACATGAACAACATCATAATGTATGTTAATACTTGCATCATACATAACGGTTCCGTTTTAACAACTGTTATATATAGTTGACATATAGTCATTGTTGAGGGAACATCAAAAAGGGTAAATTAAAAAAATATTGACAAATATAAAAATTATGTCTTATATTTAATTAGAAGCAAGATTAATTCCTCAAATATATCTTATATTAAAAATCGGAGGAAGCATTCAAAATTTTAGGCTCAGTAATTTTTTTAAACAATTACAGGCTCACCGTTAGATCTATGTATATTAAAAAACAATACAATAGAGAATAAGTTTTTATATATATATATAAACTTAGATTATCCCTAAGTCACTTTGGACTTGGGCCTAATCTCTATTGGGCAAGAAGGATTAAGGTTAAAGTCCTCCCAACAAATACGTAAACTTCTCAGAATTCAAACTTATGTTCTTCTGCTTACGAGGTGAAACCATTTACCAATAAATTGATGATAAATGTTTAATTGGTACCAATAAACGAGTAGAAGAAAGCGGGTTTCAGATTCGTACGTAGTTGTCTCATATGGGTGTAGGTTTAAGGAATGGACACGTTGTAAGTTGTTAAAGGAAGGTAGCTGTTTGGCGTGCAAGTCTTGCGTAGTCAATTTATAGTTAAACCAGACAGCTTTGGAAGATGCGTGAACATCATGTGGTCCTTTGTTCATTGGGGGAACATTTAGAACAACTTTCAACATGCACATATAACTAAAGCATCTTTCATGTCTCTCTCTTACTCGGACGATCTTATCTTCATCTTCTCTGACACAATCTTATGGAAGGTACATATATATATATATATATATATATGGACAGGAAAATAAAGGAAAAAATACATATACGAACCAAGTTTGGGTTTCAGATGACGAGTGAATTCCGCTTAATTAACAACCAAGTTTTTTAGCTTCTTGTGTTACATCTTGCATGTCAAATTTAGGTTATAAATAGTTTACTGCTAATTTTCAATTTACAAATGCACTGTCCATAATTTACAGTTAATTTTTCATAATCTATAAGTGAATTATCCGTAATTTGGAGACTGATGAGTTATGTATTGTTTTAGTCATCTAGGGGCATTTTTGTCTTCACAAAATTATTTTTCACCTATTGAGGTCTCCGTTGTAATTTATTGAATTCAGGATCCTTAGTGCAATTTTCCTTTAGAATAACATATCGAGTAATTAGTTATCTATTATTATGAAATAATAATTGATTTGTTGATTCTATATTAAAACTTAAAATCGATATGCCGTATAGCGATGATCACCCATGTGGAGCAACTTCATATTAAAATAGAGACCGAAACAATAATTAGAGGCTTTATATTGTGTGAATTAAACCCTTAAGAAGAAAGGTGGAATCGTCCTTGGCTTGATATATAAACTAGAGCTTTATAAAAACTATTTTATAGGCAATGAGATATACAGCCCTACATCTATATTGAGTGCATTGTTTGGTTCATTGATTGAGACTGATAAGACGGCGAGTTGCATTTACGTGTTTAGATATATTTGGGTGACAAAAAATATTAAAATATGATATGCATAAATATATAAAATTTGTGTATATTTTATAAACTTAAAGTTAGCAAAGCAAATTATATACAAAATTTCCTTCAACTTTATGTCATAGATAACTTTAATTTTCAAAACCTTAAAATGAATTCCCCTTGACTTTCACATTTTACATTTATGCAAATATATTGCCCCCTCCTTTTAGTATTGTTCAATTTAAACTTAAAGTTTAGGGGGCTATTTTTGCATGATTCAAAGTTTTAGAAATTTTTATACAATTTAACTTCGACAATATATCAATCCGTGTCCGACCTTTATGTTAAAAAATGTGAAGTTCCCAATATTTTTTACAATTGGTATTTATAAGTTGCAGGACCATATTCCTATAATTAACATTAACAAGTAGCGCTATTTTTATATATGCATATTAAACAAACAAGTGCGCGCGCGCGCAAAATCAATTTTCTTTAATCTCAAATGTCCAAATGGGAAGCATCCTTGTGAATGTAATGAATGGGACAACGGTTTATATACTTATATACTTTTTCATAGTCAAAAGAATATAAATGTAGCATGGTAATTTTCGGTGATAGATATAAATTGATTTAGTTACGGCATTTACGTGTTCAACATGTAAAACAGTTTTTAAAGCCGTCCCTTGTTCAAAATGGAATTATTAATTATTATTGATTAATGATTAATTCGATGAGATTGTGTTGGGATTTATCCTATTATTTAGTATCTTTTTAGGATGTTATTTATTTGTGATTTGTTGAGTCCGTTGGGTCTTTTTCTTTATTATGTATTTTTTATATTTTTTATTTAATTAAATTGGTCAGATCCTTCACCTTCAACAGATTAATATCTCGTGTGTACGTCGTACAGTAACTGCCATCGCAACGTGCCTCGCTATTTAGATTGGCCACTGGTTTTTTTCCCCCTGGTGGCTGGAAGGCCTCTGGATATTTTTATTGTTTAATTTTCATGACAGAGAAAGAGGAAGGTTTGAATCAAAAGATATCAAACATCTATATAAATGTGTGTGTGGGTGTTTCAAGGTCAAATGTGCAAAATTCCTAATCTAACCATATCGCACGATCCGTACATATAAAGTAACTATTGATTCCCTCAAAGACCGTTCAATATGTGACTGAATAATTACAAAACAATGTTTAAAGTAAAAGTAATCAATTTATATCTACAAAAGACTCTCCTTTTGCCTGAGTCATACATAGACAAATGGGATTGACATCATATTTTGATGCAAGAATCATAAGACATTGAATCTATATGTCTTTCCAGTTTCCACACACACATCTTCAATCCATATCGATTAATCCAATGTTGAACATTTCTTTCCATTATTCTTTCTTACTTTAATTTCTAACAGTCACATTATCTTATTCCCCGCATCCTACTGATAGATAATGATATAAAAGCATGATCACACACACACACACACACACACACACACGTGTGTGTGTGTGTGTGTTTAAGATATTCGTATCCTATTGAATAAAGCACAAACATGAACATTTATATATGTACACACACATATCAAGACATTAGATGACAAGATGAAGACAATGACCAACAAATGAAAATGTCTTCACCATTCAATGTTTTTAAGCCTTTAATCCCTCCTATCCTTTCTATAGGATTCAATTAATTGAATTACGTATATATAAAAGTTAGTTAAAATTAGTTTTAATGCAACTTATTTTCCAAAAACACTCCTATTTATGGACAAAGTAAGGGAGTGGAAAAAACGTGGATAATTAATGCATTAAAACTAAACAATAATCAATGAGACCAAACATAAAAGTGAAACTTAAAATTTCATATAGGATACTAGCATGGTGTTAGAACTCAACTTAGATTGGCCATTCTAACAAGTGAATTAGTGAACCAGTTCTCTGGTGGTCTAATTAAAAGTTTTGGATGAGTCAACTAGATTGGACTTTATTATTTTTTTCCTCCATTTGTTAATACTTAAACAATGCTGTTTTATGTTAAAAAAACAACAATAATACGTCAGATTTATAATTTACAAGTAACTTGTTTTTATCGATTATATGTGATTTATATATAAATGTTCTATTTACCTAGGCACTAATGTCTTTTTATTTAAGTATTACTCTTTCCAAATTTATATATGAATATTTTATACGTTTTGATTAAATTATAAATAGGAATAGATCATCTAAAAAATTTATCTTACGTATAAGACTGGATGGAAAATATGTCATATTAGTGATATGTTTCGGGACAAGAAACACGTTGAAGAAAGCATGTTGCAGATTCCTACCTAGTTTGTTCCATATGGATTGCAGGTGTATGATATAGACATGTAGTAAGTTTTCAAATTAAAGGAAGGTGGTCGCCGTCTGGCGTGCAAGTCTTGTATATAGTCAATTTATAGTTGAACTAACAAGAAAGCTTATTACCCAAGAAATGAAAAAGAAAGCAATATTTGGAAGATGTGATCATGTGGTCCTGTTTCCATTGGAGAAACGTTTACAATAACTCATATTCTGACAGATTACCAAAAGCATCTTTCATATGTCTCTTCATACTCGGATGAGCTTATCATCTATCAGGTTAATATAACATTTGATCCTTTAAGTTTGTCTTCATTTTAGTTTTAGTTTTTTATGTTTCAAATAATTGGTTTTGGTCCCTTAAGGGATAAAATGGTCCAGGTTTTTATTGAGTAATAAAGACCAATACTTTAAATAAAATCAAACTTGACAAACCAAAACTAAAATGAAGACAAACTTGAGAGGCTAAGGATTATATTAATCCATTATTATATCTTGAATGTTAAATTTAGGTTCTAAATGATTTACTGCTAATTTTTAATAATTTACCAATGCGCTTTCCATATTTTATAGCCAAACTTTCATAATTTGTAACTGCATTATCCATAATTTGGAGTTAGGTATTGTTTTATGTCATCTAGCTAGGGAAATTTTTGTCTTCACATAATTATTTTTCACCTAAGACGACCAAGGTCTCTCAATGTAATTTATTCAATACATACAGTTTAGAGACCGCGAAACAATATTAGATGCCTCATATTGGGAATTAAAAGCCATAAGAAGAAAGGGCCAATGTTCAATGACTCGATCTGACTCACATGTAACAAGAACTTGAGATATTAAAAGAAAAACACTTTTATAGCCAATGAGATGTACACACACATACATATTCAGTGCGTGCATTGATTTATGGTCCACCTGATGGATACTGATAAGACGAGTTGCATTAGTTTGTAGGCATTACGTATTCAAATATGGGTGACAAAATATCAAAATATGTACACATATTTGTTTATATATTATCAACTTGAAGTTATCAACCCAAACCAACAAAGGTCAAAAATTCGAACAAGTTAGCAAGCAATTAATTCATAATATATAGGTCCGCGTCCGACCTTCATATTCAGAAATTCGAAGTTACAAATATTTGAAAATTTATGATAATTACTCGCTTCAGTTCTAAATGTAAGACAAAATAGATTTTTTTTAGAGAGATTAAGTAAGCTAATTAAATTACTTTAGAGTATTTATATTTATATTTTTTCTCCAAACTAATTAATTTGACTAATAAACTGATATATAATCTAAGAATACATAACATATGATATGATTAAGTAACTTATTTAGCTTCCTTAATCTATCCAAAAAAAATCAACTTTATCTTTTATTTAGGACCGGAAGTAGTATAAATTACAGGACCATATTCCTATAATGAATAAATAGCATAATTTTTAAATATGCATGTCAAACAAATAATATATATATATATATATATATGCATCCTTGTGTAGGTAATGAATGAGACAATGGTTATATGTTGGATGAAAAACATAACAGAGAGAGAGAGAGAAACAATGGTTATATGCTTTTTCATAGTCAAAAGAATATAAAGGTATAGTTTGATTGTCGGTGACGAAAATATATTGATTAAAGGTGTGTTTGGTTCACCCCATGAAAATTTAAGTGGGTTTATTAAACTTAGGTGGGGGAAGATTATAAGCTTTGTTTGGTTCAAGAAAAGGAGAGGGGGCTTTAGTTTCTTCTTTGGTTCAGGAGAGTAAGTGAGGAGAACTAATTATAAGTTTAAAAATATGCCCTTATCTCTTTATTTATATATTTTTCTTAATCTTTTACAATTTTTATATCAGAATTATTACTTTTTAATTTATAAATATCAAAAAACTTAATATCTCACTTGTATATATGACAAAACAAAATTATACACATTTAAAGGATATTTTATTAATTTTGACATGCTACCTAGCTCATTCATTTAAATGTGTTTGTTAAATTCTATTACATAAGTCCCAATATGAATTATATCCCTGTTGCGTCACACCTCAAACCTCTTCCGTTAGATGTCTAAAACCACTAATCTGAAAGAACAACAGCATGGTTTATGGGTTGCCAGCATTGTTCTATATCTAGTTTTCCACAAGTTTCCATTTGCGTCTGTTGGAAAATAGCTTAGTCCACCCTTGGTGGATTAGGCCCAAGCCCAATAGAATTGAGGTCAAAGTATAAATAACATAAATGCTTGGGTGGATATATGTACTATTTTCCAAAATGTTATGAGTTATGTTCTCTATCCGATGCAATATGACTCTACAAGTGGTATTGTTTCACTGAAACAATATATCTCTCAATCGAAAGGATATCTTGTCTCTCTGATGGAAGGACATGTTAGTATAAGAGAAAGGAGTACTTAGAATCCTATAAATAGGCGTAAAGGGATTCAGTTGATAAGATTCAAAATAACATACAGAGACTCTGTCAAACTTACTCCCCATTCCCTCTACTTTATTTATCTCTTCTTCTTCCTATCGTGGTGTATTTGCTATGCGTCATAATCGCTTTCGCTACTGTGATACGATTAGCATGGGTATAAGAGATAAACAGTCGCACTCCATATACTCCCAATAATTATTACATGGTATCAGAGCCAGGTTGGCTTTGTAGGAAATTATGATCTCCATATTATGATAATATGATGTGCATATTATTATTTTCAAATATCTATATATATTATCATGTTGCTTCCGCTGTGTGTATGTTTTCGTTTTCTTTCGTGAGTTTGAAAGAAAATATATTGATGATTATGTAAGTATATATATATGGTTATATATAATCATATGCGAATAAAAAAAACGAAGTAGAGTTTTCGCACATGTACATACATATATATTGTTTTGGTTCATACTTTTATATATATAGTTTTCTCCAGTTCCTACCTATATGTTTGTAAAATTAAATAATAGAACCCTAGAACCATTAAACAAAAGAACTTAGAGAGAGAAAGCATGAAAAATGAAATTTTTTTTGGTATTGGGTCATTTTAAAATCAAAGAATTAGGATTTAAAATTAGTCCCATTATGTAGATCTCGAAAAATAGATTGAAAACGACACCAAGAACACCCAAAACGGATGTCAGACGAAGGAGATACGGAGGAGAGAAGTTTTCGAGTCGACGGACCCAACCCACACTTGCAACCGGGTCCGGGTCGACCCGGCTGGAGGTTGAAGACAACCTCCAGTCTCCAAAAACGACGTCGTTTTGTTCTATGTTAAAAAAAAAAGTTTTTTAGTTTGTTTGAAGGTGTCTGGGCCCAAAAAAAAGATTTCAGTATAGGCCCAATGTGTGAGGGCTGAACCCCAAAAAAAAATTCTTAAGCCTGAAAAAAAAAACATTTTTTTTGGTAGAAAAGCCACGTGGCGCGTGAGGCCACGTGGCATATTATTTTGACACATGGCAGGCATATTCCGACAGCTCTCAACGCGTGGAAACGGATGAGCCAGCGCATGTCGCCGGATTGTTGCCGGAAGGTGGCGCGTGGTGTTCACGCGCCACTATGTGCGTGTGTGTTTTTCTGTTTTTTTTTATTTTTTTCAATTTTCTGGCTTCTTTTGGCGCGTGCCAGGTCGGAATGAGACACCGTTTATTCCTAAAAATTCCTAAATTCATGATCTTTAATATGATATGCTATTTGATTAGTTTTGACACTAATTAATATATGTTTATGATATTCTAAGTGCGTTTATGAATGTTTTAAATTATTTTAAAACTTCTAAAATTCATTTGTTGATTTCAATATTTTTTTTGTTATATTTAAATGTGTTATAAACATATTTTCATATATTATAGAGTGAATATTGTCTTATTTATATTATAATGAAGTATGATTTAGTTGATAATTCATTATATTATTATATGTTTTTTACAAGTAGGAGCTTTTAGGAGTTGTTAGTTCTAAAAGTTAGAGTTGTTTAAGTACATATATATAATTCTTAATAGAATTTTAGTGATTGCTAATATTTATGTGATGGGAGATACAAACGTATACTCCTGATCATGAATTTAGTAGTATTTTTTTTTTCTGGTTAAGAGTAATATAAGTACATGACATTATATACTGTGTTGTGCTATATATTGTCGATGATATGTTCAATAGTTTAATTTTTTTAGAGAGACATATTGAATGTGGAATAGATTTGTTCCAGAATTGAAAATGGCAACTAAGAACATCATCGCTGAGTTAAATAAAGGGGACAAATTAAATGGTGACGATTGGGATATCTGGCACCGAAAAGTCCAATAATTTTGGAGGAACAAGAGGCAATGGAACCTCTAACAACAGTTTAGCACAGCCTGCTGCTGGGAATACGGCCCAACACAGGAGAGACCAAGAGGTCTATGAGGCTTGGAAAAAGAAAAATAGCATTGTAAGAATTACATTGCTGAGTATAATGGCAGATGACCTCATGTGTGAATATGAGAAAAATGAAACAGCGCAAGCCATATGGGCAGCGTTGAAAGACAGGTTTGGTGGTACATCCACCTCTAAGCTTAGACGATTAACTATTAAGTTTGATATGTATAAGCTTAGGCCAAATACTTCCATGAAACAACATCTAAGAGAGATGGCAAATATGATTAGAGAATTAAAGGAAGCTGGGCATACTGTGTCTGATGAACAACAAGTTCAGGCAGTAATAAGATCATTGCCATCTAGTTGGGAACACATGAAGGTTAATCTAACTTATAATGAAGGCATTAAAAATTTTAATGATGTGGCTAAACACTTGGAACTTGAGGACGAGCGCTTCGAGGCATACAAGTCCTCTGGCCATGCCTACTACACAGAGGGTGTAAGTCCTTCTAATACAAAACCCGATTCCAAGAAAGGGAATAAATTCCAAAAGAATGAAAAGAAGGACAAGAATAAATTTGTAAAACACAAGAAGGAATTCAAGAAGAAAGGAAAAAAGGACGGGAAGAAGAAGAAAAATGACTTAAAGAAGGTCAAATGCTTTGCCTGCCAAAAGATGGGTCATTTCGCACGGGATTGCACTGAGCGAAATGAGAGTGAAAATGTACTAGTGGATTATGTAAATTCACATGTTTCTTATGTTTCTAGCACTGTTTTCCTAACAGAGAATATCTGTTCTTCTTGGATTTTGGACTCAGGTTCAACAGACCACGTGACGAGGGATCGAGGATCCTATGTAGAATACCGTCGGGTGCCTGACAAATGTAAGTGGCTTTATGTAGGCAACAATGCAAAGATTGAAGTTAAAGGCATTGGAACTTGCAAATTAACTTTGCGTAGTAGAAAGCCTTTGATCCTACATGATGTGCTTCATGCTCTTGACATTCGACAAAATTTAGTTTCTGTAAAATGTCTTGTAAACTATAGGTTTAATTTAAACTTTCATGATAAAGTTGCAGACATATTTTATAATTTTGTATTTTATGGTTTAGCTTTCCTTTCAAAGAAGTTCTTTGTAATGGATATTATTGATGATTATAATATACATGATTGCTTTGCTACTTCTTCTGATTCAACTGTTGATATGGCTATTTGGCATGCTAGACTAGGGCATATTAATCAAAATAAAATGATTAAACTAGCAAGAGAAGGTTTGATAGGATCCATATCCAATATGGAAATGTCCTTATGTGAAAGTTGTCTAGCAGGTAAGGCAACTAGAAAACCTTTTGGTAAGGGAACCAGATCAGAACAACTATTGCAAATAATTCATTCTGATATTTGTGGTCCTATGAGTGTGAGGTCAAGGCATGGAGCTTGGTATTTTTATCACTTTTATTGATGACTATTCACGATACGATCATGTCTATTTGATCACACATAAGTCTGAGGCTCTTGAGTGCTTTAGACGATATGTAAATGAAGTTGAAAATCAAATGGACAATAAAGTTAAAGTATTACGTACTGATCGAGGATGTGAATATTTGTCTGATCAATTTAAAGAGCTCTGTGAAGAAAAAGGGATAATTAGGCAGCTAACTATCCCTAATACTCCACAACAGAACGGAGTTGCTGAAAGAAGAAATAGAACACTTCTAGACATGGTTAGGTCAATAATGGCACAGGCAAATCTACCAATTTCATATTAGGGTGATACTTTAATGACTGCTACCTTCATATTTAATCGTGTGCCCTCAAAATTAGTTACTTCAACACCTTATGAGTTATGGACAAAACGCAAGCCGGATCTTGGTATCCCTAGACCATGGGGGTCAGCTGCATACATTCATGATAATTCTCATAAGTATGGAAAGTTAGGTCCTAGAGGAAAGAAATTTATCTTTATAAGGTGCTCTGAACAATCCAAAGGATACGTCTTCATAGGTGAAAATGAAGATGGAACAGTGACTGAAATTGAATCTAGAGATGCTACATTTCTAGAAAATGAATTCCCTAATAGGGGAGACATTGACCGCACTGTATCTCTTTATGAGACACATGAACAAACAAGTATAGAACATGTTGGTATGCCTGAATCATCCCAAAATGTCGATCTAAGTGGGAGCTTAGAAAGGTCAACACAAAGACCTAGACAAAAGAAAAGACAAAAGCAAGAAGCTCCTACAAGAAAGAGTAACAGGGAAAGTATACCTAAAAGACGCTTCCAAATAGAAAGTGAAGCACTTATTGTTACTCCAGATGGGGATGATGAACCACGTTTGGTACTAGCTGCCTTATCCAGTCCTGCTAAAGATGAATGGAAAAAGGCAATGTATGAAGAAATGAACTCAATGAGAAAGAATAAAGTTTGAGAATTGGTTGACCTACCAAAAGGGCGAAAAGCCATTGGGAACAAGTGGGTTCTCAAAATTAAAAGAAAGGTGGATGGGTCAATTGATAAGTATAAGGCATGATTAGTTGCAAAGGGGTATACACAGCAAGAAGGTATAGATTATGAAGATACCTTTTCACCCGTGGTACAATTTAATTCTATAAGAGTTATTCTAGCAATAGTAAACAGTTTGGACTTAGAATTACATCAAATGGATGTTAAAACTGCATTTCTAAATGGTGATTTGGATGAGGAAATCTATATGGAACAACCATTAGGTTTCATTGAAAAAGGAAAAGATAACAAAGTTTGTAAACTTAAAAGGTCTATTTATGGACTCAAGCAATCATCCAGACAGTGGTATTTGAGGTTTCATAAAGCAATAACCTCTTATGATTTCCAAATGATTAAAGAAGACCACTGTGTCTACATCAAACGGTTTGAGGGTAATTTTGTTATATTATCCTTATATGTAGATGATATATTATTGGCTGGAAATAATCTGAATTCGATTATAGCTATTAAAGAATAGCTTTTATCGAATTTTGAAATGAAAGACATGGGTGAAGTAGAGTATATACTTGGAGTTAAGATCCAAAGAGATCATTCAAAAAGAATTTTATATCTTTCACAAGAAAATTACATTAAAAAGATTCTCAAATGATTCAACATGAGCAACTGCAATTCCTTGGATACCCCGATGGCTTCTAGTGTAACCGGGCAACACAAACGTCAAAATTCCAAACTCATCCAAACATACCATTTCAATCACCAATCAATTCTATCTATCCCAAGCTCCCTACAAGACACCATTTTCATGCCAATAATATACCAAATACACAGTGGCACTCATTTTTGGATTCAAGGCCAAATTTCAAGAAATTACAAACTAATCCATTTGGCACAAAACATAGATAGATAGATAGGTTTCACTCACCTTATCAACTTTCTCAAAGGGAGTTCTTGATTCACTACTTCCCAAAATTTCGTGTGGCCACAAACCAATACCAATGGGCACACTATAAACATCAAAGTGAAGCTCTCACTCCAAGGAACAACATTCATGAAGTGAGTTTGAGCAATAGAGATCATTTGCCTTACCTTTTCAAAGCTTTTCCTTCTCCTAGCTTCCTCAACAATGGCGCCAGAAAATGGAGAGAGAAGAGAGAGATGAGAGCATTGGAGAGGATGAAGAAATGATCACCCTTACACCCCCTTGTCCATTCTGTCGAAAAAGAGGAAGGAGAGGAGAGAGAAAAGATTAAATAATGCAATTTGACTTCTCACACACTCTCTTGCTTCCTCTTACCTTGACACTTGTCAATTTCTAATTTCCTCACATAAAGTAATCTCCCAATTAATCACCTTAATCCCTCCATTAACCATTCTAATTACATTTCTCATTTCTCTCATAGTTAGTAATTAATTTCTCCATTAATTACCAACTAATGGCCAATTCTTCCAATTTTTCAATAATTATGACATATTAATTAATATTGTCATAAAACACGTAATAATTCAAATTAAATTCATAAGTATCCACAATAATCATGATTTTCCCTTAATCAAAAATTGGGATATTACAACAACCCTTAATAAGTCATTTTGATATGAATTATGCATGTGAATTAGGAAGTGGAGATTGAGATTTTTAGCAAGAATTTTTTTGGTTGAATTTTGAGCGAAACACTTACCCTTAAACATTTGAGAGATTGGGAGAATGAGTCACAATTACAAACTCAGTTCCTTAATTTTCAAATAAAATTACCAGTTTATATTTTCGTTGAATCATGAATACTATGATCTCTTTATTTTTCAATTGTGTTCTTGATTATGACTTGATACTTCTAATTTTGTTGGAAGCACTTATTAGTCACTCCTTGTACGAGGATGTCCAAGAGCTAAGTATGGGGGAATTTGATAAGTAAAATATTTGTATATTTATTTTCTCTTATATGAGGATTTTCTAAATGATATTTGAGTTCAATTTAATAAATTGGAGTGTAATTGATAAATAAATAATGATTTTGGCATAAAATAGAATTTCTTGAAAAATATTAAATCAGACCCTATTTCAGTTTTCATGCAATATCTTGAGCTTTAGATGTCAGATTAGGACATTCTTTATATGGATAAAAAGCTAAGAAAGAGCACTACAACTTTTATGTTAAAACCAAAATCCAGCTCTATCTCCAAGAGTTTTCCGAATTTTGCTCGGAAGTTCAGAACGTGAATTTGTCCAAGTTTGACCTTTGCACACTAATTTGATGATAATTGGATCTGTAAATATTGAAATGAGGAGTTTTCACTTGCATCTTCAAGCTAAGAACCAGAGCTACAACTTTCATGAAGATAGAATGTGAAATTCCACCTACCATTTTAGCTACCATTTCAGCTACCGCTACACCTACCATGTCAGTTACCACTTCACCTACCATTTCACCAACCACCCCACCAACTCCATTCTTCCCTATATATAGCCATCCTCTCCCTCACATATGACACACACAATTTTATATCCATTACTTTCCTTTCTTCTCCACATACACCATCATCTTAGAGTTACTTTCATGTATTGTATTTACTTCTTGCATGCCTCCTTCATGGAAGGCTTAGGTAGTCATCCTTTATGGATGGTTTAAGTTGCTACCACTACTACAAAAAAGTAAAGCTGTGGCGCTTATAATTGCATTAACTGTGGCACTAAAGAAGTGCCACATATCTGGACGCCACTAAAAAAAGTAAGCTAGAATAAAACAGTCTTCTTCTTACAAATCTATTAATTGACCAGCGCAGGGAGTGGGAGACCACGTTGGTGATGCTAGCTTGAGTGACGAGTGAGCGTGTGGGTGTGTTTTTTAGTGTGAAGATGATAGGAAATGGAGGCAGGGGGCCGACGGATCCACTAAGAAGATGAGAAAGGGAAAGTAGTTTAATGGAGGAGAGAGTAGTTAAATAATTAAAGTGGAGTAGTAGTAAAAAAGAGAAGGAATGGGGGCGGACACAGGACCACTACGCGGGAAATGAAATAATTAAGAGATACACTATCCATTTGATTTTTTTTTTTAAAAAAATGGGCGCCTAAATAAATAGGCACCACACATTACCTCTCATCAGCTGTGGCGCCTAATGCTTAGGCGCCACAGCTGATATAGAATTTATCATGTGTGGCGCCTATTTATTTAGGCGCCACAAATGCCTTTTTTTTAAAAAAAAAATTCAATGCTGCAGCTGTGGCGCTTGGTGGGTTAGGCGCCACAACTGCTTTCGTGGCCCCAAGTGTGGCGCCTGCGTAGGCAGGCGCCACACTAGGCCTTCTTAATTGTGGCACTTAATCTATTAGGCGCCACAGCTGGTACCCAAAATTAAAAAAATTATAGAGGTAAAAAAAAAAAAGAGAAGCTATGGCACTTATTTAAAGAAGTGCCACAAAATGTACGCTGCTTTTTACCCTTTTTGTAGTAGTGTACCTACATGGAAGGTTTTACCTCCTACATGGAATGCTAGATTTTTCCATTTTCATGCATCTTGTGGTTGTATTTTTATGTTTTAGAATTTAATAATTACGTTTATTGCATGTTTATGAAGTTTTCAATTTATTTTATTTTTGTTTTTAATTTCATCATGGACTTCTATACACCATTTGATATCTATTTCACCACATTACACCACTTAATTCATATCTTCTAAAACCACAAGATTTCAGGGCAAAATTCCAGAATTTACCAAAACCAAACCAATGGCCAAAACATTCATACCAAAATGCACAAAATCATTACCTTTTTAACTTGATAAGATCAAATCTCTATTTTCCCCACTTTCAAATTTGAACATACACCAATTCACCACCAAAGAAAATTCTGAAATCATAGCCAAGAAGGCCTTATTATTATGAACAACTTTATAAAATAACTTTTGGGCCAAAGAGATCATTTCCAAAGTCAAAACTCACCTTTAATTTTTCTCTTTCTTGGCTAGTTCAGCGAAAATGGAGGAGAGAGGAAATGAGATGAGAATGATGATAGCATATTTCCCTTCACACATACACACACACAACCAACTTGACAAGAGAATAGAGAGGGAAATTATTTGACTTTTTGACTTCTCATCCAATGGCTCTCATTTGACCACATGGCACCATCTCCTTCTTCCTACCATGATTTCATATGGACTTGTATACATAGGATTCCACCACATACTCTTTCAATCCTAGCCATTGATCTTGATTACTAAGGAGTTTTCCTCTTCGGTAACTGACTAATCGGTCGATAAATTTACTGTTTTGCCCCTGATTATCACAATACTCATTAAACCATTACAAGGCATCTTTATATCACATTACACAACATATACTTCAAAAGTGCTTAATTATCATTAATTATATCACTTTGAAGTTATTACTCCTTGATTACAATTCAGGATATTACATAAAGCCTTCAAAATAAGTCATGCCTAAAAAGACCAGCCCTGTAAGGTCGCAGGCGTAAAAGGGCTAGAACTTTTAGGCCTGTTTAAATTTTTTTTTCAAAATAAAGCTAACTTAAAGTCTCAAACCGGCGTTGGCTTTGGTCTCTGAAAGAGTGAACACTTAAACATACACATAACACACTTCTGACTCGCTTCACTTAACCACTAACCAGTTAACCTAACCCTTAATAGTCAGTCCCTTTTCCAGTTTTAGTTTTGACTTAGGTCTTAGTAGTTGTGTTTGGTTAAACATGAATAATATTTGATATTTTAACTTAGTTTAATTTTAATGATATTTATGTTTAAAATTAGGTATTTTAGTCTTCAACCTTATAGGAAGGGAAAAGGTGCTAAATGGGAAAAGACTGTGAGCTAAACGGGCCAAGCCTCGAAAATATGTACTTTTTTTACTCGAGCCTAAACAGGTCAGCCTTGCACGTTTTCCCATTACTAAGTGCAGTGTCCCTAAAAGTAGTATAAATTAGTGAGGTTGGTTGATTTTTGTCCAAAGACACACCTTGTTGTGAGCTATAGGTAAAACCATAGAAAATTTTAAATATTATGAAAAGCTCCGGTAGCTATCGGGGTGGCCACCCCCATGGTTGGTACTGGGGCTTCGACTACTAGTAAGAGCGGTGGAAATGTAACATCCCGAATTTTAGTCACCAAAATTTATTATACCTTTAGGGTATTAAATGAAATAAAATGGTGAATATTCATGACCGTAGGAGTTAAATATGGAAATAGAAAGATGAAAACTACTTCCAATTAAATTTCCCACGAGGCAATGAGATTGTCATCAGATTTTGGATGATCAAATGATATCCATAAATTATGAAATTTCACAGAGTGAAAGTAGATATCCTAAGATTTAATTTGATAGTTCATATTAATTATTTAAAGCTATATACAAAAAATTATGAATTTTTGAAGTTAGCTCAGAAAAACTAAAAATTTTCTGGAACAGCTTCCAGAAACTAAAAATCTGGGAATAATGTGTTTCTAATTGTCAAAATTCTATATTTTTCTTGAAACTAGACTCAATAAGACTTTTATATCCTTTGGAATCACTGTGATACGAGGTCTACAACTTTAGTTATGATTTTTCAAAGTTTGGGCAGAAAAACTACCAGAAAATCCGAGAATAGAGAAAAATGAAATGGTAAACTGTAATTTTGCCAAACAAGTGCTAAATTAATTATTTTCCAATTAATTAAATTTAATTTCAATTAATTAAGGAAAATAAAGGGAAAAAATATATTTAGAATATTTTGGTCAATTAAATATGAATTTATGGAAAATTTGAGCAAAAAGTGCAATTTTGACCAAAATTGACTTTATGTATATATGTAACCGGAAAAAGTTGTAAACTCAATTGAAACCATAGGGAAGGACCCCTAGGTGTCTCCTACATGTGGCATGGAGAAGAAAATATTTGTTAGGCTTAATGGGCATGATTACATTTGCATCGAGTTTATGTACATAAAAATTGGTTTTTTTGTAATTTTTTGAAAACTTGACATATGATTAAAATATGATAAAATATAATAATATAAGCTTCATCCTCTTCCTCCAACCAACAAACCCCGTCAAACAGACCTGAATATAGAGAGAGAACATGTGGAATTGTAGAGAGGGAAAGGGAGGAAAAACTTGTAAAGTTAAGTGTTTTCTTAAGTAAATTGGTTCCTAATGCGTATAACTCCGATCCTAAGCCACTTCTCTATGTTCTTTAAGGTTTTGAAGCTCAAAATCTGTTGGGGAACACTTAAGTTTTTAGCCAAGTTAAGGAAAAGCTAGTAAGAGCTTGAGGTAACTTCCAAACTCTTGTATATTGACTATTCTGGCTGCTGTGAATAATTTAATCAATGAAATTTCGCCGGATTGTCTTTGTAAAATTTGGAAATGGTTTGGCCTAGGGGTTATGCTTCCAAAATTAGGTCAAAATGGTAGTTGTAACCTAATTAAATAGTCAATAAAGTGGTTAGGAGTAGCAAGGAACACATCTACGGTTCCTCGGAGTACCTAAGGATTTTGGCTAGGGATGTTAGAAGGCCTTAGAGTTGGATTTTCAATAATTTGATGATTCCATTGAGTTCAGGAGGAGAAATTATGTAGGGTTATAGTTGGTCACTTTTTTGGACAAGCCTGAAAAAGCATAATTACAAAAACGCCCCTAAAACCCTTAAAACGAGGCTGTCAAGGACAATTTTATCTTTTGGTAGTGAATTTGATAATTTTAAATCTGGAAATGGATTCCTTGGGTAAAAATATGTCAGAATAGCCTATGTCAAAATTTCGAGAAAAGTACGGTCAGACCGGGTACAACCAGGCCGGGTTCTAGGGGCAATTTGGTAATTTTTCATTATACACCCATATAACCACCCGAAAAACTATGGAAGTGTGTAAACTAATACATTGGACATTTTAGGACTTAGTTGAGAGCTTAAGGGATTGGCATATAAATTGAGGCACACAGTTCGAGGTGGAAAAGGTCTAAGATAGGGAACTTACCTCTCCTGCGTATATTTGATATTTGTACTAGTGTATTGATGCATGTTATTGCTTTGCTTGATTATGTGATACATATATGAATGATTGATGCTATGTTTCTGTTTATTCTATGGCCATAAATATGTTATTTGAAACATTGAGCATACAGATATTTCATTGTATTAGTATGAATTTATGTAATGCAAGCATGTCATGCATTAAGTACTTATCTTGCATGCATATTGGTATTTGTTTCCTACTGAGATTTTCTCAAATCTCACCCTCCCCTACTAACAATTTAGATAGGTAGAACCAGAAGAAAGTGGCTCTAAGGGTAAAGATGTAAGTTCTGGCCACATATGCTCTCGGTTCAGACCAGGAAGAGGAGTTGGTTACCTACAGACTTTGAACTATTTTAAAGGTCTGTAATCTTATGTATAACCTTGTATGGAATTTTTGTATTATAATCAAGCACATTGTATCAATAATATCAGTATATTTTTGTTATTCCTATTGTGCCCATCAAACTACGCACAAGCATTCTGAAAATATGGAAAATAAGGTAAGGGTATGACATTTTGGTATCAGGGCAAGGATTCTGGCCACAGAATTGTCTGCTCAGAGTAAGTGCAGTGGTTTTAGTAACACGATAGTATACTGATATGCATGATTCTACAGTGATAGGAACAATGAAGTGAATTGCTTTAGCTAGTTCCCAAGCCTTGAAAGGAAGAGACAAGCCTTAAGGAAATAGTTGAATACCCAGGAAGACGATACATGTTACCATACCAGAAAGAGGATGGTATTGGATGACACGGACACCGAGGGAGCGGGTCCGAGTAAGGCTAAAGTATGGAGCCTCATCGTAAAACAGAATCACCAATTGCCTGAACAACGACCAGCCAAAGTTAAAGGTAGTAAAGTGACAGGCAGATAAGTCAAAAACAGATAAGACAGAGACAGATATGGGTTTTGTTACCGATCTCGGAGTTGAGGCATTATACATGATGCGTGGTTTACAACCTGATCGAGGATTATGGGAGAATGTCTGGAGCATATACCGTGGGATGTCCATGAGTACGACACCCCAATGGCCCAGTATACAGTATACACGGATAAACTGACCCCAATGGTGGGTGGTCAGGGATAAGTTAATTTGGAGATTCTGAATGACATAAGGATCCACACAACACTACACTTCTTTCCAAATATAGTGTTTTAGCCCAGAAGAAGAATGAGATTCCAGAGCAGAGTTAGACAGACAACTTTATAGACATTAGCGAACATATCATGGTACGTATTCAGGTACTTGTACCGACACTAATATGAAGTCCACAAATAGTGTTTAGTTAACCGACGACAGTTGGCATGACTCCCAAGATAAGGACAGTCTCAGGGTACCAGTGAATAGGAATAGATACAACCGGTATCTGCGTTTTGACACAGGTATACAAAAGTTAAGCAAGCTCAACCCAGGAAAATCTTAAGATGGGTGACCGCTAGGAAGTTACATGTACATATTGTGATATGTCATGGAATAAGAATAAGCACATATTGTACAATAGTTCATAGGACTATATGTTATTACAGGCCTTCCCTGGATACTGCAAACATTTGTTATACGTAATTTTAGGACTACCTGTGTACGAACACTTGTAAAATGATGAAAATACAATTGTGATAATATGATATTTACCTCTTTGTTGTTCATATAATGAAACATAAAGGTGATGATACCAAGAGGTACAGATGCTGGGCAAGGTCAGGAAGTTAGACCTACCCCAATACAACAAACACAGGGCAAGTTAATAGGACTGTAAACAATTATCAATGATCATTAAGAAGGTTATCCAGGAAAGGCCAATGTAGTAACTCTATCTCTCATATACTATGTGACTATTTGTATGATACGTGTTACTGTATTTTGTGATTTGAACACGTGCTGGGGTCATATTACCTGGTTGTGGTTTGGTGCCCAGCCAAGGTACACTGGTATTGCCTAGCTGTAATCGATGACTCGGCTAAGGTACACGTAGGGGTTTCAATTGGATGGTTGGCCTTGAACTTTGTGTACACATATGGATTGAAATGAATTTTCATTTTACTTGATACGGTGCATTGCATATTTAATTCTCATATTTTATATGTCGATAGTATATTTCTACTGGAATTCATTGGAATCTCACCCCTTTTCTAAAAAAAATACCACAGCGGGTGCCAGTGGCTCAAAAGGCAAGGATGTAGATAAAGGGAATTGACAGGCATGTGTCCCAAGACAAACATTGTGGTATATGTAGTCTTTAATTTTGAGTATTCAAAGAAATTATATACATTACCTTTCCCTGAAAGGAATTCCTCAATGTAATCATGTATTAATATATCAATATATTTACACTATTCATGTGTTGCTCACCAAACTGGCCGCAAGCACTCTAAAAATATGGAAAATAAGATAAGGGTATGACATGAGGTGGCTGGATGAGGTAGTATTTTAAAAAATCAAAAGCCAAGGATATATAGATTATTTAATAACATTTGTAAATTGGGAAAAAGACAAATAAATACTACCTTAACTTACAAAAACTAGAAAAGCCCCTTAACACATGCAAAAGACAAAGAGGGGATGGGGTGGGAATTTGGGTTTTTTATATTTGGGAGAAAATATCAAAAAATCCCTCTTTACTCAATCATTTTACACATATTATCAATACTTATTGATTTTGTCAAAACCATTATGGATTCAAAACTATTATTCTTTTAGTCAATCTCATTACTCAATTGTTCACAATCCAAAACTCTTTATCAATCATTTTATACATTTTGTCAATACTTTTGATTTAGTCAAAACCATTACAGATTTTGTCAACACCACTATTCATTTCGTCAATCTCATTACTCACTTGGCAACAACTCAAAACTTTTTGTCAATCATTTTATACATATTGTCAGTACTTACAGATTTTGTCAAAACTGTTATGGATTTTATCAAAACCATTACTCTCTTAATCAATCTCATTACTCAATTGGTCACAACTCAAAACTCTTACTCAATCCTTTTATACATTATTTCAGTACTTATTGATTTTGTCAAAACCATTACAGATTTCATCAACACCACTGTTCATTTCGTTAATCTCATTACTCAATTGATCACAACTTAAAACTCCTTGTCAATCATGTACACATATTGTCAGTATTTACGAATTTTGTCAGAACCATTACTCTTTTAGTTAGTTTTATTACTCAATTGATCACAACCCAAAACACTTACTTAATCCTTTTACACGATAAGAATCAAAGCTAATCAAGGCCAAAACTTGTGATTCTAAATCTTCCTTTTCCTTCACCATCGCCTAAACTCAACAAGAAAACAAAGACGAAGAAGAAGAAGGATTACGGTTTTTGGTCCTTTCTCCCAAAAATGAAATCTTGTAACTTAGAGAGGTTTGAATGGGGAATGTGACCAGAGAACTGGATGTCATTAAGGCGAAGGGAGAGAAGGTGAGTGAGGTTGTTAACCGCAGTCAGAATGTCACCAGAGAAATTGTTGTGAGACAAGTAAAGGTGATACAAATAGAGAAGCGACATAACCATCACTGAAAACTTACCGGAGAACTCATTGTGAGAAAGAAACATAATTTTCAAAGCTATAAAATTAGACAGACTTAGAATGGGTCTGGAAAAATGGTTTCACTTCAGGCTCAAAAATCGAGGCTGAGTGAGAGAAGTTAACTGCTTGACAAAGCCATGGAGATCGAGATTCTAAAGAACAAGTCACAAAACTCGATTGTTGAGGCATGAGATAGAAACCCAGTTAGAGGGGTGGATGCTGGAGTTCCAAGATGCGAGCTTGTTGAGAAGTAGCTTTGAACGCCGTTAGAGCTTCTAAATGAACAAGAAGGATTGAGTAACGGGGCTTTTTGGTCTTTACTCCCAAACATGAAAAACCCAAATTCTCACCCCCCATCCCCTCTGTCATTTGTATGTGCTATTGGACTTTTTTGGGTTTTGGAAGTTGATGAGGTATTTATTTATCTTTTTTCCTTATAAATTTCAGTTCAGTATCATTGATCTAAATTGGAATTATTAATGATATTCAGGGAATGAATTGGGCTTTTAAATTTTTTTTTTCTTTGAAATTTTCTTGTAATCAAAAGCATAAGTCAAATTAGAGAAATTAATTATATACTTTTCACAAAGTGGGCGCTTTTTTCGAGTGGGCGAAATTAGGGGCTTTGTTATCAACTGATTACCCACAAGAATTTTCAGAAAGTCATAAAAACAACTAAATATTTAAATAAATTCATAGTTGCTAAATTTCAAACTAATTGTTGGTCCAAAAAGGATTATTAGGATTCCACACTAATTGCCTGAGACATTTTTTTATTAATAACATTAGGATTAAATAATAATAAAAAATAAATTTTTTAAAATTAAGGGACTTAAATAAAATATTATGTAAAGTTAAAGGACTACATGTGCACTTTGGAATTTAATGTTTTAACTTAATTTATAAGAGGGTAAATTAAAATACAAGCAATATTGTGAAACACAAAACAACAAAAATTCTTGGAACTTTGAAATTAGAAAAAAACAACGGTCATGACCTCTCAATCCTATTGGTGGTTGATTTTATAATTAAAATAAGAGTGTTTGGAAATAGAATTTCAAGAAAGCACAATTTTGAGCTCAAAATTAACTTATACAAACATCGATATATCAATATATTGATAAGTATTATTTCGGCAACCGATTTCTGAATTGGGCGTATCTTTGGCTACACACACAAATCACTATTCACAGGCTCACCTCCGATTTCATTGGTTTTTGTGCAAGCCGTTTCATTCAAACTAATAATTCTGAATTGGGCGTATCTTCCAGCATTATACTCCCTCTCTAGTCCTTATTATAAAGCACCAACTAATAATTCTCACAAACTAATAAAAACATTTAAAGTCATTAAATTTGTCTTAAAATTTAAGTAATTTCCAATATTACCCTACTAATTCCACTAAACTCTAATATCATATTAATTATCACTCTCACCCACTACCCTTATTAATTACAGGCATATATAGAAAAAAAATATTTAATGCTCTTTGAAAACAGCAAGTGCCTTATAAAAAAGACCAAATACACTTATTAGGAGATGTCTTATAATAAGAACCAGAGGAATGTTATATTTCGTCATTCAAATATCCCATCAAAGTCGCCTTCAGTATTCCCTCTCTTTACTTTCTAACCATTTATTTAGTTAAACAGTCCACTAATGCTGGAAGCAATAGGAGTCTGTTGTCGCCCTTACTGCACTCAATCATCCCAAGTAAAACAGGATTGTTTTTCTTCTTTTTTCCTTACTGTGGTGTTCTGTCTCGTATAAAGAAGAACAAAGGTCCCTGTTCCCCAATCATGCCAAGCCAAAAATGTAGTCTCCATATCACTTTTGTTTTTATGCATCTTCCCTATCATTAATCAGTTCATGGAGCAACAAAATGCATTAGATTAATAAGAAAGGTGGTCAGCATGTGCATGATCACTACCATATCCAATTATACCCTGAATCTATAGTCATGGAATCTGACGAATATTTACCGCCAAGATGCTTGAAGCCTAAGACTGTCCCTGATATTGCCTAGGGCATGATAGAAGATAAAAGGTTTTTCGGTAAGCAGGTCTTTTATTTAACAAATCTTATTGGCGGCATGTTCCTTCCTTTCATTTACTATCTTTAGTTCTCTTTTGATGGCATATCTTAGTTTTATACATCCACATATGCTTTCTGGGTGAACATGGAATGTCTGAATGTTGACAATGGTCCTATTACTTCACCTTTGCAAAGCTAAGTTTTAACATGTTCTTCAAAGGGATTGGTGAGTCTGCTTCTTTTTTAGTTGTGAATGATAGAGGATATGATTTTTTTCCCTCTTCTTTGCAGGGTATTCACCGTGTCCACCAACTTTGCTTCTGCAACAAATGGAGTATTGCAAATCTTCTTTGTTACACAATTCCAGAAACAATGTATTTTCCTTTTCCATTTGAGTTACCTGTTAATGTACCAATAATCTCCTTATCTACTTTTCTTTATGTAAGTTTAACCATCCCAATTGTACTTGGAACTTTATTCATCAACCATTCAAAATGATAAATTTTATTTTCATGTATCATTTTTTTCAACTAAAGAGTGATAATTTATGTAGTTCTTTTTTTGCATCTCCCTGTGTTTGATTTTCATAATATTTTTTCCAATGTTTGCTTTTTCATTCTCATCCTCGGACATACCAATCTCTTTTTCACTTATATTTCACATATTACAGTCCCCACCATTTAATATATTGGTTGGCCTTCTCTGCATATAACCAAGGTCAAACTCCAACTATAAGAAGTATTTCGTTCATCCACAATCTTTGTTTCATCATTAGTAAAGTCCTTCAACTATTGTGAGAGTATTAAAGTTAAACGCTAACTACTGAAATAATGGTGTTGTCCTTTATATAAACATTTTATCTCTTCCAAATAAAACATGTATACTTAACTATACCTTTTAGGCTTAATAATGGCCTTCATTCAGTTGTAATCAGCTTCCTCTTCTGTGTGAACACAACTTGCTCCTCTTGCAAATCATTCAAAGTCTCTAAAGTCCATCAAAACATAGCAAGGCAATAGTGAAGTAATCAGAAAAAAAACACATCTCAATGTTGCTACCAATGTCTAACGACACATATCTCAATATTTTATCGTTACTTTTTTATTCCAATCATTGGTATAATAAAATTATCTAATGGTGAATGATTACTTTTCTTTTCATGTGGATGTTTTGTTTTTATTCAGTATAAGGCAGTTTTATTTGAAGGGTGTCTAATAGCCTAACCTTCTTCAAACTATTCACTTTAATGACAAATTTCTGCATTCTTTGTCATTCTCAAAATATGTCACTCTATTATATTAGAATTTGATTATATGTTCTTAATTTTGTTTTGTCTTACTTTTGATTGATGATGGTTTGCACTACAATACTTTTCCCATTTACTCTTGCTATTGCCTGTCGCTATCTAGCTGCATTCATGGAAATGATTACTATGGATTGTCATTCATATGTCTCCTTATTATTATGTTACCCTGAAACATTCCTACTTTTTAGGTCAAATATACAGTCTGTCAAGTATGATACAAGAATATCCACACTCAAAACATGTTACCTGTTTACACTTTTGCAGGTCCCTCAACCTTCTTATGTTGCATCATGGATAGATGCACTTATTCAAGAACTATTCAACCTTATGTTTTCATATCATGTCTGCCTCAACCACCTCAATCTCATATGTTGTTAAGCTCATATTTTTTAAATTAATTAAGAACATCAAATTTTCTTTTGTCTTGCTTTACGTTTGTTTTTATTCTTCATTAGGTAACATTGATTGGACATGACTTTTACAATTGACCATAACAAATTAGTCCATTCAATGTTATATTTCCAACATGTTTTTTTCTTTTTTAGCCTCTGCCTCTCTACTTTTGTGCATTTCATCATTGGTTTTATCAATCCATAATCACTAAGGTTATTCTCCATTCTGCATATCCCCTACTTTTATCCCTTCCCCTTTCTCTTTGCTTTCTCTATCTATCACTTTACATTAAAGAATAACTTTTGTTTGTCTTTGATTGTTGGTTTTTCTATGTTAAACAAAAGCATGTTGCTATTCTGCTAAAGTCTATAATTCCACATACGCAAAACTATATTTCACTAGCATATCATACTACTAACTATCCTTTATCATGTCTTCTTATTCACTTCTTTTACTGGTGCTTACATTTTTATAAACCCATGCTCTTCCATTTCTCATTTTTCCCCCTTCTAATCATACTCATCATTCTATACATCAGCCGCATTAGGATACTTCTCATGTCCACAACAGACATGTCTTATATTCAACCCTCTTCCCATATTCGTTACCTACAGTGTGCTATCTAGGTATAAAATCCTTAGGCATGTGAATTAGAAACAAACCTACACACTCCATATACTATTTTCATGATGTTGATAACCCCATCAGTCTCTACATCGTATTTCTTTGACCGCCATCATCATTTTTTTAGGTAAGTTTCGCTCCTACACCCCATTAGGATGCAGATCCTAACACAACACAGTCCTAGCCCTGTAGTACTCCTATACACGTTTACCTTTCCTTCAACCCTATCAACAATTGCTTCCTTTTTGGTTCCTTCCATTCTAAACTTAGTCTTTCTCTATCCAATAGGGACACTGTAGCTTATGATTGCTGTTAACTTTATCTTTTTCAGCCTTTTCATAGCTGATCCACCATTTTAACCAGCCTTAACATTGTAGACCGAAGATACAGTATTCCTCTGTTTTCTTTGACTAAGTTCCTGCATTTGGGGCATGTCTCATATATCGTTATTGCTTAGCAGTGCAAATATTTTTTAACATTTCACATTTTTATATTACTAAAATAATAAACTGCAATTACTTATTACTTATCACTGAATAATTAATACTTAATATTGGATTACGGAATTCCTTAATTGCTGCATTACTGAATTTACTAAATTACTTCAATACTTAAACATTGAATGAATACTGAATGATCAATTTCTGAAATTCTAAATTGAAATTTTCCATTTTAAACTTTGACCAAACTTTTCAAACTGCCCTTTCATTTTTCTACCTATTATTTCCTCTTCATCCCTATAAGTCTCATTCATAGAATACATGAACCCTTCCAAATTAAGATGGCCATTTTGCATGTAGAGGAGAAAATTCCCAATCACACTCTCATTAGCTATGACCATTAACAAAAGTCAAAGACAATTTTTACGTCATGTGGGTTTATATTTTTTTAAACATGTATTTATACATTATCAACTTTATGTTGTATTGTCTAGAATGCGGAGCATGGAAGGTTTGAAGATTGTGTCGGGGATGAAACTAGAGGGAGACCAACAGCAAAATATGTGGTTTATAAGGAGGTTTTTTGGAATGTAGATGCAATGTCATAGGGTTTTGTCCCTCATTTATTTTTTTTTTGCGTGAGCACGGTATCCCAGGGCAAGCCATCTTTCAGGCATATCAACGGCCCCAGAGTCCCTCATTTATTTTAACTGCTGTAATAATGTGTTTCGTGTTTTTTTTACATGTAGGCAAGCTGGCTGAAATTTCTATTACTATTTTATATCCTATTGCATAGACATTGTTGTTTGGCCAACTGAGCTTTGTATTTTTTTATGAAATGATCAGTTGTGATTTACTCCTTCCAGTCCTAATTATAGGACAAAGTTTTAATTTTTATCAATTTCTTTCCAAAATACCCCCTATTGATACTTTCTCAATAATAATTAAACACAATAATAATTTAATAAGAGTATATCAGAAATTGTTGAGGAAGATTGACGACGCTGGATTGTGTGAGAGCTTGAAGATGTCGTGTGTAAGGTGTAATATCCCAAAAAGTGATTAAGGGCTAATGATTTCAAAAGTGGATGTAATTATTTTTGAATAAACACTTTTGAAGAATGTGTGATGGGAATTTGGATATTTTAATGATTCCAATGGCTTCCTTGTGAAAATTTATGTGGGAATGATGTTTGGTATGAAAATGGAACCAATGGAAGCAAAGATGCAAAATCTAAAATTCTATCCAGTGAAATTCTATTCTGGGCAGTCCGTTTGTATGAACGTTTTGAATGACTAAATGGTGTCTAAAAATTATGAAACTTTCCAGTATTATAGCTCACATCTCAAGCTTCAAAATGGACGTATAATTTGTGCCATTTCGTTTGGTGAACTAGGAGATATAACTGTCCAAAGTTTGGGATGGAAACTGAACTCTGTTTTGGGGCAGTGATGAGTTTTATGTAATTCTGGAATTGTGTGGTGATTTTTAGTAATGGCCAATATTTGTCCTATGAAGAGGACTTAAATATATTTCATTTGGCTTTGGAATCACCTCATTTTGAGTTTTCTAGAATTAGTTATGATTTTTCAAAGTTTGGGCAAAAAATCTGCCAGAAAATCCGAAAATGGGAATTATGACATCATCTCAATAAAAGATGACATCAGCATGGAATTAAATATGTTCTCATCTTCTTCAGCTCTCATTTTCTGTCGTGAGTTTCAGCTGAAAAGAGAGAGAGACGTTTGAGAGCTCTTAGAGAGAGAAAGAGGAGAAATCTCACAAGGTAAGCCGATTTCTCCGACAATCTAGCTCCTAACGCGTATAACCTTGTTCCTAAGCTTCTCTTCTATGTTATTTAAGGTGTTGAGAAGCAAATTTGGTGTTCAAGAGGCTAGGGTTTTCAGCCAAGTCAAGGAGAAGCTATTATGAGCTTGAGGTAACTTCCAAACTTTCGTATATTGCTTATTCTGGCTGTTGTGGCCAATTTAATCGGTGAAATTTCGCCGGATTGCCATTGGTTTTAAAGTTTGGAAATGATATGGCCTAGGGGTTATGCTGCCCAAATTGGGTCTTAATGTTAGTTGTAACCTAATGTAATGGTTAATAAAGTGGTTAGGAGTAGAAAGGAACGCGTTTACGGAGCCGAAATCGTAAAACCCCGATTTTCCCCGGAGAACTCATAAATTTCGGCCAGCTCTAGAAATGGGTCTTAGAGTTGGATTTTCAATGATTTGATGGTTCCATTGAGTTCAGGAGCGAAAATTAGGTGGGGTTACAGTTGGTCACTTTTTCAGAAAAGGCCGAAAAAACATAATTACGAAAACGCTCCTGAAACCCTCGAAGTAGGCTGCCAAGGGTAAATTTGTAATTTTACATTGAATTTGGTAATTCCGAGTCCGGAAATGGATTCCTTGGGCGGAAATATGTTAGGATAGCCCAGATTAGAATTTTGGGAAAAGTGCAACCGGACCGGGTACGGCGGGCCCGGGCCGGGTCCCCGGGGGCATTTTTATAAATTTTCATTATAGACTCATATAACCCCAAGTAACACTATGGAAGTGTCTAAATGGTGCATTTGGAATTGTAGGATTCGATATTTGCCGCCCTCGGGAGCCAACTGCGCCGAAGGACGTCAGGAAAGGACAAGGTAGTGACTCTCTTTCTCTCTTATACTTTGTGTAATGCACTGTATGTGTGTTGTATCACTGTTTTATGATGATTTCTGATGCTGCTGCGGTTACAGCTGGTGATAGCTGTCGTTTACAGCGCAAGCTGTCGTTTACAGCGTAAGCTGTCGTTATTGTGATTACAGCGTAAGCTGTCGTGATGTTGATTACTGATTACAGCATAAGCTGTCGTGATGTTGATTACAGCAAGAGCTGTCGTATTGTGAATACAGCCGTGAGTGCTGTCGTTTGTGGTGAAAACCATGTATCTGTGAATTGCTGCTGCTGTTGCTGTTTGTGATTTATGTACATGCTTTGTGTTTATGCATTGTGTGAGTGGTTTGTTACTACTGAGATTCTCTCAAATCTCATTCTTTCCTATGACTAACATTTCAGACAGGGCGTGTGGCTCAAAGGAGAAGCAGCCAACCCAGAGCAATTAGGACCCTTAGGGGTATATAGTTGAATTGGAAACGTTGGTTATGTATTTTGAACTCGGGATTACTGTATATTCTGAATCAGGAACACTACATTCGATTTTGGTTGCGTAATCCCCTAGTGTATACTTATAAACCTTCAGGTTTTTATGCATAGAACCCGGGAGTTACCGAGAATGCGGTTATACACTCTGATATGATTGAATGTATATTAACTGCACAGGTAATTATATTCGAATATTGAAATTGAGACCTGGATGGGAAAAAGAGTTTTGAAAGTTTTGTAAAAATTTTACTGTGAGACAGAAAGGTTAAAACGAGGTTAAAGCATCCAATGGTCTCTAATCCGATTTAAATATGTGTTATCGAATTATAATTACGTGTTTAAAGTTAGGGGGTCACATTTTGGTATCAGAGCTGTAGTTCCTGGCAAGGGTAGAGGTAGCTAGGATAGACCCCTTAGATAGTAGTAGGGATATCTGTGAATGATTGTTGTGTATGCACATGTATGTTTTATTGACATGGATATATATATGAGTTTTGTGACTATATGTGCATACTATCTTTGCTAAATTAATGGGGCAAGTTGTTTGTAGAATGAAGAAAACTAGAGGACGCCCCAATATTCCGCGTGTAGACCCAGAGGTGGAGGTCGTCAAGGATAACCCACCGGATGCAATGCAGGAATTAATGGGTCTAATCAAAGATCAGCGGGATATGATAACTGAGCTGAGAGAAGAGCTCAGAGCAGAGAAGGCGAAGAACAAAGAAGGTCCGGTTCAGTCCACTCCGGAGGAAACTCAAGAAGAAACTCGACATGAGGACACTACAGAAGGATCAGCACGACCACTAGAATCCCCACCTCATGCTATTCCAAATCAAGAATCATATGGGATGCCGCTTAGAGAGGACAGAGACCTTCAGTTTTGGGTCACCAGATTCTGCAAGCATCTGCCTCCGGCGTTCAGAGGAAGGTTTGACCCTCAGGCAGCCGAAGATTGGATGAACAGGCTGGAGAAAATATTTGAGGTTCTTGGTTGTCCGGATGAGGTGAAGCCACGGCTGGCTGTTTACAAGCTCGAAGGGGATGCAGACCATTAGTGGCGGAATATCGCCCTAACATTGAAGAGCAAAGAAATGCCATTGACTTGGGAACTGTTTCAACAAGAGTTCAACGAGAAGTATTTTCCCAAATCAGTGAGACTAGAGAAGGAGACGGAGTTTCTGAATATCAGACAAGGGGATACAGAGAGCTTCGATGATTACTTGTCCCATTTTATTCTGTTGGCTCGGTACTCCTCTTACCTCCGGTACAAGGATGACGAAGAATGGAGTTCTGATATGCTCATTCGTGGTCTGAGGCGAGAGTTGAGGAAACGCCTAACTACTCACCAATTTACTAAGTTCAACAAGGCGGTTGAACAGTGCAGAATTACAGAGAACAACTTGAGAGAATTGTATCCTGCCAGAGCTATTAGCCACCGCAATGAACCTAGTAAGGGTGCTACCTCACAGAAGCGGAAGGGGCAAGGATCTTCATCTGGAAGTGGTAAGAAGCCCTACCAGTTTGGGAGCCGTGATCAGCAAAGAACATATTTTGCACCGTGGATTTGTCGTCGCTGTAATCAACCACACCAGGGTAAAACATGTTATGGCAAAATAATATGTTACAATTGTAAGCGTGGGGGCCATACTGCTGCTGACTGCAAAGAGCCACGACCAGACCAGAGACCGAAGACACAGGGCCGAGTATTTGCTATGACCCATGAAGAGACCCGTAAATCTCCTGAGCTGATACAAGGTAATATTCTTCTTAATGGCCATCTGTTGCAAGTTTTGTATGATTCGGGTGCAAGTCACTCCTTCATCGCCTATGATTGCGTGAAGCGCCTGGGAATGCATGTACATAAGTTACCATTTGAATTAGTAGTGTCAACTCTAATGGGTGTAAAGGCCTTAACCACATAAGCTTGTTTAAGTTGTGTCATAACTGTGGAAGGGCACCAAACTGTTGTAGATCTTATATGTTTGCCGCTTTACCAATTGGAAGTTATTTTGGGTTTTGATTGGTTAACGGCAAATAATGTATTACTTGATTGTGGAAACAAGAGGATAGTATATCCTGTTTCTCAGAGGGCTAAAGTTATGGATTCTAGTATGAATTTCCTTGCTGCAGCCAAAGCTGAAAAGTATCTTGAAAAGGGTTGCCAGGGTTATGTGGTGTTTTTCTCTGTGCAAGGGGAAACTGGCGAAACCTTGAATAATATACCTGTGGTAAATGAATTTCCTGAGATGTTTCCAGATGATTTGAGCGGATTACCTCCAGAAAGGGAAGTTCAATTTCCAATCGATATTGTGCCTGGAGCTGGCTCTATATCTAAGGCCCCATATCGGATGGCCCCAAATGAAATGGCGGAGTTAAAGAAACAAATAGAAGACTTGCTTGAAAAAGGGTTCATTAGACCCAGTGTGTCGCCTTGGGGAGCTTCAATGTTGTTTGTAAAGAAGAAAGACGGGAGTCTTCGATTGTGTATCGACTACAGAGAACTAAATAAAGTTACTATTAAGAACAAGTACCCTCTTCCCCAAATCGATGACCTTTTAGATCAACTATCCGGTTCGTGTGTATTTTCGAAGATTGATCTAAGGTCAGGGTATCATCAGCTACGAGTGAAAGCAGAAGATGTTCCGAAGACTGCTTTTCGGACCAGGTACGGTCACTATGAGTTCTTGGTGATGCCATTTGGGCTAACCAATGCGCCTGCGGTTTTCATGGATTACATGAACTGTATCTTTCGACAATATTTGGATCAGTTTGTTGTTGTGTTTATCGATGACATTCTGATATATTCCAAGAGTATGGAGGAGCATGAGTATCATTTGAGAGTTGTATTAACTACATTGCGTGAGAAACAACTATATGCTAAATTGAGCAAGTGCGAGTTCTGGCTATCAGAAGTGAAATTCTTAGGCCATGTTATCTCGCAAGAAGGGGTCTCTGTGGATCCCAGTAAAGTGGAAGCAGTACTGGACTGGAAGAGGCCTGAATCTGTGGTGGAAATACGCAGTTTTCTGGGTCTTGCTGGTTATTATCGGAGATTTATCCAAAATTTCTCCCGTATTGCGTTGCCGATGACCAAGCTCACAAGAAAGGATCAGCTATTTGTGTGGGATGAGAAATGTGAAAACTGTTTTGTGGAGCTAAAGGAGAGGTTGACGACGGCACCTGTGTTGATTTTACCCGATCCCAGTTTGACATACGTTGTGTATTCTGATGCCAGTGGGTAGGGATTAGGGTGTGTCCTTATGCAGCAGGGACGTGTGGTGGCCTAGGCCTCTCGACAGCTCAGACCTCATGAATTGAACTATCCCACTCATGATCTGGAGCTTGCGGCCATTGTATTTGCTTTGAAGATTTGGCGTCATTACCTGTATGGTGTGACTGTGGAATTGTACTGCGACCACAAGAGTCTCAAATATCTGTATGATAAAAAAGAACTGAATATGAGACAGCGCTGTTGGATGGAATTGCTTAAGGACTACGACCTAGAAATAAAATATCATCCAGGTAAGGCAAATGTAGTCGCTGATGCTCTTAGCTGAAAGACTGTGCTCGTTGCAGCTATGATGATACAAGAAAGGAAATTGATTGAAGATTTCCGTGATTTAAATTTGACAAACCAGATCATATGTCTGAATTACACTGTTTCTCAAGAGGAGAGTGATCTAAGGGCGGAAATTGAAGAAGCTCAGAGTCAAGATGACTGGATACAACGCAATCTGACTCAAATCGAACAGGGAGAAGTTTCAGGCTACGACATATCGCCTCGTGGATTAGTTCGTTACCAGAAAAGAGTCTGCGTTCCCCTTAAGGCAGAGTTGAGGTAGAAGATTCTGGATGAGGCACACAAGAGCCGATATACTCTTCATCCTGGTATGACCAAGATGTATCAGAATCTGAAATTGGTGTATTGGTGGCCGGGTTTGAAGAGTGACGTGACCAAATATGTTGCAAGGTGTCTCACTTGTCAGAAAGTGAAAATCGAGCACCAGAGACCGCCTGGTTTACTTCAGAGTCCTGAGATTCCGGAATGGAAATGGGAAAGTGTGACCATGGATCTGGTTGTGGGATTGCCCAGGATCAGGAATTTTGATGCGATCTGGGTAATTGTGGACTGATTAACAAAGTCAACCCACTTCATACCAATCGATGCTGGTTACTCTCCGGATAAGCTAGCAGAGATTTATATCCGAGAAATTTTGAAACTCCATGGTATACCGAAGAATATCATTTCCAATCGAGATCCCCGATTCACTTCGAGATTCTGGAAAGCATTGCATGAAGCCTTAGGTACTCAATTGAGGTTCAGTACGCCTTATCATCCTCAAACGGATGGACAATCTGAGAGAACAATTCAGACGCTAGAAGATATGTTGCGAGCTTGTGTTCTCGACTTTAAAGGAAGTTGGGACCGTTTCCTTCCACTGGCTGAGTTCGCTTACAAAAATAGCTATCATGCGAGCATCCAAATGGCTCCGTATGAGGCGTTGTATGGAAGACGGTGTCAATCACCTTTATGCTGGAATGAATTATCCGAAAGGAAGCTTTATGGGCTAGATTTGGTTGATCAAACCACAGCACAGATTCGGATCATTCGTAAGAGGCTCCTTGCAGCGCAGAGTCGACAGAAAAGTTACGCTGACAAGAGGAGAAGGCCTCTAGAATTTGAGGTTGGTGATCACATATTCCTGAGAGTATCACCAATTACGGGCATTGGGCGAGCCATCAAGAGGAAGAAGCTGAGCCCGAGATATATAGGTCCTTTTGAAATCCTTGAGAGGATTGGGCCTGTTGCTTATCGAGTAGCCCTACCCCCAAACTTGAGCAGACTCCACGATGTGTTTCATGTTTCCCAACTGAAGAAGTATCAACCGGATCCATCTCATATTGTTGAATATGAAGAAGTTGAGTTACAAGACAACTTCACATATGCGATAGAGCCAGAACAGATCATTGATAGAGAAGAACGACGGCTCAGACACCGAAGCATTCCATTTGTGAAGGTGATCTGGAAGGGAATGACTCAGAGGGAAGCAACTTGGGAAGCAGAAGTAGATATGCGAAGACGTTATCCAGAGTTTATGGCTCAAGTTGTGTGACAAATTTCGAGGACGAAATTTATTTTACGAGGGGAGAAATGTAATATCCCAAAAAGTGATTAAGGGCTAATGACTTCAAAAGTGGATGTAATTATTTTTGAATAAACACTTTTGAAGAATGTGTGATGGGAATTTGGATATTTTAATGATTCCAATGGCTTCCTTGTGAAAATTTATGTGGGAATGATGTTTGGTATGAAAATGGAACCAATGGAAGCAAAGATGCAAAATCTAAAATTCTATCCAGTGAAATTCTATTCTGGGCAGTCCGTTTGTATGAACGTTTTGAATAACTAAATGGTGTCTAAAAATTATGAAACTTTCCAGTATTATAGCTCACATCTCAAGCTTCAAAATGGACATATAATTTGTGCCATTTCGTTTGGTGAACTAGGAGATATAACTGTCCAAAGTTTGGGATGGAAACTGAACTCTGTTTTGGGTCAGTGATGAGTTTTATGTAATTCTGGAATTGTGTGGTGATTTTTAGTAATAGCCAATATTTTTCCTATGAAGAGGACTTAAATATCTTTCATTTGGCTTTGGAATCACCTCATTTTGAGTTTTCTAGAATTAGTTATGATTTTTCAAAATTTGGGCAAAAAATCTGCCAGAAAATCCGAAAATGGGAATTATGACATCATCTCAATAAAAGATGACATCAGCATGGAATTAAATATGTTCTCATCTTCTTCAGCTCTCATTTTCTGTCGTGAGTTTCAGCTGAAAAGAGAGAGAGACGTTTGAGAGCTCTTAGAGAGAGAAAGAGGAGAAATCTCACAAGGTAAGCCGATTTCTCCGACGATCTAGCTCCTAACGCGTATAACCTTGTTCCTAAGCTTCTCTTCTATGTTATTTAAGGTGTTGAGAAGCAAATTTGGTGTTCAAGAGGCTAGGGTTTTCAGCCAAGTCAAGGAGAAGCTATTATGAGCTTGAGGTAACTTCCAAACTTTCGTATATTGCTTATTCTGGCTGTTGTGGCCAATTTAATCGGTGAAATTTCGCCGGATTGCCATTGGTTTTAAAGTTTGGAAATGATATGGCCTAGGGGTTATGCTGCCCAAATTGGGTCTTAATGTTAGTTGTAACCTAATGTAATGGTTAATAAAGTGGTTAGGAGTAGAAAGGAACGCGTTTACGGAGCCGAAATTGTAAAACCCCGATTTTCCCTGGAGAACTCATAAATTTCGGCCAGCTCTAGAAATGGGTCTTAGAGTTGGATTTTCAATGATTTGATGGTTCCATTGAGTTCAGGAGCGAAAATTAGGTGGGGTTACAGTTGGTCACTTTTTCGGAAAAGGCCGAAAAAGCATAATTACGAAAACGCCCCTGAAACCCTCGAAGTAGGCTGCCAAGGGTAAATTTGTAATTTTACATTGAATTTGGTAATTCCGAGTCCGGAAATGGATTCCTTGGGCGGAAATATGTTAGGATAGCCCAGATTAGAATTTTGGGAAAAGTGCAACCGGACCGGGTACGGCGGGCCCGGGCCGGGTCCCCGGGGGCATTTTTATAAATTTTCATTATAGACTCATATAACCCCAAGTAACACTATGGAAGTGTCTAAATGGTGCATTTGGAATTGTAGGATTCGATATTTGCCGCCCTCGGGAGCCAACTGCGCCGAAGGACGTCAGGAAAGGACAAGGTAGTGACTCTCTCTCTCTTATACTTTGTGTAATGCACTGTATGTGTGTTGTATCACTGTTTTATGATGATTTCTGATGCTGCTGCAGTTACAGCTGGTGATAGCTGTCGTTTACAGCGCAAGCTGTCGTTTACAGCGCAAGCTGTCGTTTACAGCGTAAGCTGTCGTTATTGTGATTACAGCGTAAGCTGTCATGATGTTGATTACTGATTACAGCGTAAGCTGTCGTGATGTTGATTACAGCAAGAGCTGTCGTATTGTGAATACAGCCGTGAGTGCTGTCGTTTGTGGTGAAAACCATGTATCTGTGAATTGCTGTTGCTGTTGCTGTTTGTGATTTATGTACATGTTTTGTGTTTATGCATTGTGTGAGTGGTTTGTTACTACTGAGATTCTCTCAAATCTCATTCTTTCCTATGACTAACATTTCAGACAGGGCGTGTGGCTCAAAGGAGAAGCGGCCAACCCGGAGCAATTAGGACCCTTAGGGGTATATAGTTGAATTGGAAACGTTGGTTATGTATTTTGAACTTGGGATTATTGTATATTCTGAATCAGGAACACTACATTCGATTTTGGTTGCGTAATCCCCTAGTGTATACTTATAAACCTTCAGGTTTTTATGCATAGAACCCGGGAGTTGCCGGGGATGCGGTTATACACTCTGATATGATTGAATGTATATTAACTGCACAGGTAATTATATTCGAATATTGAAATTGAGACCCGGATGGGAAAAAGAGTTTTGAAAGTTTTGTAAAGCATCCAATGGTCTCTAATCCGATTTAAATATGTGTTATCGAATTATAATTACATGTTTAAAGTCAGGGGGTTACATAAGGCAGGAGAGGTACAAGAAAAAATAAAGAATTAAAGTAATTGGATGTCATTTTAAATTTTAAATAAGGGTATTTTAGGAAAATAAATATGATTAACTAATTTAACCACTATCCTTAATTTCTCCAAAGTTAGATATATATGTCCTATAATTAGGACCGAACGGAGTATTTATCTTAAGATCCCCGTGAGTATTTTGTTTGGTCGAAGTCCTTATGCAACGCACTGGTAGCACATGCTTATTTCACTAAAAAAATATGGATTGCTCTATTCTTGTTTGAAATATTAGAAAAGTTGAAATAAATCATTTAAAATCTATCTCCCCGCCAATCAATATTCTGTCACCTTATAAATTTAAAAGCGTTAAATAACTAATCTAGAGATGTAGGAAGCGTAACACACGTTCAAGCAAATTCAGTTCTTGAAGCCGAAAGAAGTGCATCAATTAAACCAGAACTATACTCTAAAAGGCATCTCTAATGTGGAAGCTAACTTGGATTCAAAGACAGAAATGTTCCATTAATGACATATATGTTCTGTTAGAATCCAAACTCTCAAATTATTAAAGACAGAAAATATAAAGTAGAAGGATAAATCTAGTGAGGTCAATATCTAACTCAACTTTTTTTTTTCCAGTAGCCAGTGATTATCTCTTTTAAGATAGAGTAAAACAAGAATCTTGTTTAGGAAGACAAAAACGGCACAAATCATCTCTTAAAATTTAATAGCTCTTTAGTTAAATTTAACGGTTTGGGTTAATTTACACCATTTTAAATTGTTTAGTGGTATTTTTATTCTTTCTAAAACTTATTTGTGCCAGATCTTCCTTAGAAAAAACTTTATCGATAAAATTGCACCTTAACCCTTATATTTATATTTTTTTATACAAAACTAATTTATCTTACTTATAAACTTATATATAAGCGAATGACACACAAGATATATTATTATTAACTAACTTATTTAGTTACCTTAATTTTTTTAAAAAAAAAATCAATTAGGTCTTATATTAATGATCAAATGTAGCATGCTAGAGGAAAGCTAATTCTTTTTATACAACCCACGGGGACTATATGCTCGTGTATTAACAAAATGAGACACTGTATAATAATTGACATCCCTAATCTACTATATATATCCGAGTAATATGCCTTAAGAGCCTGTTTGGTTTGAGGGGAGGGGACATAAGGGGAAGGTAAATGCCCCTTTACCTCATTTGGCTCAAAATTTTTTAGGGAAGAGGAACAAAAATATGCTTCTCTCTCTCTCTCTCTCTCTCTCTCTCTCTCTCTCTAGGTTCCCTCTAAATTAGAGGGAAGCCAAATATCTTAACTAATTTAACCCTATCAATTTTGTGATATTCCTATGATTTCCCTCGTTGAAAAAATATGGGGTTAAAGGAAAATTTTGCTCCAAAAATTATCACAAAGAAGCAATTTTGCTACAAAAGTGTCAAAAAGGGAACAATTACCCTAACTGTTATCTCAATTAAATTTGACTTTTCATTAAGCAAATACGCTAAGTTGGCAATCCACATGTCATCAACATCTTTCTTTTCTTTTGTTTTTTTTTTGTTTTTGTTTTTGTTAAGCACAGATATCTTCCTATTAGAGACAATTCTGTTCAAAGCACTAAACATGAGTATCTCTCCTATCAAGGATTTGAATCTTGATTCGTCACGCTATTAGGGATTAGCCTTTTCCGCTCAACCCAATCCCGTTGATGTCATCAATATCATTTTTTTCAATATGCAAATTTTCCTCAGAAGTCTATGTGTTGCCTACTTCATTTTTTTCAAAGTTAAATTTAAAACCGGGGAAAATTTATATATTAACAAAAATGACGTGGATGACATTTAGACTATCAATTCAGCATATTTAATTAATTAATAGTCAAAATTAATTAAAACAATTAGTAGAACAAAATTACTTCCTTTTTTTTTAACATTTGATAAAAAGTTGCCCCCTAACCCAAAAATAAAATGGAGACAACACACAGGGCGGATCTTCCCCGCACGTTCAGGGTCGGCTTATTCTCCTTTCAAGCTCGGAGTCGCTCACCCTGTAGCCCAGTGCTTTCTTCCTCTGCTCGCCGCTCACTCTTGCTGTGCTTGGGTTGGTTAAGCTTCCTTCGTCGACCTGCTTGGAGTATTCTTCCCCTGGAATTTGGGTATTTCAGAAATGAAGTCAAAAATATTGAAGTTCTATGGTTTTATTTGTTGATTTCCTTCTATCTGTGCGATTCTCTAGACTGCCTGCACTATTTTTGCACTTTTCAAAACCTTTGGTTGACAATGATTCTCTAGACTGCGTGCACTATATTTCCCGGTTGTATCCGCACTTTCATCTCCATTTCAATTCCATGGTTTCTCCACCAGCACGCGGTTTTTTCTTATTCTTGGGACTCTTTGACTGATACCTTTTTAACCAACGGCTCAAGATTTCATCTCCTTCCTCGTTACTAGGGGCACTTGCTCAGTGCCCTTCGACTTGTGAGGCATGCCTAGAAATTATTCTAAAAAAGACTTGTTTTTTGGGAGCTAAAAAGATTTAATTTTATTTCTACTCGCTAGCTGCATGCAACAATGAGTTCTTAATATTTGGGAAAATTTTATTTTGTGTCAGATTTAGACGTCCAGGGAAGAGCACGATTTGAGTGATGAAATTTTATCACTCTATGAACATTGAATAATACAAAAAGTCAATCAACAAACAGATCATTTCATATCACTGCTTCTTCCTTCTTCTTTTTTTTTTAGCTGTGCGATTTCAGAAAATTATTATTCTTGAAATAACAAATGGCATTTGGTATGATGAATACTAGGGAGAAACAATGAAATAGATCAAGCTTTGCAAAAACATCGAATGTCGGCTATGTAGACTGGGGAGTAGTGTGTGTGAAATGGAGATAGAGTTAAATATGTCTTGGTTTGGAGGAAACATAATATAGAATAGCATTTCTTGGTGATGCTTGTTGATTAGCTTCAGCATCTATATAAGCTCTGCTACTGTTCTGCTGTGTTTTATATTTAAATAAAATAATGTTACATGTGAACCTGCATTGCATGTGTTTATAAAGCCTAACAACATTTGTTTGCTTCAAACTGGCCTAATTAGCATGCTTGATATTTTCTTAGCTAGATAGACATTGATGATTGATCTACAACATTACAACATTAGCTAGCTTGTGGCTATGTTATTTGTGTTTTTGCTCATTTATTGATCGATTGACATGCATTTTTCACTTACTTTGTTGGTTGGACTTGTAAACTCAATACTTTCTATTAGTGCATTGACAGCTTGAATTGCGTCAAAGAGCAAAAGCTCTTGTGTGTGTTCTGGCACAAATATATGCTAATGACATTTATCCTAAAAAAATAATTTATAGTTTGAGTGATAAGAGAGAGGGGGGTGCGTGATGAAATAATGAGTAGAATATGTAGTTTGAGACTTTGAGGCATGTGAAGTTCTTAGACTTGAAAGTTCTATATTCTTTGAAATGAGAAAAAATAAATGCAACAATCCCCAAATGTTGTGTCAACTGCGTAATATAATTATGCTGCATGTCTTTGTGGGTGTCTGTAATTCATATATCTATGGAGAACGGTATACGTATTTGGCTTTGAAAGTCAAACATTGTAAAAGTTTTCAACCGTGATGATTGCTGCTGCGTATTATAATTGCATTACAATATGTGATTAGGAAAGTTGTCTGGTCATGCATTAATGGTTCATCTGTCTCAGGAAACTTGTGGAGGGTGGATTTTAAATATATGAAGAAGCTTGTTGCTATAGGTTTGAGTGTTTGTTTACTTTTGTCATCTCTCCCTCCTTTGCTTCTCTCCCCACCCCTCCTCCAGGCATGGAATTTCTTCTTCAGCTGTATATAATTCCAGAAAATGTCTGATATAGATTCCGCTCTTGAATTGCATATTTGAAAGCCAACATGAAACTGGAGTCAGAACTTATTCTGTAATTGGTTTTGGTTGGAGTTCTGTCTTTCGACTGATCTGATATGTGCCAATAGAACTACTATAACTCACATTTTAGTTTGTTTTTGCTGTGCCTATCATCCTTTGACAGCCGATTTTCGCTTTTCCTTCCAACATTTCTTCTATGTTCTCTTGAGATTCTCGTGCTTACAAAAATTTCTGCTCCATTATATCGTTCAACACCAAGTAGTTTTAAATGTAAGGAAAAATCTTTCTTTTCCATTCAAGTCCAGATTCTGTAAGTTATAGTGCTCCCTCCAGTCCTAATTATAGAACATATTTACCTAATTTTGGAGAAATTAAGGATAGTGGTTAAATTAGTTAATCATATTTATTTTCCTAAAATACCCTTATTTAAAATTTAAAATGGCATCCAATTACATTAATTCTCTATTTTTTCTTGTATCTCTCCTGCCTCACATATGACTTCTCCAAGCTCTCACATAATCCGGCGGCGTCAATCTCCCTTAACAACTTCCGATCTACTCTTATTAAATTATTATTATATTTAATTATTATTGAGAAAGTATCAATAGGGGGTATTTTAGGAAGAAATTAACAAAAATTAGAACTTTGTCCTATAATTAGGACCAAGTTCAACTCTCAAATATTATCCTATAATTAGGACCGGAGTATTATATTGTGCATTCTTGTATATTGCAATTATCTTATCAAGCTAAACCTAAAGCAGCTCTATGAAGAAATACTCCTTTTCCAAATTTTGAAAAGATGATGATGCTATATGGAGTAGACAAAACTAATGGAGATGAGGGGGAAACAATGCGGGAATGAATGAAGAGGCATCGATCTACAACAGAGGTCACTGAAATTGTTAATGATAATATTGATATGTTTGTTGAGGTTGATGGTCAAGGTAACTCACCTAGACAAGGAGTATCACCCCAGGAAGTTTACTCACCCTATGCTAACAGTGCTTGCAGAAAGAAGTCAAAGAGGGCACCTAGAGAGCATGAAAATAATTTTAAGGAATGGATAGGGATAATGTCTACAATGGTTGCATTACTTGATAGAGGAAATGAAGCAATTATACAAGGAAATTTGGTTCTACTAAGAGCTTGCAACAACAAGAGGGAAGTGCCCCAATTGTCTGGTGAAGAACTTTGCAAGATGCTTGAAGAATGTGATTGTGATGTTGAGAAAATACCAGCTATTTATTGCTTTCTTATGAATGATGATGCAAAGTTTAGGACTGCATTTCAATATCCAGCCTCAATCAGGAAGTAAGTGATAATGACGATGTTTTATGACTCTCAATAGATGGTCTCTTGACTATTTATTATAATGACTTCTGAATATTTTGGTAAATGCTCAAAAATATGGCTTTTGGAGCAAAATTGATAACTTTTTATATGCTTTGTCATATACTCTACATATGGTATTTGAGCATGTATTGATGACTTGTTAGCAAGAACACTCTCTTTAGGTCCAAAATATTATCATCAAGTGTCAAAAAAAAAAATGTCTGACTAGTATGTTGCTATATCTACATACGGTATTTGAGCCTTTTTTTTGGGCTTTAGATGGGCTGTGTCAGATAGCCTTGCTGATTAATCTAGATTGAATCAAAAAATTTTACAGGTTTGTGTTTACTCTTCTATCCTCATCAGAACAAATTCGCTTGTTTTTTCTCATGATGGATAAACTAAGAGTTAAAGTCTATAGCTAGTTTTTTTGTGTCGAGCAAACAGAATGAATATTGACAGCTTACATAGAGATGGAACTTTGAATGTCCAGAATTTAGCCAAAAAATTTTAAAAAAAATAAAAAAACTGAACAATTTTACTAATGCAATCCAAAAAAATAATGAATCAATTGGCAAAGTTTAGCTTTTTGGCGCAAACATAATTTGATTTTTGAAAATATATTGTCATATCAATAAGTGATAAGAAAAATAGGGTTAAGGGGCAAAAATACCCATAAACTTCTTTTAAAAGTACATCCACTATCATGAATTTTTTTTTATGCAAAAATAACCACAAACTTTCAAAAAGGGGCAAAGTGACACTTCCGTTAAAACTAATCAACGGCCATTAACTCCAGTGCAAAAGTACCAAAATACCCTTATTTACAAAAAAAGGTTATGGTGGTGCACTTTTAAAAAAAATTATGTGAATTTGTGCATTTTTGGAAAAAGTTTATGGGTATTTTTGTCTCTTAACCCTTTTTTTTACATAGGGGTATTTTGATACTTTTATACTCTAGTTAACGGCCATTAGTTAGTTTTAACGGAAGTGTCACTTTTGCCCCTTTTGAAAGTTCATGGTAACTTTTTGCACCCGAAAAAAGCTTAGGGTGGTATATGCACTTTTTGAGAAAAGTTTTTGGATACTTTTGCCCTGAACACAAAAAGACATTATTATACAATTTTTTATGTACACATTAACAATATGTTGAGATAAGAGTGCATTTTCATAAATTATGCAATTTAAATTAAGGTATAAACTAATTTAAATAATTTATATAAATAAAAAAATATATAAATTAACATATAAGAACAAAATAGTAAATTAGTTTATCTCCCTTCTTATGTCCTCTTAAACCAAACCGATGATGATTAAACATCCCTATCCTTTCTTTCTCTCCAACCAAACTAAATAAAATAATACATGTCCTTTCCTTCCATCCCCTCCTCTCAAATCAAACAAGGCCTAAGTAAACATGTCAGGATAGCATTGAGACATACGTTTAAATCACAAGCTCTACAAGTTTTAGCAGCGTGTGTGTGTGCGCGCGTGTGCGTTTGCGAAGCATGAAATGTGAGTCAAGTTGAGAATGCATACATAAATTTAGGTTCATTTATAAATACTGGAGAATAAATTATTTGAAGTTATAAATTTTAAAAAAAGAAAATTGAAATATATGCATGTTAAAATTAATTATGAATTCAAAATTATGATTATCTCATAGGTTTAATTATAGACTAAAAATCGTTGGCAAAGAAAAAAAATTATAGACTAAAAATCATGCTTGTCTCATAATTACTATTGCCTACTTTTCAATTATACTTTCCTAAATACTACCCAAACACCCTATTTTTAAGTCAATATCAACAACAACAAAGCCTTTATCCCACTAGGTGGAGTCGGTTACATGAATCGCATGACGTTATTGTACTCTGTCGAAAATCATATCTTTAGGTATATTATTAATCAAAAAGTATCTCTCTATGACCTCATTAAGCATTCGTTTCGGCCTTCCGCGACCTCGTTTTATAGGACTTCATACTGCTTGATCAACCCTCATCACCGGTGCATTCAACGGTCTTCGATGAACATCCTAATTACCTCAAACGACTTTCTACCATTTTTCCTTCAACAAGGTACCATATATTTTTAAATCAATTTTATAAATTAATTTTATAAACTCTGTTTTACACGTTAACCGAAATGCACCTGAAGCATGAGTGTTACATATGTAAAACATGATTGATGGTCTCAAAGTTGATTTTAATCAGCACGTGTCTTTGGTTGTTGTCTTATAATTGATTTTAATCAATGCAAGTCGTTTACCATTCTCTATTTATGCTTCCTTTAATTGTAATTATAATAAGTTACCATGTATGAAGGTGGAGAAGCATGTCAATACCTTCACTAATGATAATACTAGAAAATTATTTTATGTGAAGAATCTTATCTTAACAAATTGCCTTCATCCAATGAATGCAATTGCACAGCTAACATATGAAAACCTGTTGGATAATTTAACAGTGAATATGTACTTCAATGACAAGGTAATCCTAACCGACCATTGAAATGGTCAGCAAGATTAATGATCACATGTGCTTCATCCTACCATGTGAGTAATATGAGTTCCTAAGTTGTGACTCATTCTGCAAGTCAACTAAAGATTTAGATAGTTTTGACAACTTATATACCATAAAATTTCTCAACTCAATTACTTGCTCTAGTTTGCCCCCATATAAACTTTTTTCTTAAAGTTGATGCACCTATAATGTTGTTGAGGAATATTGATCAAGCAACATGATTATGCAATGGAACATGTTTCCGTGTGTCTATGATAAGCAAGAAGGTTATTGAGGCAGTGATATTAAATGGTTAAAAAAGACATGAACCCTTCTCAATCAAAATGGTCACTTCCATATAGAGGAGACAATTTCCAATTACACTATCATTTGTCATGACAAATAACAAAAGTCAAGAACAATCGGTTAAACACGTTAGATTATATCTTTAAAAAACCGTTTTCACACATCCAATTATATATTGCATTGTCTAAGATGAATAGCATGGATAGTTTGAAGATTGTTCTTGACGAACAAGAATTTGAGACAGTTAACACTGGAAAAAAAAAATGATGTGTATAGGGAAGTGTTAAGAGATGTAAATGCTTGACCATTTTAATATGAACACAATTGGAACAATTATTTGTTTTTCATTTATGGTACCAACTACTGCTATGTTACAGGCCCTTATTTCCTTCAAATATTTTGATTTATTATTGAATTGTTCCCATGAGAGAACAAGCAAGTAACGCTGGAAAAAAACCCAAGCATGTAACGTTGGGAATAGACGTTGAAAATAAACAATGGTCAGTGCAACGCAGGGTAGCACAGGCTCAATAAGTTTCCCTTTTTTCCAGCAACAAGTTACCTTATATGAAGGAGGAGAAAGCAAGTCAATATCTTTGCTAATGATAGTATTACAAAATTACTTTATGTGAAGAATACTTGTTTATCAATTTTGCAATTTTATGTCAAGTTATCCACTGTATCAAAATAATGTTACAAGATGCAGAATACATATACAAGAGGATTGTAATAATGACAACAACGTATTATATTGAGTTGCACTATTTAAATACACCTTGTAGATTTTAGTTATTGATTTAAGTTGTTGAATTACTGTTATTGTCATATGTTGATGATGATGTTTTCAGATTGAGACTATTGAGCTAACAAGCTTTAGAAATTGATTTATGTGGATTAGGGTATTGTTAAAGATACAATCACACTCTTGGTGACAAGTTGAGCAAGATGTATAAATCAAAGTATATTGTTAAAGGAATATTACTACCTCCAGCTATTAATATAACGATCTAACTTGGCTACTAGTTTGTATTCACATAGAAAAATTTTGAATTGTACCGTTGGAGTTCATCAATTGTACCCAAAAACGAGGAATTTTCACCGAAAGGCAAACAAAAGCCTAAATAAAAACTAGGGCCTCTATCACCGAGAACTTTTCGAGACAACCTCCACCAAACATCTCCCCAAAGCAGCTGAAGGTTTGTTTAGATTAACATTGGAAGCTAAAAATTAATAATTAGTGTTATGTAAATCATATTTGAATAAGCTTTAATCAATTAGATATAAATTAATTTAAATTATATGTTAAAAAGTCAGTTTCTGCCCTCCAAAAAATTCAAATCTGACAAAAAATCAACAGTCAGAAATTGTTCCAGCTTCAACTTCACTTTTATTGCTGAATACTTCAAAATAGGGTTGAGGTAAAATCATCCTCCTTTTTTCGCCAAAATGGCGCACTAACTATTCCCATGAGACGCAATTATCTCACAATCTGTTGTCGCCTAACAAAACAGAATCAGCCACCTGTGCGCATGATCAATCAACACGAGCCACCTCACAAGGCTCATCAAAAGGCCACGTAAACCATAAGAACATTACCACAAGACACTGTATCACTTTAACCCTATTTATGAATTTTTTTTCAAAAAAATTTAGTTCTATTTATAAATTTAGCTTCAGAATGATAAATGCTTTTTATACTTTTTTATCTTTATTAATTATAATAAACAAAAAAATTATTCATATTAATTTTTAAAACCAATCATAAATAAATAATCCTTAATTAATAAATTAAGGAACTCTCTTTGATATACGAATTAATAAAAATGATTTATACACACGACCAGAGCAATAATAGGAATCTCCCATATAGGTTCAAGACATTACCAGTTCAGGCCCAAATATATACATTAATATATATATATATATAGAGGGAGAAGGGGTGAAGAGGAGGATGATGAAATGCAATTAGCCGCGCAAAATTCAGGCAAAATACTTCTACCATAGGAGAACAAAATATAAAACATTCCAGGAGAGCAAAAAATCTAAAAGATAGAAGATAAAACTGTCTTGGCTTGATCACTACAAACGCTAACAACATAAAAAACTTGTAATAAAACGTACATAGAGAAAGCAATTCAGTCAACTTCCTCCATCTTGCTTCCTTCAGCATCAGCATCAGCATCAGCATCAGCTTCCTCCAATGGGGGCATGTCAGCATCACCCTCTCCAGCATCCTCGTCAATACTCAGACCAAGTTTCAACATCCTGTGAATCCTGTTACCGAATGTGTTGGGATCATCAAGGCTGAAACCAGAAGTGAGAAGGGCAGTCTCAAAGAGCAAGAGGACAAGATCCTTCACAGATTTGTCGTTCCTGTCAGCATCAGCACGCTTCCTCAGCTCCTCCATGATGGGATTCTCAGGGTTGATCTCCATTGTCTTCTTGCTTGACATGTAACCAGCCATGCTGTTATCTCTCAGAGCCTGTGCCTTCATGATTCTCTCCATGTTAGCTGTCCATCCGTACTCTCCAGTCACCAGACAGCATGGTGAGTCAACAACACGGTCAGACACGATAACCTTCTCAACCTTGTCACCCAAGACATCCTTAATCACCTTGCAGAGGCCATCAAACCTGTTCTTGAGTTCTTCCTTCTTTTGCTTCTCATCATCGCTCTCATCAAGCTTGAGACCCTCCTTGGTTGCTGAGACGAGCTTCTTGCCCTCAAATTCCTTGAGCTGTCCCACAGCATATTCATCAATGGCGTCAACCATGAAGAGAACTTCATAGCCCTTCTTCTTAAGTTTCTCCAGGAAGGGGGAGTTCTCAACTGCCTTCTTGCTTTCACCAGTAATGTAATAAATGTCACTCTGGCCTTCCTTCATCCTGGTAACATAGTCCTTTAGGCTGGTCATCTCATCACCACTCTTGGTGGAGTGATACCTCAACAAATCAGCAATCTTCCCCTTGTTTTGAGAATCCTCATGGATTCCAAGCTTGAGGTTCTTAGAGAAGGCCTCGTAGAACTTGTTGTAGTCCTCCTTGTTCTCAGCAATTTCAAAGAACAGCTCAATGCACTTCTTAACCAAGTTCTTGCGGATGACCTTCAGGATCTTGTTCTGCTGCAACATTTCTCTAGAGATGTTAAGAGGAAGATCCTCAGAATCAACAATACCCTTAACAAAGCCAAGATACTCAGGGATCAACTCCTCACAGTTGTCCATGATGAACACACGGCGAACATACAGCTTGATGTTGTTGGGCTTCTTCCTGGTGTCGAAGAGATCAAATGGTGCCCTCTTGGGTACAAAGAGGATAGCCTTAAATTCAAGCTGACCCTCAACAGAGAAGTGCTTGACAGCCAAATGGTCTTCCCAGTCATTGGTAAGACTCTTGTAGAAAGCAGCATATTCTTCCTTCGTGATTTCCTCAGGCTTCCTCATCCAAATAGGCTTCTGCTTGTTCACCAAGGACCACTCATGGGACACCTCCTTGATCTTCTTCTTTTTCTTCTCTTCCTTTTCCTTATCCTCATCGACATCCTCAACCTTACCTTCCTCGTCCTTCTTCTCTTCCTCATCCTCATCATCAGAAATCTCCTTCTCAGTTGTCTTCTCAACCCAAAGAGAAATTGGGTAGCTGATAAACTCAGAATGCTTCTTAATCAAGTCCTTCAGGCGTCGTTCCTCAAGGTACTCAAGCTGATCTTCCTTGAGGAATAAAGTAATCTTCGTTCCTCTGCCAAGAGGTTCACCAGCAGTGTCCCTGGTGACTGTGAATGACCCACCAGCTTGAGATTCCCAGACGTATTGCTCGTCATCATTGTGCTTAGAGATAACAATGACCTTCTCAGCGACAAGGTATGCAGAGTAGAAACCAACACCAAACTGACCAATCATGCTCACATCAGCACCAGCAGCCAGAGCTTCCATAAATTCTTTGGTTCCAGACCTTGCAATGGTACCGAGGTTGTTCACCAAATCTGAAACATCAATTCACAACCATTAATCAGAAATAATAATATACTATATCAATCAAAATCTATGCATCTATATGACTGCTTCAATTCAATCTTACCTGCTTTGGTCATCCCAACGCCACTATCAATAATGGACAGGGTGTTGTTTGTCTTATCAGGGATGATATGGATGAACAGCTCTGGCTGAGCATCAAGCTTGCTCTTATCTGTCAAGCTCTCAAATCTGATCTTGTCCAAAGCCTGCAATAGAGATGACGCAGAAGGGAAACTCAACACACATTCGCTATGATAAAGAAAAAATTATTCGGGGTGTGCATAATTAAAACACATCATAATTCCCGCGTTGCATAAGAGGGAAAAAAACCCAACTCGATGCCACGAAACAATCCAACCCATTAAAAGGTGTTGGGCATAATCAATGAATTTACAGGTCGAATGAAAGCACAACATCGTACAAGTTTTACAAGGAAAAAGTGAGTAATCTGACGCCGCGAAGAGATGTGACCGATTTACTTCATTTAAGTTTTAAAACAATAATTAAGTAGGAAACCGGTGCTGTGTTGTTGGAACATACAATAATCCGACCCATAAACCTATGTTACAGGCCTCGCGGTGACCTAATATGTAGCAAAGTAACGATTCCAATGGAATTCTATATCAAAGTAAACATAGATCAAGCAGAGAGATCAAATCTAAGGTCGAAAAACACAGAAAAGAACTAAACATGAAAGAGTAAACATACATCAGAGGCATTGCTAATAAGCTCACGAAGGAAAATCTCCTTGTTGCTGTAGAAGGTATTGATGATAAGGCTGAGAAGCTGGTTGATCTCAGCCTGAAAAGCAAACGTCTCAGTCTCCGCCATTAGGGATCTATCGAGGAGGAAGAAGGAAAAGGACGAGGGTTTTTCGATGAGAGATCAGAAAACAGAGCTAGAGTGAAAATTGAAAGCGAGCCGCAGAGTGGAACGGGCCAAGCAGGGTTATATAAGAAAGCGGCAAGCTAGGGTTTATAATTCTAGATCCTTCCAATGGTCGACTAAAATTAAACAAGAGGGGCAATTTAAGGTCCCCATGAAAACCTTCGCGAACATTCCTTTTTATTTGTGGTATTTATTTTCGACCGTTGGATGGTGGATTCCTCGTTTCTCCGATTTTTCCTCTCAACCAAGTCGAACGCGTCGTTGACTAGTCTTTTGATTAGATGAACGGCCAGCATAAACTTGAAACCAAGTAACAAACGGGAGAAAAATTAATTTGTCCTTATAGTTTTATTTTTAATTTTAATTTTAATTATATTTTTGTAGTTTTTTCGTTACGTTATCATAGGAATATAAGTTATAAACATTAATCTTAGGGAAAATCCCTGAAAAATATCTCCGAAATAGGAAAATTCCTATTCAGTGTTGCGAATTTCAAAATTCCGGATCAGTACTGTGTTAGTACGGATGAACAGTGCGGGGTATCAAAAGACGATTTTACCCTTCAACCCTCATTCTCGCCACTCCAGAATAACAACATGTGGTTCTTAATTAACAACTCTGTGTTCTTGATTAACAACTCCAGTTTCATCTTTTTACTTTCACAATAACAATACCGGTCTTGTTATTAACAACATCATATTCTACATTAACAACTCCTATTTCTTATGTCATAACTTCGTAATTTAAGTTTCAGGGTCAATAACAACACCTCTTTCTTTATTAACAACACCGTATTTTACATTAACGACACTATATTTTTAAGATGCGGATATGTGAAAGAATAAAGCGGAGTTGTTAATCAAGAATCCGAAGTTGTTAATTAAGAGCCTCGTGTTGTTATTCTGAAGTGGTGAGAATGAGGGCTGAAGGGCAAAATTGTCTTTTGGCGCCCCCGCACTGTTCATCCATACTGACACGATACTGATCCAAAATTTTGGAATTCATAGCACTGAATAGGAATTTCCCTATTTCTGAAATATTTTTCAAGGATTTTCCCTTAATCTTATCACAAAATACAAAATAAAGAGGTTTGTAATTTTTTTTTCTGCTAGCATGCATCTATGCATTATAATATAATTTAGGGTTAATATAACTTCTGGTCTATGAGGTTTGACCCGATTTTGGTTTAGTCTCTCAAATTTCAAATCAGTGATTTTAGTCCTTGAAATTTGATCCAATTTTAATTTTGGTCCATCAAATTTGAAATCGGTGGTTGTAGTCCCTCTATTTTACTCCATTTATGATTGTTGGTCTTTTAAGTTTGAAAAGGATTTGGTTGCCAAGTTATGAAACCCGAATCAGACCAAAATCAAGTCCTTTTCAAACTTGAGGGACCAACAGTTATAAACAGAGTAAACTTAAGGGACTTAAATCACTGATTTCAAACTTGAAAGACCAAAACCAAAATTGAGTCAAACTTCATGAACCAAAACTATAGATTTCAAAATTAAGGGACCAAAATCAAAATCGGGTCAAACTTCAAAGACCAAATGTTATATTTACCCTATAATTTATTTAGATTTATGTAATAAAATTAACTCACGTGTATGATGAGTGGAAGTCACGTCAAAATCATAAGCAGAGAAACTTGGCGGAAAAAAAACGTGAGAAACTAATTCCTATAAAAAGCAATAAAGACCCAATAAAAAAAGAGAAATTATAAGGACTTAATTAAAAATTAGATAAAATCATAAACACTTTCATATTCATTTTTCCTAGAAAGGAAACGATTGCAAGTTAGCTAAGTAGCAAAAGAGTAGGTCCTAAAAAATTTATCTCACAAATCCATATGGTTTTATCAAAATCTTTAATATATTATGTTTTTGTAGCTTTCTTTCTTTTCGCCAAGTCTCTTTATAGTTTAATTTGATTGTTAATAAGGTTTACGTGGTTTTTCCCCTTTTTTTTCAAGTCCTCATAGTTTTACCTTATTTTTAATTAGATCTTTGTTACTGATAAAAAGAAAATGGATTATATGGACTTGATTACTAAATCATCTCTCAACTCTTCTTGAGACTGGCATGCTTTAGATTTAACCGCCCAGTATTTTTTGTTCTACTTTGTAATTGAGGACTTAATTGGAGCCTAGATTAATCTGAGCCAAATTAGAAATATGGTTGTAAAGGGTAATTTTGTCAATTCTGTCAAAAATGGAGAAAGACAAATAAAAGATCTTACTTAAGACGGCTTCCAATTAAATTATTTTTAAGGATATTATGCTAAATATATGAGTTGCTAAATAGAGATCTCAAGTATAATATACTACTCCCTCCGGTTCTAATTATAGGACAACATTTGAGAATTGATCTTGGTCCTAATTATAGGACAAAGTTCTAATTTTTGTCAATTTCTTTCTAAAATACCTCATATTGATACTTTCTCAATAATAATTAAACACAATAATAACTTAATAAGAATAGATCGGAAGTTGTTGAGGGAGATTGACGACGCCAGATTGTGTGAGAGATAAAAGAAGTCGTGTGTGAGGCATGAGAGGTACAAGAAAAAACAGAGAATCAACGTAATTGGATGTCATTTTAAATAAGGGTATTTTAGGAAAATAAATATGATTAACTAATTTAACCGTTATCCTTAATTTCTCCAAAATTAGGTAAATATGTCATATAATTAGGACCGGAGGGAGTATCTTATTATTATATCTTTAATTTAATTTTTATAGATGACATCTTATCCTCAATATCTTTAAAATATCTTAGAATATATTTTCTAATTTCTTGAGTTGTATTAGGGTTTGAAATTTTTTTTATTTAATATACTCAATTATTTAGAGTTATGAGATGATGAATTTATGAATGAGAATTCTCATGACAAGTTTTTATGTACTTTTCTACTCTTGATAGAATACGGATAGGTTGCAATTGTCCAATTAGCTCTCATGGCCTCTTTATAGCTAAGGATCCGAGTTTTTCTAGGATTTTAGCTGGTCAGTGTTTTATAGCTATGGATCTAAAGATGAATTCCTTTAAGGTTTTACCTGATCAGCCTTTTATAATTAAGGATCTAGAGACGAATTCTTCTAGGGTTTTTGGTAAACAAAGTTCCTTTTTTTTTTTTTTTGGTTTTGTTCTACAATTCACACATCAATCATTTTGGGTGGCAAGATCTACCCTCTACGCTGCTGTGTTAGAACACAAAATCCCTCAAGTTAAATTGCGACAACTCCCTTATATATTATTAGAAGCATATTTTAATATATCTTACCATAAACTTATTTAATGGTAGGTAAGACCTTTTTCTTTGGGAAAATTTTATTAGAGGACCAATAGACCAAATTTATTTTACTCAAGGACCAAAATATTTTGAAATTTCACTATAAGCCCAATAACCAAAATGCTTTAATTTTTTTTTATAAAAAAACAGATTTAATCATCGTCAGAGCACCGGTGACGGTCACTAGTTGCTAGGAGCAGCCCCCACCTACTGATCATCAAAGCTTCAGCGTCGACCGATCGAAGCTCTGACCAGTGGAATTTAATGTTTTGTTCATAAAAGGATTCCCCTTGTTAATAAAGAGTTGTAAACTTTCAAATGAGACTTGCTGAATTTGGCTTGTTCATTTGCAAGTGTCAAGTTCCTCATAAACAAGTGAAATAGGCATATAAATAACACAAATTAACAGGTTAACAAGAAAACATAGGATCATAAGCAAGTTTCATTTGCAAGTGTCCAGCTCTTCATGAATAAGTGAATTATACATATGAACAACACAAATTAAACAAGTAATATTTGCAAGTGTTCTACTCTTCATAAATAAATGGAATCAACCTATGAACTCCGGTTGATTGGCGTCGATGGTGGCCACTCTGGCCTTGCGACTGTAGATGATCAGTCGCCAGAGCTCCGACAATGATCAAACCTTTTTAAGAAAAATAAAGCAAGGGGCATTATTGTCTTTTTACCTACAAAACTTATTTTTATTTTTGTCATTGGGCCTGCAATGAAATTTCAAAATGTTTTGGTTCTTGACTGAAATAAATTTGATCATGTGGTCCTCAATTGAAATTCTCTCTTTTTCTTTCATGTGTTTAGTATTATCTGTTGAGACAACTAAGTCATCTGGCATAAGAAAACGTACAAGAAAAACCAAAAGTAGAGTGAGGGTATGCAATTCAATCACCCCCCCTCTTGTGTCCTCAATGACTATATGGATGAACCAATTCATCATTCAAAGATCATGGCTTTCGTATAGGTTGTTTCCGTCAAGTTCTAAAAATTAAGGATGTTTATGTTATGTGAGGGTAGAGTCTCTCATCTTGGTGGTATGAACAAATTGAGGGCCAATATAGGTCTTTCAAGGGGCTTCTCACTGCAGTCAATCATAGAAGATGTCCATCAATTTATTGGATCCTTTTGCTAAATTATACTATTGTCTAATGGATAATACCTATTGTGCTGAGTTAGCTTCAAATAGGATGTCTAATTTCATTTGTGGGTGATAACAAAAAAAAAAAAAAAAAATACCCCCGCTTATTATAAAGATGAGAAGACTTGAATTTATTAACAATGTAAGGTAATCTCTCACTCACCAACACGTGATAGGTTTTTTTAAGTTACAAATGAAATGGATCTAGCCAAAGAGGTAAATCCCTCATAACGTGATAAACCTAAGTTTGGACCCTTGTTAAAAGAGATGCTTATATTTAGTGTCTAATTATATTTCAAATAAGATTACCTTTAATAAAAATAAACATCAGTCTAAGCAAATAAAAAAATTGAAGCTTGGTTTAATCCCACAATGGCGTTTTGAATATTCATAATATCAGAGAGATGTTAGCTAGTATCTAATTTGTCTTTCTGAAATTTAAAAGAAATGACACAATTGCCCTTATATATATATATTAAAAAAAAGTTACGCCCACCAACTGTCGCCAAAGCTAGGTGGCCGACCGCTCAACGGCAAGCGACCATCCCCTACCAGCGGCGGGCCGGCCACTGGAGCTCTGGCAAGAATATTTCCTTCGGGATAAATATTCCCAAAGTGGTGGGGGTAGGGTTTGAACCCCGACCACTTGATTTCCCCAAAAGATTGGTAGCCCTTCCTTTCAAGACATGATATGAAAAGAAATTTATATATTAACTTTTGATCTTTCACTCAAGCCCATTCACAAGTTTTGTTAGGAAATTCATGACATTTCATCAAGTTTTAACAAAGTTCATTTACCAATTAAAAAATTCATACTACCAGGTCATTCACAAGTTTTGTTAAGAAATTCACGACATTTGATTAGGTTTTAATAACTTTTTTTCCAAGTAAAAAACTCATAATATCACTTCATTCACAAGTTTTGCCAAGGAATTCACCATATTTTAATAGGTTTTAACAATCTTCGTTTTCCTATAAAAAAATTTCACAAATTGTTAAAACCTTATAATGTGACTTTTTTAATGAAAGTTGTTAAAACCTAATCAAATATCGTAAATTTCTTAATAAAATTTGTAAATGACTTGATAGTGTGACTTTTTTACTTGACAAACAAAAGTTGTTGAAACCTAATGAAATGTCATTAATTTCTTAACAAAACTTGTGAATGACCTAACAATGTGACTTTTTTACTTGGTAAATGAAATTTGTTAAAAAAACCTAATAAAATTTTGTGAATTCCCTAACAAAACTTATGAATGACTTCATTGTGTGAATTTTTTATTGAGTGAACGGAAGTTGTTAAAAACCTAATGAAATGTTGTGAATTCCTTAAGAAAATTTGTGAATAAGCTGATAACGTAAACTTTTTCACTAGGTAAACGAAAATTGTTAAATCCTAATGACATGTTATGAATGAGCTTCACTCAAAGTTAAAGAGTTAGCTTTTATATATATATATATATATATATATTTGTTAGCACAATATATATTGAAAAGCATTGGAGGCATGTTTTTGGCGAAACAAGTGGAGGGAGTTCAAATTCCACCCCACCACTTTAGGATTATTCTCACCGGAGCTCCGGCAGTCAGTAGCCGGCTGCTCTTTTTTTCTTTTTTTTTTAAAAATGTGTAAGAGTATTTTTGTCATTTTTTTTAACTTAAAAAAGGACAAATTAGGCCTAACACTTGAAATTATCAATATTCAAAACACCTTTTTATCTTTTAACATTTTTGAAGTCCTTTTACTCAAATTTTCCCATATTTATTTTTTATAGGGTTAACATAACTATTGGTCATCAAAGTTTCTCTTCATTTTCGTTTTAGTCCTTGAAGTTTGAAACTGTTGTTTTGGTCCCTCAAGTTTACTCCAACTATAACCGTTAGTCCCTTATGCATTAACAGTGTTAAGTTTGCCAATGTGTCATTAACACAATTAAGTTTGTGTTGACTGGGTGAGCTGAGTTGGCATCTGTAACCCCCTCACGGTAATTATATCCGGATTATGAAATTTAAGTGAAATAGAGACCAATAAGACAAAAATCACATTTATAATCACTCATCTCCAAGAGATGGGGTGTCCAAACAAGACGTTTAAAAACAGAATTCATCTGGTTTCACATTCACTTTCGAATACAATTACCTGTGCAGTTATATCACATAATAAATATCAGAGTGCGTAACCAAAATCCCGGCAACCCCTGGTTACTTGTATATATATATATAATGGGTTTAAAGTTTCCCAAAATGGGGATTACATATTCAAAAATTTATATTTACAATCCATATATACAGTAATCCCAAAATCCAGCTAGATAACCAACAGTCCCAAAATCTAAAATGTCCCTACTAGCCCTAACCACTCCTGGTTGGCCGCTTCCCTTTCGAGCCACTTGCCCTGTCTGAAAATGTCAGTCATTGGAAAGAGTGAGATTCTAAAGAATCCCAGTAGTAACAAATCACTCATACAATATATAAACATAAGGCATGTATGTTCATCATGTTCAGCAACAACACTATGAGTTATAGCTCGCACCACAACCGACAGCACTCACGGTTGTAATCACAATGCACTATGCCCGCTTTCACGGTAAACACTGTGCCAGCTTTCGTTGTAATCACTATGCCCGCTTACGCAATAAACACTATGCAACAGCATCACAAGGCACAACGTATCACAAGGCACAAAGCTCCATAAGGCGTCTCAATGCATCTCAAAGCAGCAGTAGCAACACACAATGCATGATAGGCAAACATACAATACATTTACACAAAGTATAAGAGAGAAGTCACTACCTGTATCTTTCCTGACGTTCTTCGGCACAGTGGGCTCACGCATCTGACAGATATCAAATCCTATACCAATTTAGGGATAATTGATTAATCTCTTTCCCAAATACTTATTTCCATAATACTTTAAGTTGGTTATCATTTAAGACTCTTTAGGTGACTATTAGAGGCCTACATATATGCCAAAAGGGTTGGGAGAAACTACCCTGAAGACCCCTTTTTTGAAGGCAAAACACAGATTTTTGGCTGACTCACTCGAGTGAAGATGACCTCACTCGAGTGATGAGAGACTTGCACTCGAGTGAGAACGGCTCTCACTTGCGAGTGTTTCACAGTGAGCAACAACCATGACCAAAAAGTGCTCACAACACTCGAGCATGGGGCTTTGCACTCGGGTGATGACTCCAAATCCACTCGAGTCCCCGAAAGTACAATACAGAGAGTGACAACCCAAGAGCACAGACAACTCCAGAGGGAAAGGCTCACTCGAGCACAACCTCTGGCACTCAGGTGAGAAGACTTCACTAGCGAGTGTCAGAACACACTCTTGAAACTTAGCCAGCGAGTAAGGACCCGAGACGTAGCCCTTAACATGAACTCAAAGCTTTACTTGAGTAAACCCATACTCACTCGAGTGATCCTCAACATCACTCACGGTTACAGAAGTGCACTCGAGCTTTCTTCATAAAAACCCAGGTAAAAAACAAAGAAATAGGCAAGAATAAGACTAACGCACTCGAGTGAGATCCTCCCTCACTCGAGTGAGGCTTATCAGATTGCCAGATCACAGCAACTGACAGAAATTCCCAAATTGGCCAAAATCACACCCAATGATTCCCAAACTCCATACAAAGCTCATACTCACTCAAAATGACATAGGGAACCCATTGGTAACCTCCAAAACACTGAAATACCATTTTAAACATAATCTAACTCTTTGGGTCTCAATAACCCACACAACACCCCAATTCCAATCAACACACTTCCAAAACTCAAAATCATATCCAACACTCAAATGGCTCCACAATAAACCAATTCTAACATCAATCACTATGAAATCCATGCATTCAAAAATGGGTATAAAACCAGGGAAAATTTCCAGAATTTCCCAACTCATCCAAAAATCACAAATAATATACCAAAACGCATCAAATCCTTACCTCTTCAACTTGCCAAATCCATAATCTTGATTCTCAAACTTTCAAATTGCTTCAACACACAAACCACCACCTTTCAAAATTCTGAAATCACCACAATGGAGCTCTTAACACTATGAACAAGTTTAAGGAAGAAGATTTGAGCATAAGAAGACCATTACCTACCCAAAATCAAAGCTTTCTCTTTTCTCTTTCCTTGCTTGGTCGGCCTGAAATGGAAGAAGGAGGAGAGAGAAATGGTGAGATATAGAGGTGATGATAATGAGTGTACAACTTCCCCTTTGCCCATGCACCTAACCGAATAGGAGAGAGAAGAGAGAGGAAAGTGGGTTTTTGTCTTTTAGCTTGATCCCATGGTCCACACAATGCCACATGTCAACATCTTCTCACTTCCCCCATGAGTTCTCACAAATGCAAAGCATAGGATTCCGACCCATGGTCAATAAATCTCAACCATTGATCTTTAATCTCCAAATACACTTATATCAAATTTACATCACATTTCTCCAAAAGTTTTTAATTACACTAATTACAATCAACATCATAGTCATTAGCCCTTAATCCCAAATTGGGTCATTCCAATTCTCCCCCCATCAAATAAATTTTGCCCTCAAAATTTGTCAAACTACTTGAGGTATGAACTCCAGATATCGCCTTCGCATATCCTCTTCCGCTTCCCAGGTTGCTTCTCACTGGGTCATACCCCTCCAGATCATATTCACATAAGGAATACTTCGGTGTCTGAACCGTCGTTCTTCTCGATCAATAATCTGTTCTGGCTCCACCACATATATGAAGTTATCTTGCAACGCCATTTCCTCATACTCAATGATGTGAGACGGATCCGGTTGGTACTTCTTCAATTGGGAAACATGAAACATATCGTGGAGTCTGCTCAAGTTTGGGGGTAGGGCTACTCGATACGCAACAGGCCCAATCCTTCCAAGGATCTCAAAAGGACCTATATACCTTGGTCTTAACTTCTTTCGCTTGATTGCTCGCCCAATACCGTGACTGGAGATACTCTAAAAAACACATAGTCACCGACCTTAAACTCTAGAGGCCTTCTCCTCTTGTCAGCGTAACTTTTCTGCCGACTCTGAGCTGCAAGAAGCCTCTTACGAATGATTTGAATTTGGGCTAAGGTTTGATCAACAAGATCCGCCCATACAATTTCCTCTCAGACAATTCATTCCAACACAATGGCGATTGGCATTTTCTTCCATACAACGCTTCATACGGCGCCATCTAAATGCTCGCATGATCGCTATTGTTGTAGGCAAACTCCACAAGAGGAAGAAAACGATCCCAACTCCCTTTAAAGTCGAGAACACATGCTCGCACCATATCCTCTAAGGTCTGAATAGTCCTCTCTGAATGTCCGTCTGAGGATGATAGGCCGTACTGAATCTGAGCTGAGTACCAAGTGCCTCATGCAATGCCTTCCAGAATCTCGAGGTGAAACGGGGATCTCGGTTGGAAATGATATTCTTCGGTATGCCATGGAGCTTCACAATCTCCCGAATGTAAATCTCTACTAGTTTATCCGGAGAGTAACTAGCGTTGATTGGTAAGAAGTAAGCCGACTTCGTTAACCGGTTCACAATGACCCAGATCGTATCATAATTCCTGATCATGGGCAATCCCACAATAAGGTTCATGGTCACACTTTCCCATTTCCATTCCGAAATCTTAGGACTTTGCAACAAACCAAGCGGTCTCTGGTACTCGATCTTTACCTTCTGGCATGTGAGACACCTTGCCACATATTTTGTCACATCACTCTTCATTCCTGGCCACCAATACACAGATTTCAAATTATGGTACATTTTGGTCATACCCAGATGAAGAGTGTATCGGCTCTTGTGCGCCTCATCTAAGATCTTCTGCCTCAAATTCGCCTTACGTGGAACACAAATTCTTTTCTGATAGCGAACAAGTCCATTAGGTGACAAATCATAGCCCTAAGCTTCTCCTTGCTCAATTCTAGCCAGATTGCACTGTATCCGCCATCTTACCTCTGAGCCTCTTCAATTTCAACTCTAAAATCACTTTCCCCTTAGGAAACAGTATAGGTGGCACAGATGATCTGGTTTGACAAATTCAAATCACGAAAATCTTTTATCGATTCCCCCTCTTGTATCATGATAGCTGCCACAAGCACAATCTTTCGACTAAGAGCATCAGCGACTACATTTGCCTTACCTGGATGATATTTGATTTCTAGGTTGTAGTCCTTAAGCAACTCCATCCAGCGACATTGTCTCATATTCAATTCTTTCTGATCATACAGATACTTGAGACTCTTGTAGTCACAGTACAGTTCTACAGTCACACCATACAGATAATGCTGCCAAATCTTCAATACAAACACAATGGCCGTAAGCTCCAGATCATGAGTGGGATAGTTCATTTCATGAGGTTTGAGTTGTCGAGAGGCATAGGAGACCACACGTCCCTGCTGCATAAGGACACACCCTAATCCCTGCCTACTGGCATTACTATACACAACGTATGTCAAACTGGGATCAAGTATAATCAACACAGGTGCCGTAGTCAACCTCTGTTTCATCTCCACAAAGCAATTTTCACAATGTTCATCCCACACAAATGGCTGATCTTTTCTCATGAGCTTGGTCATCGGCAAGGCAATACAGGAGAAATTCTAGATGAATCTCCGATAGTAGCCACCAAGACCCAGAAAAACTGCGTACCTCTGCAACAGTTTCTGGCCTTTTCCAATCCAGTACTGCTTCCACTTTATTGGGATCCACAGATACCTCTTCTTGCGAGATAACATGGCCTAGAAATCTCACTTCTGATAGCCAAAACTCGTACTTACTCAATTTGGCATAGAGCTGCTTCTCACGCAATGTATTCAACACAATTCTCAAATGATGCTCATGCTCTTCTCTACTCTTAGAGTATATCAGAATATCATCAATGAACACCACAACGAATTGATCTAGGTATTATCGAAATATACGGTTCATGTAATCCATAAAAACCGCAGGCGCATTGGTTAACCCAAATGGCATCACTAAGAATTCATAATGACCATACCTAGTCTGGAAAGCAGATTCGGAACATCTTCTGCTTTCACTCGCAGCTGATGATACCCCGACCTTAGATCAATCTTTGAAAACACACATGCACCAGATAATTGATCTAAAAGGTCATCGATTCTAGGGAGAAGGTACTTGTTCTTGACGGTAATCTTATTCAACTCTCGATAATCGATACACAAATGAAGACTCCCGTCTTTCTTTTTCACAAATAAAACTGGAGCTCCCCAAGGCGACACACTGGGTCTATTAAACCCTTTTTCGAGCAAATCCTCAATCTGTTTCTTTAATTCCGCCATCTCATTTGGGGCCATACGATATGGGGCTTTAGATATAGAACCTGCTCCAGTCACAATCTCAATCGAAAATTGAACTTCCCTTTTCGGAGGTAATCCACCTAGATCATCCAAAAAAACCTCAGGGAATTCATTCACTATAGGCATACTCAATGTTTCACTGGTTTCTCCTTGTACAGAAAAGAAAACCATATATCCCTGAAAACCCTTTTTCAGATATTTCTCAGCCTTAGCTGTTGAAAGGAAATTTAAGCTGACATTCTTGCCCTCAATGCTTTGAGAAACAGGATACATTATCCTTTTGTTCCCACAATCTAACAACACATTATTGGCTCTCAACCAATCAAAACCCAAAATGACTTCCAATTGGCAAAGGGGTAAACAAATTAGATCGACCACAGACTCATGACCCTCAACGGTTACAACACAATTTAAACAAGCTTCAGTAGTTACAGCCTTAACACCCATCAGCATTGACACAATTAGATCGAATGGTAACTTATACACATTCATTCCCAGGCGCTTCACACAATCATAGGCAATGAAGGAGTGACTTGCACCCAAGTTAAACAAAGCTTGTAACACATTACCATGAATAAGGACTTTACCTTGTATCAACTCTGGGGATTTTTGGGCCTCTTCGTGAGTCATAGCAAATACTCGACCCTGAGTCCTCGGTCTCTGCTCTGGTCATGGCTGTCCATACTTAACGGATGTATGCCTTACTTGGTTACATTTGAAACAAATCACCCGACCATTGCAAGTCTTGCCATGATATGGCTTGTTAGAGTGAGGACATGTCCCTACCATAGGAGCTCTCTGCTAATCATGACTCCCAGACTGATAAGGCTCCTTACCACTGCCTCTATATAAGAATGATCCCGAGCCCTTTCGCTTCTGAGAAGCATTGCCCTTACTGGGCTCACTATGACCAACAACTGGCTTAGCCGGATATAGTTATCTCAAATTGCTTTCTGTAATCCGACATTCTTCAACCACCTTGTTGAACTCGAAAAACTGATAGGTGGCTATTCTCTTCCTCATATCACGCCTCAAACCCCGTACAAGCAAGTTCGAGCTCAACTCCTTGTCATCCATCTTTGGCAAATAGGATGAATACCGAGATAAACGGACAAAACGGGACAGGTACTCATCAAAAAACTCCGTGTCCCCTTGCTTGATATTCAAGAACTCGGTCTCCTTCTCAAGCCTCACCGACTTGGGAAAATATTTTTCATTAAACTGGTGTTGGAACACCTCCCAGGTCAGTGGTATGCTTTTACTCCTCAAAGACAGAGCAATATTCTTCCACCGGCAGTCTGCATCTCCCTTAAGTTTATACACCGCCAATCAAGCTTTCACCTCTGAGGAACACTCAAGGACCTCAAAAATTTTCTCAAGATGATTTAACCAATCTTCAGCCGCCTGAGGATCGAATCTCCCTTTAAATGCCTGAGGTAGGTGTTCACAGAATCTGGAGACCCAAAACTGAAGATCTCTTTCCTCATTAACCGACTTCCCATGCGGTCTTTGGTTCGCTTCGGTATGAGGAGGTGACTCTACTGGTCATGCTGACCCTTCAGCGGTCTTTTCATGTCTAGTCTCTTCTCGGGTTTCTTCTTGAGTCTCTTCTTGAGTAAACTGACCTTGACCCTCATTATTCTTGGCTTTCTCAATTCTGAACTCTTTTCTTAACCCAACAATCATATCCCGTTGATCTCTTATCAGACCCATTAACTCTTGCATCGGATTTGGTGGATTGTCATTAACTTCTTCCACCTCAGGGTCTACTCGCGGTACACTGGGGCGAGCTCTTGTCTTTTTCATTCTACAAATAATTCACCCCATTAATCCAACAATTTGGTATACACATAATCTCACAAATCATATATGTATCCATATAACAAGAATAGATGTGTATAAAGTAATCATTCTAAGATGATCTACTATCACTAAGACCACACTATGGGAACTATCCTAGCAAACTCTACCCTTGCCAGGAACTGCAGCTCTGATACCAAAAATGTAACCCCCTCATGGTAATTATATCCGGATTATGAAATTTAAGTGAAATAGAGACCAATAAGACAAAAATCACATTTATAATCACTCATCTCCAAGAGATGGGGTGTCCAAACAAGACGTTTAAAAACAGAATTCATCTGGTTTCACATTCATTTTCGAATACAATTACCTGTGCAGTTATATCACATAATAAATATCAGAGTGCGTAACCAAAATCCCGGCAACCCCTGGTTACTTGTATATATATTATATAATGGGTTTAAAGTTTCCCAAAATGGGGATTACATATCCAAAAATTTATATTTACAATCCATATATACAGTAATCCCAAAATCCAGCTAGATAACCAACAGTCCCAAAATCTAAAATGTCCCTACTAGCCCTAACCACTCCTGGTTGGCCGCTTCCCTTTCGAGCCACTTGCCCTGTCTGAAAATGTCAGTCATTGGAAAGAGTGAGATTCTAAAGAATCCCAGTAGTAACAAATCACTCATACAATATATAAACACAAGACATGTATGTTCATCATGTTCAGCAACAACACTATAAGTCATAGCTCGCACCACAACCGACAGCACTCACGGTTGTAATCACAATGCACTAGCCAGATTTCGCGGTAAACACTATGCCAGATTTCGCTGTAATCACTATGCCCACTTACGTGGTAAACACTATGCAGCAGCATCACAAGGCACAAAGCATCACAAGGCACAACGTATCACAAGGCACAAAGCTCCATATGGCGTCTCAATGCATCTCAAAGCAACAGCAGCAACACACAATGCATGATAGGCAAACAAACAATACATTTACACAAAGTATAAGAGAGAAGTCACTACCTGAATCTTTCCTGACGTTCTTCGGTACAGTGGGCTCACGCGTCTGACAGATATCAAATCCTATACCAATTTAGGGACAATTGATTAATATCTTTCCCAAATACCTATTTCCATAATAATTTAAGTTGGTTATCATTTAAAACTTTTTAGGTGACTATTAGAGGCCTACACATGCCAAAAGGGTTGGGAGAAACTACCATGAAGACCCATTCTTCGAAGGCAAAACAAAGATTTTTGGCTGACTCACTCGAGTGAAGATGACCTCACTCGAGTGATGAGAGACTTGCACTCGAGTGAGAACGGCTCTCACTCGCGAGTGTTTCACAGTGAGCAATAACTATGACCAAAAAGTGCTCACAACACTCGAGCATGGGGGTTTGCACTCTGGTGATGACTCCAAATCTACTCGAGTCCCCAAAAGTGCAACACAGAGAGTGACGACCTGAGAGCATAGACAACTCTAGAGGGAAAGGCTCACTAGAGCATAACCTCTGGCACTCGGGCGAGAATACTTCACTAGCGAGTGTTAGAACACACTCTTGAAACTTATCCAGCGAGTGAGGACCCGAGACGTAGCCCTTAACATGTACTCAAAGCTTCACTCGAGTGAACCCATACTCACTCGAGTGATCCTCAACATTACTCACGGTTATAGAAGTACACTCAAGTTTTCTTCATGAAAACCCAGGCAAAACACAAAGAAATAGGCAAGAATAAGACTAACGAGTGAGATCCTCCCTCACTCGAGTGAGGCTTATCAGATTGCCAGATCACAGCAACTGACAGAAATTCCCAGATTGGCCAAAATCACACCCAATGATTCCCAAACTCCACACAAAGCTCATACTCACTCGAAATGACATAGGGAACCTATTGGTAACCTCCAAAACACTCAAATACCATTTTAAACATAATATAACTCTTTGGGTCTCAATAAGACACAACACCCAATTCCAATCAACACACTTCCAAAACTCAAAATCATATCCAGTACTCAAATGGCTTCACAATAAACCATTTCTAACATCAATCACTATGAAATCCATGCATTCAAAAATGGGCATAAAACCAGGGAAAATTTCTAGAATTTCCCAACTCATCCAAAAATCACAAATAATATACCAAAACGCATCAAATCCTTACCTCTTCAACTTGCCAAATCCAGAATCTTGTTTATCAAACTTTCAAATTGCTTCAATACACTAACCACCACATTTCAAAATTTTGAAATCACCACAACGGAGCTCTTAACACTATGAACAAGTTTAAGGAAGAAGATTTGAGCATAAGAGGACCATTACCTACCCAAAACAAAGCTTTCTCTTTTCTCTTTCCTTGCTTGGTCCGCCAGAAATGGAAGAAGGAGGAGAGAGAAATGGTGAGATATGGAGGTGATGATGATGAGTGTACAACTTTCCCCTTTGCCTATGCACCTAACCGAATAGGAGAGAGAAGAGAGAGGAAAGTGGGTTTTTGTCTTTTAGCTTGATCCTATGGTCCACACAATGCCACATGTCAACATCTTCTCACTTCCACCATGAGCTCACATAAATGCAAAGCATAGGATTCTGACCCATGGTCAATAAATCTCAACCATTGATCTTTAATCTCCAAACACACTTATATCAAATTTACATCACATTTCTCCAAAAGTGTTTAATTACACTAATTACAATCAATATCAGAGTCATTAGCCCTTAATCCCAAATTGGGTCATTACATCATCCATGTTGACTTGTATATATGAAAAAAAGAAAATAATGATTTCTCTAAAAAAACTCTCCAGCTCCTTCACATGGTTGACAATGTATCGTCTTATCAAGAAGATGACCCAGTCTACTTGATGAAGAACCAGTCGAGCTCTTCCCTCCTCTATCCAAGAAGTGCTAGTTGCCTCTTCGTCCTCTCTCCTTTAAGATGATGAACCAATCCTGAAATCGCTTCTTAGATCCATAAAATCCCCATCCCCAACACATACCCAAAAAGGGGGGAAACTGAAACTCCCTTCCAAAATCCTAATCCACATTGAACAAACTAAAACATTCCATACCATTTTTACTTATTCTTCTCCAAATTTGATGAATTCATTATAGATACTGATGTTCGAGAAAGGCCTTAGATTCAAAAAGTTAGATCAGAATGAATCAAATCACTGTCTATACAATGCCCCCACAATTTCCTTGGTTCTATTTTTATCCTTTTAAGTTTCACTATTTGCTTCAAGCATAGGAGATCTATTGTGAATTCCATTTTTATCCTTTTAAGTTTCACTATTTGCTTCAAGCATAGGAGATCTATTGTGAATTCCTTTTTTATCCTTTTAAGTTTCACTATTTGTTTCGACTGGTTCATCATCAAGCAAACTGGGTTGTCTTCTTGGTGGGAGGAGCAGGTACACTATCGACCTTGTGAAGGAGTTGGAGATTTTTTTGGGAAATCATTATTTTCTTTTTTCATATGTACAAGTTAGCATAGTTGCCAACTCAGCTCACCCAGTCAGCACAAACTTAACGGCATTAGTGATACATAGTCAAACTTAACATTGTTAATGCATAAGGGACTAATGGCCATGGACAGAGTAAACTTGTGGAACCTAAAAGAATGGTTTCAAACTTTAAGGGCTAAAACCAAAATGAAGGGAAACTCTAAGGACCAATAATTTTGTTAACTCTTTTTAATATGTGAAGTTAGTTGCATACAATTAAATGGGGGATTTCTAGAAAAATATTTTTTTGCAACAAAATTAAGAACCTCAATTGTTTTTAGGGAAATTAAAGTGGCAAATTTATCCATAAAGTTTTCTCCAAGATGCACCTGGCACAATAATGTTTATGTGGGTGCAAAAATAGCACTGTAGATTATTTCAAAAGGGTGCAAAAAGAACAAAACCATTTATTTCATCTAACCTCCTTTGCTTTTAAAGAAAATGGGACCTACACTGTTGTCTTACTCAGGTGAACAGTCAGAGCATTCTCACATCTTCTTTTCTACCACCTCTCTCATGTGCATTTTTACCATAGTTGCAACCTCATTAACAGCATCTTTAGCTTCTTCCTCTTTTTATCACTATCTATTCCATGCTCTAAAACAAAAAAGCTCAATGAAGAAGTGGAGAACCACGCTCTTTTTATTTCTCTTTGCTTTGCCATTTTTGTGATCATCAGAAGTAGCTAGTTCTGGTTCTGACTTAGTCTTGGCTGCTGCATGAGCCACTAGATTGTCCAACTTGTCTGATTTTCCCAGCACCATCTCAATCTATAACTATACATGGTGACGATGCATATAAATGAAGAAACGTAGAAGAAAGAAGTCACATCTGCTCTACTCAGTAGCCAATCCATTGTTCTTTAAGATATCAGCAGCTGTCACAACTGCACCAATAGCTGCACATATCATAAACATATATGCCTACATACCTTGTTTGATTAATTAAGCATATTATGACTCTGATGTTCAAAGAAATACAACATTAGATGAAGCATATTATAGCATTCATTCATTCATACAGTCCTCCATTAATTCATAAATATAAGTATTGTTATCTACTTCTTCATTGAACTTTGCTATTTCAAAGTATGGAATAGAAAGCGATAGAAAGAGGAAGAAGCTAAAGATGTTATTAATGAGGTTGCAGCTATGGTAGAGATGAATACGAGAGAGGAGGTAGAGAGGAAGATGTGAGAATATTCTGACAGTCAACCTGAGTAAGACAATAGTGTGGGCCCATTTTTTTAAAGCTACGAAGGTTAGATGAAATAAATGGTTTTGTTCTTTTTGTACCCTTTTGAAATCTTCATATTTTTGCACCCACATAAGCATTATTTTGCTAGGTGTACCTTGGAGAAAACTTTATGGGTAAATTTGCCCCTTCATTCTTGTTTTTAACTAAGTTAATTCATATAAGTTATTGTTTCTTATATATAATAAAGGTTCAGGATGGAGTAAATACTAGTACTAGTAAGGAAAAGTTTCATAATTCTAACTGTTGGAATATTGAACCATGATTAAGATTTTTCTTGTTAGTTAAGATCATGATTAGTGATTGAACTTTTAAATAGAGGTCTTAGTTAATGTGTTAAGCGTGTAGGATAGTAAAATCCACACCATGTTAAAAGAAAGGATAATTTGATTCTTTATTTAGGGAAGGAAGTCCCTCCAAGATCTATATAATTAAGGTTAGTAGTTAATCACCTTTTTAAGTAAGGGATGATCTGGTAGCGCAAGCGTTTTACCCAAGAGGGGGGTGAATTGGGTGATCACAGAATAATCGAACTGTAAATAAAAACTTGATAGACTTTAAAGTGTAGTTAAGAGCTAGAAGAAATATCACCAAAGGATACACCAGGAATTATATTAGTTCAGTCACAACCACTTTGACCCATGTCTAGTCTTCAGAGTTCCTCTGAGAGTTTCACCATATCTTCTAAGATTCAGCGGGTTCTTGGCACCTCAGTACACAACAAGTTTCTTCACTGGACACTTACTCCCCCTTTACATAATGTAAACCAATCCCTAACTCAAGATTCCACAATCTTAAGTTATCTTAATAACAAATATTGAGTTTGTAATGAAAATCTCTCTCACAGTAAATATAGAATTACTGAAGTTCAAAGAATGAATATGAGAAATAAAGCACTATGAATGTATTGATTGATGTATATTCGTGTGTTGTTAGTGTATGTGTTCTTTATTGAATATTCCTATATTAATAGCTGAGTTGAGATAGCTATTGGTAGTATTTCAACATGTTCATTAGAATTACGTAGCTTCTTTTAGCCATTCTTCATTTTTGAAAAATAGCCATTGCGGTAGGTAAGCGTTACGGACGTTACGTTCGGTTTCTCTCTCTTTAGCATGATCTCTTTATTGTTTCCCTGAAAGTATACCTAGAATACTAATACAATGAAGGGTTAATCATATAGATAACAAATCAATAAATAACAAATCATAATCATGCAATTTGGGTTCCATCACTCGAGTGCTTAGTTGAGTTGAGTGATTCAAGGTCATCACTCGAGTGATCCCATCCAAAACTTAACAAAGAGTTTAAGTAACATTTTGACTCCATTACTCAAGTGATCACTTGAGTGATCCCTAGTAAATCTTGGCAGAGTCACTGGCTGTTTTCTTATACCATCACTTGAGTGGTCGCTCGAGTGATTCTTGGTCATCACTTAAGTGATATCTTTTAAAATCTGGCTGAGAGTTGATGATTTAATTCTTACCTCATTACTCGAGTGATAAAAGGTCATCACTCAAGTAATCCCTTCCAAATTTAGCTAAAGACTTCAACCTAGTATAGTGACTTGTTCTCCTTCTTCATTCCTCGAGTGATAGTCTGCATGCTTCAGAACTCTGTTCCTTTGTTCAAAACTCTTTTTGTTCATTATTAAATCTTTTGTAACACCATTTGTTATCATCAAAACATGGGATCTAACATGATCATGGTTAAACCCAAGTGGGTTGACGTGTATCTTGTAACGTGTAAACAATCATTTGTTATCAATGAAGATTCTTGTTGATTTCCTTAACATGGTATTGGAGCTAGGTTCTTGAGCCCATATTATTGAAGAATGTTCTATTATTTCCATTCTTGAGGCCCACTTCTTATGTTCTAATAGAATCTTGAGGAAAGATGCATGACACCGTTCCATCCTAGTTGCTTCTTATGTTTTTGACTTGCTAAATGGAGTGTATCTCCCAGAAAGCATCACAAGCCTTGTAGAAGAGCCTATAACCATTGTCAAGCCAAGCACCGTATCTTGGTACAGGCGAAGACCAGGTCAAAGGTTTCCTTGGGGATAGTCCCAAGCACCGTTAATTCAAAGTCTATGATCATCTCCTCCATACAAGCCATGCCTGCAGCAAGATTGTCCACTTTACCTTCTATAGTTTTGAGATTTTCAAAACTCACCTCTGCTGCAAGATTGCTTTTGATTTTTCAATTCCTTCCAACATTCTCGCTATCAACAATTGGTTGGGAGGATTTATCATATGTTTGATAGTGGTATCTCTGGTTTTGTAGATTTCTCTTCTCTTTCAATTTCATCAACCAACATCATGGAAATTGCTTCTTCGCCACAGTGGGTTGACTTTAAGCTGCATCTTTGCGAGATTGGCCATGTAAATGTAGCCATCTCTCTCCTTCTCGGCAGACATCGTTCAAGAGAGATGATAAGATAAAAAAACAATACAGAGTGCATAAGAAGGGAAAATGGAAAACTATTTGTGCGACACAATCTGGTTGCATTCATGGTGGTACATGCTGTTTCACGACCTCATTATGCTCCCTGTCAAAGAAAGATTGTGGTTTGTGCTCTCATCTTGGTCTTTTAAGTTTGACATCAAATTTCACTACAAATCAATCATGGTTCTTCGATCTTTGTTAATTTTCCAATAGTGTTTCTTTACTCACCTGTAAGAGTCACTCAATCAATTTTTGGGTTCTTCACCCAAGTCTTTTCTATTTATGGTTGCTTGGGATTCCAAGATTTATCACCTATCCGATTCATATTCAAGATGAAGTTTCTAAATCACAACCTAGGGGTTTTTTGTGTGAGAATGAAGATCCAAAAATATTAATGTTGGAAATAGCACAAGCGAAGTGAGATTGATTGGTGCTCTTAAGGACGTATTAGCTGGAGACCATCTTGGATATGAGGAAGTCCAAGGAGTATTGGAGTTTCAAATTGGCCCATTTACCGACAGAGTATTGATCTATCTAGTGATTCTTAACAAAAGAAACTGAAATACAGGTGTCTTTGCTTTTGATATTGCACACAGAGAAAAAAAATTAGCAAAACAGAATGATGTTGAATGGAGACATGAGGGGATGATGTTTCTCGCAATACAACCTCTCATTTGAATATCAATGATATAGTTGCTAAAGAGAGAAGCAGTATAAAGGGAAAAGAATTGTTTCTCGTAATACATTGGAAATAGTCAGAACTCAGAACACTATGGATTAAACAAACAAGGTTTTGTATTAAGAGCTAAGCTCGAAGACATGAAGGCAAAGAGAATATTATAAGAGAAGAACAAGAGGAAAGGAAGAACATAAACTGTAGCCAAAACTGATGAAAATGGGCACAATAATTGTCATTATAATTGATTCAATTTTCTTCACTCCACCCTGTATTTTGTGTTGTTAGTTGACACTTTTATGAATCTAAGCAGTGTCAACTTGAAGGGCATACATGTTGGAATATTGAACTATGGTTAGGATCTTATCTTGTTAGTTAAGATCATGATTAGTGATTGAAAGCTATAAATAGAGGTCTTAATTAATGTGTTAAGCATGTAGGATAGTGAGATTCACAACATATTAAAAGAGAGGATAATTTGAGTAGGTTTAGTAGTTAATCACTCTCAAAAAAAGAGATGGTTATTGTTACATCCAAGTGGGTTAATTTGTATCTTGTAAAGTGTAAACCATCATTTGTTATCAATAAAGATTCTTTTTGATTTTCTTAACACTAACAAATAAAGCCCATCACCATATACCATAATAAACGAGCATGTGCATCCCATGCGATGCATGTAGAGAACTTCTTTCAAATTTTAATACTATATATTTAATACACCACTGTAGTTCAATTCAACAATTGATGAAGAATATCATAAATAATAGGCATGCACATGTCAACTGAATGAAGAAAAAGGACAGTTGGTTCTACAGTAAGTCATCATAAAAGTGACACAAAAATGTTTTCGAATGGCCAAATACATACAAGAAAATTTTGTTCACAATTGTGGTCACTTATGAATATCTAACCATGTACATTTCTGAAAATTTCCTTATAAACAACATTCTTGGTTGTCTTGATTGTCCCAGATGCATCTTCCCCAACAACAATCTTTAGTCCATCAATGCTTTTCACTCTAGATAATGCAACGTATAGTTGGCCATGTGTGAAAACTAGTTTTAAAAGATATAGTTCAACATGACACAAAGATTGTCCTTGACTTTTGTTTATTCTCATGGTGAATGAAAGTGTAATTAGGAATTGTCTTTGTTGCATGCAAAATGGCCATTTAGATCCGGAAGGATTCATATCCATTCTATGTATCAGTACCTTTTGATTTGGTCTTGAACCATTGAGTATGACTGCCTCAATAACCTTATTTCCTAGCATAGATACACGTAGACATGTTCCATTACACAAACCTGATGCTTGATCAATATTCCTCAGTAACATTATAGGTGCTCCAACTTTGAGTACAAGTTTATATGATAGCAAACCTGAGGAAGTTATTGTATTCAGAAATTCTGTTATGTATAGATTGTCAAAACTATTGGAGTCTTCAGTTGACTTGCAGACTGAGTCACAACTAAAAAACTCATATTGCTCACCTAGTAGCATCGAGCACATGTGATCATTGATATTAGTGACCATTTCAATGGTTGGTGTTAGTATTGTCTTGTCATCGAAGTACTCATTCACTGTTAGGTTGTCCAGAAGGTTTTCATAAGTTGCTTGGACAATTGTATTAAGTAGATCGTGGAAGTTTGCTATTAACACTTTATTTGGGATTTCTATATTAGCAACACTGTCTATGGAGTCTCCTAAATTACCATCACCAATATCCAGTAACCATAATGAGAACCACTCTATTTTTTGATTCACACTCCTATCATTGGATGTATTTAGACACATGTTTTTGTCAAGCGAAATACAGTGCAATGTTGCCATAAGTGTGAGGAACTAATGCAAGCGTTAACTATTGTTGCCCTTGTACCATTTAGAATGATAGGAAGTAATTGTCGGAAATCACCCCCTATAAGAATGCATTTGCCCTTAAAAGGTATAATGGAATGCATGATACCCTTTAGAGTTCTGTCAAATGCTTCTATACAATAGCGTTGAACCATAGGGGCCTTATCCTGTATAATTAACTTTGTGCTCTTAATTAGGTTTGCTAACGGTGAGTTTTGCCATATTGAACATATTGAGAACTCCATTATTTGAATAGGTATTGCAAACTTAGAATGCGCTGTCCTTCTGGAAGGTAGTAATGTTGCAGCAATACCATTGGATGCAACTGTGAGCACTATATCTCCCTTAGAATGGAGAGTTAAAGCTAATGCATTCCACAAGTAGGTTTTCCAGTCCACTAAAACCAAAAACGAAGAAAAAACCTCCGTCAGGTAGCTGCAAAGATGCCATGATTTTGTCAAACACATCCCTCTAATCTGAATTCAAAGAGTTAAATAATGACTCTGCTTGTGACCTCATAGAATCTCTATTATAACTAAATTCTTGGAGGATAAGATGGTTGCTCACGTCAATGGTCGGTAGTTCATCTGGAATTGGAAGAGTTTTGAAGTCATGCAGAGTCTTCCTATTCTGACGTAGTAGAGCATTAATTTCTTTCAGCGCAGCTTGTTCCTTTTCACACATAGGTATGTGCGCAGCTATGTTTTACATCAAAATGGGATTTAGTAACAAAATGTAGCTATGAATTTAATAACAATGCTACTAAATATGCTAAAAAAATGCTGATTTGACCAATATTTAAATTTCACCAACTTGAATATCTGTGATCACTGTGAGGAATGTAGAGCATATCTTCTGAAAGTAATTGAGAAGTTTCTTTCCAAACATAACCATGAAGTTGAAGAGATCCACATAATAACATAGTCACAAACAGCTTCCTTAAAAAATGGCCTGATGCCGATAATGATGCTTCTTTAATTTCACCAACATATTCTCTATCATCATCAAGTAAACCACATGCAAAGCATGCCTTATCAAAAATTTTGTGAGTGTTAAGGGCTTGTTTAGATTTGGATCCCTCAAAATTTTCTTTATCTTCTCAAAATACCTTTTCCACCTCAAATTAAAAAAAAGCATTTTAAAAATAGTTATATGAAGTAATATATCTCACCTGTATATTTTTATCCAAGGTAGAGAAGGAATTCTGAAAGAAAAAGCAAAAAAAGATAAAGAGAGGATCCAAATGTTCAGCTTGTTTAGAAAATTCAAGAAACATTTAAATATAAATTGAGACAAAACTCCTACCATATACTTAATTATAAATTATAAAATCACTTTCAAATAGAATTGTGACTTCCTCACTAAAAAGAATAATTATGAGAATTCTAATGCATAAAAAAACAGAAAATTGTAATAACAATATACTAATAATCTCCTGATACAAGAGGAGTTATAAAAATCGATTAAATAATGGCATTCTGAAAAAAAATATCTATAACATATTTATAAATTTCAACTAATTTTAATTATATCTCTTAATTTTGATTAATTAGTTATTTGTTTTTTATATAAAAAAAGATTAGAAGGAGCGTTGAATATTTATTTTATATCATTTTATTAATCCTTTCAAAAATAAATTCAGTTTGGCACCCGTGAATAAATTAGGGAAAATTCTAAAAAACGACATTGAAAAATGAAAAAGGATATTTTAGTACATTGAAAATGGGAAAGGATAATTCAGGCGGGTGTCATACGGGTAGAGGAATCTGTCCTTTGAAATCTCAGCCAAATTACGGAAATGCCCTTCAGCCCTCAGTCGAAATAACAACATAGGAGTTGTTAATGGTGAATTCGAAGTTGTTAATGACGAGATAGGTGTTATTATTGGCCTTGAAACCTGTTAATTGTGAAAGAAGAAAATAGAGTTGTTAATTTTGAATCCCGAGTTGTTAATTAAGAGATGATTGTTGTTATTAGCTCTGAAACTTGTTAAGTGTGAAAGAAGAAATTGGAGTTGTTAATATCGAATCCGGAGTTGTTAAAACTTATAAAGTGTGAAAGAAGAAATTAGAGTTGTTAATGTCGAATCAAGAATTGTTAATTAAGAGATAAATGTTGTTATTGGCCCTGAAACTTATAAAGTGTGAAAGAAGAAATTGGAGTTGTTAATGTCGAATCAAGAGTTGTTAATTAAGAGATAGGTGTTGTTATTCCAAAGTGGAAGAAGAAAGTGGAGTTGTTAATGTAGAATACGATGTTGTTAATAAAGAGAGAGGAGTTGTTATTGGCTTTGAAACTTGTTTAGTGTGAAAGAAGAAATTTGAGTTGTTAATGTCGAATCCGAAGTTGTTAATGGTAAGATAGGTGTTGTTATTGACCTTGAAATTTGTTAATTGTGAAAGAAGAAATTAGAGTTGTTAATGTCGAATCCGAAGTTGTTAATTAAGAGATAGGTGTTGTAATTGGCCCTGAAACTTGTTAGTTGTTAAAGAAGAATTGAAGTTGTTAATGTCGAATCCGGAGTTGTTAATTACGAGGATCATGTTGTTATTCTGAAGTGGGGGATGAAGGGTTGAAAGACATTTTCGTAATTTGGCCGAGATTTCAAAAGAACAGATTCCTTTGCCCGTCTAACACTCATCTAAATTGTTCTTTCTCATTTTTAATGTACTGAAATATCCTTTTCCATTTTTCAATGTAGTTTTTTGAAATTTTCCCAATAAATTATGGTATACAAAATTTAATTTTTATAAAATTATGTTAAAATTTTTTAAAGTCGAGGGAGATGAGAAGAGTATAATCTTTGTGAGCCTGTTTGAAAAAATGGTGGAAAAGTATATTTATGTAAGTTGAGATAAGATTTCTCTTATAAATTTACCTCGTATAACGTAAATCACATTGAAAAAGCAGCTTCTAGCCCTAATTCAAACAGACATGTATCAAAGTTAGGGGAGAGTAATGGGCGGGTTGGGCAGCCCATGGTCAAACCCATAGCCCGCCCATTTAACTTTAGACGGGTATGGGCTAGCCCAAACCCGTACCTCAACCCATATAAACCCGTGTAAACGAGCTGGCACATAAATGGGCGGGTTAACACGGGTTATGGGTAACCCATTTAGATTGGACCTGCTTATTTTTTTGAAAAAGAAATATAGATAAGCAGCAAGCCTTAATTTCAAATCCATGATCCATCAATCTAAATTATGATATCCACAATTCACACAAAAGAATCCAAATTTAGACAAGTAGTAAGTATTATCATAACAGAATTTTGATGTTTAAACTCCAACTTTTAAATTAAAACATTACATGCAACTACAAATTCAAAGATCAACAAAATGACATGCTTCCATTGAATATTTGATATCTTCATGAGTTGATGCTTCATTTTTCACCATCATCATCAGATTCAGTTGAGGAATGGGGTGTAGCTCCAGAAGCTAAATCTTCTTCTGCAAAATAAATTAAGAAAAAACATATCCAATAAAACATATCCATTAAGAAAAAACTCAGAACAGAAAAATCCATTTAACAAGATAAGAATCGATCAAAGTTGAGATAAAAAACTCGGACACTCACTTGAATAAAGGACTGAATCTGCAAAAATGCTAATAACAGCTGGAGAGAACGAACTCAAGGACGACGAGAGCGAATGAGACTACTGAGAGACTGAGAGTGAGATTGCATGCAGGAGCCAGGAGTGGTTGAGTGAGTGTGAGACTAAGTGACTAACTTCTAAATTTCTAATTAAAAAACTAAGAGATTGAGAGTGAGTAGGATGCATGCTGTACGAGTGAAGAGTGATAAGTAATCAACAAAGAGACAAAATGATTAGTCAAAAGAGTGAAAAAATGAAAAAGTAATTAAAGTAATTGCATTGGAATGGACGATTGATTGAGTGAAGGTGGTATGAATGGACAATGGTATCCAATGTCAATGAGGGAGGGTAGTCGGCAATCCGCATGGCAACTGGCAAGGTAAGATTAATTTAAAAAAAAAAAAAATCTAAATGGGCGGGTACGGGCAGCCCGAAGGTGTGCCCATAGCCCGCCCATTTAAGTTTTAAATGGGCGGGTTGACATGGGCTCATTTTGGGCGGGTTCACAGTGACCCAATTAAATCGGGTTGCGGGCTAGGTTATGGGTAATGGGTTTATTGCTCTCCCCTAATCAAAGTGATTCATTGGGATTTTAACCAAATTTATGGGAAAAGTTGTAATTTGGCTAAATTTCAATTTCTTCTTCTTACAGCATATCCATTGTTTCGCACCCCGATTCATAGTTTAATCTGTAGCCTTTGCTATCGATAGACTTGAAAGAGTAGTCACAGACTCGCAAAACTCATGCTAATCATTCTTTCTTTGAATCAAACAAAATGAAGTTGCATTCTTGATTTACTATTATAATGTTCTTGATCTGCTAATTCTGAATCGAGGTTTGGGTGCGGAGAAAGCAAGAGTCGAAACGAAGATGCAGAAAATGGCGCAGGGATGGTTCTCACAAGCAACTGATGGTGATAACAGCCAGAAACCCTCGTCTTCTCTTCTGGCCGATTGGAATTCGTACTCAGCATCGCAATCTACGGAGGAGAGTTCTGATTCCGCTTTTGGTTTTGACATCGAATCTGCCGTTAGATCTGCCAACGACACAGTGACGGGTACCTTCAGCGTGTAAGCCATCTTCGCTACTCTTTACACGTATCTCTTTAGATTTCATTTCAGCCTGGTTATGCTTTCTTGGTGGTTATAATGCTTTCTGGAGTTGGCTGTGTGATGGGTTTTTGAATTTCGCTGATCTGCGACTGTCTTTGGGTAATATGCATGATTACTAAGATTGCGGCTCAATAAAAACACGTAATTAACAGATTGTTTTGTATGATCTGGTGATTTGTAAGTGGTACAGGCCGTAAAGAGATCAAAGTGATCAGTGGTAATTTATGCAACCAGTTGAATCTGAAATAATTGTTATAGCTTGTTTAATTTTGCTTATCCTTAGGATGGATGCTCCTAGTACACATTCTAATTCGCAGAGAACAACACTTTTTCATTGATTCTATTGGTCCTTGAGATAGGTAGCACAATGGAGGAATTTGAAAAAGGAGAACAGCATCTAAAGTTTTTGTGATAGCAAGATATCCATCAAAATACAAGTTAAATTTTGAGTTTAGCGAGGATGAAAATACTGAGATGCATGTGTTGTAAGCAGTGGCAGAGGCTGAAATTGCCTCAGATTTTCAAATTCTTATATTACCTCTTGGTACTGTGAATTCAGCTCTAGGACCTCTATGTAAATCTTTGCTTCCCCAAGTCCCCAACCACTTGAGCTGACCTGATGACCAATCTTTAAACTCTGTCATCAAGATACTTTATTTTTTTGTAAATATGGTCCATGTGTCTTTTGATCCCTTATCATTCGCCTTGTCGTGTTCTGCATTTATTGGCATATGGGAGTAGTTTGGGCTCATTGGTTGGATCAGTTGGAGCTGCTTAATCTCCTTAGTTATTAAGTAGAAAAACCAGTATGTAAGCTACGTGGTAGTCTTGTTCTCAAATATTTTGTATTTTCAAATTTTATTGAAGTCCTTATTTCCAGTCAATATATAAATTTTCTTGCAGGAAGTGTTTATCTAATGATAGGAAAACCTATTCACAGGCTGCTTGGCGTATGAAGCTGATATATGATTATTTTAAACATGAATCTATTTGTGATGGGAACAAGAATTTGCCTAAGTATTAAAATCTTGATCCGTGATGCATGGTGGAATGATTTTGTTAGAAACAAAGTGATATGGATAGTAGGTTCAGAAAATAAAGAGATATTCGCATAAAAACTATTAAATATGTTGTCTGTGAGTTATCCAGCTGATTTACAGTTATTGCAAAATGGATTAATTTTTGACAAGAATGGCAGTATGCTTAAGTAGAAAAATTTTGACATATTGATGAATGTTATTGTGAGAAACTAAGTGATGTTAGGTTCTGAAATTAGAGAAGGGTATCTTTTATATAAATAGTAGTAGTAAGAGCTTTAGGAGGGGCCCTATTTCTTTTTGCAATTATTTAAATTGATCATTGTCATTGCTGCAATATGTTAGTATTCCTTGAGATGTTTTGCTGTTAGAATACTGGCCAGGGTGTTGATTAAGTCAATCATTTACGTTGGAATATGCTCCTTTTTATTTCTCTCTCTCTCTGGGCTCCTATAATGACATTACTTTAAAAGTATAAATTGTTCTTGATGAGTTTAAGACTACATATCATTATTGTTATAAACTGTAATAGTGCAAATATTAATGATGGATTTAAGTTTCCATACCAATTGTAGATGCAAATACTGTCTGTTCTTGTCAGCCAGATCTGAATGTGACAGAGACGTCAGTTGCGTTCTTCAAACTAGTTTTAATGGTATTAAATACAGCAAAGGGCTCTAATCAGAGAATGAATTGCTTTAATAGGTCTGAATGAACATGTTGGGTGGAAGCTGCTTAGAATAATCATAATGAATTGTTTTGCCTGAAATAATTGTTTTCAAGTAGTTATGTAATTTGTCTTATATGATTGTGTAGGGTTTCTAAGGGTGTGAGAGATATACCTGGAAACTTTCAATCTGCCACTAGTAATGTTCCTTCTGGGAAAGCCCTCCTATATTTTGGTTTGCTTCTGGCGACTGGGGTCTTCTTTCTTTTCATTGCATTTACCTTGTTCCTTCCTGTTATGGTGGTCGTGCCTCAAAAGTTTGCCATATGCTTTACTCTTGGGTGTGGATTTATCATTGGATCATTCTTTATTCTCAAAGGTCCAAAGAATCAGCTCGCCCACATGACATCAAAGGAGGTACCTTTTTTAAATTTTATTTCTTATCTTATACGTATTGTATGTTGGTTGTATAACTCTTGACCAGTTGTGACCTGGTAGCTTCATTCTGTTATTTGGTCTAGAAGTCTCATTGATTTGATCGCATCAAATGGATGCTTTATTTTTACACGATCTCACATTTTGTCTACATTTCAGAGGCTCCCTTTCACATTGGGTTTTATAGGCAGTATGGTTGCTACCATATATGTGTCAATGGTGCTTCACAGCTACATTCTCTCTGTGTTATTCTCTGTCATACAGGTATATGTTTCATGTATTCTTCTTTTCTGTTCCCCCCCTTTTTTGACCTTGCCTAGCACTTCGAGTAAGGAATTGCTTTTGCATGACACATAAGGCATTTAGCATTTGTGTTCAGACTCCAACATCTCTACGCAAAACTTTTTAGATTGAATATTTTGGACTGCAAGAATGAATATATTCATTTGTGATGTTGGGCATTTGTTTGATGCTTTCTAATGATGTTTTAAGTTTACTAGGCATATTTCAGGTGTCAAATATATGTAGTTTCGGAAATACATATATATATATGTTAGTGTAGGTCCTTTTTGTGTCCTTAATTATATTTTAGATTTAGCCAGGTGCCTATGTCCCTTTCTGTCTGTCTCAATACCCATAGTTCTGGTTTGTTTTACTGTTAATTTAAAATGTGCAAAGCTTTTAAGCCAATCGTCTGGAAGTAATTTAAGTGGAAAGTGCAAGTAGTGCCTATTGTTCAACCCTTCTGATGTAAGTAAAAGGGGGAAAAAGTATAGAGCCTTGTAGTATAGTTTTATGTTTATTACTGTTACCTCTGCTTGTATCTAGTAGGGTACTTGTTGCTTTGATGATTTAGTAATGAATGTCAATGTTTTCTTCTGAAGGAAAAAAAAGTATATAGTAGATTGTATAATATGAATTTAAGAATGTTATTTCTACCTACTTGGTAGTGAGAAATATATTATGGGTGTGATCTTGACAGTCTCATAACGTGGTTCTGGTATCGGGGAATGGAAATACTCATAGGTTGACGCAGATTTATGCATTTATTTATATATCATTTTCCTTAATGCAATCCAATCTTATATTGAAATTGATAGGTCATGGCACTCGGGTACTATGCAATATCATATTTTCCTGGTGGATCTGCTGGCATGAAATTTTTGACATCTGCTCTTACCTCTTCAATACTGAGATGTTTTGGGAGGTGACATATCTTAGTTGATGAGAGGTGAGGTGTGCTCTTTGTCCATGAAGTAGTTGACTTGTAAATTTGTCTTCTCAAGATATGTCATGTCCGTTGAAGTTTCGAATTGATATGAGAATATTGCTGATTTGAAACATCATCTAATGTTTTCAGAGATTTCAATGTTTGTTGTAGCATCTTGAATAGAAAATTCTTCCATGTTTAGCCCCAAGCTTTTTTTTTTAACCCTGAATACACCCTCCAGTTTTTAATTACAAAGAATATTGCCCGATCAGTGCGGACGTGGGGTGACCAAGTATTCTGCATTACTCTCGTTAATGTCCTTTCTTCATACCAACTCTCAAAAAGATTTATCCTTCTAAATTAGCTATTATTTGACGCTCTCTTTCGTTTCTTGTTTGCTTGGTGGATTCTCCTGTTGGTGACAAACAAACCAAATTTTGGGCTAGACGGTGGTATCTATATAAGTTCGATTGTTTTGATTTCAGATTGAATTTATCCATAGATCTTCTATATATATAATTCATAAAAATTTGCACAATTTATAGGGCTATTAACAATATAGGTAATTTCAAACTCCTTTAAAAGCACGAGTTTAATTCATATTAAAACAATAAAATCAGTTTTGTAAAACGAAGGATTTCTTAAACCGAGTTTTAGTTCGTCTGGCTGCCTTTTGTGTGTGTTTGGGGATTTATAAGCAGGGGTATTATTAATTATTGTTAGTCACGGGGATTCTTCAATTATTATAGATTATAAATACAAGGAAAAATTATTTTTTTACCAACCAATGCTTGTTTGATCAAGGGACTGAAATAAGGTTGTAGACCTAACTTTGGAAATATAGAGCTATTTTTACTTGAGAACAATGACAATAATATTTAAATATAGAATAAGTTAGAAGTACTAAAATATTAGATAACTACGAAAAAAAAAAGGAAAATTACATATTGTTTTGGGTTAATTCAGAACTTTGATATGAAAATAGGATTGTATATATAATTAATTTTCTTATTTGGAATCTATTTGTAACTCCAAAACAATTATTATAGTTTTAATTAATTCCAATAAAATTAAGAACATATCTAAATTGAATTTATAATCAACCAATTATACACGGCAAGATTTTTATTTTGTTAAAATATCCAAAGGCCACTTTTAATATTTATTTAGCTATAAGCGATTCAAATAAGTTTCTGATGATCAATTGTTATAAATTAATTTCATAAATCATAATTTAACAAAATTAACCTTATAAATCAATCCTTCTCATGCTAATCCAAACACACAAAATAACAGCTTGTTTGGTTATTATAAATAATGATGATGGAATATAATGAAATGGAATATTGGCAATCATAAATTTATTGTGTATGGTATCTATTTATCTCTATTATATCATTCAAAAAAGACGTAGAAACATTAAGAAAATAGCGGAGTTAACACATTAATTTTAGTACAAGGCTTTAAATTGAACAATATTAACGCTATAAAAACGGTTTTCCCAAATGCATTGAAGGATCTTAATGTGAGAATTTGATTGATTTCATACTCTCACAAACAATTTTATATTAAGTTAAGGGGCAATTTCGATTTAGAAGTTTTCAGTGAAGGGCAATTTTGTCCTAAAAGTTTTATTGCCCCATAACTATAAAAAAAGAGAGGAATTTTGCCCTGACCGTTATTCTAACTAATCTTGGCCGTTAATTAATCAAATATGCTGAGCTAACAGTTCACATGTCATCCATATCATTTTTGTTAAGGTGCAAATGTGCCCCAGAAGTCCATGTGTCATCTACTTCATTTTTTAAAAAAGTTAAATCTAAAAATTTCAGGGCAAATTTGTATATTAACAAAAATGATATGGACTGCTAGTTTAGTATAGTTAGTCAACTAACGGTCAAAATTAATTACGATAACGGTTAGGGCAAAATTGCCCCTTAAAAAACTTTTAAAGCAAAATTGTCCCTCGGTGGAAACTTCCAGGACAAAATTACCCATAACCCTTATATATTTGTGGCATACACTTATCAGTGATGGGTAGAAAATCTGATAAAACAGTTGAGTCAAGAGATAATGAGTGTTAATGGTGAGCAGACAGTGCCGCCGCCATCGGATGAGGCTAATGCCCTGGCACGAAGTAGGAAAAAGGTTCAAACAGAAGCGGTGGTTGTTGGGCTGGCCGTCTGGTGATTCCTCGTGTTGAGGATTAGATGAATGACGAGGAACTTGATCAATCATCAAGTGCTCCAAAGAAATCACATGGGAATGCTTGTTTGAGAGAAGTGAATATGGAAGAGGAGGAAGATGAAGGAAATTGGTGGTTTGAAGATGGCTGGAAAAGCAGAGTGGAGGTCTACAGGAATGATACAGTTCTAAACATTGTTGTCAAACTGGAGTTTAGGGGAAAACTTGCCAGAAAGTGGGCAACTACTCTCATTTTGAGGTTACTAAGACGCATGGTAAGGAAGGATATCTTGTTAAATAAACTCCAGTTGCTATGAGGTCATAAGGGAGAGGTAGAGGTTATTGAGATTGGATCGAGGTTCTTTTTTGTCATCTGCTCCAACCAGGATGTGTATGAGTTTGCTTTATTTGATGGTCCATGGCTGATCCACAAGTATTATCTATCGGTTCAACCATGGAAAGCTGATTTTGATCATGATAATGAAGAAGTCACAAAGATTACTGCATGGGTTCGGATTCCTAAGTTTCCTCTGGATTATTACGATAGAGGCATTTTGTATGTTGTAGGTAACTAAATTGGGAGAGTACTGAAGGTGTATATTAACACCTTACGACGTGCAAAAGGTCGTTTTGCAAGACTGTGTCGAGCTGGATTTAAAGTCACCGTTGTTGCCTGCTATTAAGATCAATGGTAAACTGATAAAAAGTTCATATATGAAGGTCTTCATTTGAGATATGCTTCTGGTGTGGGAAATATTGTCACCACTTGGATCACTACCCACATAAGTCTTCGGAGTCCATGTCTTTTCAACCCGAAAATGCTGCTAACAGAAATTAGAGAGGAGGCAATAAATAGGTCCCTTCCACACCTGATCATTGTCAGTTAGAAAACGGTTATGGGGCGTGGATGGTGGCACCTAGTCGCCAATGAAGCATGAGGTTCCAATCATTGTTGGGTGGTTCTTGGAAGCAGGGGGTTAGGTAGGATGTTTGGGATAGATGATTGGCTACTAATCAGGGTTCACAATTCACAACACTTAGGGCTTGTTTGGTCTGAGGGGAGGGGAGGAAAAGTGGGTGGAGGGAAAAAATTTTTAAGTTGAATTTAAAAAAATTAGAGAAGTGGGGTTAAAAATTTTTAATTAATTTTTCTTACTCTTTTATCTTATATATCTTCTATATTAAAATTTTATTACCCTACTTTTTCAATCTTTTAAAATTCAACTCATAAAAATGTTCCCTCCCCTCCCTCCCCCTCCAAATCCCTCACACCAAATAGATCCTTAATGATATTGAAGTCAAAGATTCTGAGTCAGAGCAACAGATCCACATTCCATGCTATCTAACCCGAAATACTAGTAGTGATGATTATGTAGCGTTGAAAATTGGAAAATCACATGATCAAGGGAAACATAAAGTGGGGAATCACGAGTTGAGTCAAAGATTATTGTATTGGGCCAAAGATCATTTACAGGCAGTTTAATGGAGGCATATTTGAGGGTTAAGCAGCAAATGTCGTTGGGCGGCCCATTGGTGGACTAATGACCACTTAAGAGAAACATAGGGATGACATGGAAGTAGAGAATGGGTCGTAAGTTTTGAGTCATAAGGGATGTACAAAACTTGTGCCTCTATCTCAACCCATTATTTCTATTCCCTAACATCGTACCAAAGTTAGTAGTGCCAGATTGCCAATGATCCCATAGATCCAGGAGCCACGAGTAGTAGTAGGTTTTGTTGCCATGTGCACCCACTGGTTGATAATGTTGAGAATGACATAGATGGTATGGTCAGCAAAGTCATCTCTCATGAGAATACCCTCATGCAATGTGTTGTATTTTTTAATTCCAATTTCAAGTTTTGCTATGTCTTTGCTAACACGGAATTCACGCAGGTATGGGGGCTCGTACTTTAGACGTCTAATTAATGATTTTGTGTAGAAGGTGTAAAATCATTTTCTTAAAACTCGATTGTTCATACACTGAATCAAAATCTCAGGATAGTCAACACTGCTATGGCGAACAAAGTAGATTAAATCCAAAGGTCTACTATAGTAGATAATTCTCATCTTTACTTTTCAAACGTCAAATACTTTTACCAAAAGATTCTCTTTCTAATTGAAGTTAACCATAATAGAAAATAATTGAATTAACTCATTTGAAAACACCTATCATGGTTAAAAGGATTAAAACTACTTAATGAACTTATCCATGATAAAAATGAGACAAAATAAACATTTCAAACATATCATAGATAATAAAACATTTCTCATTGTTTCTCAAACCAAGCTGTAATTAATTACCACACTTGGGCCTTGAGCTTTTCGAAGTCCAGAATATAACATTCAATTATAAGTCCAAGTAATGAAAATATCATCCACATGATACCAAAACATATTTCCATCATTAGAAAGTATGGAAACATGCGCTTGTGGTTCCACAGTCATCATACTAAGAAAACTCTAAAGGCCTCTGGCCTTCTACTATCACATTAGCAAGCAATAGGTGATAAAAAATATGAATCAATCAGCGTTTACAAAGTATGAGCCCTATAAGTGGCAATATACATCAATCTCAATACATAAATAAATAGCAAAGGCTATACCAAGATAAAGAGTTACCTAAGCCTTCGAAGCTCTCCCCGATGTTCCCACTTGGAAACTATCACCTGAAAAATATTAAGAGCAATGTGGTGAGACAAAAGCCTTAGTAACCAAAGTTCCAACTCATCGTACATATCAACATGTGCTACTAAGGTGTCAAGTAGGGCAGAAAATAGCAGTGCATATAATATATATCATTCATATACTCTCATAATTATACATCTTAACTTGTTCGAGTTTCTCCTAAAGGAGGAATGCAAACACAGAAGCCTTAAAAAGGCCTAACCCCATCATTATAGAGATGTACACAAAATCCATAAGGCCTATTCCTTTCTCTTAGAGATGAAAAGAGCTACAAGAGCCCATCCTCCTCTTGAAGACGAATGAGCCACGTATGTAAACCTATCCTAATAGGAACGAATAACCAACCCCATCTGCACCAATGGGATGTCTTTTCACGTGATAGTATTTTTCTCACGCATAAGCCATAAGGGCCTATTCCTTTCTCTTAGGAACAAAAAGAGCTACAAGAGTCAATTTTTCTTTCTAGGATAATTGAGCTATGAAGGCCTATCCTAAAAGGGACGAATGACCAATCCAATATGCACCAATGGGAAGTCTTATCACGTGATAGTACTGTCTCTATTCTCTCTTCACCAATCACCATCAAATCCACCAATATCATAATATCAATGATGCATAATGATTATGTTATGATTATTCATGGTAATGCTCTTACAAACACTATTCAAGATAAAATCTCTTTTCAACACTTCACATTTTCTTTTCAAATCCAAAGTCCCACAAGACAAATTTTGCAAATCAATAATATAGCATGCCGATAGAAAGTACTTTATCTCATTCCATTATTTCATATTACTAAAATCTCTCAAAAGTAAGACATTAGCATCTATGACAAGTGGAAAGTGGTGATCTCTTGCCAAGCAGGACAATATTACCACAATCAAGGCCCCATGCTCAACATCAACAATCATAAATCAATCTATACAATTCAACATCGTCACACATTAGTTTATCAACTAATTGGGTAGTAAATATATAACAACTTAGGGACTTGGTCTCCTCTAGAATTTCCAATTTCATTCTAGGCCTCATTTAATCATCTCAACATGACTTGAGGTTTGCATAGCTCAAACGAATTATATATATATATATATAGTTAAAGTTTGTACTTTTCAAGAAAAGAAAAATTCTCAAATCTTTTGCAAATCATAACTACTCATTTTAACACAAATTTCTATTTTCTCTAAAAATTTAAATCACTCGTTAAATTCTTAATAACTCCCCAATAGTTTACTTTAACAAAAATATCAAAATTCTCAACCTAAAATTTCAACATTCAAACTCAAACTTAAATCTTAAAAATAAACCATAAAAAATTTAATAGTGCCTCCAACAAAGCCAGATCAACCATTTGATTTAAATTTAATAGGTAAGAATATCATATATATAAAAAACCCTAAACTTTTCAAATGAAAATTTAATTTTTAAATCCTCAAGTGAATCAATAAATAAATCTAAATTAATAAAACTCAACTACTAAAATAGCTCTACAATCTTATAGTCTTATATTGTTAAAACTCAATTACTCAACACTTACTCCGAACTTTAATCTAAAAGTTTGCTCTAATCACCTTAGAAATATATCCATGAGGGTTTAGGAAGTTGAGTAGAATAATATTTATGAAGAGAGTTTAGTGAATAGAAGTGAGTTTACTTAACAAAATCAACCCAAAGACTTGCCCTATGAGAAAAATGGCAGACGCTCGAACGGTTGGAGAAAAAAATGAAGCCCACAGTAACCATATTCAATTTCTTTTCTATTTAATTTTTCTTTTACTCTCATACATCATACTTTAGATAAATTCTCTTAGTTTGATTAATGAAGTGGTGAAATTCTATTTACCATAGATTAATTTCTTCTTAAAGTTATTTAAATTCTAGGAATAAAAATTAGTATGTTACAGAAGACATCATGTGGATATACTGGCTCTTTTAGAACCCCATCAAGGAAGCGACAAAGCATCCCGTATTGCCCAACGGTTGGGTTAGAAAAACATGCATGCGGTGGATTGCCGTGGTTTTTTTGGGTTGATAATATTAATTTCTCAATATTATCAACTTTTAATCTAATCAAATGATTCATGGAATTGTAGGTGTAGGAACAGGTGATGAATGGTTCTTGTCTATTGTTTATGGGAGTCCTAACTCTAGAACTCATAGGTGTTTATTGGATGATTTGTGATACATTAATGACAATATGACAGGGTGGTGGGTGGTGGCTGGAGATTTCAATGCTATGACACTTCTAGAGGATCGGTGGTCTTCGAGTCTGATAAGAGTGGATGGGGTGGATACTCACTTTAGACGGTGATTATCGGACTGTGGATTGCTTGACATTGGGTTTAGAGGACTTTGCTTTACATGGGGTCGTAAAACTAGTCAGAGCCCCATTGATAGAGTTTTGATAAATGAAAGATGGATGGCTAGATACTTAAATGCCTCGTTTGTTCAACAACAACAACAACAACAACATAACTTTAATCTTACTATGGTCGGCTACGAGGGTGTTTGGATGCACTAAAAAAAAGCTATTTTAGGCCCAAACCATGGTTTGCTTAAAAAACATCCAACCACCCAAAATTTTCCCATAATCTATTCTCAGCTGAAACCAAGGTTTTGAGAGGGAAAACCAAGGTTTGGCCAAAATCTATTTTTTCCTCCCATGTGCAGCAAATTGTGACAGTTGTGAGTTTATTATTACCTTTGACATTTCTCTCTCTTTCTTTTCTCTTTCCCTTCTCTTTCTTCCTTCGATATTCCTCCTCTAAACTTCCAGTCTTGGCTTTCTCCTTGTGTGTGTCTCCCGTCTTGTAATTTTCTTCTTTCCCTTTCAGCTTTGATTCCCATCAAAAATTGTCCGTGTCCTTCTCTTCTAGATCCCGTCGAAGCTTTGACATTTTCGGCTCCTTCTCTTCCAGATCCCGTCGACGGTTTGATTCCCATCCGGTCTCGACATCTTTGGCATTTTGGGTCACCATTTGCCCTATTTCGAAACCGTGGGTGGCTAGTGGTGGACGGTGATGGAGTGTCACGGTGTGTACAGTCCCCATTTCTCACTATTTATCTGCTACAAATCCGATCTGAGGAGGTGGTGCATGGCGGTGCTCTGTCAGTGATCGGAAAAGAGAGAACGGTGGTGGTCGGTGCCGGTGAGTCTGTTAATGCTCAACAACTCAAAACTCCCTCTCCTCTTTGTCGTTGCAAAACCTGTTCGGTGACTCGATTCGTTCGCACAAGTTTTGTTTTTTTTGCTTCAGATTTGCTTGTTCTGTTGCCATTTCATTTTTTGCTTCCCTCATGAATTTCAATGCTTACATGCTGTTGCTATACGTGTATATATATACAGAGAGAGAGAGAGATTTGTTTTTGGTCCTTGTTATTGCTATTTGATTGTGACAGAGAAGAAAATAGCTCACTTCTTGCCCCTTATTTCATTCATCTCTTCAGGGCCCTTACATGCGTGCTTTTTATGTTTAGATGAAAGCAGTGTGGAATATGAATAGAGACAATTGAAAACAGGTTATTCAAATAAAATGGTCACATAGTTTTTTTAAATCAATTTTTTCGTGCCCTTAATTTCTGCACCCTTTGTGTGGTCGTGCTCAAGGGGAAGATAACAAACAAAGTATAATAATGAGAGGCAATTGTAGCAAAGGGTGAGGTTAAAAGAAGACCTTCACATGAAATCCAATAGACTTTAGCTGAGTCAATGGCTTTAATACATTTCTATTTGGTTATAATTCAATGCATGTCTTCGTTTGCTTTAGAATTATGTTTGGTTAGAATGTAATGACTGGACTGAGAATGATCATCAGTCATAGATTTCTGTTTAGTTAGAACGTAATGGTTGTCTTCGTTTGATTTAGAATTCTGTTTAGTTAGAATGCAATTACTGGACTGAGAATGATTGTCAATCATAGATTTCTGTTTGGTTAGAATGCAATGCCTATCTTCGTTTGCTTTAGAATTCTGTTTGGTTTGAATGCAATTAATGGACTGAGAATGATCGTCAAATCTAGATTTTTGTTTGGTTAAGGTAAAAGCATAATGAGTAAGGGTAAGGAAAAAGCATCTTGGGATGTCAAAAGCACAAAAGTTTTCATTGACCTATGCATAGAACAAGTTGCGAAGGGAACACGTAAAAGCACTAGCTTTAACAACAATGGGTGGAAAGAGATCTCGGAATCCTTCACTGCAAAGATGGGCAAAATATATGAGAGGGGTCAGTTTAAAAACAAATATGATTCCCTTCGAAAGGATTGGCAGCTATGGGATAGGTTGTTACACGAGACGGGTGTTGGATGGGATAGTGAGAAGAACATTGTTGTTGCCGATGATGATTGGTAGGAGAAGAAACTAGCGGTTAGTAATTAATTTATGCAAGCGAACATATTTATTTCCCTGACATCGTGCTTGTATGAACTTATGTAATAACTTTGATGATGAATGTACAGGAAGTTTCAGGATATGAAAAATTTAGGACTAAAGGACTTCAATTTCAAGAAGAATTGACGCAATTGTTTTCAAGTGTCGCGGCCACAGGATCACATCATTAGGCTCCTTTATCCATGTCTTTTCCACTCCCACTCTCTACTGAGGCAATCCCAGAATATGATATGCAAGAAGGATTAGGAGACAGTGATGAAGTGTTAGGGACACCTACTGGGTTGAGCGGGGAGATGAATTCATTTAATGTCAATACCAACAGTGGAGGTAGTGGTGCCAACAATGACAAAGGGAAGGGAATCAGTGGTGGGGAGAGAACAAGCAGCGATGGTAGATCAACTAGCTTGTTGGGGGTCAGGAAGAGGGGTGCTGCAATGAAAAAGAAAGGGCCTGCCTCAGCGAAAATTGCCGATACCCTATGCAGGATTGCTGATGCAAATGACGTTGATGCTAAAGCTGCAAGCGCAGAAAGGATTGCAGCAGAGGCATGGGCTGATAGGATGGGTGCAGAGGCACGTGCAGAAAGGATGGTAGCAGAGGTACATGCTTACGAGATCTCAATAGCGGGAGTAATGAACCACCTTAGACAGGTTCCTGAAGTTGTCAATAATGATGACTTTTATGCACGCTGTGTACACCTCCTTATGAGGGATCCACCTGCAAGGGAAATGCATGCAGCAGTGAATGCTACGCCACACCAACTTCTCATTTTTCTTAAGCATGAATGTTATGGAAATCTGTGAAATGTATTGCTATATTTACCTTTTCAGTAGGAATTATGTTTAATTACGACATTACTCACTTGTCTTTTAACATTGTTGATTTACAATTGAATGTTATCTCACTTGTCTCTTAACATTGTTGATTTACAATTGAATGTTATGTGTGTGCATATTATGACTTTATAATTGTTGTGATGACCGTTTATAACATTTAATGTATATGTCAATAGTGGGGGTAGGTATGGACAACACATTGAAAATTATGGCAAAGCATAGGGAACGACGCAAACAAAGAGTCCGAAAAGTGGCCGCATATATTGGTGCATATGCTCGGCTATATTTATGTAAAGAACCACGACACACAAGTGACTTTACAGGTGCTAAATGGGTGCGTGAAGTCTTAAGTGGTAATTCAAACCATTGTTATGACATGTTTAGAATGCAACTGCATGTCTTTCACGAGCTTTGCTTTGAACTACAACGACATGGATTGACGGAGACTCGAAATGTGGGTGTACATGAAATGGTTGCAATTTTTTTGAACATCGTTGGATTTGCGTCATCGAGTAGGCTACAACAGGAAAGATTTCAGCACTCAGGAGAGATAATTTATAGGGCTTTGCATGCTATCTTAAACTCAAGTTGTAGTCTTGCAATGAGTAACATCAAACCACAGGATCCTAAGTTTGAGAACATTCACTTAAAGATACGCCTCAGCAATAGATACTGGCCTTTTTTTTAAAATGCTATTGGAGCAATTGATGGCACGTACATTCCATGCAAGGTCAAAGTAAAGGAAAAAACAAAATATATGTAGAAAAGGATTTACATTGCAAAATGTGATGGCGGTTTGTGATTGGGACATGTGTTTTACCTTTGTATTGACTGGATGGGAAGGAACGGCGCATGATGCACGCATATTTGATCATGCACTGACAACGCCGTTGATGAATTTTCCACATCCTCCAAAAGGTATGCTTATAACTCCTACACTTTAATTATTATTAATTTTATATATATATATATATATATATTTATTTATTGACATTAAGCTAATTATTTCATAAAGATAAATATTATTTGGTGGATGCTAGCTATCCCACCTCGACTGGATACCTTGGTCCATACAGATCTGAGCGTTATCATCTCCCAGACTTTCAGAGGTCATCTATGTTTGAAAACCACAATGAGACCTGGCCTTCAATTGCTTACATTCCAGTCTTAAGTGCACAATAGAAAGAACATTTGGCGTTTGGAAGAATAAGTTTGAAATATTACAGAAAATGCGTAGCTATAGCTTCCCCACACAGGTTAGAATTGTTTGTGCGACAATGACAATACACAACTTCATTAGAAGAACATCTATTTTGATCCTGACTTACGGCGCCATGATCGAGAGGGTATTTTGTGTGATGTTGATGCAGATGACGATATAGAATCTTCAACAATATATTCATCAATTGCATCTTCATCTGACATGGCTTCTCTTCGTGATTCTATAAGAGATCAAATCACTTATTATATGCACGAACCTTAGTCATGTATTGTTTCTGAATTTTTACGTACACTTTTATTGACAATCTGTTAAATGTTATTGTATTTATATTTTGACGTACTTTATTATTGACAATCCGTGAAATGTATATGTATCCCTACTCTGAACTTATACTTTGGTATTTTGTAGTATATTATTTTATATCCTAACTACTTATAAATGATTTTTTGTTACACAATTTATTACTATACATGTATATACATACACACACATATGTATGTTTGATACAATTCCTTCAATTACATAATCGACTAATATTATAATTTATAAAAAAATTTATATATTTTTTGATATTACATATTTGACTAATTTTATAATTATAATTTTTTTTGAAATTTATTTATTTATTTTGTATTTATTATACAATTAATGTTAATGCTTAAAATATAATTTTATCCCTTACATGTAATTATCACAAAAACTAATGTCCTTTTTAGTAATTTGACCATGAAAAAAAGCTATTCTGACCATAACATTTAAACACTCTCACTTTATCAAAATCACTTTTTTCTCATAATGTATTCTCTAAAAGTTATTTTCCATATTCAAACACTCTCACTTTATCAAAATCACTTTTTTCTCAGAATCTATTTTGCCCATAATGTATTCTCTAAAAATTATTTTCCATTTTTTCTCCGGAAGCTATTCTGTAAAAGTTAATCTAAATACACACTACATCTACACAGATCAAACAACGCCATTGAAACTTTGTCAAAAGCCAAATCTTGGGATCAAATGACGCCTCGGTTGTTCATCTCCCCAAATTTAAATTTGATCACTGCCCAGTTCTCGTAACACTTACTACTAAGCTTGAAAGAAGTGTAGGAGGTCGGCCTTTTCGTGTCTTTGCCCCATGGGTTATGCATGAGGGATTTCCTCAATTTGTCCGTGACCACTGTCCAAAGCAGCAAGAATGGGTTAGTTCTGTTCGGTTTTTTTACCGAATATCTTCAAAAATGGAATGAAGATATCTTAGGAATTTGTCGTATTGAAAGGAGAGCTTTATAGGAGACTGGAAGGTTTGTCAAATGCAGTTGCTTCCAAAGGTTTTAATAAACTACAAGCAGACTTATGGCAGCAATTAGAGAAAATTCTTGCAGAAGAAGAATTGATGTGGCACCAATATTCTAGATCTCAATGGTTCTTTAATGGAGATCGTAACACTAAATATTTTCATGCTATGGAAAATGGTAGAAAGAGAAGAAATAAGATTGAAGCAATGCAACTAGAGAGTGGTGAGTGGTCCTATGATACAGAAGAAATTATGACTATGGGCAGTAATTTCTTCAAATCTTTATATATAGAAGACGAGGTTGTTTCTCCATCTATTGTTTTTGAGTGTGATTCCTCCTCTTAATGATATGTAGTATAATGCCATCGGACAGCCGGTGAATGGACACAATAAAATAAGCTCTTTTTGATATGCAGCTATTGAAAGCATGGGGATCAGATGGTTTTAATCTCCTGTTTTATCAGGGCCAGTAGGACACTGTCAGGTTATCTGTCATTTCTATGGTGAAAGGAATTTTTCAAGACCCAACCCGTTGTCGCCAAACTATACGAGATTTTAGGCTAATAAGTTTATGTAATGTGATATATAAAGTTGTCACAAAGGTTATTTCTAACTGTTTTAAAAATATTACGCCTATAATTATTGCTCTTAACCAATACAGCTTTGTTAGGGTAGGCAGAGCATTGATAATATCATTCTAGCTCAGGAGATTATTCATTCCATGAGAAATATGAAAAAGAAAAGAGGCTTCATAGTTATCAAGATTGATCTTGAGAAAGCTTATGATTGTGTTCGCTGGTCGTTCATTCTTGACTGTCTTAAGGAGTTACATATTCTAGACAATATTGAGGGGTGGTGGCGGAATGCATTTCTTCTCCTACCATGCAGATTCTTTGGAATGGAGCAAAGGCGAATGAATTTTGTCCTGATCAGGGCATTCGTTAGGGGGATCCGTTTTCCCATATCTTTTTGTCATTGCAATAGAAAGATTGTGTCATCTGATCCAGAGTGCAGTTCATTGTGAAGATTGGCGGCCGTTTAGACTCAAAAAATCTGGTACAACTATTTCTCAGTTATTTTTCACTGACGATCTAATTCTTTTCATGGAGGCAGATATGGAGCAGGTAGGGGTGTGTAAGGCGATTTTGGATATTTTTGTGATGCCTCGAGTCAGAAGGTAAATGCGGCAAAAACAATCATTTATTTTTTGAACAGTGTTAATCATACTAGGGTCTAAGAGATTAGTGCTTTTCTGGGTTTTTCACCCTCTCCGAACCTAGGGAAATTCTTGGGTATGCCTATCATCCATAAGAAAGTGTCATAGTCGATGTATCGGTACATATTGGATAAGATGGATGAACAGCTTTCTGGATGGAAAGCTCATAATTTGTCGATTGCCGCTTCTCACACGCTTGTGTCCTCAGTGGTATCTACTATGCCATCCTATGCTATGCAAACAACGTTGCTACCTATTAGCACATGTAACGAGATTGACAAGCGTAGTAGGAATTTTCTATGGGGGAGTACTTCTTTGTCACGTAAAACCCATCTGGTGTCTTGAGCAAACACGTGCAAGGATAAGACTTCAGGGGGTCTCGATCTTCGACAAGCTCAACGGCAGAATGAGGCGTTCATGCTCAAGTTGGGGTGGAACCTCATTAAACGAATAGACCTTCTGCGGTTCCGGTTCTTACGAGAGAAGTATAGGTGCGCCGATGATCTAATACCCAAAGTTGAGAGACTCACTTCTGAATCTTGCACATGGGCTGGAATTTGCTCTAATTGGGACTCTATTAGACATAGTTTAACCTGGAAGGTGTCAGATGGCAGGTCCGTTTCATTTTGGAAAGACGCTTGGTTACCTCATTTGGACAAGCTAGAGAATATCACGACCCGTGAGGTCCCGATAGATGCCTTGGAGTGGAAAGTTTCTGACTGTGTCTCCGAATCGGGTGCATGGCAGTGGCATAAGTTCGATAGGTTTTTACCTTCACATGTGCTGCAAGCAATCAATAAAATACAGGAGCATACAGGGAGTAGGTGTGATTCACCAACCTGGATGTGGTCGTCCAATGGATCCTTTTTTATTACATCTGCGTATAGTTTTCTTCACGGACAATACACTACTGGAACACAAAAACTTTTGGAGACATCTTTGGAAGCTTAGGGTTCCGCAGAGATACTGTATGTTTTTGTGGTTGACAGCCAACGACAGGATTTTCACAAACTTGGGTAGGTTCCGAAGGGGTATGCATGATGCGGGTATATGCTCGATATGTAGCTGTAGTACCGAATCTACACTCCATGCTCTTAGAGATTGTCCAACAGTGATGCTTCTTTGGAAAACAATTCTACCGCGAAGTTGGTGGTCGAGTTTTTTCGCTTGCCAATCGGCTTTTGAGTGGTTCAAGTGGAATATTGCTTGAGAGGGATGTGTCGAGTGTCTCACCCAGTTTTAAGTAGTTAGTCTTTTATAGCTGCTGCTATTTCGGTAAAAAAAAAACATATGACAAGGCAATTTTAATGTTTCATTAGAATTAAGAAAAAATTTAAATTTCAGTAACTTGTCTTGAAATTTAATACTCATACTACCATATTTATAAGTCACTTTCAACAAATTTTATAATAGAAAAAAAATTCTTAAATAAATTTGGTTTTTGCTCCTCATGTAAACTTATTCTACTTTTGATTACTTTCCTTTTAAAACAACTTTTGTACTCATATACCATGTTTAGCATCTGTTTATAATGTCTTCGATAGATGAACAAAAAAAAAAAAAGCGAAGGATAATTAGTAAACCCTTGAATTAAAATCATTTCATTCGTTTTTAAATAACAAAATAATATTTTGAATATGACATGGACAATAAACATCTGCCTACGCATTGCATGGGAGAGAATATCTAGTTAAGAATATGGGCAACAAATTTATTTATTTTTATATTAGCATAGTGCCAGTGGTGTTGGTGGAAGAGTCAGAGGGCGTGGACAAGAGTGCTAACCAGCTAAGTTTGTTCATTAGGGAAGACTCAAGAATGATATGATTCTATTGCTCAAAGGGTAGGACTCCTGCAATATTTTATTCATTTTCTTAAGAATTACTGGAATCAAAAGTCCTAATATAGTTTTTATTAAGCTTATACTTCTGCTTTATCATTTTATAGATACTCTAGTCAATGTTTTTATCCTATTCCTTTTGTTTTTTATTAAGCTCACTTGTGCCTTATTCCACCGTATAACTAACTTTTTTTTTGCCTAACTTAATATCATTTTGTCTTTTTCCAAAAAGGGTCCTAATATTTTACTTGATTAAATAAAGAGTTAAACAGCACATCCAATGTTTTGAAGTAAATTTCTTAGTAACATTTAATATTCTAAACTATTATTTTTGTGTGCATATAACACTTTAAATTATTTTTCTAGGAATCCAATGTCTAAAAAATAATTTTTAGTGCAATTTTACCTTTAAAATAATATTTTTCTCATTAGTAACCAACACCCTAAACTTATAATATTGTTTGCTATTAGAAAAATACTTTAAGATGCTATATGTAAAAAAAAAATCACTTTATTAAGATATTGAATACTAATGAAAAATACTTTAAGGTGTTCAATGCTGCAAAAATTAGTATAAAATACTAAGTGTTATTAAAAAAATACTTTATGCTGCTAAATGCAACTTAACCCTTAACATTTATTAATGCCAATTATTGGAGTTATCTCACGGTTGTTCATGTGACAATTGCTAAAGCTGGGTTTGTGCAAGTTGGACTTGTTCTTTATTTCATGCTTCCAATGTTTAAGTGCTTGCTTGAATAATTTGGTAACATTCATTTTACATTTATTTCTTTTTATTAGTTTAAAATAAAAATAAGTGGTTTGTAACAAGTGGACCATTCATTCCGCAGACCTAATTATTATATAAGATGTAGGAATAAATTCCTCAGGCTAAGGTCAAAATTATTAGTTTAGAAATATGGTAAAAAGTGAGATTGAATTAAGTTTTTAAATGATTTTATCATTTCAAAAAAAAAGAAAATATTCTTTGAAAATCATTGGGTTGCTTATTAGTATAAATCTATTCCATCAAAAAGCTTATTCTAACGGTTGCTAAAAAACTTTGTATCGGTTCTATATATTTGAAAACTATGTAATGATTAATTATATCTTAAAAGTAAAAACCTCACCTATAAAGTTGCTGGAAAAATTTTAAATAAAATATTCTAATCTTCTTTATATTTTATGTTGATCCTAAATAATATCACCATTCAAAAATTTTTATATAGCCACAACCATTCAAACAATCCCCTCCTACGTCACCTCATCTCTGTTTGTTGTTCAGTTTTTCTTATAGCAACTAGCAAAGATCAACATTGACCTTATTAGCTATTGTTCCATCAGTGTCCTCAATGGGGAGAACGTCATTTGAAAGGTCCATAAATGCAAATATATTGGTAAACAACAATGCATAGAATGAAAAGGGATAATTAAATACAGTATTGGTGGTAATGCCAAATAGACATCTCCAACATCACTGCTTTTAGTTATTGCAGCGAAGGAGAAGGAATATGTGTTGAGATTCCAACACCTCTATGCAAAACCTTTAAGACAGAATATGTGGGACTGCAATAATGAATGTATTCAAACTGTGTTGGGCATTTGTTTGATGCTTCCTAATAAATATATTATGGGTATGATATTGACAGTCTCATAATGTGGTTCTGGTCTCCGGGGAATGGAAATCCTCATAGTTTGACACAGATTTATGCATTTATTTATATATCATTTTCCCTCAAATGATCCAATCTTATATTGAAATTGATAGGTTATGGCACTTGGGTACTATGCAATATCATATTTTCCTGGTGTATCTGCTGGCATGAAATTTTTGACATATGCTCTTACATCTTCAATACTGAAATGTTTTGGGAGGTGACATATTTTAGTTGATGAGAGGTGAGGCCTGCTCTTAGTCGATGAAGTAGTTGACTCGTAAATTTGTCTTCTCAATATGTCATGTCCGTTGAAACTTCATCTAATGTTTTCAGAGATTTCAAGGTTTGTAGTAGCATTTTGAAGAGAAAATTCATCCAAGAGATTTCAAGGTTTGTAGTAGCATTTTGAAGAGAAAATTCATCCACGTTTAGCCTCAGGCTTTTAATTGCAAAGAATATTGCTTGATCAGTGGGGTGACCAAGTATTCTGCATTATCCTAGTTTATGTCTTCATACCAACCCTCAAAAAGATTTATCCGTCTAATCAGCTATTATTTGACGCTCTTTCTTTTATTTCTTCTTTGCTTGTGGCGGACATAATGGAAAGTAACCAAATTGCGGGCTAGACTAGGGGTATTTATATAGGTTCGATCATTTTGATTTCAGATTGAATTGATCCATAGATCTTCCATATATACATACACACACACACACATATATATAATTCATAAAAATTTGCACAATTTATAGGGCTGTAAACAATATAGGTAATTTCAAACTCCATAAAAAGAACGGGTTAAGTTCAAATTAAAACAATAAAATCAGTTTTGCAACATGGAGGATTTCTTAAATTGAGTTTTAGTTGGTCTGGCTGCCTTCTGTGTGTGTATTTATCCGTTGTTTTGGTTGGGGATTTATACGATAGCAGGGTTATTGGGGGAATCGATATTAATAACATGGTTAAAAAATCTGAGGAAATATTGGGGCTGTTTGTTTTTGTTTTGAAAAACTGTTTTTTTTTTAAAAAAAACAGTAAAACAATAAAATATGTTTGGTAAACTGTTTTTAAAAAATTGTTTTTAAAAACAAAAAACCAAAAAGTTGTTTTTAAAAACTAAAAACCAAAAACAGTTTTTAGTTGTTTTATTGTTTTTTTTTGTTTTTTATTTTTTAATGCCACAACTTATCCACTATTAACACTACACTATTGGTGATGACCACCGTCACATTGCCACCGGTGACTGCACCGCCTCGTCACTTTAAAAACATATTTTTCAAAATAATCTACCTAGATAGATTTTTTTGTTTTTTTATTTTTAAAACTTGTTTCCAAAAATTGTTTTATAAAACTTTCTGAGAACAAAAAACAGATAATAGAATCAAACAAGCACATTATTGTCGGCACATGGATTCTTCAATTATTATAAACTATAAATAAAAAGAAAAATCTTTGTTTACCAACCCATGTTAGTTTGATCAAAGGGACTTTATGTAAGGTTGTAGATTCAACTTTGGAAAACTAGAGCTCCTTTTAGCCTTTTATTTGAGATCAATGAAAATAATATTTAAATAAAAGTTAGTTGGAAGTAATAAAATATTAGATAACTATGAAGAAAAGGAGAATTACATGTAGTTTCTAATTAATTCAGAACGCAAATAGGATTGAGTAAATAATTAACTTTCTTATTTAGAATCTTTCTGTAACTCCAAAAATAGTTTTAATTAATTCCAATAAATTAAGTGCCTATATTAATTGAATTTATAATCAAATGATAAAGAAATTAAATGGAGAGAAAGTGGAGACACTCTTTTTCCTCAATTATGTATAGCAAAACTTTTATTTTGTTAAAATAATCCAAAGGCCACTTTTAATATTAAAAAATAGTTTTGAGCTAAAATCTTGATTTAGCTATAAGCTATTACCACTACTATAGATTTGGGCTTTTATAACACTTAATATATAACAGCTATAACTAATAAACGTCATGTATGTCAAGGCAGAGATAGTGCAAGGATATATAACGCTTAAATGTAACGGCGCACCGTCATGTATTGTAACGCGGAATTCGCAAAAGTACAAAAATAACAATTGTAGTTAATAATTATAATTTATTTAAATAAAAAAGTGACAGTTCTTTTGAAACAACCGTCATGTAACACTTACAAATAATTCGATTTCCAACCGCTTATATCAATGAAGATAAAACATAACAATCTCTAGAAACAACCGTCATGTAACACTTTCAAATGATTTGGCTTCCCCAAGTACCAATTCATTGGTCATAACCTTTCGTAATGTCGTCGAACTTTCATAAGTTATAACCCTTCGTAACATTTGTTAGGCCTCTATTTAAACTCACCTACTCCTTGTTATTCTTACTATTTTTCTTTATTGGCCTCCTCCTTCTCTCTATCATGTTAACATTCCAATGTGCTCCTCCGCCGCCGCCGCCGCCGTCTCCTCCTCCTCCTCCTCCTTCTCCTTTGCCGATCTTCCTGAAACGGAGGCTCTGATGCAACTGTTGGTAGGCCTTGATCACCACACAAGGCGTCTCAAGGCACACACCAACAGGTGTTAAACAGGTTGGACCTGCCAACCAGCCAAAAATCGCCAAGGGGCAGGCTACACCAACTAGCCCTGTTCAGCCTGCGGGCTAGCCCGCTTAATTTTTTTAGTTTTTATTATAAAATAAATCCAAATACCCTTATCACCTTTCCTTTGATAATGTGTTTAACAACTTTTTCATACTTTTTATTTGACAATTTTATTTTCATATTTTATTTATTTATTTTACTATTATTAAATTTAAAAGAGATATGCTTATATGTTTTTGTTATGTAAGTAGATGAAAAAAAGGAAAGTAAGAATGAAACTGGCTTCCTAACACAAATGTATAAAAGAAAAGAAGTGTGATGTGAGTGGATGAAAGAGAAAGGGAGTGGGAATTAAAAAAAGAGGAGTGAAATTATTAAAAAAAAATAGGTAGGCTAGCGGGAGGGCTCGGGCTGGCAAAGAAGGGGCGGGTGTGGTGGGCTGGCTCGAATTCCCACCACTATTGATTATAACATGTAGTCAGACCCTTCAGCTCCTTTCTCCAATGATGAGAATGAAGAGAATGAAAAGGAGGAGGAAGACGACAATAGTGGTGGTGGTGATGACTAAACACTACTACTATACTTCTAAAATATTTTAAAAAATAAGTTAAACAAAACAACTTTATGCTTCACGGTTATTAATTAACAACCGTAAAGTATTCCTTTATCGTGGTTCCAAGAAACTAACATACTTAACTGTTCTAACTTAATAAACATAAATTAAAGCTTATGAAACATTTTCTCTTCCCCGTACTGATTGACTCTAGGTGCCTCCTCGTTACCCAATGATCGTCAGGGGAACTAGGTACCCTTTCATGACGTCCTGTTCAACTTCCAACCCGTCTAATGATGGTTCTTGTCTGATCCTTTATTTATTCCAGATGTCTATTTAAACTCCCCATTTTCATTTATTTTTCATACATTTTCTTCATCATCTCTTTTTCTTCTCTCAATCGTAAAGATGAAACGTCGTGCAAAAGAATTGCTAGAAAGCTCTCAGCATCATCTTCCACCTCCTCCTTCTACTCCTTCCCATCCTCCAACTCTTGCTTCTCCTCCCCAACATCAGCCATTGCCACCTCTGCCTCCGCCTACTCCTCCTCCTTCGCCTCCACATCCTATGCTTCCACAACTGGAGGCAATATTGCAGCAAGCACAACACACTGACCATGCTGAGGAGGCTTTATTTTTACCTTTTGAGTATGAACCCATGATCCCAACAATGATCCTGGCCACTCCTCTGGTGACGAGTAGCTTGATGAACTTGCCACTGTTCTATTTTTTAAATATACTATTGTTAAAAAAATACAAAACAATGCTCATAGTTATTATAATACAACTGTTATGAAATATGATAAATAACGATTCTTTAATTGTTCTTTCAAAACAAATGTTATGAAATCATAGGTAAATAATGGTGTTTATAAAACAACCGTCATGAAACTTATGGTGCTAGAAAAAGCATATATAATTGCCCGTATTGATTCCTTTTTATCTTCCATTGCACGCTTCACTTCCAATCTATTTAAACTCCCCATTTTCATACATTTTCTTCACCCTCTTCCTTTGTCCTCCTTATCATCATGGTCAAGTGACGTGCTGAAGAATTGCTGGAGATTCATCCTCTCCAACCTCCTCCTCGTGTTGCTTTTGAGGAAATACTGGAGATTCCTCCTTTCCAACCTGCTCCTCCGCCTGCTTTTATTCCTCTGCTTTCCCAACCTGCTCGTCCCCTTGCTTCTCTTCCTCCTCCTTCCCAACCTACTCCTCCACCCCCACCTGCTTCCCTTCCTCCTCCCGCCAAACCCCTATGCCCTCCTCATGCTCCTCCATCTAGTCGCCACTACCACTTTCGCATCGCTCGTACTCATCTTTTCATATGATTCAAATCACTCCTCTGAAAATAATAGGAAGGTTTTATTTATTTTTGTTTTAAAGTTTTTTATATAAAAATATATTAAGGTAATGGCTCAAACATATATAAAAATAATAATAATATACATTACAGTTGTTATTAAAGAACTCTAATAAATTGATTGAAATAATTGTTATAAAGGTAAAAATATAATTAGCGGTTCTTTTCAACTAACCATTATGTAAAACCTTAAACACTGTGAATTTGTTAATAACATACCTCATGGTTACTTCCGTTATAAAAATAAAACTATTAGTAGTTCTTACCAGCTAACTGTTATGTAAGACCTTAAAATCTACAATGGTGGTTTGTTTGTAAAACATCCAATCAATTTAACATTTAAAAACTTTTGCACTCGATCAAAAGTTATAGATCTTTCAGCTCTGAGAGAGTCATCCATTCAACCTCAGAGTTTTCTTTCTTCAACTTCCGACTGGGTTAACATAAAGTTCATGGTTTTTCTTTCATTGTGTATTTTCATGAATTTATTATGGGTGCAAATGGTTATTGAGTATTGATTTGGGTTTTTGTTTCTACATGATTTATGCTAGATAGGGTCTTTGAATAAGCAGTGGATGTATGCTAATTAGCTAACGAGAGACTAATGGGATGGGGCAACAGATTTCCTTGAGTTTGCCTTTACACATAATCCCCCAAACAAAGGTTTGATTCTTTGCCCCTATGTAAAGTATGGTAATGTAGAGTGGTGTGATCGAGAAACTTGTATGTCACACTTAGTGATTCATGGAATCGATCCTACTTATACATGTTGGTGGAGATATGGGAAACAATCTGTGGGGTGGTTGAGCATACAAAAATTTGTGCATCACCTGATTTCAACACAAGTGCATTTGACGCCTACAGTCTCGATGATATAGCCAAGGTATTAGAAGAGGACCTCCAGGATTGCCCCAAAGTGATGGAAACTTTGAAGGGCAATATAGTAAAGCCATTGCATGAGGGGTACACTAAGTTTACCTTATTGAGTGCTGTGTTGATGGTGTACAACTTGAAGGCAAGAAATGAGTGGTCTGACACAAGCTTAACAAAATTACTCGAGGCTTTGAATACAATGCTACTAACCAATAGCGTTCTTCTACCCAAAATATATGCCACAAAGAAGATGTTGCGCTCCATCAACCTTAGCTATGAGAAGATACATGCTTGCCTCAACAATTGTATCTTGTTCAGTAATGGATATACATCACTAGCACATTTCCCATATGTAAGGATCCACGCTACAACCAGAATAGGAAGAGCCCAAATAAGGCATTATGGTATTTTCCTATTGTACCAAGATTTAAATGCATGTATAACAATCCTGATGATGCAAAAATTTTGAGGTCGCATGTATTCTCCAAAATGGAATAGGTTTGATGTGAACCACCTGGAATTCACTCAAGATGATAGGAACTTACACCTTACATTGGTTACTGATGGAATAAACCATTTTGTGATGTAAAGCAATACCCACAGACATGGCCGGTAATATTGTTTGTATATAATCTTCCTTCATGGCTTTGCATGAAGCACAAGTACTCCATATTGTCCATGCTAATCTTGGGGCCCAAGCAACCCGGGAATGACATAGATATCTACCTGGCTCTACTAATTGAAAACTTAAAGTGCTTGTGGGATGATGGGGTTATGGTGTATGATGCTTACCAGGAAAAAGTGTTTAACTTGAGAGCCATGCTCTTTGGCACTATCAATGAATTTCTTGCATATGGTAATTTTCAGGATATAGCATTAAAGGCTAACTTAGATGTCCATTTTGCAAAGAGGGTACGCATTTAATTAGATTGAAGCATGGCATAAAGAATTCCTACATAGGACATCAAAGATAGCTGCTTCCGAAGCATCCTTATCGACTTTTTAAAAAAATATTTCAATGGGAAATCAAAAGATGGTAAGGTACCTCAACCTTTGATTGGTAAACAGGTATATGAAAAGGTGAAAGATATAAAATGTCTTTATGAAAAACCTTTTGCAAGGGATGTTGGGACAAGCAGGTGGAAAAAGATGTCCATTTTCTTTGACTTGCCTTATTGGAGGACCCTGGATGTGAGACATTTTCTTGATGTTATGCACATTGAGAAAAATGTGTGCAAAAGTATTGTTGGCACATTACTTCATATGCCAAGGAAGACCAAAGATGGCATAAATGCTAGGCTAGACATGGTTTATATAGAATAAGGGAAGAATTAGCAACAGAGGAGAGGGGAAGTCGTACATTTCTTTGTCTTGCGGCTCACACACTATTAAAGGAAGAAGAAACTAGTTTTTGTCTGTTCTTTGCTTCAGTCAATATTCTAGAAGGTTACTCTTCAAATATTAGAAGACTCATGTCAGTGAAGGACTTGAAACTAGTGGGATTAAAATCTTATAACTGCCATGTCTTGATAGAGAACTTGATTCTGATGGCTATACAGGGTATTTTGCCTTATGAGATAAGAGCTACAATCACCAAGTATATTTCTTCCCTAAGTCACTTTGCTGCAAAATGATAGATAGACTCTCAAAAATTGTTAAGGTTGCAAAACTGAATCGTACACACATTATGTAAGCTTAAGATGTATTTTCCTCTAGCATTCTTTGGCATCATGGTCTACCTGACAACTCACTTGGTTAGAGAGGTTCAACTTTGTGGCTCGACTTATTAAGGTGGATGTACCGGATTGAATGTTTCATGAAAATCATGAAAGGGTTTGTGAAAAATCAGAGTCGTCTAGAGAGTTGTATTGTTGAATGATATATTTGTAAAGAGGCCGCTGAATTTTCTGCCACAAGCATACAAGCGATATTGGGTTTCTTGTGTCTTGGCATAAGGGAAGAAGGACTGACGAGGAAGGGATCATGGGCAAAAAAGTTATAACCATCTCAGACCAACAGTTGGAGCAAGCACACCTATATGTGTTGCACAACCTGAGGAGGTTGATGAGTAAATGCGCAACCATATGCATCAAATTCACAGGGGAAATCCCTATAAAAGAGAAAGATAGTATGTTCAACAGTACAATAAACATTTTACAACATAGTTTAAGATCAAGTCCTTTGCGAGTATAGAGGTGATCCTAAATCAGCTTCTAGCAAATTGAAGTTCTTAGCATACGGTCCAAGTAATCAAGTAAAGTCTTACACAAGCTACATCATCAACAGGTTCACCTTCTACACCAAAAATCAAGATGATAGAAGCAAAATGCAAAATAGTGGTGTAAATCTTATAGCTAACATCATGCATGTATCTAGTTCTAAAGATAGAAATCCTATCTATAGAAGATATCATACTTTGGGGTGACTACGTACATCTGGGAGTTGGATTATATCAGTTTATGGTTTCCCATTTTTGGTTGCAAGTAGGTTGACAATAATCACGGCTTGAGAATTGATAACTTAGGCTTGATACAATTGAATTTGAACAAGGAAGGTTATAAAGAAAAGCCTTTCATTTTGGCTTCTCAGGCTAAACAAGTGTTTTACGTCCATGATCCTTCTAAACATAGATAGTCTATTGTTTTGTTGACAAATAAAGTGATTGATGAGGAGATGGGTGATAGAGTTGAGGATGATCCATTCAATTAGAAGTCACTTGAACCATTAAATTTGGATGCAGAAAATGCTTTGTACGTCAGGGAAGATCATAATGAAGGCATTTGGGTTTTGAAGAGGGGAAAATTATTTCTTGACAAGAAGAGAAGAATTCAAGCTAAAAAAAGTAACTTACAAAAAGCTAAGACTAGGTATAGAAAAATAGGCGCTTAATTTCTGTGTTTTGATTGGGTATTGTTGTTTTCTTGATGTTGGGTTGGGTTATTTTCTATATTTTAATGGATGGTCTATTATATTATTGTTTATTTATGTGTTGTTTATGAAAGTAGGTGGAAATCAATAGCAATACCCCTTAATTTTTTTAAAAAAAATATTATAGATATTTAATAGTTATTAGCTAGAAATCGTAATATATGTTTTGAAATTACGTAATAGTTTTTTACAATAACAATTATATATGTAACTATGGAGTAATTACGAGTGATATATTTGAATTGTTATAAAGTTAAACTTTTCCCTCTATTTAAATGTCTCTCCACTTCTCCATTTCATTCATTAGCACACTCGTCTTAGCCTCTTAGGTCAAATGTAAACCCCTAACCCACACCAACCTCGGAACCCCACTACCCCGGTCATCTTTTCAGGTCATCGACTACTGTTTTTAGTCAAACCATGTCATCCACAAAGCCTTCTCTATGCTTATCAACAACAACCTACTCGATTGTTGAGCAAACCCTAACATACATTTTTGTTTGTATCTTGTGTTTTTGTTCTTCAACCCTAGCCAAGTCACATTTTTTTGTGTGGTCTGTTCTAATGATATGGAGGTGTATGACTGGCCTTCTCCATTATGCATTCTCCATTATTATTCACTTTATGTTTTATAGCTAGGTTTTGACCTACATCGTGCTCATGTTTTTTTTCCTTGAAAATTATCTGATCAAAAGTTCCTCTCTTGTTACAGGAAATCATTAAAGATTTAAAAATATTTGACTGTGTTGAGTGTGTGGTAGATAGTCCCAAGCGATATACGATTACTACAGGCCCTATGTATAACTTACTAGGGAGGACACGATTCGTAACTATCTCTATAGGCTACATGTGTAACCTACAGGGGGATAACATGATTCACAACTTGTCTCTCCTTCATAATCATGTTAGCCTAGAGAGCTAAAGGCCACCATCGATCTAAGTTAGCTCTTCCAGTGTCAACCATAGAATGTTGGTAGGAGGAATTATGTGTTGTGTGCATGAACTTGTTGCTTGGCCTGACCACCTTATTGTTATATCATCAATGACAAAAAAAGGTATGCTATATATATATGCATTAGGTAGAGTTTTTGCTTTAGCTTTGCTTGTTAGATTTGACTATATAATAGAACAAAAACTCACACATCGAGGATAGCCATACAATTTGGGATGGATGAAGACATTCTCATGTTGGATATTTTATTATTTAAGATTATATATTTTACTATAATTTAACATATATTATATCTAGATATTATCTTATCATTGTTTTTAATTAAAATATCCCCTAATTATGGTCTGCACGTGATTAGGATAGATATTTGGTTTAGGGTTACCTGGCTGGCTGGCAAGCTGTTACAAGATTTGATGGGAGGTTATAAATAGCATAGGCCAAGTCTTAGAGTAACAATGTGGAAAACCCAATCACTTGCTCCTTAAGGGTTCCTTGACGGGTGACAGCTATTCCCAGATTATCACTGTGTCTCATCTTCCCATTAGAAGAAACCCTAACATATTCTATTCTAATTCTAACTCTTTCTTGTTTTCTACAATTTCCAGGTTGTGAGATATTACACCCAAAATCGCTATGAATAAAGGTATTTCATCAATCTTTATTTTTCAATTATTCCAATATCCCAGCTTTGTTGCTAGGCTCAATGTAACTCCCTCCCATAAAGGGCTCAAGGAGTATTCAGCCTCAAGCAAGACTTGATAGAGAAGAAGAGATTAGATCCATAGAATGCCATATGCTTCCTAACGAGAAGGAGGAGATGGCGTACTATAGATCTAAGCCCTCATTCTCTATCAAATCTTGCTCAAAGCTGCTTACCCCTTGAGCCATTTACTGTAGGGAGTTCCATTAAGCCTAGCCACAAAGCAGGAAATATTTTGATACATCCCAAATTGCATGGCTATACTCGATATATGAGCTTATGTAATATACAAATTTGTATACAATTTCGTTTTGCATGTAGGGGTGAAAGGAAAATTCCCATTTTTCAAAAAAAAATCCTCAAAAGTTAGCAGTTATTAAATAAGAACCGTTATATATTTATACACTATATATGACGGTTGTTTCACTAAACCGTTAACATTTTATAGCAAATAAATAATGGTTGCTATATAGCGACTGTTATGTATGATAAACTTTTATATAACGGTTATTTTGAAAGCACCGTTATACATGTTACAGAGTTTTATAACAGTTGTTTACTTGAGATTGTTATTTATTTTGACAACATTACAGACGATATAGCCTCACCACATCTCAATACATAACGGGTGTTATACTACACCCGTTATAATATGTCCGAAACAAATAACGGTTCGGAACCATAATGTATCAGCAAGGAGCTTTTATAACTCCTGCATAGATAACGGTTCAGAACCGTTATATATGGCAGTTAATAACTGTCATGTATCACGATTTCTGTAGTAGTGTACTGATAAAAAAGCTATAAGTTATTCAAATAATAAGTTTCTATCGATCAATTGCTATAAATTAATTTTATAAATAATAATTTAAGAAAATCAATTTTATAAATCAACCCTTATCATGCTAAGCCCAATGGCCAATGCACACAGTATAAATAACGGCATGTTTGGTTATTATCATTGATGGTGGTGGAATAGAATGGAATGAAATATTGGCCATCAACGGCTAGGACTCTGGCAATATTTCATTCATTACCTTTATAATTACTGCGATCACAAAGGTCTTAATACAGTTTTTATTAAGCTCACTTCTACTTTGTCATTTTATAGGTACTTTATTTGTTGTTTCTGTCTTATTTATTTTCTTTTTATTAAGCTCACTTATACCTTATTCCACCTTGTAATTAACTTTTTTTCCTAACTTAATATCATTTTGTCTTTTTCCAAAAAGTGTCATAATATTTGACTTGATTAAACAAAGGGTTAAATAGCATCCAACATTTAATAACATTCAGTAACATTTAATATCGTAAACTACTTTTTCGTGCTACCACTCTAAGTATTTTGATACTCTAAAAATTAGTTTAAGATACTAAGTGTTATTGAAAAACAAAATATTTTAAGTTGTTGAATACAACTTAACCCTTAAATAAATTTTAACATGCATAAAGTTTACTTTTATTTTTCTTTTAACATTTCTTATTGCCAATTATTGGAGTTAACCTCATGGTTGTTCAAGTGAAAATTGCTAAAGCGAGGTTTGTGCATGTTGGACATGTTCTCAAGTTTCATGCTTCCAACGTTTATGTACTTGCTTGAATAATAATTTGGTAACATTCATTTTACATTTATTTCTTTCTATTAGCTTAAAATGAAAATTAGTGGATGTAACATGTGGACCATTAACTAATTATTACAAATATATAAGATGTAGGGATAAACTCCTCAGGCTGAGTCACACTTGCTAGTTTAGAAGTATGGCAAGAGGTGAGGTTGGATTGAATTTTTGAATGATTTTATCTTTTCAGAAAATTATGATTCCTCTGGAAATCATCGTGTTCCTTATTAGTTTAAATCTTTTCCATCGAAAAAACCTTTTTTTTTTAAAGGTGGTTAAAAACCTTTGAATTAATTCTTTTTTTATACAAGAGAAAATTCCAACTAAACTACTGCATTGAAAGAAACAAATTCAATAGAAGAAGGGAAGTGAAGGCCTGGAAGGAGTATGAGAGCAAGTTTTGCTAATTGATTTGTAGTATATTGTGTAGTTCTTGACCACAAGTTCCCAATTCTCATGAAGCTCGTTCTCTGCCTTTTTAATCATCTCTATGGCTTGGATACTGTCACTTTTCAATATAAGTTTTTTGAAACCTTTATCCCAGGTTGTCTCAACCCCATAACTCAGGAATTAGATGAATCTGAAGTAGTTGAGAAAAGAGTTTCATGAATGGGGCTCAAGGTTCTCTACTGCTAATAGCCATCCTCCCAATCCTCAGTAAACTTGCATCATTTAACCCATAACTAGAAAAGCTTGTAGCTAGGCTAAGATAATGGTAGTTCTTTTCACTGACGGAACAGGTATAGCTTTGATCGAAGGAGAAGGAATGGAGCGATTAAGGAAATTAAGTATCAGGATCGGTTGGATTGATTGGGATATAGGCTTTGCTACTGGTCACCACCTATTAATTCTATATAATTGAAAGTTATGCAATCAATCAATCGTATCATAAGAGTACAAACTTTGCATATAAAGTTGAAAAAAATTGAAATAAAATATCATAATCTCCTTCATATTTTGTCTTGATTACTGAATATGACAATCCCCATTCTACCCGCTAAAAATTCTAATCTGTGAAAAATATTGCTCTCCAAGGACTCCTACATTCCTCACCGTCATTAAGTCTTCTAACAATCACCTTCGGTATTTTCTAATCTCTATTTAATCTCTTCTTGTTTCTATCCCTCCAACTTTACCATTTTTCAAACAATACTGATTGTTATTGGTTTCACTATCATTGTGAGTGACTTCTTACTCACCAACAAAGAGACGACCATGTGACCTCTCTCTCTCTCTCTCTCTGAAATTTAAGTTTGTCATTTTTGACAATGAAGTAACTAACCAGAATCGACATAGGCCTTCTTAGTTATGGTTCGATTAGTGTCATCAATGGGAAAATGGGGACATTAGCTATAGAATCCCAGTTGCCACTGCCAACAAGTTTTGAAAAATAATATGAATTTAAGAATGTTGTTTCTACCTACTTGGTAGTCAGACACATTAATATGATATTGACAGTCTCATAGTATGGTTCTGGTCACTGTGGAATGTAAATCCTCATAAGTTGACGCAAATTTATGCATTTATTTATACATTATTTTCCCCAAAACTATCCAATCTTATATTGAAATTGATAAGTTCGGGTACTTGGATAGTATATAATATCATATTTTCCTGGTGGAAGGATTTATCCTTCTAATTGGCTATTACTTGATTCTCTTTCTTTGATTTCTTGTTTGCTTGGCGGACATTATCTCTAGTTGGTAACATGGTTAAAAAAATAAAATATGAGGCAATATTAGCGTAGTTATCCTCCTATTGGAGGTAATTTTATTCAAGGCATTGTTAGGCACTAAATATGGGCACCTCTTACAGTGGGAATTCGAACCTTGGTTTGCCAAGTTGTGACAGACTAGCTCCTTTCACTAGCCCCAATCCTATTGGTAAAAAAAATTTACATTTTTTTTAATATATTAGCATGGTGCCGGTGGTGTTGGTGGAGGAGAGTGGGAGAGTGTGGACAATTAGGAATGATTCTATTGCTTAAAGAGCAGGAACTAGGAATCCCACAATATTTTATTCATTTTCTTTAGAACTTAAAGGGTCCTAATACACTCTTTATTAAGCTCACTTCTGCTTTATCATTTTATAAATAATTTAGTCAATGTTTTTGTCATATTTCTTTTCTTTTTATTAAGCTCACTTTTGCATTATTCTACCTTGGAACTAGGAGTGGAATGGCTTGTTTCCGGCCTGATCAGGCCTGGCCTGTTAGAATAAAAAGCCAGGCCCAGGCCTATTTTAAAGCCTGTTTTATTAAACAGGCCAGACTTAGGCCTATTGATAGGCCTTTTAGGCCTATCAGGTTGGCCTGTTAATATATTAAAAAAAAATTAGGCCGCTCCTCCTCAACGTCCCAACAGCCCAATTCCCTCTCTCAGACTCATCACCCATTCTCTTACAAATCTCAATCTCGGCCTCTCATCTCTCAAATCTCTCACTCTCACTCTCACTCACACTCTCAGTTCGATCTCACTCTCAGTCGACGATCCTCGTTTGTACATCCATTCGTCCTCCCTTCGCCGATCTCGCTCTCAGTCGACGATCCTCGTCTCACTCTGATCTCGCTCTCAGTCAACTCATGTGTCTTGACTTGTCCTCTTCCACCCAGACTCTCATAGGCCATCCAATTAGGTTGATTCTTTGATTCGGTTTGGCTTCACTTCAACGAGGTTCACAGAGTTCTTCGATGCCTCACTTTGACCGGAACGCCCATTGTCAGCCAAATTTCAAAAACTTGATTAATATTCGTTGATTTGAATCGACGATGGCACAACATCGTTTGAGTTCTGTTTGTGCCGATGAGAATCAGGTACTCAATGCTAAACACCCCGTAGATGCAATGTATAGCTCAGAAATTTGCATTCATCTTATTGCAGATTTGCAATCATGACTCTTGGCAAAGATTTTTCATTCCTGCGAGTCTTGAAAACAATTTTGCTTCTTCGGTTTGCGTTGCCACTCTAATTCGGGTATTTGGATGTGGACTATTTTGATTATTTTTATTTTTCCATGTTCTATATATTTGATTCTGTATCGTTTATGATTTTAGTTCAGTATTTGATGGCCACAAAAAAGTTCAGGATCTATTGTTCTTGATTAGTTGTTTTTAAACTCTCTTCTTCTGTTTTGGGGTTCGGATTAAATCTGCAATGGCAGATCTGCATTGACTGTGTATATGCATTTTTTGTATAAAAAAAATACAAGATTTTAACAGGCCTCAGGCCATACCAGGCCTGTGAGTAGGCCAGGCTCAAGCTGACAAAAAGGCCTGTGACAAGCTACAGGCCAGGCACAGGCCAATTTGCTTCAATACAAGCCAGGCCTGTTAAGGCCAAAACATGGCTTGGCCTGGCCTGTTTCCACCCCCACTAGTTGGAACTAACTTCCCCCCAACCCCCACTCAGTATCATTTTGTCTTTTTCCAACAAGCCTAATATTTTTTTATATGAAAAGGGTCTTAATATTTAGCTTGATTAAATAAAGGTTTAACTAGCATCCATCATTTTGATTTGAAGTAGTAATTTTCTTAGTAGCATTTAATATTCAAAACTAATTTTTTATACATCTAAAATTCTAAAGTATTTTCCTAAGAACACCCATTATACTAAAGTATAGGGTGCTAGTTGCTAATGAGAAAGATATTTGAGCAATTAGCACCCTAAACTTAGGATATTAAGTGCTATTAGAAAAATATTTTAAGGCGCGGGATGTATAAAAAATTACTTCCACTCAAAAAAAATTTATTGGGGTACTATTGGAAAAAATATTTTAAGGTGCTCAATTGTCCAAAAATTAGTTAAAGATACTAAGTGTTATTGAAAAAAAAAATTCAGGTTGCTAAATAAAACTTAACCCTTAAAGAAATTTTAACATGCATAAAGGTGACTATTGTAATACCCCGAATTTTGAGACTCGAGGCTAGAGAATAAGCCTGAAATAAGTGGATTGCTAAACCCCGGTTTAGCAAGATCCCAAATTGTGATTAAGGGTTTAATGACTCCAAAAGTGTATGTGGTTAGTGATAATAACCCCTTTTGGAGAATCCGATGTGATTTGAGATTTAAATGTGATTCGAACGTGTTATAATTAGTATCGAAACCATGTATTTGAGTTCAATTATGGATTAACATATAAATTGAATGAAAATAAGGGGGAGGGCATATGTATGGTGTAAATGAATGAGAAAATGTATTTGGTGGTGATTCAAGAGGAATTGTCATAATCAGGGGCAAAATGGTAAAATTACCGACCAATTGGTCAGTTACCGAAGAGGAAACTCATTGGTAACTTAAATATCAATGGTTGTGATTGATTTGTGCAAGAGATCAAAGGGTGGAATTAAGTGTGTGTGTGCCTATGTGAGCCCAAGGGAGATGAAGCTTTAAGATCATGACAAGTGGCTCAATGGGATTAAAGTCAAAAATTCCAATTTAGTATTTTATTCAAAATTCTCTTTCTCTCTTCTCTCATTTCCGTTAAGAGTGAGGAAATCTGATTTCTCACTTCATCATCTTCATCTCACATCCTCTCTCTCCAAAGCTGCCATAGACGTCTAAACCTAAAAAGAAAGAGAAAAGTAAATGTGAGATTTTGGTTGGTTTGTGGTCCTCTAATGCTCTAATGTCCGTCTATAATCTTATTCATAGTGATGAGAGCTTCATCTCTATGGTTTTAGATTTGTGAGAGGAGGTGTTTTGTTGCTTGAGCAAATGTGGAAAGATGAAGAATCAAGGAATTTGTTTGGAAAAGAGGAAGAGGTGAGTATTTGAGGCCTTTTGATCTAAGTTTTGTGACTTTTGGTTAAGTATTGTAATTTGTGAATTTTGACCTAATTTTGTGGTATTTTCGTATGGCATGTAATTGAATGAATTGCATGTTGATTTGTGGTGAAAATGATGTCATGTAGTGTTTTGATGTCATTGGAATTGATTTGAGAATGTGAAATGGAAAGAGTGCAAAGTGGTGTTTGTGTTGTGATTTGTGTGACATGTTATGGAACCATGTCAATATGATTTGAATTTGATTGATTTGGTGTTTCCAATGCATGTTGATTTGTGGTGAAAATGATGTCATGTAGTGTTTTGATGTCATTAGAATTGATTTGAGAATGTGAAATGGAAAGAATGCAAAGTGGTGTTTGTGTTGTGATTTGTGTGACATGTTATGGAACCATGTCAATATGATTTGAATTTGATTGATTTGGTGTTTCCAATGGATTCCTTGTGAAAATTTGTGTGGGAATGATGTTTGGTATGAAAATGGGACCATTGGAAGCCAAAGTGTGAAAACTGAAATGCTGTCCATTGGAAGTCTGTTTTGGGCAGTCTGGTTGTGTGAACATTTTTACTGGGCAAATGATGTCAGAAAATTATAAAACTTTCCAGTCTTAAATTTCACATCCCAAGCTTTAAAATGAACATATAATTTATGACATTTCGTTTTGGGAACTGGGAGATATGACTGTCCAAAGTTTGGGATTGAAACTGAACACTGTTTTGGGGTAGTAGTGGATTTTGGGGAATTCTGTATTTTTGTGGTGATTTCCAGTAATGGCCCATATTTTTCCTATGAAGAGGACTTGAATATATTTCATTTGGATTTGGAATCACCTCATTTTGATTTTTTTAGAATTAGTTATGATTTTTGGAAATTCAGCCAAGAAACAGGATTTTCTTGGCCGCGGCTAGTGAATTCTTGGCCCGCAGCCCAAATGTTTCTGAGCTGTTTTTGGCCGCGGCCAACCCCCAAAAATCAGTATTTTGGAACTTATGAAAGGTGATTCTTGGTATAGTTTCTCCCATCCCTTTAGGCATGTATTTGGGCTTTGAGTAGCCACCTAAAGGTCATGAATGGTAACCAATTTTAAGTGATATGAAAGTAAGGTTTTGGAATAGAGAATAACCCTATGTCCTTGCTTGGGTTATAGGGTTGATATTCACCCTGATCGTGGTTCAGTATTAGCCCTGATCGTGAGTAGTCAGTGCTGGAGCATACGTGGAAAGAAAAAGGGTAGGGAACATATCTCTTCTGCATGTATTTGATATTTGTGTTAGTGTGTTGGTGCATGTCTTTGCTTTGCATGATTATGTGTAATTTGAAGCTATGTTTCGATTTATACTATGGTCATCAGTATGTTGTTTGACGCATTGAGCTTACAAATTGTCATTGTGTGTGAGCATGAGTTATGCAAGCATGTCATGCATTAAACATCTATCTTGCATGCATATTGGTAATGTTTACCTACTGAGATTCTTTCGAATCTCTCCCTCCCCTATCAACCATTTTAGACAGGGTAGGTGGATTGAGGATGGAGCAAGCAGTCAAGGGCGGCTAGGCCTCACGTTGGAGTTTGGTTTTGATAGTTGGTTATCATAATTGGGATGATTTGTATTCGTATTTGGATAAGGGTTGTATATATATTATGGAATGTATATTTGAATATATGTTTGGATGAGAATATTTGATTATGTATTTGGAATGAGCATTTGGGTATTTGTATATGTATTTGAGGAGAATTGTGTAATCCCCATTTGAAGAATTGTAATGGGCAATTGTGCCCTGTGTATCTTTAGTGAAGGTAAGAATCTTGGGATTACCAGGATGATTATTATGTTATGCACTCTGATATTGGTATAAATGTGATTTATCTTCGCATAGTCATTGTATTCAAAATTTGAATATGAGACCAGGTTAATTATATTTCGAAAGGTATTTGTGAAAACCCTATCATGAAGATGGGATTTTGAAATAGTTTTGTTTCTTATTGGTCTCTATTTCACTTTAAATCACATATTTCGGATATAATTACGGCAGGGGGTTACAACTATGATTTTTTTTCCTTTTAATATTTCTTAATGCCAATTATTGGAGGTACCTCATGGTTGTTCAAGTGAAAATTGCTGAAGCTAGATTTGTGCAAGTTGGACATCTTCTTGGTTTCATACCTCCAATGTTTACGCACTTGCTTAAATAATTAGTACATTCATTTTATATTTATTGCTTTTTTATCAGTTTAAAATAAGTGGACCATTCATTTCAGAGACCTAATTATTATATAAGATGTAGAAATAAACTCATGATCCTGATCTGGGCAAATACCTGGGGGTCCCTCTGCATCATGAGAGAGTCACGAAAGGAAGCTACCAGGCTGTAGTGGATAAGGTTCGCAAACGGCTCTCAAGTTGGAAGATCCATACTCTATCCCTCGCTGGAAGATCAACACTGGTGTCATCGGTTACGTCTACTATTCCTGGGTATACCATGCAAACTGCTTTATTACCAAGTAGTGTTTATGATGAAGTTGAGAGACATAATCGGGGTTTCCTCTGGGGTTCTACGAGGGAAAAATGAAAAATTCATTCAGTGAACTGGGAGACAGTTTGTAAGACCAAGAAAAATGGGGGTCTTGGGTTGAAACATCTTAGAAGCCAGAACCAAGCTTATATGGTGAAGTTAGGATGGAATCTAATGAAGCGTAAGGATGATTTATGGGGTGAGAGTTTTACGAAGTAAGTACCAATATGGTGATGATTTGGTGCCAGCCATCAATGCCGCTAGATTAGGATCCAATACTTGGTCGGGCATCAAGAAAGCATGGGGGTTAGTGATTGAAGGAATGATCTTTGATCCTTCTAAGCAAACGATTGGATGGAGATATGACCGGCATGGCGAGTTGAGTGTCAAAACGGCCTATCAAGCAATCGAAAAAGAGGCAAATATGAGCAACACAGTGTGGCAACATCTTTCGAAGCTTCACATACTAACTTGGTGCAAGACTTTCATGTGTGTAACCCTCCCTCCATAACAAACTACTCACTAACGAAGAGAGATTTCGACAAGGGATGAGTACTCATAGAGGATGTTCATGGTGTGGAACTGAGTCAGAGAGCATTCTTCATGTTCTTCGAGAGTGCCCAGAAACAAGGAAGCTATGGATAGATGTGGTGGATCCAATGCATGTATACCAATTTATGCACATGAATAAAGAGACTTGGTTAAAGTTCAACATGCATCGTGCAAGGGATACAGCGAGAGAGGGGTGGAGAGAGCTATTCTCCACTTTATGCTGGCTCATATGGCAACGGCGAAATAAGATAATTTTTGAGAATGTGGCCATGAGTAACGATAGCATTATAGCTAAGGCACGATGCATCCTGGACACGATGACACAAGCACGAAGCCGCCTAAAAGGAGTGAACCTTAATGGCCAACCTGTCCAGGCGAGGTTGGGTAATTGGGAGCGCCCAGAGGTAGGATGGATGAAGGTCAATGTTGATGGAGCTTGTTCAGAAGGAAGAAATACTATGCTTGCGGAGGGGTTATTCGGGATGACCAAGGTAGCTTTCAGAAGGGATTTATGTATCATGATCCTACTCCTACATATAGCTTTTGGGCAGAATTATGGGCCACTCTTCTCGGGCTAAAGATGTGCTGGGATCATGGTGTACGCCAGCTGATCCTCGAAACTGATTCGATGGAGGTAACCACTTTTCTGATGAGTCCTCACACTGATGCTCACCCGAATGCAACTCTGCTGGATGAAGTAAAGGCGATGCTGGATTGGGATTGGGCGGTGACTATTCGCCATATCCCCAGGACAACAAATATGGCAGCGGACTATGTTGCTAAACAGGCTCTGAATATAGTGTCCGGCTATCAACCGTTCTTGTCTCCGTTCGGGAATTTAATGGATGTCATAACTAGAGACAACACATCTCGTTCAGGCATAAATAATGGGCTAGTTTGAGGGTGTCCCTTCCTCTTATGTATAAAAAAAACAAAGAAATAAACTCATGATGCTAAGGTCACAATTATTAGTCTAGAAATATGGTAAAAAGTGAGACTGAATTAAGCTTTTAAATGATTTTATCTTTTCAAGAGAATTATGATTCCTTGAAAATCTATTCCATCAAAAAATGTTTTCTCAAGGTTGCTAAAAAGCTTTGCATTCATTTTATATATTTGAAAATTATGTAATGATTAATCATATCCGAAAAGTAAAAACCTCCCCGGTAAAGTTGTTGAAAAGAATTGAAATAAAATATTCTAATCTCCTTTATATTCTGTCTTAATAATTGAGTGTGACAAGCTCTTCATCTCTCCCCTATGCACAAAAAACATCACTCTTCAAGAACTTCTATAATGCCACAACCATTCAAACAATCCCCTACAATGTCTCCTCACCTTTCTTTGCTCTTTGATCTTTTTCTCATAGCAACTAGCCAGCATCAACATTGGACTTATTAGCTACTATTCCATTAGTGTCCATGATAGGGAGAACATCATCTAAAAATAGATAATTAAATACAATAGCAGTGATGTCAAATAGACATCTCCAGTGCCTCCGCTTTTGGTTATGGCAGTGAAGGAGAAGGAATATGTTTTTAGACTCCAACACCTCTATACAAAACATTTGAGACAAAATATGTTGGATGGCAATAATGAATATATTAGATTGTGGTATTGGGCATTTGTTTGATGCTTCCTAATGATGTTTTAACCATACTAGGATATTTTAGGTGTGAAATAATTGTAGGTATGGACATATGTACATACATGTATGTTAGTGTAGGTCCTTCCTGTGTCTTTAATTATATTTTAGATTTACCCAAGTGCCTATGTCCCTTTTTCTATATGTCTCAACACCCCTATTTCTAATTACATTTACTGTTTATTTAAAATATGCAAAGCTTTTCAGTCAACCACCTGGAACTAATTTAAAATCGTAAAGTTGGGATTAAGTGCAAGTAGTGCCTATTGTTCAACCCTTCTAATGTGAGTAAAAGGGGGAAAATAGAATAAAGCCTTTTAATATAGTTTTATATTTATCACTGTTACCATTGCTTTTATCTAATAGAATGAATAATGTGAGTTTAAGAGTGTTGTTTCTGCCTACTTGGTAGTCATAGATATATGGGAAAAGTCCTAAAAAAACCTTTAAAATATATAAAAGATATATTAGGCACTCCAATATCCCAAAGCTCATGTCAGACCATAGTGGGATGGGATTAGCAAATGCTGTTAAATTACTTCACTGCCCCTGCTCTCTCTTGCAGCTGATCAGACTTTCTATCTCATCGTCTTTGGCCATTTCTCTCACCCTCTCTCCAATCTTCTTCTGTCTCTAAAACCCATGGCTTGTTAGTTAGAGTAAGTTGCATGTACTCTACAAATCATGGGTTCCCAAATGTCAACAACATTTTATCCATGTTGATTACTTGGTGCCTAAATGTCAACAACATTATAATTTTTTAAGCTACCCCTGTAATACACCATTAACAACTTACGTATAGGAAATGACCATTTAAGAATTGCAAATTAACAACTTTAGTATCTATATTGACTATTTGGGCAATGTGATCAGTAGCTTTGTAGTTGTTAATGGTCAAGTTCGCTACTCTGCTACTTTCAACTATCTTTGGGTTTGTGTTCGTATAGACACATGCATGGCGTTAGTTAAAAATGTCCATATCATGATGGATAATGGGAGATTTGTATGGGATGAGTGCAAATACAAATGAATATTTAGCACTGTACAAAAAAGGGACCGGACCGGCCGGTTTGACCGGTTGAACCGGGAACCGGCCAATGATCCGGTATGGTTTGATGGCTAAACCGGGGAACCGGTCAGAAACCGGTAGTTCAACCGGTTTGACTGGTTTCATTTTTTTTATTTTGCTTTTTCTAGGGGAAAATTGAAAGTTGAAGACCAAAATGAAGAGAAAAATAGGTAAAAAAAGAAAAAATCTAAAAAAATAAAGAAGATAATGAAAAAAATTATTTAGAAAGATATAATAATTATAAAAAATGAGATATCATTGCATAAGTATAGGCATTATAACTCATACTAATATATTTTAAGTTTTTTTTTTCTAAAATTCTTCATTTTTATCTATAGAAGTTTAAAAATATATTAATATATATTGCCACTAATAAATTATAATATTTTAATATGACCGGTTCAACTACCGGTTAGACCCTGGTTGACCCATTAACCTTTGAACCTTGCTGTGACCGATTCATTCCCCGGTCCGGTTTTTCGTTCCTTGATATTTAGAAGCTGCCCTTTTTTTTCCATCTGATTTGTCATACATTTCAGGAATGTCTGAGAACAACTGCAAAAGTTTATAGTAACAATATTATGTCAGCCAGGACTTTCAAGCAATCACTACTACAACAACGCTTATAACGTCCAAAAATAAGGGAACGTCTATGCCGGGGTCGTAGTAAAGTCAGGATACAACATCCATTGAAATGGGACGCTGTAAGTGACTTTAGGCGTCCCTTTTGAAAAAGAGACGCCTAAAGTAGGTTAGGATATAGGTCCATTAAAATGGGACGCCGTAAGTGACTTTAGGCGTCCCTTTTGAAAAAGAGACGTCTAAAGTAGGACTTTAGACGTCCCTCTTCCAAAAAAGGAACGCATCCCTTTTCTTTGTGGACGTTGAAAGGTGTTTTTTTTAAAAAAAATGTTTTCTTATTTTTCACTGCCTAGCAAATAAGCAGTTTAGAAACAGGATAGAATTAATTACAAAACCACAACGTCCTTACAATGTACATCCTACATAAATAAACCACCACTAGCTAATAAACAACCATCACCATACACTACAAAAAAACACCCGATTTTTGAAAGAATTTCCGACGGAACCGTTTGCGTGGCAAATTCTGACGGAATTTTTCGTGGCCAATTTAGCCACGGAATTTGCGGCGGAATTTTTTCTGTGGCAAATTCCGATTGAAATTTCAGTCAGAATTTGTCTTCGAAAATTTTCCAACAGAATTTTTTCGATGGAAAATTCTGATGGAATTTCTGACAAAAATTTCAGTCTGAAATTCTGTCGAAAAAATTAAAATTTATTAATTTTTTAAAAAAATAATATTTATAAAATTAAAATATTAATTATTAAATAATTATATTTAACCTTAATTATTAAAATTATATTATTATTTATTAATATATATGTTATTAATATTATATTTATAATTTTATATTAAAAATAATATTTATAATATTAAATTATTATTTATTAAGTAATTTTAATTAAAAAATTATTTAATTTAAATATAAAAAAAAATTATTTTTATTAAATTTTTAATTATTTTTAATAATATTATATTTAATTAATAATTAATTATATGTATATAATTAATTAATTATATGTATGTGTGTATGTTTATATATATATGATAATATTATATATATAATAATATGTAATAATATGACAAAGGTTCAATTTGGCGCAATTAGCAAAGACTCGCGCGTGAAGGCGTCGGCAGCCCGAGGTCACCAGTTCAAACTAGAGGAGAGGCACTTGGAGAAATTATAAGGTACCGACACGTGGCAACAGGAGAAAGAGACACGTGACAGCCAGGGGAGAGGGACATGTGGCTCTCGAGGAGCAAACACGTGACATTTGTAAATTAAAAAAAAAATTGAATTTTTTTTAAAAAATAATTTTCAAATTTTTTTTTAAAAAAAATCTGATGGAATTGAAATTCCGTCGTAAATTTCCGACGAAATTAATTTGTTTGAAACGCACCTATTAGCGACGGAACGAATTCCGTCGAAATGCGGTCCATCGGAAATTCCGTCAGAAAAGCTGATTCCATCACAAATTCTGTCGGAAATTTAGTGTTTTTTTGTGGTGACAAATAAACCACGTACAGAAACCTCATTGCCCAGCAAATAAACCACCACTAGCTAATTAAGGAAACATCCTACAGAAACAATAAGGAAACATCCAGCACTAGCTAATTAAAGTGTTAATTCCTACTAGCTAATACTATGTACAATAACCACCACAAAGTGTCAAGAAGTTGTCTACTACACAACTAATAACTAAAATAAAGTAAACTTTACTGACCTATGTGTTGAAGAAGATGTCCAGCCAAAAGATCTCTAATCAAATTAATGTCTTCATACAAGTAGGCAACTTTATCATAAAAAATCTACAAATTAGAAAACAAGCTTAGCTAAAATCAATCAAGTGAATGAATTAATTTACAATTTAATTACAACACCAAAAATATTATCATTTGAGAATGAAGAAGCGAATACCTATTGGAAATTGGCTGTAATTCCTCTCTGAATGATGTTATACATATAAAGTAACATAGTACCCATATTCAATGCTGCCTGGTTGTCGAGGGCACTATAAATCAAAAGCAATAAAGGCATATCTAAAATGACTGTTAATGAAAGAACTTAAATTGAAACTACTTACTTTCGGATAAAACCACTTCGGATCTCTAATAACTTTATCCTCGCATGACCCACCAAGTATTCTATATGTCTGGGTCACACTATTATTAAAATAAAAATCAACAGAAATTACAACAATTCATTTAAGTTGAGAATCAATGAAATACAAACAAAATAACTTACGTGTTGAAGACGGATTTTGTTTCTTTGTCTGGCTTTTTACCCAAGGAATCAAACCAATAGAAGGTGTTGAGGCGAGGACAAACACACAAGCCCCAATGGTAACTATAACAACATATACATATTAAAATGAAGTTAGATGACAAGGCAATTATTTATGAAACATCTTCAATAGACAAAATTAAATTAAAATACGTACCCTTGAACAATTGGTGCTATATAACAATAAAATTTGGTCTATCCCATTGCGTAGCCCACATAGCTCATCCTTACTTCCAAAGTATTAGCATCCCTTATTGCATTTACAGGACATAAGAATCCATATAAATCATGTCTTTCAATGTCAATGCATTAGTGGTGGAAGTAGCTATAATTGAATTAAAATGATAAATGAATTATTGAATGCATGAAACTAAAAAACCACTGCATTAATTGAAGGGAAAAAATGAAAAAAAAGAACTTACCGGATTGCAAATTTAATCCATCCTACATCTATCTCCTCCAACTTAATGAACACCTTGAGATCTTTCCTGTCAATCGTAAAGGGATACTCCAATGTAGGCCTACAATCCCTAGAGGCATGTGCAAGTCAATCTAGCGAATGCCTTTGTAGAGCTGTTGCAATGTGCCAAGAAGGGTCATTTTCCCGTATCTTGTTCATCCTACTATAACATAAAAAAAATTATTAGTAGGATGCCAACATATCTCAAGTAATAATAAGGTAGTTCCTAGCATTGCAGGTGTTGCCGCTGTGTCAATAAGATTTTAAGGCCAAAGGATGAAAGATCATATCGCCTGACCTAGTGTGGCAACCTCTTCATCAGGAACAGGGATGACTGCACCTTCTTCCCCCCTCTCGAACACATGTCACAGTCACCCTACGTAAATGCTATGGAATTTTCTTATAATGGTGAGTGGTAGCATATGTATGAATGAGAGCATCAGCAACAAGATGTAGTAGTGGGTATCCAAATAAAGGATGGAATGTTCTCTTGGCCCTAGAGTAGGAGAAGGGTCACTAAGTGGTTCCTCCAGTGGGTTATAACTTCCTTTGATCCTGGGGAAGGCCGGGGATTCCTGGGTTTTACACTCGTCACTTGCCATCTTCGATTCAAACATATATTTCATTTCAACTCATAGCTCTGACAACAGCTCTTCTTGAAGTTTGCATGAAGTTTGGCCTCGAGCTCATGTTCAACTTCCTTGTGAATCTTGGCCACAAGCTCCCTACTGGGTTCAGCTTGAGATGAATAATGTGAGGCTCATCCATTGCAGGTATTACTGCTGTGTCAATAAGTTTTTAAGGCCAAAGGATGAAAGATCATATCACCTGACCTAGCATGGCAACCTCTTCATCAGGAACAGGGACGGCTGCACCTTCTTCCCCCCTCTCGAACACATGTCATAGTCACCGTACGTAAATGCTATGGAATTTGCTTATGATAGTGAGTGGTAGCATCTATATGAATGAGAGCATCAGCAATAGGATATAGCAGTGGGGCATCCAAATAGAGGATGGAATGTTCTCTTGGCCCTGGGGTGGGAGAAGGGTCACCAAGTGGTTCCTCCAGCGGGTTATAAGTTCCTTTGATGATGGGGAAGGCCAGGGATTCCTGGGTTTTACGCTCGTCACTTGCCATCTTCGATTCAAACATATATTTCATTTTAAACTCATAGTTCTAGCAACAGCTCTTCTTGAAGTTTGGCCTCGAGCTCGTGTTCAACTTCCTCGTGAATCTTGGCCACAAGCTCCCCACTGGGTTTAGCTTGTGATGAATAATGTGAGGCTCTTCCAAAATACTTCATGACACTAACTCCCCTTGGCTCCTCTCAAACACGACCGGGGTAACCTGCCTTCCTAATCGCCACTGACAAGATGTCCATCTGTCCACTTGGAGTGAATGAACCTTGGCTACTCTAATCTTCATATTCATCCTGTAGCATACAATTTATCGTAAATGAAAATTAAACACTCCCAATATGAAAAAATTTTAAAATTAAAAACTTATACTTTAACTACTTACAATCCTCGCTGCAACCTCAGCAACAGCCAGATTTACGTACTTCCCACCCTTAATCCTCCCTGCTTTCCATTTTTTGTGACACATGGGAGGAGCCAGGGCCTGGACAACAATGCTAGGATCTAATTTGGCTACTTCCTTTATTTTCTCCAACTCTTCTTCCATCATGCTCTGCTCAAGCTTTTGATAACCACCATGAGACATGCAATGTTGATACTTATTTTCTACTTGCTTCTATGCATTTGCTACACTTACTTCCTATGAAAGGAAAACAATGAAAATCAAATTAATGATGTCAAGTATATTCAAATAAAAAGTTCTATACTATAATGAAAGAAAATTTACCAAAAAATGAGGATCTTGTCGTGATGCCACAAACAACCTCCAGTCCTCTGGAGACAAACACAAATACTCTTTACATGGATCCTGACCCCTCTGTGCCCCTCAAATGTACCTTCATGTAAGCTTGTTCTTGAAATCTTTCCACCGTAGATGAACCTCCCCCATCCAGTGCTTGTACATCTCCCTAATGTCTAGGACATCATATGTTTACTGCAAGGTAAAACATAAGATAATTATATTTGAAGCAATTGGAATAAAGCTACAAATGCATTTGTACCGAAACTTACATGCCAAACGTTGTTAATCATGTCTTTTGTTTTTGGGGGAACCAACTTCCAATTGTCATAGATAATGCAAAGTTTGCTTCAACCCAAATAGCCTAATTAGCTAATGAAATAGTCTTTCTCATGACCAACTGGATTCATATTGGCATCGAAGTCCACATGCAGCCTCTCTTGTTGATGTTGATTACGTGTAACCAATGCTCCCATCTTTGTGCTGCCTCTAACCCTTCTCGCAACGGGTTGTCCCCTGCCATTTCATCATCCATATCATTGTGTGAGTCACTAGAATTGTCTATATTCCTGTTAACAAAAAAATCATTGTCAGATAGGTAAATAAATTACAATTAAATGAATAAACTAACCAGGATTAAAACAAAAGGGACACATTACAATTTTTTAAGTTAAGGTTTTACTTTATATTGTTTCTTATATTCCTTCACCATGATCATTTCTTACGGCATATTCGTCATCATCTACGAATTCTACTTCACTTGTTCTAGGTGGATTTGTTGTGAAAGGTGGTGTGTCGTCAAAGTTGAAGGTTGAATCACCATCTTTTATTTTTTTTACTTTGAATTACAATGGACATTTTTTTATTTGCAGGATTTGTGACATAAAACACTTGTTTCGTTTGGCTTATTAGAATGAAGGGCTTATCTCTATAACCAACTCTTCTAAGATCAATTGAGACAAATCCAAATTGTTGATCTGTCATCACAACATTATTACTAATCCACTTACATTTGAACAAAGCAACTTTGAACTTGTTGTAGGTAATCTCCCATATTTCTTATATAACTCCATAATAGGCCAGGATACTAATATGGGGTTTTTGTCTTTTGAACTGGAAAAGAGCATGGCTTCAGCTTCTATCATCACCCCACTATTTTATATGGTACTTCTGTCATCTTGGTTTTTTGTGTGAAAAGAATACCTATTTATATCATAATTGGTCCAAGTAATGACCTGAAACGAAGGCCCCCAAGCTGGCCAAAAGCGTATATGGTATATACAAAAGTGTACTAACAAGGCTATCACAAACATTTTTCTCTACATGATCACATCAATACTGTGTCTCACATCAAGACTACGCCAATATAGAAAATCAAAGAAAATTGATCTCTTCTTCCATATGTTCTTCTCACCCGTAATTCTCTAATTCTTACTGAAGGTGACATTGTTAAGTTCCACAAAACTATAAACTTCCTCTCCAGTTAATGCCTTTGGAGCCATTCCATACTTCGGGAAGCCGTCAAAACACTTTCTTAACCTACGATATGGGTGGAACCGATGAAGAAACCTCCTGTGACCAAGGTAAACCATTTTTCTTCTATGCTTAAGTTGATGGAAGTGTGTGTCTGCTTCACAGATCGGACATTCTTTATGCCCCCTCACACTGTTCTCTAACAAGTTTCCGTACGCAGGGAAATCGTTTATCTTGGTGAAAATCATTACACGTAGCTTGAATGACTCTTTCTTATATGCATCAAACACATTTACAACTTCCTCCCACAACTTCTTCAAGTCCTCAATGAAAGGCGTCAAGTAGACATCGATATCGTTCCCTAGATGTTTTGGTCCAGAAATCATGATAGAAAGCATCACTTACTTGTGTTTCATATATAGCCAAGGAGGCAAATTGTATATTATAAGGAGAACCAGCCAGACACTATGTGTGCTAGTAAGAGTTCCATACATATTTATGTCATCTATATAAAGCTCAAGCTAAAGGTTTCTTGGCTCGCTGCCAAATTAAGGAAACATTTCATCTATTTTCTTCCATTGTGGAGAGTCGGCCGGGTGCTGAAGATTTTTCCGTCAGATATTCTCTCATCAGAATGCTATCTCAACTTCTTCGCTTTTGTTTCACTCGCAAACAAACGCCTAAACCGCAATATTATTGGAAGATACCACAACACCTTTAAAGGTTGCCTTTTAGTTGTCCCATCGCTACAACCACCATCTTTCTTCACTTTGTATCATGAAGTTTTACACTTAGGACACTCACTCCCATTGTAGACAGGATTTTCTTGACATCATACATACAATTTGGAAGTATATTATCATCTGGAAATATATCACACAATAATTCAAGCAGTAATGTGAAACTACTATCGATCCACCCACAAGTTGCCTTTAAGTTAACCAAATGCAATGCTCTTGTTAGCCGTGTGTACTTACTCCCAGGGTACAACGGTATCTCTGCATCACTCCGCAGGCTGTCATATTCATGCGATTGTGCAAAGGTTTTACCTGAACATTGTGAATCATTTTCTCCATTCTATCTTCATCTATGACACCCATAACTTTCTTCTTATGCGACGGACAATCAATTACTTCCTCACCATGCCATATCCACCTTATGTATCGAAGATTTATTCCATCACAAAGTAGGTGATCCCTTATAACATTAACATCTCATCGACTCCCATTTAAACAATTTACACAAGGAAAAAAATACATCCCATTTTTTGTTGGAACATTCCTTTTAGCAAATTCAATAAACTCTTCCACCCCATTCTCATATTTTTCACTAGTTCTCAAATCATTCATCCAACTATGATCCATTTTATTACCACCTAAGCCATTCCCAATAACACTTAAGTATAGAATAATAGTCAATGATGGGATTGCCTTTTTTCACTTTTTTCAAAAAAAAAAAATCAGCAGCATTTCCCCTTAAAAGTAAGACATCCCAAAATTTCAATAACAAACCATTTCAATTTAATTCAAACAAAACAAACTAAATGAAGCAATTTAGGACAATATCAGCAATTCAATCTAACAATTTTGCATGTAACATTATTAATTAGGATATTGGCATATGGACAACTGTACATATCTAGAGGTGAGGGAATTTTTTAAGATTAATAAATTTTACGTGTATATATATATATATTTAAATGTATAGGATCATTTTCTCTTTGAACATATATTAGTCTGAATATAATGAATAATAAATGTTAGGCAACGTAGTTAATTTGTTATATATTTTTTATTTTCAATTTGTACTAACGGGTATTTGGAAGGGATGGGAATATACCGGAAAGGAATGAAACAATTTAGCAAGAAAAAAGCTAAAATAGTTGGAGTTGGAGGAGCCATATTTATTTTTATGAAATTCATATGAAATTTTTATGATTTTTTAGTTTTTATATATTTATGTGTGTGTGTGTGTGAGTATACATTAAATTTTAAAGAAATTGTATATAAACATTATTATTTTCGGATCATATACTAAAATTTTGTCTAATTTCTTATGCATAATAATCAAACCTCAGCACACAAATAATTATTCAAATTTTAAAGATTTCAATTAATTTATTGGTATGATGAATTGATTGGGTGTTATGTATTGTGATTGGTATGATGAATTTGGTTGGTAACTTGGTATCAAATTTTAAAGATTTCAATTAATTTATTCATTTCTGAGTAAAAACAAAAACGTAAAATTAGTTCATTTGACTTCATATATACGTATGTAAAGTTCCAATAAAGCCAAACAAAAATTCCAAACAAACATATATACGTGTGTAAAGTTTCAATAAAGCCAAACAAAAGTTTCAAACAAACATATACATGTGTAAAGTTCCAATAAAGCCAAACAAAAGTTCCAAACAAACTCATTGAGAAAGCTAGTTTAATTCATAAGGTTGTCCTATAGTAAGACGAGGTATTATATTCGGCAAAAAAGAAAAAGACAAGGCATTGTTATATTGAAAATAAAAAATAACCAACCTAGAATGAGGGAGAGGGCTGACGGTGTTGGTGAGGATGGAAGGAGGATAGTATGAGGAAGACGGTGAGGATGGAAGGAGGACGACGGTGGAGGAGAGTGAAACAGTGGAGGGATGGAGGTATGACAATGGAAGGAGGAGATGGTGGAGGAAAGAAACAAGACAGTGGAGGTATCTATGTTGACAATGGAAGAAGGAGGAGAAAAGACGATGGTGAGTGAAGTTGAAGAAGGAAGTGACGGTGATAAGTGGTTGAGTTGAATAAAGGAGGAAGAGAGGGATGGGCATGTCAGACAAGTGTCTGACATGTATAGAGGTGTCCCAAATTTAAATTTGGGTTTCTTAAAGAGTCCCTTTAGGATTCCCAAAAAAGGAAGAGACGCCTCAAGGCCTCAAATTTTTCTTCAAAATAACAAATATACCACCGTGTTTTTTTTCTTTTCTTTTTCTAAAAACGGACGTCTTGTGGGGAAGTAAAATCTATTCCATATAGTAGTGAATTCAGAAAATGATATGTGTGCACTTTTAAGCGTCCGCATTTCTGGCTCATCAAAGTGATGAGAAAAAATTTTCTCATCATCAAAACGGCGTAATTTTGTTTAAGGGTGAGATCTGAACCGTTGATATAAAAATAATCAGGGCCGTCTGTGACCTATCTAATATGTTAAAATATTTTTTAAGTCTCTCTTCTCATCCTAAAATAATTTTTACTATGCTTAACCCCTTAAAATATTTTTTTAGTTGTACCCAATGTGTTAGCAGACTGACTGCAATTTTACTCTTAATGTATTTTTTCAGCTCTAAAAAGTTCTTTTAACATTTTAAAATATTTTTTCAGTTCTACCTAGTGATTTAGGATATTGACTATAATTTTACCGTTAATGTATTTTTCTTAGTAGTAACGAGCACTCAAAACTTAGGAGACTGATTTATTAATTTCCACCTACTCTAAAATTTTTTTTAGTAGCATATAATATTTTAAAATATTTTTGGATCCGAAAAAATACATTAAGAGTAAAATTACAGTCAGTCTGCTAACACACCGGGTACAACTGAAAAAAATTTTTAAGGAGTTAAAGGTAATAAAAATTATTTTAGGATGAGAGGAGAGACTTAAAAAATATTTTAAGATACTAGATATATCACAGACGGCTCTGATTATTTTTATATCAACGACTCAGATCTCTCCCTTAGACAAAACTATGTCGTTTTGATGATGAGAAATTTTTTTCTCATCAGTGTGATGAGCCGGAAATGCGGACCCGCACTTTTAATGCACGTGTAGACAAGCACTATTGGCAAGATTAGATCTGTCACTATCAAATAGGTGGAACCTCACGTATATGCTTTTTCAGTCTACATAAGAGTTTTTACCATGGAACTAAAAATGGGATCGGGCAATGAACCAGTCACGGAACAGGTTTAAAGGTTAATGGGTCAACCGGGGTATAACCGGTGGTCGAACCGGTCATATTAAAATATTACAATTTATTCATAACAATATATATATATATATATATTAATATATTTTTAAACTTCTATAGATAAAATTAATTGATTATGTTAGATTTGATTACTTGAATCATATCAAATTAATTGACTAAAATATTATATATTACATGTATATAATATATATATATATATATATTACATGTATATAATATATAATTTTTTTTCATTTATTATTTTTGTTTTTTAAATTTTTGTGACCTTAAAATTAAAATTTGTTCTTATAATTTATTAAAATATTATAGATTGTATATATATATATCTATATCTATTGTTTTCTTTCTTTTTCAGCCTCTTTGTTGAACGAGATATCTCATTTTCAAAAAAAAATAGCAAACCGGTTGAACCAGTAACCCACCGGTTTTGTACCGATTCAACCGATTTCCACCGGTTCAACTCTCCCCCCCTCTCAAGCAATGAACCAAACCAGACTGGAGACCGGTTCACCGGTTTTCTGGTCGGACCGACTAATCCAATCCAATTTTTTATTCCATGATTTTTACAAAGTCTTGGAGACCAATTCATAAGACATTCTCCTTAGGGACCACAAGAATGATGACTTTATCCAGTATTCCTCTAACAAGGAATCAGATGTTGAAATGCGTGACAATCAAAATTTCTGACATGACCTATGGGCGAATCCCTAACAGCCTCTTCATCAAGGTGAGTTTTTTTTTTTTTTTTTAGGTACAATCATCAAGGTGAGTTATATAATCTTGTTGATTCTTCTCAGCATGCTAGTCCCAATAGGAGACCAAGTAATGTTGGGCCTAATGTCACGCTGAGTGAAAATAGGCCTGCCCAGCTTTCTTCTCCAAAGGCCCATTCCGGTTCATCTGACTTGGTCTAGCCCCCTATATTTACCCACCTTCAAAATAGTCTAAGCCCATCATTAGATCCATTTCTGGTTCAAACCTCATATGACGTGGCTTTGGTAGGACTTTACTCTCCGATCTACCATAACACGTCTCTAAGCTCAGAATATTCTATCTTAGCCGCTACCACAATCACCTCCTACTCGTCTAATTCTTCACCTCGCCTCCTTTAGGGCCTGTTTGGTTGAAGGAGGAGAGGGGATGGGAGGGGATGAAAAATGACCCCCTCCCCTTGTTTGGTATGAAAAATAGGAGGAGAGGGGCCCAAAAAAGGGGTTCCAAATCCCTCCCACTCCCTCAAATTGATTCCCTCCAATTTGGGGGTTTTGAAGGGAGCCCAAAATTTGTGACTATTTTGCCCCATAGTCTTTTCATATTTTCAATTATATCCTATGAATCTTCAATAAAAATATAACTTCTTCTTCCTCACTAGCGGAAATATACATACTCAGATTTTCCTGGTGATAGGTGATTTATCTGCTGCAGAAAAAAAAAAATTTCTCTTGGGCTAGTATGTTGTTTTTTAGTGTTTATTCTTGTTTAGTGCATGCTTCTCTAGTACAGGGTAGAGACACATGCTCATTTTTTTCATTGCCATTTTGCACCTAATTAAACATTGCCACTTAGAAACAGTTTTTTTAAGTTTTTCTACCATTTTTTTTTCAAGTCCTTTACATTTTTTTTTTTCAATAGAAGGAATTTTCCATTTAATTTGACATGATAATTGCTGAAATATTCATATAACGAGAAATTAAGTTGGGGGAAATTGAAAACTATTTCCATTTTATATCTTCATCATTTTTTTTATAAATTATATAATTTATATTGATGTGTAAATTAATTTAAATCATTTATATAAGGAAAAATATATAAACTAATGTCTAAGGATAAAATGGTAAATTAGATATTACCTCCCTTCCCCTCCCCCCTTAAACCAAACAAAGGATTATTAAAAAACCTTTCTCTTCCTCTCCCTCCAACCAAACCAAACAAGGTGATCCTCCATCCTCCCCTTCCATCCCCTCCCATTCCATCCCCTGCCTTTAAACCAAACAGGCATCCGCATTTTCTCCTTGTCAAAATTTGGATTCTAGTAATAAACTCATAAGAATAGATCATGGTTCAGAGGAATGGTTCAAGGACCTGGTCTCCTTCCTCAACACATGTATTAAGGTCTTGGGCAAAGTCCTGGTTAATCTGGGAGAAGTTTTTCCTTTTCATCTGAAGACTCCTCTGAATTTCTGGGCAAAGTTGACTGGCATAAAATTAACCATGAGATCACTCCGCCAACTCCTCTCAAAAACTGGTGGCTCATCTAGCTACAATCAATGGTTGATCTCCAGAAGGGTGCGGTATCATGTTTCATCTCTCTTGTTCTGGCATGGTTTGGCAGTTAATTCCTAAGAGTGACAATGAATTCTTCTGAGCCTTTTATAACCATGTAGCCTTCTTCTACTCCATCTCGGCAAATGGTCCTCTTGCTTTAGCAAAATCTGCTTCGATTCGAAGTGGTAAATGGCTCATCTATTTTTCACTGAAGGTCCCGTCTTCCCCTATGCCTCTGCAAAACCAAGTGCAATGAATATCAGGGGCTGGTTATACATTATCAAGTTTCAACCACTCCTCAGTCCTTTCCTTGGAAGAGCAAAATTCGGTTGAAGAAATTAGGAAGTCGAGTAACATTCTCAAGCCAACTCCTATTCTGAGACCTTTTTCGGTTCCACTGGACCTGAATGCATCTCTTTCAATGGGTAATATTAGTAATGTGCTAAAGAATTCACCTGCTAAGAAACAACAAGTTGAAGGTTGTTTGTCTATTGAATTTGTTGCCAAGAAAATGCATCTTGTTGCTGATAGGGTTTGGCAAGCTGCCACAAAGCTTCCCAAGAAGCCATGAAAGCCCTCTGTTGGAACTGCCGTGGTTTCTGAAAAACAACGGCAGTTCAATGCTGTAGGCGGGTGGTTGCTAACCACAAGCCTAATTTTCTCTTTATCTCTGAAACTAAGATCTCTGTAATGGATGCTAGTAGTACTTTAGTTTCATTAGGATTTGATAACTATGTTGGGACTAGTGCTATAAGGAAAGGAGGCGGTACTATCTTTGGATGGGGTAATCATCTTGATGTTTCTGTACTTGAAATTTCCCTATACTTTTGTCATTGTAAATTATCCAGTAATGAAATGTCCCCTTCCTGCTATATCTCCTTCATATATGGTCCCCCTCCTTTTCATTCCGGTATGTTCTGTGGCAATGGATAATGAGTATCTCCGATGGAATTGATCTCCCTTGGACATTAATAGGATATTTTAACCAAGTTATCTGTCCTTCAAACAAGTTAAGCAATTATGGTTCATCATCGGGTATGAAAGCTTTCTAGGATTGTAATTTACTCGATATCATTCAACACGGTCCAGCTTTTACATAGAGCAACAAATGTGATGGTGATGACATGGTCTTGTAACTTTTAGACATGGCTTTTTCTAATCTTACATGGATGTCTTAGCTCTAGCAGCATCAGACCATAGTCCCATTTTGCTATCCACGGAGGAAGTTTATACGAGAAATCAAAATTAAAAGGGTTTGAATCTTTCTAGTACAAATACAATGAATGTGATCTCCTAATATCTAATTGCTGGCGGAATTGTTTTTATGGCTCTCCTTCTTTCAATTACATTGTAAACTTCAGAGTACTCTTAATACTCTTTGTAACTGAAGCAAGGAACAAATTGGTAGTAAATGAAGAAGTTGTCTCTCATCTATCCTCCAAGATTCAACTATCCAGTCCAATTCCTTCTGATATGCGTCATACTGTGGATATGGCTAGGCACGAATTAGAACTTTTATATGAATGTAAACATAGTTACTGGGAGCAAAGAGCCAAAATCAAATGGAAAGTTCATGGTGGGAGAAACACAAAATATTTTCATGCTTGTTTCAATAGAAGGCATCAAAATAATCTAGTCAAATGTTAAAGAAGGCGATCACCAACCAATTAGAACTTAGACTCTGGCCCATGATCATTTCAACACAATTTATCATTCGATACCCGAGTTCTCTTAAGAAGAACTATCTCACCTACTAAGTCAAGTTCAAATCCCAACCCTCTCTCGTGAAGAAGCATCATCTATTATGAATGAAATATCCCTTCTTGAGGTTGAACATGCGGTTTTTTCTCTTCCAAAAGGCAGTTCCCCTGGCTTTGACGGATTCCATGCAGAATTCTTCCAGCAAAATTGGTCTCTAGTTCAAAATGATGTCTTTGAGATGGAATCATCCTTCTGAAACTCAGAATTGTTGCTGAAATCTTTCAACAAAACTATCATTAATCCAATTCCCAAAATTGACAAGCCTCAATCAATTAAGGATCATCGGCCAATAAGCTTGTGCAACGTAGTATATAAAATCATCTCTAAGGTATTAGCCAACAGGTTGAAATCTCCATTATAGCACCTGATCTCTCCCAACCAGAGTGCTTTTCTGAAAGGGAGACTAATTTCAAACAACATCATGCTAGCAGCTGATCTTATGAGCCAAATCCACAACTCAAGGCAAGGAAGGAAAAACTGGCAGCACTAGAAGTCAATTTCTCAAAGGCCTTTGATAATCTATCATGGGGTTTCATATTAGCATTTCTTCATCGGACAAATTTTCACCAATAATGGATTAATCTCATTCAACAATGACTTTCCACAGTGCAATAGCACCTTCTCTTCAATGGAAAACTATCTCAGCCTATCCTTCCCGACAGAGGCATTAGGCAAGGTGATCCTCTTTCCCCCTATCTTTGCATCATTGTAGCCAATGTCCTATCCTGCATTATCAACCACTTGGAAGAAGAAAATAAATGCAAGGGGGTGAAAATTTGAAGTAACTCAATTCTAGTATCTCATATATTATATGCAGATGATTCATTGTTTTTCTTTGAAGCCTCCCCTCAATGTGTTAATGTAGTGAAGAGTGCTTTAAAGACTTACTATTATTGGTCTGAACAATCAATCAACTTCAGGAAATCCAGTTTCATCTCTAGTCCAAATGTGACACATGACCTTGAATTGACCTTCTCCAGAATTCTGAATATAAATTTCTCTGGAAGATTAGGGAAATATCCGGGTACTTGGATTGACCCAAGAAGAGAAGCATCCCTTATATACAATCATGCTCTTGAGATTATTGATAGAAGAACAGAAGCCTGGAAGTCCAGACTGCTGTCTCAAGCCTCTTGAGTCCAATTAATCAAACCAGTTATATCCTCTCTTGAACTTCATATCCTGTCTTGCACATCTCTTCCAAAGTACATTTGTGAGAAAATAGACTCAAAATGTATTGATTGTTTCTGGGGCACTTTTGGAGACAGAAAGAAAATTTACTTAGTGAAGAAAGACATGCTTTTCCAACCTGTTGATGGAGGAGGTCTAGGTATTAGACGCTCTCAATCTGTCAACAAAGCTCTAGTAGCAAAGCGAATCTGGAGGGTAGTTTCTTCACCACAATCTTCACTAATAGCAAGAACTCTCAAAGCAAAATATATGAAAATGTCTTCAAGTGACATCTTTTCCATTACTTATAATTCTTCTTGGATATGGAAAGGCATAATGAATTATGCTAATGATCTCATCTCGAATAACCTTAATTGGAGCATGGGAAATGGATCCTCCATTCCATTAAACCACGCATTGTGGCGGCCCATGCAACCTAGAACAAAAGCTGACAGGCAAAATATGTTCGTTTATGACCTTTGGATGCATAACCTTTCTACTCATCCCTTTCCGGTTTGGAATCGTGAAGTGGTTTACTCACTATATGCTCCTGAGATTGCCCAAGAAATTATCAGCAATCCCATTTCTCTTGTGAACATGCCTGACCGTATCCTCTGGTCAGGTAATGCATCAGGCAAGTAGGTAAAGGATGGTTTTTGAAGATCTTTACCTTATTCTGGCATGTTTAATCCCTTCTGGAAATTTCTATGGGCCATTTCTCTGCCAGTAAAGTATCTTCTCTTCGTTTGGAAACTTATGAATAATGCAGTTCCTTCAATTGACATCCTTCAACATCATCTTCTTGACGTAACTGGTTCTTGTCAGTTTGGCTTTAATTCTGAAGAAACCTTGTTACATATTTTTCGTTCATGTCCTTTTACTAGAGCAATTTGGTTTGCAAGCACCGATTTTAGAATTGATTTCTCAGATTTCAGTACCTTTCAAAGATGGCATCAGGAGTGTCTCATTAGATTACACCAGGACAATAATGAATAGATGATCAATACGATGATCATTGTGATCAATTCCTTGTGGACATGGAGAAACCGGGTCCTTCATGATGGTAAACCGATTGAACAAAACAGAGCTGTGGAAGATATTATCTCCCATACCACCTTCAGTAAAATAGCTTTTGATGCTGAATTGAAACCCATCACTCAACCAAAACAATCGCCAGGTAGTGCTCTATCAATTTATGTTCAAGGATGGACGTTATTTCTCACAAATCTTCAAGCCCATCCCACTTTGAGACTTGGATTTGCTATCAAGGACAATCCATCCAGTCCTTCAAATGGTGCAAACTGAGAAAAGGAGATTACTTCTTGATATATATGGAAGGTCCTTCGTGCATCCCTTCTTTGGATAACAAAGGCTCCATTTTTTACATATAAAGCAGACTCGCTGGACATTTGGACAAGAAGGAACAATCTTCACTTGCAAATTCAGCCTCTTACATACCCTTCTCCATCATTATTCAGCGACTTGAATGCTTTTTTAAATTCCTTTACTCATTATAAGATAAAATCGTTCTCCTTCCAAGATCACAAGAATGATTTTTCCTTTCAGTCATGTAGAATGCTTGTTTAGTCCTTGAACATATGATGAACCTTTTTATTATATAAAGAATTGATCATTTTTTTCAAAAAAAAAAAACTGGGGAATGGAAATCCTCATGGGTTGGAGCAGATTTATGCAGTTATTTATATATTATTTCCCCCTGAAACCATCCAATCTTATATTGAAATTGATAGGTTCTGGCATTTGGGTACTATTCAATATCATATTTTCCTGATGAATGTGCTGGCATGAAATTTTTGACATCTGCTCTTACATCTTCAATACTGAAATGTTTTGGTAGGTGACATATTTTAGTTGATGAAAAGGTGAGGTATGCTCTTTGGTCCAAATGGTAGTTGACTTGTAAATTTGTCTTTCAAGACCGATATGAGAATATAGCTTATTTGAAGTATCATATAATGTTTTCATAGATTTCAATGTTTGTTGTAGCATCTTGAAGAGAAAATTCATGACGTTTAGCCTCAAGTTTTTAATTGCAAAGAATATTGCCTAATCAGTGCGGTGACTAAGTATTTTGTCTGTCCTTTCTTCATGACAACTCTCAAAAAGATTTATCCTTCTGATTAGATATATTTGACGCTCTTTCTTTTGATTTCTTGTTTGCTTGGTGGACAATATCATCTGCTGTTGGTAACATGGTTAAAAAAATATGGGAAATGTTATTATTAGTCACATGGATTACTCAATTATTATAAACTATAAATAAAGGGAAATTTTCAATTTGATAGCAAATTAATTTCCGTCAATCCTTAAAACTTTTTTAAACTTCACTGCACCTCACGGTCAAAATGAAATTAATTTTTGTGGGTGAAAAAACAATAATACTCTTCTTTATTTTTAGAAGAGCATTTACAAAACAAGTAAAGAGATTTACGAGATAAATAAAGGGATTCAAAAAACATAGGGAATTAAAAACGTTTTGTTCATTTGCAAGACAAATATGCAAATTCACTAGACAAATAAAGGAATTCAAAAGAACCTAGGGAATTAAAAACATTTTGGTTATTTACAAGACAAATAAAGTAAGAGCATCATTATCTTTTCACCCACAAAAATTAATTTCATTTTGATCATGGGGGTGCAATGACATTTCAAAAGATTTTAGGGGTTGATTGAAATTAGTTTGCTACTAGGGGCTAACTGAAATTTTCCCATAAATAAAAGGAAAAATTCTTTGTTTACCAACCAATGCTAGTGTGATCAAGGGCCTTGAATAAGGTTCTAGATCCCAACTTTGGATAGAGCTACTTTTACTTTGGATCAAGGACATTGAATAAGGTTGTAGCTCCAATTTTGGAAAGATAAAGCTACTTTTACTTTGGGATCAATGACAACAATATTTAAATATAATATATAGTTAGTTGGAACTTGAAAGTATTAGAATATTAGATAACTATGAATAGATATGTTCACGAGACATGCCTGTTCCGCGTCTCATCTCAAAAAAAAAAAAACTCGAGACAACTTGTCCCTTGTCGTTCCTACCAGGACAAGGATAAGATCAAGATTAGGATGAGAACAAGACAGGAACGGGACATCCCATTTATTTTTTTCTAAGGACTTGTACCATGGGTTTTCATTCTTTTCTTCTTTTTTGGACTTGTAAAAACTAAAATGTGTTTGTATGGATAAGATGTTGAACCTGAATGATTGAAAATATATAATAAGCTAAAGTATATTTTTAGTTCTTTAAGTATACATGAGGTATCATTTTAATCCCTTAAATTTATAAAGTGTATTTTTAGTCTTTAAAATTTAGTGAGTGTTTGTGAAACACCCAAACCGTGATTTCAGAAGTTATTTTCCGCAAGTCGAAACAAAACTCCTCTCACACACTTATCTCGTAAATCATAGAAACTATTATCAAAAGCTAATTCAAATACACATTTAATATTATTAATGTTACTAAAGGAAAATGCTAATGAAGCAAAATCTAGTGGTGGCTGTATAATGTTACCTAGGCAAGTTTAATTTTTTCCAAATGACAAATACTTACGGACCAATAAAAAAATGGGAGAATGACAAAAAAATACCACTTGAACTTCAAAAACCCCAATTAGTCCGTTGACAAAGATTTGCGTTGTCAATCCCATTACCATTCTTGTCAATCCCATTACCATTTTTGTCAGCGGGATTTTGAAGTTCAAATGGTATTTTTCTGTCATTTTTCCTAAAAAAATTACAGCTAATTTAAATTTACTCCTAGTTACCACCCTAATTTTTTGTGGGATAAAAGAAACAAAAGGCCCTCCTTCAACGTAACACACCATCCCACCAACCCCTTCCTTCCCCCCTCCCTCACAGTGCAACCATCATAACAGTCAACGCCACCTGACTGCAAGAACGCTCATTTCTCCCAATCAGTTCATAAAGTCTAACATTAGAAATGCCATAACACTCTGCCTTTGTTTTATTCCTCACCTCGTGCACCTTTATTCTCGATTCAACAAAATGCAGATCAAATCCAAATTGTCGGATTCCAAATGGCAAAGTTAAAAACAAATAACACAAATTGAAATTGTTTCGGCAATGGACTTACACTTAAAAGTTGAAACCCTAAAACTATTATTAGACTTACACAAATTGCCTCCGCGGTAATGCAATTCCCTACATTTGAAAGTAGAAACCCTAAAACTATTAGAGGTGCCATAGGAAAAATACGAACTCTAAGTATGTGTTTGGTTGGGCTTATTTTATCTAAATAAGCTCGATTTTAGATAAAAAAAAGCCTAACTGAAAACGCAACTCGTTTTTTGAGTGTTTGGGACAATTTTTTGAAAAAATAAAAAGCCCGAAAACACAACTTATTTATTAAGCCTGAGATACCCACTTTTTTAAAAAAAAGCTGCAGCGTTTTTTTTTTGGGTCCAAACCTGGCATGTTGAATTTATTACCATTATGTGCATGTACGAAAATCCACAAAAGCCTTCTGCTGAGCTGGTGGTTAACGAGAGATAAAAAAAATTGAGAAATTTATAGAAAAATATGTTTATGAATAGTACCGGTTATTTAAAACTTCATATATAGTCCATACTAATGTATACTAATATTTAATGCTCCTTTTTATCCTAATTATAAGATAAAGTTGATTTTTTTGGAGAAATTAAGGAAGCTGATTAAATTATTTTAGAGTATTTTTATTTTTATTTCTTTCTTCAAACTAATTAGTTTAACTAATAAATGTATATATAATCTAAGGAAACATAGCATATAATATGATTAAGTAACTTATTAAGTACCTTATTTAGCTTCCTTAATTCCATTCTTAGTTTGGGCTTCATCTCTGGAGTTACAAGTTTGTATTTTACATGGTTAAGGTTAATTGACTTTCTGTTGCTTTTCTCATGCACTCAAATGAAGAAGTTATAATTGTTGCATTTTCAAATATCTTCCTGGGCCAGATGATATGTTACTGTTGGATATCGCATATATAATCTATCTAAAATTTGAAGAATATACAAATGCCCTTCAAGTTTTTACTTTTAAAAACGCACTTATACAATCGTTAATCCAAACACATTTTAACTTATGAAAAATCACTTATTCAACTGCTCAACCAAACATAAATTACAAATATTGACTTATTTATTAAGTCATTTTTAATAAGTCCGAATTATATAAGTCATTTTTCCTACCGTTATCCCAAACAAACCCTAATAAAGCCTGATGGCGCAGTGTGGGGGCTAGCGGGTCGCCTCTAACAGTGGATTGAGGGAGGTTTTTTTTTTTTTGTTTTTTTTTTCCTAACAAATTTCGGGTGACAATTAAGATTAATTAAATTAAGTGTACTTTTTTTTATTGACAAGTGAGCGTTTGAAAATTTAAACTGGCTTCATCAACATTGCACAATCACCACTAAACATTGTTTTGTCAGCATTTTCCATTAATAATATTACTTGTGTTAAATTTTAAAGACTAAAAATATACTTTATAAACTTAAAGGACTAAAATGATTCCTCATACATATTTAAATGACTAAAAATATAATTTAGCCTATATAATATAAATATGTAATCATTCTCATTTATTTTTTTTACAACCAAAGCATAAAGGAAAATGCCTTTAACGGACGGTTAAATTACCAATATTCTAAATTGAGTTAATAAATTTAACATATCTTAAATTAGGTTAGATGTCTTAAAATTTGATTTTATAATTTGATAATTTTATGTTATTGCCCTTCATTTAATTCTCTCCCCTAATTACTACTTCTCTCCCAAGCTACAGCCACCGCCCATGGGAATGTAGTCTCATCAAGAACCAAGCTCATATCCTAAATCTGGTTATCCCTCTGTTTCAGACATAGAGAATCAATGCGTTGGTGATGTATGAGCTCAAACCTCAATTATCATCAATCAGACTGCTACAAAAAAATTATTGTTTCAAAAAGGGTGGCTTGGTGGAATATAATGGTATTGTACAGAGGGTCACATGCGACGCGAGAAAAAATTGGTATGATCAATTGATGTGCTTGGTATTTACAGCTAGATATTAACATTTAAGAATTGTATGAAAGAATCCACTCCCTGTTCTACCTCTCAATCTCTGCCACTGGCTACAAAAAATTCCTATTCCTATCCAACACAAACCCAACTGTCACATTTCGACCAATTTGGCGTCTGAATCGTCACCAAATCCCGGAGCCTATCCTCTAGTGAACAGTTACTGAATAGGCACGATGATCCGAATTTTGATTTCTTCTCGCACCAGTCATTAGAACTGAAGTTGTTGTATTGGAAACCTAGTCTGGAAAATTGAAGTGACTTCTCGAAGATGTCAATGGTTCTTTGAGATGCTCCAATGAAATAGTTTTGTAAACCACAAAGGGATGCTCTAAGAGCTTCTCCGCCGTCCATCTTTTTTTTCTGGGATCCTTCACCAGACACCTTCTCAAAAAATCCTTCCCATATTCAGGTAATTCTTCTCCTGGCCCAATTCGCATCAACAGCGAGAATATATTGGATTCATCTTTGACATTTCAATTGGATTTTTCAGTGACCATCTCCATCACCTTGCAAAGGCCGTCAAGAGACAGGCTTTTTCCACCAAGAGACTTGAGAGAAAAAAGTGATATGAGATGTGAAGTCATCTGCAAATAGTGTTGAATAGGAAATAGTGGATAGAAGAAGTAAAGTGATTAGAGAGAATAAATTAGGGGTATTAAGATAAAATTATCAAATTTTAAAATCCCGTTTCAGGACATCTGACCTAATTTAGGATTTCTTAAATTCATCAACCCAATTTAGAATATAAGTAATTCAACCATCTTTATATGAAATTTTCCCAAAACATAATAAAAATAAGAAATAATTAAAACTTGAACTTGATAAGAGACATGATCATAAATTAAAAAAAAAATAAAGCTTGCATAAAAAATATTATATGATAATATTTTTTTTATATAACAAATATCTATCTAAAAAAGGTATTAGTTATATCTTTAATAAAAATATTAGATATATCATATATATTAAGCTAATAATAGCATGATTCCTTATCCATTACTCATCATGTAGATCTCAACTAATATCTATATAAAATAGAAAATAAAACAGAATTTATAATAAAAGGAAAATCCAATATAAAACTACCTAAACTAGGGAAATTTTTATTATAAATAAGATTGATACGTTCAACAAAATCTTAATCTTAATTGAGTCATTTACCCAATTTAGGATTTTAAAACATGGGTAAAATAAATTTAATGCTCTCTCTTCTCTTCTCTTCCCTCTTAAAAGAGTTTTATTACTATATGACTTTATTGTTCTATATATCAATATTGATATATAATAAAATTAAATATGATTTGCTAAATGAAAGCAATTTTTTGTGCTCTAAAGGGATCATCAAGAATAATTTCAACCAATAAAAAAAGGAAAGTGTAACACATGCCATGACAGTGTCAATGATACCAATTAAATGATTGTTAGTTTTGTTGAAAAAAATTATTTTTAGTGGAAAAACAAATTAATTGATATTAATGATATAAAATAAAATAAATAAATGATATTTTTTAAAAATATATATATACTTATTTTTACAAACTTAATTTACAAAAATCAATTAAAATAAAAGTTATGCTTACAAATGTTAATCTAAACAAGCTCTAAATACTTTTCCCTAACACATAAATGTGAGTTTTTTAAAAAATATAATAATCTAGTTAAGATTTCAATTTTTTTTACTTTTAATTCTTTAATATAAATTATTAATATTAATTATTTGTTTCTAATAAGAGGCATGTAAATTTGTATACTTCTAAGGATATTTTAGATAAAAAGATATTAAATACACTTAAAATGTCGTAAAATTCTTTACATATTGAAATATAGAACTTCAAAAAAAAAAAAGCATAGATATCAAATAATAAATAGGAAAAATTGCAACCAAGTCCCAAATAACAGAATTAAATACAATAAAATCCCTTGAAATCATCAAACTGCAGTAAAGTTTAAAGGGACCTGGATGCTATTAATTTCAAATATGAAATTACAATTTTGCCCCTCTTCATTTGAAATCAAAACACGGAGATTTTAGTGTATCATTTCCATCCCCATCATCCTGTTCATTGTCTTCTTCCTCATCCTCATCATCAGAGGAGAGAGATGAAGGTCGGGTGAAGTGAAATGGGTTGGGGAAGGGGTGGAGAGAGAGAGTAGAGGAGGGAGGACAGTAAGAAGGAGGGGAAATAAGACAGAGGCAGGGAGGAGAGAGTATTCAAAGTGGAAATAAATTCTTTTATTAACTAATCAATCAAAGCTATCTAATATAGAGAACCATAAGCTCTATTTATAGAACCATAGAAATAATAAAATAACAATTCAAAAGTCAAATCTAAATCCTAAATTTAAAATTCAAATCCAAATCTAAATCCTAAATTCAAAATTCAAATACAAATTTGGATAAATATCCTTATTTAATAAGTATAATAGATAACCTTACTAAACCCTAGATTTCCTTATCACATATCACACCATTTCTCCCATGCTTGAAAGACTCGGCTCCTGATAAGTTAAAAGTAATGCACAAATTTGGGAGGAAGGGTGGGCTAATTCTTTAATATGTCACTTCTATCTGGAAACCCTTTCCAACAATGAGATATTGAAAGAGTAAACAATGGTAGGAATAATTAACCAACTGAATCTTGAAGAGTGTCTAGAAAACCTTGCTAACAAACAAGGTATTGTTGGAGAGGACCATTCAGCAATTGAGTATTGTGCTAAGGAGGTGAGGTTGTTGTCCTTTAAACTTGAACATTACTAATCTCAAGTAGGGATGACACTACTTTCACTGGTACCGCGTGGATGACATGATCAAGATGATTATTGTTATTGGTAGCATCAATCACAAGAGTTTTCCTTGAAGCATGTAGGATAGGTGCAAGTGAAGACATATCAATGTCATGAATGGGTTCCACAATAGTTGGCAATAGTTCTTCAATTAGGATTAAAATCTCATCACCTTGCTTTGAAGAAGGCAGAGATTCTACTTCTCTCAACTCACTTAACTGAATCGCTATACTCCTATTTACATCAAACAACTCATGAAGTTGTTAATACAGATTCTTTAAGTCCTCCCGTGTACAAGCATGTTGATGCTCAAATTTGACCCTTAAGTATTCCAGTTGTACCTTGAGACATTTATCTTCAGCCCTCCAACATTACCAAAAAGCCTCGTACCCATCCTTCTCCTTGTGGAGTCTTTTAGCTCTTCTGTAATATTCCTCAACTTCATATAGGAAGAAGTTAGAGTTCTCATCTTGACTGAAGTTAGGATCTTCCTACTGGTGATGATCATCTTCCTTGTATTAAGGATATGTGGCATACTCATTTAAGTGGAGGCTATAGCAGCGAGCATCATGACCATAATTAACATACTTATGCCGATTATGAGTAGCATATCTGTAGTGCTCATAGTTGGCATACTGATGGCATTGAGTAGAATACCTAGCTCAATCATGATAAACATTTTCATATGGGGTGTCATACGCATAACGACACTCCCTATATGAATATCATCTGTAACTCATATTTGCATATTCTCTATAACTCATACTTGCAACTAATCACCATGGCAACTTCTCTACTTTCTCTTTCTTTCTTTCTTTGTTTTTTTTCACCTCTTTCTTTTTTTCACTATTTCCTTTTTTTTACATTTCTTTCTTCTTTTTTTCATGTTGTTTTGCCTTCAACTTTTTTTTTTTCCTTTTTTTTTTCAAATACAAAATCAAATCAAGAATGAAATTAAAAATATATTTTAAAAAATTACCAAAGCAGAATCCTCAATAATTGAGCTCAGAATGATTAAAAGCACCACCGTTGGTGGGAAGTGAGATTTTGTGCAAGGGTAGAGGATGTTGATCACACCCAAAACTCCTTAAGACAACCATAAAATTACAAACCAAGCTGCAAGGTTGAGGTGAAACTTGAATGAAGGGCAATGATATACGGGCTCAAATATGGTGGCAGTGGTATAGTCAAAGGTGTTTGTTTTTTTTTTGGGAAACTGGGCAATGAAAGCATTGGAGGGAACCTTGCTCTGATGCCAAAATTGATGTGAAACGGGTTGGGGAAGGGGGTGGAAAGAAATACTAGAAGAAGTAAGACAATAAGAAGGAGGGGAAATCAGATGAACAGAGAGAGGAGAAAGTATTCATAGGGAAAACGAATTATTTTATTAACCAATCAATCAAAGCTGCTTACAATAGAGAATTATAAACTCTATTTATTGAGCTTAGGAAATACTAAAATAATAATAAAATAAAAATTCTAAATTCAAATATGGATAAATATCCTTATTTAATAATTATAATAGATAACCCTAGATCTCCTAACTAAACCCTTGATTTTCTTATCCCATATCACACCACTAGGTTAGATTATTATCATCAGTGTAGAGAAGAGAAAAGGTTTCGAACCATCATGGCATTTATTGTTTCATAACGGTTTTTTCTTAACAACCATTATCCTTGTGAGACAAAATATGATGATTACTTATTACTAATATTATTTATTTGCTTGGACTTTTATTATGTAATAGGTTTTACTTACTAACCATTATGTATCTCAAGAACTAACCACATTGCCCCCTCCACCATTATCGGCACCTTCGCCCCCTCCACCAATTTCTCTTTAGGCCCGAATGACGAGATGACACAAAAAAAGAGCACTAGGGAAGGATCTTGTTGTAATGAAGGAGGTCCAAAAGCAAATTATGAGAGAGGAAGAAACTTACTGTGAGATAGAATAAGAAATGACAAATTGTGAATTTGTCAGATTTCAAAATTTGACCTTTCTTCTTCCATTTACAATAAGTTTTTTCTCCTCTCTCTTAATTTGCTTTCTAGACCTTTGTCATGACAAGAAGACCCTTCCCCAATGCTCTTTTCTCTTATGTCATCTCGTCACTCGGCGAAATAGATGGATTGGTAGAGGGGTTAAAGGTGCTGGCGACGGTGGAGGGGGCGACGTGGTTAGGATGCTTAGTACTTAAGCCATTTGTTGCCACCAATAAGCCTTGAGGAGGAGGAGGGGGTGGTGGCGGCTGAGGAGGAGGAGGAGTTCCCTGGGAACTTATAGCATGATGAAGGAGAGGAGGAGGAGGCCGATAAAGAAAAATAGTCAGAATCACAAGGAATAGTTGAGTTTAAATAGAGGTCTAATGGATTGCAAAGGGTTATGACTTATGACTTATGAAAACCTAACAGAATTATGAAGGGTTATGATGAGTTATGACATTGAAGGTTCAAATGTTAAGAAGGGTTATGAAAGAGGTAGATGACAGTTGTTTCTGAAGATCGTTATGTTGTTGTCTTCACTGATATACGAGATTGGAAGTCGGATCGTTTGTAAGTGTTAAATGACGGTTGTTTTGAAAGAACCGTCACTTTTGTCACTAAATAAATAATAGTTATTAACTACAACCGTTATTTGTGTTTTCATGAATTTCGCCTCACAATACATGATGATGCATATAATTAATCGTTATATTTAAATGTTATATATCCTTGCGCGACCTCCGCTTTGACATATATGATATTTATTAGTTATAACCGTTATGTATTAGACATTATAAATATCCAAATATATAGTAGTGTTGTAATATCCCAATTTTTTTATTAATGGCTAATCATGATTATTGTGGATAATTATGAATTTAATTGGAATTATTATGTGTTTTATGGCAATATTAATTAATATGTCATAATTAGTGAAAAATTGGAAGAATAGAATTATTAGCCATAAATTGGTAATTAATGGGGAAATTAATTACTAACCAAGGGAAAATGATGTGTGAAATTAATTGGCTAATGGAGAGATTAGAAAAGCTAATTGGTGACTTATTTAGTGAGAACCAATAGCATTGTGACATGTGGCAAAAGAGGGTGTATGGGTGTGAAGGTCAAATTGATTAAACAATTATTTCTCTCTCCTCCCTCTCCTCTCTTGTTCGGCTGACATGGGGAAGCATGATCATCATTTCATCTCTTCACTCCATCTCTCTCTCTTCATTCGGCAGCCATTGTGGGCAAGAGAGAGGAAGAAAAGTTGGTGATTAAGGTGAGAAAATGGTCTCCTTTGCTCAAACACAATTCATAAATGTTGATCCTTGAGTGATGAGCTTCATTTTGGTGTTTTTAGTTTGGCCATTTGGTGATGTTTTGTGCCATACAAAAATCTGGTTGTTGGAGAATTAAAGAGTGTTTTTGGAGAAGTTGAAGAGGTATGTGGAACCAATCTATCTATCTAAGTTTCATGTCATTGGAAGTAGTTTATAATTTCTGGAAATTTTGACTTGAATCCGAAAATGAATGCCACTGTTCATTTGGTATGTTTTTGGCATGAGAATGGTATCTTAGAGTGAGTTTAAGATGGATAGATTGATTGGTGATTGAAATGTGATGTTTGGATGAGATTGGTATTTTGTTGATTTAGTTGCCCAAAACCCAAAGCATGATAATAGAGTAGGATTTTGATGATTCTGATGATCCCATTGAGTTTATTGGGTGTTTTTCTGTGGGAGTGACTTTGGGTAAAGTTTTGTGTCCATTGGGATCAATTGGGCAAGTGTTGGGAAAATACCTCTGTTTTCTGCATTTTCTGGTTCTGATAGAATCACTCGAGTGATTTGGGATTCACTCGAGTAAGGGATGAAGTTCACTCGGGTGAGGATGAGTCTCACTCGAATACTGTGTGTATATTCTGTTTTTCCTTTAGTTTTTTGTTGTGCTTTCTGGAAAATCCAAGAGTGTATAGTCTCACTTGTGAGTGAGGGATGAATATCACTCGAGTGAGCCTCCTCATGCTCGAGTGACTGGTGTATTTGACACCAAGGACTTGCTTATCGGGTTGTCACTCGCGGTTATGGTGCAAGAGTGTGCCTTCTCACTCGCGAGTATAGGGTATTTACTCGAGTGAGCTGTGTTGTGCTCGAGTGCAGTGAGCCATCTGGGCTACTGCCATTTCTCTTATGCTCTCGGGTTCTCACTTTCTGGACTTCACTCTCAAGTGCTCGAGTGAGGCATTTGGCTTTCACTCGGATGAGGTCTAGTGTGCTCGAGTATTGTGGTCTCTGAAAAGTCCTTGTGTTCTCGGGTGTTCACTTGCTATCCTTCACTCTCTAGTGCCCGAGTGCAGACCATACCATCACTTGAGTGAGGTTTCCTTCACTCGAGTATCCGTACAACTTCACTCGAGTGAGGCCATCTTCACTCGAGTGCCTCTGTAGAAAATGTCAGTTTGTGTTTCCAAAAAGGGGATATTTAGGGATAGTCTTCTAATCCCTTAGGGCTATTGTTAGAGGTATTCTTGAATACTAAAAGAGCAATAATGATAACCAATTAAGTGTTATGAAGATATTGAGAATTGGAATAGAGAAATAACTTTTCGTCCCTAATCATGATTCTAGGATACGATATTTGCTTGACGCGAGAGAGACCGGTGCCAAGGAACGCCCGGAAGGACTCAGGTAGTGACTCTTCTCTTATATTGTGTATGATGTTTTGGTATGCATAACTTATCATTGAACTTTGTGAACTGTGTGTCATGGTTCATTACGGCGTGAGCACTTCAGCGTAAGCCGTACAGAGATTGACATTGGTCATCTCTAGGTCGGCCGTTGAACTGCCATCGTAATCGACATGGATTTTGTGTATCTGACCCATGGGGCGGCGTTTGTGAATCCAGCCGTGGGCTGTGTATTGATCTTGCCTATATGGCTTGCGTTATGAAATGCTTTATATGAATCCCAGCTGAGATGAAATGTATTGTGTGGATTGTTGTGATGCAATGCAGCGTGAGCAATTCAGCGTGATCAATCGTAAGGGATGATATGTGTCATACTAACCATTGTCGTTGTAGTTGCTTTATGTGGATAATGATTTGATTTCATGCCTTATTGTTGTACATACTATGATTGATTTGACACTACGGGGATTCTTTAGAATCTCACTCTCCCAAAATTAAACATTTTAGATAGGGATGAAGGATCGAAAGGCAAACGGGTGACGAAGAGCGAGTAGAGTTCCGTGTTAGGAGTTCCTTTTTGGTTAATGGTTATCATTGTAAATCATTTGGATATTTTTGGATCAATTGTATAATTTTGTGTAATCCCCAAGATGAGGGAAAAGTATGTGGGCTTTGTGCCTTTGTATAAACCCTTATTTAATGAATGGAACCCAAATGAGTCGGGAATTTACTTTACATTCTGATATTTGTAAATGGAATCCACCTGTACAGGCCATTATTGTTTTGTATGAGACCATTGTGAAAAAGTTTTTGCAAATCCAATTTTGAGCAAAAGATTACCTTAATAAGTCCCAAATTTGAAATATGGTCTCTAATTCTAATTTAATTATGTGTTCAAGAACTTAATCTCGACCTAAGGTAGGAAGGGGATTACAAGTGTCATATCGTACAACTTCAAAAAATGTCAACAGTTGAGTTAAGACTTGCGGTCAAAATGCATTTCCAAAAAGAAGTACAAGAGCAGCGTAGATATTTAAACTATCTCAAACAGGGGGGGCAGAATCAATTAGTCAAGTGGGTACTACCGCAAATGTTCCTGTACTAGACGCTTGTTTCATGTCTAATTTTGGTTCCATGGAAATTAACAATTCAGCCATTCCACGAGCTGGGAATGAGCAAATGGGGGATCTTGCTGGGATTGGGATGATGATGATAGAGGCACGGAAATGAATATATATTCGAGCTCTTCTGAGTTTTGTAATTTTCCTTACCCAATCTACATGTCTCACATCTCTCATTTAGTGATCTGTTTCATATCACTAGTCCCCTTAAGCATATTTCAGGGAGTATAATAATTGCACGCCAAATGTTTGTTAAAATAATCGAATAGTATATTGAGCGAAGTTCCATATGGACCCTCAGGTGAAAGGAAATGCATGATTTTCGATGCATTATAATGCTTATTGGCTGTTGCAACATGGAATTTCTCATCAGGAAGTACTCGTATAACCCAACAGGGAAGCTCAGATAGAGAGAGACTTACCATTAGCACATTATTTTGAGAATTTAGGCACATCAATAAATGCCATGAAGCTACAAACGTGGCTGACAAAGGGACCCACTCCATGGACACGTGGCCTCACCTTATTAGTTGGCCCCTTTTATGTGTTCAATCCTTGATTCACATAAGACATGTTTGGATTAGCGGTGGCAGAAGTGACTTTTTTTTAATCTGATTTTTGTAAAAATCATATAGGATAAAAGTCAAATTATAAATGTGATTTGTGTTTGGATTGGAGATGGCAGAAGTAACTTTTTTTGGAAAAGCTAGACTTTTGAACTTCTTTTCAAAAGTTGTTTTTGGAAAAAAAAAAAAAAAAGCCTAATTATCAAAACGCCAAACCAAACACCCTAATTTTCAAAAAGTCAGAAGCCACCGTAATTTTTTTTTAAAAAAAAAGAACCATTTGGGATGGCAAAACGCCTTCCCAAAAAGGGACGTAATTGGTGAGTTTGGGATGGCTTTTTGGCCATACAAAAGTAGCTTTTGATTCCCAAATGTGCTTATGAGTGATTTTGGTATTTTTGAAGATGTTTGGGATGACTTGTTTTGAATTGAGCTTTTGGAAAAAAAGAAACTTAAGTCATAAGCCAAAATTTCTTGCTTTTGGCTTTTCCACCATGAAGAGAGAAAAATAGCTAATGAGAGAAAAGTGTTGGGTTCCACTTTTTTTAATCAATTGAAATACTATTATGGTCCTTGTTATAAATCTTTATAGATGCAATGTTTGTCCTAAATATAAATTTACTTAAAAGTTAATAATCATGATGATTTAGGTTCATGAGAAATTTAATTAGTGAGAATTACTTGATAATTTTTCATATAAAAATCATGACAATACTCTGATTTAGGTCATTCTCACCAATTAAAGTTTTAATATATTTTTCCCTACTTTTCCTAAAAATTTAAGTAGTTTAGTATTGTAAAATTTTTCCAAATAATACATTACCTATTTTTATTTTTATAAAATTTATGTATTTTTCAGCCTTTTCCCTTTAAACTTGCTTTTCCATTAATCATCCAAATTAGTCTATGTATTTTTCATAATATATCTATTATTTAATAAGATTCATACCCTTTTTAATCATTTTTAATCTAAACTTCTTTTTAAAATAATCATCCAAACAAATTTCAGTTTCAAAAAAATCACTTATGCAGTCGTCAATCCAAACATATATAAATCATATTACATAATCTAACTTTTACCTAAACTTAAATCTACAAAAATCATATTGCAAAAAAACTACTTTTGCCGCCGTGATTCCAGACACATAAAGTATGATTTTCCTTCATTGATCTTAGCTTCTCTGACCAACTTTCAGGAAAAGAGACGCCATGGAGGTGAGGGCAACTCTGCATATACCAATTCCTTTTCATTTATCTTCCTACTTTCTTTTTACGCTTTTAGAATGAGCACGATGTCTTATTTGGTCTCTAAATTTTTCTATGTGCGATCCAAAGACAAACTTCCATTATGGTGTTTATATGGGGCATAATAACAGTAGAGAAATAAGGAAGAAAAAGGGGGGGGGAGAATAAAAGCTAAAGAGAAAGATAACGTACAGAAACTGTGGGACTTTGTTGAACTCGATGAAGCCACACAAATGAGAGAGAAATGTCAGTTAGAACAGAACCACGACTAGCAATGACAAGAGGAGGAGGACGGGCGGCCACAATGTGCGATGAAGATGATGAAACTGTGACGAGGCAGTGCGGTGAGTGAGAGAGATCGGTGAGTGGGACGGATCGATGAAGTGCCCGTTTGGATTAGCGGTGGAAAAGTGGCTTTTTTTTCCATCTGACTTTTGAAAAAGTAAGGTAGGATTAAAAGTAAAAATGTAAATGTGATTTGTGTTTGGATTAGCGGTGGCAGAAGTGACTTTTTTTTCTAACCTTGAACCTGTTTGGATTAGAGTTTGAAAAGCCCGTTTAGATACAAAATGACTGAAAATGGCATGGATGCTATTGAATATTACATACATATGATTCCTTTCATAACCCAGGTTATGTTCAGTCAAAATCATTTTGGTTTGGGAAAATCCCTCAAAAAGAACTTTAAAATTAGTAAAAGACAAAAAGGTCATCCGAAATTGCATATTTCCAAAAAAGTGCGAGTGCCTAAACTGGGATATTGAATTTGAGACAAAATGACGTGCGTAACCCTGAAAGTTTTTAAATTGAAAAACGTTGAGGGAGCCGTGATAAGAAAGGCGAAATTGTGCGAAAATGCGGCCGGGACTCTTCATCTTCTTCTGGCGTCGTCGGTGCCGTTGGTCGACCTTGGTTCCGTGGCGTTGAGAGAGGATAGTGGCAGAGACACTGTGGGGCGAATTTGGGGTGGATTTGAGGAGGAGCGAAGGCGAGGAGAGGTTGTGGTGAAAGGCATTGGACAGTTGCAGAGGTACCGGTGTTCGGATGCGAATTGAGCTTCGGTGCTGAAGTTCGGTAAGTAGTTGTGTTTAAAAATGTATTTCATTTTAACTTCTCCAGTTGATTAGAATGGCGGTTCAATGTGCATGGGTTAAAATAAGTTTGGGAAATGTGGATAAAATGTAACGGTGACAAAACCTATTAACTCTGTTGTGAGAATGTGCATAGGTTAAGATAAGTTTGGGAAATGTGGATAAAACGTAATGAGAAAGGTTGTAAAATAAGTTGTGAAACTCGGTTGTTAAGTGGGGAAGTTTGAATTAACTTTTGAAATTTATAAACCATATGAACGTGTCAATTGGTGAAGTTGTGAGACGGTGTTGAGATGTAGGAAATTGTGATTTTATTGTTGTGAGAATGTTATACATATAGTTGCGAATGGCTTCAGTGAAGTTGTGAAACAAAACCTATGAAAACCCAAAGATAACCTGCGAAAATCAAATGTTATAGGATGCAGAACTCGAGTTTTCCATTGATAACTCGAGTTCACATCATCACTGGAGGGTAACCGACGAGTGAATAGGCTTATAGGATGCAGAACTCGAGTTATAAATTGATAACTCGAGTTTACCAATACAATCTTACATTTTCACAACATCCCATTAGACTTTCACAACTCGAGTTTGCCATTCACAACTTTAGTTCATATCATCACTGGAGGGTAACCGGCGAGTGATTAGGCTTATAGGATGAAGAACTCGAGTCATGAATTGATAACTCGAGTTTACCAATACAATCTTACATTTTCACAACATCCTATTAGACTTTCACAACTCGAGTTTGCCATTCACAACTCGAGTTCATATCATCACTGGAGGGTAATCGGCGAGTGATTAGGCTTATAGGATGCAGAACTCGAGTTATGAATTGATAACTCGAGTTTACCAACACAGTCTTACATTTTCACGACATCCTATTAGACTTTCATAACTCGAGTTTGCCATTCATGACTCGAGTTCATATCGTCACTAGAGGGTAACCGGTGAATGATTAGGTTTATAGGATGCAAAACTCGAGTTGTCCATTAATAACTCGAGTTTACCAATACAGTCTTACATTTTCACAACATCCTATTAGACTTTCACAACTCGATTTTGCCATTTTCACAACATTGCAGAGTGATCATCCCACTTCTGGAGATAAGACCATATTCAATAATTCAATTTTCTTCGTAAAACAATTACTGAACAGAAAATTTACCAACCTTCCCATGTGAATATGAGTGATGACGCGAGATGCCAATGAGACCCGAGACGCCAACAAGACACAAGGAGATATGGACGGTGCTATGACCCACGACACCGACGCTTAGAGACGGAGTCCTAGACGGAACAGTTGGAAATGCTCTTATTCGAATGACGGCAACACCACCGGAAGCTCTGATTCGAATGAAAGAGAAGGCTTTGTGCATGCGTGAACAAAGAAGCTCTGATTCAAAATAATGAGTTCGGTAAGACAAAATAATGACAATATAATGCTTCCAACGGTCTGCCTGCGAGCATTGATTGAAGAGAGAGAGCAGAAGCGCGGGGAGGTACTGAAAAAAGCCACGGGTGTGAGCTTTTAAAAGAAGCCACGATATTATAAAAAGCGCAAGGAAAACCACCGCTTTGCCAAACATTTGAAAAACGGCCATCGTGGTTTTTTAGCTCCAAACGTGCGGTCACAGCAGCCTGCCGCTTTGCCAAACAGACCTGAAGATAATGAGCCCTGAATTTTGTTCACTTTTATTTCAAATGAAAGAGGGCAAGGTTGTCATTTCACATTTTGAATTAATCTCAATTAGGTCTCTAAGGACTTCATTGTAATTTAATGATTTTAAGGATCTGATTGTGATTATTTCTTTTGTTTGGCACCTGTGTGCCATTTGCCCAAACAAATATAGTGAAACTTATACCTAATATATTTATTAAAAAGGGAAATTTTCAATTAAATCCAATTCAAATACTAAATCTAGATTTAGGCTTAAACTTTCCACAAACATTTAATTGGGTCAAAAAGAGTAATAAGGGATTTCTGAATATCGTAAATTTACATTTATACTCTTAAGTGTTTCCTAGCCTACTTCCTCTTCCCTCAATCAAAAATATGTCTTTCTTCTCTAATCCTTCTCACTCATATTAATCAAAATAACTATCCTGTTTTTTTCAAAGTACGATGCCACCTAGAATTTCTACAAACACCTTGTCCTCATGAATTACGCAGAAGAAAAATTGCAGGACAAAAGGAAAGGCAATTGGAGAAATTGATCAAGAGAGCATCAGTACCTGTGCGAGAGACTGAAATTTCCCAACTTGTAAGGCATAAGAGAAGAGGAACGATGGGAGCTTTGGAAGCTATTTTTACTCGAGAAAAGAAAGGAGTTAATATAAATAAAGCTGAAAGCTGAAGGGAGAAGAAAGAGGGCAGGAGGTCTCGGATTTTTATTCTTTGAGATGATAGGAGGTGTCCGATGATTAGATAGTGAGTGAGAAAGATTAGAGAAGAAAGATGATTCCTAATTGAGGAGAGAGGAAATAGACTAGCAAATTTTAAGGGTATAAATGTAAATTTATAATATTAAAAATCCCTTATTACCCTCCTTGATCTAATTAAGAATTTATTAAAAGTGTAGGCTTAAATTTATATTTTACAATTTTAACATGATTTAATTCTGATTTTTCCTGTTAAAAAATATTTTTTTATAGTGACATATATTATGTTTTTTTGAAAAAGTTAACTCCTTATTGAAAAGTATTGTACATCTTTTCTTACGATGATAATTAATATATTAAAATTAGAATCATATTTTGTTTTATTATATATTTATATCGATATATATATATATATTAAAAAAATAAGTTATATATATTCATAAAAAAATATAAATTACAAAATAATGAAATTCTTTAAAAAGAGGAGAAGAGAGGACATTAAAATAATTTTACCTATATTTTAAAATTAAGGATTTATAGATTTTATAAATCTGATTTGAAATTTTTCTATTTAAAATATTTTTATTTTATATGAGATTTTTGCATTTATAAATAAACAAAAAAATTTAAGAAAAAATAAACATTCAGGATGGGATAAAGCATGTCCTACATCCCGTCCCAATATTAATCTTATCCAACCCGCATTTTTTGGGGACGGGCTCGTCCCATCCCGAAATGGCCGTGATTGGAATAAGATGGCCGGGACGGAACGAAAGTGAACACCCCTAACTATGAATAAAGCATAATTACATTTGGTTTCTAATTAATTCAGAAGTTTGATATGTAAATAGGATTGAGTAAATAATTAATTTTCTTATTTGGAATCTATCTGTAACTCCAAAAAATAGTTTTAGTTAATTCCAATAAATTAAGCGCCTATATTAATTGAATTTATAATCAATTCTGTATAGCAAAATTTATATTTTTTAAGAAAATATCCAAAGGCCAATTGTAATATCAAAATATATTTTTAAGCTAAAATATTGATTTAGCTATAAGCTATTCTAATAAGTTTCTGATAATCAATTGTTATAAATTAATTTTATAAATCATAATTTTATAAATAACGGCATGTTTGATTATTAGCTAAGGTTGTTCATTAAGGAAGACTCAATCCTATATTTGGGATAGCTTATTTTTTTTATTTATAAATATTTTTCACATAAATCGAGACAAAACTCCTCTCACATACTTATCTCGTATACCGTAAATCACAATTTAAAAGCACTTATAAGCTAAAATTAAGCTATCCGATGATTCTATCACTGGTAGGACTCCTGCAATATTTCATTCATTTCCTTTAGAATTACTGCAATCAAAAGGGTCCTAATACAGTTTTATCATTTCTGCTTTATCATTTTATAGATAATTTAGTAAATGTTTTTGTCTTATTTCTTTTCTTTTTTTCAAGCTCACTTCTGCCTTATTCTGCCCTGTAACTAACATCTTTTTCATAACTTAATATCATTTTATCCTTTTTAAAAAAGGGTCCTAATATTTGACTTGATTAATAATAAATTGTTAAATAACATTCGGCATTTTGAAGTCAATTTCTTAGTAATATTTAATCTCCTAAGCTAATTTTTTTGTACATCTTACACTTTAAAATATTTTTTTCAGGAACACCCAGTGGTCTTTAAACTAATTTTTAGTGCAATTTTAATTACCCTTAAAGTATTTTTCTCATTAGCAACTGACATTATAAACTTAGGATATTGATTGCTACTAGAAAAATACTCTAAGACGCTATATGTATAAAACATTATTTTTTGATATTAGATACTATTGAAAAGTATTTTAAGGGGCTCGATGCTCCAAAAATTAGTTTAAGATTCTAAGTATTATTAAGAAAATATTTCATGTTGTTGAGTACAACTTAACCCTTAAGTAAATCTTAACATGCATAAAGTTGACTTTGATTTTTCTTTTTTAACATTTCTTAATAGCAATTATTGGAGTTACCTCATGGCTGTTCAAGTGGAAATTGCTAGAGCTAGGTTTGTGCAAGTTGGACGTGTTCTCAGTTTCATGCTTCCAACATTTATGTGCTTGCTTGATTAGTTTGGTAACTTTCATTTTACATTTTTGCTCTTTATTAGTTTAAAATGAAAACAAGTGGGTTGTAACAAGTGGATCATTCATTTCAGAGACCTAATAATTATTATATAAGAGGTAGGATAAACTCCTCAGACTAAGGTCACACTTATTACTTTAGAAGTATGGTAAGAAGTGAGATTGGATTGAGTTTTTAAATCATTTTATCTTTTCAAAAAATTTATTGTTCCCCTGAAAATCATTGTGTTTCTTATTAGTTTAAATCTGTTCCCTTAAAAAGCCTTTTTCAAGTTTGCTAAAAACCTTTGAATTAATTCTATATATTTGAAAATTATGTAATGATGTACCGTATTAAAAAAAAATAAGAACTTTGCATATAAAGTTGTTAAAAAATTTTGGAAAAAAAATATTCTAATCTCCTTTATATTTTGTTTTGGTTACTGAATATGACAATCCTTCCTTTTTTTCACCCACTTCCTATTTATAATCCGCAAAAAATATTACTAGTCAAGAACTCCTAAATAGCCTACTGCCATTTCAAAGTCTTCAAACAATCAATTATCAATTATCAATTATCATCAATCAATCAATCAATTATATACCTCTAAATCTTGTAGCTAAACAATGATTGGCAATAATCATCCCATGTGTCGTATTTAACGGCTAGTAATTGGCTGCTAAATGAGGCAATGCTTTGCCTGTCCACGTCCTTTTTCCTTTTTAAAAAAAACCTCTGGAGACATCTGGCCGTCTGTTGCTGAAAGGCAATTGGGTACCACTTCCTTTTTAGATTCTACTATTAATTGCTCATGTAAATTTCCCACGTCTTCAACATGTTCCCAATGCATATTCATTCAAATCTTTTGAAAAAAAGCATACTTCTGACGTGTGGAGTAGGAGCCAGCATTTTCTACTGGTCATTAAAGTGGACCCCATTTCATTCTTGAAGGATGAGGAAAACCCTAATTTCAGGCTTCATCTGCTATATATTATGACAGTATTTCGCAAGGTTATCTGACCCGGACTGGACCGGACGAATCGGACCTGAAACTGACGACCCGGGCATTAAACCGGTCCAGTTTGGTGACCCGGTCTTGGTCAAATTTTTTAAAATTTTATTTTAATTTTTTTTTAGAATTTCATATTATAAGCCTAAAATATTACATTTTTCACCTGTTTGGTCCCGGTTTAGCTCCGGTCTGACCTACTGACCCTTGACCCAATACCCTGACTGGTTCACTGACCAGTTCGGGTTTAATTACCTTGGTATTTCGTGATCTCATATCTCGCTTAAGCATCATCTTACGAAAATCACTTCCAAAATTTCCAAACCATGGTTGCCTGGGATGTGACCACGTTCACAGAAGTTAATGACAGCCACAACCTATGGGTCATTTACGCCAAGGTGATTGCTGGTTTCTAGGATATCCCTAAATCAGGGAACCACCACCCTATCACCTACAATACTGTTTTATCGAATGCAAAGGTAATTATTCAAAACGAACAGAGTTCTTGGAGTTACATCAATTCGTTTGCAGTTGTTTATGTTTTGTATGTCTAACTTAGTCCTCCTATTTTGTGTGAAGGGTTGCATGGTGCAAGCAGTCATGAGACGCCAGGATATGATCAGGAGGTTTTGTGGCGTCTTGGTTCCTGGATTCACGTTCGTCTTTCAGAGGTTCTCGGTCGAGCTTGGTACTAACATTATCAATCCGGGCATGAAGACTGTTATGGAACCATTTTCACAACTTCAACTGCTTGCAGACGTGATCAGGACCCCTCCAATACTCTTCCAACCCTTCTTAACATTGCTGCCACAACCTACTCAGAGACTTGCCTCATTAGTATTTGGCATGAGTGATGTTCGTGTCAATGGAGAGACCATTTACAAGTATAATTTTGAGATTATGAACGAATGGTGTACTTCTTAATCTTGTACGTGAAATTTTATTTTAATGATGCGACTACGATGTATGCACAGATTACTAACTTTCACTGTCTATGTGAAGTGGGAGTAGGAATCCATTTCACTGTCTTTTCAGAGGAACTCCTGCTTTCTAGGCTAGCGTCAACTACGAAAGGGTTATCATAAAGATGATTTGGTTGTTGCACTGGTATGGGTAAATATGGAGCGGATTCATGGCGAGAAATTTGTTTTCTTGGCACATGTTGACAGTGAGCTTAGTGCGGATGTATTAACATGTTTGTCATATGTGTTGCAGGTGGAAAGACTCTATTCATGAGCCACTGTGATCTTAGTGAGTCCCTTTTCAACGCGCTGTCGATGAATTCCGTGCCAAACTCAATCGTCTCTGTATTGCTGAAATGGTTAGCACATATGGGTCACCATACGTTTAATTAAAGAAAGATTCTAACAGAAAAGATAGTGGATAGCAGGATGATTAGTGCCCTTGCCATGATCTGTATTATATAGAAACTGTACAAAGGAATCGAGTGTCCCTCAATAAAGAATATGCTAACAGAACCTATGAGGAGGGAACACGTGTAATGTAATACAGCTATACAGAGTGTCTAGAATATTCTACTGATATTATCTATAGAATAAATACTAATTACACTTATATTCTAACATCCCCCCCTCAAACGAGAGGGTGTGATAAGCAACCCGAGTTTGTCACAGAAGGTCCTGAACTGAGTGTGAGATAATGCTTTGGTGAAACAGTCTGCAATTTGATGAGCAGAGGGAATATATCGAACATCAATGAAACCAGAGAGAACCATATCTCGAACAAAATGGAGATCAATTTCTATGTGTTTGCTTCAGGAATGTTAGACAGGATTGGCAGCTAAGGCACCAGCACTAATATTATTACACCAAATTACTATTGGTTGTCTAAGATTAAGACCAAGTTCAAATAACAAAGAGGAAACCCATTTAACTTCAGAGGCACCATCAGCTAAAGACCTATACTCAGATTCTGAACTAGAGCGAGAAACAATTTTTTGTTTTCGAGAAAACCAAGAAATCAAAGTGTCACCAAGATAAACACAACACCCTGCCATAGACTTTCGATCATCAATATCAGTTGCCCAGTCTGCATCAGTATAAACAGTGAGTGAAAGGGATGGAAAAGGTTTGATGTGAATACCAAGATAATAAGTCCCTTTTAGATATCGAAAAATCCGTTTAACAGCTTGAAAATGGATGTCAGTAGGTTTAGACAAGAACTGACTTAATTTATTGACAGAGAAGGCAATATCAGGCCTTGTTGAGGTTAAATACTGAAGTGAACCAATAGCCCATCTATAAACAGAAGGATCAGACAATGGAACACCATCATGAATAGAGAAGCTACGACCAGTTACCATAGGTGTAGGTATTGGAGCACAATCAAGCATGTCAAAACGTTTCAACAGGTCAAGAGTATACTTTCCTTGATTAAGATAAAAACTAGCAGAGTCTCGGCAAATTTCCAAACCCAGAAAGTAATAGATTGGTCCAAGATCTTTCAATAAGAATAACTCATTCATCTTGTGAATAAAAGTAGCAATATAATCAGAGTTATTACCAGTTATCTGAATGTCATTGACGTAGACTAGGATGAAAATTGTCAGACTTCTTGTTCTGAGGAAGAAGAGAGAGACGTCACTGCGAGCATTCCGAAATCCCCACTGCATTAGTGTTCATCGAAGTCGTTCAAACCAGGCCCGGGGAGCTTGCTTCAGGCCATAAATTGCCTTAATGAGCTTACACACATGTGTTGGTCGGCGAGATCAACAAAACCTTCTGGTTGTCGCATGAACATTTCCTCCTGAAGATACCCGTTGAGAAAAGCATTGTTCACATCCAATTGGCGATTGATTACAGGGCTGAAGGTTTCTCCATAATCAACACCGGGAGATTGTTGGAAGCCCTTAGCGACGAGCCTCGCTTTGTATTTGAGAACCGATCCATCGGCATTAAACTTGGTTTTGAAGACCCAGCGAGAATCAACCAGTTTCTGAGCTCGATTCTGAGGAACCAAGACCCAAGTGTGATTGCGTTGAAGAGCGGCGAACTCGTGTTCCATGGCTTGTCTCTAATGAGAGGAAGCAAAAGCATCAGAGAGGTTTCGTGGTTCTGCAACGAGAGCTAGGGATTTCGAATCCTCCATTTTAAGCAGACCAGAGATGGATACTTGGGTTTGTGGATACCCGACTTGGCTCTTGTGACCATCGGGTGCAAGTTATTGGGCTCAAGTGATTGTTGGGCCGAGGTGGAGTCCATTGAAGGTGACGGTCCAGATGAGGGAGAGTGACCACTGGACGTTGAGGGAGAGTGACCACTGGACTCGGAATCAATGGTTGGAGACCAGAGAGGAGAGGGAGGTCCAGTCGAGAAAACTGGAGACGCTGGAGATGATGTAGAGGAAGATGATGATGAGTCATCATGAGGCAAAGTATGACTAGGCACAGTCAAAGGCTGATGTGGCTGAGACATGTGAATAAATAATGGAATGGCTGAGTTATCTAGTAGCACAGGTGCAGCAACACATCAATTAAGAAAACCAAACACAAAGGGAAAAATGGTTGGATCAAATACTACATGCCGAGAGACATAGATGCGACTAGTAGAACTAAGGCATCGATAGCCTTTTTGCTGTGTCGCCGGACCAAGAAACACACATCGTTGACTGTGAAACTGCATTTTGTGAGCATTATAGGGCTTTAGACAAGGATAGCAAGCACATCCAAAAGGACGAAGATCATCATATCTGGGTTCTATTTTGTAGAGACAGAACAGAGGAGTGGAATGCTCAAGAACTGGAGTTGGCAGTCGATTAATGAGATACATAGCTGTCTGAAAACTTCTACCCAATATGTAATTGGCATTCGTGTCTGAGCTAAGAGTGTTAAGCCCATTTCAACTATATGTCGATGCTTTCTCTCAGCCCGCCCATTTTGAGATGATGTATAAGGACATGTGTAGCGCATCATTATGTCATTTGCTTGCGTGATTGGGATGAATGGTTTGAATTCAGTTCCATTGTTGCATTGTAGAGTTTTGATTTTGGTATTGAACTGATTTTCAACTTGAGCCCGAAAAACGTTAAAAGCATGTATAGCATCACTTTTATGTTTTAATGGAAAGAGCCAGGTATAGCGACTATAATCATCCAAAAAATGTATGTAAAATCGATGACCTCCTGTAGATTGAATAGGTGAGGTGTAACACCCGTGTTTTTTTTATTACACAAGGTACTGTCCCCCCTCCACACACTTCCAGCCAGGCCACACATGGACCCCGTAGTGCCACAAGGCACCGTGTGCTTAGGGATTTCTTTTGCCTCTCGTAAGGTTCGAACACGCCACCTGAGGGTCAAGTAGCGCGCCGTGGCGAACCCTGCTACCATTGAGCTAAGAAATCCATAAGCACACGGTGCCTTGTGGCACTACGGGGTCCATGTGTGGCCTGGCTGGAAGTGTGTGGAGGAGGGGACAGTACCTTGTGTAATAAAAAGGCGCCTTTTTATTGTCACACCCCACTTCCAGCCAGGCCACACATGGACCCCGTAAGAGGTGGACTCACAAGAGTTCCTCGCTCCCCAAGCGAGATTTTCCGCCTCCGCAGGGATCGAAGCCACTACCTGGGGGTAAGTAGCGCCTCATGACAATCCCCACTACCATTGAGCTGGTAGCTCAATGGTAGTGGGGATTGTCATGAGGCGCTACTTACCCCCAGGTAGTGGCTTCGATCCCTGCGGAGGCGGAAAATCTCGCTTGGGGAGGAACTCTTGTGAGTCCACCTCTTACGGGGTCCATGTGTGGCCTGGCTGGAAGTGGGGTGTGACATGAGGGACCCCAAACGTCTGTATGAATAAGTTCTAAAGGTTGTGATGCACGAGAGGAAGAAATTTGAAAGGGCAAGTATTTAGATTTTCCCAGTTGACAAGCTTCACAAATAAAATTGTCATTAATACAAACTTTGACATTACAATTGTTCAAAATGTGTTTCAACACTTGATTGCTTGGGTGACCCATCTTATAATGCCATAACAAAAACTGATCATCATCCTTGATCGACGAAACTGCAGCATAGACTTGAGGTTGAATATCAGGCTTGGCCATGGGGTACATTCCTTCCTGTGACTTCCCGTGCATCAACACTTTTCCTGTCATCTTGTCCTTTACAGTGCAACCGTCATTAGTGAAGAGTATGTGAACTGAGTTATCTTCAACAAGTTTATTGACACTTAACAGATTTTTAGTAGCACTAGGAACTACTAAAACATTATTCAGCTGAATATTAGACTTAGAACAGGGCAATATAGTATAACCGATTCCAAGAACCTTTGCCTTTTCACCAGTACATGTAAGCAAATGAGAATTACCTGTGGGAGTGACTTGGGATAGATTATCTGGATTAGCTGTGACATGGTAGTTTGAGCCGCTATCCATATACCAAGACGGATCACTCACAGTTTGAGGGCTAGCATAGTAAGCCTGAGGAGTGTAGTCACGAGATGTCCTAGAGTAGCAAGTTTCATAAACATGACCAAAACGATCACAGTAGGTGCAGTAGGGCCGTCCCCCCTGATGGTAATTGTTTCTACGACCTCTGGAGCGGCGGCCGCCTCGGCCACCACGAGATCCACGCCAAGGGGTTCGTTCATTGTCATTATTGCGTCCAGCATCATTGTTGCGTGAAGGAAAATGAGAATTCCTCTGAGCAAAATTAATAGACGGTTGAATCGTCAGAGAGGAAAAATGGTTCAGTTGTTCGAGTCTACTTTCAAAGGCAAGAAGAGATGATTGACCTTCGATCCAAGTGATATTCGGTTGATCAATGAGTTTCACAACTATAGCATTATAGTCAGAATCCAAACCATTCAGAGTGTGCATGATGAGGTCGTCAGTGGAGATAGGTGCCCCTGCTAGAGCTAGTTGATCAGCCAAGTTCTTCATCTTCATAAGATATGCTTCCATTTTGAGCATATTCTTCCTGGTAGCATGCAATTCTGACTTGAACACCATCACTCGAGCTTTGGTAGAGGCGCAGGTGAGATCCCTTGCTCCAAGCCAGAGATCATAAGCGGTGTGGCAGTGCAATAGTTGAGCACCGACGTCTTGGGTCATGGTATTTCTTAGCCAGCCTACCAACATTCGGTCAACAGAGAACCACTCCTCAAAATCAGGATTGATTTTCTTCCCAGCACCATCTGAGATATAACGAGAAGGAGCAGCTTGAGAGCCATCAACATGAGATTCAAGCCTATTGCCTTCGATTAATGGAAGCACCACAGATTCCCAAACCAGATAGTTTCCTCGATCCAGCTTGATTGAGGTGGTTTGAGAGGAAGAATGAAAGAGCGAATAGGTTTTGGTAGCCGCAGATGCTGACATACCAGAGGACGGTGACTCAGAGGTAGTAGAGGAAGAAGACGACATTTCGAAAGAGAGAAGCTCTGATACCAAGAAAGATTCTAACATAAAAGATAGTGGATGGCAGGATGATTAGTGCCCTTGCCATGATCTGTATTATATAGAAACTTTACAAAGGAATCGAGTGTCCCTCAATAGAGAATATGCTAACATAACCTATGAGGAGGGAACACGTGTAATGTAATACAGCTATACAAAGTGTCTAGAATATTCTACTGATATTATCTATAGAATAAATACTAATTACACTTATATTCTAACAATTAAGTGGAACAACTTCAAGCATGTTGAACGATTCTGAATGTCAATTCACTGCCATGAACTCTTTTGGTCTTTGTTATGTCTATGTTTCTCATGATGTCTTATGTTAGTCGTCCTTTTAGGATTTGTTCTTCTCCTTTGAATGTCCTTGTCGAGTCATGTTCAAATGTTTCCGTGAGTCTGTCGTAGTTTTTTTGTATGTTTTGAAGTCTACTGAGATGTCATGTTGGACTGGTATTTCTTCAAGTCAAGACATTGGAAAGCCATAATTATTAATGAATTTCTATAATTTCCTTATCATTTGTCCAGGAGATTTTGGTAAGCATTTATTGCATGATGACATTGAAACTTGTCAAATTTTGACGTCGCAACATTTTATAACATGTATTGGAATATTAATAATTTAGTAACTCTACAAAGGCGTTGTAAAAGTCAATATTAAGGTGATGCAGGTTGTAAATAATACAATAATACTAATGACGGTTTTATATCAGTGTTAGATTTGAAAAAATTAGTCACCTTTATTTGCAAATCTGAGAAATTAGCAAAACGTAGAAACTCTTCAATGAGTTGTTATCCAATTTTATCTACTAATGTGAAAGCAAAATAACATAATTAAAATGAATTTAATACCACAAACATACCTGTCCTCTTCATTTATTGCGTGGTTTACCACAAAACCGAACTTCTCTTAAACTGCTACTTTTGAAATATCTATTCGAGTAATAGCCAACTTGTCTTCACCCACTGTAAAAGACTATCGGACTTAAGGATACTGCTTTCTTTTCTGATTACAATGCAGGTCACACAAAATACCACCCTGAACCAACTTCAACCAGGTCAGTCAAAAGGAATTTAAATAACAAGGATGTATCATCCAGTGTCTGCACCCACTGTAGGGTTAGTTTGAATCGTCAATGGAGGACTGCAGTGTTCCATTAATTATTATATAAATTAATTTCCTTTGTAAGCCATGTTAAGCATCTGGTGTCATTTTTTGTTTTGGATTATTTTGTATTCCTGTTTTCAAGTTGTCATTATGTTAGTGTAGTCATTAATTTTAAAGGTAATCGAGATGGACTGTATAAGGTCAAAATTACACGCATTAAAGTGTGGGTGGTTCTTTTTTTTTTTTTTAACAACTTTTATCATTCAGGGTTATTAAGGTTTGGGAAGATTATGGACTGGTAAAATGCCAACTAATTATGATTAAAATATTATTTGTATAAATATATATATATATATATATATTTTCCAGATATTTGTATAAATATATTAATAGTTTAATATGCCTAATTGGTATACTTATTGTTGCTGCGCTGAACTTAAACTTACTAAGGAAGTATAATCGGTGAGTTGCGCGTACAGGTTCCACATGCTTCATTTACCTTAGAAATTACATATTCAGCACAGACATAATACACCTGCCACGACTCAGTCTGTATATTTCGAACTCCCAACAAGAAAATACCATTATTATGCATCACGATTTTTGTTGGATTGTCCACATGAAGATACTAAGCGTTTTCCCTTGCACTGCTCTTCGTCTGAATGTTCTGACCAACCGTCAGAGTCCCGAAGGCGTGGGACATAAATTTACTGCAATTGAAATCAATTGGTGGAGTGTACTAATTCCTTCTTGGAATGCGTTCGAAATAGTAATGGTAAACAAATGGAGTTGTGAATGATAAAGTTTGTTTGCCACATCAAAATATGATGACAGTGCGTCATTGCAACTCTTTTTCAACGTTAGTAAACTACTGAATTTATAGTCATCTTCTAAGTCAAAAGTCAAATAACTACATTATGAACATAAAAATTTGCGTTCTTTGATTCTGGAAGAATATAAACAAAAAAATGAACATTAACTAAATATATCTTTAAATTACACATTCCAATTTGAAGTTCTTAGTTTTCATGCACGTTTGCATGAATACTTTAGCGTTAGCCTATCACGACTGTCTCCGTTAAAGAATTTATAGCTCGAGATGACCATTCATTGGGCACTCTTGAACACAACGTGCCACCTTCATCATTTGTTATTGGATGATGATGGGTTGCACCACTCTTGAACACAACCTGAAGTACGTCCAGAAAGGTGTTGAACGAGCAGGCAATTTAATGCACATTACAACATGTTGATGGGCTCATTGGTTTGTGGCATACATACTCCAAATTAATTACATATAATTCTATGACTTTTGGATGTGCAAACACATTGACAAGCTACCTTTACTTTTTTAAATATACCTACAAAGATGTTATCGGTTTCCTGACAAGACCAGAGAGAGAATGACATTGCAAAGAAGTTGAACTTTAGCGTCTCTGATCTACAGTAAGCCCATCTGGATAACAATACAGATAGAGGGATATATGTTACTAATGCCTTTTACGTTAGTGAATATAAATAACATTTAAAATGTGCATCCCCACTTGGTGTTACAATTATTTAATTGTTAATTGTTAAACAAACTTCTGCTTCTATGTAATGTGAATGATCTGATTATTTTATGCACATTATGATAAATTCAATTCGTTGGTGAATATAATAATATTAACAATTTGCAGCCCTACTTTGTCTGATGATTATTTATTAATTAGAAAAACTTTTGAATTTTTAATGATGTTTGACAGTGACACGTCATGCTAAATTGATTATGCTGCACCATGAAGTTGCAAATAAAAGTTACGAAGATCGTAGCATGACTGTGGTTGAACTTAAAAGTGGTCATTTAAATATGTCTATTGTTGTCCTGAATCAAACACATATTTATATTATTTTTGTTTTATAATAGAGTGCATTAAGTACCTACTAATTATCGCTAGGGCCATGTTCAGATTTTTTGCCGAAGAAACACGTGTCACAATTTAAGAAGGCAACTAGTTATATAGTGGTGATCATAATAACCGTGGAGATTGATGCATGTGGCAATCCATGCCTTCCCAGTCTAATATAAGGCACGGATCCACGCCTCATAATAAAACTCACCACCGTCAGTTATTCATTGGACAATCAACGGCTGATATTTGCTGGCGGCAAGGAATACAATTATCTATTTAAGCAATAAGGCAGTCAGTTCCAATTGTAGTATCTTAACGCTGACAATAGTGATGAAGCATAAGGAAGACTCATCCAGCAACAAACTCCGTTCAAGAAAAAGCAAATAACAACGACACTCTTGCTCAATATTTTGATTTATTATTTTGTCGCTCGCATCTGATTATATTTAATAGTTGTTGATGTATTCACTTATATATGGTGACTATTTGTACGGAAAAGGCCATTATCAGACGTATTGTCAAGAGAAGATGAACTTTCTTCACTTTCAGGCAGTTCAAATTTACTTTCCCCTACTCAGACATACGTACAACGTCACCACGGAGATACAATGTTCAATTTAAGCTACGCTGTGAAAATTCGAGTCCGTGCATCACACGGGGTATTTAGTCTTGTTACCTTCAATAGCTCATTATCTCTCCTTGGTATTTTATTTTTCCTATCTTTAAATAAATGCTATTGGTGTCACTGCCAACTTCTTTCTTTGCTCAAAGTCTAAGTCATGTGACTAATTTCCCTTGAGTTTAAATTTGTCATTTTCAATTATGAAATAACTATTAAGTATGGTCATATGCTTTATTAGCTATGGTTGCATCTGTTATTGATGGTGACCATGATGCAAACGAATGATTAAATGTTGTATTAAATATCAAACAGACAACATCCCTGGCATTTCGGCTTTTGATTATGGCAGCAAAAGACTCTAGGTTGGGACGTTTGTGAGAGGAAAATGAATAAGTGTAAGAGATAGATTAATATATCAATGGAAATGGATACGTAGTTGACATGGCCCAATGAGGTCAAGAGAAGGTGGGGAGGTGTCTAGGAAATTCTTTACCTTATGTTTCCTTTTTTTTTTTTTTTTCTGAACAGTTATGTTTCCTTATAAAACTTAACAATATGGTTTAAAGCTAAGGAAAATTTTAGAGACATATGTACTTGATTAAATGGGTTTGTAAATGTTTATAGCAAGATGTTTACAAATTTTGAATTTTAAATTTAAATATTGTATATAATATCTCAAACTAACCTTGTTTATATCTTATGATCAACAAAAATATACATTTGATTATATTTTTGGCCATTTAGAGGACACATTAGTAAATTTGATGAAAATTATAATTATAATTTTATATAATTAAAATTAATACATTCTATAGCATATTAAAAAGTTCAGAAATATATGCATTTGGATTATTTCTTAGTGGATAGAATAATTCAAGAATTCTTTTATGGTTGTATATAAAATTATTTTTTGACAAATGTAAATGTTTAAGTTTTTTTTTTTAAATAGGGGTATTTTGATAATTAAAAAGGTATATTTAACGATTATCTAACAGTTGGATTTATGAAAATAAAATAATATTAAATATAGGTTGGTTTGTGTAACCTCCATTTTAATTTTAAGAGGAGTTCCTATAGTTTAGATAAAAGGTTATTAATTTTTTTTTCTCAAAAACTTATCATCTGATAACGTTAATGGAATAAAAAAGGGAGAATGACAGAAAAATACCATTTGAACTTCAAAATCCCGCTGACAAGAATGGTAATAGGATTGATAAGAATAGTAATAGGATTGACAACGCAAATCTTTGTCAAAGGACTAATTAGGGTTTTTGAAGTTCAAGTGGTATTTTTTTGTCATTCTCCCAATAAAAAAAGGTTATAAACTATTCTTAGCCACGTAAATAAATATTAAAAACTATATACGTATTAAAGCATTATAGCTTTGAAAACCACTAATATGCTTGCTTTCAAAATATTTGGTGGCTGACATTTAAAAAAATAAAAAAGGTATTTTGATTACTTAACATCAAAGTATAATTTTATTTTTATTCTTAAATATTTTACTGAAATTTCAGAGTTTTTTTGGGAGCTTTTAGAAATTATGTGGTTTCTTTGAGGCTTTGTTGAATTTCTCCCTCAAACAAAGGGATCAGTACCTATCTGTGTATATTACTCAAAAACTTAAAATCAAATAACACTGGAGGGGGGAAAGTTAAAACTTATTCTAGGCCCCATAAATAAATATTAAAAAATATTTTCGTCCTAAATCATTATAATTTTCAAAACAGTTAATATGCTTGCTTTCATAATATATTTAATGCAGTTCAAATGTCAAAAGCACTACGAAGATGATGATGAGTATTTAAATAAGCACCGTAAAATCTTCTCTTATGATTGGAATGATCATCCGTAAAATTTAAAAGCAACGGGGTCATAAAATGTTTCAAGAAACATATTAATATTTTAAATATTAAATATTTCAGTTCAATTACAAAGAAGCATGCTCACACCTCAAGGGTGTGGTTGGTGTGAGGGATTTGGAGGGAATGGGAGGGGAAGAAAAATTTTTATGATTTGAATTTTAAAAGATTGAAGAAGTGAGGTAATAAAATTTTAATAAAGAGAATATCTAAGATAAAAGAGTAAGAAAAATTAATTAAACATTTTTAACCCCACTTCTCTAATTTTTTTAAATCCAACTCAAAAAAAAAATTTCCACCCACTTTCCCTCCTCTCCCCTCAACCAAACAAGCCCCGAAGTCAGAATCCATGAACAGAAAAGAAGTCGCCCTCACTCGCCCCAAAGATCTAAAAAATTACTGTACAAAAATTAGCAGTTACTGTAGATTATGTGAGCTCAAACTCCCAGCATAATTAGCAGTTACTGTACAAAAATTATAAAGTACAAATATAAAAAGGAGGGGAATTAATTATCCCTTGTTTAACCTGAAAATCTCATGATAAAAGGAATTTTCCACGTGGCGTTGATCTGCTTCTTCTGAATTCAAGCATGGAGGCATTGGTTCCTTCCTTAAGATTTCTGCGAACCACCACAACAACAAAAAAGTATTAGGGATGGAATTTAGCGACGGAAATTCTGTTGCTAATATTTATGTCGTTAATCTGTTAGCGACGGAAAAAGTTTTGTCTCTAAAAAGGGTGTTATTAATTCTATTAGCGACGGAAATTTAAATTTGGTAGGTAATTTAGAGATGAATTAGCGACGGAAATTCTGTGTCTAATCTGAGACGAAAATTCCATCGCTATTTTTTAGAGACGGATTAGGGACGAAATTTCTGTCACTAATTTTTGACACGGATTAGAGACGGAATTTTCGTCTCTAATATTTGATACGGATTAGAGACGGAATTTCCGTCGCTAATTTTTTGCACAGATTAGAGACGGAATTTCTGTCGCTAATTTTTGACAAGGATTAGCGATGGAAATTCCATTGTTAATATTTGACACGGATTAGCGACGGAATTTCTGTCGCTAATTTTTGGCACGGATTAGCGACGGAAATTCCGTCACTAAATCTGAGATGGATTTTTTATGTTCCATCACTAATATGCGACAATTAGTGATGAAATTGTCAAGCTTAGCAACGAAAATTCCGTCGCTAATCCGTCGCAAAGTGAAATTTTTTTAAAAGGTAAATTTAATTTTGTGAATAAATTTTCAGATTTCTTTTTTAATTTTTGTCCAATAATATTTTTTTGTTATTTTGAATTTAACCGTTGACTTATAATGGTTAAATAATTGAAAGTGAAATTAAATTGACTGCAAATAAAATCAAGTTCAAACCAAATTCTAAAATGATAGCAAGTTAGCAAACCACAAAGCAATAAAAGTGTGAAAACGTATATAACGTATCAAACAAACCACACAAATATTTAATATAGTCAAACAACCTAGTGACCACTATCTTATGGTGGGCTATCATCAGAGTTATGAACTTCAAGGTTTGAATTGTTGACAGCTCCAAAAAATTTCTGCTTAAATACTTCCAACCTAGTTAAGATAATATCATTATGTTGCTTAAGATTATGCTTCTCCTGTCTAAGCTATGTGACAACATTTTCAACATCAAGTTGGAGCATTGTGTTGATGGAAGGAGGAGAAGACCCATAAGAATAAGCTGAGGAATCAACATTTTTTGCCTCAGATCTTAAGCCAAATATGCGACCCTTCTTATTCTTACCACCTGCAGCCTCTAAATATATGTTCATTTCTTCTTTATCTAGCTGATTTGATTGCACATCACTTGGAGAATCTGTATTAGAACTTTTAGATGCCTTGATCCTCAAGTAATGATCCTATTAAAGAAAATAATAAGTAAAAAAAGTCAAAAGATATGAATAAATATATAAAATAAAGGATGGTATGCAACCATTAAGATAAATTTGACCACTCAAATTAACACAACAATAACAAATAATGAACAAGCCATTCTTCAAAAACCAAGTACAAGAAGAGAAGACCTAACACCTATCTACTTCATAAAGGTAGAGTAGGGGGAGAGATCTAAGCAGATACTCCTATGAAGAAGAGCATTATGAGGATAAATAGATACTCCTCTGGTTTTAATTAAAAAAACAGAGAATGTTATTTATATTTATAAGTTAAATCATTAATTTTTTCATATAATATATGATTTTCCCTTTTTTATTATTATATACACTTTGTACTCGAATAAATATTAAATTTTTAAATAAAATTAATGAGATTTAAAATTGGGTTTGGTTTTCATCCTTTGCCCTTATCATCCACTTCTACCCCATTACTCATTTCTACCTTTAGATTGAAATTTAAGCAGTTCAGATGTAATAATACTTTATAAATTTACTAATAAAATATTAAAAAATAAATTCAAAAAGATAAATTTTAGCCATGAGTATTTAAAAATGTAATAAAAAATATATTTTAAAAATATTTTTATAAAACATTAAATTTTCAAGAAATTAGCGACGGATTTTAGTGACGGTTTTGAGACAGACAGAATTAGTGAGGAAATTCAGTGACGGAACTTAGTGACAGCTTTGAAAAGGATTAGCGACGGAAATTAGAGATGGAATAATTCCGTCTCTATTTCCATCTCTAAATTTAGCGACGGAATTAGTGATGGTTTTAAAACGGAATTAGACACAGAATTTAGTGACGGATTTGAGACGGATTAGCGACGAAAATTAGAGATGGAAAAAATTCTGTCGCTAATCTGTCCCTAAATGAAATTAGCGACAAAATAATTCCGTCTCTAATTTCCGTCACTAATCTGTCTCTAATTCCGTCTCTAAAGTTAGTGACGGATTTGTTGACGGTTTAAAAATGGAATAGCGATGGAATTAATTCCGTCTCTAATTTCCGTCTCTAATTCTTTGTTTTTTGGTCGTGCATTTACAAGTTTGTTTTCAACCTTGCTAGCCAACAAGGGTTCCCCTGCTTGCATTGTTCCTCTATATATAACATTTCTTAATATTATTACCAAGATTAAGATTAAGATAAAGTTGACTTTGATTTTTTTTTAACATTTCTTAATGCCAATTATTGGAGTTATCTCATGGTTGCTCAAGTGAAAATTGCTAAAGCTAGGTTTGTGCAAGTTGGGCATGTTCTCAGTTTCATGCTTCCATCGTTTATGTGCTTTCTTGAATAATTTGGTAACATTCATTTTACATTTTTTGCTTTTTATTAGTTTAAAATGAAAACAAGTGGGTTGTAACAAGTGGACCATTCATTTCAGAGGCCTAATTATTATATGAGATGTAGGGATAAACTCCTCAGGCTAAGGTCACACCATTAGTTTAGAGTTACACTAAAAGGTGATATTGGATTGAGCTCTTAAATGATTTTATCTTTTCAGAAAAACTATTATTACTTTTAAAATCATTGTGTTTATTATTACTTTAAATCAACCCCACCAAAAAACCTTTCTTCAATCTTGCGAAATTTTTTTGAAATAATTCTATATATTTAAAAATTATGTAATCATCGACCACATTCAGGAAGCAAGAACTTTGCATATAAAGTGGTTGAAAATTTTGGGATAAAATATTCTCATCTCCTTTATATTTTTTCATCATCAATGAATATGACAAACCCTTCTTCTTTTCGCCCTGCTTCCAATATATAATCCGCAAAAAAAGTTATTCTTCCAGAACTCTTACACAGCATAGAACCACTTCAAACTCTTCAAAACATCTCCTTAAATTTCTCCTTATCTCTATTTCGTCTTTTCTTTTTCCAATCTTCAAATAAATACTGTTGGTGTCACTACCAACAATTCTCTCTTCGCTCACAGTAGGGGTAAGTCATGTGACCATTTTTCCTTGAGTTTAACTTTGTCTTTTTTTTTGCCTGTGAGTTTAACTTTGTCATTTTCAATTATGAAGCAACTACTAATGATTCTCATATGCTTTATTATTAGTTATGGTTGCATCTGTCATTAATGGAGATAATGATGAAAACAGATAATTAAATATTGTATTAGATATCACACAAACTACATCTCCGGCGTTTCAGCTTTTGGGTAAGGCAGTGAAAGAACATGGATTGGGAAGTTAACTGTGAGCGTAGACAAAAATATCCATGGACAAGTGTTTACGCAGATTACATGGCCTAAGAGGTGGAAGAAATAGTAAGGTTTGAGAGAAGGTGGAGAGGTGTGTAGGAAATTTTTTAACTTCATTTGTCAACTAAGGAAAGTTATAAAGGCATTTGAAAACATGTACTTCACTAAAGGGGTTTGTAAATGTTTATAGCAAAAAGTGTATTTACAAATTTTGAATTATAAATTTAAATATTTTATATAATCTCTCAAACTAACTTTATTTATATCTTATGATCAACAAAAATATACATTTGAAATATATTTTTAGCCATTCAGAGGAAACTTGGGTAGATGTGATGAAAAATTAAAGTTTTAATTTTATCTAATTAAAATTCATAAATTTTATAGCATATTAAAAAATTCGGAAAATATATGGATTAGAATTGTTCCTTAGTGGGTAGAAGAATTCATGGATGGTTGTATATAAAATTTATTTTTTTGACAAATATAAATGTTTAAGTAATTTTTGTGCTAAACAAGGGTATTTTGATAATTAAAAATATAAAAATCGAATTTAACGATTACCTAACTGTTGGATTTATGAAAATAAAATAATATTAAATGTGTGTGTGTGTGTGTATTAATATTACTGGTTGGTTTGTGTAACCTCCATTTAATTTTAAGAGATATATATCTATATATATATATATATATTATTCTTAAATATTTTATTCAATTTTTTAAAAGCCGGATCAGACATCGAACTAGAAAAATCAGCAGGTCATGGTTCAAATGGTCGAAATAATGGCTATTTGGTCAGACTGGTGACATAATAATTAATTTAAAACTAATATTATATGTCCTTATAATTTTTTTACAGGAATTATGTATACATATAATTGTATAAACATACTTAGTCCAATTTGATAAAAAGTTAATGAGGTCACAGCATATATTTTAAGTCCAATTTGATTTTGTTATAAAAAATTATATTTTATAAATTTAGAATTTAATTTTTTCCATCAAAATTTTAATTTCAAATTAGAGGAATACTTTTTTAATTTATATAAAATTAAAATGTGAGATTTTTATTTATTGGTATAAAATAATTTGAATAGAAAAATTATCTTGCTCAGGAAAAAAATGTTGGGAATACTTTTTAATTATGTTTTAGTTATGTCAAAATATAAAATATTGGGGAAAAAATCAAGGAGTTAAATCATGCTTGAAAGAAAGACCAGAGAAGTAACCTCTCACTTCTTTTTATCAAGAGTGAAAGTGTAATTTTAACAATAATATTTTAGACTAGAAGCAATCTACACCATTAAGTTTTCAAGGATGTTAAAATACACATAAAAATTAAAAAGTGGGACAATTTTATCAGAAGCATTGACTCTGTTAAACCATACGTTCCTTTAGTCTTATTAGACCCCACATGGTGTACACCTGTCATTTCTTTTTTCCCTTTGACCATTTGAATGTCACACCTCAACTACAGCCTCCATTAAAGACGCAAGAAGCCCTGAACCTCTCTGATTGCACATGAGTTTTTCAAACATGTTACCTCCCACTTGTGTCTCCATATTTTCATCCCCCAACTCCACCAACCTCCGTCACACATCTTTGCGCAACTTGAGATTCTCCAACTCTGGCGACCCCCTCCTGTTTGAAGAATGATCCGTACCTCACCAATGACAAACTCAGGCCCACCACTCTCGCTCAACGCACACTCTCCAGCTTACTGATGAGAGTTTAAGGATTCTTTGGAATGTTTGATTTCCAGTACAAAAGGGAATTTTCTTTGATTTTTCCTTCAAGCCTTGTAGTATTGAATATAAGAATCTGTTGTTTGTATTGTAGTTATAAGAAGGATATTTTGAAACTTTAGTGATAAAATTCTTCCATTCTCTATTCTTTTTCTCCAATCTAGATTTTTCATTGGGTATTCTTCAATAATACTCTTTTAGTCCTAAATATAAGATAAAATTAATTTTTTTAGAAAAATTAAGGAAACTAATTAAATTACTTTAGAGTATTTTTATTTTTATTTTTTTCTCTAGATTAATTAGTTTGACTAATAAACTAATATATAATTTAATAATACACAATATAATATGATTAAGTAATTTATTTAGTTTCCTTAATCTCCTCAAAAAAAATCAATTCTGTCTTTATATTTATTATGACGGCAGGGAGTATATGATTTGTCTTGAAATGGGACTGTAAAAGGAAAGATTGCATATAGAATAGTTCAATTCTGGAACAAAGTGGCTGAAAGGAAATTGACGTTTACTCCGAACAATCTGGTTGTCCATGAACAATGTACTCCATGGTTCCAGAAGGTTATTGCTTATAAGCATCAATGGCTGCTCTAGAATTTTGTGGAAGCATAGGGAGATCCGACCCACTTAACAACAATCGAAGGGTTCTACTGCTTCTGCTGAAAGAGAGAGAATATTATGGGATCTAAGTAGAATTTTGAATGGGAGAGAGGGTAAGGAATGACAGGTGTATATGGGTTGAGGCTAATGTGTACACCATGTGGGACCCACCAAAACTCAAGTGATGTCGGTTTTAACAGAGTTAACACTTATGATAAAATTGCCTCACATTTTAATATTTTTGTGTATTTTAGTACCTTTAAAAATTTAATGGTGCCAATTGTCCCTCATAAAACATTATTATTAAAATTGTATATTTATCCTTTTATCAAATGTACATTACTATAATCCATTCTTTTATCCATTGGTCTCTTGGAAATCACATACTTCCTCGGGACAAAACATATTCCTTCTACTTTCATTTTGAAACTCCAATCCGGTTCGTCTTTCTCTTATTTTCCATGCATCCAGTATGTCTCTCTCTCCTTAGTTCAAAAATCAAAACCTAGCCACAACCCTCATTTTTTCTCTCTTTTGTGGTAGTTCAGGTTGATCAAGTTTAACCTTTTTATTGCTAGATTGCTGCTTTTCTTCTCTTTTATTTTTTTTCTTGTTCGATTCGTCTCTTCTCTTTTTCTCTGTGCATAGGCTTAAATGGCTTCTCGCCGAAGTCTCAATTTTATGCAAAAAAATGATGACTCCCGTAAAGCCCTTCAAACCATCTGGTTATTGTAAATCTGGAACGGGTTCCTGCTTAAAAGCGGATTCCGGTCCAATAACGACTAGAAAAAGACTCATTCCGGTCTAGCTCCCAAAACAATTTTCACCTAAAAGCCGAGCCATCACAGAGTCCGGTCGACGGCCTGGCCAGCCAGACCATCCGATCCAATTCTTAGGACATTGATTTTATTGATATCTCAGAATTTTTTTTATAGCTTTTAGAAATTATGTTTGGGAAAAAGACATCTAATTACCATTTAAACTTCAAAATTTTAAATTAGTTTTGTTGACAATAAGAGTAATGAGATTGATAAAAAGAGTATAGCAATTGACAATTCCGGTTTTTGGGAAATCATTAATTTAGGATTTTGAAGTTCAAGTGGTATTTATTTGTCTTTTTCTCATTACATTTTTTCTGTGAGGCTTTATTAAAATTATCCCTAAAAAAAAGGGGATTATTACTTATGGTGTATTTTTACTCAAAAACTTATAATCAAATAACACTTAAGGGAAAAAAGTTAAAATATATTCTAGGCCACATATATAAATATCAAAAAATATTTTCGTTAATATGCTTGCTTTCAGAATATTTTTAAGGGAAAATGAAAATTAAATACCATTTTAACTTCCAAAACCAAAAAAGTCCCTTAACACATGCAAATGACAGCGAGGGAATGTGGTGGGAATCTAGGTTTTTTATGTTTGGGAGAAAAGACCAAAAAGGCCTCTATTACTCAATTCTTTTATACATATTATTAGTATTTACGGATTTTGTCAAAATCATTACTCTTTTAGTTAATATCATTACTCAATTAGTCACAATACAAAACTCTTTGTCAATCATTTTATAGATTTTTTTAAAACCATTACAGATTTCGTCAAGACTACTATTCATTTCTTCAATCCTATACTTATTGATTTTGTCAAAACCATTGCGTATTTTGTCAAAATCATTACTCTTTTAGTTAATCTCATTATTCAATTGGTCACAACCCAAAACTTTTTGTAAATCCTTTCACACATTTTGGCAGTACTAATTGATTTTGTTAAAACCATTACGGATTTCATCAACACCACAATTTATTATGTCAATCACATAACTCTATTGATCACAACCTAAAACTCTTTGTCAATTATTTTACACATATTGTCAGTACTTATTGATTTTGTTAAAACCGTTATAGATTTTATCAAAACCATTACTCTTAGTTAATCTTATAAGAAGCAATTCAATTTCAAAACCAAATACCAAAAAGATATTTTTTTGCTTCTAGAGAACCAAATACCTGAATCATTGACAGAAATTCTAGAGAACCAGATACCAAAACCAGTAGAGAGGGGGAAGAATAACAAATCCTTTTGCTTCTTGAATTTAAAAGCCCAAATTTTTTTTATCAAAAACACTGTCGCCTCTTTGTAATTGTAGCCTTTCAAATCCTACATATAGATTGGACTTTTAAATCGCTCTACAAGCTAGATCGGACTTCAAACTCGCGACTGAAACTAGATTTGAACTCGCAACAAAAACTCCGGCGGCGATGATGTCCCTATCAACAACGATGGCAAGCATGGAAGGGGATGCCGAGAGGGAAGAGTTCGATCGCAAAAGGAGAGAGGAGAGAGGGGGACAGAGAGGGAAGAGAGAATAGAAAGAGAAGAGGGAAGGAAGTGAGAAATAGAAAGAAAAAAGGGAGGGCATTTTAGTAAAAACACAAACTGCAAAATTCCAAATTCCTACGAGATGACCTCACTGTCTGTTTCATGTGTTAAAGGACTTTTTTTGATTTTGAAAGTTGTCATTTCCCTATTTTTAATGCAGTTCAAATATCAAAAGCAATATGAAGATTATGAGTATTTAAATAAGCACAGTAAAATTTACTCTTATGTTTTGAATGATCATTTCAGTAAAAATTTTAAGCAACGCGATCATAAAATGTTTCAAGAAACACATGTTTCAAGAAACATATTAATATTTAAATATGAAATATTTCAATTCAATTACAAAGAAGCATGCTCAGGCCTCAAGAGTCAGAAAACTCAAAATACTTGAGCAGAAAAAAAGTCGCATGCAGTCGCCCCAAAGATCTCAAAAACCTCTAAAAATTATGTGAGCTCAAGCTCGCAACATAATTCGCAGTTACTGTACAAAAATTATAAATTATAAAGTACAAATATAAAGGGGGAAAATTAATTATCCCATGTTTAACCAGAAATTCTCATGATAAAAGGAATTTTCCACGTGGCGTTGACCTGCTTCTTCTGAATTCAGGCACAGATGTATTGCTTCCTTCCTTGGGATTTCTGCTTGAAACATTTACAAGTTTGTTTTCAACCTTGCTAACCAATAAGGGTTCCCATGCTTGCATTGTTCCTCTGCATATATAATAAAACGTACCCAATTATAGTTTACCCCACATGACTAATTGGCTATGCATGTCAAGTTTCTTACAAAGTAACGCAACAAAAAAAGTCATTGGTTTGGCTTAAAAAAAGAAGAAGAAGTAATTTTGCACTTTACAAAACAAAATTCCTCTCATATATTTATCTCATAAGGTGCAAAATCAATTCTTCACTATTAATCCAAATGAAAGAATGTACCATAGCTTTTGTCAGAGACAAAAAGAACAAGTTCGGATCTCTTGCAGACTACAATGGTGCTGTAATGCAGTGAGAAAGAGATTGACCTAGAAAATGGGGTATATGGGGGCCGTTTCACTAGTTTTACACACACCAATCTCTACTCCTTTGGTCCTTAATAAAAAAGTTACTTAACTAATTTGGGTACCTTAAGGAATATAGGTAAATTACTTGTACATTAGTTTGGGGCCAAATGACAAATGAATAAAGATCTAACATTTATGATCAAGACCATCCTTCTAACTAGTTCCTATAATTAGGATAAGAGGAGTATTTCTCGTTCGTACACTACCATGTGTAGTAAACTAATGTACTGTAGAGGATATGGACTCGAACAAGACAAGCATGCAATGAATTTGTCAAATTTTAGGAACAAATAGAATCACTAATTTAAGAAAACTTAAGTTGCTCGAGTCTATTAATTCAAAAGCCAAATTGTTAGTTGAAATATGTAAGGCATACCTGGGTTCAAGGTTCTGAGAATTTCTTGGGAAATTCTGTCGAATCTTTCTAAGATTTAAAGCACCATGGACCGGGGACTCGATTAGGCCAAGATCATTTTCCGGCTCTGAGTAATCACTCTTTCTAGGTGCCTCCAATGTCTTCTCATCAGCAATGTCCATGTCAGGAATCAGTGCAGGTATCAAATCAGACTTTTGAACCCTCAAAGGGAGTTGCTGATGATGCTGTTGTTGATGTTTGGCCTTAGCCTTCCCCTCAGCCTTGCTCTTTCTTATACCACCTTGTCTTACTGCACTAAGTGCTTGTTTAAATTGTTCCTCTTCTTGTTCATGATGAACTTTCCTGAAGCTGACCTTCTGGAGGTTGAATAGAGTTTCAGAAATGTTTTCCTGCTTCACTGTCTCGTGTGAATTCCCATTAATCCTCGAGTTATTGTCAGTGCATGAGGCCATAATAGGCATGGGGGAAAGAGATTTGTTTACAGGTACTCGAGCCGGAAATGGATGTTTTAATATTGGCTGGTTGTCTGGCATGTCAGTTTTTACCTTGCTTTTAATGACTGAACCTCTATCAGTGGATATTGATCTCCTGATAGGAGGGGATGGTGATCTTCCTTTCCCTGAGTTTGCTATCTTTTCTTCAGGTAGATGAGGCATTCTTGGAATGGATTCTCTGTCCATGAATGATGAGGGAAATCTTGACCTTCTTTGCTTTCCTGAAGAACAACTTCTAGCCTGAAAAATGAAGTTTCAGATTGAATTATGAGAGAAAATGCAAAGGAGAATTCATTGAAGCACAGTTTACAAGCAACTTATCAAACCAAGTTTACGGTACAAGTGTTATAATATACGCCCTCCGGTTCTCAATATGGGAGTTGGCTAAAAGATTTACTTTGGTTCTAAATATAATATTTCAATTCAACCCATTTTGTCTTCTAAATTTTAATACTTTCACCCACATGTCTTTGTGATTGCTCATGTTAAGGGACTTCCATTAAGATTAGTTTAATTACTCATGATTAAAGAGGAAATTTTAAGGAAACCAACACACATTTGTTATAAATAACTAACCTCACTAATTTCCTTACTATCCATAAATTAGTCGTTAAGCTCTTATAATAATAACCAGAGTAGTAAGTACCTCAGAAATTTTATCATCAGTTGGTCGCTGGCAAGTTTCTGACTTCATGCTGGCGTTGACTCCTAATTTTGGAAGGCGGAAAGGGGAAACTGCCCTTTGTTTCTGAGATTCTACAATGTTTCGAGCATTCCCAGCTCTCCATTGCTCCAGTTCAGCCTCCTTCCTCTCCAATGTCAACTTGAGGTTTGATATCTAATTAGAAAAAAAAAACACACACACATTGGTCAATATGTCTTACATGCGTTAAATCTAAAATCGCATCACAAGTGACCAGAAAATGAACCTCTTCTTTGAGCTCTTTAATTTCACCAGTTTCCTTATGAGACTGTGCAGCACCAAGTTCAATGGATGCCACCCTCTCAGCAAACTTGAGTGTGCTAATTGTCTCCCCAAGAGCATTTTGTTCAGGATTTATATGAACAAACATCAAAGTTTTGGCATGCCCACCTATTGAAACGAAATTCGATAGAAAACAACAGAAAATAAATCAAAGATTAAGATAATTTTATGGAAATTCAGTGAAACATGTTATTACCAAAAAAAAATGCATATGTTCAATTTAACTACAAATCATTCATTGCCAAATTTGTCCCCTAAAACTATGATGCAAAGATGAACATCTATTGCACAATTTGAATTTTGAAAGTGGAACGGAAATCACTCTCATTCTAAATGCTGTTACCAGCAATTTCATAAGTAATTCGCACTGAAGAGAAAGAGAGAAGATGAGAGATGTGATCTTCCATGAGAAGCCTCTATGTCTATTACCTAAAGAATCTTGTAATACTTGTGTGAGCTTGCTATTTCTGTAAGGAATATGTGAACTTTTTTGTGCCAAAGCAGATATAACATCTCCCAGTGCAGATAGAGATCTATTTATATGTTGCGCTTCCTTCAGTCTTTCTCCAACAGCCTCAGATTTGTCCACCCTTTCGCTTCCAGCCAAATCAACAAGATGGAGACAACCCTTAAGAATGGAGTTAGAAACTAACTCTCTTCCTCGAACATGAATTGTCAAAATACTGCAATAGGGTAGCCAAATTATGTTATAATATATATGGCTATAAAACAAATGGAAAGGCCAACAAAGTCCATGAAGAGGAAATTTACCTATGAGAACGGCTGCTTCGCTCATTTAGAGCAGTAGCACCCACTGCCCTGTTCTTCTGACCAATCCTCATCAAATCAAGAACATCTCGAGTACAATTAACTGGAACTAAACATGCATCAGGTACATTAAGGCCATTTAATTGAGAGTTGTTTCGTATATCTAATGTAAACCTCGTTAAGGAACTAAAATAACTGACAAATAAACGCTACAACCAACCTCTGTACAAAAATTCAGAGTTTTACATAGAATCGAGGAAATATGATAATGTGAAAAAGCAAGTATGGTTAAAAGGATATCTTCTGTTAGAGCCATCACTGACTAATAAATCTCTCACTTGTTCATTGTATATTTCAATCATCTGTACTGCAACATCATATTTTATGGCATTCAGCCTTTCCTTTGATATCTGGAATAAGTCACACAATGCCCTATAGTTTACCCCCCATGTCTCTACAGTCGTTAAATCTGGCCCACTCTGTAAAAGCATAAAATCATATTAATACCACAGACATGTATATACAAGAAATGATGAGATAATAATGAATCTCCAACTAGAAATAAATTTTAACTCTGTAAAATTTAATGATACAATTCTTTTGGTGCAGGTTCCAAGTTCAATAAAATGGATAACTACTACTCCTAAGGTCGATGAAGAGCATAATATTTGTGAGTGTTTGCTATTGTTTCCAACATATACCATTTCCAGTAGGAAATGGCTCCAAACCAAGATACTAGCTACAGAGTAGTTTGCATTATGAAATTACAATAGTTAGTTACAGGTTACCATAAATAAATAAACTAAAAGGAAAAAACATATTTTTACAACTAATACAAGGACGAACCGTACAAAAAAAATTATTATTGAAAAAATGCATACTTGGATTCTTTCATAGTAACAATAAACAAGTACTTAAGAATAACAGGCTACACCCAATACCAAATAAATAAAATCTATAAGGTAACACTGTGGAAGTTCTAATATATCCACAACTACTATGCATGTGCAATGCGAAATTACCATTGTGTAGGTCTTCCCAGAGCCAGTTTGTCCATATGCAAAGATGCATACATTATAACCATCTAAAACAGACCTGATCAATGGTTGCGTGTCAGCATATATTTGTTCTGCACATGATAAAGAAATTATCATTAATTACTTTTGAGTATGAACTAAAAAGATCTTCACTCTAAACATGTTAGTGTTATTTATATATTTCTATAAACAATCACAATTGTTTAATCATATTGCACTATAACACGATACAATTGGAGTATAAGGGGAAAAAAGAGGGACAAGATAATTAAATTATTACACAGAGCACTCTATGAGCTATTTAAACATACTAATATAAAATAAAGCACAAGGTAATACTATAGCATTTGCAATTAACCTTGTGTAAAATAATGGCGTGTAAAATAATTATACCTTGTGTGACATTTGTTGCAAAGACCTTGTTGAATTGAAACACTCTTCTTGCATCTTTTCCCTGCTTAAGGGGATTAACAATCATGATATTTCCACCTTCTCCTATATAATCTACTGTGGACTTTACATTTGATTGTCCTGGTAAGAAGGGTCTCACTCTACAGTAGACCCTAATAGTTCCTATACGACAATAAAGTTATCAATATCCACTGTAACATTAAATTCACCAAAAAGAAGTATTTTAAATTCGTATCCACCTTTCAAGTCTTGTACTTGATTGTGGAGTTGGCGGTTCTCCTCTAAGACTTTGTGGTAGGAAGAGGCTGCCGCTTCTAGGCTCTTTATATGATGCTCTAAGTAGGACATCAAAATTAACTCAGTCTTGTGGGAAGAAAAATCAAATTAAAGAATGTGACAAATGTGGAAGATATTTCTCATGAAAAACCATATCTTAGATTCTCACCAAGCCTGCCCATTTCTTGTTCCCACTCTGATTGAATTTGTTTGACTTCCATCTTTGTCTCTTCAAAAAAGTATTTCATCCCCTGAAGCATGAGAAAGGCCCTTATAGAGTGGCTGCTAGTGTAAACTCACAAGACATATGATCAAAGCAACAAGAACAATGCATTTTATTTGTTTAATTCCATACCTCAAGTTGTTTCTGTTGATTATTAATTATTTCAGCATGGCTGAAAGAATAATTATTCTCGTTCCGAGGGCGGTCAAGTTTGCCACCACAAATACAGAATTTTGAAAAGTCTTTGGACGCCAAACTACTTCTTTGGTTAAGATATAATGAGATAGCTTCTATGAACTCTGCTTTTGATAGGCAACCAACATCACCTTTCAATATTTTCTTCAAGAAAAGACCAAGCTGCAATATCACAATATATAAAAATGAGTGATTAAATCTTATTGGAAGGTTAGAAACAAGGACAACAATATTCCACAAACATAGCACCAACGAAATTATTCGAACTTCAAATCACCTGATTTCGTTGAGAAACAAGCAATGCTGAGAAATCCTTGACTACCTTACTGAGCAATGCATCAATTACCTACAAAGTGCATACATTGAATAGAGCAAAGTGGAAGAAATGCAAATTGCATTTTTGAAAAGGAAAAAAGAAACTAAACCTTCACAACAATTTCATTTTTCATTCTGAATTAAATACTCACGGTTGTGATAATTCAACAAAATGGTTTGTTACGTATGATATCAGTATGTATGTATAGCTTGGTGGTCAATGCAATTTCTTCTAAATACTTATTTGCTAATTGTAAGAGTCATAGAAAGTACGAAGTATTAACGCAATTAGATAAGAATAGTAAGCTATCACATTACAATACACTGGAAAGGCTCTTACCGACCATTGAATTCATAGGCAGATCTTCAATCCCATCCGTCTCTCTAAGGTAAGATTGAAGGAGTCTGAGTCCAAAGTGATCAAATAGGAACGCCAACGCATTGAAAGTTCTATTTTCTTCATTCGGGGCCTCACTAGATAGATGGAGAAAGTCTAGTAGCTGTTCATATTGTGATGATTCAGACTCATCCAGGGATTCATCAGTACCTTCACTGCCAGTTATGGAGGAAGAAGACCCTTTTGGAAATGAAGTAATCCTCACTGTTCCTCCATATCTCCACTCTCCAATTCCACCAGCTAGCTTCCATTCATAATATCCTTTCAAACATAGGATGCAATCCACAACTTTACTCGTTGAACCACCCTGCATTTCCAAGATTATTAGGTTTATAAAACAGCACAACTCAACAAGACTATAAATAAAACCACACAACACTAACATTTAGTAAATTAAAATTAAAACAAAGTTAACCTTTTCTAAATCTGATGCTTCAAACGTCAATAGCTTCATATCCTTCACTGCCTCCAGAAAATTTCTCATATTCTCAAAATACTGAATGGCAGACTGAGCTGCTCCTTCTGCAGATTGAACCGCTAGAGTAGCATAGTCCACCACCTCATGCAAATGAAAAGTAAAACCATCGTCAAGAGCGCACAAAAGTGTTGTGCATGTATTAACTTAAAAAAAATAATAGTTAAGGGGTAATGTTGCCTAAAAGTTATCAAAGAGAGGCAATTTTTTTTTTTCTGAAAGTGTCTCGGGGAGCAAGTTTACCGGAAAGTGATAAAAAGGAATCAATTTTGCTTTATCTGTTATCCCACTTGATTTAACTATTAGTTAATTAAATATGTTAAGCCCGGAGTATCATCACATCATTTTTGTTAAGTGCAATTTTACTTCAGAAGTTTTAAATCTAATTTAAAAAAAAATTAAGGTAGATAACTTATGAACTTCTAGAATAAATTTACATCTTAACAAAAATAAGATAGATAATATGTGAACTACAAACTTAACATATTTAATTAACTAATGATAAAAATTAACCGGATGGATAACGCCATGACAAAATTGCTCCATTTTTATAAATTCTGTGACAAAATTACCCTAAAAAAAGCTTTCGAAGCAAAATTAATTCTTAGAAAAACTTTCGGGGCAAAAATTCGCCATTAACCCCAAAAACACACCTTGAGAACAGCCCCAGGATTGACTTTGTTGAGGACGTTGCAGAGTATGAGGCCATTGCGAAGTGCAAGGCAAAACTCTTCTTCGGAGGGCTCTTTGGAGAGTGACGCCGCCGCAACCTGGTCCATCTCGCGTAGCCATTCTGCTGCTTTATACCTCCTTGAAGCTTACCACGTACAATCACAAGCATACCCAGTTTCAGACCACTTTCATCAACAAGAAGGAAAAGGTTTGCCCCATTTTTTAATATATGATTATTTTGGCAAAAAAAAATTATTGATTTTTGTTAATTAAAAAATCATAATAATTATTTAACTAGCAAGCAGGGAAGAAATTAAATTAACTAATTCTGTTTTGCTAATGATGAGAACAATTTCAACTTAATTTTTATTTTTAATCAATTCCAATTGGATCAATTGTTTTCGGCCTTTTACTACTGTACTTTTTTGCACGAATTGATAGCTACTACGACAATGTGAATTAAATTGAAGTTTTTGGAGGCAAAAAGGAATTAAATTGAAGTTTTATTTCACATAGCTTTTTTTATTAAATTAGAAAGTTCTTTCAAAAAGTTGATAAAATTAAGATGCAACTATATGAATGTTAGTACAAGTCCATAAAGGACTTATTTAAGAAAGCGGTAGAAAAAATGAAAAACACATTCACGTGAAGTGGTATAAAACTTTTCTTATAAATTTATTTTGTATACTGTATATATTGAAAAAAAAGTTTTTATTGTTAATCTAAACATAAACAAAAACTATTTGAACGTCTGTGCCTAACATCCTCAAGCTTACAGTATCCTCAATAGCTTAGTTTGTTTTTTCTATTTTGTAATTAATAGCCTACGTAAACCAACAAGCAATTTGTTATAAATGCAAGTTGTTTTTGTCATCAATTCTTTTTAAGTTTAATTGTTCAAAGACACACTTTTTTTTTTCCGGCAAAACTAAGATATAATGTCTAACTTAAAATGGGGCATAATAATTTTTTCAGCTCAATGGGATATAATAATTTGTGTATTCTACCCTGTTAAATTTCAATAATAAAATTTCACTACGTGGGCCAAAAATAAATAAATAAATAAACTTCTCCACGTCCAGTTTTTCTGTGGGACCCTTAAAGTTCTTCTCCAACAAATGTTGGACAAAAATAAGAGTTTGATTGAAAGTTAGTTTGAACATGAGGGTAGTAAGATGACGGGGCCATAGAAATGACTTGAATTTGTAATTTGTACATTTACTGAAAAATAAAACAAATCCCTGTTGTACTTGTCATTAATCTTGAAAGGTGAAATTAATAGTATTAATTTTGCATCAATAAATAATAAAGGAAATAAAAATTTATTGTAAGTTTGTAACTTAAACTCATCCCAAGCCTCTCAAAATTAAATAAGGTAGATCACCACATTGACATGAGCTACTTAACCTACTTTACCTGCCCTTACTGACAACTCATTCCGATCAAATGGGAAAAAAAAAACAAGAACAAAACAAAACAAAACAGAAATCCTAACAAAGAATTGAATTCAGTTATCTATGTTATCGAATAAGAATAATTATAACAAGAATAACCACAAAATATTCAAGGGGTTGTTGCTTGGTTCAAATACTTATATTTCCTAAGAATTTGAATTTTTTCAGAAATTTTATGACTTATTTATTTAATATTTTATTTCATGAAAATTTTAAATAAATATGCCAAGTTTTAATTTTAGCAAAGATAAATATTCGAGGATTATAAAAATATATTCTAGTTTTAGGTATGAAGGGTTTAGTTCTAAAATATATGTTTTAGGATATAAACATGCAAACATAATAACTTAAGATTTTGTCCAAGAAGTGATCAATGATCACTTCTCAAATTTTTTTCTAACTTCAAAAACTTATAATTTTTGTTTAAATCAAACAAAAATAGATCACCTAACCCTCAGAAACTTTTCCTTCCCTCCCAACTCCCACCCTTGCTAAGCCACACCCAAATGACTTCCACTTTTTTTTTTTTTTTTTTAATAAGCCCAGAGAATGTATGTTAACCAAGCATAATAAAAACTTCATGTAAAAAACAAAAAAAAAGAAAAAAACCTGCCCCGAGTGGTTCGAATCATATTATGTGCATTAAAAACTATATATACATTATGTGCATGACTTTTCGTGTTCCTAACTAATTATTCTAATTGAGTGGAAATGATCATTTGTTTTTCCATCTTCGGACCTGAAAGTGGAAAAGATCTTTACTGTTGCGTCTTCTCCTTTTCATCATTTTAACTCTAATCAAAAAAGGTTGAAAAGAACAGATATATAATTAAAGTTAAAGAAGATTAACTATAATTAAAGATTCCAATGGTAGAGTTAAGAATTCTTTCGGCGAAGATCATCAAAATTTTTTGGACCCATTCCTTAAAGCCGTTTTTGCCACCACATTCCCCACTTCTTGCGCTTCATCATTGTGTGCTTCACTATCTTTTTTATCCCTTCTTCAATTCTTTTTCTTTTTACTTTTTTTCCTGTTCTTTTTTTTTACTCCCTTGGAAACTATTAAAAGAGATTTATTCCCCTTTCGAACTGTTTATTTCGTAAGTAACGCTAAATTATTGCTTTTTGGTTTCTTTAATCTCTGCTTTTTGTTAAGTAAAGCAAGCTATCTGTCTTCTAATGATTTGGTTGACCAAAAAGACAATAAAACTAAAAAGCAAAAAATAAACAAATTACCAAAAAAAAAAAAAACAGAAAAATAGTTTATCGGCCCGCCAAAACAATCACCGCTTAAAGTGACCCGTATCATTGTATTTTGCTTTTTAAAGTTTATTTAGAATAGTCTTACGGTCATACCCCTCTTTTTCTTAAAATGTAAGAAAACAGAGAAAGAAAAATATATCTCAAGTTTAAAGAAAATTATAAGAAAATGTAAATAATCTCGCAAACAACGAAGCACCGTATAAAGTGTGAACTCAGTTGAAAATCAAGTGGAGTTATATGTAAACTATAGCATACTCCTTCTTTAATTTTTAGGTTCTAATTATAAGATAAAATTGATTTTTTTAAAAAATTTAAAAAATTAATTAAATTATTTTAGAGTATTTATATTTTTAATATCTTTAGATTATATATTAGTTTATTAATCAAATTAATTAGTTTAAAGAAAAAATAAAAATATAAATACTTTAAAGTAATTTAATTGATTTTCTTAATTTCTCTAAAAAAATCAATTTTATCTTATAATTAGAATATGAGGGAGTAATTTTTTTGTTAGGCCTAAAATTAAAACCACTAAAGTAAATCCAAAAGTCCAAAACCACCGTACCTAAAATTAAACCAGCACAGGTTCAGATATCTTCAATAGATATAAAAAAATTTTTATGGCAAAAAAAAAAAAAAAAAAGATATAAATTTTAGTATGAAAAAAAGAACTGAGGATCAAGCTGGGTGCATTTAAAACCTGTGCTTATAATTTAATTTCAGATGAGACAGTAGGTGATGGGTTGTTAGTGTAGCTCTGGTTCAAGGCGACAAAAATATGTAAAAACAGGGTGTCATTATGAGTCTTGTTAATGTAACTTACCTGCTTCCTCTGCTTTCCTCTGAGCTAATTCGTGATCGTTGATGCTATCCTCAGTGACGACAAATGAAGCCTCGTTACTGTTAGAGTGAGAAACCAATGCTTTCAATCCTCTCTTTGAAGGCGAGGTGAAGAATGAGTTACCGTTGCTCTCTTGCGGCATTTTACTTCTTCAGCTTTCCCAGAAAACAAACAAAAAACGATTGCTCTCTGCAAACAGAATTTCCACACAGATTCTTCAAATTAGGAGAAACAGACTAAAATCTTTAAGGAATTCTGTGAATCAAACAGTGATTGTGATCCAGATTTCAGAAAACAGACGAAACAAAGACAAAACTCTGATCAAGTTTGTCTGATAGACGACACCACTACTTTCTGAGGAAATGCTTAAATTTTGAAACCAGAGATTGCAATTACGAGAGAACTAAGAATCTTTCAGACACAGAGAGAGAGGGGGGGGGGGGGGAATGTTAACATAAACTGGATAATTCTGATGAAACATTCAGGGGCTAAAAATCCAGGAGAGGAAACAGTTTGTGATTTTGATGATCTTAACGGAGACAAAAAAAACTAGCAAGGAATCACAGATAGTTGCCAGAAAAACGAAGCATAATTTACATGAACAAGCGATCGAAGAGCATGAGGATTACCTGAGTCTGAAGAACAAAGGAATTTAAAAAGCGTGATGGATCGGAGCTGAACCAGAAGCAAGTTGCTCGTGGGAAGTGTGAATGATCAGCTTTCAAAAATGCTTGGCTTCTTTAATGCGTGAGTGAGTTGAGAGAGTGAGAGAGGGAGGGAGAGAGGAATATGAAACGAAAGGGCCTACGTTAGATTTCAAATGCTGGTTGGTGGGTTTTCAGGACCCAAAGGGAACATAAAGGACGCAACCGTCACGGTGCACTGACGGTGTCTAGAATGCCGTTTGCCACGTGTCAGTGACATGTGGGGTTTTCGGTGGGGCCCTTGTTTCGTTGGACTGAACGGCAGGATCCGGCCAGAAATCCCAGAATGATGGCGCCAGCTTGTGCTTTTCAAAACCTTTGCACTTCGTTAAAAAAAAAAAAAAGGGTTAACGCGTGAAAATATCCATCAATTTATATTAAAAGTGTATCTAGTATCTCTTTTTAAATATAAAAGTATATATAAATATTTAAAATCATAGTAAAAATGAAACATCTATTAAAATGAATTTGATATCTTTTATAATGGGGTCCATACTATTTTTATGAAAGTATCAAAATGCTCCCAGTTCAAAAATAGTAAATGTGTAAAAATATCTATAAATTTTTACTTCTATTTGTAAATCACTTCTAACATATTTTAAAAAAAATAAAAAAAATCTTAAACTTCATCAATTCACTTAATAACAAGCTAGAAGTTTGGGTTTATTGTTATTTCTTACACTAACACTTGTTATTATAGGTTGTTTATTTATGATAAGATTTTTGTTAATTACATTTCAACTTGTAGTGTTTTACCAAAACAAAGTGCGGCCCTCAACAAAATGCATCCATGTGGACTTTGTAGTTTTCCCTTATTACTCTCTCTCTCTCTTAAAAAATTAAAGTAATAAGCACTAATAGCGTGAAATTATAAAAATGATCAAACTTACAACCTCTCACTTATGACATCATTAGACTCCAAAATCATGACATCTTCCGCTCAATTCTAGTCGACTCCAAGATGGTGTGTGCTCATGTCGTTAGGGGGTTGAAGATGACCTGCAAGGCTTATATTTATGAGTTATGATAAGAAATGGACATGAGTTAGATTGCTTATCATCCAATAGCTTCATTTGCAAGTTTAATATTACTATATATATATATATATATATATATATTGTGTGTGTAATTTTTGTATTTCAAGAATTTTCTGTTTTGCCCCTTATTTAACTGTGCTGACAAAAATCTAACTAGGAAATGCCATGTTCTTCCAGATGAGTTAAACATCTTTGACCATCACCCACCATTTATTGTTTGAGTGGTAAATGATTATGGAGTAGGTTAACTTTTGGTTACTCCATATTTAATCCAAAATATTTGATTTAAATAACTAATTTGTAAACATTAATAAAAATTAGAAAATTTTTTTATTTGAAAAAAAAAATCTGTGGTGGCTCTTGCAAAGTACTCATTTTAATCATCTGTTTTGGAAATTATTCACTTGATGTAAAGCTCTCTTAATGTATATAATCAATAAAAATAATTTAAGAAAAAACTATAAATTTAAAGACAAAGTGTATTGACATCTTCCATTTATGATTAAAGCAAACCCCTTTATTAAGTATTAACTTTTATAATTACGATTGGATTTTAGTTAATGAATTGATTGATTGATTGATACTGTCTCCAATCCTTAATACCAGATTTCTTTAGCTAATTAATTAAATTAGTTATTTGTCAAAAATATGTTTGAGTTCTCTAAAATACCTTGTATTGAAACCATGTTTATCAAACCTAAATCAGACTGGCTGGTCAACCCGAAAACTGGTAACTCGACCATGTAATCGGTTCGGGTAGGTCCTAAACCAGGACTTTTGGCAACCTAGGGGTGACTCTAGTCTTAACCCAGCCAACCCGACGAGTTGCTAGGTTGACCTGATTGCATTTTTTAAAATTTAATAATTTTTTTATAGGGTATGAATTGTAGGAGACCATATTAATCAAAGTTAATTATAATTTTTATGGTAATGATTATTAGTTTAGTGATGAAAGGATTGTAGGTAATAATATTTTGTTATCATCTATCTATTATGATAATTTGCTAGGAATAATATATAGTTAGAATTGATTATAGGGTTATTGGAGGGGAATTGATACTATGATGTCAATATTTTAAAGAAATTGTAAAGAATATTGGATAAATATATGATTATTTTGCTAGTGATACAAGGTATTGAATTAATTTTGAATGTTATGATATTATGATAAGAATTTAAATTATTTTTTAATTTTTATTCCCATCGATCTAGCCCCATGGTTGACTTTGAGTTAATAATCCAATGACCTTTGACCCATTGGCCACTGCCTCAACCGGTTTAGAGGCCAGTCTAGGGTTTGATAACCTTTATTGACACTATCCATTGATGCAAACTTTCTTAATATATATGTAATTAATAGAGATATTTTTTAAAAAAATTAATAAATATACAGGATAAAATGGATTAAAATTTTATATTTATTACCAAATCCAATCACCCAACTAGTTCTTATTATCTCTTGTTTTTAATATAAGAGCTGAATAACTAATTTGAATAAATTAAAAAAATTAATTATATTAATTCTTTATAATAAATAAGAATTGATTTTCCTAAAATATCATCTTTTATCATGATTATCCTTATATAAAAACTATTTAATATATGTAATCAATAAAAATATTTTTAAAAAATTTATAAATTTAAAAGACAAAATAGATTGAATTCTTACATTTAAAATCAAATATAACCCCTCACTAATTTTTATATTAAGGAATGGAGGCAGTTTATCATAAACTGGAGGTATGTCCATTTTCCATTGAAGGGTCCCACACAGGAAGAAGGAAGGAAGCGATAAAGGCATTTATGGAAGGCAACGGGAATGAATAGGAGGAGACGTTGGAGATTTGAAAAGGAATGAATGAGAGACAAAAGGGCGTTGTGGAATAGAAAAATGCAGCGTTGGAACGTTGGATCCCCCACTTTCAATCATTGCCGTTGTTTGCTTTACTTTGATTTTAATTTTTCAATGCTAACTTTCGTTTGTTTTACAATTTGCTCCCCCTTTCCTTGGAATTCCTTATTCCTCATGTTCTCATCCCATCCCATTCACTTTAATAAATAACAATAAACTTTTATTTTATTTGTAGTCGCAGTTTCAATAAGGTTATGACATCACCCAAATATTAGGAGGAAGACACCAAAATATTACAAATCTCAAAACCCCAAAAAAACCTATTCACTATGAAATTATTAGAGATTAATACAAAAACAATAAGACATCATATCTCATTATATTGGGTTGGCTACATGGATCATACAACACTATTATGTTCAATAAAAAAAAAAATCCTTAGACATTAATTTGAGATTAAATTTTTGTAATTGCTACCTAATGCTTCCCTGTTCATTTCAAAAAGATTGAAAATATTATAGAATTATTCAAAGAAAAAATATATTATTATGTTCATATATTTAGAACTTACATTTTTAAATTCTGCAATACACTTACCTATTGCCACATATAAACTAAGCTTGCAACAATTGACTTGTTATTTTGCTTTGGGTAAGGCGGAATCCAATGTGCAACCTTTCTCAACAACAACAATCAAGGCTAATCTTATTAGGTTATGAATCATATGATATTATCATGTTCTATCAACAACTAAACTTTTTACATAGATTGTTCATTATAAAATTTTACTCAATAATTTTATTGGGTTTTTTCTTCGGCTACTCCAACCTTTTTTATATGAAACATGTGACCTTTCAATATGTGAAAAAAATTTGATGTGACAAATCTTCAAGATCGTTAGCTAATTATTTTGGTTCTATAATTAATATACTACTACTATAAAGAGTACAAAGTTTCATTTATTGTTATTAAAAATAGATTAAAATTGTGGCATTTGGTAAAATATAAAGCGGGGAACTAACAAACGTCTAATTTAAGAAAACTTAGTGAAAGTTCATGGATGGAAAGATAAAAACTTTCAATGATATAACCTTTTTCTTATTTGTGTTTGTTTTAATGGAGAAACGAAGCATGATGAGCGGGGAAAAGTTATTACGAGACCACACTCCATAAGTCACAAGATGCAAAGAAGAGAAAATAAAATTGGAAAAAACTAATAATTGGATTGCACAAAAAATAAAATATTTTTTCAAGTAAAATAGTAATTTCAAAATTTATTAATAAAAATATATATATTAAGAGAAATATTCATAATTAAATATATGCAAATTTATAAGTGCGAAGATGCAAATTTAGCAATGAAAAATTTCGCTACAAGCACCCATTAGAATTAACTATTTTCGGGTACAAAATTAGACATAAAAAATTTATTTGGGAGCAGATGTAGCAACACCGTTAAGGATACTTAACTTTTATTATTTTTTGCACTTGGATTCTATCAGTCTTCTCTCTCTATTATTTTAATTTTTTCTTAATAAAAAAATATCACTAAAATCCTATGGAAACAATTTTATTTCAGTTAATTTTTAAAAGATTATGAAATTTTACTACACCATTTGGACTAAAATCAAATTAAGTTTTGTCAGTAAAACGACATTAATACCCTTATTTTATTTTTTTTGCATAAGAGCATTTATAAGATAAATATGGGTATTTTTAAAACAAATAAAGATATTTTCAAGACAAACATATGAATGATCAGGGAGTTAAAATATTTTGATCATTCACATATATGTTTTGTAAATGGCTATATTTGACTTGTAAAAATTTGTTTAACTTCCTGAATTCTTTTAAATCCCTTTATTTGTCTTGCAAATGTATTTATTTGTTATGTGAATTCTCTTATTTCTCTTATGAGTAGCCAAAATGTTCTTGTTAACTTCTTGGTTTTATTTGAATCCCTTTATTTGTCTTATAAATATCTTTATTTTTCTTAAAAAATGATTATATCTGTCTTGTAAGTGCTGTTATGAAGAAATAAAGTGAGGGCATTATTGTTTTTTCACTAAAAACAACTTAATTTCATTTTGACCCAATGGGGTGCAGTGAAAATTCATAATCTTTTAGAAGTTAACTGAAGTAAAACTTTTTTATTAAAAAAACATTAAAATAATAGAAAGAGAAGACTGTTGGGACTCATAGTGCAAAAAATAACGAAAGTTAAGTCTCATTAACTGCGTTGCTATATCTGCTCCCAAATGAATTATTTATATCTTCTTTTAATAAATTATTTATATTTATTTTTATATCAAAAAATAATTAATGCTTAAGAGTACTCATTGCGAAATTGTTGATTCCTAAATGTACACATTCGCCCCATTTATAATAGTCGGTAGTAATGAAAGCTAGATAATTATACTTAAAAAGGGGGAAAATAAATAAATCCTTTGCTAACAATATTTGGATTGAAAAAAGGTCAGATTGTGGTTTTGCATAATTGAATGTGGTCCCTGATATATATTGGCATTTGAATCATTCTCGCATGCTTCCCTTTATCTTTTACTTCTTTGATTGATTGTTATTTTTTTGGTCCTTGTTTTCAAAGTGCTTCACTTCTTCCTTTCTCATTTTTCCTTGCCTTTTCTTTTCCCCACCATCTTTCATCTATTTTCTGGCATGCTATTCGTTGCGACCTGAAAAATTGGATAAATTATCCTCACTTGCCAAATATAAGAACTAATAGAGCAATTTATTTTGATCCTAAATATAAAAATTCAGTTCATTTTGACACTGAAATTTATAATCTTTTAATGAATTCTCCCTATTAGTAGCACATTTTAAGAGGCTTTCCATTAATAAATTGTAGTTACCAATACAAATGATTAAAATGGATACTTCTTGGTAAAAATGAATATAATTAAATAACTTACTGTGAGTTAACTTGTTTTCATCCTTCCAGGTAAAAAAAAAAATTGATTTCATCCCATTTTATTAAATAATTTTCATTGAAATAACATTATAAAATATCAACACAAGTTTTTTTCTTAATTTTTGGCCGGATACCCTCTTTTATGGGCCTTGAGCATCATAATGGACTTGCCAATTAATTGGGCAGCCCATCTGGTTTTGAATTTAAGTAAGCTTAAAAATTTATTGTGATATTCATGTACGAGCGTGTTATCAAAATCAAGCAAGGGTCACTAATGGGGTTGAGTCTAGTGGAAGTGGCTAGTCTCTTACATCGTGGCAAACCAAGGTTTGAATTTCTGCTGGGAGAGGTGACCACATTTAGTACCTGACAAAGCCTCGAATAGGATTGCATCCAATAGGATGATACATATACTTAGAAATAAAAAAAATAAAAAATAAAAAAAGGGCCTTCTTGAATTTCTATAGACAAGTTTAAATGAAAATATTACCAAATTTCTTGCTCCTCAATCATTCTTCTTCCAATGATTGATTGGAGCACAAATCTGAATTGTCTAAACGAAAATGGTTTAAATTTAACATTATTTTGTTTTTATATATCTTAATTGTTTGCCATGGTTGTGTGTGTTGGGGGGGGGGATTTAAAATAAATACAATGATTTGGTTAGCCAATGGACATTGTGGGCCTTCTCAAAATAGTATGGAGGTAAAATGATGAAGGGGAAGAAGATGAAGTGATTGTTAGATTCACGATTCATAAACAAGATTATGTAAATCGAAGTAAAACTCTTCTCACATATTTGCTTTGATATATTATAACTGAAAAGTTGTTTTTAAATACTACAATCACCATTTCAATTTATGTAAAAAAACACCATTTCAAACAAACTTGAAATTTTTTAGGGAAAGGGACTAATGTTTTCCCCTTTTTTGTTTAAATTTGAAAATTAATTTTCCTCCCAATTCCGTTATTGTTAGTATCATAAACCAAATTTATAATAATCAATATTCCATTCTTTTCCTCTCCATTCTATTTCATTATGCCAAAAGTTTATAACTAAAATGGCATCTCACATCTTCTCTTAATAGAAGAAGTTGTGGGATCTATATATCAAAGTGACAATATAAGGATGTGTATGGGTCTCTCTAGGAAAGGGTCTTAAATTGTTAAAATAGGGGGAAAGTTCAATTTCATTGTCATCTTTTCTTTTAACCCATATACTGGCCCTAGAAAACTTGTTACATTTGCATTGGAAGTCTAGAGAAATTCTTGGGTCATCTAGTGCACCGCATCATTTATACACTGGTAAGTGAGATTTCGACAGCTCAAGTGTTCCTATCGGATGTGTAATCCCACATGTCACTCCTCCTCACTCTATTATTTTAATCATATATCTAAAAATATGTGCTTCTTCTCTCATCCTCCTCATGCAACACTTTTTAGAAAAGTCTCCCTCTCTCCCCCTTGCCACCACTAGGGGTGAGCAACAGGTGGGCGGGTTTGACCCAAGGGTCAACTTGCGGCCCGTTCGTTTAATTTACACAGGTACGGGCTGACCCATACCCGTTGGGAAACCCGTCTGACCCGTACCTAAACGGGTACGGGTTAAACAGGTTGTGTTAAACGGGTCCAGGGAACTCGTTTAACCACATCTCTCTTTTTTTTGGGCTCCAAAACAGGGAGTCCATTAAACCATCCAAGTATCCAACTTGTTTTTTTTGCCCTCCAAAATGACAGAATCCAACCCAACAAAAACAAACATTTTTTTAGAACTCCACAATGGCATTTTCATCTTTGATTCCTTTAGACCATATTAATATTCATAGCAAATCAAAACAAATAGGACAGGAGAGATTAACAGATTCAATTATTCAAAGAAGACCTTAATACTACCAATTTACCAAGAAGATTGAAACATAACAGTTAAAAACCAAAAATCAGAGAGAGAGAGAGAGAGAGAGGTGCATATCGAAATAGGCGAGTCACAAATGTTGATGTTGAAGGCTGAAGTAGAGGAATTCAAACAGGGCGAGCCGCGACTATCCACCGTCGGGACTCCTCAGTAGGCAGCAGAGGGGGAGAGAAATGGGACTGTCCACCATCGGCAGCAGAGACTAGAGACAAGAGGGAGAGGAATGGGATCGGGACAACACTCCTTGGTTTGATGAGCAGAGGTCCATAGTTGGCGTCCAGATTGACGGGCTAAGCAGCTGTGAGAGTGTGACATAGTGAGAGTGAGACAGTGAGGCTGACGGCTATGACTGGGTGCAAGTGAGGGGCTTAGGGCGACTGGGTGAGCCGGCTGGGGTAAGGCAGTAAGGCACGGTGCACGAGTACTCGACAGTAGTGAGATAAGAATGACTAAATGAGATATGAGAGATTGAGACTTGAGAGTTGAGAGGAAGTGAGGAACAGAGATGAGATTTGACAAGGAAAAAGAAAACCTTATGTGCCTAACAGCTAAGCTAACACATTCATACATGGGGTTATTAACGGGTGACGGGTGACTCATGGTTGCACCCATCACCCGCCTGTTTTTAAGTAAACGAGTATGGGTAACCCGTACTCGTTACGAGCCCAATTCTAGGTAGACCCAAACTGGGAAATTTTGCCAGGACGTGGGCGGGCAAGCGAGTTGTGGGTAGTTTGCTCACCCCTAGCCACCACACCACACCACTCCTCCCATATCTCTTTCTCCGCCGCCACACCACTCTATCTCCCTCCCTCCCCCCATCTACCATAGATCTCACAGGCCATAAGCTTATAGAGGGAGAGAAAGACACAAAAGGGCGACTTAGATGTTAAACCCAAACCCATAAGAGTTGAGCTATAACCAAACTGACAGTCCACACTAGTTCTCTCCTAGATAATCCTCCTTTATCGCAATGCCTCTTTGATTGGAGTACTCAGCTGTCAGTAACTTGTTTTGCCTTGAGGTGGACGACGACATCTTGTATTCCAGTGAAGATGCGTCAATCTTCCACCACCCTCTATCACCATCATCTTACCTCTAGTGAAGTTTCATCCATTAACAGAGTTACTCTCTGTCAACCACTTCAACTGTTTCCTTTCCTGATTTTTTTGTCCAGTAATTGCCAGTGTGATCCATGCCCCATCGGTCGACTGGCATGAGAAAGAGTGGTGTGGTGATGGGGAAAGGAGAGATGGGATGAGTGGCGTGGTGGTGATGGAGACAGAGGCGATGGGAAAAAGAAGGATGAGATGAGTAGCGTGTGGTGATGGAGATAGAGGGAGACTTTTCTGAAAAGTGTTGTAAGGAGCTGGCTTCCACCCTTTTCTCTTATGTCTTTTTCTAATCTGAATTATTGGATTAAGATCCTAACAGTTTAGAATTAATATATTATAAAAATATTATTATATATTAATATTATTGTATAACAGGAAAAGAACCATTATTTTCTTGATCTAGAAAAAGGATGATAGCCAAATCTGTGTTGTAGGAGGAGAATGAGAGAAGAAACACATGTTTCTAAATATACGATTAAAAATACTCAAAAAAAAATGATTAAAATAATAGAGAAAGGAGGCATGACATGTGGGATTACACGTAGGACAGGAGCACTTGAGCAGTCCAAATCTCACTTGTCAGTGTATAAATGACATGTGCACTGGGATTTGTCTTATAAGCCCGTGTTTCTTACAATTTAGCGAAAAAATAAAATAAACTTGTGTTATTCCTTTTTGTCTCTAAAATCTTACATGGTTTAAACAAGAACATAATATGCAAGATCAAATCAAGAAACAAAAGCTAAAATATCCTGAACAACAATCCTAAAGTTGTTGGCACCAGTGAGATTCCTGCAATAATTTCTGCACATCATTTGCTTTGAAGCCCAAAAGAAAGGGGAAATTGAGTAGGACGTGGAACCAAGGATTGTTCCAACATGAAACACAAACTATCCCTCGCTACTACAAATAATTGGTTCTGGAAATACACTTGCATACTCAGTTCTTGCCATCTATATTGAAAATAGCATCGATTGCAACTCTGAATCACAATCAACCAACCTTAAACTCTTCCATATGCTGAACAAATTAATCTCCTTAAGACGGCAACTGGGTTTGGAAAAAGATGCTCCCTCTTGTCTTTAATAAAGATATATTTGAGGAGTCGATCTTGGTCTAAGATATACATATTTCATATTTATCAATCTTTTCTTAATTTACCCATATTGATGGTCCTTCAACAATAGTCTAAGAGAAGAGAGAATGTGGGAATTAAGGAAGATAACTAACGTGTTTTAGGAAATACATATCATATTAACTAAAGAAGAGAGAATATGGGAATTAAGGAAGATAACTAAGGTGTTTTAGAAAATACATATTATATTAACTTTAACTAATTTCTTTAATATAATCAAATTAGATAAATATATCTTATATTAAGAACCGAATGAAGAAATATATTAAATGATGCAAAAATGTAACAAAACCTGGGCTATTAGCGCACACTTACTCCCCACCACAATTAGCTAAAAAACCTAATCTCATTCCCACTCCCCACACACCCATGAAAGTTTTTCGGTTATGAAAGAAGAAGATTTCTTAATACCTTTCTGAACAGACGATTCAACAGATCTATTAACCAAAACCCCATCTCCCACATATAAACATATTCAGTTATCAAGGATCGCCTTAGGACTAGCTGGTTACAGTGTTCAACATTTGTTTTCTTTAAATAGGTGATTCTTTGTTTTGCTTTTACCAACTGGGTTGTTTATCTGTGAATGTAACATTGCAAAAGTTAGAGGAAAGAGATAAGATGAATAATAAAAGTTCTTGAGCTCCGGAGCCGATTTCACCTTCGATTCGGTGTTTCTAACTTCCAAAGTCTTCTTTAATGTTGTTCCTCTCAGTGAGAGCAACATTACTATGGTTTTAAATTTTTGATTAGAGGTGTTTGATTCTGTCTATCCCAAGGAAGTACTGTCAGAATCAAGAACATATCACATATTCGAGTTCTGATAAGTATATGCTTCGATTTGAACAGAATATCTTATGATTTTGTTGAGTATTTCTTAAGATATTCAAACCTTAAATTTTGGCCAAAGGGAGTCTGTTAGGGTTTGACGTTCATATGATGATTATCATGATGTTAAAATAGGTTTTATGATGATCTATAATGATTCTTGTGGCTAAATTTGCAAGAACACGATTTAGTGAAATTAGGGTTCTGACTTGGGCTAACTAGAACCATAGGAAGGAGATTGATTTTGATATTTTGATCCTTTCATTAAATTCTACATGAAAAATTGTGTGGGAAAACATGTGGCAGTGATTTTTGGATGAATATGTTGAAATCATGAATTTTTGGAATTTTGTGTTCAAATATGCTTGAATTCGTTTTCTGGAGGCAGAGAACTTGCAATTTGTTTTTGATAGGCTAAATTTGATCCAAGTGTTGTGAAATTTTTCAGGGTTAAAGAAGACATCCTGAGCTTTAATGTGATAGGTAATATAAGCCATTTTGACCAATGGATTGAAAGATATGATTTTTTGAAATTTGACCATGAATCTGGAACGAAATTTGTGGCAGTCTGAGTTTAACAAATTTATGGGAAATGTGTGGCTGTAATTGATACTCTATGATATTTTTCCTTGAAATAGGACATTAAGAGCTTTATAGAAAACTAGAACCACTCAATTTGTATTTTTTAGAATTAATTATGAATTTTTAAAATTTAATAAAAATTTTGGCAGCTTTCAGTCAAGGGGCAAATTTAAAAAGGTAATGTCATAATGTAATTTTCTTGAACTCCAAGGGTAAAGATAACCAACAATATGAGTTTAGAAATAAGTCATGAATGAGTCATAACTCATTTATTATGAATTTGGAATATTAGGACTTGACATTTGCCCGAGCCGGAACACAGTACATTGGATTGATAGACAGGCAAAGAAAGGGCACATTCCAGGTAGTAACTTTATCTTTCATAAATTATGTGAATGTTTATATGCTTTGTGTATGCCATCTTCTGTAATATGAATATTGTATTATCGAGTAGGGCATTGTTCGAGGAGGAACATTTACCTAGCTGTGAGCAAGGAACCAACCGTGGTTTACAGATAGTAGGGGAGTAGCCCTGACTCATGTGCACATGCCGTATTATTTGTGTTATTGTTATGATGTATTACATATTTATTTGTCATTTTATATGAATGATTGCATGTTACTACTGAGATTCTCTGAATCCCACCCTTTCCCCAAAAATTAAATATTCCAGCTAAAGGAAGAGGCTTGAAAGGAAAAGATGTGAGTACCGACAATTGAGAGGTCTGGTCCAATTTGAGTGCTAATGTTGCTTATCTGCAAGCTTTTTATTATTTTAAGGTCTATAAATATTATGTACAAGTCCCTGTAGGAAAAACTTGTAATGTAATCAAGTACCTTGTATCAATATATTAGTATATTTAATCTATTCTTGTGTGCTTACTAAACTGGGCACAAGCACTTTGAAAAATGTGGAAATAAGATAAGGACAAAGATGTGAATACCGGCTACTGAGAGGTTTGGTCTAATTCGAGTGCTAACATTAGTTATCGGTAGGATTTTTATTATTTTAATGTCTGTAAATATTATGTACAAATCCTTATGGGGAAAAACCTATAATGTAACCAAGTACTTTGTATCAATATATCAGTATATTTATGCTATTCTTGTGTGCCCATCGAATTGCATGCAAGTACTCTGAAAAATGTGGAAATAAGATAAGGACCTTACAATCATATTCCCAATTTCCTATATCATTCTTTAGTATCATAATCATGTTCCTCTGTCATTTTATTATTGCCTTCATGTAGTAGTAGTGGGTGTTTTAGTCCCCACCGCAAATCCACTGGCTGCGAGACTTTGGCATCCACAACAGCTCCTATTGCATGCATACACATTCATACTCAGCTAGGAGCGAGCATTCTCTTTCCAGGAGGTGAGAAGAGTAAGGTTGCCATTCAAGATGGCTCTGAACCCCATTTATTCTTATAAGAAGCCTTTTCTTGGTTTGCCTTACATGCCCAAACACGTTTGGTTCTAGAGTCGTCTATATTGTATGGTAGGCTTTAGTTTTCGGCTTATGTCTCAGTAACAAGCATTGCAAAGTCCAGATACGTAGCTTAAGCTGTAAGAAAGAAAAATGTGTTTCGGGTGGTTTGCCTTTCTCCTCTGAATTTGATTAGGAGGGGCCGGTGGTCACTTTGTATGCGGGTAAGGTGCATCGCAATAGTGTTGGGGGGGGTGAGTTGTAGCCTATTTCTTGTTACTTAAATACTAACTGAGTCTTACCATTGTCCTTCCTCTCTTCCACTTGTATTTGGGCCTTACAAAGCCCAAGTCTAATATCCCAGTATTACAAATGAGTTTTTGAATGCGTGACATCCATTTGGTTTCTACTAGACCCTTTATTATGTTCTTCTATTAAGACTGTGGCATTGAAGTCTCCTACGAGTAACCATTCGTATGTATCCTGAATGGCAATGTAATATCCCAAATTTTGGGACTAAAAGCTTGAAAATAAGTCTAAGTCAAGAAGACTACTAAGCCCAGTTTCGTAAGAGTCCCAAAGATAGAGTGGGTTTTATGGGACTATATGATTCAACCCTTTGGGTTGAGAACGAGTCTCCAGATTATATGAGGCTCAATGCGTATAAGTAGTCGGATAATAGTTGCCAGTGCATGGGAACTTTGGGACACTTGACACTATTTTGTTAGTACCCAGAGGCATGTGTGGTGCTTTTGAGTTGGCACAATGAGAAGTGGCTCTGTGTGTGTATGGTCGGATGAAAGTTATCATTGTTTATATATACTCGGTATGCCATAAGACATAAGATCACACGTGGCAGTTTTTGAGGTATGTGGCGCCATCTTATGCCACATAGACACATATGTGGCGCATTCTTGAAGACGTAGACATATGTGACTAATTAGTTGGATAAAATATGCTGGTGTAGGTGTGCACATGGCATTTTCAGGGCATATGCATGTACCTTGCATTTTTGAAGAGACACCGAGTTAGTGGCAGTTGTCTAGGACACCTGGTCATGTATGTGGTAAAATCATGAGGCACAGGGGACATATGGCACTCTCCGAGTAGTCTCCAGGATATATGGCAAAGATCAAGCTGATGGGTAACACGTGTTAGAAAATCGAGTGGCCTTGTATCAAAAAGTAGCTTTATTAAAGTAGCTTTTTGACTTCTGCCTTGATTAACCAATCATATGATGACATTTACAATTATACATCAGGGATAAGTAGAATAGCCAATATAGTTCACTAGTCTCCAGTTTGGCTACATACCTGATTTTCTTAAAAACTGCACCGTAAGCTGGATGAATTCATCAGATTTCCTTTCCCCTGACTAATGAAGTCAGTTAAGTATGAGAGAGGGAAAATGGGATAGATTTTAAGGAGGTGCACCGGGTACCTTGCAGTGTAAAGAAAGAAAATCCAGTACACAGATTTGTTAGTTACTCGATAATTTCCAAAAAGGAGCATCTAGCACCCTGGATTTTTGTACACTTGACACATATCATTAAAAGATCTTCCAACACATCCATACTTTATTAAATTCATGCATCACCCTAAAAATAGGGGGAAATAAGAAAAATTCAAGAGAAAAAGAAAGAGAGAAGTTTTCGTGTTCTTGAGCTCACTAGCCGATTTCAAGGCCGAGATCGCATTTCTAGCCTCTAGAGCCTTCATAAATCTTCTTTTACTCATTGAAAGCCACATTTCTATAGTTTCAAATTTTCAATTAGAGGTGTTTGGTGTCAACTTGTCTGTAGAAGTACCACTGAAATCAAGAACCGATTGGATAATTGCATAGAGGTAATCATAAGCTTCGATATGAGTATAACTTTTTGATGTTTTGCTGAATTTTTTTGAAGTTATAAAACCCCAGGGTTTCAGTCAAGAGGGTAATTTAGAGCTTTAATGGGTGTTTGATGATGAACTTGATGTTAATTAAGGGTTTATGATGGTTAACCACATGTTTTGAAGTTGAAATTGTAAGAACACAACTTTTGTTCCTTAGGGTCAGATTCGGCTAGCATGTGTTCATGGGAATAGATTTGGATTTTAATGAATTTGAGGTTATAAATGGATTCTTGGCCAAAATTGTATAGGAATATCATGTGGATGTGACTTTTGGATGATTGGTTATAAAACTCTAATTTTAGAATTCAAAGTGTTGATGTTTAATTTTCCATATTCAAGTCAGTCTACTTGTGAGTTGTTTTTGAATAGTCAAACCTTATCCAATGACTATGATATTTTACAGGTTTGTAGTAGACATCTTAAGCTTTCCAATGATATATAATTTGCACCATTTGACCCTGTCAATTGTGAGTTATGCCTTGTTGGAGTTGAGGCACAAATATTGGAATGTATTTTAAGGCAGTAATGTTAGTCTTGGATCATTGAAGTCTTGAACCTGTAATTAGCATAGAGTGGTATTTTTCCTTGAAATAGGACTTAAAGATCTTTCCATAGGCCTTGTAACCAACCCATTTGGATTTTTCTAGACTAAGTTATGAATTTTCAAATTTGGGTGTCAAATCTGCCAAGTTGGGATGACCTAATGATTTGAAGTGTCTAAGGTCAATTGAGTTTAGTTTGATTCCAAAGGATAAGGGCATGTATTAGTAGCTAGTGTAGACCCTATTTATTGCCATTTGACTTAATGTACTAGACTTATAGGATGCTTAACCAAGTAATAGCATGTTCGATATGAATTCTAACTTATATGATTTGATCTTTGCTTGAGCCAACCAAGAGATTGATAAACCAAGACAAGTGATCAGAAAGGCGTATAGGTAGTAACTCTTTCTCTCATATACTATGTAATGCTTTACATGTGTGTTTTACCATTAATGTGATTGTGTTGAGCAAGTGAGTATGCTGGGTGGACTCCTGTGGCTTTTGAGCATATAGTAGGTGGATGCCCTTATTTGTGACCAAGCGCTGTAGTTATGAGTTATGCATATGCCATGCTATATAATAAAGTGTTAAATGCTCTTGAAATTCTCACTGTGTTATAGTGGTTTATATAGCATGCTCTGTACATTTGCATTTTATATGATTGAATATTTGTTACTACTGAGATTCTCCCGAATCTTATCCTTTCTGAAAGTCATCATACAACAAAGATCAGTGGTATGAAGGTCAAAGAGGTAAGTACAGAGGAGTGAAGAAGGAGGTAGTAATGTAGTTATTTTGCTAACTGTCTTGCATATATTTTTAATATGCAACATGTAAAACTGAACACCTTGTATGACTAACTATAAACCTAATGTATCTTATACTCATAATAATAGTAGTAGTGATAGTACACCTCACACAGTGAAAGTTTTTAATTAACCTATTAAATGATACTACTTATTGTGACCTATGTAAGGTCTACAGTAATGATAGTATAAAGCGTTATCAAAGTACTTAGTTATTTTCTTAGAATATTTACATATTTGGTAATATCGACCCATATAAAGGTAAGATCAATACATAAGATAAGGTTATCAGTACTCAAGTATGGTATCAAAATTATTAGAGAGCAGTGATATCAGAGTGTACAACCATGACGACAATATCAATATCAATATTTTATTATCATATACAAGGAAGTTAAGTAATAATTGATACGTATACATTAAATAAAGGCGGGCTTGACATTTTTGGTATTAGAGCATAGATTCTGGCAATAGGCTAATGTTCCCTGCTTAGAGTAAAGGATTCTCTGCTCAGAGCAAAGATTATGGTATTAGACTAGTATTCTTTGCTTATGTGAATCATGTGTTGATACCTTGTTAGTGATCCGGTGACTAGAATGAGTTATGGGTAATAGACAAACCCAAAAAGATAGATCTTCTCATGTCCGTTAGTTAGTCGCCAAAAGAAGGGGCAGAGTCGTATATAGAGGAAGAAACAGAGCAGTAGTAGTGTATACCCCAGGGAGAAGGCACTAACTCTGGTGATAGTAATGTTGGCTTTGTCTAATCCTAGTGTGGATTCTTCCACCGGTGAAATTGAGGCTATAGAGATAGATGAGGTAGCACAAGATTTAAATTCTATTGCTAACTCTAGGGCTCTAGATATTGAGTTATAGTATGATTTAGATTCCTACCTAGTGTTACGAGAATACATAGAGGAGTTATACGTAGAAGCTAATATTGCTTATGTTTCCCTGTGGGGACAATATTTAGCATTTCTGGGGAGAATAACATGATATACTAGGATCAAAACAAATATGAGATACCAATACCTAGAGATATTTGGATCCGGACTGCCCTAATACATTGAATCCCATCAGAAGATACTACCAAGATGCTGGTGTCCGTAGTGACTTATTTTACACATATTCAAAGGAATTCCGTGATAACTTATAAGTTTACAATAAAAGAAAGTAGGTATTATAGGCAATGTGAGAAGATCATTCTAAAGACTTCTTTTAAGGGATGAGTTTGGGCACCCATATATGGTTGTAAACAGGAACTTTTTGCCATTGGACTCCTCCTGTATTGACTTGTGAACAAATTGCTTGTGGTTGGTCAAGATTTGTACCATTATGCTATTTGACTATAACATCCATATACCCTGGAAAAACCCACAGCCTCAACTTTATGGGCGTCTGGGTAGCTTGTTTTCCAGATGACATGATCGGCTTTTATTCCTGAGATTCTCAGTTAGACAAGGATAGTCATAGTTGGACAATACCCCTACAACAGAGACTTGAGCAGTTTAAAAAATCTAGTGGAGGTTGCACTTTGGCAATTCCAGACAAAAATGGTGTGGTTCGCCGATAAATATAAGTCTAATGCTCCATCTTAGAATGTTTTGACTCAGTATCTTCATCTAAACCAAATTCTATAGCTTCAAGGTAGGTTAGATTGTCATCATATTGGATAGAGGCTCCCAAGATGGCATCCCTACTTCAGTCTTCATCTTAGGATTCAAATTTTTTTATTTTAACATTAGATTGGATCTTGAGGCCTACCTTGGGTTGGTCAATATCCGGGGGCTTGGGCGTCAAGTTCTCCTTGCTTGGTTTCCTAGTAGTATTGGGCTTTAATGCAAGGCCCATCGCGTGATTGGGGCTTATCGGTTGCTGGGTTTGGAGCAGATCGGGTATCTTACAAGATGATGACAAAATTCTTGGACGAATCGGGAGTTGTGGGGACACGTGCCTCCCTGTAGGCGGCGGATGCAAATATGGGGTTCATTGCAGCCTTTAGTTGTGAAGCTTTCTTAGGGCTAGTCACTTTGTCAGACTTTCTAAATCATTGACTTAATGAATTCATCCTTTTTGTGCTTCACTTTTGTATGCTTGGCGAGGCCAAAGGATTCTCTTGCAGAGGTGGCAACAACGGTCAACTTTCCTTCTTTGTGCTTATCTATGTTATCCAAATTAACTAACTATTATATATTAAGGAAAGTTAGTAAACTCATTAATTATGGGCAAATTTTTCAATTTTTTTATCAGTCAACATGAATAAATTTTTTTTTATTTATTACAATTAATAAGGGCAAACAAGTAAAAAACATATTCATTACTCTAAAACTGAACTTATAATAAGGACCACAATTTTTGATCAAAATTGACTTATAAATAGGATCAGAGTGATATGCTATATGGTAGTGAATGCTTGGCGTTAGAAGGGATAACAGAAGAAAAAGTTGATGTAGTGGGGATGATGGTGTTAAGATGGATGTGTGGTCTTAAAAGAAGATAACATGCATAATAACCATATATGAGGAAGATTTAGGGTGTCATCTTTCGAGGAAGAGATGGTAAAAAATCATTTTAAAATGGTTTGGATATGAGTGAAAAGGCTGATGGAGGCATTGATAAGGAGGGTTGAATAGATAGTATTGAATCATGTGAAGAGAGGTAGAAGAAGACCAAGTAGAATACTCAAGGAAATTATTGGATAATACCTTTTGGTGAACAATATATCCAGTTGGTTGATCCAGTCAACCGGACCTAGTGAAATAGAGCTTCTGGTTGTTGTTTTTGAACTTCCATATAACACTAAGTAGTGGAAAATTTTCAGCATTTCATCTGTGTATTTTACTCAGTAGTTTTAATATTCTGTCTACTTTCCTTCTTACCTCTTTATAAATATTTACATTCGCTCAACTTTTCCCTCAAATTTCATAAAGCTGAAGATTTTAGAGTTGCTGTTTTGAACAAAAAACTGGAAAAGAATGTAGGATTTATTTTCTTTGTTATTACTGTCATGCGTGTTTGCCTTGTTTCTCTTGTTTTTTTTTGTGGTCTTCTTCTTCGTATTCATATTGCATCACTTCTTCCTTGGATCCATCCTTTTTAAGTTCTCCTTTTTGGATATAGATCCATTTTATTAATAAATGAATGAAAGAATTTAATTTGACAGGATTCTTTCTATCATAATTTGACGGAGGAAGAAGTTACAAGAGTACAAGATTACAACTTTGATCATCCTGGTTAGTATAAACTTGGCTTATTAGTCTCTGTCACTAGCTTCTTATGATTTTACCTTGGTACATACTATAAAGTGTTATAATCGAAATGCTTTCTTACTCTTTTAAGTTTAATTTACTGCCTTAAAGATTTCTCTAAAGAATTCTTTATGAGATATGATTAGAAATCTATAGTAATTTTGTCACATTCTAATCATCTTATTCTTTGGTTTTGTTAGACTTTTGTAATTTCACGTAGAACGGTAGAACTTCTATGTTACATTTGGTGAGCACCAGTGACATTGTTATTAGGGAAAATTACACTCAAGCCCAAGGAAGAAGGAAAATGAAAAAATAGTCCATTGAAATTGCAAAATGAAAAAATGGTTCTATGAAGTTGTCAATGACCTGTTCGTAGAGTTGTTAATGGGACCATTTTTTTTATTTTGCAATTTCAAGGAACAATTTTTCATTTTCCTTCTTTCTTGGGACTTGAGTGTAATTTTCCCTTGTTATTATTTTCAGAATTATATAATAATATCAAGGATAGTGCCATGGAAAATTTTATCCTGATAAATTATTCCGACAATGTTATTTTCATTTACAAATTCGACTTCAGTGCAGTTGTATTGTGTTTCCAAGATCTTGCTAATGGATTGTGAGTATTTTTAAGAAATAATTCAGTTTTCAACTCCATCTTCCATTTGGTTCTGTTTATAATTACAGATGTAGGAGAGCAGACTTCCAAAATTGGCGTTTAAGTGGTTTAACACATAATTGAAATAAAGCTCATTCTATGAGACAAAATCAGAAAGGCTCATCCATCATTTAACACTTGGTACTCAGCTAGCAAAATTTGGGGCTAAACGCACATGGTGGTAGTATGCTGGATTTTTGCCTCAAACTAAGGTCTAACACTTTAATACATCAAAGTAAAATTAAAAAAACCCCTATTCATTGGAGAAAACACAAACACCTCCTCTCTTATTTAATGTGGGGGGTTATCTTTATGTTACTTTATTTAGGAGGGTGAAATGTATTCTTCCCTGAACTATTATTATTGCAAATGAGAATGATGGCTGTGTTACTGATCAAGTTCCATACTTATCTGACAATGCTGCTTACGTCCTCAGATGCTCTTGATACTGAGCAATTGCTTGGAGTTATGGACAAATTGAAGCATGGGCAAGCTGTAGATATTCCAAATTATGACTTCAAGAGTTATAAAAGGGATGCATTTCCAGCTAGACGGGTATATTTTTAACTTCTACAGTTTTCTTTGCAGTGTTAACCCCCCTTTTGAAACCTTTAGATTGAATTTGGTCTTCTGTAGCTGAAAAGTGGATATTGTCCTCGAACAATGCTTTTAGTGCATAGAGGAAGTATAAAGTCTTTGGCATGATAATGGAAGAAACAGAGTTTGGGCATGGTTTCTCATGGGATCCGACATTGTTGTACGCCTGAAAGAAGTTTTGTCCCTGCATTTACTCTCACAAGTGAGAACGGATGTTATATTTTGATGGAGTCAATGTCCTAATATCCTTTATAATTGGTTTCATGACAGTATGGCATAAAAGAGTCTGTTATTTGCATACTTAACACTCATGGATTCTGGTTGGTTTTTGATGCCTGATACGTGGATGTTTGTTTGTGTTTAAATTTGTTTTTGCTGATGTAATGATTTTGGAAGGAATTCTTATTTGCCATGATCCACGTGTTCGGGAGTTGATGAATATGAAGATATTTGTTGACACAGGTCCATTGTTATTATTATTCCCATTTAAGTTTGACGATTTGTATACTTTTCATGTTTTCTATAGCATTATTCTTTCTCAAATTGTGTAACATCTGTTGTCTGATTCTTGGTCTCTGCTCAAGGAATCTTTACGTTTTTTTTTTGTGGTGTTTATTTTCCCCGGGGGGGGGGGGGGGTTGGTGTGGTGTTGAATTTAATGCATGGCTATTTCAAAATGTGCATGCTTTATGGTCTTCATCTACGTGTTTTTGTACCATACTTATTGGTTCTCAGAATAAGCAAGACTATGCTGTTAAGCTTTTGTTCTAATACTAATTTTTTGGTATCAGTCACATTGTAAAATGCTCAGTGCAGATGCTGATGTTCGACTGGCTAGGAGGATCAAGCGTGATACAGTTCAGAAGGGTCGGGATATCGGTACTGTACTTGATCAGGTAGCAACTTTTAGTCACGCGTTAGTTGCATTACCATGTTTTTTTTTTAAAAAAAAATTGCATTACCATAATGATACTAGTTTATGGGTTGCACTTTTTTTTAGTAATCCCATTCACAGGTTCCCCATATGAACCGATAATGCCATCCTTTGATTTGTATTGCGACACATTAAATAAGAAATTTTCGTTCTAATCTACATGGAAAAATTAGCCAAAAAAAACTTTCATACTAAATCCAAATAGATTTAAAAAGAAAATTTAATATAATAATATTTTCACAATAAGGTAGATGGTAATTATTAAGGGTATGATACAAATTTATTTGGGAAGTTTCCAATTAAGGATACTGGGTATCTAGAAGTTTTTATTTTTTATTGCAGTATTGCCCCATAAGTGTTCAAGTCGTAATAAATTTGCCCCCACCATTAAAGAAGTAAATTTTGACTGTTACATTCTTCTCTTTGACTCACCCATATTGATGTGGCTCTGCCACCCTCTCCACGTGATATGATTCTCCTATCATCACCGTTTGAAGTTTAGAGGAGATTCAACCCAAAGACGTTAACACTCTCCCTTGAAAACTATGTATTTGGCATAGATTTTTTTTTTTTTAAAAGAAAAACCATAGATAACCTCTATAAAACAGAAAATGACTCACCGCGAGTCAATCGAGATTATGAAAATTGTAATGTTACTATTTAATCCTTAACTATGATAGAAAAGGAACCCACGCATACAGGTCTATCTTAGTTAATTAGAATGTTTCATATTAATACATGCATTGAAAGTTGTACATATGCCCCTGTGACATTTATTAAAGTTATAGGGAGCTTAGCTCCCGGCCTCATGCCTCACAATAAGTACAATACATTGGAGCTCCTCCTCTATGAGCCTCTGGCCATCAATATACTTGAGTTAGTTCAAACATCAAGTTAAATTAAATTAAATCAAATTAAAAATATTTGAGATAAAGTTCCTAGTGGCGGAAAATATGAAGGAAACACTACTACAAAAAGAGGGAATAGTGGCACACATTTTGTGATGCTTCTTTAAAGAAGGACCACAACTATTTTATTTTTTTTAAGATAGCATATACTGAATGCCACAGCTAGTAACCAAACACCAAGTAAGCACTGTGTAGACCAACACAACTGGTCTTGTGCCATGTGTGACGCTTGCCAAGGCAAGTGCCACACAAGCCACCATGTGTGGCATTTGTGTGGCGCTTGCCTACTAGGTGACGTTGGAAGCGGCTAGGAAATCGACTTCCACCCAATCACCTCCCATTTTATTCCCTTTTCCTCCACGCAATTACTTTCAAACCTTATCCTCTTCCCTCCTCCCTTGTTATTCCCTCTCCTGTCATTGTCGTACACACCACACACGCACACACCATCCCTATCCTCCAATATTCTTACTCCCTCTTTCCCTATCTCCTCCCTTTTTCTCCCACTCTCATCCTCACTCCTATTCCTATTTGTTCCATTTTCTTCCTACTTTTTTACTCTTTTAGTTCCCACTTCAGTATCCAGTTGGACCCCACTCCACTATCTAGCTCACATTTTCGGTGTCACCAACGTACATGGTCCCCACTCAAATATGTTAGTGCAAGCGGATCTTATAGAATTTTACAAATGATTTTGTGCGCTTTTTCCTGTTGATTTTATGCTTGAGTTTTTTTTTTACTTCCTTCTTGGTCACAACTATGCTTTAGACGTGGCTTTAATTTATGCAAGCTTCATCTGTAATTCTGCATAAAAATCATTAACCAAATAATTATTTGAACAAATCATTAAGACGTTCTGTTCTTGTTTCGGTAAATCTAGAATTGCAAGTATGTATGATACTAGGTTAGTATATATTTGTACGTACTTTACAATGAACTGTACTTGGTGGTGGGTTTGTACGGACGTCCGTCCTTAGTGATGATAAACTTTTATTATTGTTTCTTTTAAATGTCAGTCATAGTTTGTCTTGGTTGACTTGATATGGCTGAATCTCGAACATATATAGGTTATTATATGGACCTTGTGTTTGTTGATAATTATGATTAAGGATGCTCATGCAATTTCCAAATATGTCAGGCCCATTGATGTACCAAGTTGGGTTTTGTGCAAATACTTATGGTATAAGACCCCGTCTCACATACTACTTAATATTGATATTAATCAGAGTAGTCTTTGTGCAGTTCGGTGAGCAACACAAACATAACATAAATATACTGATATATTGATATAAGGTACCTGATTATATTACAGGTTGTCCCCTCAGGGTTTGAAAGTATATATACAAAATGTCCAAAATATCAAAATTATATTAATATAACCAAACAACTCCTATCTCAGGATCCGCACACCTCAACTGCCCGTATGCGTTGTTTTGCCTTTGGAGCCACTAGCTTCTACTGGAATATTTATTTATTTGAAAAAGGATGAGATCCAAAGAATCTTAATAGTGACATACAATCAATCATATAAAATGTGAAAATTAAATATGCAATACACTATATAATGTAAAATGAAAATCCATACTATATCATGTGTGTGCACAATACTTAGGGCCAAATGACTGTTTGGATCCCCAAATTTGTCTGTGCACCTCAGCTGAGTCCCATACCACAGCTAGGTAAAGTGCCACAGGCACGTGTTCATATCATAGGATATAGCAACATACAATATATCAACATTCACATAGTGTATGAGAGATAGAGTTACTACCTGGAATGTCCGTTCCTAGCTTGACTGTCGGTCCAAACTGTCTGTCTGGCTCAAGCTATCGGTATAGCCTAGAATTCCAAATTTAGGATAAAGGAGTTATTACTCATTCATAAATCACTCTTAACTCATTGTGTTGGTTATCTTGACTCAAAAACACATTTTGCCATTGACAGCTCCTATTTAGGGTTTCAGGGGTATTTTTATAATTTCACTTTTTAGGGCTTTTCTGAAAAAGTGTTGAACATCAACCCCACCTAATTTTCCCTCATGAACATCGTGGAATCATCATATTATTGAAAATCCAGCTCCTACCCCTCTATTCTTACTTGGCCAAAACATAGAGGAAGAAAAGGGAAAAATTGGATTTTTGACTTTCAACTCCAAAAGCTTGCCCCTTTTCACTCCTAATCACTTGATTAAACCATTTAAACACATATTAACTAAGATTTGAGGAAATTTGGGTAGCATAACCCCTTAGGGTTATCATTTCCTAAATTTATAAAGCCAACAAACAAACCACAAATCCAACCAAGAACATCAACATCAACAACATACTACCAAGGATTTGAGATTTTTGAAGTTACCTCTTGATTTCTCTTCCTCTCTCTCTCTCTAGGTGTCACCTTCCTCTCTCCTTAACCTTGAGAATAGCTTGCTAAACATAGTGTTTCATGGAGAAGAAGAGATTAGAGAGGGAACTATACAAGTTGGAAGCCTTAAAACTAAAGATTACAAAGCCTTACCTTTGGATTTCTTCCTTTTGGCTCCTCCTTCTCTCTAAACTTTCATAAGCGCGCTCTCTCTCTCTTGGTAAAGTTGGGATGGAAATAGGGTACCAAAAAGATGACCAAAGTTGTCTAATAATATCTCATTTTCCCTTAATTAATTTTATTACAAAAATTCAATTTATGACACTACATGTACTTGGCTCAATTTTATGACACTATCTCTTTCTTTCTTTCTTGGTGTGCCTAGGCGTGAAAATGGACCAAGCAAGGTGAAGCATGGGCTTTAAAATATCTTCATATTTTTTCCCTAATTATTATCACAATATAGGATTTTATGACACAATTTGTACTTTAACTTTATCTTCTTCCAACTTGTGTCATAACTTCAATTGAAATTGAACCAATTCCCTTCTCTTCCCTTAGCCCATAAAATGATGTCCAAGAGCCCTTCATAAACCAAAATTTGGGCTTCATTACATTAGTTCAATCCACATGTACAATTGTATTGTATTTTATGCTTAATTAACATGTGCACAACCTTAACAAATATAAATTAATCCTTTGCCTCAAGATATTGACACTTGGCATGTTTATGAGCCAAATAATTATTTTTCCTCCTATTTATTTATTCCATAATTTACACAATTGCCATTACATCTTTCTTTTTCAAATTTGCAACAATTGGCAAGTTTTTTGACCAAACTTTGAAAAATCATAACTTTATTTGTAGAACTTCAATTGGAGTGATTCCAAAGGCTATGAAACTCTTATTAAGTCTAGTTTCAAGCAAAAATATAATATTTGGACAACTAAGAGCTCAAACTTCTCAGAATTATTGTTTTTGGACGCTGCCGTGGATGCTAGCCAGTTTTACTGGGCTAACTTCAAAAATTCATAACTCCTTGTGTATAGCTCCAAATAACTCATAAATTAAAGCTAGGATGTCTACTTCCATACTGTAGAATCTCACAATTTTTGGATATCATTTGATCATCCAAAACCATACAACAATATCACTGCCTCAAAGGAAATTTTCACTGGCAGCAAATCCTTATTCTTGGGACTCTTACTAAATCGAGGCTTAGCAGTTTACTTGACTTAGGCTTATTCTCAAGCCTTTAATCCCAAAATTTGGGATATTACATATGGTCCATTGTTCTGTCTACAAATTGACCCAATTTTCATTAAGAAGACCATGGTGTGCCCCATTGATCATTCAAAAGTCTCAAACCAATCAAAGTTTGTAGAATAAGCATGTAATCCCAATTTTAGCCTATCATTTAGGATCCATAAACACTATTTGATTTGTTCTAATTTTCCATCATTGATTTACATTTAAGGCTGATGATATCTATTTTTGACATAATCTAAGCATTTAATCAATATGTTGGGGCCTTTTGATTCAACTATGATTTACCCTAACAATGATAGTAATTAGTAATAGGGTCTACCAATTTTAGTTTACCTAAATATTATATGAGTACTTCTCAACTTTTACTGATAATAGTTTGGTGAATTAACTAATATAAGAAATTGAATATTTTTTAAGAAAATCTTGAGTTCAAATTTTGTAAATCAAAAAAATTATGAAGGAAAGGCTTAAGTTTTATTGCAGTCCAATTCAGCTCATGAGTCATCACAAAAGTTATTTTTAAAATTTTATCACTTATTACCAATCTCCATGTGCATATATTGTTTAGAATCTAATGTTAAAAATCAATACTACTAGGAAGAAATGATTTTTTAAGCACTGGACATCACTGGGTGCTTCTCTTAAGATTTTCTGTTACATCATTTGCTATCAAAAACTAATCTTAAATTTTGTTGGTGAGGTAGATATTATAATTTTTTTTGTGCGTTATAAGTCTGGAGTTAGTTATATATTTGGATGTTCTGAGGGTGGCAAATAATCGTTGGCCTTTCCCTCCTTGTGTAATTTTGTTGGTGATTGCTTGATGGCTAATTTTTTGTTTTGAATCTTTGGTGCTTAATTGTTGGATTGTCATAGATACGGTGCTGAGGGAAAACAATGATCAATTTTTTTGTTATAATCTGGCAATGTGTTGATGTTCAAGCCCTTTATCATTTTCTTTTAAATTTTTAAAGATCCATGCAACTTTTTTTTTTTTCATTTTTCCTTTATTGATCTTTTTTTCATGTTTGTGTTTGTAGTTTCAGCTCAATCTATTGAAGCTTCTATTCACTGTAAGTTTTTACATTTTTGATCTTTCAAATGTAATTTTATTAGAAGTTTTAATAGTTTAATTTGCTAAATGTCTTTTATATTGAATTTATTATGAAATCTGAAAAAATTAATCTCATTTTTATATGCTAAAAAAAATAAATGAGATAAAATTAAATGTTATTGTGTATAAGTTGTATGTGAAGCTATGTAGTACTTATAATTTGTAGGTGTTCTAGTAACTGTTATTGATGAGTTGCATAAGTAAAATAATTATTTATATATGTTTAACATTTGTATTTTATTTGTTGGCTTGTAATGCTTTCTAATTTACCTATGATTTGTGTTGAAAAATATGATTTCTTTCGTTATGAGCTGTGAAAAATTATGATGCAGTGGGATTAATTGATGGATTATTGGTCAATTAAAAGAGAGGATCTAAGACTTGGAAAGCTTCTATTTTTAAGATGTTATGCTGCCAATTTTATTTTAAAATAAATAAGAGAAATAAAAGTAATTAGTAAATGCAATAGTCATGCAACTAACCACTTTTTAAAAATATATTGAAGCTATAGATGGATCGTAAATGGATGTCAGCTGATCGGTGTTCGAGGGAATATATAGATGGGGTAAAAGAGTTTATTACATTTGCAATCGAGCATACAAAAGATCATAATAAAATATGGTGTCCTTGCTTATCTTATTGTTAGGAAAGCGGATTAGTCCACTTAATTTGTGAGATCATTTAGTGTGTCACATAATTGATCAAATGTATACATGATGGACAAGGCATGGTGAGACGAACGATGCATGTAGTGATCAGGTGCATACCACGAGTGGTGCTTCAAATGAATTTGACTGAAGCATGTGTGATTAAGATGATAGTCTTGAAGAAATGCTAAATGCGATTGAAGGGGTGCTTTATAACTGCCCTAAAGAATTTGAGAAGTTGAAAGTTGAATTGTGTTAATTGCAAATGCTGCAGTGTATGTTGCTGTGAAAGCTTTGTGTATACAGTCATGAGAGCTATCATTTGTCACGCAAGTCATGCATCATGTGGATACAGCGTAAGTTGTCATTTGTGACATAAGTAACGCACATGTGGTTACAGCCGTGAGTGCTGTCATTTGTGTCACAAGTCACGCATCACTGTGATTATTGCTGCTTAGTGATTTGCTTGCATGCCATGTTATTATATATTGTATGACTAAATTGTTACTACTGGGATTCTTTTGAATTCATTCTTTTCATTGATTAAACTACAGCTAGGGCAAGCGGTTCGAAGGAGAAGCAAGTAACAAAGGGTGGCTAGAGCTCCTATCTAGAAGTTTTAGTTTTGGTAGTGGTTGTTATATTTTTAGGATTATTGTACATGTTGTAAATTTTGAATAGTTTTATGTAATCCCCAACATAGGAAATTGATTGGGGCAAGTATGCCCTGTAAACCCTTAAATGAATTAATGAAACCCGAGTGTTGTTGGGAATTTTGGTTACACTATGATATGTATGAATGAAACTGAACTGCATAGGCCAAATATATTCAAAATATGAATGTGAGACCGCATCGTATAGGTTTTGGAAAATTTTTTGTAAACCCTCTTTATTATAGGACCGCATTCTATCTTGAAGTTGGGACTTCCAATAAGTTTAAAATTATCGGCTGGTCTCTAATTTAACCTAATGGCACATTTTTGAACTATAATTACGGCTATTAAGGTATGGGGTTACATTTTTGGTATTAGAGCTGTAGTTCCTGGCAAGGACATATTTTGCTAGGATAGTAGGCATTGTTCTTTGGCTTAGTGATAGAAGATGACCTATGATTGCTTGTTGTATACACATGAATGTTCCTGCTATTTGTTGATATATGAGTTTTAAGGAATATGTGTATACATTTATTGTGATATTGACGTGGTGAATCATTTATATAGTAAAATGACATAATGGTTCGCCTAAAAGTTAGATGAGTAGAACCAGACGTAGAAGAGAAACATGATAACCCACCTGATTGTTAGTGCAAGAGTTTCACTTAAGAGGGGGGCGAATTGGGTGATAATAAAAATTTTATGAAAGAATTAAAACTAGAAACTGATAAGAAGAAAGTTAAAGAGTTAGGAAGGTTTCACCGAGGTGTACGCTAGGAGTTATACTGGTTCGATCTAATTCACAATGACCTACGTCCAGTCCTCAGATAGAATATGAGCCTTCACTATATCTTCTAAGATTCAGTGGGTTCTTGGCACCTCGATACACAGCGATCTATTCCTTACTTTGAATACTCGCTCCCCCTTACATAACGTAAATAGATGCCCACCTTAAGGTCCCACAACCTTAAGATATCTCTTAAGCAGGTGTATTGAATCAATAAATGTTCTCTCTCACAGAGATGGTAATATAAACACTGAAGCGTATTAATACAAAAAGTAGTAAGAGCTTAGAAATGAATATTCGTCAGTTTGGTAGTTCAGCGTCTTAACTCTCGCTTTGAATGCCTTTGCTATTTGTAATTGGAGTGAGCTCTACACAGAACATTCTTTGTTATTTAGATATAGCTGTTGTGATAAAGTGAATGTATTGGTAAAAGCTCTTTTTAGCATTTAATGTTTCTGACACAGTATCTGCTTTTCTTGGAAATCAAATATCTGAAGTGTAAATCTCCTGTAACTTGCTTGAGCATGTTAATCATGAAGAAATAATAATAATAATAAACAAGATTGATGGAAAAACTCAATGATTCTATAAAATCATAGACTTAGATTTGATGCTTTGTTTTTCATGAAGAGCAAGTATTCAAATACTCTCATAGTTATCACAATAATTTGAGTCTTTTTACATAACATACTATTCAAATACCTTATCCACTATTCGGATAATATTTTCAATTTTATACTGAGACTATTCGAATAATTGAGACACCTATTCGAATAGTGATCTCTTTAATTTCAAGATGGTTATCCTGATACTCTGTTTACTATTCGAATACATGCTTTAACTTTGGACAGAAAATACTTTCCTTCCAGCTTTCAATATTATTCGAATAGTCTCCTTGCTATTCGAATAATTTCTCATATCAATCTAATTGTCTTGATGTTGGTTTTGAAAGACTATTCGAATATTAACTACACTATTCAAATAGTTGGTTTACTATTCGAATAGTCTTCTTATTATTCGAATAATACAATTTGAAATCTTTTTGAGCATTACAGAGAATATTCTAATAATGGTTATACTATTCGAATAGTTATACTATTATCCGGATAATGCATTTAAAATTCTCTTTGGAAAATATAAGTACTATTCGAATAATGTACATGCTATTCGAATACTTTTGGTTTAGAAAAACTTTCAACTGTTATATTAGTTTATACTAATCGAATAGTCAAAGATTATTCGAATAATACAACTCTCTATCAGTATATCTCTATTCGAATAACTTATGCATTATCATGATAATTGTCTGTCTATTCAAATAGTCTAAGAATTATCAGAATAATAGCTACTAAAAATTGAGTGTTAGTATTCAAATAGTAAATATAGTATTCGAATACTCTCTAAGCAAAAATCTTTTGAAAAAGAATGTAGAGACAAATTAAACTAGACTTAGGTTTGTTATCATCAAAACTCTGAATCTAACATTCTCCCCCTTTTTGATGATGACTGTAACACCCCAATTTTCGATTAAGGGCTAATGATAATTATTGAGGATAATTAACGAGTAAAAGTGGAATAATTATGTGTTTTGGTGGCAATATTAATTAATATGCCATAATTAGTGGAAATTGAAAGAATGAAATTGTTGGGCAATAAGTTAGTGATTAATGGAGAAATTAATTACTAGCTAAGAGGAAAATGAGAAATGTAATTAAAATGGCTAATGGAGGGATTAAAGTGGCTAATTGGTGACTTAATTTGTGGAGAGCCAATAGAAATGTGACATGTGGCAAAAGTAGGTATGAAGAGTGAAGGGAAGAAAAGTCAAATGGGGGAGTATTTTATCCATTTTCTCTCTCTTCCTCTCCCTCATTTTTGCTGGACAGCATGGAGGGAGTATAATCATAATCATTTTTCATCTCTCTCTCATCTCTCCTTCTTTCTTTCTCTTATGCGCCCTTGGAGACCAAAGAAGGGAAGAAGAAAAGCTATGATTTGGGTAAGTAAATGGCCTCTAATGCTTAAGTTCTCTTCCTTAATGTTGTTCCTTGGAGTGAGAACTTCAATTTGATGGTTGTATTTTCTCCATTGGTGGTGATTTGAGAATCATGAAAATATGAAGTTTGGAGAATCAAAAAGTGTGTTTGAGAAAGTTTCTCCATTGGTGGTGATTTGAGAATCAAAAAGTGTGCCATTGTATGAAGTTTGGAATTTTTTGGTAATTATGACCTTAAATTCAAAAATAAGTATCATTGGGTATTTGGTAAGGTATTGGCATGAAAGTAGTACTTTATGATGAGTTTGGGATAGATAGATTGATTTGGGGATTGAAATGTTTTGTTTGGATGATTTTGGAAATTTGATGATTATGTTGCCCAAAACTAAAGCATAATAATGGAATAGGATCTTGATAATTTTGTTGATTCCATTGAATTCCTTGGATGTTTTTGTGTGGGAGTATCTTTGGTAAAGGTTTTGGGTTCATTTGGAACACTTAGGAAAAGTTGGAAAGAGTGGTATGTTTTTCTATGTTTCTGGTTTCTGATAGGATCATTCGAGTGATCTGGGATTCACTCGAGTGTGGGATGAATATCACTCAGGTGAAGTTGAGTTTTACTTGAGTGCTGTGGGTATATTCGTTGTTCCCTTCAGTTTTTCTGTTGTGCTTTTTGGAAAATCTCAAGAGTGTATAGTCTCACTTGCGAGTGTTGATCTATCACTCGAGTGCAATTTCTTATGCTCGAGTGCTCCTCTTAATTGAAAACTCTAGTACTCGGGGTGAGGCATTTGGCTATCACTCGAGTGAGGTTCAGTGTGCTCGAGTGTTGTAGTCTCTGAAAAGTCCTTGTGCTCTCGAGTGTTCACTCGTTATCCTTCACTCTCTAGTACCCGAGTACAGACCGTATCGTCACCTGAGTGAGGCCTTCTTCACTCGAGTGTCCGTACAATCTCACTTGAGTGAGGTCATCTTCACTTGAGTGTCGCAGTGAAAAATGTCAATTTAGAGCTTCCAAAAGGGGATCTTTGGGGATAGTCTTCCAACCCCTTAGAGCTATGAATAGAGTGATTAGTAGGTACTCAAAGAGTAATAATGATAACGAATTAAGTATTAAGAAGTCATTGAGAATTGGAATAGAGAATTGATACTTCGTCACTCAATATGAATATAGGACACGACATTTGCCCTACTTGGGAGTGACTAGTGCCGGAGTGTTCACGGAAGGAATGAGCAGGTAGTGATTTCTCTCTCATATTGTGTATGATATTTGGTATGCATGATTTATCATAGTGTTTGTGAAATGTGAATTTGTGCTTAGTGAAATGTGAAGGAAAATGTGACATGGTCCATTACAGCGTGAGTACTTCAGCGGGAGCCGTTTAAGGAGTGCCAGTGATCATCGCTAGCTCGGCCGTTAAACTATCGTTGTGCATTGTGAATTGTTATATGAAACCCAGCTATGGTGTAATATATCTATTGTTGTGAACTGTGATGTGTGTGATAACAGCATGAGCAAGCGTAAGGGTGGTATGAGTCATACTTGCCCTTACCACTGTAACTGCTGTTGTAGTTGCAATATCAGTGTGATATGATTGCTTTTATGCCTTATTGTTGTGCACATTATGAGTGATTTGACACTATGAGGATTCTTTAGAATCTCATTCTCCCATAAACCATGTTTTAGACTAGGCCGAAGGATCAAAAGGAAAGTGGGTAACGAAGAGCGGGTAAGCTCCAGTTTTGGAGTTTATTTTTGATTAATGGTTATCATGTATAAAATAATTTGGATATTTTGAGCTAAATAGTTGTGTATATTTGATGGATAGCATAGTTTTTTGTAATCCCTTTGATAGAGCTCAATATTTATATCTTTTTATTAATTAATCTTAGGCTTTTGTGGGACTTAATTGAATATTTTGAGCATAATCAAGTGTTAATGTGAGACTTTAATGGAAGAATAATTTAGGAATTAAAGTGGTTAAATTGTTATATTTTTAATTAATATTTGTTATTCCCATTATTCTTTAATTGTGAGCAAAAGATATTACCTTTATGAATATAATTTTGTAGGTGATGATATGGCACAACTTACTCATTTAAATTAGAGAGAATTGAAGAAAGAAAAGAAAGGAGTGGCAGCTGATTTACGCAAATTGAGAGCATGAAATGAATACAAAAGGAAAGAATTGAAGCTAGATGGACCGAAATGCATTTGTGAGAGGTAGCTGTTGAGACCGAATATGGAAAGAAGATGCTGGACCGTGAGGGAAGAAATGAAGAAAGGAGGGAGTGGACCAATTGAATTAATTGAAGAAATGAAAAGAGGGGGACCATATGGAATAAGAAAAGAAGAGGGAGCATAAAGAATTGACGTGAGGACCATAATTGGGAGCATATGAGAATTGGTGTGAAGATGAGACATGCTGAACCGAATTGGAGAAGAGAAGCAAGTTGGACCAAACCAAAAGGAGACCTTGAACCGAGTTGGAGAATTGAAGACAAGAAGAAAGAGTGAACCGAATTGGCTAGCTGGACAAAGAGGGAGGATAAAGAAAAGAGGAGTTGAATAAAGAAAGGAATGGAGACCGAATTGAGAGAGGAGCTTAGCTGACATTATTGACCCATTTGGCATTAAAGGCTGACCCAAAAAAGCTACTGGACCAATTAATAGAAGGAGCAAACAATTGAGAGACATGAGGGTTTGGCGGCTGTGCATAAAGAAAAGGGGGGACCACGTGAAAAAGGGGGCTGGACCGAAAGCAAGAGGAAAAAGATGGAGAGCACAGATGGAATAAAAAGGGAGGAGAGGGTTGAAGAAAAAGGGAGCACACAATGAAATAGAAGAGGAGGCGCTGCACAAAGTAAAAAAAAAAGGAGAGCTACAGAAATAAAGGAAAGGAGCAGCGAATGAAATGAGAGGGGAAGCAAGCGCTGAATGTGATGGAGAGTATGAATAGAGGCTGTGCAGAATTGAAAAAGACAAAGGAAGGCGTGAAGGCATCCATGGCTATTCTCCTCTTCATCCATCAAGCTTCATCCTCTTCTTCCATGAGTAGCTAAAGTGTTGGTGATTTCCTTGAGTTGGGTAATGGTTTGAGCTTCTAAACTTCAATGGAATTCCTTTAAGCTCTCTTTTTAGTTCATGATTATGTAGCTTGGTTAAGTATGTAATTGTGATCTAGATTGTTAAGCCAAGTGAATAAACTTGGTTGTTGAGCTAGGAGTTGATTAATTAAGCTTTGTATGATTCATATTATGAGTAGGTTGAATTGTTTACTCCAACTTGGTTAAGTGGATTTAAATGATTAAGTTGAATGTTTTGAATTGTTGTAATGGTAATTACAATTTAGAATTGGAAGTTAGTTATTCATCTCCTTGAGTCATTATTAATTGGTAGTATTCATTTAATTGCTTCGGTTGAATGAATTAAATGATTATTGCAAGTATGGAGCTAGTGGTATCTTAGTTCCATCCTCTTGACTCATTATGGATCGGAATTCATATTATTAGCAAGCAAGGAAGACTAAAACCTCAACTCAAGGGAATCCCATTTCATCATTATTCTAGTTTATTAAATTTACTTTGTTATTAGTGTTAAATTCAAATTCCATTTGCTTCTTTGTTTTAAAAACTGAAAAATACAAAAATATTGTTTTAGCTTAGATTACTTCATAGTTTTAAACTCAAATTCTCAAAATGATTTCTCACAACTTTAAGGCTTTTTATCACTTTACTACTTAGAAATTTGGACATTAATCTCCTCACAAGAACGACCTAGGTTGAGCTACTATGCTACATTTTTAAACCTAGTTTTATTTTGTAAACTCACACGACATGGGTTCATCAAAATTGGCGCCGTTGCCGGGGAGCCAAGTAATTGGTTGCTTAGTAGCTAAGTGTCAATCTTTGATTAATTGGTACCTTGAGCCTTTAGGTTGCATTTTAGATAGTTTAGGTAGTTTTGCATGTTTTTTAAAGCATATTGCATCTTTTGTCATTTTGAAATCATTTCCCCCTTTTTCATTTGCATTTGTGTTCTCTTAGATTTTTTTTCCTTAGTTTTTATAGTTTTTTGTTAGACAATCCTCTTTGTGATTCATTGGAATTTATTGTGATTGGATTTCATGGCTTGGTTTAATGGTAATCAAGGTTTATCCGTTCACTCTCACTCTTCTGAAGCAGATTCGACTGAAAGGAAAGAGTCTATCTCTGAAAGCATCCATGCTATTCAACAAACATTGCAGCTTCTTCAAGCCAAGATGGGATGTCAAGATAGTCCAATTGGTGAAGAATGTAATGGTATATTCCACTCTCCATATCATGAATTATACCAACAACCTTCATTCCAATCTCATTACCCACCACACCCACCCTATAGATCATACCATGAACCCACCTTTCAACCACCTCAAACCCACTTCAACCATACTTCTTCGCCTTACCCATTCCATCAAGAATCACCCACTCCACTCTATCACGAACCATCATATCCATTTCATCTTCCCCCATTTTCCCCTACTTCCATCCAATGTAGAACTCCCTATGAACCACCTTCTCCATCATTCTATGAACCTCCACCACAATCTCCTACCCCTCAACCTAGTGGATTGGATGCCCTCTTCTCATCCCACAACATGGATTCCCTAACAAGTGCATTGACAAGGAAGTATGAAGTACTCCAAGAGCCATACCTTCAGTTACTCTTCCATCAAGGCACAATTGGAAGCTCTAGGAAGATAGAAGAGCAATTAAAAGACATTAATGAGTTTTTCAAAGCATACTTTACTCATATGTTATGGGTAAAAACAAGAGGTGAAGATGGAACCCATTGGGCTCAAGACCTACAAAAGGAGGCACAAGGAGTTCAAGCTCAAGGGTTAAATGCCACTTCACAAGTGGAAGACTTCAAACCTCCGGTGCCTATTCCTACACAAACATATGAAATGGAGCAAGTTCAAAATAGTATTGAAGAGTCTTCCTTACCATTCGGTAATGATCCTATCATTATAGAAGTATACTCTCATACTACTTTAACTAGTGAAGCAATTCACGATTTGAGTGATGATGAGGTGGATGAGGAAATCATTGTTGAATCCCCTCAACTGTTTGAAAATGTAATTGCTCCACCCATTAGTTTAAGTAATAGTGATTTGATTGTAACTATTCATGACTATGCTCATTCTTCTTTGTGTGATGCTTTAACTGTCGAAAATGCTTCTCTTCATAGTACTAGGAATGATTGCGCTCAATTGGATGATATATCTTCATGTTCTTGTGCTGAAGATCATATTTGTGTAGATTGTTATCATGAAAAATACCACTTGCTTGTTGAGTTTTGAAAGAAAGCATTTAATGAAGTGGTTGATTCTACTATTGATCTTAATGCACCTCCTTGTATTATTGATGATTGTAAGCATGAAAATTTTGGAAATGTTGAATCTTGTATGAATGCCAATGTGGTTGATGTAAGTGATAAAGACCATATCCTAGGAAAGGATCTTTCTCTTGATTCCAATGAATTACATGATAGCTTCATACGAAAAGATTCAAATGCTTTAATTGATTATTTTACAAATGAAAATGAATCTTTCCATATGATTCTTTCTTGTGATTTGCCACCCGATATAGAAAAGGAAAATGATTCTTTTGAAAGTTCAAAATTTTTGGGTGGTAATAATTTGAAAAATTCTCCTTCTTCTTCCACTCTTTTCCCTTCCATCCCTTGTGATTGCAATGATGATGTGGTGTACCCCAACACTCAGTTGGATTCCGCACCTTCCACTTTGCAAACACAAGAGAATTTTCAAAATATAATTGCTTGTTTACCTCCTACTGATGGGAGTGCTATTGATTTCCTTGGATGCGATAGTTACTTAGAGAGTTTAGACCTTCACATGCCTTTATTTCACTTGAAATCTCTCCATATTTCTATTTTTGGATGGGATACTGCTGGTTGCCTGTTTTTTTTGCAGACACATTCTTGGAAAGGTCGTCAGAGGAATCAACATCCACCGTACATCCTTGGACCTCTTCCGATTGATCCTGAGCCACCTCCACCAAGGAAATTCAATGCGGGAGAGGTGATTTTGAAAGACCAAACCATGATTCTCATCAAGGATGAGAACTTCTCCTACAAACGACTCAAGATTCTCTAACATAGGTCGTCTCTTTCCTCACTTATTTTCTTCCTATTTTCTATGATTCTCTGAGCTTACTTGTGTGTGAAGAAGATAAGTGTGGGGGAGGGACACAAACCAGTAGAAAAAGGTAGAAGTTGCTTAGTTTAATAAGTATAATAAGAACCCCCTTTGTATGCTTTGCTCTGTGGCCACTACCCTACTTAATTACCATTGTGCCTTGAATTTCAACTTGCTAAACATTCTCTTTCGAGTGTTTTTTTTCACATTGAGGACAATGTGTTAATTAAGTGTGGGGAGGGAATACATTTCAAATCCCACTATTTGGTTGTTTTTAAATGAGAAATGCCATTAACTAGAAAATTTTTCAAAATTTTTCTAGGAATGACTTGCTTTGACTCATGTCCTAAGTGGTAAAGGGTCGCATTTGTCACTTTGGAAATGTGATTTGTGAGAAATTCTTTGAACTTTCATGTGATCTAGTGTTTTGGCAATTTTTTTTAAACCATATTTTGCTTTTCAAGTGAATGGGAAGAGAAATGAATCCACATTTTGGTTTTTGTTAACTCCTTGTTTTGATAAATAAAGTTTCCACATCATTAATGCATGTAAGAGTTGAGCATTCTTATAATTGATTGCAATGTTTTGATTGATTATGTTTGTAAGGTTAGCATTAAGAATAGTGAAGTAAATGCATTGTGGTTAGCTTCCTATGCTATTGATTGTATTGGAGTGAGTATTAGAGAGAAACCTTGTTGGAAGGTTAATTGAGCCTTGAATTCTTTCTATGTGTGCATGTTTACTTAATCTTTCATCTTCTAGAACTTGTTTCAACTCTTCTTCAAAACGGCATTTGCATTAGTGTGATGGAAATGAAAGAGGCATTCATTTTAAACCTTTTTAACCTAAACACAAACCCTCATTCATGACCATTTGTTTAACCCTTTGAGCCATTCCTATGTTGTATGCATGTCATGTTATTTATAGTGTTCATGGTATTCTAACATCAAAGTGGTTTGCCAATAGGTAGTTGAACAATTTATATATGGAAATGCCATGTATATAGAAAAGAGAATTGAAAAAAAAAGTATATATGTTGAAAAATATATATAGTTTGAAAAAAGAAAGAAAAAAATGACGAACAAAAAAAGAGTATAGGTTTCAAAAAAAATTGAAAAAGAAAAAAAAAGAATGGTATTGAAAAAAAAAAGAAAAAGAGAGAGAGAGAGAGAGAGAGAGAGAGAAAGCAAAAGAAATACCAAGAAGGCATTTGTTCATGAATCTAGAAAAGAATTGGCAAAGAGTTTTCAAGTTATTTAGATGCTATGAATTTATTCATTAACTTAGACTTGCATATCAACATTTCCTTCTTCTATTTAATTCATTTCATCTAACCTTCATCCATCATTACAAGCCTTTTAAGCCCTCTTGATTCATTACATTTATTGCTATTAGCGGTGGAAAAGTTAGAGTTGTTACAAGCCTATGGTAAGTTGTTGATTAAGTGAACTAGAGTGAAATGACCCCAATGAGGTGAGATGAGTTAGACACTAATTTCTTGAGAGTTCTCTTATGCTTCATTCTAATATTTTGAGATTGTGTAGTTAGCTAATTTCTTTGCATTACTTGAGTATGACTAGTGTTAACTTGAAAAATTTGATTAATTGATCAATTACTTTCTGATTATGAAATTGCTCGTCTTCCAAATGCATTGATGATTGGAATTTAGAAAATTGTACTTAATTGCCTTTGTTCAGGAGTACAAAGGTCTAAGTGTGGGTGAATTGATTGAACCATATTTTTATATGAATTTTCCATGATTAATTTGGGATTTTAATGTATTTTTTGAGAAATTATTGCATTATTAAGCATTAATTTTGGTTAGGGACAATTATTTTGAATTAATAGGAATTAGGGGCAAAATGGTTAAAATTCATTAATTATTATTTTTTTTATATTGTCCCTTGAACTTTTGATATTACCTTGTGCTTAATTTTGCATTGTAGGTATTAAAGAAGAAAATTAAGGATTTTTTTTGGAGGTTCAAATTATTGGGCCAAGTGGAAAGAAGACAAGAGAAAAACAATAGAGGCAAGCTGAAATAAGGAGAGCCCAAAGAAAAAGAAAAGAAAAGAAACAAAAAAAAGAACAGCCCCAAGATGCAAGCCCAAGGATCCTAAGACGGTTTTGAATTGAAATATATATATATATAAATGAAGAAACTAGTTGGGGCCCGCAAGGAGAGGAGAGCCCAAAAGACAAAGGAAAAGAGATAGAAACGAGCTGGGCAGGGAGAAAAAGAGGGAAGGCCCAACTGAAGAATGCGATTTTAGATTTGGGCCGAAGCTGAGAGGTGAGATGGGGTGAGAGCTGGACAAAACACAGACCCAATAATTGAGCAGCAGGAACTGGAGACGCGAGCGGAGAATAAAAGGAAACAGAGCAGCAGCGCAGGACGATCGGACATCATCGCATCACCTTGACCTTCATCTTCTTCCTCCCTTCCCCTTCTTGTGTCGCCGGCGGCACAAGCCTCTTCTCTTCACCATTGCCACCGGCGACGCCCTTGAACCAGATCTGAGACGTGAGCTGAGAGACGCGAGAATCAGAACCTGAGAGCTTCGTTCCTCCATACCTCCACCTTCCTCCTCGACGGCGACACTGTTCCCTTCCTCTGTCGCCAGCGAGACTGCCATCCCAGGACTAGAAGGAGCTGCCACAGATTAGGAGAGAGCAGGGAGTGAAGTCGGGATCTGCAGGGAAGCTGCCACAAGCTTCAAGTCTCATCATCACCGCCCCACTTCACGTTCAACTTCCTTCACTATTTTCGGACCTCCAACATTGCTTCTTCATCGGTTTGATTGCCAGGCGTAGCTCCTCTGTTCTCATTCGTTTCAGCCGTGGCTATCTCTGTTCTGTTCTGTTTTGATTCAAACCCAGCCCTTGCATTAAATTGATTTAGTGATAATTGGTTATTTTAATCTTTGATTTTATGGCTGGGTGTTTGAATAAGAGTTTGAGTATTTTTCTTGAAGCTATTCACATTATTGGCTAAGCAATTTTGTGCTCTTGGGGATGAATTGGAGATGACTTGAGCTCATATGTGCTTCAAAGGGGAGTTTATTTTATCTATAGCTCATTGTATTTTTGATTTCTTAGGTTTAAGAATTCATTTATATATTGAGACTATAATTTTAGTTATGTTTTATTCTATGGATTGAGTTGTTGTGATTTGGAATTTGTAATGAGGATTTGTACTCATCAATATATATGGTTATATATATGTTTCCTATGATTCTATTACTTTTTATCTATTTAACATGGTATTGTTGGATAGTTTGATTGATTTGGAATTGTAGTTGAACATAAATGTATTGCTTATTCCATAGTCACTCTCTAAGGGGTTTTAATAATGCTTAAATAAATGGGTTCATAAGTTTAAGCATTAGACTCAATGGTAATTGGGGTTTGATATATTAGAAAACTTAGAGAAACTCATTACACTAAGAGGGCTTAATAGTATTTCAAGGGTAGGGGTTCCTCTCTTGTAATGCTAGACTCAATGGTAATTGAGGTTTGGTATATTAGAAGCTTAGTGAATTAACTCCCTAAATATCTTAATTGAGCAAGGATAGCCATTGAAAACCATTTCCAAGAGCATATTTATCACTTGCATTTCTAACCAATTTCCATTCCATATCAATTTTATTACAAAAATCCAAAAATATTAGTTTTAAAAGCATTTTAGTTTAATTGCAATTTAGTTGTTAGATAAAAAGCTCAAAGATCAATTTTAACTCATTTCATTTCAATCATTGCACCTAGTTCCTAGGTAATTAATAAAAGGCTCTTCGAGAGACGATCCGGGATTGCACCCTATATTACAATCCTTGGTTATTTTTGAAGAGGTTACCAAGGCAAAAGCTGATAAAGCCTTATTTCTTCAAGTGGCGCCGTTGCTGGGGATCGAACCCGGGTCGCCCGCGTGACAGGCGGGAATACTCACCACTATACTATAGTAAAGGGAAAGATATTATGGGCATTTTTTTTCCTCCTCATTCTCCCTCATTTCTTAATCACACAAGGAAAATGGAAAAAGGAATTTTTGCCTATAAGCCAAACTTATTTAATTAGAATCTAACCGGATGGCAACTTAGTAATACTTACTCTAACCAAAGGCAAGTTGGTTAAAACATTTCCTTTCCAAATTTCTTTGGAATTTCCTCCAGTTGAAGAGAGAGGGAATAAATGGAATAAAATACTAATATCCTCTCACCCACACTAATTTAGACGGTTGGAAGACGAATAAGAGAGAGAAGGAGAAGTCAAGAAAGGTAAAGGTAAATTCTCTCTAGATTTCCACTTGTTTCATCACATTTCTAGCTCAAATGTTCTTCATGAACATTGTTCCGCTCATCCTAAGCTTCAACTCTATGGTTTTTGTTTTTGAAAAGGAGATTTCTTGAGTCATTTTCCATGACCCAAAGTTGTAGAATCAAGAACCAAAGCCTAAAAGAAGCAAGAGGTGAGTTGGGGCTTTATTTTGAGCTAAGTATTGCAATGATTTATGGAGATTTTTTATTTCTCATTTCTGGCTTAGATTTCATTTGAATGGGTATTGTTAGGGTTTTGATGGGTTGGTCTTGAAAATGGTTAAATATGGGGTTAAATGATGCATATGTACTAGTTTTGTGGAGAAATTTGGAAGCTTGTGGTTTTTGTTCTTTCTTGTAAATTTCGTCCAGAACAGAACCAAGGGAAGGAGTTTGATTTTGGTAATTTTAAGGTCACCAATAGATTCTTCATGAAAAACTATGTACAAATATGATGTGGTATGTTTTTGAATTTTGTCAGATTTTTCACTGTATTTTCAAAAATCTTAACTAATTCTAGAAAATTCCAATTAAGGTGGTTCAAAGCCTTATTTAACCCTTATTAAGTATAATTTAAGGGAAAAATAATCATCCTTGCAGTTCAGATGCACACAGTTCCAGATTTCATAATTATTCCCCCTGCCACCAATTTCTGTCCAGAATTATTACTCAAATTCAATCAATATTACTTTTTGTGTACTTATCCAATTTCTACCCAGTACCTATCAAATTAAAGCTTATTGTGTCTACTTTATTCCTGAAAAATTTTAGAGTCATTGGATAAGGTTTAGACATTCAAAAATGTACTACAAACAGGCTACCTTCAGGAACAAAATTCTGGCAGCATCAAAAAGTTCCTATCGATTATCGTTCCTCAGTTATCCCGGGCAAATGTCGAATCCTATCGATTATAATTTACAGATGAGTTATTACTTATGCAAGTTCTTTAATAATTCAAGACACTTAGGTTGGTTATCATTTATAAGATTACTCAATGATCTTTGTATAATTAATAGGCCTACAACAACTTTAAGTGGATAACATATTATGTGTTATGCTATATGCACATTTACGCCAATGTGAATTTAAAGCATTCAGATGAGAAGCGCTCAAGCCCAATAGAATATTCCAGCACTGTGGCAAGGGATGATTGTCCTTAAATTATCCAAACTTTATATTTTCCGCATATCGTGAATTTATCTTTGAATGCTGAATATATATGTTGCTTGTATGGTAACTTTGGTTGACATGACATGTTTCATATATGCATTTTATTTGAGGTGATACTTGTTACTACTGGATTCTTTTGAATCTTATTACTCTTTCCAATAATATCTTTACAACTTGGGCTAGTAGTTTAGCAGGGAAAAAGGTAACCATGGACTAAAGAAGGGCAAGGCCTATAATTATAGTTCTATTGGATATCTACTTTTGGATATTTGTACATATTGTATATGTGAACGTAGTAATTCTAGTACTAGCAGCATTGATAGACATGTTAATGTAATCCTATAAATACTAATGATGAATAGTGGCAGTTAAGCACTTAGGGCTCATTAGTTAACTAACGTATAGTGGGTTCCGAAAAAGAACGTTTTGATAACACTCTGATATTAAGAAATGAAACTAAAAATGAATGGGCTATAATAAACTCGCAAACCAGTTTGAGAGCACATTGAAAATATTTTGAAAAGTTTTTGAAAACCCACTTAAGTATAAGATCTAACCCTGTATTGAAGTCAGGACCCCAATGGTATGAAAATTGTTTCTAGTCTCTGGTTTGACTACATGTCACGTTTTAAACTATACGATATCATGGTGTTACATAGAGTATATATGCATGTACATTCTAATTCTATGAAAGATTACTTTAGAAAGAAAGTAACACCAACTATGCTATTTCTAGTGCCATAAAATGTGAGGTAAGTTATTAGTGGTAGCATTTAATGTATGTTATTTTATTGTTTAACTTTTACCATAACATGATTATTGAAAAACTTTTTTTAAAATATTTGAGGGCATATTGGATATTGATTGTTATCAACAAGGTTCATGAACCCGTACCGGGCATTGAACCGGCCGGGGTACTGGGTTAAGGGTCAGTGGGTCAGACCGGAGTCAAACCGGGAGTCAGACTGGGGTCAATTAAATATATATATATATATATATAATTTAAATATTCATCCATACCATTTAAAAAATTACGTAAAAGTTTTTTTCTAACCAATAGTCCAATATAACCTTCTAAACCTAATACCCACAAAAATATTGTTAAGTACATAAGAATTTTTTTCCAACTAATGCCAAAAAAATTCCATAATCCTTTTAAAATTCATTGAAAATTAAAAAATTTTAGGGAAATAATTTTTCTCAAAAAAAAGTAAGAAAAATGTCATTTGGAACATAAAAAAGCAAAGTTTTTAAAATTAAAAAAAAAAGAGGCAACCCGTGAACCGGCCGGGTTGCACCGGTTCACCCCGGGTTGACCAGGTCAACCCCGGGTCAGATCGGGTCGGAACAGTACCGGTCTACTAGCTGAACCGGACCGGTCCAGTTTCATGAACAATGGTTATCAATCTAGTGGAACCTTCAGACCCTCGCATTTACTATATGGATCCTCTAATTAGATGTCTTCCCGAAAATTGTCTTGATATGTTGTGATTATTTAATAGGTAAGTGTACGCGTGTACGTGTAAATATTTGCATGTATGATTGAAAAACCAAAAGTAATATGTTTCTATTTATTTTGTTAGCGTATTGACTGCATATCAGGCCTCTGCCTCCTTAAGTTATTCTAAAGCTTCTAACCCTGTCGATAGCTATGTCTGAAAGAAGATATGGGTATCGATACATAAATTTACTCAAATTTTGTTATTAAACAATTTTTATTCAAAAATTGAGTTAACTATTTTATTATATTGTTGTAGTGTCCTTTCCAGCCCAATAAAAATAATTGTGGGTATTACATAATGAAATTCATGAAGAATGTAATTACTCATGATCAGCCTTTTATTTTTCAAAAACAAAGTCATTTAGTTGCAATTCATATTGTGTTTTAAATTTAATTAATTAGTGCCTCATAATTAAGTTTTAGTGATTTTAATTCGTTTTGTGCATGATTGTACTTATATGTATTATTATGAAAATCAATGTTGTGACAGTTTGACTAACCATCAAGTCAATGAAGTGATCGAAGAATGGTGTGAATATGTGCTTAGGGGAACCTCTAGCTAGCTATTATTTAATTAACTAGCCTAGGTCCTTGCCAATTGTTGTGTTGTTTATTTAAGTTCAATTTGCTGTATTTTATTCACAATTATTGTAAATATATTTAGTGCTGAGTTTTTTAGTTAATTATTTGTTTGTATCATTTTGGAGTTATTTCATTATTGTTTGCTTTTCTTTATTTTGCTGTAGATATCAAAATTTGTGTTTAAAGCAGTCTGCTACTATAATTATAGGGTTATGAATTAAAAATATAAAAAATATAGTTTAAAAAAATACTTCCAGAGATACTTCCTTAAAAAAGGGCCACAAGAAGCGAACAAAAAAAAATCAACCACTTCTTGTGAAGCTTCCTCTTTTTAAAAAAACAAAATTATATATTGTGGTGCTTGGAAGCGCTGCTTGTAACACCTGTCCTTGGCCCCCTTATACAGCATTGTGGAAGCATTACTGGCTTAGGGGAAAATGTTACTTAGGCCCCCAAACCCAGACTTAATCTTAAGTTTATGGGGTCAACATTCATTAATCACTAGATTACTTAATGTTATTTTATGGGGTTACTAAATTCTTACCATTCTTTATTATCCGAGTGATTCTTTACTTATTTCTCTGCTCATTCTTAGTTTATTCACTTACATATATATATATATATATATAGACAGAGTAACCATGCAGGGCTACCAAAGTATCTAAGTCTAGTACATAACCAGTACGGGATACTTCCATCTTTAATTTACCATTGCATTCTGTTCTTATGCAACTTCCTCCATTCCAGACCTGCATGGTTGGTTGAGGGATGATGAGATTCAGGGGAACCTTTGTAGTAAAAAAATGCTAACTTATGCATGCAAGATAATGCTTAGTATATGACATGCTTGCTTATATAAATTCATGCCAACATAATGACATTTGCATGCTCAATGCTTTACGATACACTCATGGCCAAAGCATAAGTACAAACAAAGCTTCAATCATTCACATATGTTATATACAATTCATCAAAGTAATAACACATATCATCACACAAGCATACACATATCAAATACACGCAAGTCAGTATAGTTTAACTACCTTGTGTCTTTAGGTTCTCCTTTTGTTCCATTTCTTCCAACCATTGAAGTGACTTCTTCTTTGTCACCTCATGGCCCTAAATAAATAACCACATTATTATAGCTATAACAAATGAATGTTCAATAGGGCTACTTTGGCCTCTAAGACTTTTTTCTAATCTTTGGACCCATTCTTATCTCAAATTACCCAAATGCCATAAATTTATAGGTCAACCTAAACTGCCAAGTTTATCACCTTACTTTGTAAAGTCATAACTTATTCTCTAGAATCCTAAATGAAGTAGTTCAAAGTCCTAGGTAAAGCTATTTAAGTCTACTTTAAGAGAAAAATATCACCTACTGCCAGTTATATGCCCAGAATTCTAGAATCCTCAATTAACACAACTATACTAGGATTTATTCCAGATTCAGTGCTTAAACTTAAAAAATTCATATCTTACAATCTACTAACCCAAATGGCATATATTACATATCAAATTAAGCTTAATATGTCTACTATTATTCTAAAAAATATCAGGATCATCAGACTGTTAGAATCGGTAGGCATAGCGGAAAAATTTTAAAAAATTTCACCTATCCTAATCTAGGATCTATCAACGGCGTTTAAACCAAGTTGGAAGGATTCATACCTTTTGATGATTCAAAGTTTTCACGATCTCTAGGAGCCAACACGTCAGGTCCGCTCCCTCTATCGGTATCCACATAAATGCTCTCTAACCGAGACTGCGTGCTAGCGCCTCTAATGTCTCCTAGGGTTTCACTTGCGGCTCTCAATTCTCATGTGCATATTGTAACCCCCTGCCGTAATTAATATTCGGATTACGCAATAAAGTGAAATAGAGACCAATAAGAACAAAATTTAATATTATAAACCCATCTACCAGACGGGGTTTTCACAAACACCTTTCGAAATCATTTATAAACTTGGTCTCAGAATCACATTTCCGAATACAATTACTACGCGGAATATCACATTCATAACAAATCAGAGTACACAACAATAATCCCGGCAATCCCGGTTTCCATATATTAACTCAAGCTTTATAGAGCACATTCGCCCATACAAGCCCTCATATGGGGATTACACAAAGTCTTCTCAAATACATAGCAAATCCTCATCCACATACTTATATACACATCCAAATCTATATACTCCCATCTGGGATGATAACCAACTACCAAAACAACTACTGAAGGAAGTCCTCATCGCCCTTGGCTGCTTACTCCATCATCGATCTGCTACCCTGTCTGAAAGGTTAGTAGGGGAGGGTGAGATTCTAGAGAATCTCAGTAGGATAACAATATCAATATGCATGTACGATAAATGTTTAATGCATGACATGCTTGCATCACACAACTCATGATAACACAATGACAATTTGCCAGCTCAATGCTTCGAACAATATACCTATGGCCATAGCATAAATTGAAACATAGCTTCAAATTACACATAATTATGCAAAGCTAAGACATGCACCAACACACTAACACATATATCAAATACAAGCAGAAGAGATATGTTTCCTACCTCCAGTCTTTTCTCCTCGATTTGCGTGCCAGCAACTCGGGGCTTCACATTCGATCCTACAATGTCAAATGTACTATTTAGACACTTCCATAGTGTTTCTGGGGGTTATATGAGGCTATATTGAAAATTTACTAAAATACCCCCGGGGACCCGACCCGGCCCCGCCGTACCCGGTTCGGCTGTACTTTTCTTGAAATATTGACATGGGCTATTCTAACATATTTTCGCCCAAGGAATCCATTTTCGGACTCGGAATTATCAAATTCAATGTCAATTACAAAATTACCCTTGGCAGCCCCACTTTAAGGGTTTCAGGGGCGTTTTCGTAATTATGCTTTTTCGGCCTTTTCCGAAAAAGTGACCAACTGTAACCCCACCTAATTTTCGCTCCTGAACTCAATGGAATCATCAAATCATTGAAAATCCATCTCTAACCCCTCCAAACCAGGCTTGGCCGAAATTCTCAATTCCCCGGGAAAAATTGGGGTTTTTCGGTTCCGGCTCCGTAAACGCGTTCCTTTCTACTCCTAACCACTTTATTGACTATTCCATTAGGTTAGAACTACCATTTAGTATCAATTTGGGCAGCATAACACCTAGGCCAACCCATTTTCCAAATTTACAAACAAAGACAATCCGGTGAAATTTCACCGATTAAATCAACCACAGCAGCCAGAATAGTCAATATGCACGAGTTTGGAAGTTACCTCAAGCTCCCACTAGCTTTTCCTTCTTGTGGCTGAAAACCCTAACTTCAAAACACCAAAAGAGGAGCTTCCAAACCTTAAAGAACAAAGAGGAGTAGTTTAGAGTCGGAGTTATACGCGTTAGGAGCGAAATCGTCGGAGAAATCGGCTTACCTTGTGATTTTTCTTCTCTTTCTCTCTCTAAACTCTCTCAACTTTCTCACACTATGTTCAGGTGCTGTGCGTGAATGAGCAGCTGAAGATGATGAGAAGATGTTTTAATTCCATGCTTATGTCATCCTGCCTTTTGATGATGTCATAATTCCCAAAATTGGCATTTTCGGATTTTCTGGCAGATTTTCTGCCCAATCTTTGACAAATCATAACTAATTCTAGAAAAATCGAAATGAGGTGATCCCAAAGCCAAATGAAAGGTATTTAAGTCCTCTTCATTGTAAAAATATGATCCATTACTAGAAATCACCACAAGATTCCAGAATTACACAAATTTCATCACTGCCCCAAAACAGAGTCCATTTTCGACCTCAGACTTTGGACAGTCATATCTCCCAGTTCCCAAAACTAAATGGCACAAATTATATGTCCATTTTGAAGCTTGGGATGTGAACTTTAAGACTGGAAAGTTTCATAATTTTCTGACATCATTTTCCTAGTAAAAACGTCCACACGAGAAGACTGCCCAGACAGAATTCACACTGGACAGCATTTCCAATTTTTTGCAACCAATGTGTCCAATCCAATTTAAATCAATTCCAATGATTAAATACCACAACATGACACCATTTCCATCACAATATCCCATTCAATTCCTCCCTCTATTCTAAGTCAATTTGGATGTTAATCCACAATTGAACTCAAATACAGGGTTTTGGTGTTGCTCATAACACAAGCGACTACAATCCACTTTATATTCTCTAAAAGGGTTCATTAATCACTAACCACGTCCACTTTTGTAGTCATTAACTCCTAATCACAATTTGGGATCTTGCTAAACCGGGGCTTAGCAATCCACTAACCTCAGGCTTATTCTCTAGCCTCGAGTCTCAAAATTCGGGGTGTTACATTTGCTAGCTCAAGTGGTAGTGGGAATGCATTGAGGCGCTACTTACCCCCAGGTAGTGGCTTCGATTCCCACGGAGGCGAAAAATCTCGCTTGGGGAGCGAGGGACTCTTGTGAGTCCTGGGTCGACGTAGTGTACCCAGCCTCTCCGCACCCGGTTGGTGGGAGAGGGCACCAACCGTTGTGGCCCGATGGGGTGAGACGGCGGTGGGGTGTGACAATAAAAAGGCGCCTTTTTAATTTAACCTATTTATTTAATCCAAATAAAGAGCCATTAGATTTAATTTATCTTCATAAATTAAATCTCAGATACTATATCTCTATCATGTTAGTTATTAAATTTAATATATCTTAATAAATTAAATTTAAAACTAACACAATATAATAATATAATATAATATATATATATATACATATATATAAGATATATATTTCGAAAATATATATATCTATATAATATTATTAATGAATTTTATATTATATATATATATATATAAATATAAAATTCGTCCACCCTAAATTAAACATTATCTCGTGTTGGGCCATTCTTGTGTGCGACCCTGTAGGCCCATATGAAGTTGGCAGTGGACTAATAACTATACTAACCCAAAAGTCGCAAGTGGCCTCTAGCAAGACATTATGACTACCCAATTCATATGAGGATTGTTATCACGATGTAACCTGTCATACAACCATGTCACGTCCCTTTTGTCACACGATATATCAATCAAGGATAAGGCATGGATAATGTCATCCTCTTGTTCTTGACTATTACTTTCTCGATTCCTGAGTAGCTTGATAACAGAGACAGAAACTCCTTTCATCATAGTATGGCAATACATTTCTCAGACTCACTCATCGAGGGGCCCAGTAATATCTCTCTACTAATGTGAGGGACAAATTCCATCTTGACCATTCATATTCCTCTCCATGAAAAACCACTAAGCCCAATCATAGCATTTATCATCACCCGGTCAAAAGTGACTTTTGACTAGTTCAAAGCTTAGCAACTCTCATGTAGGAATCCATGATGACCTCAGGTCTGAGGGCATTGTAACGTGGTTATACATGAGAAAAGCTTATGACTTGATCCATGTAGCTTTCTCATAGTGGGTTGGTCCAGCACCTTGTACTTTTACAAGTGCCTAAGACTTTGATTCGTATCTCCATATTTTATCAAAGTCATACTGATCTTGTTTCATCTCTGATTCCGCATAGATGACCGACCAGGGACATTTTAGGACAATCTTTATAAATTATCCAAGGATACAATCATCACAATTAACATGCAAATAATATGATAAGAGAATGGAGAAATTTCATTAAAATAATAATGTTCAAAGTACAATGATTGGCCCTTAGGGCACAATTTCCAACACAGACATCATTTGATCTTTCAAACTCATGTCACAAACAACCTGCCTCCAGAAAATGAGATTTGGCAGCACTATGCCTTTAACTTCAATTTTTGGGTTTTCAATCTAACCCTTCTAAAATCACAACCATACCTTAATCCCACACAATTTTACCCAACGAATCTATTGGAATCATCAAAATCATCAAATTCATATTTTTTTCCCTAAGATTCTAGGTCTGGCTGAAACTTAGGCGTTCTTGGGCCAAAATTCTGTTTTTGATTCTAATGCTTACAAAACTGGTTTCTGACCGCTATCCCATACAATTTTCCATTTTTCACTCATTGGAAGCATCAGAACTAATAAAATCACACTCATTCCCATGATTTAGGGTTTCTCCAAAATCATGGCAGCCCCCTAACTCCAAATTTAACCAATTAAAGCTCATAATATTATGCTCAAATCGAAGCTTATACGTATCTCTGCTTGATTCCATAACCGATTCTTGATTCCGGCAATAGCTCTCCTAAGTAGATGGCACCAAACACCTTTGATTGAAAATTTGAAATTGTAGAAATGTTGCTCTCATAGAGAGGAACAATATTAGAGAAGACTCCGAAAGCTGGAAACACCGAATCAAAGTTGAAATTAGCTCTGGAGCTCAATAACTTTCACTATTCATCCTTTTTCTTTCCTCTTCCATTTTCTTGATTTTTATCATTTTCCCTTATTTTTCATGGACTGTATGAAATTAATAGCCCTTGGAGGTTTTGGAAGATGCTTTAACGACATGTGTCAAGTGTATAAAAATCTAGGGTGCCCAGTGCTCCTTATCTCTGACTTAGTCCACCTAACTATCAAGAAATTCACTCGACCTTCCCAAGGAATGTTAGGGAATAGGACATATGTCCAGTTATAATCATTCTCTCTCCTCTCTCCTCTTGGCCATCCTCCACTGATAAGGGAAAAAGAGGTCCGATGATTTCATCTGGCTTCCAAGCTTGGTCTCTAAGTAAGTCAGGTACATGACTAGACCGAAGACCAGTGAATTCCCCTAACCATTATGCTAGGTGGTACCTTATGAGAGTGCCAACACAAAAACTACTTTATGAAAGTGCCAAGTGGCAACTTCTTATTGGGCCAACATAAAATTCGCTTTTCAAAAAGCTACTTTATCATTAATGTTACTTTATACGGAGTCACTCAGTTTTACGCCACATGTCCCTATGGCCTCAAGATCTTGCTAAATGTCTGTGTAATCCTTTAGATAGAGCCACATGGCCTCTAACTCTGGAAATTGCTGACTGTCTGCTTGTAGGCCTCACATAGAGCCACAAGCCAGTGTCTTTTCCAAAAACACAAGGTATACCAGTGTATTATTCAAAAACGCAGGATATACTGGTCCACCCTGAAAACACCATATGCCCTCATATACTGGCATACTTTACTCAATTAACTTGTCCCATACTTCGTGACATAGTTGGATGGCATCTTTCTAGCAAACAGATGGCACTGTATATGCATCCTGCGCACATCTACACCTACACTTTAATCATATTGCCTACAAATTTTGAGCCCTATTACATAGTCCCTGAGAGTGTTTCTATCTCTGATCATTCTTGGACTCTTCCCAAACTAGGCTTAGCATTTTTCCTAATGCATGGTTATCCTCAAGTCTCTAGGCCCAAAGTTTAGGATATTATACCATAGCTTCTTTTAGTGGTTTCTGGATATGCGATACTTCCTAACCACCACAACTACATTTTTTTATAGTAGTAAAAAACCACAATTCCCATAAGATTGCATTTGTGAGTCCAACACCTTTCCCTAAACTCCCTCTTTTATTGTTCTAATATGAAAAATGTTAATTATGGAAAAGTTGATATTACATGTCATTAACTAAATCCAATCCTAGAACATAATCAGTACATGCTCGTGCGTGCCAGTAGACATTTCATAATAAGTAAATGCACTGAATATAGGGTTAAGGTGCAAAAATACACATGAGTTTTTGTCAAAAGTACACCCAACACCAAATTCTTTTTGTGCATGCAAAAGTAACTATGAACTTTAAAAATTGGGGTAAATATACACATGACTGTTAAATCTAACCAACATGTTACTTTTTATAGGGGAACCCATATTATTGTTCATAAAAATCTGAAAATGCTCCCAACTCAAAAAAAACCTCCCCTCATTTTGCATCTAAGACACAATATTATGAAGAACCAGCAAGTAAAATCCTCAATTCAAAGTTATAAAAAGAACTCCATTCAAACAATCTGGCAAAAACAAAAAACAAATCCTCAATTTAAACAAAAGTTCAACATCTTTTCTTTTTCCAAATAAAATAAATATCCTATAATAGCATAAATTAAACAATATTTAGGAGATCCATACCCATAAAACATCAACAATCACAATCAAATGCTATTATTATTCATTACCCTGTATTGCTTCAAAACCTTAACATCTTATATTAAAAAAACAGGCAAAGGAAAAAATCAGTAAGAGCCTATCGTATAAAATACTTATTGAAAATTTTGTTCTCTTTCATAATTACAAAACTATGCATTTAATTGAATATGAATTTCTTGAATAATATATTGAGCATATGTTCCAAATATACATTATCCAAAAAGTCATGTTCTATTAGGCATCAAGAACCAAAAAGGAAAAGGCTAGATGCTGTTGAGGGGGAGAGGAAAGAACATGGGAGACCATGATTGATGATTAGGGATTACTCGCTGGAGAAGTAGAGCCTAAAGAAGTCATCGATTGTAGTCTCAGATCTTGCTGTCATTGCCACCGAAGTAGTCGCCTCCTCTACCTTGCCTCTAAATACCAGTCATAGCCCTCAACCTTTACCTTTGAATCTTCACCTCCACTGACTAGTGAAGAAGAGGAAGATGTTGAGCCTTTGTTGTCCTTGATTTGCTGCGTCGTTGGTGGAGGATTCCACCACAATAATTAGTGGTGGATACCCCATCGCTACACCTTAATCCATCTTTTCTTGAGTCTCAGATGTGAAATTAAGTGGAATTTTTTTTTGAGTTGAAGCATTTTGGTATTTTTTAGAATAATATATGGGTCCCACTATAAAAAGTAACAACGTCAATTTGATTTAACAGTCATGTGTATTCTTACCCCAATTTTCTAAGTTCACAGTTACTTTTACCCTTATAAAAATAATTTGGTGTTGGTGTATTTTTGACTAAAAGTCATATATTTTTTCACCTTAATCCATAAATATAATATAATGACAATACAACATCCAATATTTAACATGAGTAAATATTCATTTATTAACTTTATTTATTCAATTCCAGCTTTATCTCCTCTGATAGCTTGCTAGAATCCTAGGGTTAAGTCTCCTTCGTTGCTAAGAACTCTTATGAACTCTCTAGTGTGTGATATGGATTGACCAAAGTACCGTAGACCACATAGTAGACCATACTATACTGTATGGTGGCATTCTGTAAGGCACAACAATACTCAAGCTTCTTTCATCTCCTCCCCTTATCATGACTCATCTTTAATTGCGCAAATATTTCATAACACATAATACAAGTGTAATTAATAGGCCACGATATATCAATCTCATATTCTCATTTCCATAATCATAAATAGTTAACACAGTTATATCATACCTAATGAAATCGAGCCTCTTCTAGTTGTTTTTTACTTTCCTTATAACACTTAAGAGTAGTGGAAAATATTCAGAATTCACCTCTATATTTTACACAGTACTTAACACGCACTCATGAATTCTGGTTGGTTATAATTCCTAATATGTGGATGTTTGTTTTTGTTGGTGTGTTTGAATTAGCAGTAGAAGAAGTGTTTTGTTTTCTTTCTAACCTTTGTAAACATAAGATTAGGTAAAAGTTGATTGTGTAATGTGATTTAAGTTTGGATTTACTTTTGAAAAAGTCAGTTTGATAAATTAAAAATTGTTTGGATAATTAATACAAAAGTAAGTTTAGATATAAAATAACTGAAAAAGACATAAATTTAATAAAAATAAAAATGGTTAATGTATTATTGGGAAAATTTTGAAAATACTAAATTAGTTAAATTTTAGGTAAAATTGGAGAAAATTTCCCTTTTAAAAATTTAATTGGTGAGAATGACCTCAATCAAAGTACTATCATTCTGGGGTTATTTTCAAACTCTTAAAGCCCGTTTGGTTCAATCCCGTTGTATGCTTGTAATAGTAATCATTATTGTATTACCAAGAAAAGAGTGTTTGTTTGCTCTTTAGTATGGTAATAGGGTTTACCAAGGTAATGATGATTACCAAAAAATTGGTAATCCTCATTCATACCTCCCTCCTTATAAATCCTTATTACCATCCCATTGCATAGTTAAAAAAGTCCAATTTACCCTTTGTTTATAGTGTCTCTATTTCACCTATCTTATTTCAATTGCCACATCACGCCATAATTGACACCACCACTACCACCTCCAGCACCGTCACCTCTACCCTTTACCGCTGCCGTTGCCACCATCACCTCCACCTGCTGCTGCCTCCACCACCTCCTCTTCCACCCCTACTGCCGCTACCACTGCCACTCACCCACCACAACCACCACCTCCTCTTCCACCCCCACCACCCGCCACCACCATTACTACCTTCTTCGCCGCTGCCTGCCCACCACCACTACCTCTTCTTCCATCCCTGTTATTGCCCCCGCCACCACCACTACCTTCTTTACCGCCACCGCCGCCTGCCCACTACCACCACTACCTCCTCTGCCGCCATCGTCGTTTGTCCACCACCACCACCACCACCATCTCCTCCTCCCTCGCCGCCTACTGCCACCTCTGCTGTCACCCATCCACACCTCTTCCTCCTTTATTACCACCTCCGCCGCCGCCTACTGCCACCTCTGCTGTCACCCATCCACACCTCTTCCTCCTTTATTACCACCTTCGCCGCCGCCACTACTTCCTCCTCTGCTACCCCTCGCTATCGGTCTACCACTAACCGTTGCCGCCGCCACCACCTCTTCCTCCACCGCCAACCCTGCCGTTGCCGCCACCACTACCTCCTCGTCCTCCTCCATCCCTGCCCTCAGCTCTTAACTATTTTTTTCTACAAAGATTATATTAAGAGTAAAATAAACTTTGTGCAATATATTAATTTTAAATAATTGTTAAAATATTAACTTAATGCACCTTACTTAAAAATCAAACCAAACACTATCCCCATACTTAATATTGCATTGCATTACCATTACATTGCATTGCACTACACTGCAGGGTGTAATGAAATCGAACCAAACAAGCCCTTAGTATCTTAGGTTTTCTCTCTCTTAGGTTTTACGCCAGGAATTGTGAGTGTGATGGAAGAAGCAAGTCAAAGCAAGAACCCATCAAACCAACTATCTGGCTCTACTGGGAATGACTGAAAAAATAAAAAGAAGATGGAAGAAATAAATTTAGCTATTATGGGTGACAACATGACTGAAATGGAGGATGAAAGCAAGGAATTACCAAAGGTGGCAATGGAACAAGTTCAGGCTAAGGAGCTAGGTCTTGAGAAAGATCATGTGAATCAATAAACTCCATCCTACAAACAATCTCTATTGGGATTCAATAGAGTGGCTAATGGATAAACTTGAGTAGAGACCGATGATTTATTTGATTATGATAAAGAAATAGTTTGGAAGATGCTAGAACCAATTGAAGAAATTAAGAGTCTAATGAAAATATACCCAGTGGTTCTCATTACATCAGAGGAGTACAACGAGTGGTGCATGTTGTGGAACCATTACCTGGTCATTACAGTGTCAGAAAGAAAATATAATCTATTATAGGTAAGTTTACAAATAAGGATAGATGGAAGGCATAATACCGGAAGGTTTTATATTATGGCCCTAGGGTAATAGCAGGGCACTTTGTTCTAGTGTTACAATCCTTTCAGAAATCCTTTGGGTTGTATTGTGACTTGGATCTGGATTCCTTATATCCCTTTGAACTGCTATAACAACCATTGTATTGCTCGAATAAGAGAACATATTAGGCGATCGTTAAGAGTGGATTTAAATACTCTGGCTAATAAATGCATTATAGAGGTGAAAGTTGAGCAGGGGCGTTATGCCTAACTATGTGTAGAGTTAGACTAATAAAACAATTGGTCCTAAGGATTATAGCAGCAGCAAGTGAGATCTTTATTATGGAGTATGAGGGCTTAAAACTTGTTTTCTTTTAGTGTAGGTGCTACAACATCGATGTGAAGCTTGTCCCAGGAAAAAGTGCCAAACTGCTAGTCCAGAAGGTGCTAATGACTTTTAGCAGGCAAAAATACCACCAGAAATGTATCGGCCACCCAGAATCTAGTGACTATAGACACCTTTCATCCATAGATATTTGTATCAAGATTGATAAAGGCTCACTTCTCAAGGGACAAATTTCAGAGAGAAGGACGGGCTGAGGTGAGCTAAGGTACTAGAGCTGTCAAGCAGGAAGATTTGAAATCCTCTCAATCTCGCTATGCTGCATTGATGTGGCTAGAAGAGGAAGAAGAAAGAGAGGAGGATCAAAAGGTTAACAAAGAGAAGGAAACTGAGTAACCTGCAAATAAGGTTATAGAGCTAGTGATATTTGATAAGAATAAAGTTTTGACCTCAAGCCACGCTCTGAATGCAAAAAATGGGGAGTGGGGTGGTGAAACTGTATGTTAAACCTAGAAGTAATTTTAAAATACAAGGGAAGGAAAATGAGAAGCCAAGATCTCTAAAGAAAAATGAGGCCGATGGGGAGTACAAACCTAGTGGAAGTGGTGCATTAAAGGAGGGGGCCTTAATGGGCTAAGGTAATAAAGGGAAGCCTACAATGGGTAAACAAAGGGTAGCTATTGATGGTCTATGTCTTGGAACTACACAATATAGTTAGTGGTGAATTGGGCCATATTGGACAAACTAAGAAGGGATTCCTAAGAAAAATGAGGACCAGACCTTAATGGTTATATTCAATAATAGTGATCCTTCAAGGCCCTATCTTCGTATAGGTGAAGCAGAAAATGACGGAGAAAAGTTTTTATGAGAAGAGTTCCTTAAAAGTTTTTATGCATCTTTTATCTATGAGGATTTGAATTACAAGAAAAGATATTCTCTATGGCAAACAATTAGAGAAATCTCTTCCCTTACAAATGAAGGTGGATCCTTCTAGGAGATCTTAATGCCTATCGGTTTTCTCTTAATAGGGGAGGGGGTGTTGTACCTCATGCTTCTTAAATTTCAGACTTTAATTATTGTATTTGGAAATCTAGCCTTTTTGAATTTTATAATTGTACTATTAAATTCACTTGGCAAAGGGAAGAAATTAGAGAAAAGCTAGACTGGTTTTTTTGCAATTTGGCTTAGGAAGTGCTATTTCCTCAATCCACAGAACTATATGATTTGAAATATAAATTAGATCTTAAAGTAATGGTCTTATCATGCACAACTCCTACATGGCAACATTCCCTACCCAAGAGATTCCGTTATCAAGCTATCTGGCTCTTAGAGGATAGCTTCCAACAGGCAGTAAAACATGCATGGGAAAATAACAATTGGTGCCATAGAGTTTTTAAGTTTAAAGAAACTAAAGAATAGATTGGCAACATCTAGAAGAAGAAAAAGGAGATTATAAGAAGGCTGGAGGGCATTCAGAGACAGAAAAATTCTCATCGCCTTAATGGCCTTACGTGATTGGAATAAAAGCTATAGGGAGAATACAATTGATGCTTTAGGAATAATTATTTTGGTTTCAAAAAACAAGATGTAATTGGCTCAAGTGGGGAGATAAAAATACAAAATTCTTCCATGCTTCAGTGGTGGTTAAAAGAAAGAAGCAAAAAATTACAGCTCTTAAGAATGAGGTCAGGAATTGGATTCAAGACTCGGTAAGCAAAAAACTACACCCTACTCTATCTTTGCTTGAGTCTCAGATGCAAAATTGAGTAGATTTTTTTGAAGTTAGGGCATTTTGGTATTTTTCAAAACAATATATGGGTCCCATTATAAAAAGTAACAATGTTAGTTTAATTTAATGGTCATGTGTATTGTTGCCCCAATTTTCTAAGTTCATAGTTGCTTTTTCCCCCATAAAAAGTATTTGGTGTTAGGTGTACTTTTGACTAAAAGTCATGTATTTTTTCACCTTAATCCATAAATATAATATAATGACAATACAACATCCAAGATTTAACATGAGTAAATATTCACTTATTAACTTTATTTATTCAATTCCAACTTTATCTCCTCTGATAGCTGCCTTGAATCCTAGGGTTAAGTCTCCCTCATTGCTGGGAACTCTTATCAACTCTCTAGTGTGTGACATAGACTGACAAGAGTACCATAGAGCACATAGTAGACCATACTATACTGTATGGTGGCGTTTCGCATGGCACAACAATACTCAAACTTCTTTCATCTCCTGCCCTTATCATTAATCATCTTTAATTGCAAAAATATTTCATAACACATAATACAAGTGTAATTAATAGGCCACGATATATCAATCTCATATTCTCATTTCCACAATCATAAATAGTTAACACAGTTATGTCATACCTAATGAAATAGAGCTTCTTCTTGTTGTTTTTTACTTTCCTTATTACGCTTAGAGTAGTGGAAAATATTTAGTATTTCATCTTTATATTTTACGCAGTACTTAACACATGCTCATGAATTATAGTTGGTTTTGATGCCTAATACGTGGATGTTTGTTTATGTTGGTGTATTTGGATTAGCCGTAGAAGAAGTGTTTTGTTTTCTTTCTAACTTTTGTAAACATAACATTAGGTAAAAGATGATTATGTAATGTGATTTAAGTTTGGATTTACTTTTGAAAAAGTCAATTTGATAATCTAAAACTTGTTGGGACAATAATGCAAAAGTAAGTTTATATGTAAAATAAATGAAAAAGACTTGAATTTAATAAAAATAAAAATGGATAATGTATTATTGAGAAAATTTTAAAAATACTAAATTAGTTAAATTTTAGGGAAAATTGAAGAAAGTTCCTCTTTTAAAAATTTAATTGGTGAGAATAACCGCAATAGAGTACTATCATTCTGGGGTCGTTCTTAAACTCTTGGTGTCTTAGGTTTTCTATCTCTTGGGGTTTGTTCCAGGTATTGTTAGTGTGTTGGAAGAAGCAGGTTAAAGCAAGACCCCGCTGAATCGACCATCTGACTCCACTTGGAATGATAGGAAAAATAAAAGAAGATGGAAGAAATAGATTCAGCTATTATGGATGACAACATGACTAAAGTGAAGGATGAAAGTAGAGAATTACCAGAGGTGGGAATGGAACAAGTTCAGGCTAAGGAGCTGGGTCTTGAGAAAGTTTATGTGAATCAATGAACTCCATCCTATAAACAATCTCTATTAGGATTCAATAAGTGGCTAATAGATGAACTTGCATGGAGACTAATGATTTGTTTGATGGTGATAGAGAAATAGTTTGAAAGCTGTTACAACCAATTGAAGAAATTAAGAGGCTAATAAAAATATACTCAGTGGTTCCCATTACATCGGAGGAGTACAATAAGTGGTGCAAGCTGTGGAACCATTACTTAGTCCTTACAGTATCAGAAAGAAAATATAATCTATATATTCTGAAGAGTTATTTGATTCATCTTTAACCTATCTCAGAGTTTGACATAGTTTATCTGCCTAACAATTATTTTGTAATTAAGTTTACAAACAAGGATAGTTGGAAGGCACACTGCCAAAATGTTTAATATGATGGCCCTTGGGTAATAGCAGGGCACCTTGTTCTAGTACAACGATAGACGCCTTATTACGATCCTTTCAAAAATCATTTAGGTTGTATTGTGACTTAGATATAGATTTCTCATATCCCTTTGAATTGCTATAACAACCAATGTATTGGTCGAATAAGAAAACGTATTAGGCGACCATTGAGAGTGGATTTAAATACTCTGGCCGATAAACACATAATAAAGGTGAAAGTTGAGCAGGGTGGTATGCCCAACTATGTGTAGAACTGGACCAATAAAACAATTGGTCCTAAGGATTATAGCAGTAAGAGATATCTTTATTGTGGAGTATGAGGGCTTAAAACTTATTTGCTTTAAGTGTAGGTGCTACGACACTGTTGTGAAGCTTTTCCCTGGAAAAAGTGCCAAACCGCTAGTTTGGAAGGTGCTAATGACTTATAGTAGGCAAAAATACCACCAGAAATGTATCGACTGCCCAGAATTCGATGACCATGGACATCTTTCCTCTATGGATGTTTGTATCAGGATTGACAAAGGCTCGATTCTCAAGGGACAAATTTCAGAGAGAAGAACGGGCTGAGGTGAGGTAAGGTACTAGAGTTGTCAAAGAGGAAGATTTAAAATCCTCTTAATCTCGCTATGTTGCGTTAATGTTGCTAGAAGAGGAAGAAAAAAGAGAGGAGGATCAAAAGGTTAACAAACAAATGGAAACAGTGCAATATGCAAATAAAAGTATAGAGCTAGTGATATTTGATAAAAGAAAGTTTTGACCTTGAGGCATGATCTGACGGCAAAATAAGGGAGTGGGGTGGTAAAACCATATGTTAAACCTAAATGTAATTTTAAAATACAAGGGAAGGAAAATGTGAAGCCAAAATCTCTAAAGAAAAATGAGGCTGGTGGGGAGTACAAGCCCAGTGGAAGTGGGGCAATAAAGGAGGGGGACCTCAATAGGATAGGGTAATAAGGGAAGCCTACAGTGGTTAAACAAAGGGTAGCTATTGATAGTCCATGTCTTGGAACTACACAATGTAATTAGTGGTGAATTGGGCCTTGTTAGACAAACTAAGAACGGGATTCCTAAGAAAAATGAGGACTAGACTTGAATGGTTATATCTAATAATAGTGATCACCCAAGACCCTATCTTTGTCTAGGTAAAGCAAAGAATGATAGAGAGGAAAGCCCTATGATTTAGGTATTACCCAATCCTAAGACACCAGACACTTCGATGGTGCCCAATGAAAGTGATATAGAAAATATGTAAGATGTGGCAGCTGATTTAGCCGATGACTAGTTGGAAGACTTAGACTTTGTGCCAACAACTTAGTTGAGTAGATAAGTGCTCTTTTTTATCTAATTGCTTTATAATTATTTATGATTATTGCAAGTTAGAATTGTAGATGAGCCAGAAGCCAGTCTTTTCCTCTTTTGTTAAAGATATTGTGTAAAAAAATAACATTAATACTTTTTGTCTAATTGAACCTCATATCAGTGGTGCTAAAGCTGATGGAGTGGTGAGAAAAATTAGATTTAATACTGGATTCCTATTGAAGCTACAGTATTCGCTGGGGTGATATGGTTACTCTGGAATATATGGGATCATGATTATATTTCCTCTAATGAGTAAATATGTTATGAGAAGAGTTCTTTAAAATTTTTAATGCATCTTTTATCTATGGGGAGCCAAATTTCAAGAAAGGAGATTTTTTATGGAAGACAATTAGGAAATCTCTTCCCTTATAGATGAAGCGTGGATCTTTCTAGGAGATCTTATTGCCTATCAGTTTCCTCACAATAAGGAAGGGGGTGTTGCACCTCATGCTTATTCAATGTCAAACTTTAATGATTGTATTGGGGAATCTAGTCTTTTTGAATTTTCTTACCCTACTACTAAATTCACTTGGCAAAGCGAAGGGATTAGAGAAAAGCTAGATTGGTTTTTTGGCAATTTGGCTTGGTAAGTGCTATTTCCTCAATCCAAAGAACTTCATGATTTGAAATATAAATTAGACCTTAAAGTAATGGTCTTATCATACACAAATCCTATATGGCAACATTCCCCACCTAAGAAATTCCATTATCAAGCTGCCTAGCTCTTAGAGGATGGCTTCCAACAGGTAGTGAAACATGCATGGGAAAATAACAATTGGTGCCATAGAGTTTCTAAGTTTAAAGAAACTAAAGAATAGATTGGCAAATCTTAAAGTGGAAAAAGGATATTATAAGAAGGCTATAGGGTATTCAGAGATAGAAAAACTCTCATCGCCCTAATGGCCTTACGCGATTGGAAAAAAGCTGTGGGAAGAATACAATAAAGGGAGAATGACAGTGAAGTCCCAAGGAAGAGGAGAAATGAAGAAATGGTCCCTATAGATTGCAAAATGAAAAAATGGTCCCATGGAGTTGTCAATACAGGCTCCTGGAGTTGTCATTAACAACTCCAGGAGCCTGTATTGACAACTCCATGGGACCATTTTTTCATTTTACAATTTATAGGGACCATTTTTTCATTTTTTTTCTTGTATGGGACCTAAGTGTAAATCTCCCTACAATAAATTGATGCTTCAGGAATAATTATTTTGGTTTCAAAAATCAAGATGTAATTGACTTAATTGGGGAGACAAAAATACAAAATTCTTTCATGCTTCAGTGGTGGTTCAAAGAAAGAAGCAAAAAATTACAACTCTTAAGGATAAGATAGGGAATTGGATTCAAGACCCGGATCAGTTGAGGCAAATGGCTAGCTAGTTCTATCGAGAGTAATATACTTGCGATCCTAATATAAATGTTGATCCAAATTGGCCTAACAAGTTCCCTACTTTGTCGCAACAACAAAGTGATCTTCTTTAAAGATAGGTAACTGATACAAAAATAAAAAATGCTACTTTTTCTATGGGGATGTTTAAAGCACCAGGACTAGATGGTTTACAAGCTCACTTTTTCTAGACTCAATGGGAAATAGTAGGCAAGTCAATGTGCAAGTTTGTTAAAGATGCTTTTCAGAATCCTTATCATTTGTAGATTTTAATCAGACAAATATAGTGCTCATTCCCAAGATGGATTTACCAACCTTATTAAAAGATATAAGGCCTATATTGATGTACAATACTAGTTTCAAGGTGATTACTAAATTGATTGTGAATAAATTCCAAGCTATTACAAATTATCTTATCGAGGTCCTCAATAGTGTAGCTTCATATAATCTAGATCAAGCTGTGACAATATTATTATAGCACAAAAGACATCCATAAAATACGAACAAAAGTGGGAAAGAAAGGTTTTGTTGTTATGAAGGTTGACATGGAAAAAGCATATGATATGTTGGATTGGGGTTTCCTTGGAAATACTCTTTAATGCATTGGGATCAAAGAAGAGCTCAGACAACTTATTATGTCATGTTTTAATTCAACTACCTTGAGAGTACTTTGGTATGGCCAAGAACGCCTTGTGTTTGCTTTGACTAGAGGAGTTCTAGTCCCTACCTTTTTGTCTTGTGCATGGAGGTTGGCTCATTTGGTAAATGAAGAATGTCAAGCTTAAAGATGGAAACCATTAAAATTCAAAAATGGGAGGCCAAATATTTCCCATTTATTTTTTGTAGATGATTTACTATTGTTTTTTAAGCTTCACTTGAACAAATGGAGAGTATTCAAAAGGTGATGAGTTGGTTTTGTGATACTTCGAGGTACAAGATCAACCTAGCCAAGTCTAAGGCGTTCTTCTCTAAGAATGTAAACTTAAATCATGCAAGACAATTAAATCAAAGCTTATGTATCTGCACTACTGGGATCTTGGTAAGTATCTTAGTATACCCCTAATTCATTCAATGGTTATCAAGGATAGCTTTCACCACATCACTTAGAAGGTTTGTTTATCATCTTGGAAAGGGAAGCAAATAAGGATGGCTCGTTGCATAGTGTTAATGAAAGTGGTAATCTCTGCATTGCCTCATATCAAATACAATCCACTCTCCTCCTAAAGGGTATGTTGTAAGAGATTGAAAAAGTGAGCAAGAATTTTTTATGGTGCCAAGATGAAAATGCAAAAAAAGTGCATCTCATTGCTTGGCAAAGTATCATAAAGAGCAAGAAGGTAAGAGGACTAGGTATAAAGAACTTGAACCTCCAAAACAAAGCATTTGTCATGAAATTATGCTGTGGCATGATCACAACAAAGCTGGATGCACTGTGGGTTAAATGTTTGAGAGGCCAATATGATGTTGGGAACAACATATTTCCAGAAGATTCCAAGAAGCAGTCTCAATCCTTAACTTGGAGGGCTATAGTGAATGTATGGGAAACATTTATTCAAGGTAAGGGAAAGAAAATTAATAATGGCAAAGCTACCTACTTTTGGTAGGATATGTGGAATCCACTAAATGTTCCTCTCATTAATTTTGTTCAAAAAAACTTAGATGACGTTAAGGCATGGGATAAAGTTGCTGATTTTGTTTTACTAAATGGAAGGTGGAATGTGGCCAAATAGAAAAAATTCCTTCCTAACTGGGTGGTTAATATATTAGTGAAAATCCTACTGCCTCAAGGTGACATAGAGGACTATGTAATTTAGAGAAATGCCTCTGGTAGGAAATTCTCGGTCAAAGTAGCCTATAATTTCCTATCCTAACCAGTGGAGACATGTAGGTCACAGGTTTAGAATAAAATCTGACATTGGCAGGTGCTTGAAAAAAATCAATTTTTTCCTTTAGCAAGTAACTCATGAAAGAATAATTACTAATTCACTAAGAGCTAAAAGAGGAATATTAGAAACACCAAATTGACCTATGGGATGTCCCTATAAGGAGAGTATTGCTCACATGTTGAGAGATTGTAAGAGAGCAAGAGAAGTGTGGGAACAATTTATTGATCCTAACCAATATACTAATTTCTTTAATCATGATTTGTAGGGCTGGCTTAATCGGAATTTCAAGCAGAACTTGGGAAAGAGCAGATTAAATCAGTGGCCATAGAGCAAAGTCTTTAGCAATGTTTGTTGGTTGATATGGCATGCATGTTGTAAATAGATTTTCAATGATTTTAAAGTGATAGTCCAAGCAATCACTCACCAAACTATGTTTCACCTAATAGAAGACCTGTCAAGAGGGAGATTTCTTCACCAGATATTCCTAAATGATCGAGGCAAAGCAAGTCATAGGAGGCTACCTTCTCCAGACGTGTTTGGAATAGATATAGATGCCTCAATCAGAAAGGAAAACCAAGCAGCATATGGTGGACTTATTAGGGAAGATAAAGGTCAATGGATTATGGGTTTCAAGAAGACTCTTGGTCTATATCTAGTGATGGCTGAAATTTTGGCAATCAAAATAGATCTTGAAGTTTGCAAATCGATGAACTTAAAAGATATCCAAGTGTTTTTAGACTCTCTTGAAGCTATCAACACTTTGCTTAGGGACAATGGTGACAATCATCTGTATAGGCTCTTGATTGAAGAAACTAGACTACTAATATATATGAGTAGAATGTGGAGGTGCACCATGCTAAAAGGGAAATACTGATGTATGCTGATAAGCTCGCAAGGGAGGCACATAATGGAGGTTTTCAGGTCTTATTTCTCCCAGTAGTAGCAGATGAAAGCAGTTAAAGTTTCTAAAGAACATGAGTTACGTAGAGGAGGGGAATCCTCCTAGATGGTAATACCTGATCATCAGGATCAACTCTAAGCTTATGCTTGCCATCCATATGCAAAAAAAAAAAAAAAAATACTATCATTCTTCTTATATATAAATTTATAGGTTATTCATGTCAATTAAATTTCTAATTGAGGAGGTTTTGCCTATTTCCCTTAAATTTTATTATTATTTTTTCTTTGGATACTTTTTATAAATAACGTAAAAATTTGAAAAAAAAAAATCATTATTAACCTTTAAGTAGACATATATTTAGAACCAAAATTTTCATCTACAAGTGGACTTACCACTTTAGTCCTATTTATAAGTCCAAATTAATTAACTTATATACTAAGGAGAGTTAATTAAATCATTAATTATGGGCTAAATTTTCAATTTTGCCCTTATATATGATTAGTTTCAAAAGTCAACAAGAATAAATTTTTTTGATTTATTGCAATTAATAGGGGCAAAAAAGTAAACATGTTTCCTGTTTTTTTTAATTGAGAGCATAACACATGAAACTAAATCATATTCAAGGTGCTCTTCACTCCACCCCTCCATGAGACCTTGCACAACATCCACTACCATAAATAGTACATTTAACGTTAGTAATTAACATTCATTTTCAAGAAAACATAAGTAAAAAGGCACATGGTGGCAAAACTTAAATTTTGGCAAATGTTTCAACAACCGTTTTGATTAAAATGGTCCTTAAAGGGTGTGGTTTCAACGACCGTTATTGGAAACGGTCATTGGAAGCTTTGTTGGAATATGAGATTCAATGACCCTTCTCTAAAAACAGTTATTGTAATCTCACATTCAACGACCATTTTAGAGAATCGTCATTGAAACTCAGCTCATAATGCCTCTGCGCCTCACTTTTGTCCTTTTGCTCTTCACGACTCCATCTCCCATCCACTCTTCGACTACCCTTCCCTCACTTTTCCTTACTTGTTCCTCACAAGTCGCAAGTCGCAAGTCCCAACAGGGTCTCTCTTGTGCATCCTTCTCCCTTCCCTTCTCTGCTCCAGTGAGTCCATCATTTCATGCCACCACAGTCATTGTCTTGTAACTTGTCTTTGTCATATCCTCCCTGCACTTTCTAGGTAAATCACAAATCCCTTTGTTTACAATCTTTGGCTAGATGTTCTGTCTTTATTTTCCTAGTTTTTCTTCAGATTATTGAAGTTTAATTAATGAAATTAAAGCTCTTTCTTTGTTGAATGTTATGCTATGTGCATTGTTCACAAATCCTGCTATTGATTGATTTTTATGTATAGTATATGTATGTTGTGTTAGGACATTATAAGTGTGGGTAGGGCCATTGCTTAAGGGAGACAAAGAATAGATCACCATCACCATCCAATTGATATAATTTTGATTCTTAAAAAGGGGTGTGATTTGATGAGGACATATGCTATTATTTGATAACACATGATACTGAAGGGGCTGGTATAGGATTGAAGTTTTCATTGTCTATTTTATGATATTTAATATGAGGGAGGTGTTTATTTTGACTAGTCCTCACTCGAGTACAGATGTCTCACTCGAGTGCTTCAACATTGTTTCACTTCCGGTTCTTCTTTTGTTTAGCACTCGCATCAGTTCTTTGAGGAAGTTAGCTTTCTCACTCGCGAGTATTGTGGTACTTCACTCGAGTGCAGTTTGTCTAACTTGAGTGCACTTCATGCTTTCAGGCTTCAGCTCACTATTGGATAAACATTCCTGTGCTTCACTTGTAGGACTCAAGTGAGCGTGTGGCTCTCACTCGAGTATTGAGTTAGTGCTTAAGTACAATGTTCATTTTCTGTCTCTAACTTGTCTTTCTATCAAGCACTCCTAAGAGTGTGCCTTTATGCTCGAGTGCAAACCTAGTCATCACTCGAGTGTACTGCTTGTCACTTGAGTGTTACTGAAATATTCCACTGTACAACAGCTACTGTAAGACACTTTTAGAGCAACACTTCCTGGACTCAAGTGTAAAACTGATTCTTACTCGAGTAAGGCTGCTTCACTTGAGTGCATCAGTCAAATTCTCAGTAACTTTCTCTTGACTTTGTGAAATGCAATTGATAACAATTTTAGATTAATGTTTACACTTTCAAAACATGATTTAATTATCAAAACACATAGTCACTTTTGCTATCATCAAAACTTAGATTCTAATATGGGGTAGATAAAGAAACTTATTTTTGTTCAATTTTAATGACTGTTTGTTTATATAATCGATGTTGAAATCCTCTTTGGTATGTCAGAGTTCTATTCATGTTAATTAGGTTATCGTTCAAAGTTTTGGATATCCTACTTTTAAGGGGAAATGCTGCTGAAATTTTAAAAAAATGAGTAATTCATTCCCTTCCTTGACCTATATTCATGTTATAATGATAATTGGTCTAAAATTGAGTATTTTTGAAAATGGAATAGGCCAGGGCTAGTAAAATGGATCACTATTAGATGAATGCTTTGAGAACTAGTGAAGAATATAAGAAAGGGGTGGAAGAGTTTATTGAATTTGCTAAAATGAATGCGCCTAATAAAAATGAGAAGTATTTTTGTCCATATGTGAAGTATTTAAATGAGAGTCGACGGGATATTGATGATATAAGAGATCACTTACTTTGTGATGGAATAAATCTTTGGTACACAAGGTGTATGGCATGGTGAGTAAGTAACTACTTGTGCGTCCCATGAGAAGGAAGTATTGGCTGTTAGAGATGACGATAAAATAGAGAAAATGATTCATGATGTTGAGGTAGAATATTTTGCACAATTGCCTGTATATGATAACGTGTGGAGTGATGCAGAGACACCTTTATACCCTGGGTCTACTAAGTATACACGCTTGTTAGGTATTTTGCACTTGGTTAACTTAAAGGAAACATTTGGGTGGACCGATACTAGTTTTACATTATTATTTGAATTATTGTGTGATATGTTTCTAGAGAATAATGAACATCCAAATCATATATATGAGGTACGATGGGTATAGAGTACAAAAAGATATATGCTTGCCCTAATGACTGCGTATTGTATAGAAAGAAGTATGAAGGACTAAGTGAGCATCCGAAATGTAAAACTTCCAGATACAAGGTGAATAAAGGTGCTGGCTATGGTGATGAGACAAGTAAAAGGCAACCTTTAGAGGTTTTGTGGTACCTTCCAATCATTCCGTGGTTTCAACGAATGTTTGCTAATCCAAAAGAAGCAAAGAAGTTGAGATGACATTATGATAATAGAATATGTGATAGAAAATACCTTCGGCACCGGGCTGACTCTCCACAATAGAAGAAAATAGATAAAATGTATCCCGGATTTGGCACTGAACAAAGAAACCTTCAGCTTGGGCATTGCAAAGACGGAATCAATCCTTATGGCACTTTTAGTAGTACATATAGTGCATGGCCGATTCTGCTAGTGATTTACAACTTACCTTCCTGGTTGTGTATGAAACACAAGTATATAATGCTTTTTATGATGATTTCAGGACCAAAACAACCAGGGAACAATATCGATGTCTATTTGGCACCTTTGATAGAGGACTTAAAGAAGTTGTGGGAGGATAGTGTAATATCCCAAAAAGTGATTAAGGGTTAATGACTTCAAAAGTGGATGTGATTATTGATAAATAAATACTTTTGGAGAATACAATGTGAATTATGATTCAAATGTATTATGAGCAATGACTAAACTTTGTATTTAAATTTAATTGTGGATTAACATCTAGATTGAAATGGAATAGAGGGAGGGCGTATATTATAGTGAAATGGGATGTTTGGCAATTTGGTGGTTGTGTCCATTATGGTTCAAAAATAAATATGTATGGATGTGATGAGAATTTGGTTGTTTTAGTGATTCCAATGGCTTCCTTGTGAAAATTTGTGTGGGGAGAGTATTTGTTGTGAAATTGGAACCATTGGGAACAATTGTGCAAAAGTTGGAAATTCTATCCATTGAAACTCTGTATAGGGTAGCCGGATTTTATGGACGTTTTGACTAGGCAAATGGTGTCTAAAAGTTCTGAAAATTCCTAGTATTATAGATCACATGCCAAGCTTCAAAATAGACATATAATTCATGTCATTTTGTTTTAAGAGCTGGGAGGTATGAATTTTTGAAATTTGCCCAGCGAAATTGATTATTTTCTAGAACAGCATGCAAAGATTGAAAATCTGGGAATTTTGTGATTCCAGCTAGCAAAATTCTATATTTTTCCTTAAAACTAGACTCAATAAGGGTTCTATAGTCTTTGGAATCACTCTAATTTGATGTTTCTAGAATTAGTTATGATTTTTCAAAGTTTGGACAGAAAATCTGCCAGAATTTCTGAAAAATCCGAAAATGGGAATTATGACATAAGCAAAAGAGATGATTACATAAGCATGGACTTATTAAATATATCTCATCATCTTCCTCCTACCATTTTAGACGTGAGCAGCAGCCATAAGAAGAGAGAAGTTTGTTGAGTTTTAGAGGGAGAAGAGAAGAAATCTCACAAGGTAGGTCGATTTCTCCGGTGAATTCGTACCTTACGCGTATAACCTTGTTCCTAAGCTTCTCTTTCATGTATTGTAAGGTTTTGGAAGCACAAATTTGGATGTTCTAAGGCTAGGGTCTTTAGCCATTTTGAGAAAAAACTAAAGGGAGCTCGAGGTAACTTCCAAACCTTCGCATATTCACTATTCTGGCTGTTGTGAACAATTTAATCGGTGAAATTTTACCGGATTGCCGTTGGTTTTAAATTTTGGAAATTGAGTTGCCTAAGGGTTATGCTGCCCAATTTTGATTCAAATGGTAGTTATAATCTAATGTAATAGTTAATAAAGTGGTTAGGAATAGAAAGGAAAGCGTTTACAGTGCCAAAACCGAAAAACCCCAAATTTCCCCAGAGTATACAAAGATTTCAGCCAGGGCTAGATCTAAGGGTTAGAGTTGGAATTTCAATTATTTGATGGTTTCATTCAGTTCACGAGCGAAAATTTAGTGGGGTTACAGTTGGTCACTTTTTTGAAAAAGTTCGAAAAAGCATAATTACGAAAATGCCCCTGAAACCCTGAAATAAGGTTTGTTAAGGGTATTTTTGTAATTTGACAATGAATTTGATAATTCCAAGTTTAGAAATGGATTTTTTGGGCAAAAATATATCAGGATACCCCAGGATAGAATTTTGGGAAAAGTACAGCAGGACCGAGTACAGCGGGGCCAAATTGAGTCCTTAGGGGTATTTTAGTAATTTTTTATATAGCCTTATATAACCTCCAGAAACATGATGGAAGTGTCTAAATGGTTTATTTGGAATTGTAGGATCGAATATGGATCCCGAGTTATTGTCACACTTTACGAGGCACACGTTTCAAAGCGGAAAATGGTTAAGGTAGGGAACTTACCTCTCCTGCATGTATTTGATATTTGTCTTAGTGTATTGATGTATGCTATTGCTTTGCTTGATTATGTGAAACATATATGAATTATTGAAGCTCTGTTTCTGTTTATACTGTGGCCATAGTTTTGTTGCACGAAGCATTGAGCACGCAAATATGTTAATGTGTGAAGATGAGTTTATCGAATGCAAGCATGTCATATGTTAAGCACTTATCTTGCATGTATATTGGTACTATTTTCCTACTGAGATTTTCTTGAATCTCACCCTCCCCTACTAACAATTTAGACAGGAGAAGACAGAAGATATGCTGAGAATAATGCAGAGTATTGTACGAGGGATTACAATGGTGGAATGAAGACAAGAAGAAGTCTCCATTTCACTGTGATGGGTTTAGACACCCTAGTAGTTTTGTACAGCTACCTTAATCATAAGTATTATGTATGAACCCTTATGGGAATTTTTTGTAATCATACACATATTATCAGTATATTTATGCTATTCTTCTGTTGCCCACTGAACGCGCGTTAATTTTTTGCTATAAGTTAATATAAGATTAGGGTGTGACATTTTGGTATAAGAACCCAAGCAGTTCTGGAAGAGCCCAAGCGATTCTAGAAAAGTGAGCGATTCTGGGAAAGTGAGCGGTTCTGGCAACAGGATAGTATACTGATAAGGTCTTGATTATATGAAAAAAGGAGATATGCATAGAACGGGGCAATAGGGAAGTGAAATACCGCTTTTATGTGAATCAACCCCGAAAGATTTAGGAATACCCAAGGGTAGCTAGTAGTGCAATACTAGACGAGAATGATCTAAGGATAATATGGAACCCGAGGAAGCGGGTACGGCCAAGGCTAGTAGGCAATCCACACAGTATTTTGTTAGCCGGAGACCGTCAACATGACTCTCGAGATAAGTGTAGTCTCAGGATACCGCTGGTTGGCATTAGATACTACCGGTATCTGTATTTTAGCTTAGGTACACAAAAGTTAAGCGTGCTCAACCCAGGAAAATCTCAGGATGGGTGACCCCCTGGGAAGTTGAGTTAGCAGGGTCATGGAGACTTGAGGAATAGTGATTATCTTAAGATTTCTCCATGACTAATGATCATTTAAGTTAGATGATTTAAAAGGTGCTTAGATGCATGGAGATAATGATGATATAAGTATTGATTTTAAATTGGGACAGTTTTGTTGCAGTGAATATTTCCCAGAAAGATCTATTTGATGGGTTATGGAAATTTGAGGCATAGTAAATGTTTCGAGGTTTTTCCATGCTAAGTAATGATCCTTAGTAACAATGTAGGGTCAAAAGAATGTAGATACTATATATGGTGCTATATGATGAGTGACGATCATACCGTATACTAATCCTAAAGGATCTGATATGATGATACTGAAGATTGGAATAGGCTCTATTGATCCTAATTTATATTTTAGGAAAATGGTTTTTGATTTTTGTGATGATGAGGTTCTAGGTGTCATGATGAACCTAGATGTTGGGTGAGAAACCCTAGGTGGTATGATATTACATGCCAGTGATGTCATACTAGACTTATGATTAAAGGCCCTAAGACCTAGGGGACCAATGTGCCTTAGGCCGGTAAGATATTTAAACTTGTGTTGGAGTTAATAGTGCTCCGTAGAAATGAGGAAAGTGATTTCCTGGTTCAACTAAGGTTGAGGTTTTGATAATTGAATTGTGATCTAAGGATCAAACTCAATAGTTGAGCTGATCCTTAGGAATTTGAAATGACTTGGATGGTCTGTGGTGCCAGAGTATGGTACTAGATTTGAATCAAAATGTGTGTCAGGTATCCTGAGGTTGCTAGTTGTTAATATAGCACAGGGAAAGAGTTATTCTATAGAGGATTCTGATTAGAGTAGAGCTATGGGAATGTTGGCTCTCAATGATGTGTTGATTATGGCTTCGGGAAGTAAAACTTTGAGGCCATGTTATAGTGTGAGAAGGGGGTCTTGGAGGATCCCAGTTTGATTGTGTGGTGTACTATGATGTGTTGTGAACAAGCAAGAGGTGTGCTTATATCCTTTTGAGTCCATCTTCGAACCTGGCCTTGGAGCGTTTGCCAAGTGCTAGGCCTGGACCGTGCAAGTAGTAGGTGGTGTCACAGGGATATGACAATGAAAAGGATTCCTTGTTTGTTGCACTTACGGCCCATTGGGGAATCTGATGGGGGAACTGTGTCGAGAGGAACCTAGGCGGTGCAAATACGGGGTGTGACATGAATTGTGTTGTAAATGGCTATGATTAAGGTGTGACTTGTACTATAGAGTAGAGCTAGTTCAGCTAATGGCGAACTCGACTACATAGTCGGGGGTTCTCACTTTTGAGGGCACTTACCCCGGCATGGCCAACATGGCTAGCCACCAAGCTAGTTGCACCGGTGTTGACCCCACGCTGAAAGGCGGTGCATAAAATTAGAATACACTATGAATTGGTGTGAGTTGCACCTTAGTACCTACTTGGTCGGTGCCAAGTGGCCTCCTCGAAGTGTTTGCCAAGTTGGAAGGGGTGTAACAATGTGTATATGTGAGTCCTTCACCTGCTGCCTATTGGTGTTTTCGATGGGAGGACTGTGCCTGCGGGGCGGTGGGATTACGGGGGATGTGACTATTTATGAAAGCCAAAAGGCTATTTGTGTGTCTTTCACCTGCGGCCGCATGGGGGTTTCCCATGGCAGAGGACCGTCCTACTTAGGTGGTAGTTTACGGGGGATTGACTATTTGTGAGGCAGAATGGCTATATGTATGCACCGCCATGCCAATAGTCCTCGAGTAGCTAACAACGGTTCGGTGATTGCAGTGTGCATCCCGGGCAAAGAAAGAGGATGAGGGTGGGGTGTAACAATGTGTATTTCCATGCTAATGGTCCTCGAGTAGCTAATAATGGTTAAGGTGATTGCAGTGTGCTTCCTTGGCGAAGAAAGAGGATGAGGATGGAGTATGACCACGACAATAGTCCTTAAGTAGTTAACAACGGTTTGGGTGATTGCAGTGTGCATCCCCGGCGGAGAAAGAGGATGAGGGTGGTGTTGGGTTCTTCGGATAAAAGAGATTGAGATTCCGTAGTGTCCTAATGAAGTTGTAGTTAATGACCAAAAGTCCCGATTACCACTAGTGGAGTCACTAGTGAGTGTATGGGTGAGGGTAATGTTGTGAATTTGCAAACAGTGAAAGCTGAGGTATTTTTGCAAACAGTGGAAGCTAAGGTATTTTTGCAAACAGAAAAAGCTGAGGTATTTTTGCAAATAGCGAAAGCTGAGGTATATGTGAATACAGCGAAAACTATCGTTATTATGAATACAGAGCAAGCTGTCATTATACAACGAAAGCTGTTGTTATTGTGAATACAGCGCAAGCTGTCGTTATTGAGATTTATAGCGGAAGTTGTTGTATTGTGTATACAGCCGTGAGTGCTGTCATTTTTTAGTAATAAACCTATGGTACTTTGAGTTACTCCCGGAAGGAGTGACTAGATTGAGCAAAGTGGTGGCATATGCTTCCCAACTACTGAGGTCTTATGAAATGAGCTAGGTCACTCATGATTTGGGGCTTGTGGTGATTGTGTGTGTGATAATGGTGTCAGGTGGCAATTGTACATTATGGCTATTGCATTTGTTTGGCAATTGTGAAGTGTTAGTATTCGTGCCAGAGATGTAACACTATTGCCTTTATGATGTGACGGTAGAACAATATAGTAACCATTAGTGTCCCAAGTATCCTGGAGAATAAGTATCATCCGGATAAAGTGGATGTTGTTGCGGAAGTGGTTAGTCAAAAAACAATTCGAATTGTGGCAGTAATGATGGAGGATTTTCGAGATTTAAATTTCCTAAATCCAATTGTATGTATTAAGTACAGTATTCCCCAAGGGGAAGTGATTTGACGATTGTGATTAAAGAGGCTCAAAGCCGGGCTAAACGAGTATAGTCTATTCGAATTATAATAAAATGAGGTGGAAGCCTCTAGAGTTTGAAAACGGAGATCACATGCTCGTAAAAGTGTCTCCGGGTATGGGAATTAGTAGAACTATCAAGTGAAAAGCATTGAACCATGACATATTGGTCCGTTGAGATTCTTGTGAGAATTATACCTATAGCGTACCGTTTGTATGGGTAATTTAGAAGGGACTATCCCAATGAGAAGTAATTTATGAAATAGAAGCCATCATGAATAGGAGTCCGGAATATGTTCCGAGTGGTGTATTAAATTTTGAGGACGAAATTTATTGTGCGGAGGGAGAAATGTAATATCCCAAAAAGTGATTATGGGTTAATGACTTCAAAAGTGGATGTGATTATTGATAAATAAACAATTTTGGAGAATATGATGTGAATTGTGATTCGAATGTGTTATGAGCAATGCCTAAACCCTATATTTAAATTAGATTGTGGATTAACATCTAAATTGAAATCGAATAGAGGGAGGGCGCATATTATATTGAAATGGGAAGTTTGGCAATTTGGTGGTTGTGTGCATTGTGGTTTAAAACTGAATATGTGTGGATGTGATGAGAATTTGGTTGTTTTAGTGATTCCAATGGCTTCCTTGTGAAAATTTGTGTGGGGAGAGTGTTTGTTGTGAAATTTGAACCATTAGGAATAATTGTGCAAAAGTTGGAAATTATGTCCATTGAAACTCTGTATAGGGCAGTCGGATTTTATGGATGTTTTGAGTGGGCAACTGGTGTCTAAAAATTCTGAAACTTTCCAATCTTAAATATAACATTCCAAGCTTCAAAATAGACATATAATTCATGTCATTTTGTTTTGTGAGCTGGGAGTTATGAATTTTTGCAGTTTGCCCAACGAAATTGATTACTTTCTGGAACAGAATTCAAAGATTGAAAATCTTGGATTTTTTTTATTCTAGCTAGCAAAATTCTATATTTTTTCTTCAAACTAGACTCAATAAGGGTTCTATAGGCTTTAGAATCACTCAAATTCGATGTTTCTAAAATTAGTTATGATTTTTCAAAGTTTGGGCAGAAAATCTGCAAGAATTTCTTAAAAATCCAAAAATAGGAATTATGACATAAGCAAAAGAGATTATTACATAAGCATGGACTTATTAAATATATCTCATCATCTTCTGCCTACCATTTCAGACATGAGCAACGGCCATGAGGAGAGAGAGAAGCTTGTTGAGTTTTAGAGAGAGAAGAGAAAAAATCTCACAAGGTAGGTCGATTTCTTCGGTGAGTTCGTACCTAACGCGTATAACCTTTTTCATAAGCTTCTCTTTCATGTATTGTAAGGTTTTGGAAGCACAAATTTGGATGTTCTAAGGCTAGGGTTTTCAACCATTTTGAGAAAAAGCTAAAGGGAGCTTTGAGGTAACTTCTAAACCTTCGTATATTCTCTATTATGGCTGTTGTAGGCAATTTAATTAGTGAAATCTTGCTGGATTGCCGTTGGTTTTAAATTTTGGAAAGAGAGTTGCCTAAGGGTTATGCTGCCCAATTTTGATTCAAATGGTAGTTATAACCTAATGTAATAGTTAATAAAGTGGTTAGGAGTAGAAAGGAACACGTTTACGGAGCCGAAACCAAAAAACCCCAAATTTCCCCAAAGTATATCAAGATTTAGGCTAAGGATAAATCTGAGTGTTAGAGTTGGATTTTCAATAATTTGATGGTTCTATTAAGTTCAGGAGTGAAAATCAGGTGGGGTTACAGTTGGTCACTTTTTCGGAAAAGTCCGAAATAGCATAATTGTGAAAACTCGCTTGAAACCCTGAAATAACGGCTGTCAAGGATATTTTTGTAACTTGACAATGAATTTGATAATTCTAAGTCTGGAAATGGATTCCTTAGGCGAAATATGTCAGGATAGCCCTGGATAGAATTTCGGAAAAAGTACAACCGGACCGGGTACGATGGGGCTGGGCCGGGTCCCCAGGGTAATTTTAGTAATTTTTCAATATAGCCTCATATAGCCCCCAGAAACATCATTGAAGTTTTTAAATGGTACATTTGGAATTGTAGGATTAAATATGGAGCCCAGCTATTGTCACGCTTTACGAGGCACATGTTTCAAGGCGGAAAAAGGTTAAGATAGGGAACTTACCTCTCTTGCATGTATTTGATATTTGCTTTGTATATTGATGCATGTTATTGCTTTTCTTGATTATGTGAAACATATATGATTGATTGAAGCTCTGTTTCTGTTTATACTGTGGCCATAGTTTTATTGCACGAAACAATGAGCACGCAGATATGTCATTGTGTGAACATAAGTTTATGAAATGCAAGCATGTCATGCATTAAGCACTTATCTTGCATGCATATTGGTACTATTTTCCTACTGAGATTCTCTCTAATCTCACCCTCCCCTACTAACAAGTTAGATAGGAGAAGACAGAAGATATGCTGAGAATAATGCAGAGTACTGTACAAGGGGATTTCAATGGTAGAACAAAGACGGGAAGAAGTCTCTATTTCACTGAGATGGGTTTAAACACCCTAATAGCCTTGTACGGCTACCTTAATCGGAAGTATTATGTACGAACCCTTATGGGAATTTTCTATAATCATGCACATATTATCAGTATATTTATGATATTCCTCTATTGCCCACCGAACCATACGTTAATATTCCGCTGTAAATTAATATAAGATTAGGGTGTGATGGATTGCATAGATGTGTTTGATGCATATAAATAAGAGTCGTTTAAGCTATGTGTAATGATTTTCACCACAATTAACGACTTTCCTTCATACCGAAACTTATCAGGGTATAGTGTGAAGGGTCATAAAGCATGTCTGATTGTGATGCAAGCACACACTTCTATCAACCTAAGCATGGTAGAAAGACGGTATACCTTGGATAGAGACAATTTCTTCCTCGGTTCCACCAGTACTGTAGGCTAAAGAAGACTTTTAATGGTTTGCTGGAGAATGGAATGGCTCTGAAGGCATTAACTGGAGATGAGGTTTATAGTCGAGTAGAAAGAATTAATATCACTTTTGGTAAGAATCAGAGGACTACAGGTGAGAAGAATATATGGAAGAAGAGGTTCATTTTCTTTGATCTTCCATATTGGCATAGTCTTAATGTAAGACACAGTATTGATGTGATGCATATAGAGAAAAATGAATGTGATAGCCTTGTTGGTACACTTTTACACATACCAGGGAAAACTAAAGATGGAGTTAGTGCGAGGCTAGACTTGGTTGACACATAAATAGGAAACCAGCTATATCCAAAACTAAGAGATGATGGTAAGAGGGCGTATATGTTGCATGGAATTAAGGTACCACAAGAGTATTCTTTTAATGTGAGTAGGCTTGTGTCAATGGAAGATTTCAAGTTAGCAGGAATGAAGTCCCATGATTGACATGTCTTAATGCAACAACTATTACCAGTAGCTATTAAAGGCATTATGAAAGATGATGTGTGAAGCACGATTGATAGATCTCACGTTTTGATGATAACAAAGAATATTATGAAAAAGATTTGATTAATAAATAAGTTTGAACAAAGTAATAACAGGGAAAAGCATCACTTGAAGTAAGCTTTGGAGTAATGAAGAAAGGCTAAGAGAAAAAGCTGAGAAACTTGATCAGAAGCAAGTTTTCTAAGGCATTACTCGAGTATGTACTCGAGTAAAGGAACAAAACTTGAAGTAATCAGAGACACCTTCGAGTAACCTGCCAACGTTACTCGAATAAGTACTCGAGTAATAGTGTAAATGATTTCAAGTTGCTCTCGGCCTGCCAATGTTACTCGAGTAGCTACTCGAGTAACCAGGTAAATCACTTGGAGTTGCTCTCGGCCTGCCAACGTTACTCGAGTAGCTACTCGAGTAACCATGTAAAAATCTTCCAGTTGCTCTCGGCCTGCCAATGATACTCGAGTATGTACTCGAGTCCCCTGTTTCAAGAAATATGTTGCTCTCGGCATTTTCAACCCTGCCAACGTTACTCGAGGAGCTACTCGAGTAACTCACTGTGGTAAGCAAAAACCTGAAGGTTGTACTCGAATAACTTGTTCTATTTTTATTTCACTTCACTCGAGGCATTACTCAAGTATGCAGGTATTCAATGACTCATTTAAAGTGGATTACTCGAGTAAGTACTCGAGTATGCAGAATTATTTTTTAAGAAAAACCTCAAGTCATTACCCGAGTAAGCTATGCACATAAATTGAGTTTACTCGAGTATGTACTCGAGTAACAAGGTAATCAAACTTGAAGTGCTCTCGGCCTTGAAATCCTACCAACATTACTGGAGTAAAGCATCGAGTAACCAAAAGTTCATTTAAAGGTTTACTCGAGTTGGTACCCGAGTAACCTATGAAGAAAAGAGTGCATTACTCGAGTAGGTACCCGAGTAAACATGCATTTCCAAAGGTTTGATATTTTGTTTATTCCATGCACTACCCGAGTAATCTCATATTTGTTTGTTGACTTGCAGTTCATCAAAGTTTTCCCGATGATACTCGAGTATGTACTCGAGTAAACTTTAATGGATACTCGAGTAGCTACTCGAGTATGGAAACCCAGAAATTTAGAAATCATTCAAACGTTCATTGATTTGTTTCCTATATGATTAACCTTTCATTGTATTAGTATTCCTAGCATATTTACAGATAAACAATGAAGAAATCATATCAAATAAGGAAAGTCAAATGAGAAGTTCAAATGCCACCTACCGCCAACGGATATTTTTCAAATACTGGAAAAGTCAATAGTGGATGCGCACTCTCCAACGGACGAGTAGAAAAATGTTCCAACGGTCATCACCAACATATCTATATAAATGGGAACATCCAAACAGAGATACAACAACAAGAACACACACGAAAGTATCATCAAGTTCATTACTCTGTTTTTACTCATTTTAGTAATTCTGTACTTCACTAATTCTTACTCACTCTGAGAGAGATATATTTCATTCAAACTCAATATTTGTTATTGAGATAACTTAAGGTTGTGGAACCTTGAGTTGGGATTGGATTACAACTTGTAAGGGGGAGCGAGTGTCCAGGTGAAGGAACTTGCTTGTACTGAGGTGCCAAGAACCCACTGAATCTTGGAAGTTATAGTGAAACTCTCAGAGAAGCTCTGAGGACTGGACGTAGGTCAAAGTGGTTGTGGCTGAACCAGTATAACTCCCAGTATACACTTCGGTGATATTTCTCCTTACTCTTTACTGTTTTAATTTCACCGTCAAGTTTTATATTCGCAACGAAATTTTAGTATCACCCAATTCACCCCCCCCCTCTTGGGTGAAACGCTTGCTCTAACAATGATAACAAGTTTGTGCAGTTTCTTTAATGCTATTTGTAGCAAAGGGTACAAGTAAGGGAATACGAGGGCTCAAAGTGAACAATATGTGTCATGAAGAGGTGTTGCAAGCACACTTGTATATCTTGAATAATAGGGAAGAAGTTCAATCATACTTAGACGAACACATAAAGAGTTTAAAGGAGATATATTTAAGAAAAAATGACATACATATAGCTAATGACAAAAACAAAACTTTCATAGAGTGGTTCAAGGAAAAGGTATCGCAAGAGACTAGTGTGTCTGAGACAATCAAATAGTTAGCTAGGGGGCCTTCTTTTAAGGTCATAACTTGGAGTGGTTTTGATATAAACGGGTATTCTTTCTACACAAAAGCCCAGGATAATAGAAGTACTGTGCAAAATAGTGGGGGTGATGGTTGTAGCCGAAGAAATGCACTTTTATAGTTTGAAAGACAAGAATCCCATATTGGCATCCATGGTCTATTATGGAGTTATTGAAGACATATGGGAGATAAGCTATACTAAGTTGAGAGTTCCTATATTCAAATGCAAGTAGGTTAACAATAATGCTATTCAAATAAATCAATTTGGATTTACTTCAATTGATCTTGAAAGAGTTGGTTATAAAGATGAGTCATTCATTATAGCAAGCTAGACAAAACAAGTGTTTTATGTCATTGATCTAGCAAATGAAAAATTTTCTATTATACTCCAAAGTAAAAAACAAAAGGATGGTGATCCAAGTTTGAATCTTGACAGCACACCTTCTTTCACTACAAATCCACCTATTCCAACTAAAGTAGAATTGGTAGATGATGATGCAGCTAGAATTGATCATTGTAAAGGAATTTGGCAAAACACATAAAATAATATTTTGAATTGTTTAAATTATTCATTTAATTACAATTTACTTATCATATCTCACCTTTATTTCTTATCAGGAACATGGCAAGTTCAAATTCGGGAGACTCAGGTGGCTCACCTGCTAAGAAAAAAGGTTCGAGAAGCACAAATCTATGATTGTTAGTCAAACATCATGAGGAAGAAAAGGAAAGGGTGCACGTGGAATTTGATGCTGATTTGAATCCAATCGGCGAAGAGGGAGACACATTTATTAGCTATATTAGCTATTTGGCTTGGAGTAAAGTTGGCATTCTATTTTCTTCTTGGAAGGAAGTTTCAAAAGACACGAAGGCTATGATTTGGGAATGACTTTTGGTATATAAAATTGTATTTTCATCTTTATCTTTACTTCTATTTGTTCATATATATAACTATTATATAGTTTGCTTTGTAGCAAACCTATGATGTCCCCAACACGATGCAGATGTATAAGCATTGGATGGGGGAAGTTCATCAGCGATGGAAAGATTTCAAGTCACGCTCACAACCAAGTGTATTCGAGGTCCAAAGAGTAATGAGGATCCTTGTAAAGGGTATTCATTTCTTTCTCCAAATGATTGGAGGCTGTTTGTGGCATTGCGGCAGGATTCCAGATTTCTAGTATATATATTTTGTTCATCTTAGTGTGAAACAAGTGTTTTACTTAAACTTATTTGACCTCACTAACTCATTTTTCTTTATTCTCTATTTATATAGGAATTGAGTCAATCAAATAAAGGAGGTGAGCAAAAAAAATTTTCCGCATTATATGTCACGTGGAGGTTATCGAAAGTTGGAAAAGAAGATGATGCAAGCTTAATTGAAAAAAATGGAGGAAGCAGCCAAATCAGATCCTAGCATTATCGTGTAGGCGTCGCCTCCTCCCCCATATCACAAAAAATGGAAAGCAGGGAGGATCAAGGGAGAAAAATATATAAATCCAGTTGTTGCTGGCGTCGCTAAAATGATTGTGAATATTTAATAACAAGTATATTTAAGTGTGTTTCATTGTCCTTCAAACATTGCATGTAATTAATTTTTATTTCTCTATTGTATGCTGCATGTTAAACTTGAAGAGCATAGCAGCCAAGGTTCCTTCACTCAAAGTAGAAGGATGGACATCTTAGCAACAGCGCTTAGGAAGATAGATCATCCTGGTCAAGTTAAAAGGGAGCTAGTATCTCAAGATACTTTGGACGAGGTTCACAACCTTTATGGACAAAGTGAACTGAGTAGAGATTTTGTGGCCAGGGTTCGAGAGGAAGTCCGAACAGAGCTAGAGGTGAAAATGAGTCAATCACTTCGAGAAGAGGTTAAAGAATAGTTGTTGCGTGAGCTACGAGGTGAGATAAATTTGATGATGTTTTCTCACATTCAAGTCGGGATGTGTAACGAGGAGCCTAGATCTCAAGTTTGTAAATAATTTCATTTAATATAACATTTAGTTTTTCCTTAAGTTATTTTAATTAATTCTTTTATTTCTCTTACTCAGGAATCCTTGGCCTTTCCCAGCACAAAAGGCAGTTACAATCAGCCAGAGATTGGACATGGTGACCCTGGTCCTTCACTAGAGGCTAGAGAACCTTGCTCTCTTTATTTGGATGTCCCGTACCTGTGTGTTGTTACTGACGTTTTTGTATACACATATGCTACCACCCACCATAATAAGAAAATTTGGGATGATCAATGTAAGGTCAATGTCACAAGTGTTTGACAAGGGGTAGAAGGTGTAGATATCTTGTTCCCTGATGAAGAGGTTGCCAAATTAGGTCAGGCAACAGAATCTTTCATCCTGTGGCCTCAACATCTTGTTCAGACGGCAACAACCCCTCCAATGGTAGGAAACACCTTACTATTACTTGATCCTTGACAATTTACTTATAATCTTTACTTTGTATGTTACTAAGGTCATGAAGAAGCGATAAAATTTCCCTTTTTGTCAAAATTGCAAAATATTCATAACAAAATTAACAAAGTCGACTTGAAGATGCCTTGTGGGATTGTGGGTCATGCAATCTCGTATAATTTTGGAATTTATAGCAAAGATATTAGAGAGTTCCTATCTTTGTAGGAGATAGACATAAGATGGGTCACATTTGCAATCATGTGAGTTTATTTTTTATTTTTAAGTTTAATTAATGCACTAATATTTAGGAGATTTAGGTTTCTACATTTACTAAGGTATTTGTCATTTTATTTCTGTGGTAACTTCTTTCACAAAATGTGTGTTGAAAGAGAGCTCAACACTTCGTATGGCTTCTTACATCCTAGCAATCTGTCAAGGCGTAATAATAGTAGATTGGAAGATAGGATGAGCTATGCAGGCTATTCATTGGGATAGACTCAGCTACCTTGCTATCTAGCACCAATTGTTGAAAGGCAAGTAACTTAATTTTATATATTTATACATATTCAGTTTTCTAAGAAGTATCATGTTATCTAACCTCATTTTAATCTACATATGTGATTATAGTTATCATTGGAGTCTTTGTGTTGTTTGTCCCCTCATCAACGTCATCTTTTGGTTTTAGGTCACAAGCCAGGTGGAGAGATAAAAACCATTTTTAACCTATAAGTTCATTTGTTTGTAAATCATTGATTTTTTTATTTTACTCAATTGTTTTAATGTCTTCTATTTTTCATTTTAATTACAGTGCACTGAAAACATATTATATAATGGGTGGGAAGCGTGAAGGTAAAAGTGGTCTGACGAAGTGGTTCCAGCCAAAATTAGGTTGTTAAATTCAAATTCTTCGATTGATAATTGCTTTACATATGCCTTTATTCTTTTTTACTGTTTGCTTTTGATGTATAGTGCCCCCGCCAATCAGGGAAAACTGAGTGCGGCTTCTATGTTTTACTATATATGTATAACATCATCTTTAGTGGCCTTACTACCAATTTTGAACAGGTGATCATTTCTTGATTCTCATATAAATTTCATTGTTGTTCTTGTAATTGAATTGTTAGTTATTTTTTTCCATTGATTGATTTATGTTAACATATTCTCTATTTTGTGCACAGATTTTTAGTAATCAAGACGCTTACACAATCGAAGACATTAATTTGATCCAAGACCTTTTGTCAGGACATCTTCTACAACTCATAGAGGGTGATGGTGTATAGAGATTTTTTTACATAGTGTAGTGGTTTTGTACAATGCCATATTATGTTTGTATATTTGAACACTTTTCTTCCTGTTACTTTCATAGTTTCTTATTTGTGAGTACTGTGAATTTGTTAAGGCATTATGATTTATTGAGATCATTTTGGAAATTGATGATGAAGCATAGAGCTTTCATGGAAGCATGTCATCTCTTTGACCATATGATTGTCATGATTTAGATTGAAATTTGAAGTTTAAACATTAAAATGATGTTGTTATGATAATATATGCGCAATATGTCATGATAGAACTTTGAAGATTCAAAATATAATTGTCTGAGTTGATGTTTTTCCAATGGCATTGATGGTTACATTGAGTAAAATTTATATAAAAAAAATATAGTTACAATGACTTTTTTCCTTAAAAACAGTTATTGTATCTCAAAGATACAACAATTGTATCTTTAAGATACAACAATTGTATCTTTGAGATACAACGACTATTTTATTAAGAATAGTCATTGTATCATACTTACAATGATTGTTTTTAATAAAATAGTCATTCTTGACTTTCAACGATACTAACATACACGTCCCCCTAAAAACGGTCATTTAAAGGCCATAAAAATGAACATTAAAAGTTCCTTCTACAGTAGTGGTCCCAATAGTCAGTTTCAAGAACAACACAATGCCAACGCATATCCCATGCCCTCTTAAGCCCTCTAGAGGATAGCCTACGTCGAACCAGTTTCAATGTTCCACTGAGAGCTATTCATTTTAGTTAGATCTATACCGTTCGAATAAAATTTCAGTGGTCAAGATTTAAGATTTTCAACTAATCATTTTTAAATAAGAAAAATCATTTTTTGAAAAATTAAGAGTTAAGAGATTACTGCCATGAGCATTAAAACTGATTCTACATCTGGGCATGTAAACTCGAACCTCTCCCAACAATGAACATGAACCCGTCCAGAAGATTCTTGTCATTGTCTTGCATAAGTCCACTACCACACGCAGCCCCTTTCATGTAACCCCCTGTCTTATAAACCGTAATTATGATTCGAAATACGTAATTAAAATGGATTAGAGACCAACGAATAATCAAAACTCATTTTCAATCCCATATTTTCAAGATAGGGTTTTCACAAATATCTTTCGAAATCTAATTACCCTGGTCTCATATTCACATCTCGAATATAATTACCTTGTGCAATTAAGTCGCATTCATACATATCAGAGTGTACAACAAAATTCCTGGCAAACCCTGAGTTTCATACCTTTACTAAAGGATATACAGGGCGCATTCACCCATTCACAGTTTTCCATACAAGGGATTACACCATATCAATCCAAAATTACATCCGAAACATATACAGTAATCCCAACCAAAATTGACAACCAACTACCAACATTACATTCCTAACAAAGTCCTAGACGCCTATGGTTGTTTGCTTCCCCTTTAGAGCTAATTACCCTATCCGAAGGTTAGCCAATGGAAAGAATAAGATTCAAAAGAATACCAATAGTAACAAATCATTCATACCACATATAATCACATAGCATGCAAGTAAATCATCAAGCAGCACAGCAGCACAAACATATCATACACAAGCTGTCATATATATATATATATATATATTGCCTTCACGACATTCACATTTACAACAGTATATCAACGGCAGGGGTAGAGATGACCAGCGTTACTCCCTACGATAGCTCATGTTGACATACGCATAGTGTAATTCACATAGCCTTGCAACCCATAAGTAGCCTTTCGGCTATCACACAGCCTTACGGCTTTCACATACACAAATTTCACAGCATTCGAAGTCATCACAAAATAATGATAAATTATGTTAGAACCGGTTGACACCCAAGAGGGGGTGAATTGGGTGTAAGATAAAAATCTTAAGAACTTTGAAAATCTTTTTGCATCTTAGAGGAAGCAATAAATATGAAAATAATGAATCATAAATCAACAGTTAATATATGCTGGAAATATAAGAGTTTAAGGAAGAGAGTATGCAAACTGTGATTTATCCTGGTTCGGTCCAATCTGTGATGGCCTACGTCCAGTTCCCAGGCTCCTCCTGAGATTTTCAAATCCACTATTTTCTTGTTTAATACAGGCACAAGAAAAGCCTTTACAAAGTTCTCACCAAGATACTCCCCCTTACAGCAAGTCTTACGAGCAGAGCAATCCTGAAGATCTTTCCTTCCTGCTTACCCGTGCAAGTCTTACGAGCAGCAACATTCTCTCCTGCTTACACCTCTATAAGTCTTACGAGTAGCAATGTTCTCTACTGCTTGCACCTTATAAGTCTTACGAGCAAAAAGTCTTACCGGCAATTTTCTCTACACTTGCCCGTAAGGAAATCAACCCACTCAAGGTCCCTATACCTTGAGATCAATTCAGAAATACAATTGAAAGTGTTTACAAACTCTCTCACAGAGTAGATATAATGAATACTGAAGTACAATACAAAAACTCTCTCTCAAATATACATGATGTAGAAAATGGATAAGAACAGAGAGTAGTTGGGTTGGAGTAGATGATTCATGATCTTTGCATATTTCTCGTTGGTGTTGTTGTTGCTCTCTGCTTGAATCTCCTATATTTATAGTTGAGTAGGATATGACCAATGTGAGTATTTCAACTTATTCGTTGAGTCCCGTTGCTTGAATTTGAAAACTAGCCGTTATGAACGTTGACACTCCGCTTCCATAAAGTCAACTTTTGTCTCTTCGTATCATCTCTTCATTATATTCCTAGAGAAACACATTAAACACTAATACAATGAAGTGTAAGAATGATTGGAAGCAAGAAAAGTGAGTTTCATAATTAATCCCATGATTTTCAAAAGCTTCATAATGTTGCTTTGTATTCCTGGGAAGCATTACTCGAGTGGTCACTCGAGTAAGCCTTAGTCATTACTCGAGTGAGCCCTCGAGTAATCCCGTTCAAAATCTGACCGAGAGCATTTCCTACTTCATTACTCGAGTAATCCCTCGAGTAATGTTACTTTTTCATATCTAGTTACTCGAGTAGTCCCTCGAGTGATGTGAGTCATTTCTTGGCTGAGAGCATTTTCAACTGCATTACTCGAGTGCTCACTCGAGTTAGCTTCCAAATAAAATTGCAGATTAATCGAGTAAGCCCTTCAAGTGAATTCTTGATTTTGATTTGAAACATGGCAAATTATAGATCATCGGAAAGCCCTCATCATCTACATTCCAATGCAATAAGAATCACATCCAAACTAATTTTGTACAGAAAGTTATGATCCAAAGAATATCTTCTGCATTTAGACAAAGTCTAAAATCACAAGCATCAATTTCCAGAAGGCATAGATCTTAGTATATAACTTGAAATTTGAAAAAATATATATCCTTAGAAATCTCTTTGATTCTACTTTCATATGGCACTGGTTTCATCTCAATCCGATATGTATTTTGAGAGTTATGTCCAAAATACCAAACCTTGTTCTGGTAAAAGACGCTGATTCATGTGTCAACTTCAACAAATCATATCTCTCTCATCTTAACTCCGTTTAATGCGATCTTGGTGTCCATAGTTCATGTTGGGGGTCTAGTTTCATATGCCACCAGTTTCAGATCAATCCGACATGTGGTTAGAGAGATATGTCCAACATACCAAACCTCCATCCTGACACGCGAAAAACAGAGTGCCATTACTCGAGTGGTCACTTGAGTAATCTTCAAGTAACTCTGCAGATCACTCGAGTAGCCACTCAAGTAATCACCTCCAAAATGAGGCAGTGCCCTATTACTCGAGTGATTACTCGAGTAATCATCCCCGGAGGTACCATAACTTCCGTATACATCATTTTTGCTTTGTATTGACTCATTCCAACCACCATATGATCAAAGAAACCTCTGGCATCACTTCTAATAAATTGGATCTTGATATTCTCATGTGATCTTGCAAGTTCTTCCTTCTTCAATCTCTTTCTTCTTGCTTTTCCTCTTGATGATCATTCTTCATCACCCAACTAGATATCTTCTTGAATTGATGATCATTCCTCGTAGCCCAATTAGATGTCTTCTTGAATATCTTCAATCTTCTTCTTTCTTTGCTTGACATTCCCATTAGTTTTTGCAATGCCTTCTTTCTTCAATCCCTTACCTCTTGATTTTCTTCTTGATGATCATTCTCCATATATGAGGCATTATAACATCAACCCACCATCAGGTTTATGACTAATCTACAAGATATACAACGTTAAATATAGTAGTTAGTCAATGTAGAAAATAAGTATATCATACAAACTTTTTGCTCTTAATACTTAACATCATCAAAACTATTAATATCTAACAAATTAAACATACAATGCATCACATATAGTATAAGGGAAAGCGTCACTACCTTGTTCTTTCCGGGTGTGCTCTGGCATAGATTGCTCACGTTCAGGACAAATATCGAATCCTATCAATCAGAACCAAGGACATAGGGTTATTCCCTTTTCCAATTCCTTAACTTTAAAACACTTAAAGTTGGTTGTCATTTAAGTCCCTTATGCAGCTATAATATGCTCAATGAAAGCCTAAAAGGATTGGAGAAATACTAGGTTAGAAACCGCTTTTCAAAATCACAAAGTGCTAAAAACAGGGATTGGATCAGCCAAAATTTTTTGGCTACGGCCAAAAACGGCACAAAGAGTTTTTGGCTGCAGCCAAGGAAACTTAGAAAAATCATAACTAATTCCAGAAAAATAAAAATGAGGTGATCCCAAAGCCTATTGAAAGATATTTAAGTCCTCTATAATGAGAAATATGAATCAAGACTTTCCATAACCACAAAAATATAGAATTTCACAAAATCCAACACTGCTCCAAAACAGATTCCAGTTTCAATCCCAAACTTTAGAAAATCATAACTCTTAGCTTACAAATTGAAATAACACAAATTATTTGTCCATTTTGAAGCTTGGCATGTGAAATTTAAGGCTGGAAAGTTTCAGAATTTGTAGGCACCATTTGCCCATTCAAAACGTTCATACAAACCAACTGCCTTGCACAGAGTTTCAATGGATAGAATTTCCAACTTTTGCACAATTGTTTCCAATGCTTCCAATTTCACAAAAAAACACTCTTCCCACACAAATTTTCATAAGGAAGCCATTGGAATCACTAAAACAACCAAATTCTCATCACATCCACATATATTCAGTTTTGAACCACAATGCAACACGAACCACCAAATTGCCAAACTTTTCATTTCAAGTTCTAAACCAATTCCAATGTCATAATAGCACAATATGACTCCATTTTTACCACAATACACTAGGTAATTCACCCATTCCAAAATAACACTAAAATCAGGGCAAAATCCATACTTTTTGAAACTCATCCAATGACCACACTCAATATATAAAAGTAAAGCTTTTACTCATCTCTTCCTCTTCCTCAAGCTAGTTTCTTGATTCCTCAACCTTCAAGTTTTCTCAAGCTCTCAAACACTTTCTTTCAAAAATCTAAAACCATAGAGATGAAGCTCTCATCACCATGAAAACATTGATAAAGAGAATTTCACCATTCAAGGTCAAGTAGGGCACTCACCTTGAATTTTCTTCTTTCTATTTCTTCCCTTGCTTGAATGAAAATGGGGAATGGAGAGAGAGTAAAGATGAGATAAGGATGATCAGATTTTTTGGGGCAATAGGGGCCCTTGGCCGACCTAATGAGGGAGAGGAGAGAAGGATGAGATTTTGACAATTTGACCAAATCAATGGCTCACATATTGACACTTGTCAACATCTTGTTTCCTCTTCCATAGGCACACATGGACACACAAGCACATGATTCCACCCTCTTTATCACTTGAGCACTAATCACAACCATTGATCTTAAAGTTACCAATGAGTTTTCTCTTCAATAACTGACTAATCAGGGGCAAAAAGGGAAAAGGAAAGTTACTGACCAATTGGTCAGTAACTTTCCTTTTCCCTTTTTGCCCCTGATTATGGCAATTCTTACCGAATCACCACCAAACAGATTTTATTATTCCATTTCACCATAATATGCGCCCTCACTCTATTCCAATTCAATTTATATGTTAATCTACAATTGAACTTAAATACAGGGTTTTGGCACTGCTCATAACACATTCGAATCACAATTCACATCGTATTCTCCAAAAGTGTTTATTTATCAATAATCACATCCACTTTTAAAGTCATTAACCCTTAATCACTTTTTGGGATATTACATTTCACACCCCCTCATACTGGCACCATTGACGTTAAACTTTTATAGTACTCATATGGGTTAGTTTCCACCTTGTCGATGATTGCGCCTCTGCACCAGCTATTTGACGTTCAGCATCTGCCCAAGCTTGAGCATGAACCTGCTTGAAGCCTAAGGCTTTTTGTTAAATAACACCTACATTGCAATTTAACTAGATCTACAGACATAAGATAGCAAAACAAATATTCCATCCAATACCCCAGGTCATATGTTTTTTATTAATATTCCACTCAATCCATCTGGTAATCTCTATCAAAGCAAAGAATCTACACGTATTTGAATGGGGTGGTCCCAGTTCTTTCCAACATACAGAAGCAATTGCACAATCATGAGGGGCGTAAATAGATTCTTCTGACAAGTTTTATGATTTGATAGACCTCTAGTCTCCTTCATGCTAGTGGCAAGTGACCTTCGACGCACACAAATCCACAATAACATCCTGAAACATTATGGGACATGCAATTTCCATAACTTCCTGCAACCTTTCAGATAAAACTAAATATGCTGAACAAATAGAAAACTTGCCATGGTTTGCCAAGCGCCATGTAGGCACGTCCTTCCTCTCCCGACACTAATAGAAAAATCAATTTTAAGACCGGTTAAAAAAGACATTTTAGATCGGTTCTTGATCTGATCTTGATACAACTGATCTAAAAAGTCTGCTATTTTTTAGACCAGTTATAGAACCGGTCTCAAAAAAAAATTTTAAGGCCGGTTATTATAAAACCGGTCTGAAAATAAATATTTTAGACTGGTTATCAGAGGAACCGATCTAACAGGTTCAAATTTTAGATCGATTTTCTGAAAAACCAATCTAAAAAGTTGAAATTTTAAGACTAGTTTTATACAAAACCAATCTTTAAAGTATTAATTTTTAGACCCATTTTTCAGAAAACCGGTCTAAAATTGCAACTTTTTAGACCAGTTCTCTCCAAAACCGGTCTTAAATATACTTTTTAGATCGGTTTTTGGAGAAAACCGGTCTTAAAAGTTGAATTTTTTTTTTAAATTTTCGTTTAAAAGATATACCCAGCAAGCCATTTCCCTTGTTAAAATATTTCACTCAGATTATATAACTAACATCTTAATGACATGTGAGAAACTCAAAACTCATTGGAACATATTAAAACTCAACTCCCTTGTGCTTAAACAGTACTGGCCGAAACAGAAGCAAGGAAAACAACCATGAATAATAAACTCATAATCATACACAGAATCATAATGCAAGGAAATCATACAACCATGACAATGCTGTTTTGACCAAGTTCCTTATCTTTTCACTTACATACATACATCAAAGATTAAATTACATTAATGACAATGCTGTTATTCATTAGGGCCAAAATACCTTATGCACTCAGGCTGATGATCACTAGCGGGCCTGGCTTCAGAGAATCTACACTAAGACGTACACCTCATATCCTTCATTTTCCTGTGACGACAACAAAAAAAGTAGTTACATATATACACCAATAACAATATACATAATTCAAATATAGTTCATGATAATTATTTTAGCTAACTAACCTTCAATGTAGTTTTATAAAGGGATATCCTCCCATATCCCTTTATGATGATCATTTCTTGTGCCATGTTCATTGTCTGCTTCATCTTCTTCGTTCAATTCTGGTAAACCCCTAGAAAAAGGAGTCTCAAGCATATCATTCACTGAATGACTTTCCTGATTAATATCAACGACCCTTTTTCCTTGGAAAGCTACAGACCAAATTTTATTTGCCTGATCAGTAACATAGAACACTTATGTCGCTTGATATGCCATAATAAAAGGTTCATCTCTAAAACTTCTACTATTCAAATCAACCAATGTAAATCCCAACTGATCAATCATCACACTATTGTTGACATCAACCCACTTGCATTTGAAAATGGGAAGTTTAACTTTAACATAATCAACCGCCCAAATCTCTTCAATCACCCCATAATAAGGTATTATTGTCAATCTAGGATTCTTATCTTTTGAACTAGAGAAGTAGATAGATTCAGCCACTAACATAACCCCACTGTTCTAGATGGTGCTCCTATCATCAAGGGACTTCGAGTAAAACGTATAACCAATGATCACAAATGAAGTCCAACTTATGACATCAGCCTCAGGACTACGTGCTAACCATTTAATTGTATCAGAAACACATTCTTCGCCATCAACCTTTTGTTTAAACCAATGTGTAAAAGTTTTGTTATGCCCCCTAATTAACCTTTGTTCAGTCATTCGACTATTTCCTTTCCGTATAATTTCTTTATGAGCATTAATGTAATCTTGAACTTCATCAACATTATTCAAGATGTACAAGTGGACTTGTTACAATTCATCAAGATCCATACTCTTTACTGAAGCCCCGCATCTGCCGCCTTCTACGTCATGACGTTCAGGAAGTCCAATGTGTCCTACATTTGACAAGTAATCTTGATAAAACTCCATGGCTTCTTCATAAACATATTTCTGAACAATATATGCTTCAGACCAGTTAGGATTCTTCACATACCCTTTTAGGATTTTCATAGTTCTTTCAATTAGGTACATCCATCATAAATAGATAGGGCCACACAACTTGATCTCCCTGACTAGATGAATAATTAGATTTACCATGATGTCAAAAAAAGAAGGAAGAAAAAGCTTCTCAAGCTGGCACAAGATCAGATATCCTTCATTTTCCAGTTCATTTAATTTTTCTGTCTCAATGACTTTACTACAAATAGAATTGAAGAAGAAACAAAGTCTAGTCAAAATATGTTGAAGATCATATTCGGCAATGCCTTGAATAGCTACTGGGAGCATTTATTGCATTAAGACATGACAATCATGAGACTTTAACCCTACTAACTTCAAGTCTTTCATTGACACAAGCTTCCTAACATTTGAAGAATACCCTGAAGGAACTTTGATGCCATGTAAATAGTCACAATAGCTTCTTTTCTCATCCTTAGACAAAGTATGAGCAGCTGGAGGACAAAAAGTTCTCTTACCATATGGCTTTGGATACAAGTCTTCTCGTATCCCCATTTCTTGCAAATCTAATCTTGCCTTCACGCCATCCTTAGAACTACCTTGTATGTTAAGAAGTGTCCCAACAATGCTATCACAAACGTTTTTCTCCACATGCATGAAATCAATACAGTGTCTCACATCAAGCTTCGGCCAATATGGAAGATTGAAGAAGATATACCTCTTTTCCCATTTACTTTTCTCATTACTATTCTTTATAGTCTTACCAAAGATAACATTCATATTTTTCACCTTTCCATAAACTTGCTCCCCAATCAATGCCTTCTGAGCATCTTCAAACTCTTGTCTACAAAAAAAAGCTTTCTTTAATATGCGATACGGGTGGCCTCGTCTATGAAATCTCCTATGGCCAAGATAAACTATCTTTCTTCCATATTGAAGTTGATGGTAGCATGTTCCTTTTTCACAAATTGGACATGCTTTATGGCCTTTAACACTATAGCCTGACAAGTTTCCATATGCAAGGAAGTCATTTATAGTACAAAAGATTATGGCAAGCATTTTAAAAACCTCCTTCTTGTTCGCGTCAAAAACATCAACACCTTCGTCCCACAACTCTTTCAAGTCTTCGATCAAGGGTTCCAGGTAAACATATATGTCATTTCCGAGTTGTTTTGGTCCCGAAATCAACATAGATAACATGATGTACTTTCGTTTCATGCATAACAGAGAAGATAAGTTGTAAATTACCAACAGAATAGGCCATGAACTATGTATACTGCTCAGGCTACCAAAAGGATTCATGCCATCCGTGGTTCATAGGCTCTTCACCGAAGGCAGGAAATAATTGATCGATTTTCTTCCATTGAGAAGAATCAGCCGGATGTCGAAGCTTTCCATCGGATATCCTCTCATCCACATGCCATCTCAAATTTCTTGCATAGTTTTCATTAGCAAACAAGAGCTTGAACCTTGGTATGATTGGAAGGTACCACAATACTTTTATAGGAGCGTTATTTTATTTGTACCTCGAGGTTTCACATATCGGACATTGTTATTCCTCTTCATGCTCTTTTCTATACAATATACAATCATTAGAGCATGCATGGATCTTTTTATACTTCATCCCAATGCATGGAAGTATGTCCTTAAAAGCCTCAAGCGTTTCTGAAAAACTCTTGTTGCTCCATCTATGTCGTGCTTTCAAGCTTACCAATTTCAATACTTCTTTCAACAATTGGTACTTTTTACACTTCGAGTACAACGGCGTCTCAGCATCACTACACATATTACCATATGCATGTGATTGTTCAAAAGTTTCTTCTCTTATACCACGAATAATATCCTCTATCTAATCATCCGTATCCATGTCTTTATCATCAAAGTTCACTCCCCCTATTGAGATGAACTTGGCATTTCTAATTCTTCACCATGCCATACCCACACTGTATAACTCTTACAAAATCCTTCACAAATTAAATGTGTATATATATATCTGCAGTACTTAGTCGCTTCTCATTCAAACATACTACACAAGGGCAATAAAACTTCCCACTACCATCATCGGCATTTCTACAAGCGAAGTCTAAAAAAACCCCTCACCCCATTATCATAGTCAATACTCGTTCGTTTAGCGTTTATCCAACTATGATCCATATATATCTCAACACTTCTAGCACCCTATATCCAACAACAAAAGGATAGACAAAAAAACAACAACAATAGAGTTTTAGATATTTCAATGAAATTAACAGGCACTATTTGAAACTAGTATTGTTTTAACAAATCAATAATACTGACAATAATCAAACAACCGCACTAAATTAAAACAGAACATAGAATGGTATTAATCCAAGCCAAATATCACAGGGATGTAATTAAAAGTCAGAGCATATATCTAACAAGAATGTGTAGATTTAATTTTTTCCAGATTACGTTTAAGTGCTCAAAGCAACAACAAGAACCTTTTTTCATAGAACATTATTAATTATTGAACAACATACAACTAAATAACAGATCGAACACTAACCTGATTGAAGACCAAGGAGTGAGCTTCAACCCAAAGTCACGGTGGCGTCGACTAAGATTAAAATGAAATCCTCAAATTCATGGCACTGATAAAGGGAAGTCAAGTCAGAGGAGAATGGTCACTGCGGAGAATAGAGGTGGCGGCAGAGAAAACTGACGATAATCAAAGAACAGCGACGAAAAACATAGCAATAACAGCAGTAATGACGGAGGAGAGTTGAGCAAATGAGGGACGAGACGCCATGGACGAGTTCAGAACAAGCACGGAAAGAGCTCACAGAGAAATGGCAAAAAGAGAAGAAAGAGTTCATAGAGCGTGCGATCTGGGCGCGGGAGTTAAAATATGGGCAAAAAATCTTACCTTTAAGACCGGTTTTTAATAAAAACCGGTATTAAAAGAGTGAAATTTCACATTTAAGACCAATTTTTGAACAAACCGATCTTAAAATGTTAAAATTTTTAAATTTAAAAATGTTTTAACATTTAAGACCGGTTTACATAAAAACCGATCTTAAATGTTAAAGATTTAAGACCGGTTTTAGCATAAAACCGGTCTTAAATATTTTACTTTTAAGACCGATTTTTATGTTAACCGGTCTTAAATGTTTAAACATTTTAAATTCATAAAAATTTTAACATTTTAAGACCGGTTTTATTTATAACTGGTCTAAATAAATTTTTTAAGACCAGTTTTTCTGAGAACCGGTTTTAAAAGTTCAATATAATTACAAAACTGGTACCGCGCAAATTTTTATGACCTTATCTGCCAAAACCGGTCTAAATGTGGCGGTCTAAAAAGGTCTTTTTCCAGTAGTGCGAGCAACTAGATGTTGTATCAACTGATCATACACTGGCACCCAGACATGTTTGCCAAAATCTCACTCTTTCCTCATCCCATGCTACCAAGTGAACTCTTTTCTTGGCAGCGGTACTGCCCCATAGGATCCCGCAACACGGCCTGTCTATCTCTTCACTTGTATGTGCTGGTAGTAATGTCGACTGCATTGTATACGCAGGTATAACCATTGCTACTGAGGAAATCAAAGTCTGATGCACCGCCATGGATGGTGTGTCCACCTTCCAACTCGACAAATGACTATGATCCATCTCATTCAATAAGTAATGGTGCGTGTTTTTAAATACTTGTTTGTGATGTAGTAGGACCCCAAGTATTTTTCTCGATCATGGGAGTGAATCCTAGAAAATCACTTATCTCCTTCGTCTGAGTATGATACTTCATATTTTATGTAGCATTATTCTTTCTCGAATTATGTAGCATTCTACTTCAGGCACGTAAAAGGGAAAAAAAAAAAACTTGGCATCAGTTCTGTTAGACTCTAAGACCAAAACCTAATGTTTCATCAATTAACTAGAATAAATAATTTTGTGCTCTTATTTAATTTTTCTCAATTTTTCTATGAAATAAATAGTGTTAATTTTGTTGTTAATTGAACGTTGAGTGAGTGAAGTTTTACAATAACTTTTTTTCATTCGATTGAGTTTTATATATGTTGTATTTATCTCTTTTTGAATTTAAAGTTACCCATATTTTACAGAGAAATTGAGAGCATTCATATTATTATTGAGATTTTTCATTTATTTTATCAAATATGTCTAAAAATATTAAATTTATACTCGCTCCAATATTTACTGAGTTAACCTGCTTTCACTCCATTTTATTGAATAATTTTCATAGAAATAACATTGTAAAGGATCAAAATACGTTTTATGAATTTTTGACCAGATGCCCTATTTTATGGGCCTTGGGCATCATAACGGACTCGAAAGTTAATTGGGCCAGCTCATATGGTTTTAAATTTAATTAGGTCTGTTTGGCAGGAGGGAAATGGAAGAAAGGGAGGGGAAAGGAAATTTTTATAGGTTATATTTAAAAAAATTGAAAAAGTGGGGTTATAAAATTTTAATAAAAATAAGATATAAAATAAAAGTGTAAGAAAAATAAATTAAAAGCTTGCAATACCACCTCTCTAATTTTTTAAAATCTAGTTTATAAAAATTTTCTCTCCCCTCACTTAGGGTTTGTTTGGTATGAGAGGGAGGGGAGGAAAAGTGGGTGTGGAAGAAAAAAAATTTTTGAGTTGAAGTTAAAGAAATTAAAGAGGTGGAATTAAAAATTTTTAATTAATTTTTCTTACTCTTTTATCGTATATATTCTCTTTATTAAAATTTTATTACCCTACTTCAATCTTTTAAAATTCAACTCATAAAAATTTTCCCTCCCCTCCCTTCCCCTCCAAATCCCTCACACCAAACAAACCCTTATTCTTTACTATACATGGCAAATTAATGCCCACTTACCCCCAAAATATTCTAAAATTTCAAAAATAAGTTTGGTGGATGAAAAGACATTAATACCCTTAATTTCTTTTTTTTTTTTAATAAAAACGGTCAACATCTCCGGTCTCAAGGGATCTAGCTGCTCCTGCCACCGGAAAATAATTATGCAACAAAGGAGCCAAGAAAGGTTTGAACCCAAAACAAATATGAGAAGTTAAATGTAAATAAGAACATTTATAAGAACACTTTCAGAATCAATAATATACATATGGGAGTTAACAAAAATATTTTAATCATGCACAAGACAAATAAAAATATTTACAAAAATACTTTTAAAATCAACAAGACATATGACAAAATTAACAACACTCTAATCATTCACAAGATAAATAAGAGTGTTCATAAGACAAATAAGGAAATTCAAAATAACACTTTTAGAATTAATAAGACAAAATGATGAGGGAGTTAAATAAGGAGATTCAATAGGGGGACGGCCACCAGTGGCCAAAGCTCCAGTGATCAAATTTGTTGACCTTTTTTTTAGGGAAAAAATTAAGAACATTTTATCTTTTAACTCACAAAACTTAATTTTATTTTAACCCATTGAGTTGGGATGAAATTTCAAAATGTTTTGGGAGCAAATGGGCATTAAAATTCTATGGTGGAAGCCAAGTGAAATTTTCCCATTTAATTAAGCTTAAAAGTTTATTGTGATATTCATAGACGGGTGTGTTATCAGAAACAAACAAGGGCCTTCTTGAATTTCGAGTGACAAGTTTAAATGAAACTATTAAATTTCCTTAACCAAATTTCTTCCTCCTCCATCATTCTTCTTCCAATGATTCTGGAGCACAAATCTGGATTGACTGAAGTATTATTTTTATTTTTATATTTTCACTATTTTTGATACTTAATGTAAGAAATGGCTGACTTTTTCTTTTTGTAAAAATTATGGAGGTTAAATAAGTTATATTAAAGTATTTATATTTATCATTTTTCTCTAAACTGATTTGTCTAACTTATAAATTAATATATAATATAATAATACACGATCTATGCTATGATTAAATAACTTATTTAGTTTTCTTAATATCTTCAATAGAAGTAAATTTAATTTTATATTAAGGATATGATAGAGTAATAGTTTGTCAAGGTTCTATGTGTGTAGAATCAATCAACTATATTCTTGAAACTTGGCTAGGTTGATCTTGTGAGCCTAAGTATCACAAAACCCTAAAAGAGTTTTTTATTTTCATATGTGCTCTTGTGAATTCTAGTTGGTTCTGATCCCTGATCTCTGAATGTTTGTTTGTGCTTAAATTTGTTTTTGCAGGAAAACCCTATAATGTAATAATTTTGGAAGGAATTCTTATTCTCCATTATCCCCGTGTTCAGGAGCCGATGAAAATGAAGATATATGTTATGCTTATCTCATTTTGAAATTAAAGTTATATATATTTATATATTAGAGAGAACTTGAGAGCATTCACATTATTATTGAGATTGTTCTTTTTATCAAACATGTCTAAAAATATCAAATTCAAACTCGCTCCAATATTTACTGTGAGTTAGCTTGCTTTCATCCTTTCAGGTAAGGGGGAAAAAAAGAAAACTTGCTTTCATCTCATTTTATTAAATAATTTTCGTTGAAATAACATTATAAAGGATCAAAAGAAGTTGCAAGTTTTTCAAAATATTTGACCGGATACCCTCTTTTACGGGCCTTGTGCATCATAATGGACTTCCCAATTAATGGGCCAGCCCATCGGTTTTGAATTTACGTAAGCTTAAATACTTATTGTGATATTCATGTACGGGTGTGCTATCAAAATCAAACAATGGCCTTCCTGAATTTCTATAGACAAGTTTTTGACCCCCAAAAAAATTTCTATAGACAAGTTTAAATGAAATTATTGTTCTGATCTTAATATAAAATATATTAATCTAATTAAAAAAATTAATTAAATTAGTTAATATGACATATATTGTTTAGAATATCTTACTCAACTCGCTTAATTCCCTCATTTCCTCTTTTCTTTGATTATTGTTGAGCGGGTATGAATGGGATAAATTAGGAAAAGATTGAAAAATATGAAAATTATAGATTATATTTAAAACTAAGATCAACTCCTTAAATATATCTTATATTAAGGAATGATGGAGTACCAAAAATTTTAAAAAAAAAATCACCGTTTCAATTCAGGTAAAAAAAATTGTCAATTTCAAACAAGCTTGAAACTGTCTACGGGAAGGGACTGATGTTTTCTCTTTTTTGTTTAAATTTGAAAATTAAATTTCTTTTCAATTCCATTATTGTTGATGCCATTAACTAAAGGGAAAATCTCAAATAAATACCATTTGAAATAGCAAAACCCACAAAAGTCTTTTATAACATCAAAAAGACAGAAAAGTGATCAGGTATGTTTTAGGGATATTGAAGTGTTGTGTAAAATACCAAAATACCCTTTTTACATTTGTTTCACATATGAGGTGGCTACTGTGGACAAAAGTTAAAGAAAAAAAACACAGTCGAAGGGTGTGTGTAGAGCAACGTTGAAGGTGAAGAACGAGAAGTCAATCAAGGTTGAATCGGACAAGTGCAAGTAATTTTCTGAAAAACATAATCTTTTTTAGATGAATCGGACTATATCCATCTTATCGTCATTGTTCATGTTGGTGGTTATTGGGTGTGGTTTGGTGGGTCAGAGGGTGCATGAACAGTAAATAGATGGGCAATCACGTGGTGTAAGGAAGCTAACTTATTTGGGGTTGTCAATGAGGGGTATGGAATGACAATGGTGTTGCGATTGTAGATTATTTATGGCAGTTTTGGTTGTGGGTAAGTGAGTTTATAGGTTGAGTGGGATTAAAGGTTAGGACTTGACGTACCTACGGCGACATCGACGGTGTGGTGTGGGTTATTTATGTCTTGGGTCTTGTTAGCTGAGAGAGAGAGAGAGCATAATGAAGAGGTTATTGATTTGAAATAGGTGTAAGTGGAATGAATGATCTGCAATGAAGATGTCATAAGCATATATGTTAGTGCATGGTAGTTGCTGTCATTACCACATCTGGTTGTTGTCAATGCCATTACAGGATTTGTCTTTACCATTACTAAATTTGTCATTAGCATTAACAATAATAGTGAAGGCAATAACTCATTTTGTCAGGCAATAACTCGCATAACTTAATTGATGACAAGGAAATAGTGTTGCTCAATCGTTTGGCACATGTTGTTATAAGTTAGTGATTCTTGTCAAATCCATTACAGACTTTGTTAACACCTTTACCATTGTTGTGAATCCCAAAACGAATTATGTTAAGAGCAGCAGTAAGTTAGTGGATGACATATATATTAAGAAATGTATGATGTCATGACATGGGTGTGGAGTTGGAGGTTAAATAGTTAGTAAAGGCTTAACATTGTTATTAATTGGGAATAAAGTGATATTATCAAACATATAGATGAAGTAGTCAATGGTCGAAGAAGGTGTATTGTGGGGAATTTTTTTAGTGATGAATTTTCGTTGATATGAGACTAACAATGTCATGAAATCTGAAATCTGAATTTTTTCTTGCAGGTTATCATGCAAGATGACATCAAATATTCAAGCAACACCTTCCTCAAAGTCACTTATATGTTTTTTCCACGTTGGGGGGGAGTTTGTAAGTAATGTTGAAGGTGAAGTTAAATATAGTGGTGGGAGAGTGAGAGTAAAATCAATGGAGGGGATGGCAATTGAAGAATTGTGGGTAATGATAGGAGAATGGTTTGGTGTAGATGGGCATAGGTGCGACATTAAATACACTTTGAGCTTTAATGAAAAGATATTAGTAGATCTCATCGATGATTCTGAAATGAAAAATCTGTTTCATTATAATGATAGTAGTGCACATGTGTATGTAGCATGCAAAAGAAGTGATAATGAAGAAAGGGTCATAGATGATATAGAAAGGCAAGTGTCAGTTTTTTTTGTTAAAGTTATTTAGTATAGTGTTATTGGTAATATGTGTTCACAACACTTGTTAATATCCATGCAGGGTTGATCAATTATTGGGAGCTGCAGAGCAAATGTCGTACATTGATGAGGCTGTGTGTTATAGATTGAATGATGAATCTGTACAAAATGAGTGCAATGCAAGACCTCTTCTTAGCCTTCTATGTGCAGTTGAGAGCGCCACAACACCGATACCAGAGATGAACTATAAGAAGTGGAAGGATCCTAACCCAACTTAATCCTGGGTGTGCAGACCTGGGAGTAGCTATTTTGCAAGTCATCTTTTGTTTTATGTATAATGACTTGGATCCCTTCAAATATTTTGGTTAGGAGGGCTATGGCATATATGATCTCCTTTATATAAGTACTGTTTTTAGGTTAAATAATAGGTTATACCATGGGAATGACAAGAAAACATTAGGTGCTGGTCGAATCGTAATGTTCACTTGTCATTCGACAACGTATATGGTAGTTGTTGTCATGAAAAATCTGGTGTTTTGTAAATTCCATTAATGCACTTGTAATTTTCATTACTACTCTTGTTAATGATGACAGCTTATTGTAATTAAAGTATACATGAAGGGACACCTTATTTTGGGTTAATGACTTCTATTCATTGGGTATAGGTGGAATTAGTAATGTTAGAATTTTTTTTCACAATGCATATGGTACTTGCTGTCAGTAAGAATCTGGTGTTTTGTAAATTTCATTATTGCACTTGTCATTTCCATTGAAATAGTTGTTAATGATGACAGCTTATTGTAATTACATTTTACATGAAGGGACACCTTCTTATTTGGTTAATGACTTCTATGCATTAGGTGTAGGTGTAATGCGTAATGTTAAATTGTCATTTGGACTATTTACTTGCGAGTTGTTGTCATAAACATTTGTGGTTTTTGTCAACTACAACGGTAGTTACAGCGGCAAAGGCAGATATGACTTGCGTCACCCTTACGTTTGCTCATGCTGAAGTGCTCATGCTGTATTGCACAACCACATGTTCATATCGCATATATCACCACAGCTGGGATCCATATAAAATATTTCACATACACACAGCCACACTGGCCGGACAATCAAATAGGAATTCACAATTCCACAACGCAACCTCAGCAATTACAATGGCAGATACAACAGTAAGGGTAGGTGTGATAACCATCACCCCCTATGAATGCTCACGCTGAAGTGCTCAAGCTGTATTGCCCTACAGCCGATAACACATACACAAGTTCACAATGGCTTTATGCTAAAGATTTTCTCAACACAATAATGATAAATCATGCATACCAAGCATCATACACAACATAAGAGAAAAGTCACTACGTTGGTCCTTCCGTGCGTACTCTGGCACTGCCCTCTTGAATCCTATAATTCACAATTAGGGACGAAGTGTCATACTCTATTCCAATACTCAAATAACTTCATATCACTTAAATTGGTTATCATTTATGTTATTTAGGAAGCTACAAACAGCTCTAACAAAAGCCTTAAAGGGTTGGAAGAACTATCCCAAATATCCCCTTTTTGAAGCACAAGTACTAGTTTTTCACTGTTGCACTCGAGTGAAAAAAACCTCACTCGAGTGATGATGGACTTGCACTCGAGTCCTGAAAGCAACACTCGTGCGAGTGTTTGATAGAAAGCACAGACAGAGACAAGAAACTGATAATTGTACTCGAGTGATGGACTTAACACTCGAGTGACATCCTCACTCTCACCCGAGTCCTAGAAGGTGGAGCACCAGAAGTGATTACCCGAGAGTAGAAAGAAATGACAGAAACCAGAATTGATCGCTGCACTCGAGCATAACTCAATTCACTCGAGTGATAGCCTAATGCTCACCTAAGTCTCCCAAAGTGAGGTTCAGGAAGTGACCACCCGAGAGTACAAGAACTTTCAAAAGGAAACATCACTCGAGCAAGGACCTTAGCACTCGAGTGATGACCTAACACCCGCGAGTACTAAGACACACTCTTGAGAAATTGACCGCGAGTGACAACCCGAGACGTGAGTTCATAATGTCAGATACACCTTCACTCGAGTGAGACAAGGTTCACTCAAGTGATAACCCGCGACACTCGCAAGCGACATTATACACTTTTGATTTCGATATGGAAGCACAACAGAAAAACTGAAGGACAAAAGAGAAAATATCACACGTTACTCAAGTGACACCCTAGCGCACTCGAGTGAGGCTTATCAGAAGCCAAAAACGCAGCAGAGTTTGACAGCACTTCCAAATATTGCCTAAGTGATTCCAATTATCCCAAATACCAAACCAAAGCTACTCCCACATAAAATTGCACAAGGAATCCAATGGAACCATCAAAACTACCAAATTCCTATTTCATTATCATGCTTTGGTTTTAAGCCACATTCACACCAAAATCCCAAAATCACCAAACTTAACATTTCAACCTCAAACCAATTCTATCTATCCAAAACACATCATCAAGCACCATTTCCATGACCACAACATGTCAAACTACTAATGAACCTAATTTTCGAAAATAAGGTCAAATTCCCAGAAATTCAAAGCATCATCTAATGCCACAAAACTCATATAGAAAGATTCATAACACTTACCTCAACAACTTTTCCAAAGGAGTTTCTTGATTCTCCAAACTCTAAATTTCCTTGAGGGCACAAACCAACACCAATGGACAATCTATAACTATCAAAGTGAAGCCCTCAATCCAAGGAACAAGATTAATGAAGTGAGTTTTGGCATTTGAGGTCATTTACTCACCTTAATCTTAAGCTTTTCTTCCTCTCACTTGCATAACAATGGCCGCTGGATTTAGAGAGAGAAGAGAGAGATGAGAGCTTAAAGAAGAAGGTGAAATGATGACTCTCCCTCCCCCATACCATGCTCAGCGAAAAGGAAGGAAGAAGAGAGAGAAAGAATTGATTTTCTAATCACAATTTGACTTTTCTCCTTACTCTCACTTCATACAAATTTGCCACATGTCAACCTCTCATTAGTCCTCATAAAGTGAGTAACTAATTTAGTTACTCTAACAAATCTATTATTCATTTAGTTACACATCTCATTTCTCTTTAGTTAGCAATTAATTTCCTCATTAATTACTGACTAATTAACCGACAATTTTCCATTCTCTCAAATTTTCCCTGATTATGGCACATTTACCGAAATTGCCACAAAAACACATAATGATTCAATCTTTAAATCACAAATCATTCTCAATAATTATCATTAGCCCTTAATCAAAATTTGAGGCATTACACATATCATATTACTTTTTGCATTTTCTATGAACGATAGCATGTTTCTACGGGGATTCTTTGGAATCTCACCCTTTTTTTTAACAAACATCTCAGCGGGTACCAGTGGGACGAAGGGTAAAGGTGTAGATATAGATAAGTGATTGGCACGTGTCTCGAGGCAAGGTTAAAGACGGTGGTTATAATTAGTTTATGTTTAATATATTTTGGGGAATCCTGTAATTATAGAAGTTTCCGCTGTATTTTGTATTTTGTTTACGAACGACGTTGGGATTGTAAACACATAATTTTATCAGTATAATTGTACTTTTCTGTATGCCCATGAAATTCCATCTTTATTACTTTTCGATTATCGAAATGGAAACGGGTATTGACGGATCTCATGTTTAATATGGCATCCACTTCAATGAATAAATTAAACTATAAAGTAGAACTTATATTAAAGATTTGAGGTAGGACTAAAGGATTTTGGTTTCTAGCATTCAATCAATCAGACCGGCGATCAAACAAATTATGGAATATTTGATGAGCTACTTGATTAATTTGGATAGAGTGAAAAAATGAAATATATTGGTTAATTTTGAAAAACTGAAATATCTTTTTATAAATGTTGTAAATTAGTTTAGGAAAATATGATAAATAAAGAAGATAAAATGAATTGATATATTATATTTTATATCAAAATTCAACCTCTAACTAACTCTTATACTAGGAATTAGAGGTAGTAATTAACTAAAAAATTAATTAAACATAATTATATGCATATCAAATAATATATATTTGTAAGAAATATACTCATAGTAATAAGATGAATTGTGAACATAATAATATCACAATATATAAAGTTTTTAATGAAATAATACCATTTTATTAAAGCTGGTTTGAAAATACATTGGTATTTTTGGAATGATAAATTTTCTTAAAAACCTTTTGATAGCTTTCTTTTTAATCCTTTTCAGCTATTTTTTCATCTTGCCCGAAACCCGTCTGATTTCCTAAAAGTCATTTAAGGTTTCATCCTAATTTCTTCTTTTGGCTAAATAATGGCTCAACTTTGTTCAAACCTGGATCAAATATGTAAAAATAATTTTATGTTCGAAATTGAGGCGCTGCTCTAGTTTTTTTTAATCATTAGGTTAATGATATTTTCTTACATGCATAATGTATCTTAACCAACAAAAAAAAAAAGAACTTTTGTGTGCATTAGAAATTCTTCTAAGACACAGACCAGTCAAACATGCATGGATTTATAATTGCATACGGCCCTGCTTACTTTATCCGTTCTGATACTTAATCTGGTCATTCGATTTTTTTTTTTTGCTCAAAAGGTACTTCTATTAATATTGCAAAAGCATATCTAATACAATAAAAGAAGTCAATCCCAAAAATAACAACAGAAAATTAACATGACAAACCAAACAAACCAAGTCTAAATGCAAAATGAAACTAGTCACCACCCATTCAAGAGGTGGGAATAGAAGTACCATCAGTACCTTCATAGGCCTCCTAGGCATCCAAGGTTAGAAGTGACATCAAAGAAGGTGTTGGTTCAAATACCCACCCTATAGGGCACTCCCCTTATAAGCATCAGCTGCAAGTAAATCAGCTACACGGTTACCTCGTCTTGGGGTAAATGATAGAGAGAACCCAACCTCAGAAGAAAGAAGGCATATGATATCCTGAACAATACTTCTGCTCCTCCAGTCAAACAAATCCGGTGCTTTAGTAACAACACAAGTGAGCAAGGGAAGGCAATCAGTTTCAAAAACAGCTTTATTATGTCCCAAGTCCATGGCTAACAGCAATGCCCTTTTTTATGCCAAAGCTTCAGTCATGAATGCAGAGATAGATTTCAATTTATCCACATAACCCCACTTGAACTGTCCAAGGTTATCTCGGCATATCACCCCAATAGCAGTATCTTCATTACCAGGTTTGAATGGCCCATCACAATTGACTTTCAAGTTACCTGTAGAGGGAGGGATCCAATTAATAGTGGAATTATTAGTACACTTCAGTGACTCTGTCCCCAAGTTCAATTTATCACATGTAATCCAGTATTCAAAGTTGCTCTTCATAGCCATTTCAATAACAACAGAGGGGTTGGGTTCTTTATGGTTAAAGACCTTATCATTTTGTTGCTTCCATATGAACCACAAGATCCAACAGATTAAAGAAATATCCTGCTTCTTCAACAACTCCGTGCCTATCATATGTATCCACCAGGTAGTAAAATTGGGCACATTAGATGCATTAATTCTAGCAGATAGCGTGCAGCCAAACCAAATACACCTGGTCCATGGGCAATGAAAAAAATAAGTGCTCAATAGTTTCCTCTGTCAATTCACAAATAGTGTATTGACTAACCAGGGATTTTTTCCTTCTAAAGAGAGCTGCATTAGTAGCAATAGTATTGCTAAGAAGCCGCCAAATAAACTGTTGTACTCTTGGGATAATTTTAATTTTCCAAATCGCTTTCCAGCAGGTTGTGGAAATGACTGTAGAGGAGCCAGCTTTTATCGTATGGGCAGAGGTCGTTTCCTTCCCCTGGTGGTACCCCAACTTCACCTGGTACTCTCCATTTTGAGCTTTGGTCCACACCAGTTTGTCTTTCAATCCATTGGATGGGATATGGATTTCATGTATTGCATACTTGACTTTTTCTGTTAGATATTGGTTTATGGGAGTAAGATCCCATTCACTATTAACAATTAAGTCGTAAACTCTACCATGTGTGATATAAAGATCATCATTGTTGGTCGGTTTCTCTAAGAAATTAATACTTGGTATCCAGTTGTCTTCCCATATTCTGATTGAAGAACCATCACCAACATCCCACCGAAGGTCTTTTTTAAGATAATCTCTGCCATCAATAATACTAGACCAACACCATAAGGCCTTATACCCTTTGTGAGCATCAATGAACTCAGCCTTGGGAAAATACACACTTTTCAACACCCTCGCCCATAAATCATTAGGTCTTACCATTAATCTCCATGCTGTTTTAGCCAAAAGCGCATCATTCATAATAGTAAGATCACGAAAACCCATGCCACCATTACTCTTTCCAGTAGTAAGAATCTCCTAAGCTTTCCAGTGGGTTTTGCCTCCAAAGGCCTTACCCTCCCACCAAAAATTACCAATAAGGCTATTTATCTCCCTGCATGTTTTCAGAGGGAACTTAAAACAATTCATAGGATAAATTGGGATTGCCTGGAGAACTGCTTTAATCATCACCTCTCTTCTAGCATAGGATAAAAGAGAATGCCCCCATCCCTGAATTTTACTTGCTACTCGTGCCTTGATGTATGCTACTGCCTGATGTTTTGTCTTTCCCCAGACACTTGGAATGCCAAGATATTTTCCTGGATAATCTGGTCATTTGATTCATTGCGCCACTTCGTTTCAAGAGTTTTTGTTTTTCTCGATGATTAGAACATTATTTCTTTAGCTTTTTGTGCCTCAATAATAGTAAGTTTTTATATTATATAAAGAAATAAATATATACTTTTCTCTCCTACTTTTTACAAAATAACACATCAACTATATTTTTTTATTTTAAGTAAATAATTTTGTCTTTGGTTCCTTTTTGCTAAGCATGAGTATTTTCCTATTAGAGGCAATTTTGGTTCTTATGTACAATGTAAAAGACATGTGACTTTTTTTGGCCCATCACGAAAATATGTAGTTTGAGAAAAAACCATTGTATGGAAAACTGAATAGGACTGGCCAGTTCAAACAGGAAACCGGTGAACCGGTCACTGGTCCGGTCTGGTTGAGGGAAAAAACTGTTGAACCAATCAACCAGGCTGACTCAGGTGAACCGGTTTGAACCGGGGTGAACTGGCCTGACCTGGACTAGTCACGGTTTGGCCTTTTTTTATTAACGTTTTTACATTCCAAATGAAGTCATTTTGGCTTTTTTTTAAAAAACAAATATTTTCCTAATAGTTTTTTATTTATAAGGAGCTTTAAAAGGATTATGGAATACTTCTGGCATTGGTTGTAGAAAAATCTTTATGTACTTAATGATATTTTTGTAGATATTAGGTTCAGAAGGTTATATTGGACTATTAGTTGAAAAATAACTCTTATATAATTTTTTGAATAGTATGTTTGAACATTTAAATTATATATATATATTTTTTTTAATTGACCCCCGGGTTGACCCTAGTCTAAACCACTAATCCTTAACCCAGTGCCTCGGCCTGCTCAATGTCCGATCCGATTTTCAATACCTTAGAAAAAACAATATGTTAACAGTGGAGAATTGACCAATGGGGGTTAAGTCTAGCGGGAGGAGCTAGTCCCTTACAACATAAACACTATGGATTTAGACTTATAAATTTTGATGAGACGCTTGAAGTCCAAATCCTCTTTTTATCTCTCCTCTTATATACAATTAAAGAAAAATCACACCAATATTTCAATTACAAAAAATAATATCAGAAAAGTTCAATAATTTATCAATATAAATCTTTCACTTATAAATAGTTGATCTTTTACTTATCATTAACAATTAATAAGATTTTTCTGATTTTTTTTTTGGACCTTAGCTTAGCTGGTGTCATTCTCCCCATAATTAAATCGATGCCCATTGAATACTTTAACATCCCCTGCATTTTGTCTTACTAATGCGGATGTCCCATCTATTTTAAAAATACACAGTTAAATCTAAATCGCTGTATAACATAATCTACTTGTAAATAGGGGTGGGAATAGGCCAGGCCAGGCCAGGCTTTTGCCTTAACAGGCCAGGCCTGTTTTGTATCAGGATGGCCTGATCCTGGCCTGTGGCCTGAAAGAGGCTATTTTTTAGGCCTAAGCCTGGCCTGTACAAAGGCCTAGCCTGGCCTGAGGCCTGTTAAGGGGCCTATAAGTTTAAAACATTTTAAATAGGCTTACAGGTCACAGGCTGCACAATATGTTTCTTGACAATCAGGCCGAAAACAGGCCGAAAACAAACAGGCCGAAAACAGGCCTAATTAAATTAACAATCCAATATACATCATAAAATATAAAACCAAATACAAAGGCACTGGATTTTCTCATCTTCACATCAAATCTTCAATATAATTTCTTCTTCTCCTTCAAAGACCTAAAAAATAATCAAATGTATGGTATTAGAGTATAAAATAAGTTAACAAATAATATGTATAAGAAATAATGCACAATTTATACCTTTTGTTTCTTCTTTAAACTGTACTTATTGCGAAGCCAATCCCCACCACAAATTAGTGCTTCAATTGATGTTTCATTCAATTTAGAACGATATTCATCAATAACTCTACCTCCAGCACTGAATGTAGACTCTGAAGCCACAGTTGAGATTGGAATAGCTAGTATGTCCACAGCCATCTTAGATAAAATCTTATACTTCATACTATTATTTTTCCACCATTCGAGGGCACTAAAGGTGTTAGAACTACCTTCAGGAATATAAACACCTTCCTCAAGATAAACTTCTAATTCTGATTTCATAGGGGGAATTGCTTGCTTTTCACGAACAATATTCATGATTTGATCAAATCCAGTCATTAGAGAAGAACTAGGCACATTGGGAGAAGAGTTGTTGCTAACATTTTCACCTTCATTACTTGTCTCTCCCTTGTACACAATAGCATAGTCATCATACATTAAGTATAAATCTTTCACCACTTTATCTATATTCTCAGAAGCAATATAATCAGGCTTGTAAATCAAAGGAAAGCAATAATTAATAACATATAATTTGCACCTGGGATCCAGAATACTTGCAAGAGCCATTACCATATTGCATTCCCCCCAATATTTGTCAAACTTATTTTTCATTGAGGTTGCCATTTGTGCAATAAAGAAATCATCATCTTCTAATGCATTGTCAATTACTTGTTTCACTCTCCAAACTTCAGGAAGGTACAAATTTGCAGTAGGATACTCACTACCTGATATGACATGGGTAGCTAAATTGAACACTTCTAAAAATTTGCAGATTTTGTCAACCTTCTTCCAATCCTCTTCTGATGGTGCATTGTTGTAATGTGGTTCTCTTTCTTTATAATCAGGAAAGACAACCTTGAACTTCAAAGCAGTAGATAACATCCTATATGTAGAATTCCACCGTGTTGGGCAATCAAGAATAAGTTTCTTTTCCTTCAAACGTTTCTGTTCAACAATATCACAGAATGCTTTTAACCTTGAATCATTGTAGTTGATATATTTCACACTTTCACGGACATTATTTATAATGTCTTTAATTCTACTAAGGCCATCTTGCACCAACAAGTTTAATATATGTGCACAACATCTAACGTGAAACAAGTTACCACCCAGAGGCAATGAACTACTAAGTGATAAGGTGTCACGAAGAGTCCTTAAACAAGAATCATTATATGAAGCATTGTCAACTGACACAGAAAACACTTTGTTCTCAATTCCCCATGCCTTCAAACACTTGAAAATAGCATCAGCCACATCAATTCCTCTTCTAGGGGCAGGAACTTTGACAAAACTCAAAACCCTCTTTTGAAGATTCCACCCTGCATCAATAAAATGCCCGGTGATAACCATGTATTCAGTCACTTGATGGCTTGATTTCCACATATCTGTAGTCAAACTAATCTTGCTAACACCATGTAATAAGGCCTTCAATTGTTTTTTCTCTGCTTCATATATGGCCAAACAATCACTTCTTATTGTCCTGCGAGAAACTTTCTGAAATTCAGAATTAGCATATTGGAAACCCCACATCCAAACTTCATCCTCAACAATGCTAAACGGATACTCATGCACCATGATTGCAGTAGCAATTATTTCCCTCATCTTCTCATTAGAATATCTGGCACCCGATGCTAGAAATGGATTAATAGTTAAATTGGAAGGCTGAAATGGAATGGTGGATTGCTTATTTTTTGCAGCAATGTGCAGCTTTCTTGAATCACAAGATTTGTTATGCCTCCATAGATGGGAAGTGCTAGCTCCTTTCCCTGAGTATGAAAACGAAGCTTTGCAATACTTGCATTTAGCTTTGAGCCCATCATTACGTTCAACTTGATCAAAATCATCCCAAATAGCAGAGGTTTTTCGCCTCTTCTTGTTATTGATATCAGCATCACCATCATTTTTCTTAGAGGTTTGTTGACTAGTTTGCTGACTTGAATCTATTGGTGCTTGTTCACAGACCTCAACAGCATTGTGTAGAATTGAGGTAGATGACATTGTTTCACTCTCAGATGGAGATGACATAAATAAATCAACAAGAGTTTAAACAATAGATCCTGGAAAAAATTTAAATGATTAAATCAACAAGAGAAATAAATAAATCTAATTTGAATGATTTATTTAAACGATTAAATTAACAAGAGAAATAAATAAAAAAAATTTTAACAGAAAAAAAATAATCGATTAAATCTAAGATAAATAAATAAACGATAAAGATGCAGGCAAGGGACGCCGACTACGTTAGGATTTAGGAAGTAACATACCCGGATGACGCGATGCTGATGACGATGACGGAGAAGCTGTGATAACGATGAGTCGACGGAGATAGATGATGAATTGATGATGAGTCGATGGAGTGCTGTGTGAGGATATTGGTGTGACGTGATTATGTGAACTAAAGAGTGAAGTTTGAGGGGGGAAAAACTGAAGCTTGAAGAGTGAAGACTGAAGATTCTGAGAAGTCGTGTAGTCAGTTGGATTTTTTAGAGTCAAGTCAATAATTCATTTTTGGATTTTTCATATTCTACTGCGTGTTTTCAATGCTAATTTTAAAAGATGAGAATCCAATGTTTCTATTTTTTTTTTTTGGTCAAAGAATCCAATGTTTCTATTTGATCGATCTACATTGTCATTTGTGAATTTGAGTTTTTTTTTTTGGGTCAAAGAATCCAACGTTCTATTGTAAAAGATGAATCCAATGCTAATTTTAAAAGATGAGAATCCAATGTTTCTACTTTTTTTTTTTTGGTCAAAGAATCCAATGTTTCTATTTGATCAGATCGATGTACATTGTGAATTTGTGATTTGTGAATTTGAGTTTTTTTTTTTGGGTCAAAGAATCCAACGTTCTATTTTAAAAGATGAGTGCTTGTTATGATGATGATTTGAGTGCTTGTTATGATGTGCGCGCTTGGGGCTGTGATAATTTGTCGGACTGAAATTTAAAAGAAAAAATTCTGTCGGTAGAAAAAAAAAATAGAACGTTGATGTATTTATTTAATTACAATTTTGTCCCCAATTTTTTTAAATTATAACAGGCCGGCCTGATAGGCCTAAAAGGCCTACTAGCAGGCCTTGGCCTGACCTGATAACTAAATCAGGCTTTGAAACTGGCCTAGGCCTGGCCTTTTAGCCTGACAGGCCAGGCCTGGCCAGGCCCGGAACAGGCCAGGCGGCAGGCCCCTGACAGGCCGCCTGGCCTGTTCCCACCCCTACTTGTAAAGTGTGCCATGTGTCTAAGTCATGTAATAGTGAGAAACAATACTTATTGATGTTGATTTAGAAGATGTTAGTTAGGAAGAATAGGAGTGTATTAATCATTTTTTAAAAAAATGAATTATTTAAAAAATATAAAATCTTTTGATATTGAAATAATTTTGAGAAAAAGTTGTCATCAAGTATTTTAAATTAAAATTAACATTTCAGTTTTTAAATATTATAAAAATATGTATGATTACTTATATTGTAACATCCCAATTTTTATTTTGGAAAAAAAGAAAAGAAAATATCATTTAAACTTTAAAATCTTAAATCAGTCTTATTACCTATAAAAGAATAGATATTAACTAAACTTGTATAGCAATTGTAAGAAATAACTTATTAGGGATTTTGAAATTCAAGTAGTATTTTATTTCCTTTTCCCCTTTTATTTTTTGAGAATTATTTAAATTAAATTGAACATTAGAAGTGTTTTAGAATGTTTAAGGTAATTTAATTCTAATTAGGCTTGAATATGAGTTTAGTTGAGATTTTGGATTACCATGAGGCACAATAGAGGCCTGGAAGTAGTTGAAAGTGGCTGGAATTACATACTAGGCCATAGCAAGCCGAAGTTTTGGATCAAATACATAGAGCTCCTTATGACATGAATTTGAAGCTCCAAATCACTTTGTAATGATTCTAAACCTCTTTTTACTCTCAAATATCCTTAAATACCTAGTTTTGTAAGTGGGTTTTTGAGGTTGATTAGGATTTCGCTTATTAATATAATTTTGGGTGAAAATTCAACAATGCCCATGATCTTTTTCTAAAGTAGCTAGTGGCACCATGGACATTTTTGGGTACGTCAAAAACAATCTCTTAAATGCCACAGTCGTTAGCTTCATGTAACATCTATCAGTTTGTACATCTAGGAACATTGATTATTCATTAACATAGACTGCACTTCCTGACTAAGAGCAGGACGTGTGTGAGGAGTTTTAAACCAGATACTTACCACCTCTCCATCCTCCATTAAAGGCCAGATCGACCTCCTCTGAGCCAATTTTTTGCTAACGAAAGAGAAGAATGGGCGACTAGAGAAGGGGAGTTAGCCTGATGGAAGACACGAGAGTTGAGGCAAGGAAGGAGAGGGAGTCGTCGTGCTCATCCTCTAGAAGAATGGGAATCTCTTGCAGATTCCTGCCTTCTAATTGGTCGCCCTACTGCGACTTTCCCGATTCCCCACTCTCGACTTGTTGACTTCCGCACATGCTCTAATTTCACTCCATCCCTCTCACGAGTCACGTCTTTTCTCTCTACAATGAAAAGAAGTACCTGAGTCAAGGCGGCCACAACGCAAGCGAGATTGAGTTTGCTCTTGAGGATAGCATGGTATTATTCAGAATTAACAGGGATGCTTAGAGAAGACAACAAAATTCTTAGGAATGGATGGGGCCGTAAGTTCCTGTTTGGGTTATGGTTGCTCCTAAATCCCAAGGCTAGAGTCGTCGTTTTTGTCAATATCGAAGGAAGAAGAAGGGCGAGAGGCATGAGAAGCTACAGATTCTTGGAGAGATCGTTGGAAGGCCCACTCCAAAGCATTGCAATTCATCCTAGAGGAGGATTCATCCTTTATGTACCAGCGACGACCAAAACTGTTAAAAAATTTCCTCCACTGAAAACACTATCCATATTGTTTCTCGCTTCCCGTCTGGGATTGGATTGCTGTCTGATTCTATGCCAATAAGAGGAAATAAGAGGACCCAATGTATATAATCAATTTCTCTCCATTTTGATTTTGATATCACTGCCTTCGTCGATTTTGCTCTAAGTCCCCATTTTCTCTCTTTTTCCACCTCAACGACTACGTCATCACAACACACTTTGCCAACTCGCCCTCCATATCATCTTATTTGGTCAACATTTTAAGAAACAGAGTCAACTACATGAAACTAACTGTTGTGGCATTTAAGACACTATTTTTAATGTACATGGGTATTTTTAAACCCAAAAAATATTCTTGGTGCCAATAGCTCCTTTTAAAAATGATTATGGGCATTTTTGCACCTTCGCCCTATAATTTTACATGACCCATTTCAGACTTGTCCTTCTCACTACTTTTGTTCAATATGAAGCCCCCTAAATTCGGCCCTAAGTGACTTTTAACCTATTTAATCCTATTCATCTACCCAATTGAACTTAATCATAAACCATAATTCATTTCTACATTGAATTCACCAATTCTAAGTCGTATGAAATGAAAATGAGATGTTACATTTATCACACCCTTATCTTATTTTTACCTTTTTCAGAGTATTTGTGAAAAATGATACGAGTTCGTTAGGCAATACAAGAATAGCATAAATATACTGATAATATATGCATGATTACAGAAATTCCTCATAATGGGTTCATACATGATAATTACCATCATTGTAGCCATACAGAGCTACTTGGGTGTCTAAATACGTCTTAGTGAAACGGAGATATCTTCCCGTCTTCATTCCACCACCGCAATCCTTTCGTATAGTTCCCTTCTCTGATCTCTGCGTACCTTCCGTATTTACCTGTCTAAATTGTTGGTAGGGGAGGGTGAGATTTGAGAGAATCTGAGTAGTAAATAGTACCAATATGCATGCAAGATAAGTGCTTAATATATGACATGCTTGCATTACATAGCTCATGTTAACACAATGACATATTTGTGTGCTCAATGTTTCATGCAACAAAACTATGACCATAGTATAAACAGAAACAGAGCTTCAATCATTTATATATGTTTCACATAATCAAGCTAAGCAATCACATGCATCAATACACAAGCATAAGTATCAAATACATGCAGGAAAGGTAAGTTCACTACCTTAAGCCTTATGTACCTCGATATGTGTGCCAACAACTCGGGCTCTCAACTTAGTCCTAAAATTGAAAATATACAAGTTTGGGCACTTCCATAGTGTTCCTGATGGTTATACAATTCTATAATGAAAATTTACCAAAATACCCCTAGGGACCCCGCCTGGCCCCATCGTACCTGGTCCGACTGTACTTTTCCTAAAATTTTGCCCTGAGCTACTCTAACATATTTTCGCCCAAGGAATCAATTTTCGGACTCAAAATTACCAAATTCACCGCCAAAAGACCAGAATGCCCTTGGCAGCCCTTATTTCAAGGTTTCATGGGCGTTTTCGTAATTATGCTTTTTCGGGTTTTTCTGACAAAATGATCAACTATAACCTCACCTAATGTTCCCTCCTGAACTCAATGGAATCATCAGATCATCAAAAATCTAGCCCTAACACATCCAATTGGACCTGGCTGAAACCCAAGATTCTCTAGGAAAAATTGGGGTTTTCGAAATCCGACTCCGTATACTTGCTTCTTTCTACTCCTAACCACAAGATTAACTATTTAATTACGTTAAAACCACCATTTAGACTCAATTTTGACAGCATAACATTTAGGACACAATTTTTTTCCTAATTTTACAATTAGGGCAAATCCAGCAGAAATTCACCGATTAAATTACTCACAATAGCTAGAACAACCAATATTTGAAGTTTAGGAAGTTACCTTTTCTCCCTTCTGGCTTTTCCCCTTGTGTCCGAAACCCTAGCCCCTTTCAAATTCAAGATTTTGCTTCCTATCACCTTGAATCAAGTAGAGAAGAAGCTTAGGAGAATGATTATATATGTTAGGAGCTAAATCGCCGAAGAAATCACTTACTTTTGTGATCTTTTGCTCCTTCTCTCTCTAGGAACTCAAATAAGCACTCTCTCTCTCTCTTCTCTTGCTGCTGGACGTTAGAAATGGAAAGGAAGAAATGATGAAATCGTTTTATAATATATCCCATAATTATTTAATTTCCTTCATTTTCGGATTTTTTAGTAGATTTTCTACCCAATCTTTGAAAAATCATAAATAATTTTGTAGGCATCGTATTAGAATAATTCCAAAGGCTATGAAACTCTTATTGAGTTATTGAGTCTAGTTTCAAGAAAAAATATAGCCATTTACCAATTGGAAGTGTAACACCCCAAATTTTATTCACAAAAAATATATTGTAATTATTTGAATAATTCAATAAAATGGTGAATATTCATGAATTTGGATCTTGTGAATTTTGAAATATTCATATTCATAAGGAAATGGAAAAATTAATTCAAAAATTGAATTAAATTACAAAGGGGATAGCAAAATCATAATTTTGCCAATTTTGCCTAAGATTAATTATTTTCCAATTAATTGGAGTTAATTTCAATTAATCAAGGAAAATAAAGAAAAATGTATAAATTGAATATTCTTAGTGGAATAAATTAAGATTTGTGGAATAAGAAAATAGGATGGGAAAATAATTATTTGGCTCATTAACATGCCAAGTGGCATCATCTTATGCCAAACAATTAAATAAGAATTACTAAGACATGAGCACATGTGTTATTAGCAATAAAATAATGATTAGTTACACAATTGACCAAGGCAATTACATGAAGCCCAATTTGGTGTGAAAGGATCCTAAGTGGCGTTTTGCATGGGCCAAAGAAGGGAAAAGAGAATGGTTCAATCTCAATTAAATCATATGACATAAGTTGTGGAGAGATAAGGCCAAGTACACAAATGATGACAAGGGATGGCATAAAGTGGAGGGAGTATGGCATAAAGCAAGACATCATGGTGGGAGGTATGGTGTACATGAAAGGTGAAGAAATCTTAACCTTTGGTTAAATCAAGGGCTAGGATGAAACATGAAGAGAAGAGGTGAGATAATTTATGAAGCCACCTCCTTCATCTTTCTTGCCCATTTTTGTTCAAGCCAAAGAAAGGAGAGAGAGAGAGACAGAGTTTGAGAAAGCTTTATTCTCTAAGAGAGAAGAAAGAAGAGAAAGACTAAGGTAAGTTATGATTTCTTAAGGTTTCTTCTTCTAATCTTCCATAAATCTCTTCTCTAATCTCTTCCTTTCCATAAAATTTATGGTTTAGCAAGAAAATCTTGAGCCTAAAGAGAAAGAGAGAGGAGGACTTCTAGAGAAAGGAAAAGAACTCAAGAAGGTAACTTCACAAATCCTAAGATTATGTTAGATGTGGTTGTTGTTGATGATTATGGTTGGATTTAGTTATTTTGTTAAGTTTGTAAATTTGAAAAATCCTAATCCTAAGGGGTTATGCTGCCCAAATTTCTTTAAATCATGATTATAAAGTGTTTAAATGAGTTAACTAAGGATTAGAAGTGGGAAAGTATAAGTTTTGGAAGCTAAAACACAAAGCTCCATTTTTCTATTTTTCTCTCAATATTTCGGCCAGACCAGATCTAGTAGTAGGAGTTGGATTTTCATAAAATAAATGATTCCATTGGACTCGGTGGGCAAAAATAGGTAGGGTTACAGTTGGGCACTTTTTCGGTAGAGGCCGAAAAAGCATAATTACGAAAATGCCACTAAAACCCTAAATAGGGGCTGTCAAGGGTATTTTCGTAATTTGACAGTGAATTTGGTAATTTCGAGCCCGGGAAATGGATTCCTTGGGCGAAAATAAGTCAGAATAGCCTTAGTCAAAATTTTGAAAAAACGTGCCATCGGGCCGGGTACGGCGGGGCTGGGCCGGGGTCCCGGTGGCATTTTTATAAATTTTCACCATAGACTAATAAAACCACAATAAACACTATGGAAGAGTCTAAAATGATACTTGGATAGGTTATGACCTATTTCTGGTACATTTAATATTTTAGAACCGATTTGGAGGCCGGGTACGACATGTTCTTCGAGACACATTTAGAAAGGGGATATTAAAGCTTTGAGGTAGGGACATTATCCTTCATACACTATTCCATAAGTTATGTGATTGTGTGGATGCCATTGTTTTGTAAATGCACTTTATTAATCAACATGATTTGCTTAGAGAGGGGCTGTTAGTGCCAGAGGTACACTTACACTGGGAGTTGGCATATGTCCAACCGGTGTAGATTGTGGGGTTGGGCCCTACTCATGTATACATGATGATGATGTGTTTATATTGTTCATTAATTTGTGCATACCTTGGCGCATGTCATATTTACTTTTCGCATTTTCTATTAACGATATTATGTCTCTACGGGGATTCTTCGGAATTTCACCCTATTTTTAAATAAACACCTCAACGGGTACCAGTGGGCCAAAGGGAAAAGATGTAGATGTCGGTAAGTGAGCGGCACGTGTTTCGAGGTGCAGACAAGATCGTGGTAATAATTAGTCTATTTTGTGATATTTTGGTGAAATTTGTAAATATTAAAACTTTCGCTGTATTTTCCGTTTTCGTCGACGAACAATATCGGAATTGTAAACGAACAACGTTGGGATCGTAAATGAATATTGTTATCAGTATAATTATACTTTTCTGTATGCCCATTGAATTTTGTCTTTATTACTTTTCGATTATCAAAATGGAAACGGTGTTGACATGAAGCACAAAATTCCCAAAATTAAATTCTTTGAATGCTATTCTAGAAACTTTTCAGTTTTTTTAGGTTAACTTCAAAAATTCATAACTTTTTGTATATAGTTTCAAATAATTCATATGACCTATCAAATTAAAGGTTAGAATGTCTATTTTTATTCTGAAAATTTTCATAAATTTTTGTCATCATTTGATCATCCAAAATCATATGACAAATTCACTGGCTTGCAAGTGATTTCATAAAAACACTGTTCACTTTTCAATTTCAAATATTAAATTCCTATGACCATAAATATTCACCATTTTATTTCCTTTAATACCTCAAAAATATAAGAAACATTAGGGAATAAATTTGGAACATGCGCTAAACTAGGATTTAATGGTCCACTTAATTTAGGCTTATTCTCTAGCCTCGAATCCTAAAATTCGGGATATTATAACATTTTCCTTCCTTACATAGAGAACGGTTAGGATACGTACAAAAATTGAATAATATTTATCATATCATCGTTATTGATTTGATCATGCTTTTTCATACTGCTTGAAAGATTTAAGTGAGTGGGATAATAAGAAAGATATGAATAATTTCTTTTGGAATATTATTTCCACCAATATTTAATAAAAGAATTCATCATAACTGGAACTTTTTATTAATTTATATATAACACCACTCTTATCTCACATCTCACATGTTGTCCAATGTATAGCAAAATTTATGAATCGCTACTACGTAAGAATACTTATATCAAATTTATTATATTTATTATGCTAAATTTTTCAATTACACATGATTATGTGTTATAATTTTTATATAGGTTATAGTTAAATTATAATATTTAAAAAATATAATAGGTAGCTACATGTAATTAGAGAATTTAACATAATAAAAATAAGTAATTGGACAAAGTATTTTCTTTTTAGTACTAAAGCTGCTTAAAATAATAAAATCCTTTCAGTTTTCTAGATCGGAGAAAGATGACACGTATTTTGGATAATTGCAAAAATTTATGACCCGCCAAATTCCACCGAAAAAGACAAAAAAAAGAAAAAAAAAAGAAAAAGGAGATGGAGTTGAAATAGAAAATGTAAAAATGATAGGGATGCCATCATCCCAAAGCATATCCCAAGCCACCAAGGTGCTCATAGATAGTGGTAACTGTTAGTTTTTTTTTTTTTTTTTTTTGCTCAAGAGTGGTAACAATCTATAACTACTACCACTATGTTATTACATTTTAGTGACTAGTATATTCAGGGAATGAATGTAGATATAGATATCAAACCTTTTTGTATTTGAAATTGTCTTCCATAGGGAAAATATTTGGGAGAATAAAAATTAAGGACATTGTAAGAATATTAGAATACAATGAGAATTTTAAAATTGTAAATATAGAAGTTAATTTAAGTTTTACATTTCAGATTTTCTTTTGTTTTTTGTTTTTTGGTAGATACATTTCAGTTGTAAATAAATCTCCAATTTGTATTAATTGTCATTCTCCCAAAATATTGTTTATAGATTTTTATTGTTGTGTTATAATTTGATCGAGCTTCTGTATTTGTAATTTTGTATATGAAATTTAAAGATGAGTTATACTATTCATAGAGTGTAAAGGGTGCAATTTTTTAAACTTACACAAATACATTGGTTTATTTATAGTTAAATTGTTATTTGTTGGCTTATGTACAACAATGTTATTTTCAAATTTGGACTGGAAAAAAAAAATTAAATCTCAAAGATAAAAAATTTGTTAATAGGGATTTGACTCACAATTTACATGGTAAGTCCAAATCTTCTTGTTGTGTGAGAACTTTATTAATGGATAATATATAAATATTCTTATAAATTTAGCCACTTGACAAAGCTTCGCTTTTAATTTCAAACAGCTCATCGTCTCCTTTACTCTAGTTTGATTGGTGCTCACCATCTCCACACATTACTCTCTTCATTTCTTTTTATAAAATACAAATAACTGGAGATTAAAAAGTCGGTTAAAATTGGTTAAAAATAATACATATATAAAAAAAATATAATTTATTTTTTAAAAATACCCTTATTTATAGAAAATGTGAGTGAGAGAGAATGACTGAAAATGTAATGAGAGAATGAATGGGAAAAAGTTAGGGGAGGGATATATAATTAATAGAAGGTAAAAATAACAAAATGTATTAAATATGTAGAAATTTCCAAAAACTATTTCATAAAAAGGAACATAATCATCGGACAAATGCTCTCTCATAAAGAGAAACGGAGGGAGTGGAACAATCATTTCAAATAAGTTTTTATATTCTTTTTCTCAAATATAATTTTTTCAGTACAATCACCCAAAATTGTTTTTATATCAAAACTTGTTTCTTAACAACAATTTCATAAAACTGTTCTAAAAATAAAATCAAACAAGGTCTAAAAAGATGTTCTGAATTTGTTTTCCACAACAACTTTTAACAAATTTTTTAAGGATATATAGCTAAAAATACTTTTTTAAACAAGCTTTTTTTTTTTTTCCAGAAACTATTGGAAAAGAAACCGAGCCGACCATATATCAGGGTTCTGAAAACCGGACCGGACCGGCCGGTCCGGCCCGGTAACCGGCGAACCGGCCGGTTGGCCGGTCCGGTTCCCTTTTTTTAAAAAAATTTTTTTTTTTTTTTTTTTTTTACTTTTTTCTTTAGAATTTCATACTATAAGTCTAAAATTTTCAATTTCTCACCGGTTTGGTCCCGGTTTAGCTCCGGTTTGATCCCGGTTTGACCCACTGACCCTTAACCCAGTACCCCGACCGGTTCACTACCCGGTCCGGGTTTTAATACCTTGCCATATATACACACGCTTACATGAGAGCAACCATTATTTTTTCTAAAACTTTATTTAATAATTAAAATAAAATCGGTTTTTTATTATTTCTTTGGTAAAAACTAAAAAGAAAAATGAAATCAGTTTTTGATTAGATTACGTGTATCTTCACGTTTTGATAAATTAAAAAGTACTGCAGTTTTCTTTTAAGACATAAAAATACAAAGTTTACAAAGGCTTGCCGATGCAAAAGAAGGAAGGGGGAGGGGAATAGAGAGATGAGAGAGAGGGAAGAGAAGGGCCTCAAAGCGGAAAGGAAGAGATCGGAGGGATGGAGGACCGAAAAGAGGCGAGAGGGTTCTAGGAATAACTGTGATCAGTCTATTCAATAATTCAAAGTCTGCCATAAAATAAAACCCTAAAACTACTTATAGGAAATAATAACATAATAATACTAAAATAAAGTTAATCCTAATTAGAGTCCAAATTAATAAAAAAGACGATAAATAAAAATAACCTAATAATAATACTAATAAAATATGAAACTACTCCGATATTACTTCATCACATTTTTTATCCCATGTATCACCACTTATAATTTTAACTCAATTAAAATTCAATTAATAAATTTTGGCTTGAATACAACTTAGTAGATTTAATTGGAAAGTCAGTCATTAAATTTTGACTCGATGCAACTCAAATATTATAGTTTAATCATTTAAAATATATGCTAGTCCCTATGTTTAGAAAATAAATTTCAAGAATAGAGTTTTAAATGGTTTTAAAATTATAGGAACTACCAACAAATCGTTGTTTGATATGGTAAACGGTCTCACTTTTGTAAGAAAGAAAACACAGATTCAAATCCCAAGAAATACAATTATTCAGAGAGGCGAAAATCTTTTGCGCTCTATATCTCAAATGGAAAAACACTTCATCAAATTAAAAAAAAAATTATAAGAACTAAAGTTTTAGTAAATAAAATTATAAGAACTAAATTGTAATGTGTTAGAATTTAGAACTAATAAGTTATGATGGAACAAAATCTAAAGTAACAAAAAAGAATCATCTTTCCTTTCAAAGAATAGAAAAAGAATAAACACAAAAATCTTTAATGGGCGGAAGTATTGTTTGAAAATTCAATTTTGGTCATTCTTTCTTCGATGCCAAATATTGTCCGTTGAAGAAAGATAGATAAGAATTTTTTGATTTTGGTGAGATACGTCCGAATTTTGAACACCACTAAACAACACCTTTTCTTAGATACTTGATTACTTGGATATTTGGTAATAAAATCTAGGAAAGAAGTTATAAATAAGATCCATCGAAATAAAAAAAAAAATTGCTCGGTCTCTATTTTCTTAAAAAGGTTTCCATTAAATTACGTCACCAAATAACAAAATATGCAAGGCAATGTAAGTCAAAATATTTCAGTCAAATTAGTCTAATTGGCTTCCTACAAAATTTACTTAATTGAAAACAAGATATATATACATGATTATAAAATATAAATGATTATAATATATAATATAAAATTATAATAAAACGAATTATTTATTATTTTTTAATAATATAACTATTTTGTCAACATCTGTGGGCAAGAAAGCAAGTTTAATTATTAATTTATTATATTAAAATCTAACGTGCTTTTTAAATAAACATTGTTAAGATACAATTATAAAATAACCAAACCCAAAATAGTAATATTATCTTAGTTTATTTTATAATTTTATCTTAAATAAAATTATATGTTTGGTCCTCTAAATTTATATTAAGTTTCAATTTGGTTCCTTAAGTTAAAAAAGTGTACTTTTAGTCTTTTAATTTTAACACCATTAGTTTTATATAATGAAAAATGTTAACTTAACAAATTTAAATAATGATTATATAATTAAATGATGATAAATCATACTTAAATTTTAAAATATAGAAATTATTTTATTTAATAATTTAAATTTGAGCATATTTTGTCAACATTTAATTGCAGAATCAGTGTTTAAATTTTTTAAATCAATATTTTTCATTAAATAAAGTTAATATTATTAAGATTAAAGGACTAAAAGTATATTTTTTAAATTTAAGAGACCAAACCGAAATTTAATGTAAACTTGGAGAATTAAATGTATACTTTAGCCAATATAGAAGTGCAGGGGAATTTTTTTTTGGAACAATTAGGGGAGTTTATTGGAAACTTTTAAAAATTTCAAATATATTATCTATATATGACATAAAATTTATGAACATTATATATAATTTAGCTTACTAAATGATAAAATACTAGATTTGAAATGACACCCAAACTTGTATGGTTATACTGATGTATGGTTATACTAATCTTTATTTATTACTTTCAGTTGCTAATATAAGAACTAGATGAGGGGTTGAATTTTGTTTAAAAAATAATCCCATAATACATTTTATCAATGTATCATCAAATTCTATTCCCTTATGCAGAGAGGCCAAATAACTATTCATAACCATCGCCATGAACCTCGGGCTCCGTGCGAGGCCAAATTGTGTCTAAAAAAACTAATGCCATCTCATTGAAAATGATAAAGACAATAGAAAATGTTGGCATGGATGTTATACTTGAATTTATAACACCATTTTGTTGCAGGTATATAATGTGTGTTGCGGTAATGCTTATCATTTTGCAGGAAATAATAAGAACATCACATACTATGGTCGTAAAAGCACTTTGACATTCAAAATTTTTGCATTATGCAATGATTCCAATTTAAATGAGATAACCTTCATCCAAACTATAAACATGGTAGACCTTCCTAAATCTCTCTTATGTGAACTCAGTGAGCAAGTTTCGGGGTACTTGCATAGCAGTTCGTGTTGATCACTTTTTCACCAGGGATATCATTCGTGAACCATTTTCAACTGGGGTACGGCCCATGAAGGAAGTAGTTGTAGTTGATTATGTTGTATACGATGAGATGGTAAGCTTTTATCTACACTACCAATTGACACCGTTTTTCGTATTTTCCTTTTAACCTGTGTTCCACCCCTGAGCTGACTTGTAGTTGAACTGAATAAGGCACTTGTATGCTTGCCCCTGTGTGCTGTTTTGAAGGAAATACCTGTATAATGAGCAACTTTGTATGACTAGATGTTCCAACATATCCGATTTCATTGTTAGGAGAGGTGGCCAGTGTATACGTGATAGATACCATTTGGTGTTCAACTCATCGACAATTGTTATGGAAAGCATTGAAATACCGCTATTGACAGTTATGGCGCTTAAATGTCCTTCAGATATACCGTGGGGTGTTATTGATAGTAGTGGATTTTTCAGTGAGTGGTTCATACCCTGTTATTGTCATTCACCAGAGTCATGGATATAAAGCTAACCGTTGTTTTTTTCCTTAAGTACAGATTTGTGTGGGTTTGTCCGTTATGTCTCATAGGTGGTCATGAAGACTTACATGGGTTATTGTGAGAAAGAGTTAACTTTAATGCTTGAGAGTTGCAAGAAGGATACTTTTAGGTGGGTAAAATTAGTTAAACCACGTTCACTATTATTACAAGCATATGTATCTGCAAACATCTATACATATGTCTTTTATTTTTGATTAGCACTCATGTTAAAGCAAGCTGTTGTTGTCTTTCAAGGGCTAAGGACCATGTGATTCGCTATCTTTATGGTTCATGGGTGGAAGAGGTTGAAAGGAAACTTAAGGAGGCTAAAAAGAAATAGGAATAGATGCTTCTTTACTATGTCATTTCTACTGCTCCCACACCAAAAGGTTTCTCCTTGCATTACGGACACTTTGATTTTGATTCTTTTGTTACTAGTGCCCTATTAAGCTTACCATCATCACTACTCTTTACTTTTATTGTCAAGATGTCTATTTGTGAGTTCTATCAGTGATGCGATGACATTTGAGATCGACACAGAAATCCCAGAAGTGTTGTTAACGAAGGAGTAGATGCTAAATACTTGATGACAAACTCAGTTTCATTATGTGTAATGGGAATGGTGGGGTTATGTATGAGAATACATATGTTTTTAAGTTTCCATTATATTTTTGTTGGAGTTATCTTTCAATCACCCAAGTTTTTTGACTTCCAAGCTACTCATGAATTTGTGATGTCAAGGAGTAGGTTGTGGTATTATTTCTATGTCAGCAAATATGTAGTGATTATCTCATATGTTTCCATAATTATCTATGAAAATACATAATGACAACTACATAATTTTTTGTTGCCCCCTCATAAGCTCTGACGATTTTGTTGACCAACAAACTACAAGTAAAACAATTAGTGCTTGGAATAATCGTGGATAAAGTAAAACACGACATTACATTAGTTAAATACAAGTCTTACCTCTCATGCTTGGGTAGATTAGTAGAACATGGTAGTACATAATTGAATTAAAGTAAAATTGTTCAAGTTCCTAACTTAACCAAAAAAACACACTATTACTCACAAAGTATCCCAAATTACGCGCACAAACAAAATGAAAATCCTATATTTTGTAGCTAAGAACCGTAACAGAAATATACTCCCCACTTGATTAACCTTTCCAGATGCAATTTTCAGTCTACTACAAATCCTAAATCCTTGCCTAATTTTGATGCCACTGGTAGGAGTTCTTCAATTGAGTTTTCACCATTAGCGTCCGTGCTTAAATCTAATGGGGTTGCTGACTGTTGTGGTGTGATGATTGCAACCCCCTACCTTATAAATTTTAATTATGATTTGAAAATGCATAATTAAGTTAAATTAGAGACCAATGATTAATACCAAATCTGTTTAAATTCCTGCTTCAAGACAAGGACCCGCCCTAAAATGCAGTGGGTTTTCAAAATTTATTTCAAAACCTGTTCGATCCGGTCTCATACTCACATTTTGAATATAATTAACATGTGCAGTTAAGTTGCATTTATACATATCAGAGTGTAAACCAAAATTCCCGACAACCCCTGGGTTCCCATATATTAAATAAGGGGTTTACGGGGCATTTCCGCCTTTTACCATTTCCCATTCAGGGATTACATATCCATATTCAAAATAACATTTACAAATGTACAGTAATGCTAATCCAGATATGACAACCAACTAACAACTAAAATAAGGAACTATTCGCCCTTGGTTGCCTACTTCTCCTTTGATCTGCTTGCCCTGACTGTAGGTTAGTCAATGGAAAGAATGAGATTCAAAAGAATATCAGTAGTAACAAATCACTTATATAGTATATAATCACATAGCATGCAAGCAAATCATCAATCAGCACAACAGCAACAATCACAGTATACACATAGCCTTGACGACATCCACATAATCTTCATAGCAATCACATAGCCTTACGGCTCACACATAACCTTTCGGCTGTCACATACACAATGAATTCATTGTCACACCCTACCCTCGTCCTCTTTCACCGCCGAGGATGTACACAGCCCTCACCCGAACCGTTCTAAGCTACCGGAGGACTCTTGGAGTGGCGATGCAACTCAAAGGCATATACACATGATGCATGACCAACGTCACAATATACACATAACTTCACAGCATACACACAACAATGAGCTTCACAGCATTGGCAATACACAGTCCAATGACATCACCTACATATAATGCATTACATATAGTATAAGAGAAAGAGTCACTAACTTGTTCTTTCCGGTTGTGCTCTGGCATTGGTTGATCTCATATAGGGCAAATATTGAATCCTAAAACCAAAACCAAGGACGTAGCATTATTCCCTTTTCCAAATTCTGAATTTCAAATGCTTAAGGTTGGTTATCATTTGAGGCCTTTAGGTATCTATGAAAGTCTCTAACAATAACCAAAAAGGGTTTGGAAATACTAGGTTAGAAATTACTTTTCAAAATCACAAAGTGCTGAAAACAGGGATAGGATGCAGCCAAGAAATCTTTGGCTCAGAGAGTTTTTGGTTGCGGCCCAAAACTGCACAGAGAGTTTTGGGCTGCAGCCAAGAACTTTTGGCTACGGCCAAAAACTGTACAGAGTTTTGGCCAAGAACTTTTGGCTGCAGTTAAGGAAACTTCAAAATATTATAACTAATTCTAGAAAAATTGAAATAAGGTGATTCCAAAGCCAATAGAAAGCTATTTAAGTCCTATTTATAGGAAAAATATGAATCAATGCTGTTCATAACCACAGAAATACAGAATTACATGAAATCCCATACTGCTCCATAATAGCTTCCAGTTTCAACCCCAAACTTTGGAAAATCATAACTCCTAGCTCACAAATCGAAATGACATGAATTATATGTCCATTTTGAAGCTTGGCATGTGAAATTTAAGACTTAAAAGTTTCAGAATTTTTAGACACCATTTGCTCATTCAAAACGTCCATACAACCCAACTGCCCAGTGTAACCCCCTTCACGATTAAGGTCGAGATTAGTTCATAAAAACATAATTAAGTTTGAATTAGAAACCATGTATGATTTGGGACTTACAGAAAATAAAATTTCCCAAAATTAGGGTTTTCAAAAACTTTTACAACACTAGTTTCACAATGGTCTCATACTCACATTTCAAACATAAATGGCCTGTACAGGTTAATTTCATTCATACATATCAGAGTACAGCATAAATTCCGGACACACTTGAGTTCCATTGATTAATAAAGGGTTTATACAAGGCATAATGCCCATAATCTCTTTCCCTTTTACTTGGGGATTACACAAAACCATACCATACCATAAATGTATACAATTGATTCCCAAGAATATATCCAAAAATTTCAAATATGATAACCAAACATTCCCAAAGTGAAACTCCTCCCCAGAGCTCTAACCGCTCTTCGTCACCCGCTTCCCCTTTGATCTTTCGGCCTTGTCTAAAAATTGTTTTGGGAGAGTGAGATTCTAAGGAATCCCCATAATGTCAAATCACTCATAATATGCAAAACAACAAAGCATGAAAGCAAATAATCACACAACACACATCAACTACAATGGCAGTTACAGTGGTAAGGGCAGGTATAACTCATGTCACCCTTACGTTTGCGTACGCTGAAGTGCTCACGTTATATTGCACAATCACATGATTATGTCACATATATCACCACAGCTAGGATCCATATAAAATATTTCACATATACACACAGCCACCCTGGCAGGATACTCAAACAGGAATCCACGATTCCATAACGCACCCTTGGCAATTACAACGGCAGAGACAACGACAGGGGTAGGTGTGGTAACCATCACCCCCTACGACTGCTCAAGCTGTAATACACTATGGTAGATAACACAATGGCCTCATGCCAAAGATTTTTGCACAAAACAATGATAAGTCATACATACCAAGCATCATACACAACATGAGAGAAAGGTCAATACCTTGGTCCTTCTGAGCGTGCTCTGGCACCAGTCTCTCCTGAGTAGGGCAAATGTCAAATCCTATATTCATAATTAGGGACGAAGTGTTATTCACTATACCAATACTTAATAACTTCATATCACTTAAATTGGTTATCATTTATGCTCTTTAGGAAGCTGCATATGCCTCTAACAAAAGCCTTAAAGGGTTGGAAAAACTATCCCAAATATCCCTTTTTGGAAGCTCAAGAACAAAATTTTCACTGTTGCACTCGAGTGAAGAAGGTCTCACTCGAGTGATGGTATGGACACTCGAGGCATGAAAGCAACACTCAAGTGATAGCCCAATGCTCACTCGAGTCCTAGGAAGTACAATGCAGAAAGTGCTCACCCGAGAGCAGAAAGGAATGACAGCATCCAGAATTGCTCGCTGCACTCGAGCATGACCTCTATTACTCGAGTGGAAGCCTAATGCTCACCCGAGTACCCCAAAGTGAGGTTTAGGAAGTGCTCACCCGAGAGCACAAGAAACTTTCAGAGAGAGACATCACTCGAGCAGGAATAGAAGCACTCGAGTGATAGTTTAACACTCGCGAGTGCTAAAACACACTTTTGAGAAGTTGGTTGTGAGTGATAACCCGAGACGAAAGTTTATGGTGTTAAACACACCATCACTTGAGTGGGACGGAGCTCACTCAAGTGGGAACCCTCCACACCCGCAAGTGAGGCAACACTCTTGCCCTTTACACACGGAGGTGCACTATGAAACTGGAAGCAGAAAGGGAAAATACACTAACGCACTCGAGTGAACTCACCCTCACTCGAGTGATGTTCATCCTGCACTCGAGTGAACTCCTCAACACTCGAGTGATGTATCAGAAACCAGAAAACGCAGAAAACTGACAGCACTTCCAGATTTTTACCCAAGTGATTCTAATAGTCTTAAACTCTCAACCAAGGTTACTCCCAAATAAAAACACCCAAGGGACCCACTAGAACCATCAGAATTACCAAAATCCTATTCCATTAATATGCTTTGGTTTTGGGCAACACTAGTACCAAAATTTCAAAATCATCAAACTTAATCATTCAATCCCAAATCCCTTTCTATCTAGCCAAATACATTCCAAACATACCAATAACATGCCAAACATCCCAATGACCCTTATTTTTTGAAATTAAGGAAAAATATTCCAGAAATTCCAAAGTAAATCATTTGGCATAAAATATAGATAGAATAGTTTGTTACACCTACCTCTTCAACTTTTCCAAAGAGACTTCTTGATTCTCAAATCTCCAAAATCCCTTGAGAGCTCAAACCAACACCAGATGACAATCTAGAACCATCAAAATGAAGCTCTCAACCCAAAGAACAACATTAAAGAATTGAGTTTTGGCATTAAAGGTCATTTACTCACCTCAATCACAAGCTTTTTCTTTCTCTCACTTGGCCAATAATGGAGGATGGATTGGAAAGAGAGAATGAGAGAAATGAGTGTTGGAGAGGATGAAATGATCATGATTTTCCCCTCCCCATACTGCTAGCCGAAATGGAGGGAAGAGAGGAGAGAGAAAAGCAATAAAATATGCAATTTTGACTTTCCTCATCCTCTCTCTTCTTACTCACTTGACATATGTCAAAATTTGATTGGCTCTCATAAAATAAGTACCCAAATAATCACTTTAATCCCTCCATTAGTCATATAGTTACACATCTCATTTTCTCTTAGTAATTAATTTCTTCCCTTAATCACCAACTTATGGCTAATGATTTCATTCCTCTAATTTTCCACCAATTATGACATATTAATTAAAATTTCCACAAAAACACATAATAATTCCAATTTACATTCACAATTATCCATAATAATTGTCTATAGCCATTAATCAAAATTTGGGGCATTACACCTAGCACAGAGTTTCAATGGACAAAATTTCAAATTTTCAACCAATGTGTCCAATGGCTCCAAAATCAACAACCAAACCTATTCCACACAAATTTTCACAAGGAACCCATTGGAAACACCAAAACAACCAAATTCACATCATATTGACATGTTCCACATTGGCCACAAACTATCAATACAATATCACCACACAAGTCTCAACATTGAAAACCTATTCCCACACAAATTTTCACAAGGAATCCATTGGAAACACCAAAACAACTAAATTCACATCATATTGACATGTTCCATATTGGCCACAAACTATCAACACAATATCTCCACACAAGTCTCAACATTGAAATCCTTTCCATTCCAAGTTTCAAACCAATTCCATTATTCCAATGACACAATATGACACCAAATCCACTAAATACATTAGGCAATTCATTCATTTCAAAATCACACTAAAATCAGGGCAATATTCACAAATTCCAAAACTCATCCAATGATCACAATACATAGGTCAAAATACAACTATTACTCACCTCTTCCTCTTTCCAAAGCTAGCTCCTTGATTCATCTACTTTCAAATTTTTTCAAGCACTCAAACACCTTCTTTCAAAAATCTAAAACCATAAAGATAAAGCTCTCATCACCATGAACAACATTATAGAAGAGAATTTGAGCTAAAGAGGTCATCAAACAAGCCAAAATCTAACCTTTTCCTTTCTTTTTCCTCCTTAGTCTTGAACGAAAATGGCAGCTGAAGTAAGAGAGAGAGAGAGATGATGATGAAATAAGATCAAATTTTTGACCTTCAAATGCTTCTTGGCTGACCTAAATGGGAGAGGGAAGAGAAAAAGCAAATTTGAAACTTTGACTTTGATCTATAGCTCATATGTTGACAAGTGTCATGATCTTAAACCTTCTCCCAACTTTTTCCATATACAAGCAAACATGGGATGATTCCCTCTGTAACACTTAGGAAATTATCACACTTCTTGATCTTTATGTTACTAATAAGTTCCCTCTTCGGTTGCTGACTAATTGATCGGTAACTTTTCTTTTTCCCACTTCGCCCCTGACTATGGGAATTCCTATTGAATCACCACCAAACACATTTTGTCATTCCATTGCACCTTACCATGCGCTCTCCCTCTAATTTAATTCAATTCAAATATTAATCCATAATTGAATTTAAATACAGAGTTTAGGCGCTAATTATTACACATTCGGATCACAATTCAAATCACATTCTCCAAAAATGTTTGTTTATCAATAATTACATTCACTTTTGAAGTCATTAGCCCTTAATCATATTTTGGGGCATTACAATGATCACCAATTGCCTCAGACAGAATACTCAAATGTTCACTGGCTTGATCTTCATGTAAGCATATTTCTTTAGTCGTAGATCACAAAAGGCTCACGATCTACTTATAGGTAGGTCACAGCTATAAGGGGCTATAACGCCTTAATCATAGAATGATAGTATGATATGAAGCTCGCATCATGAGTTACTTCCCACAAGTTATTGCATAATTCTTCTTCCTTAGTTATCCAATAAAAAGCAGCTGAATAAGTAGCATCGGCTCTCACTCCATCTCTGTAACCTCATGCTAATTGGCCTACCTTCCGAGGAATGCATTGCCTGTAACAGCCTATACGTGGTCATCAAAACAATGTCAAGCATGTTATCTTCTTCGATGTAGACAGTAATGTTCTCTACTATAGCTTCTACACTCATTCCAACTGCAAAGTATAGGAGTCCATACTTTATAATTATATGGAATCCCAACTCTCTCTATCGCTAGAGAAAATTTTGAAATTAGCTGTCTGAAAAAGAATTGCGACACCTATCTTCTACATAGGATTGAGTAATGTTGGTGAAATAGGTTAGTTTTGCAATTCAACTGCAAGTATTGCTATTTATGTTCTTGCAATTGTGAGCCTCTATGAATAAGTATAGCTAATGTATTAGTAATTATTAATTAACCATGGTTAATTTAAATAATGTAAGCTTTTATTACATGTATCAATAGTAGTTATGATTTTTTTGGTCAGTAGTTTATTTAGGAACCATGTAGTTCTCAAATCTATATGGATTATGAAGTACTTCCATGAAGAAATTAGGAATACAAATTTTTTTACATTGTATGGTGCCTGGCAAACTTGAGTATTTTTTTATAGGTTTTATGTCTCCCTATATTGTCACAACATAGCAATTAGTTATGTAACACCTTTGAAGTGTCATGTGTAACCCCTACCTTAATAGCCATAATTACAGTTTGAAAATGTGTCATTATGTGAAATTAGAGACCAACAGATAATTTAAAACTTATTAAAAATCCCATCCTCAAGACAAGGTTTCCAAAAACTTGTTCGATGCGGTTTCACATTCACATTTCGAATACATTTGGTCTATGCAGTACGGTTGCATTCACACATATCAGAGTGTAACAAAAATTCCCGACGACACTCGGGTTTCATGCATTCATTCAAGGGTTTATGGGTCATACATGCCCCTATTAATTTCCCATACTGGGGATTACATGAAGCTATTTGTATTTATAACATGTACAAGATATACATTAATCCCAAAATGTGATAACCAACTACCGAAAACTAAAACTCCTAGATAGGAACTCTAGCCGCCCTTCGTCACTTGCTTTTCCTTTGAGCCACTTTCCCTAGCTATAGGTTAGTTAATAGAAAGAATGAGATTCAAAAGAATCCCAATAGTAATAAATCACTCATGCCATATATAATAATATGGCATGCAAGCAAATCACAATCAGCAACAACGGCAACAATCACAGTGATGCGTGACTTTCATCACAAACGACAGCTCTCAAGGCTGTAACCACATGATGCGTGACTAGCGTTAAAAATAACAGTACTCATGGCTGTATAAACATGATGCGTGACTAGCGTCATAAACAACAGCACTCACAGCTATATACACATATCTTTCACAGCAACATACACTGTAGTATTGGCAATTAACACATTCAATGATAAGACATACATATGATGTATTACACATATTATAAGAGAAAAATTCATTACCTTGTTCTTTCTATTCAGGCTCTGGCTCTGGTCTATCGTGTATAAGGCAAATGTCGAATCCTATAACCATAATCAAGAGCAAAGTGTCATTTTCTATTCCAATGCTTAACTTCAAAACACTTAAGGTTGGTTATCATTTGAAACCTTTAAGTGGCTACTAAAAGCTTAAACAGGTGCCTAAAGGGTTGGGAAAAACTTAACCAAAGGCCATCTTTCAAAAGTTTAAAACAAATTTTTCAAAGGGTTGCTCGCGACCAAGCCATCCACTGGCCACGGCCCATGGATGGTCAGAAAGATTTGGGCTACGAGCAGGATCTGTAACCCCCTTCATCATTAAGGCCATGATTAGTGTTTAAACACGTTTAATAATGGAATGAGATATCAAGGGTAATTAAAAACTTTTTGCCAAAACCAGTACAGTAGATCTCCATTCATTCTTCATAAAACAATAGGCATGTTCGGTCTGTCACATGCACAATATTAGAGGATAAGCAAATAGCTTGACATTCACCCGGGATAATAACATTAATCCAAAAGATTGTTCAGGGCATCATTGCCCATCTCAATACCCAAACTGGGGATTATAGAAAATTATAATTCTATAATCTATTCAATATATACATTTGTCCAATATGATAACCAATCTAAAAACAAAAAAGAATCTAGCTAAGACTACTACCGGCAGCCCTAGTCGCCCTTATCCACTTGCTTGCCTCTTAATCCACTTGCCTTGTCTAAAACACATTATTTGGAAAGAGTGAGATTCAAGAGAATCCCAGTAGCAACAGTTTACTTATATGATGCATAATTAAACAAAGCAAGTAAGAATATATCACCATACAACATAACAATATTCAAGGTTGGGCACACTTCCACGTCTCCTCAACAATATTCAAGGCCGGGCTCTCGCATGTCCCCTCAAAAATATACAAAGCTGGGCTTTCACCGCGTCCCCTCAACAATATTCAAGGCCGGGCTTTCGCCGTGTCCCCTCACTTATTCAATGATTAATACAAACAAGCAATGTATTACACATGATATAGGATAAAATGTTACTACCTTAGTCTTTCCTTCTTGAGCTGGCACATGCCTTTTACTCTCCGGGCAAATATCAAATCCTAAAGTCATAATTAAGGATGACACGTTATCACTTATTCCAATTCTCAAATAACTTCACAGTACTTAAATTGGTTATCATTACTGTCTCTTAAATACCCATAAATGCCTCTAACAATAGCCCTAAAGGGTTGGAAGAACTATCCCAACGATCCCCTTTTTGGAAGCATAAAACTGACATCTTTCACTTTCTTACTCGAGTGAAGACGGCCTCACTCGAGTGATGGTACGGTATGCACTCGGGTACTAGAGAGTGAAGGATAACGATGAATACCCAAGAGCACAAGAACTTTCAGAAGACGAGAACACTTGAGCACAGAAGGCAACACTCGAGTGATACCAAATGCTCACTCGAGTACTAGGGAGTGAGGTGTAGGAAGTGTTTACCCGAGAGCAAATGGAATTTTCAAAGTAAAGGAGGACTCGAGTGAAGAAGACCTCACTCGACTGACAACTTAACACTCGCAAGTGTTAAGGCACACTCTTGAAACTTGGCAGCGAGTGACAACCCGAGACGAGAGTTCATGGTGTCAAATACACCTGCACTCGAGTGAGAACCCACAACATTTGCAATTGAGGCAACACTCTTGCCTTTCGCCCGAAAGTGCAACATGAAAGCTGAAAGGAAAAATGCACTACCGCACTCGAGTGGACCCTTCCTCACTCGAGTGATGTTCATCCCGCACTCGAGTGAATCCCAGATCACTCGAGTGAAGCTTATCAAAAACCAGAAAACGCAGAAAAACTGACAGCACTTCCAGATTTTTACCCAAGTGATTCCAATGGTCTCAAATACCAAACCAAAGCTGCTCCTACACAAAAATGCACAAGGAGCCACATGGAAACATTATAATTACCAAATTCCTATTCCATTATCATGTTTTGGTCTTAAGCCACTATCAATGCAAATTTCCAAAATCTCCAAGACTAACATTTCAACCTCTATTCTATTCTATCTATCCAAAACACATACCAAAACACCATTTTCTATAACCATATCATGCCAAACTACCAATGACCCTAATTTTTGAAAATGAGGTCAAAAATCCCAGAAATTCCAAACTAAACCATTTGGCATAAAACATAGATAGAAATGTTTGTTTTACCTACCTCTTCAACTTTTTCAAAGAGGGTTCTTGATTCTCAAATCTCCAAAATCCCTTGGGAGCTCAAACAAAACCAAATGGAAGATCTATAACCATCAAAATGGAGCCCTCAATCTAAGGAAAAATATTAAAGAAGTGAGTTTGAGCATTTGAGATCATCTTCTTACCTTAATCACAAGCTTTTCTTCTTCCTTCCAAAGCTCCAATGGCTATCGAAAATATGGAGAGAGAAGAAAGAGATGAGTGTAGAGGAGGAAGATGAAATGATTATCTCCACACTCCCATGCCTTGCTTCAGCCAAAAACAAGGGACGGAAGAGAGAGAAAATGTTAAACAAATGGGGTTTGACTTTCTCACACTCTCTCTTCATCCCAACTTGTCAAGTGTCACTTTCTCATTAATTCTCATAAAGCAAGTAACCAATTTAGTTACTCTAACCACTCTATTAGCCATTTTGTCACACATCTCATTTCTCCTAGTTAGTAATTAATTTCTCCATTAATCATTAACTAATTACCCGATAATTTCCCATTCTTTTATTGATTTTGGGACATTTACTTAAATTGCCACATAACACATAATTAGTTTTTTTTTCTCTTCTTTATGCGCCATTTTCCCCTATTGTAACCCAAATAATTATTTCATCACATAATTATGCTAACATATAGGGTGTTGGGCATTCCTAAATCATTTTCACTAATTGTCATTAGCCTTTAATCAAAATTTGCGGCATTACAGGATCCACTGGCCGTGGTTAAAATTAGGTCTGAAACTTTTGGGTCACGGCCAGGATCTTATTGGCAGCGGTGAAGAATTGGTCATATGCTTTTAGGTCGTGGCTCAAACTCCTGGCCGTGGCCAACGATTGACCTGTTTCCTGGCTGATTTTCAAACCACCATAACTTTTTGTACAGACATCAAAATGACTCAAACTTTATACCATTGGAAAGCTTGCAATGTGAACTACAAGATTGGAAAGTTTCACAATATTTTGACACTATTTACTATTTCAAAACCCTATGCAAAATTGGTCCCCTGCATTGCATTTTACACTTGATCACTTTCCAGAATTTCCAGTTTTTTCACCAAAGTGTCCAGTGGTTCTCAAAATTCACAACAAACACTACTCCCACACAATTTTCCACAAGGAATCCAATGGCCACATCAAAACACCCAAAATCACATCCCATCTACATGTTTTGTTTTGGTACAACATTGCAACACAAAACCCAATTTCACCAAACTTCATATTTAAGCCTCCAAACCAATTTATTGTTCAAATGACACAACAACACACCATTTCCAACATAGAATATCATGCAAATTATTCAATCCTCATATGCACAAAAATTAGGCAAAAATCTAGAAATTTAATACACAACCAATAATAACAACATATATGTCAAAAGGTAGCTATCCCTCACTTCTTTCCCTTTCTCTTGATTGTTCTTTGATTCTACAACCTCTAACTTTTCTCAAGCACTCAAACACCTCCTCTTGAAAGTTTCAAACCATAGAGATGAAGCCCTCAACAAAAAGGAACAAAATTAAAGAAGAGGATTTTGCATTTGAGCTCAATTACAATGTCAAAATCTCACCTTTTAAGCTTGAGCTTTTCCTTCCTCTTTCCTCTTCCTTGGATGAAAATGGAGCTTGGAGAGAGAAAATAAGATGATGATAAAGATGATCAAATTTTCCTACTCCCCCATGCTTGACAGCCAAAAATACAAGGAGAGAGGCAAGAGAAAAGATTAAAATATGGCATTTGACTTTTCTATATCTCTCTCTTCATCCAAATCATGACAAGTGTCCAAAATTCTATGGCTTCTTATAAAGTAATTCCCTCAAACATTGCAAGCAACCTTGCTCATCCGTTTGAGTCCTATTGAGGAAAGCAGGACTAGCTTGATTAACCATTTAGTTACCACACTAGGTCATTTAGTTAATAATTAATTGCTTCATCAGTTGTTGACTAAATGGCTGGTAACTTTTATTCTTCCTGTTTTGCTCTTGACTATGGCACATTCACTTGAATTGCCACTTGACACATTCTATACCTCCATTCCATCATACCATACGCCCTCCCCTTAATTTAATTCAATTTAGGTTTTACTACCACAATTGACTTAAATACATGATTTGGACACTGGCTAATGCTTATTCAGATCACAATTCATATTGTATTCTCCAAAAGTGTTTATTTAACATTAATTATATTCACTTTTGAAGTCATTACCCCTTAATCACATTTTAGGGCATTACATCATGTTTCAACTTTGACTCTCAAACACACAAGACACAAGTGACACAAGTCTCGAAATTACTTTTCTTAATTGTAATTTCATTGATGTGTTATGACCAAGCAATTATGACTATACAATATGTTCTTTCAGTCACCTAAGTGTGTGTTTGGAACAACGATTGGCAATTGAGCTTGTTTCAATCTGACTTTTGGTAAAAGTCAGATTGTGTATTGTGATTTATGTTTGGATTGGCGGTTGTACAAATGACTTTTACAAAAGTAAAACTTGTTTGGATTGGCTTAAGCACAAGTGACTTTTGTGATAATTGTAAGAGAGAGTGGGTGGAAAAATATTTAAACAATCAAGTAAATATTTAAAAATTACTTTAAAATATTAGGTGCTACTGAAAAAATATTTTAGAGTGGGTGGAAATCAATAAATCAGTATTCTAAGTTTTTGAGGCTCTTTACTACTAAAAAAAATACATTAAATGTAAAATTGTAGTCAGTCTCCTAAGACTAAATACAACTGAAAAATTATTTTAAAGGGTTAAAAGCACCAAAAAATATTTTAAAGTACTTTTTGGAGCTGAAAAAGTACATTAAGGGTAAAATTGCAATAAGTTTGATAAAACACTAGGTACAACTAGAAAAATATTTTAAGGGGTTAAAAACACCAAAAAATATTTTAAGGGGTTAAAAACACTCAAAAAATATTTTTTGATACTATATACTATTTAAAAAACATTTTATGGGAATAGCCAATATCATATAATTAATTTCCAGACAACTCAATCTAGAATAAAATGCCATTAGCTTTTAATAAAAGCTTCTTTCTCCAGCTTCTCACAATTGAGTGTTCACCAATTGGGCTTTGGCAAAAGCTCAATTGCCTGCAAGTCTCCCCAAATACTAAAAAAAATTGATGGCTGCCAATCGGGCTTAAGGGCCCTCACCAAACACATACTTAGTGTTTTAACTTCCAGCCTACTGTTAGATTAGTTCCAACTAATGTGCATGTAAAGCAAATTTAGTCATGTTTAATCACAGTGAACTCATTGCAGCCCTATAGATTTAATGAACTGCCACAATTAAGTCTACTTATATGGTATTAAATGAAATAAAAGGGCATCATTTTAGCCTACAGATGCATTAGGTAGCAATATGTAGGGCGTGTGCATGTGAATTAAGTATTTTATATTGGTGTCTTGTATGTTTAAATCGAAAAGTTTCCTCATCTCCTTTGCTTCCATTCTTTAATCTGACAGTAGCTTGGTAAGAGTGAGCTACACTACTTTGTTAATTGTTACTATACTTATATGCTTTTCATCTATACATGCCTCTTTGGTTATTTATACAATCTCAATACACCAAATAGTCACCTAACACGAGTATAGTCTCATGTTTCAATTATTACTCTACAACACATATTTCACAAGTTACTCAAGTATCAATTTAGAGGTCTTATCCTAAATTTCATTGATGGTGTAACCCCCTTCTAATCAAAGGCCGAGATTAAGTTCATAAATACGTGATTATGTGGAATTAGAGACCATAAGATGATTTGGGACTTAATAAAAGTAAATTTCCCAAAATCAGGGTTTTCAAAACTTTCTAAACCTGTTCAACAATGGTCTCATATTCACATTTCAATTACACAAATAGCCTGTACAGTACAATTTCATTCATAAATATCAGAGTACAATGTAAATTCCTGACACATTCGGGTTCTATTAATCAATAAAGGGTTTACAGGGCACAAACACTCATAATCAGTTTCCCATTCTAGGGGATTACATAATTACTATTCTATAATCCAAAATATCATATACAATTATCCAAAATGATAACCAAAATGTAAAATAAACTCCTAGCCCGAAGCTCTAACCACCCTTCATCACCTGCTTCTCTTTAGATCCACTAGCCCTGTCTGAAATTTGTTTTGGGAGAGGGAGATTCTAAGGAATCCCCATAGTGTCAAATCGCTCATAGTATACACAACCACAAAGCATGAAAGCAAATCATCACACAACACATAGCAACTACAACGGCAGTTTCAGTGACAAGAGTAGGTATGACTTGTGTCACCCTTACGTTTGCTCATGCTGAAGTGCTCATATTGTATTGCACATTCACATGTTCATATCACATAGATCAACATGCTGGGATCCATATAAAATATTTCACATTACATTCAAGCCACACTGGCATATTTTCAAACAGGAATCCATGATTCCACAACGCAGCCTCAGCAATTACAATGGTAGATACAACGGAAGGGGTAGGTGTGATAACCATCATCCTTTACGACTGCTCACATTGAATTGCTCACACTATAATGCCCTACGGCCTATAACACATTCATAAGATCACAATGGCCTCATGCAAAGATTTTCGCAACAAAATAATGATAAGTCATGCATACGAAGCATCTTACACAACATGAGAGAAAAGTCACTACCTTGGTCTTTTCGTGCGTGCTCTGGCACTAGTTTCTCTTGAATAGGGCAAACGTCGAATCCTATAATTCATAATTAGGGACGAAGTGTTATTCTCTATTCCAATACTTAAATGACTTCATATCACTTAAATTTTTTATCATCAATGTCCTTTAAGAAGCTACAAATGCCTCTAACAAAAGCCCTAAAAGGGTTAGAAGAACTATCCCAAAGATCCCCTTTTATGAGTACAAGTACTGGTTTTTTCACTGTTGCACTCAAGTGAAGAAGACTTCACTCAAGTGATGATGAACTTGCACTCGAGTCCTGAAAGCAATACTTGAGTGATAGCCAAATGCCCACTCGAGTCCTATGAAGTGAGGCACCAGAAGCGATCATCTGAGAGTAAAAATAATGATAAAAACCATAATTGATCGCTGCACTCAAGCATAATTCAATTCACTCGAGTAATAGCCTAATGCTCACCTGAGTCCCCCAAAGTGAGTTTTAGGAAGTGCTCACCCGAGAGCATAAGAAACTTTCAAGAGGGAACATCACTTAAGCAGGGACCTCGGCACTTAAGTGAAGGCTTAATACTCGTGAGTGTTAAGACACACTCTTGAAAACTAACCACGAGTGACAACCAGAGACGCAAGTTCATAGTGTCAGATACATCCATACTAGTATGAGACAAGGTTCACTCGAGTGATAACCCGCAAGTGAGACAGCACTCTTGGCTTTTTGCACTAAAGTGCACCCAAAAACTCAAAGGGAAAAGAGAATATGCGTGACTTCACTTGAGTGAGACCCTTGATCACTCGAGTGATGCATATCAGAAGACAAAAATGTAGCAGAGTTGACAGCACTTCCCAAATTTTACCCAAGTGATTCCAATGATCCCAAATTCTAAACCAAGGCTACTCCAACATAAAATTGCATAAGGAATCCAATGGAACCATCAAAACTACCAAATTCTTATTCTATTATCATGCGTTGGTTTTAGGCAACATTCACATAAAATCCCAAAATTTGTCAAACTCAACATTTCAACTTCAAACCAATTCTATCTATCCAAATCACAAGCCAAAACACCCATTCCATAATAACAACATGCCATATACACAATGACCTACATTTTTGAAAATAAGGCCAAAATTCAAAAAATTCCAAATTTAATCATTTGGCATAAAACAAGATAGAAAGGTTCACTTCACCTACCTCAACAACTTTCTCAAAGAGGTTTCTTGATTCACCAACCATAAGATTTCCTTGAGAGCTCAAATCACCACCAATGAACAATCTAGAACCATAGAAATGGAGCCCTCAATCCAAGGAACAAGATTAATGAAGTGAATTTTGGTATTTGAGGTCATTAGCTTACCTTAATCTCAAGCTTTTCTTCCTTTTGCTTCTTTAACAATAGAGCAGGAAATGGGGGGAGAGAGGAGAGAGAGATGAGCTTGAAGATGAGGATGGAATGATGGTGCTTCTCTTCCCCATACCATTTCAGCAAAAAAGGAGGGAAGGAGAGAGAAAAAATATGATTAAAAATATCTATTTGACTTTTCTCCCTTCTCTCTCATGATATAAGCTTGCTTAGTGTCTCAATTTCATTGGGTCTTATAAAATAAGTAACTAATTTAGTTACTCTAACCAATCCATTAGCCATTTGGTCTCACATCTAATTTCTCTTTAGTTAGCAATTAATTTTCTCATTAATCAATGACTAATTAATCAACAATTTTCCACTGATTTTGGCACATTTACTGAAATTACCATAAAACACATAATTTAATATTTAAATCACAAATTATCCTCAATAATTATCATTAGCCCTTAATAAAAATTTGAGGCATTATAGATGGCTAGTCATAATCAAGGTCAAAATGCATAAGGCAACATAAATAAATTAAATAACATTTCCTTCATTTTTGTTGCACAGAATATTTATGTCATTGTAAAAGACAGAGTTCAACAAAGTCATATACCTCCATGGATGTCATATTTGAAATTTTGTTTTCTTATTTACCACCACATGATGTATACTTTAATTCTTCTCAATATTTTGAAGATATAACCTAATTGTCATAATTAGAGGACCTAACATTTTTTGTATCTTATTTATAGCATTGGAAATATTCAAGCACACAACTATGAAAGCCAAAACTTATGGATAATCCACTTATTCACAAGTGGAGACCTCACAATATGGGCCATCTACAGTGGTAAGTTTTATTCATGTTATTTTATTTTCAATTTCCAATTACCACTCATTTACATCTTCATGAATATATATCATCATTTCTACACCATACCTGATTTCATTTGTCTCTGTAGTCAAGAGTAAAGCGAGCTTTTAATTAGTCAACACTCTCTTACATTGCCTCTTAATACCTGCTTTGGATTTCCATTTCTGCTTGGTCATGTCAATATGTGTTTGCTTTCACAACTTTTTGGGTAACAATTTGGAATTACATGGCTTGATAACTCTGTATTCCTTGCTCAATGAATAAAACAATTTGGAATTACATGGCTCCAGAACTATTTTATAATTGTATTACCCACTGACAGTAAATATTTTTGCTACCTCTGTGTTCCTTGCTCAGTGTTTTTTTGTACTGTCAATCTTTAGTAGTTTGGTGAGTGCAAAAATAATCCACTTAAGTTGTTGTGACATATAATAGGTCATATTTTCTGCAAATCATATACATACTACCCTTAACTTCTGATCACTACATTACTATGTCGTGTTTAATTAATGAAGTCAGTGGAAGGGATTTTCAATAGTTCTGCAAATATAGGTTCAATGCAGGCCAGTCTATACTTTTTCCTATTCTTCTTTCTATAACCCCAATTTCATAGATATGCTCTGTATACCTACCATCTGCCACCTTCCCCCTAGTATCACACACCACCTATGTTTTTATTTCAGTTATGGGATAGAATAGGAGTCATATATAGAAGTTATGACTGGACATGATTTTTGGCTGTCCATCAAAAGATTTGTAATATACTTTACCTTTATTGTTATATCATAATTCACTTCTTTATTTGTTGCCAAGAAAAACACCAAGTTCACAACTTCACCTTAGCTGCTACATCGTGCTTAGCTATGTCTAACTGTAGTAGTGATAATGTACTTATTTTTAGCTGTCCATCAAAAGATCTGTAATCTATTCCACCATTGTTGTCATATTAAAATAACTGTAGCGGCGCATCACAACATCAAACCATATATTATAAGTCTTGTTAGATTCCAAATTTTGATGATAACAAAAGGTTATTGTGTGCAAATTATATTTTTACAAGTCTAGAAAATAGTTACAAAGTTACCAAATGCATATGACAAAGTTTAGAAGTGTTCGCTGTCAGTTTTACTGATGCACTCGAGTATTGGAGCTAGCACTTGAGCATGAAGCTATGTTGCACTCGAGCACATGTAAATGTTAGACAGAAAGTGTTTGACAGAGAGCAATGATAGAGTCGGGAATCATTTTCTCACTCGAGCATAGAACCTCTACTCGAGTGATAGTCTCAAGTGTGCTTGAGTCCATGCGAGTGAGGAACAGCAAGTGTTTGCCCGAGAGTCACCAAATGCATAAAGGGAAAGTATGCTTGAGTGATGGAATTAGCACCCCAGTGATACCTCCGCACCCGCAAGTGAGAAATCTAACTCTCTCCATTCTGATGCAAGTGTTGAAGACAAAGAGTATCTTATAGAAGAATATTCGCTTCACTTGAGTGATAGTAAATATGCTCGACTGAGGGCCCACATCACCTGTAACTGTAAAATCACACTTTTGATAAAATAGGATGCGAGTATTGTCCAGAGACGTGTCACATAGTGTAAAATACAAGAGCACTCGAGTGAGAGGATTTACACTCGAGTGAGGACCCACATCACTCGCAAGTGTGAAAATGCACTCTCTCGAAATCACATAGAAGTACAAGTATAAAACTGAAGCATGAAGAGAAAATGTGGTACTGCACTCGAGTGAGTCCTCTTAGCACTCGAGTGATGCTCCGCTAGAAGCCAAAACACACCAGTCTTACAGCGTTTAATCCGAATATGGTTTAATGTTATTTATTCATTCTATTTCTAATTATTATTATTATATAACATCATTTAACATATATTACAAGTGTGATACAGGAGTTTGAACGTTTGAATTAGAAAAGCACAGAGAAAGTCAAATAACGGCAGACAGTATCATTACGACCAACCAAGCACGTACCTACCGCATTCAAAGATTTCAAACATACGCATGCCATTCCACAGTAAAATGCTTTCTTCCACAACGATTAGTATTCAACAGGCAAAACCAACTGGCTATAAATGTAGAGCTTCAGAGACCATAAAAAAACCAAGAGCAAGAATTCACACAAGAGTCTCTGTTATTCATATTTTCTCTGTATTCATATCGTTCTTTAGTGTTTATTATATTTGTTCTTTAAGAGAGTCTGTATACACTTCAAATTCTATTTTCATTTGATCTCAAGGTATTGGGACCTTGAGAGGGGATATTTCCTTAAGAGAAAAGCAGTTGAGAGAATTCCTAGTAGGACTCTATGCTAATAAGACATACAAGATACAAGTAGTAGAGAACGTTGTTACTCGTAAGACTTATAGTGGTGTAAGCAGGAGAGAACGTTGCTGCTCATAAGACTTGTATACATAAGCGAGAGAGAAAGGTCATAAGTTTGTTTTTCTGCACATAAGACTTGTCGTAAGGGGGAGAGAAATTTCTAGTGTTAGAATATTTCTACTCGTAGTCCTTTCAAGGATAGTTGTTGTTTTGCGGCGTTCTGAGAGCCCACTGAATCTTGGAAGAATAGTGAAAATCTTAGTAGGTATTGATCTTTGAGGACTGGACGTAGGCCTGGGTTTTAGGCCGAACTAGTATAACTCTCTGTGTGCTTATCTTCTCAACTTTACTCTATCTACAACTATTGCTATATCACTGCATCAACCGAAAAATTTATCACATCACCCAATTCACCCCCTCTTGGGTGAACCTTGCCTCTTTCAAATCTAAATCTGTAATCCATGCATAGGTTCTAAGGAGTTGAACTGCTATATCATAATGCAAAAGTTGTGCAAATGCCTCCAAGTATATGAGGGTGAGTACATTGATTTGCCACTGGTCACACCTCAACTACTACATCAATAGAAGTAGGTAGTACTCTCTTTGTTATTTGTTTGGGAGCTTCCTTATTTTATTTTTTGTGTGTCCTAAGTTCAAGATTGATGTACTCAAACAATATTTTTGTTTTGGGATGAAGACTTCAAAGATTTTAACTTCATGCCCTTCATATAAATGCCAAGAGTAATCCTTATTTATTACCAAAATGTATTGTGTCATATAACTAATTTGACATCATTTCATTATGTTCTTAGACTTCTACTAACAATTTAACAACAATAGAACTGAGATAAATGTAATAATGTCATGACTTGTAATATACAATTTGGCATCTATATTACTAAATTCGCATTGCCATGTTTTGAAGCCACATATACATGAGAATTTGTTGAAAAATATGAAAGGTCTTGCCAGGTAGTAGGTGAAGTAAATTGTTGAAGGTAAGGTGTAATTTTTTTATGGTAACATTATTGGAATATTGGAATGATCTTGTACCTTCAACCTCACTAAGATGACTATATAGTTCACCTAACGAAGGGGAATTTTTTAAAATTGGTTTACTAATTGACATTTTTTCTTTTTAATTGATAATTAGAATATTTTCAACAATTATTTCCCCCTCATAATGTCAAGATTGTCACAGTTGACATTTTGCAAAAATATAGGTCTTTGACAAAAGTATGGAGAGTGATATAAGAGGCTTAAATACATAAGGGTTCAATAGTTGAATTGTGATGTATAAACTTAGATATGAACTGTGACCATTGTTAGTGATATAAAATTATATTGTTTCTTGGAGTTCAATATCTCTCAAATGTGAATTTTCACAAGTCATCCAAGCTTTTCATTTTGTTAAACGTTCTGCTTTAATTTATATGCTTGGCCAAAAATGTGTAGGCCTTACTATATTCATACTCTTTTGTTTCCATTCCAAATCACTCAACTTCTCAAACACTTACTCTGCTATATACTTCTTAATATTAAGATCCATAAGTTTAAACCGCACATGCCAAACCAAATTTCCTACTCTTTAGCCAAGGACAAATGGCTACTCTGACACGTAGGAATTAGTAGATTAAAGAAGCTTCCTTGGGATGATAGAACGAAAGGTTATATGCACACGTGTAAGATTGTAAATGCTGACATTACTGCTCTCACCACATGCTTGCTGTAAAATCCCGAATTTTGGGATTGGAGGCTTGAGAATAAACCTGAAGTAAGTGAACTGCTAAGCCCCAATTTAATAGGCGTCCCAAATCTATTCTCTAATGTATCTTACATCTTTAGGGCATTAAAGAAAATAAAATGTTGAATTTTGAAGTGATTATGCTTCCAGTGAAATTTCCTGTGAGGTAGTGAGCTTGTCATGAGGTTTTGGATTACCAAATGATTAGCAAAAATTATGAAATTTTACAGGGTGAAAGTAGACGTCCTGTAATGCCTCAATTTGGAATTAAGGGCTAATGACTTCAAAAGTGTATGTAATTATTGTTAATAAACACTTTTGAAGAATATGATGTGAATTACAATCTGAATGTGTTTTGATCAGTGCCTAAACCCTGCAGTTAAGCTTAACTGTGTGATAAAACTTAAAATGAACCCTAATGGTAGGGGAGGGTGAATGAATAGTGATAGGAATTATGTTTAGTAGCGATTCAAGTAGAATTGCCATAATCAGGGGCAAAATGGGTAAAAAGGAAAGTTACTGACCGATTGGTCAGTTACCGAAGAGGAAGCTCCTTGGTAATTCAAAGATCAATGGTTGAGATTCAATGAGCAAGAGAATGTAATTACATGTATGTGAGTTCATGTGTGCCATGAAAGGAGAAACAAGATCATGACAAGTGGCATCTTGCAGACCATAGATCAAGTCAAATGTTCAAACAATATTTTCCTTTCTCCTCTCTCCCTTCAAATTGGCTAGAGGCATGGTGCAAGGGAAAAATTTGGTTCATCATCATCATTTCACTTTCTCTCACTTGCCTCTATTTTCGTGTGAGCTCAAGAGGAAAGAGAAAGAAGAAAAGCCTAAGGTTAGTGCCCCATATGTCTTCTAATGTTCAAACACTCTTCATTAATATTGATCATGGTGATGAGAGCTTTATTGCTATGATTGTATATTTTTGAAAAGTGGTGTTTAAGTGCTTGAAGACATTTGAAAGTTGAAAAATCGAGAAACCAACCTTGGGAAGAGGAAGAGGTGAGTATTTGAAGCATTTTGATAGGTTTATTGTAATTGTTGGTTAAGTTTTGAGATTTGTAGATGTTGCCCTAGTTTTAGTATAATTTTAGAATGGACAATTTGGATAGTGTATTGTATTGGATTTAGTGTCTTATTGTGTCTTTGTGCCATTGGAGTTAGTTTGGAATTTTGGAAGGAGAATGGGTGCATTTGGGTAATGTGTGAGAATGTTATGTTCAAAGCAAGGACTTGTCAGAATCAGAATTTGGTTGTTTTGGTGTTTTCAATGTGTTCCTTATGAAAATTTGGTAGGGATAGAGCTATTTGTGGATTTTAGGAACCATTGGATACGTTGGTAGAAAGTTTGGGAAACTCTGTCAGTTGCTGTGTTTTGGCTTCTGATAAGTCTTACTCGAGTGCATAAGGGTGTCACTCGAGTGTAGCATCCTGTTTTCCCTTTTCCTTTAGTTTTCGATCGCACTTTCATGCCAGAATGCAAGAATGCACATTCTCACTTGCGAGTGATATAGGTAATCACAAGAGTGAAACTGGTATCACTCAAGTGCAAGAGTATTTTGCACTTTGAGGTTGCGTCTCGGGTTGTCACGTGCAAGCCATTTTTCAAGAGTGTGTCTTAGCACCCACAAGTGTTGTGACATCACTCGAGTGCCAGAGTCAGTGCTTGAGTGCACTTCTCATTCTAGGGTTTTTGTTCCTCTCGGGTAGTCACTTCCTGTTCCTCACTCGATAGGACTCAGGTGAGTGTGAGGCTATCGCTTGAGTTTTGGGTCCAGAACTCGAGTGCTATGATTATTTTCTGTCTTAGTAGTTGCTCTCGGCCAAGCACCCGCACAAGTGAGCCAACTCACTCAAGCGCAAACCATCTCATAACTCAAGTGCATCATCCATAACTTGAGTGCAAGAGCTGAAAGTCAGTGTTTTCTCTTCTAAAAAAAGGGTGTTTGGTGTAGTTCTTCCAACCTTTTAGACATGTATTTAGGCTTCTAGTAGCCACCTAAAGAGTTTAAATAATAACCAACTTTAAGTGTTGTGAAGATAAGAAATTGGAATAAAGAATAACCTATCATCCTTGATTTGGTTCATAGGGTTTGATATTTTCCATGCTCATGAACAGACTCTGTCGAGCGCGCTCGGAAAGAACAAGGTAGTGACGCTTTTCCTTATACTCTATGTGATACATTGTATGTTTGATTTATCATTGATTTGCGAAGACTTTGTATGCTGCAAAGCTTGTAGATGTCAGCTGAAAGGCTAATTGTGAAAGCCGAAAGGCTATTTTTGAGCCGAAATGCTATTGGTGAGCTGAAATGATATTTGTGGGCTGAAAGGCTATGTGTATGCACTGCCACGCTAATAGTCCCTAAGTTGCTAACAACAGTTCAGGTAAGGACTACGCACCTTCCTGACGGTAAAAGGAGATGAGAGTGGGGTGTGATGTGTATTTGTGCTGCTATGTTGTGTGATGATTTACTTGCATGCTACGTGTTCCTGCTATTCTAGATGCTATAGGCAATTTAATCAATGAAATTTTGTTGGATTGCTGTTGGTTTTCAATTTTGGAAATTGAGTTACCTAAGGGTTATGCTACCCAATTTTGGTTCAAAATGGTAGTTATAACCTAATGTAATAGTTAATAAAGTGACTAGGAGTAGAAAGGAATGCGTTTACGGAGCCGAAATCGCAAAACCCCAATTTTCCCTGAAGAACACATAAATTTCGACCAGCTTTAGAAATGGGTATTAGAGTTGGATTTTCAATGATTTGATGGTTCTATTGAGTTCAGGAGGGAAAATTAGGTGGGGTTATAGTTGGTCACTTTTTCGGAAAAGATCGAAAAAGCATAATTATGAAAACGCTAGAAGTTACCTCAAGCTCCTACTAGCTTTTCCTCTTCTTGGCTGAAACCTAACTCTCTTTAAACAGCAGATTTAAGCTGCAACAACCTTGAAGTACATGAAAGAGAAGCTTAAGAGTAGAGTTATACGCATTAGGAACTAGATCGTCGGAGAAATTGGCTTACCTTGCGAGTTCTCTTCTCTTTCTCTCTCTAAACTCTCTCAACTCGTCTCTCTTTAATTTCAGATATGTGTGCATGAAAATGGGTTGGAGAAAGAAGGATGATGATATTTAATATCATATATTATATGATATTTAATTATTAATTTAATTTCCAACAATTTCGGATTTTTCAGAAATTCTGGCAGATTTCTGCCCAAACTTTGAAAAATCATAACTAATTATAGAAAAATCAAAATGAGGCTATTCCTAAGGCTATAGAACACTTATTGAGTCTAGTTTCAAGGAAAAATATTGTATTTTAATGGATGAAAGTATATCATTCCCAGAGTTAATTTCTTTGACCACTGCTCCAAAAAATAATCAATTTTGCTGGGCAAACTTCAAAAATTCATAACTCTTAACTCACAAATTGAAATGACAAGCTTGACATATGAAATTTAATACTGGAAAGTTTCAGAATTTTTAGACGCCATTTGCCTATTCAAAATGTCCATACAAACTGACTAACCTGCACAGAATTACACTTGACAGTTTTTCTAATTTTCAACCAATGTGTCCAAGGGCTCCAAAATCAACAATCAAATCTATTCCCACACAATTTTTCACAAGGAAACCTTTGGAATTACTAAAACAACCAAATTTCCATCACACATTCTCCAAAAATGTTTTTTAAACAATAATCACAACCACCTTTGAAGTCATTAGCCATCAATCCCATTTTTGGGTCATTACAAATGTGTCCCAAAAAATGGCTCTAAATGACCTATTATGTGTTTCTCTTTTGTTTTATGAAAACCATTGAAATGGTTGGAAAGATCAATGATCACATATGTTCATTGCTCCCAGGTGAGGAATATGAGTTCTTAAGTTGTGACTCAGTCTGCAAGTCAATTAAAGATTCTGACTCTTTTGACAACTTATACTCAACCGAATTCCTCAACACCATCACTTCTTCTAGTGTGTTGAAAGTTGGAGCCCTCTATAATACTGTTGAGAAACATTGATCAAGCATCAGGATTGTGCAATGGAACACGTTTTCGTGTAACGATATTGGGGCAGAAGGTCATTGAGGCAGTAACGCTAAATGATTCTAAACCAAATGAAAATGTTTTGATACATAGCATGAATATGAATCCTTCTGAGTCTAGATGGCCATTTTGCATGCAAAGGAGACAGTTCCCAATTTCAATTCATTTGTGATGACAATTAATAGAAGTCAAGGACAATCATTGCGTTATGTTGGATTGTATTTGTCAAAATCTGTTTTCACTCATGGACAATTATATATTGCACTGTCTAGAGTGAGAAGCATGGATAGTCTCAAGATTGTTGTAGGAGTTGATGATTCTGGGTCAAGTACCACTAAAAACAATGTTGTCTACAAAGAAGTATTTAGAAACATAAATGGCTAAGTCTCCACTTGTTAGATGAGAAAGTAAACAACTCACAATGTCCTTTTCCAAGAATCAAAAACTGATGTTACAAGTTCTTTTGTTCATTGTTATTATGTTAAGTGCACTGAAATGAAATTAATGAGAATGGAAATGGTACGTGGGAGTATAGTTAAGGAAAACTAATAGGAGTAAAATCTTTCCATGCAATTCACAGGAAGCACATACTTGTTTTCCATAATTATTATACTTTTTAAACTAATTTGTCTAACTCATAAACTAATATATAATAAAATATTATATATACACGGATATTTTAGGGGATCAAATCACATTTGTTATATTTCGTCTCATCCAGTTGTCAATTAATTCACACCAACCAAAGAATGTTAGTCAAGCAATTTAATGTGTTTTAAATTAATAAAATTGATCTATTTTACTCTTATTAAAGAATGTAATTTTTAAATATGTATTTATTATCTGTCACTCCTTCCTCTCCTACTAGAGATAAAAGTAAAAAATAATAATTAATTATCATGTCAACCTCTTATATTATAAACCAAATTTCTTGGCAAAAAAAAAAATATTATAAACCAATTTTTTTAGGAAACTTCCTATATTTTTAGATTGAAGGGGATAACTAACTAATTTATTTATTTTTTTTAATCTATCTAAATTATTTAAATAATTTTTATATTAAGAATGTAATGCACTATTTGATGTGGCTAACAATAAAGCAAGCTAATGTGTTTTTGAAAAATAACGATCGTTAAGATATTTTTGAAGAATTTTGAACAAAAAAAAGAAGATATTTTTGAAGAATTCTTATGAAAAAAATGGTTGAAGAGCAGTCAAACATGAGTAAGAATATATGAATTGAGTGGGCCCCAAATCTGAATCAGCGCCGCGGGGGATTCTAAAAAAATCTGATAGACTGGGAGACAACACAAGCGACACGGTCCCGCTACGTCTTTGTCACAAAAGAAAACGAAATAGAGTACATAATTTAAATTGAATTTTAAAAATACGAACGAACTATGAATTATTTAATCTAATTGGACTTATTTTTATATGATTGAAATTGACGAGAAACATCTCATCTAAGTCTTCCTCTAGTCTGCAATGTTTCACAGTGTTCTTAAGTTGGATCCACCATCTCATTGTTTCAATCATTTAAGTGCCTATTTGGATTAATGATAGAAGCTGCTTCTCCAATATGAATTATGATATATAAGATAAATATGTAAAAAGAATTTTATTTTGATTTGTATAAACATGCTTTTTAAATGCAATAGTCCCTAATAAAGGAGCACCTATTAGTCTTTTGCCTTGAAAGACAGGTCATTCTTCTATAAGTGAAATCTAGGCCTACATATATCGTTCATGAGGATATTACTCTTCTTTTTAATCATTTTATGTTGAATGGCATTTTAACATTCAATAGTTTAAACGGTAGATTTTTACATTCATTGAACTTATATTACTGTATAATATTGGACATATGATATAAAAGCTTTTCTATTATTAATGCATTTCACTCTCAAATGAAAAGAAGATTGAAATTGATAATTTAATAAATCAAAAAAATATTTTTTTAAAAAAATTTTACTAACATTTTTTTTAAGAAAAAAAGTTCCGGGGTCCTTGTCATCATCATAAATAAAAATTATAATAGACTTTTACGATAAATATTACAGTACAATCGATGAAGTCGAGTCAAAAAATTATGATATTGTGTGGAGAAGGCTTAGTGCTGACTTGGTGCCTCTATGGATAGTCTAATGGCTGTATTTTGTTCCAAATAAATACTGAAATTCATTAGCTCATAAGGGCATTACAGATCACGGGTTGTCTCTTCTTACCAGAAAAATTCTTTAATGGAAGATATATATATATATATATATATATTGTAATTATTTATATGGATTTTTTTTAATTGTAAATACTCTTAGAAAAAAGAAGATTCAATTAATTATCCAATTGAACATGCACACAATAAATTTTATGTGCCCTTATATGTATCCTTTTGGCTACATTAAGTGCGGTGTCCCCACATTAATCATTTAATTATTTAATTAGTATGTCTTATTTAATTATTTAATTAGTACGTCTTAATTATAAGATAAAATTGATTTTTTTTTAGAAATTAAGGAAGGTAAATAAATTACTCAATCATATCATATGTTATGTATTCTTAAATTATATATTAATTTATTAGTCAAACTAATTAATTTAAAAAAAATAAAAAAATAAATATTTTAAATTAATTTAATTTCTTTAAAAAATTTAATTTTATCTCATAATTACGGCCATGTATCATGCAAGAACTTCTCATAACTAGAGTGGCATATTGACGTAATTTTAGCTGAAATGAGGGTAATTTGCCGAACAAAGTGCCGTACCCCTCCATACTATATGTACAGGAGCGCCACTCTGGGTCTCTCTCGTGTCTATCTTCATTTCAGGACTCTTCTGGTTTTCCTATAATTCAATTGCATTTTGGTTTTACTCCTCTCTCGCCTTCGGATTCTGCTCGCCGCTTCTTTCTCTTTCCTTCTTCTCCTTTTCCGATTCAATCTGAAGTGCTTTTCAGGTATTTGGCAGCTCACAACCAGCATTCCCTACTTCCTATTGGAATTCCATCAGCAATTCGTCTGTACTCTTGTGCATTGCTTTGGTTTTGCTTATCACTTTAATTGAATCGCCGATTTAAGTATCTTTCTTGCCTTCTCTTTTTTGGTTTCTCTCTCTCGCTCTTTTTTGATCATGATGTCCTGATGTGATTGTGGGTTTTGCTAATATCCGAGTTTGGTTTTTGTCTATGATTTCGTCTTTGAGCTCCTTTAATTCGTTCTGTTTGAATTCATGAAGCTGGTATAGACCAAGTTGAGTTACAGGTTTAGCTCAGGTGGTTGGTAGGTTCAAATGATTGGGTTTGAAGTTTTGCCTTGACGATACTGTAGAGGAATTGAGCGAAGTAAGGGGATTAGCTTTGCTGCGTACATCGAGTTTATGAGCCTAAACAAAAAGTCATCCTTTTGTTCTTGTTCTGGTTGCGGTGTGAGCCAGAAGCATCGTGGACTTACTTGAAGGGTTGTCACGTGCCAAATTTCATATTATCAGATAGCTCTAATGAGACGGTTGTTTGGTGAAGTCGTTGGGGATGTGACGCCAAGGACTTATGAGTCATGATGTATATCTTTTACCCCACCGACAAAAGGATCATAGTAGCAAAGGCAAAATCGTCTCCTTTGATGGAGAGTGTTTTTGTGTAGTTACAGGTATAGAAAGATACTAACTGCAGATCCCACAAACCCCTTTGAGTTTCACTTGGCATGGCTTCACTGGTTGAGCAGCCATATCTGACCAGAGTCTTAGTCCATACGTTGGCCAAAAAAACCCCTTCCCCTGGGAAAGGAAAAAATATCATGGAAAGGCCAGACGCCGAAGGAGTGTTCCATTGTCTGTATCTACCGACTCTTACGAAATGCACCCAAAAGACTAAGATTGTGTCATTTTGGGAAAATTATCAAATGCAATGTACCTGGACTAAGCATATCCCTACTTCTTATCATCACAAACTTTTTCTCCTTTTTTAATAATTTATCTTCTTCCACTTTATGGCTTTTATTTTAGTCATGGAACATTTATTTCTGTTATCAATTTCGTTATTTATGAATTTCAACTAATATATTTCAGGTCTCTGCCAATGGCTGCTAAATCTGTTGTAGACTTAATAGAGTCATCCTCCGGGGTTCATTATTCAGGATTTCACATGGATGCTTTAAATAAAATAGATGCTGGAACTGAGCCTCCAACAACTTCTGTAGCTGACCACATGTATAATCAACCTTTTGTCATAGGTGTGTTTTTTGCAAGACAAATTGTCTGTGTTGTCATAAAACAAACCATTGGTCCTAGAATTAAGGGCGGAGAACATTTAATTCCTCTTGTATTTACGGGTTCTCACGTTTAATATGCCTAGCAAAAATCCCTTCCTTATTGGCTTGGTTGCCATACATTGAGGTCCCAGATTCCACCCACGGTGGACAGGATTGTTCTGTTTTGGCAAAAAACTGTGATGAACTATGCATTATGTCCAAAGGATATGGTTTCAGATTTGAAAGGAGTCATGAAGTTTTCTGTCATGACGTACACGAACAAGGTTACTGACCGAGTAGTAATAGATATCAAATCTTCTTTGTTTTCTAGTGATTGAAGGAATTAAATTTCCTCTAATATATGCTCTGCTAGAGACAATTGACCAAATCAGAAATCAAATTTTTGTAGACTTATCTATTAATCTAACATGATGATCACTTATTATGCTAATGTCATCTCTAGCATCCAAGTGCTGTTTAACCACTCATGCATGATAACCAATTTTGACATCAGTCAAATGGCATTGGCTTTTATATCCACAAAATAGCTTCTTCCACAGTTTGAACTGAAGATTTCATGAAATTTGAAATTGATCTAATTCTCCATAAATTTTGTCAAGCATAATGAGATTGTAAGAATCAATCGTTTCTTTATTTTCAATGCTCCTAATTTCTTAATTAATTATTAATTAGTTCTCTTCTAATGTTTTTTTTCCCGAGTGAATCACTTCTAATGTTTTTGATTTGCGGTAGGTGTTGCTGGTGGGGCTGCAGCTGGGAAAACTGAAGTTTGTAATATGATTATTCAGCAACTTCATGACCAACGAGTTGTAGTTGTTAATCAGGTCTTAAAGTTTCTCTTTTTATTTAATCATTGTCAAATTAATAACTTATCTCGATCAGGTGCCTGATCTCTGAGGCAATCAGTAACCTTATGTGCTTAAAGCCGCAAAAGCATCTCCTTTTCTTTTCTCTCCGTTTTCTCTGTACCCTTTGGATTTCATTTTTTTTGGTTTTGACCTCCCATATAACAAAGTTTTATTGACTTGTGGCAATGCTATATGATAGTAAATGCTTGGCGTTAAAAGGACAATTGAGCAAAAAGTTGATGTAGTGGGGATGATGGTGTTAAGATGGGCATGTGGTATTACAAAAAAGATAAGATTCATAATGACCTTATATGAGGAAGAGTTAGGGTGACATCTATCGAGGAGAAGATGGTAAAAAATCATTTAGGCCTTGTTTGGTTCAATGGAGGGGAGGGGAGGGGAGGGGAGGGGAGGTTAAATGAGAGGGAGGTGGGAGGAGGTAAGGGGAGGTTGAGTTTTGTTTGGTTGGATGAGAGGGAATGGGAAAAGTGTTTTTGTTTGGTTCAGGAGGGGAAGGGATGTGAGTCAATTAAATATTGACAAATATGCCCTAGTACTTTATTTAGATAGCAAAGTTATTATTTCCTAATTCATAAATCGCAAAAAACCTCTACTTAGTTGCATATGATAAAAAAAAAACCTTATATACATTGAAATGATGATTTTAACAATTTTAATATGTTAACTTATTAAATTTAATATGTTTTTAAATTTAAATATAAATCCTAAATCAAATTATAATACTAAGATAACAAAAATAATTATGGTATAATCTAGATATCATATTTTATTGAGATACTTGTGATAACGTTAAAAACATACAAACTTGTCTAACTTATCTAAGATTATTCCATGTATATATTTGTGATCATGTTATAACATCAAAACATATTTAATTAGAACATAAATCAGTAAACTTATCCAAAGTGATGTATCATACAAAAGAAATATATAAATAGACACTGTAGCCTGAAAGAAGGTTTGGATGGCTGGAAGAGCAACTTACGGTAGCAATAGGTAGAGGAGTATGTGGCGTTCACAAAGAGGGAAGAGGAGAGGGGAAGCATAAATACTGACATGAGGGAGAAAGACAGCCGATTGGAATGAGTTTAATAATATTTAGTAAGATATGATTTGATTAGATAAATTTGATCAGATAGATTTTTATTAGATAAATTTTTTGATTTATTTGGCTTATCCTAGTAATATCATATGGGTTTTTTAATGAGATGGGTAAACTTGGGATAATAAAAAATTAGCATGGGTATTTTAGTCAGGATAAGACATAATATTTCTCACCTCTAAAAAAAACCCCAAAGTTGGAGGGGCGCGAAAGGAGAGGAGGGGAGCACTAAAAGACTAAATTTCTCCCCTCGCCTCCCTCTCACTTTTCCTAACTAAACAGGCTCACCCCCACCCCATCTCTCCCCTCCCCTCAAAAAACCTTGAACCAAACCATGCCTTAAGTTGGTTTGGATATGGGTAAAAAGGCTGATGGAGGTTTTGATAAGGAGGGTTGAATAGATAGTATTGAATCATGTGAAGAGAGGTAGAAGAAGACCAAGTAGAATACTCAAGGAAATTATTGGACAATACCTTTTGGTGAACAATATATCTAGTTGGTTGTTGACAAAACACAATGGTGTATTGGATTAATACAGCCAAACCCACCAAGTGAAATAGAAGTTCTTGTTGTTTTTGAACTTCCATATAACACAAGGATGGAATGGGAGGGGCTCATTTTCCATCCCCTCCAAAACCCCGCAATTTGGGGGGAACAAAAATGAGGGGATGGGAAGGATTGAGAGCCCTTCCTTTGGAGCCCCTCTCTCCAATTTTTCAAACCAAACAAGGGGAGGGGCTCATTTTTCATCCCCTCCCATCCCCTCCCCTCCAACCAAACAGACCCTAAAGAGTAGTGGAAAATTTTCAGCATTTCATCTCTGTATTTTACGCAGTAGTTTTAATATTCTGTCTACTTTCCTTCTTACCTCATTATAAATAATTACATGCTCTCAACTTTTCCCTCAACTTTTATAAAGCTGAAGATGTTAGAGTTGCTGTTTCGAACAAAAAGCTGGAAAAGAATGTAGGATTTATTTGCTTTGTTATTAATGTTATGCGTGTTTGCCTTCTTCTTTTCTTTTTCTTCTCCTTCTTCATATTCATATTGCATCACTTCTTCCTTCCATCCATCCTTTTTAAGTTCCACTTTTTGGAGCATTTGAACTGATTTTTCCTATAATACTTACATAGATCCATTTTATTAATAAATGAATGAACGAATTTAATTTGACAGGATTCTTTCTATCATAATTTGACGGAGGAGGAACTTACAAGCGTACAAGATTACAACTTTGATCATCCTGGTTAGTAAAACCTTGGCTTATTACTCTGTCACTAGCTTCTTATGATTTTATCTTGGTACTATGAAGTGTTATAATCGAAATGCTTTCTTACTCTTTTCAATTTAATTTATTTCCTTAAAGATTTCTTTAGAGAATTCTTTATGAAGACATGATTAGAAATCTATAGTAATTTTGTCACATTCTAGTCATCTTATTCTTTGGTTTTGTTAGACTTTTGTAATTTCACGAACTTCTATTTTACATTTGATGAGCACCAATGACATTGTTATTATTTTCAGAATTATATAATAATATCATTGATAGTGCTATGGAAAATTTTATCCTGATAAATTAATCCGACAATATTATTTTTGTTTACAAATTCTAGATTCTTGTGATAATCTAGAAAACTTCAGTGCAGTTGTATTGTGTTTCCAAGATCTTGCTAATGGATTCTGAGTATTTTTAAGAAACAATTCAGTTTTCAGCTCCATCTTCCATTTGGTTCTGTTTATAATTATAGATATAGGAGAGCAGACTTTCAAAATTGGCGTTTAAGTGGTTTAACACAACTGAAATAAAGCTCATGCTTTGAGACAAAATCAGAAAGGAAAGTATGCTGGTAGGGGCTAAACGTACATGGTGGTAGTATGATGGATTTTAGCCCCCCAACTAAGGTCTAACTACTTTAATATATCAAATTAAGATAAAAAACCCTCTTCATTGGAGAAAACAAAAACACCTCCTCTCTTATTTAACGTGGGGGTTATCTTTATGTTACTTTAAAAAAGAGGGTTTTTGGTCGCTAAAATTTAATTGATGTACTGAAATTTTACCTAGGCATCTATTTAGTGGGGTGAAATGTATTTTTCCCTAAGCTATTACTGCAAATGTGGATGATGACTGTGTTACCGATCAATTGCCATACTTATCTGAGAATGCTGCTTATATCATCAGATGCTTTTGATACTGAGCAATTGCTTGGAGTTATGGACAAATTGAAGCATGGACAAGCTGTAGATATTCCAAATTATGACTTCAAGAGTTATAAAAGGGATGCATTTCCAGCTAGACGGGTATATTTTTAACTTCCACTTTTTCTTTGCAGTTTTGACTCCCCTTTTGAAACCTTTGGATTGAATTTGGTCTTCTGTACCTGAAATGTGGATATTGTCCTAGAACAATGCTTTTAGTGCATAGAGGAAGTATAAAGTGTCTTTGGCGTGATAATGGAAGAAACAGAGTTTGGGTACGGTTGCTCATGGGATCTGACATTGTTGTATGCCTGAAAGAAGTTTTGTCCCTGCATTTACTCACCAGTGAGAACGTATGTTATATTTGATAGAGTCTATGTACTAATATCCTTTATAATTGGTTTCATGACAGTATGGCATAAAAGAGTTTGTTATTTGCATACTTAACAATCATGAATTCTGGTTGGTTTTGATGCCTGATATGTGGATGTTTGTTTGTGCTTAAATTTGTTTTTGCAGGTAAACCCATCTGATGTAATAATTTTGGAAGGGATTCTTATTTTCCATGATCCACGTGTTCGGGAGTTGATGAATATGAAGATATTTGTTGACACAGGTCCTTTGTTATTATTATTCCTATTTAAATTTGGCGATTTGTATACTTCATGTTTTCTGTAGCATTATTCTTTCTCAAATTATGTAACATCTGTTGTCTGGTTCTTGTCCTCAGCCCATGGAGTCTTTATGTTTTTTTTTTTCGGGGTGGGGGTGAATTTAATGTATGGCTATTTCAAAAATGTGCATGCTTTATGGTCTTCATATACGTTTCTTTTGTATCATATTTCTTGGTTCTCTATGATGTCATTGGCAACTGCCTATTTATGCCTTCTCATTATAAGCAAGGTTATGCTGTTAAGTTTTTGTTGTAGTACTAATTTATGGTATCAGTCACATTGTAAAATTCTCAGTGCAGATGCTGATGTTCGACTGGCTAGGAGGATCAAGCGTGATACGGTTCAGAAGAGTCGGGATATTGGTACTGTGCTTGATCAGGTAGCAACTTTGTCACATCAGTTGCAATACCATGAAGGCCATTTTATTTTGTCATTTATTTGTTTATTTATTATTATTTTTAAATTTTACTGCGTTTTAAGGCATAGCAATGTTGAGAATTAAGTAATTTAGTTTTTAATGCTGCTGATTAGTTACAGTAAAATATCCTTGGTAAGAGAACGCAAATTATTCAGTTTTATTGGATTTGGATTATTAGGAAATTTTTAATGCATATGGTTATACAGGTCATTGTCATGAAGTCTTCATAATCAGATGTTGATGTTTTATGTATTTTATAAATTCTGATAGCTGACTCTATTTGATGCAGTATTCTAAATTTGTAAAGCCAGCTTTTGATGACTTTATTCTTCCAACAAAGAAGTATGCCGATATCATTATTCCCCGTGGAGGAGACAATCATGTAGCAATTGATTTAATTGTACAGCATATCCGCACAAAACTGGGTCAGCATGATCTATGTAAAATATATCCTAACCTTTATGTTATCCATTCAACTTTTCAGGTACTCACTTCTCACTATTTTTTGAAATTAATTTATTTTTTGCGTTGCTCCTCCACTTGGACCCCCAAACACTGGTTTCTTACAGTGGTTGAATCGTCATTGCATTTGCTATTTTGCAGATACGGGGTATGCATACCCTGATACGTGATTCTCAAATAAAAACGCATGATTTTGTGTTTTATTCTGACCGTTTGATTCGTCTGGTACGTATACACAGTTTCATTTATATATTTCTTAATTCAGTGGTGTTATGACCTTTTTATTTGGGGTGAACTATCACTGATTATGATTTCTGCACTTGACCAGGTTGTTGAGCATGGCCTGGGACATCTACCATTTACAGAAAAGCAAGTAATCACTCCGACTGGTAAGCTGTTCTATTTTGTTGCTCACCGTGTAAGCTTATTGTCACAAGTGATGTTCAGCATTTGGGCATGTGTTTATGGCCAAGTTGGTGTTCCATTAATGGTTTTAGATTCTACGTTCCTTTTACTTATTGTCTTTTTTTTATTATTTTTCTTAAAATGCTTTCTCAAGCGCTGGCCATTTCAGTTGCTGAACTGATCAGCGGCTGTGTTACCCAGGGTATATGTTTTTAGTCTTTAGAAGGACTTGCAATTATAGTTTTTGTATCAAAGTATAAAAGTTTAAGGGGCAATGTTGCCCTCGGATGTTGTCACCGAAGGGCAATTTCGCTCTGAAAGTTTTTTTTTGGGGGGGGGGGGGGATTTTGCTCAGGCCGTTATCTCAGTTAATTTTGACCATTTGTTGACCAAATATGCTGAGCTGGAAGTCCACATGTCATCCATGTCATTTTTGTTAATGTGAAAATTGGACCTGGAAGTTTTAAATCTAACTTCGAAAAAAATGAAGTAGATGACACATGGGCTTCTGGGGCAAAAATTGCATCTTAACAAAAATGACATGGATGACATGTGGACTGTCAACTCAGCATATTAGGTCAATTAACAGTTAAAATTAATTGGGATAACAGTCGGGGCAAAATTGCTACCTTTTTGACACTTCCTAATTGGCCTTGGAAAAACTTCTGAGGCAAGATTGCCTCTTAACCCAAGTATAAATTACCATTACCAGCTAATGTTGATTCAATGATGTGAATATTCTCTATATAAATTACCATTACCAGCTATTTTAGTTTTTTGCCATACACCTATTCTACATGAATGAGGTGGAATGTATTTCAACTTCAGGGGTCCTTATTCATATTATGGGAATCAAAGCTGCATCTTTTGGTTGTACTTGAGATGTTTTTTTCCAAGTGATTTTGGTTGTAGCAATTACTGTACTGAGCAATGGGCTTGCGGGTCAATAATATTTATTAAACTTTCATTGTTGTTCTGTTATTTTCAAAAGAGAAGTTTATTTTAGGGTTGAGTCTTGTTTATATGATTGTTTATTCTTGAACTTCATTGTGTATTCTTATTGACTGCAGGGTCTGTGTACACTGGTGTTGATTTCTGTAAGAGGTTATGTGGAGTCTCCGTCATTAGGAGGTATCAATTAGTCCTATTTTCAAAGCTGAAATCACTCGACAATTAAGATGTTATAATTTTACTTCTGAATATGTCGATACACAATATCTCCTCTTGGTCATCCATAAGTACTGAAATGAGTGTAAAGAAAGATAATTTGTTTAGTCTTTTCAGTTTTTCATTTTTGAACAATTTTGTTTTAAAAAATTACATAATCAGTGCTTAGTAGTATCCTGTTTCATAAGTCTTCAGCAATTAGTCCTCTTTTCTCCCTCCTTAATTTGTGTGATTTATTTGCTGACATTTTTCCTAAAACATTATTGTTTGGAAAATATTTTGTCCTTGTGTTGATATCTGCCAATATATTGTCAGCGGGGAGAGTATGGAGAATGCTTTACGAGCATGCTGTAAAGGTATCAAGATCGGCAAGATTCTTATTCATAGAGAAGGGGAAGGAGACAACAGTCAGCAGGTGTGTGCATCTTGTGTATGATACATTTCTCTGTGTTTATCACATTTCATGACTCCTAACTTCCTATATTTAATATTTGGGCAGCTGATATATGAGAAATTGCCTAATGACATCTCAGACAGGCATGTGTTACTGTTGGATCCCATCCTAGGCACAGGTTTGTCATTCTCATTGTGTTCCTGTTTCTTGGTTGCTTTTACGAGGCAAAACTCTCCTCACATATTTATAAAACTCTCCTCACATATTTATATTGTACAGCGCAAAACCACTAAAAAAAAAAAGTTAAACCAAAGTACCAAACACCCCTAATTACAATTGGTTTTGATGTATTCTCATTATGGAAAAAGATGAGTTAGAAACTGTCATTTTCCGACTGTTCCATACCAGTCAACATAATCTAGGAAAGACAAGCTTGATTTCTTTTTGGGGTGTTGGTCATCTCCATAAATGTGTGAACAATAACTTGTGCAGGAAATTCGGCTGTTCAAGCAATTTCTTTACTTATAAAAAAGGGTGTACCAGAGTCCAACATTATATTTCTCAATCTCATATCGGTAAGATCTTGCTATGTTTAACTAATTCTCTCACCATCATATTTTTCTCCTCTCATCCTTTCTTCCTTCACCACAGTAATTATAGATCTCATTTTTGCCAGGCACCCCAAGGTGTGCATGTAGTCTGCAAAGCCTTTCCCAGAATAAAAATTGTGACATCTGAGATTGAATTGGGTCTGAATAAAGACTTCCGTGTTGTGCCGGGCATGGGCGAGTTTGGGGACCGGTATTTTGGCACAGATGATGATCAGCAGGTGGTGGTCCCTTCACAGTAGTTATATTATTACATATGAAAGGCATTGGGAAAAAAGGTTGAAATTTGCTGAATTCATGTTGTGCTGGAAACGGAAGCTCAATTTTATACTGTGTTGGGAGTCCAAGTTGCCGTGTCTTTACAAACCGAGGTATATTTGGAATTTATTCAATGCAACTTTTAACCTTTGGACTGTACCAGAATTGCTCTCTATTAGATGTTGGCTTCTTTTCCAAGGTACTGGTTGGCGTATATTGATACATTTATGAAATTAGAGATTTCATCCATTGAAATGAATGTATATGAGTAACTTGAATGAATTACTTTTGGTTTTGACTGCATTTTGGTCCCCTAAATTTTGTACTGGTTGATTTACAGCTTCTGTAGCACTCAAAACAATACTTTTTGCTTTCCAGTGAGCACGCTGCTCAGCTTGTGCCAGCCAGTGGCTGGCTTGGTTTGGTAGAGTGGCTCAGCTTGGTAGGGCTATAGTTTTGGGCCCAATTTGACCACCCAACCCACAATAGCGATGCTAGATTAGACCAGATTCACTGGGCCAACATGGGCTATCATGAGCCCATGATCCTCCAAAACTTATTTACAATTAAGGCTGATGAGACTCCATAATAATTTAATTATTTTCAGTGACCTTTGAGTATTTTACTGTGTTATGTGGGACCTTGAAGAAATTTATTCTAAATTTTAAGAATTAACTAGATTCCAACAAACATCATTCAAATGAATTACTTTTGGTTTTCCACACACTGATTACTCTTTATATTCCAATTGCTTGTCTTTCTAGTAATCTTGCTCAAAGCACAGATTGTTTCTTCATATTGTAGACACACACCGATGATCCTAGAAACAGGGATTAGTTGGTGTTGTTAAACTCTGGTTTCTGAGGATAAAATGTTCTTTCTACGATACGTGACTTCGTTGTTTTTGGGTATTTTTCTTTTATATCATTGGTTTATCATTGAAGTTACAAGGGCGTTCTAGAGATGAAACTGTGCGATAAAAAAGTGGGAAATTCACCAAAAGGAAAAATATGAAGTGGGAAGACAGGCAAGAAAAGAGACAAAAATTAATAAGAGAGAGAAACTGAAAGAAGATGCTCATAGAATCTCTGTCATCGGACCCAAATTACTGTTTTTTTAAAGAAACGTCACTTAATTAATCCCCCTCATAAACCCTTTTTACGTTTTTCTTGTAAATTTTTTTACAATAACTTTCTCGGGTATTTGAAAAAAAAAAATCTAAAAAATATGAAAAATTAAAGATACATTAAAACGAAAAATGAAACTCAAACATACTAATGTATTGAATAATAGTAAAAAGTAAATAGTATGACTTTCGTTCAACTTCGTGTAATACACTGAGCTCATTAGTTACCATTTAGTTATTTAAATATTAAATATATTTTTTTATGTCAGTTTAGTCAATTATTATCTTGTATATATGTACCTATAAAATTTATAACTGAGGAAAAATAATCAGGGGAACAAGACAGATAAGGGATTTTTTTTGGGAGAATTATACTCTGGTCCCAAGAAAGAAGAGAAATGAAAAAATAGTCTATGAAGATTGTAAAATGAAAAAATGATCCCATGTTATTAATACAGGCTCTTGGAATTGTTAATGAGTTGTCAATACAAGCTTCTGGAGTTGTTAATATGATCATTTTTTCATTTTACAATCTTCAGAGATCATTTTTTCATTTTACAATCTTTAGGGATCATTTCTTCGTTTATTTTCTTCTTGGGACTAAGTGTAATTCTCCATTTTTTTTTTTTTCGTTTTTAAAATTTTACTTTAAATTTTAATTTGATTCTTATAATTTAGTAGTTCATATTTATAAATGAATTGGAACGCATATTTATATTTTATTATTATATTTTTAAAACCGCTGAACTCTATCATCAAAGTTATGATAATAGTCTCCTCTGTTTCGTTGCTTACAAACAGAGCTACCAAAAAGCTCCCTGAAAAATAGCTTTCGTTGAGCCAAACTTCACTAAATCTTCCCGGCGACTTAATTATATATACAACCAAGTGATTTCTTTCCCCCCAAAGCTTAAGAGATACCCATTTTTTTTGTAGTTTTTATAAGGTATGGCAGAGGTAAGTTTGCTTTCTTTATAATATTGCCGACAAGAATATTCCCAAGGCCCTCTCTCACGCTCAAATACCGTAGTTGTTCTTCACTCTTCAGTTTACTGAATTATAAAGACAAGTAGATGGGCAGTTTTGTCTTTTCGGATGACAAACAGACAAACTAAATGAGCTGAATCCCACATCGGTTGTACCACAACCAAAGCCAGAGTATATAAGCTGGGTAGTGAAATCCTTTGGCCACGACCTTACTTGAACAGGATCTGTTCTATAGGCTCGTACTACTGTGTCCTTGAGTTTCAAGGAGACAAGAACCAAAGCTTGGTTGATGATCTATGACCAGGTGATCAGAGCGTGATTATTGGCTGGGTTGCACATGTTGATGTTTAGCTTGGCCGCAGAGGATCGTTCCCCCACAGTTTACCTGTGTGGGATGGTCACTTGGTTGTCTGACAAGCTTCTAAATTTTTATTCTTTTCTTGGATAGATTTTTTATTCATTTTTGTGACGAGTGACTGTTGATAATAGTTGCCAATTCATCCAGAAAGGACTCTCTGTAAAATGATAGAGTGAGTGTTAAGCCGTTCTAGTTTCACAGCGGGGCAGTATGAAATTCTTATATACGTATATATGTAAAACTAATAAACTATTTTGTATACGATGTTATATTGAGGCCATAATTGATTGGAGCAATATAAAATTGTATATAACCTATTGCCAAAAGTTCTTTCGTTCTGTGCTCTGCACACAAAGTGTGAAAGGAAGAAAGACGTGAAGAAGAAGAAGAAGAAGAAGAAGAAAGGTATGTAATTTATGCACTGTTGAGGTAGTTTTTTCAACTGACTGAATCTTGGAAACAGATTTTTAACTTCTGGAGAAAAATGGCAAAAAATTTTGTACTGCTCCTTCTGGTCCTAATTATAAAATAAAATTGATTTTTTTAGAGAAATTAAAGAAGTTAAGTAAATTATTTTAAAATATTTTTATTTTTATTTTTTTCTCTAAACTAATTAGTTTGACTAATAAACTAATATATAATCTAAGAATACATAATATATGATATGATTAAATAATTTATTTAGCTTCCTTAATCTCTCTAAAAAAAATCAAATTTACCTTATATTTAGGATCGAAGATAATAATAAGTATAGAGACCTCTAAAAGAAGCAAATGAAAACTAAAGGAAATTATTGAACGAGGCCTCTATCAACAATTTATCTAGAGTTTTAGTTGTTGAAATAACCCAACAACACTATGTGATTCATGTATCCTATCCCCTTTAGTGGGAAAAAACTTAATGATGATTTGTGAAACTTTTCATTATGGTTGGATTATGTAAGTCCATTATGTGCTCGTTTGAAATAGCTTATTTTTTAGTACTAAATGTTTATAAATCGTGATTCACGGTATACGATGTAAGTATGTAAGAGGAATTTTATCTCGACTTACGTAATAATGACTTATTGTCCAAAAATAAGCCCAACCAAACACACACAACATGAGGCCTATTCCAATAATTTTTCATAATATTTATTTTTTATTGGAATTTTAGTCTATAATTAAATTATTTTTGTTGAGAGCTGTTTCATGCGTGCCAGAACGGGGAGGCCTATAATTAAATTATTCCAACAAAGGTTTGCCTATAAGTGATAAGGAGTTGGTTTATGAATAGAGTTGGTAATTCGGCTTGCGGGTTAGAACGGGGAGGCCCACACCAGCCCGTCCCTTCGAGGGCTGGCATTTGCCTGCCAAATTTTTTTAAAAAATTTTACTCTTTTTTTTTTAAAAAAATTATCACTCTTTTTTTCTTTCACCCACTCATATAGTCATATCACATTTCTTTTCTTTTATACATTTGTATTAATAAATCAATTTCATTCTTACTTTCCTTTTTTTTTTCCATCTACTCACATAACAAAATCATATAAATATGTCTCTTTTAAATTTAATAATAGGATAATAAATAAATATAATATGAAAATAAAAGTGTCAAACAAAAAATATGAGGAAATAATTGAATACAGTATCAAAGAAAAGACGACTAGGGTGTTTAGATTTATTTTATAAACAATATAAAAAAAATAAGCGGAGTAGCCCGCCCCTCACCCTCCAAATTTTGCAGGCTGTCGGGCCCACCCCGTTTTACCAACTCTATTTATAACCCACAAATTTATGAATTCAAATCTCGTTGATGATATGAAAATTTTATTAGTAGGTAATCTATAAGTATCTCTATAAGTGATATTTGAACCAAAGGCATGATATGCTTTAACTCTGATGAGCTCAAAAACCCAATTCATCTAAATTTTTATGTATAAAATTTTTTTAAAAAAATTATTTAATGAGATAATTGAAGGTAACTTTGCATTGACTAATGGTACTGCAACACGGAGAAAGATATTTTGTTAAAAAAGTTGTTAATTAGTTAATTTCCATTGTTATGATATCACAGACTAAACATGCTTGTAAATTTTTATACGAGGTGAACAGTTTGAAGCCAATTAGTTTTTAAAAGCTGGACCGGAGATCGAGCCAGCGGGATCAACGGGTCATGATTCAACCGGTTGAAACGGTCGAACCGTCTGTTTAGATCGGTAACATAATAATTAAATTAAAAATAATATTACATATGTATATATATAAACATAGTCCAATTTAATGAAAAATTAATAAGGTCACAACATATGTTCTAACCAAATAATAAAATGAGATAATTATTTTAAAAGTAAGAAATAGAAAAAGTTAATACCTTTATAAGAAAATTTATAATATTTTATAATTTTTAAATTATAATAATAAAAATAATGAATAAATATGTATTACCTCCTGTCCTAATTATAAGATAAAGTTGTCTTTTTTTTTTGAAAAAATTAAGAAAATTAAATAAGTTACCTAACATATCATATGTTATATATTTTTAGATTATATATTAGTTTATTAGTCAAACTAATTAGTTTGGAGAAAAAAATAAAAATAAAAATACTCTAAAATAATTTAATTAACTTACTTAATTTTTCAAAAATATTAATTTTATCTTATATTTAAAACCGAAGGGAGTAACTTTTAATAAGATATTCATATTTTTACTAATGTTCATGTTGAAATCGGTGCCCCTTGCACGGATATTTTGGATCGAAGTAATGTACATACAACTAAAAAAATGGCAAAACTTTAACACGGTTTGTTGAAACTTTGAATTGATTTCACCCCACGTGATGATGAGAGAGAATTGAGTAATCAGAGAAATTTTATAGTTTATGCCCTTTCTCCTCTCTTCTCTAGCTCTGCCAGTATCTGATGGTGGAGCTTTCAATCTGTAAATTTTTTTCTTTGACCGGCGTGGCCTCCAAATAACATGGAAGATGGGAAAGAAAATATTATTGGTAAGTTTTATCCTTCATCTTCGTCGTATCTCGGTCTGGCTTTTCCTTTCTTCTTTAATATCATCGTTTTCCGGTGGGGGACTCGATCCCTATACTTTTTTTTCTGAGTAGTTAGGCTGTTCGGTTTTCTGAAAACCATTCCGGGTCCAGGCTCGAATCCGGCTTCCGGCTCAACTACCAGTTTCGGGTGGCTAAAAACGGCTTAAACTCTTAAACGGGTGAAACATGTTAGCCGAACCATTAAGATGAGCGGCTGACGGCCGAACCGGTTCGACCGTCCGGTCTGATCCGGTCCGGCTCTCACAGCACTAAACATTAATGAGCACTTGTGGGATATCTATATAATATTGGAATTTAAAAAATCATTATTTAATATTAACAATGTTAAAATTAATTGAATAAGATTAATAAAGCAAAAGGCCTTTTAGCCAATATGCGGTGGCTATTGCTATTTGCTAATAAAACAGAAATAAAGGTTTTAAAGTTTACGTGAAGATTTGAAGGACTTGCTTTTATAAAAGAGAAGTGCCCGCACACTCAGCAAGACACGGTTTTGAGAATCATTATCTGCTTTAAGTCACTTATATTTTATTATGTTTTTGCCGGATATCATAGTGATTATATTTTGGTCGATTCTCCTAAATTAATTTAATCAGTTTAGTTATTTCTTTTGAAGGAAAAAAAAAAGTTTAGTTACTTCTTTTTTTCAATGAATCAGTTTATTTATTTATATTGAACATATTTTTTAAATTAAAGCACAGTAAACAACAAACTATTATTTGAAAAATACAAGTTTGAAGTATGCAGAACACACTTGTAAAACTAAAAACCCCTCGTTAAATGTGGGAAAAAAACAATAAAAGTACAGTCATTGGCCACAAGCGAATTTCCGTATCGTTGGAATGAATGCTCGTGAAATGTTTTTTTGTTTTTTTTTGGATCTAAAAGGCTAATAAAGCTCATGAGATTCATACATTAAAAATATAAATTATTAAATAATTAATTTTTTTTTTGAACCACCACATCAATAATTTCTAGTTTCTAAAGCTAATTTGTTCAAATTTCAATCACCGGATGATTATTTGAAATTTAAGATTTAAATTTTAAACCGTTGTATTATAGCAAAAATGGGCACAACTAGAAAAATTAGGAGGAAATGACACATATTTGACAAGTTAGATATAAGAAAAAGGGTTAAGGCGGAAAGATGGCTGACCAACTTATATCAAAAGTGTACCCAACATCATAAAATTTTTTTAAATGCAAAAGTACCCGCAAATATTTAAAATTAGAATAAAAATGACATGTCTGTTAAAACTAGCTAACGTTCATTACTTTTTGTGATGGGGTCCACACTATTTTTCTGAAAGTACCAAAATGCCCTTGGCTAAAAAATGGTAAAGGTGAAAAAATACCCATAAATTTTTATCTAAAATGCATCAAACATCATATATTTTTTATAGGTGTAAAAATACTCATGAACATTCCAAATGGATATGACAATAACAAAATACTCCCAACTTATAAAAATACTTATTTATCTAACTATGAAAAATATATGGTGCCAAGTTTTCTCTCTTTCTTAGAATCCGTGCCAATAGTTAACTCTCAATTGATGAAGCTACTGCTCGAAAGGTCCCACCAAACAAACCTCCGGAGGAGCTTTCTTCGCTAAGTGTACTGAAAAAGTCTAAAAAGGAAGTGAAAGAGATGTTCTCATGTCTGACCAGATGATCGATGTAGATGAGATAGTGGATGAGGAGATGAGTGCAACAGTGATGCCTGATAAACAGGGGGGCCATCGGAAAAAGAAACTCACAGATAGCATATGTCCTATAAAGTCTCATAAATGGGGTTTAAAGGGTTGGATTTCAATGGAGTTGCCTATGGGGCTTCCAGTATGGATGAAGATCCTTTAATATCAAACTTGTTGGATCAGTTGTGGAAGCTACCAGAACCTTCAAAAGAGACCAAGAAACTTATGAGTGTCTATCCTTCAATGCCACTAACAGAAGATGAATTTAATGAAGCATGTCAGCCTTGGAACAATGCTTTAATCATCACAGTCTTGGGAGCTCATTTTAATTTCCTCAAGTTGAAAGAGCTTGTATGTAGGGTATGGAGATTTAATGAATTTGAGTTGGTGGACCTACCGAATAATTATTATGTGGTCAGATTCACTAATGCTGAAAATTCGGGTGCTTAATACAAACGAATTCTTTTTGAAGACCCATGGGTGATTGCTCAGCATACTGTGTTGGTTCAAAGATGGTCACCATATTTTGATCCTTTTTACAATCCTATGGAAAAGATTGCAACCTAGGTGAGGATCTCAAATATCCCACTCATATATTACTAACAAAAATTCATTTCTAAGCTAGGTGATATGATAGGGAAGACCCTAAAAGCTGACTTTCATACTCTGGATTATTGCGATGAATCCAGTGGTAAAGTGTTAAGAGGGAAGTATGCTAGAATATGTGTGGAGCTTGATCTCCAGAAGTGTTTGATCCCAAGAATCATCCTGGCATCTGCTCTGTTTAATGTTGAATATGAGGGTTTAGATTTGATTTGCTTCTTGTGTGGGAGATATGGACATAAGAGAGAAACATGCCCTTGGAGGAAAAAGGAGAGTGAAATGTTGAATAGTCAACAGCACTGACCAGAATCGGGGAAGCAATCTACAAGTATGTCGCCGGAAAAGTCATTGCCGGTGGAGGGGGAAGAGTTTGAGCCATAGATGTTTGTTGGAGGCCAAAAAAAATCTTGAGTCCCAAGGAAAGAAGGGGGTAGAGTCGGTGTGTCAGGTGTAGGGAATGGCAAGAAGACAGGTAAAAATATGGGTTTGAGATCTCAAGTATCTAGATTTGCAGTGATATCTAAGTGAGATGATGAAAGAGAACGCGAGAGGATTTCAAATGAAAATCCAATGAAGAAAGATAGTACGGAAGATGGGATAGGGAAAGCTATGATCATATATGAGAATAGAGAGATTGGGCAAAGAAAGAAGGATCAAGGCTTAAATTCAAAAAGTAAGTCAAAGGCAAAAGGGACACAATCTTCAAAAAGTGTTTTTGTAATTAAAGAAAAAGAAACTATTGAGCCTTCCCAATGGGCTGAAGAAAAGAAGGCCCAAAATGAAAAGTTAGTAGCAAGAGGAATGACCCAATAAATGTGGGCTCTAAAAATAAGTTTAGAAACAAACCAACAGGCAATAGGGTCCATCACATGGTAATGGGCTCAATGAGTTCAACTGAATCCAGCATAATTGATCCGGTGAATTGGACTATCGCTAGCACTGAGCCACGTAATGCAGGTGAACTGGCAAATCTACCATTGATTTAAGTGATGAGCTCAGACGAAACAAACAGAGAAGGTAAAGTAAAACTAGATGATTCTGATATGGTGCTACAGTCAAGATCGGAACGGATAAACAAAACTAAAGAGTAGAAGGATGAAGGCCAGCAGAGTAGAAATCTGAGAGAAGTTAAGAGTAAGAGCCGGATGGTTTTGGGGCGTAATCCTCCAGATAAGTAAATTCCTCCTGCTCTATTTTAATTTAATGATTTATATTATGATTATATCTTCATGGAATTGTTGAGGGGCAGGTGGTAAATATTTCCCTTGTATACTTTCGGGATATGGTAAATAAACATTGGATATCTGTAATAGGACTGTTGGAAACTACAATAAGTGGTCCAAGAGCTGAGTTTGTGGTTCGAAGTTTGGGTTTTAATAATTGGTTGAGGTTAGAAGCAACAGGTTTTGCTAGTGGAATCTGGGTGTTGTGGAACGAAAATGAGGTTTCTTTTGAATATCTTTCATCTACCACCCAAATTTTACACTGTCGAATTACGGCTAAAAACTCAATGGAATGTTTTTGTGTTTCCTTTGTGTACGGTAATCCTAGATAGAGTCATAGACAAGATTTGTGGATTTCTTTTTGAGAATTAGCTGGTTTTATGAATGAGGCCCTGTTAGTTCTAGGAGATTTCAACTCATATTTAAATCCATCAGATAAAGTGGGGGCCCTACTCCTCATATCGAATCCTTATCCCCTTTTAGATCCTATGTTCATGATTGTGACTTTCTTCAAATTCTGGTAGTAAGTGACAAATTCACATGGTTTAAGAATGAAATAAAAGAAAGGCTTGATTGGACTTTTTGTAATCTTAGATGGGAAATGACTCATCCTGACCATAAATCTTTTCATCATCTTTGATATAAATAAGATCACAGGGTAATAGTGGTGACAACTTGTAATGTGCAACAAAGCTCCTCCCTAAATCGATTCAAGTATCAAGCTGCATAGTGTTTAGAAGAGGATTTTTTAAGTTTGGTGCAGGCTTCTTGGCATGGTAAAAATTGGTCCGATGGGTATAGTGAGTTTCAGGAAAAAGCTTCATGGTGGAATCAGAACGTTATCAGTAGTCTTCCAAATAAAAAGGGGAATTTAGTCAAGCGTCTGGAGCAAGTTGATCGAGTATTAAGAATTTGCCCACATGTTAGTATGTTGAAGTTGGAATCTAAATTATGGCAGGAGTACACAAAAGTGGTTAATCAGGAGGAGCTATTGTGGTTGTAGAAGTCAAGGTGCAAATGGCTAAATTATGGGGATAAAAATACAAGCTTTTTTCACGCCATTGCTATGATTAGAAGAAAAAGGAATAAATAGAGATGCTTCAAAATGAGCAGGGTGATTGGATCACAGATAAATAGGAATTAAAACAATCAGCACTCTACTTTTTCAAGAACCTATATTTGGTAGGACAGGGGTAGTTATGTCTAACTGGCCGATGAATTTTCCCAGTCTAAATGAAGTACAACTGGCTAGTATACAAAAAGAAGTGTTTGAAGTAGAAATTAAGAATGCAGCTTTTGAAATGGGGGCATTTAAAGCTCCTGGACTTGATGGGTTGCAACCGTAGTTTTTTCAGTCACATTGGCAAACAGTGGGCCTAAAGATATATGATCTTTTTTCATCCATTTTTAGGGAGCCTGAGAAAGTAAGTGAACTCAGTCAGACTCACATCATACTAATTTCGAAGGTGGATAATGTAACCCCCTCCGTAATTATGATTCGAAATACGTAATTAAAATGGATTTGAGACCAACCGATAATCAAAACTCATTCTACAATCCCATACTTGAGATAGGATTTTCTCAAATAACTTTCAAAATCTAATTCATCTGGTCTCATATTCACATTTTGAATACCATTACCTCGTGCAGCTAAATCTCATTCATATATATCAGAGTGTAAAGCAAAATTCCCAGCAACCCCCGGGTTTTACATTGTAAACTAAAGGGTTTACAGGCATATTTACCCCTTACAATTTCCCATTCAGGGGATTGCATATCCATATCCAAATAACATTTACAAATGTGCAGTAATCCTAACCCAGATATGACAACCAACTAACAACTAAAATAAAGAACTATCCGCCCTTGGTTGCCTACTTCTCCTTTGAGCCGCTTGCCCTATCTGTTGGTTAGTTAATGGAAAGAATGAGATTCAAAAGAATCTCAATAGTAACAAATCACTCATACAACATGTAATCACATAGCATGCAAGTAAATCATCAAACAACACATACACACATTGCCTTCCTGGCATTCATATTTACAAACACACATTGCCTTCCTGGCATTCACGTATACACATTGCCTCCCTGGCATTCACATATACACAACTTCACAACATCCAAAATCATTATAAAACAATGATAAATCAAACATACAATGCATCATATTAAGTATAAGGGAAAGCGTCCCTACCTTGTTCTTTATAAATGTGCTCCGGCACAGGTTGCTCACTTTCAGGGCAAATATTGAATCCTACAATTCAAAATGCACCATTTAGAAACTTTCATAGTGTTCTGAGGGCATATGAGTCTATCATAAAAATTTACCAAAATGCCCCCGGGGACCAGGCTCGGCCCGCTGTACCCGATCTAAACTGTACCTTTCGTGAATTTTTGACATGGGCTATTCTTACATATTTTCACCCAAGGAATCCATTTCCGGACTCAGAATTATCAAATTCATCGTCAAATTACAAAAAGACCCTTGACAGCCCTTATTTCAGGGTTTCAGGGGCGTTTTCGTAATTATACTTTTTCGGGCTTTTCCGAAAAAGTGACCAACTGTAACCCTACCTAATTTTCCCTCCTGAACTCAATGAAACCATCAAATTATTGAAAATACAATTCCAAAGCTCATTTCTAGAGCTAGCTGAAATTTATAAGAACTCCGAGGAAAATTGGGGTTTTTGAAATCCGACTCCATAGACGTATTCCTTTATACTCATAACCACTTTATTAACTATTTAATTACATTATAACTATCATTTAGACTCAATTTTGGCAGCATAACCTTTAGGCCAACTCCTTTACCAAATTTGAAATCAAAGCAAATTAATTGAAATTTCACTTATTAAACTACTCACAGCAGCCAGAATAATCAAAGATTGAAGTTTCGGAGGTTACCTTAAGCTCCTTCTAGCTTATCCTTCTTGTGGCTGAAAACCCTAACTTCTTCACACCAAAATTTGTGATTCAAATACCTCAAATCCCATGAAAGAGAAGCTTAGAGTAAAGAGTATACACGTTAAGAGCTAAATTGTCGGAAGAATCGGTTTACCTTGCGAGTTTTCTTCTCTTTCTCTCCCTAAACTCTCTCAACTCTTTTTTCTCTCTTATGGCTGCTGTTTGGGTCGGTTATGGCTGAAGAAAGGAGAAGGAAATGCTTTTTAATAGCATTATGCTTATGTCACTTTTCATTAGGCTTATGTCATAATTTTCTAATTTCCCAAAATTCATAATTGTTGACTTTTTGTGTACATAAAGCCCAATTCATATGCAACTAATTCCCTCCCTCTTCTTGGTCCATGAAATCAAGCCTAGAGGCCTTCCATCAACCCAAAATAAGCTGATCACAATTTATCTTATAATTACAAGATTGCCACCACTTTTTGTTCTATTTTCGGATTGTTTGGAATTTTTGGCAGATTTTCTGCCTAAATTTTTAAAAATCATAACTAATTCTAGAAAAATCAAAATGGGGTGATCCCAAAGCCAATGGAAAGCTATTTATGTCGTATTTACTGGAAAAATATGGATCAATGTAGTTCATAATCACAAAAATATAGCATTGCACAAAAGTCCATACTGCTCCAAAACAGATTCTAGTTTCAATCCTAAACTTTGGAAAATCATAACTCTTAGCTCACAAATCGAAATGATACAAATTATATGTCCATTTTGAAGCTTAACATGTGAAATTTAAGATTGGAAAGTTTTAGAATTTTTAGACACTATTTGCCTATTCAAAACGTCTATAAAACCCGATTGCCTTATACAGAGTTTCAATGAACATAATTTCCAACTTTTGCACAATTGTTTCCAATAGTTCCAATTTCACAACAAACACTCACCCCACACAAATTTTTACAAGGAAGCCATTAGAATCACTAAAACAATCAAATTCTCATCACATTTAGACATATTCAGTTTTGAACCACAATGCAATACTACCACCAAATTGCCCAATTTTCCATTTCGCCATAATATGCACCCTCCCTCTATTCCAATCCAATTTAGATATTAATTCACAATTGAACTTAAATACAGGGTTTGGGCATTGCTCATGAAACATTCGAATGACAATTCATATCGTATTCTCCAAAAGTGTTTATTTATCAATAATCACATCCACTTTTGAAGTCATTAACCCTTAATCACTTTTTTGGGATATTACAAATAATCCTTGCACGTTAAAGGATTTTTGACTTATCTCTTTGTGTAATGTGAGTTTTAAGATTCTGAGTAAAGTGCTTGCTAACATATTGAAGCTTGTGATAGACTACTTGATACATCCTACTCAGTGTAGTTTCATCAGGGAGAGACAAAATTATGACAATACCATTCTGGCCCAAGAAGCTATACATACTATGAGAACCACTAGGAAGAGGAAAGGGTATGTAGCAATCAAGGTGGATATGGAGAAGGCATACGACAGATTAGACTGGGGTTTTTTGAAATTTAATCTTTAAAGTCTGAGTCTAAATGAGTATTTTATAAAACTCATGATGGCTTGTGTATCAATTGCTGCAATGAGAGTTTCATGGAACAACTCATTATCTTATCCTTTTTAGCCAACAAGAGGAGTAATGCAAGGTGATCCATTGAGTCCCTATTTGTTCTTTCTATGTATGGAGAGGCTGAGCTAGCTGATAAATTGTGAGGTGGAAGCAGGCAAATGCAGGCCATTAAAACTTAGTGAAATAAGTCCACCACTTTCTCATCTTTTCTTTGCGGACGACTTGGTACTATTTAGTGAAGGTTTCACATATCAAATGGAGAAAATTAGAGATTTAATGTTATACTTCTGCATGGTGTTAAGACATAAGGTTAGCTTGCCTAAATCAAAGATGTTTGTATCCAGGAATGTTAATTTCCATAGAGCAATTGAACTTAGTCAAATACTGGGTATTAGTATTACCTTGGATCTCAACAAGTACTTGGGAGTTCCTCTCTTACATAAACTTGTTGTTAAGATGACTTTTGCCCTGTTGGTCTCAAAAGTTCAAAAGAAACTTTCAAGTTGGAAGGGGAAATTCCTGAGCATGGCTGGGAGAACAGGTTTGATTAAATTTGTACTTTCAACCCTTCTGTCTTACTAGATGCAAACCTCTCTTCTCCCCAAAGGTATTTTATAGGAGATAGAGAAATTAAGCAGAGACTTCTTTTGGAATCAAGATCAAGGAAGTAAGAAAGTGCATCTTATAGCATGGGAAAAAAATCAAAAAAGACAAAAGATAGGGAGGCCTTGGAATAAAGGATCTATTGAGTCAAAACAAGGCATTCATTATGAAATTATGTTGGGGGCACATTACCAAACTAGAGGCCTTATTGGTGAGAGTGCTTAAATCGAAGTATGGATGTGGTGATAGCAGGCTGGCTATTGTAGAAAAGAAAAGAAACCAATATGCTGTATGGAACGCAATAACAATAGTATGGGACTCTTTCAGGAAAGCGGTGGGGAGTAAACTGACAAGTGGTAATTCAACGAATGCGTGGTGGGATTAATGGACAGATTTGGATCATTCGCTAATGTACTATGTTGACAAAAACCAACATTTAATTGACCCAGATGAAGTGGTTGGCCAGTTTGTTATGCTAGATGGCAAATGGAATTTGCATAAATGGAGCATGTTCTTACCTAGATGGGTAATTGAGAAAATTAAACAAGTCAAACCTCCTTTTTTATCAGGAAATGATGTGTTTTGGTGGAGAAAATCTCCAGATGGTAATTTTAGCGTCAAATCAACTTATTCCATGATCTATCACATGCATTTGGCGTATAGTGATTCCTTTTGGCAAGGGATATGGAGGTGGCCTATTTCGGAGAGAGTAAAATTTTTTATGTGGCAATTATTCCAAGAGAGGATTCCAACAAACTCAATACGAGCTAAGAGGGGTGTGAGAAATATTTTAGAGTGTGTGAGGAAACAATAATTCATACTATGAGAGATTGTGAGTTTGCAAACAGTGTGTGACTATCTTGTGTTAACCCAATATATTATTCTACTTTTTTCTCTGGTAACTTGTAGGAATGGATAAAGTGGAATATGCATCTTCCACCGAGAGCTCATAAATTTGGTAACTGGTGTTGGTTGAGGATGTTTGGCTCATTGTACTAGCTGATCAGGAAGAACAAGTGCAGGAAAGCATTGGAGGATACCAGTGAAATCCCAACACAACTAGTGCATAGATGTCTCTATTTTTTGCAAAAAGGCGTTGAAGAGGGATGGTTTAAGCACAAGGTGTTTAGCGTTGCAGATAGAGCGTTACAAAGATGGACTGCACCTCCAAATGGGTTTGTTCGTATTGACTTGGATGCAGCGATGGATGACTAAAGACAATCAGCTGTAAGTAGCATAATTCGTGACAGCATGGGATCGTGGATCTGTGGGTTTCAACAGAGCACAAGTTTCAACATGGGCTCAACTGCAGCTGAAATCCAAGCGATAAAGACTAGATTGGAAGTATGCCAATGCATGAAGTTTAAAATAGTCAAGCTTTATACTGATTCTATAGAGGCTATTCAGCTATTACTACAACCTAATAGGTGCTTTCACCTCACTTAACATGGAATTAGAGGAGGTTAGGTCTTTGATATACTTGAACTGGGATTTAGAGATTTATCATTCATACAATGAAGCTCTAAAGTATGCAGATTTTTGGCCAAAATGGCATTAGAAATGAACAATGAGCTGATAATATTGCAAATACCTCCAGTTTTTTGTTCGGTCCAAATGTTAGCTGATCTAAACAAAGATTTGGTTTGAATTGCCTAGCTTATGTTTTGAGAGATTTGATGTAAGGGTCGGTAATGATCCCCAAGAGTAAACTCTTATCCATGTAATTAAAAAAAAAATACATATGGTGCTTGACACATTTTAATAAAAATTCAACGGTATTTTTATAGCTTTACAATTTTTGAGCCAAGGGCATTTTGGTACTTTCAGAAAAATAGAGTGGGCCTCACTATAAAAAAATAATGAACTTTAGCCCATTTTAACGAATGCGTCATTTTTACTCTGATTTTGAATGTTTCTAGGTACTTTTGCTTTCAAGAAGAATTTATAGTGGTTGATGCATTTTTGAGATAAATTAGTGAGTATTTTTACATCTTAACCCAAGAAAAAAATAATTTTATTCACCTAGTCACTATAATATATCTCATTTTTAATTCAAAACTTTGTACCTAAATTTTTTTTTTTTGAATTGATACTGGAGTACATTAATCCAACTAGGGATTAAAAACAAGAACAACTTCTAACAGAAGCCTCACTAAAAATCTCTCATCAACTACCGCCTACCAAAAGAGCAGGAGGTGGGTGATTAAATAAGACAAAATTCTCTCTACTACCATGAGCAGTCCTAGCTAAAAGATCCGCCTCAACATTATGCTCTCTAGAGAAGTGGTTAATCAAGACGCACCAATCTCTGGATAACCAAAACCTAGCCTCTTCGATAACCTTCTTAAAGGGATGGAGTACATCACAACCCCTCATGAGAAGCTGAATGGCTTCAATACAATCAGTAAGTAAATAGTTCAATATTCTTTAGATTTCTATTCCAGCAAATTTGAAGACCTTGGATGATTGCGATAATTTCAGCAACAACCGGAGGAACCTGTATAAGTTTACCCATGAATCCACAACAGTTTCCATTAGAAATTTAATAATAAGAATAATGATGAAAAATTTAATATTAAAACAAATTAAACGTAAACATATCATAGGAATATTTTAGTTTTCTTTTTCCTGCTTTAGATTTGCTCCCTAACCCAATCCTCCTGACTGATCAAATCGGAAACTATTTAAGGGCGGCGTTGTTCTCTGCGGTTCATGTCTGGATTCCAACTCCGTCGATACAAATTTCAAGCAAAAGGAATTCCATTTGTGGTAAATCATCAATCTATCTTTCTTCTTTTACCTATCTATCAAACAGTTGACCGAAGCATTCATTCATTCTTCGGTTCTTCCACACACTCTGCGGTTCATGTCTGGATTCCAACTCCGTCGATACAAATTTCAAGCAAAAGGAATTCCATTTGTGGTAAATCATCAATCTATCTTTCTTCTTTTACCTGTCTATCAAACAGTTGACCGAATCATTCATTCATTCTTCGGTTCTTCCACACACTCGTATTTAACAATGTATCCAGGATCGATCTACTATTTCTTTTCTATATCTAAAAATTCTAAATCCATATATTAGAAACTTGCAAGAAACCAGCAGATTTTTACAGTGAAAAATCATCTTCATCATCTCTTTGTTACGCACGTTCTGGTTACTTCAACTCCAGTTGGTGGACCTGTCATCTCAATCTGGCATGTGCTATGGATCCAGAAAGACATATGAATGAACCCTACAATGGCACTCACTCTAAATGTTGCCCTCACGTTGCAGTTCACCTTGTTGCTCTGAACCTGCCTCTGAAGCTTCATCCCTAAATCCTGAGGCAGAAACACCAAGCTCGAAATGAAATGAATCGGTTGCAATCTCGTTTCCCTTCGCCTCTGCATGAACGGCTGAATCGCCTGAGTCGATATGACCCTATCGGCAAAGAAGAGATCAATTTCGCCAGATTGAAATCGCACATCGATTTTCCGATTAGGGTTCGAGAAATTCGCGAGCAGGACGAAATCCCCGTTCAGATACTCCGGAGAGTCGAAGTAGACAGCGTTGAGGCTCGCATTGGGAATGTCGAATGTAGGGTTTCGCGGTTTGATGGTGAGGAAGATGATGAGCGTCGCGATTCCGAAGAAGATGAGGACAACGCTGAATATGAGGCACAAAACTGCAGCAAACCATATTGCTGGGTTTGTTCTTCGAACTCTTGGTTGTCTCAGTGTTGTTGATAATCTACTATACTGTTTTGTGATAAAATTTGGTGATGCTAAATCCACAAAACTATGATTTCTGGACTGTATATTCGATACTGTGATGTGGTCAGTAGAATTTGGCTTGATTTGCTTAGTGGATGGGGATGCAGATGCTGATGGAGGTGGGAAATCAGGCATGTTTGAATAGCACTACTAGAAAAGGCTACTGATTACTGTACAATTGGAGGTAATGAGAGAGAAGTTCATGGAGCTGAAAAATGAGGATGAATATGTTAATTTATTTCAAGTCCGAATGGTTGATTGAGAAAAGTAAAAGAGAGAAAGAAGCTTTTAAATTGAGTGGTAGTGGTGGGTATGTGGGGTCGCTGTGTTTTTCTAGGTATTGACAAAAGTTAGAAGGAATAGAGATAGGAGGGAGCTAAAGTTGAGGCCTAACCCATGTTTTGTGTTTTTTGGGTTTTTGAATGTTTTAGCTTTTGATGCATAGACTCATAAAGAGCTGTAGTTCCATAGAGAACTCTAATTTCTTTTTTAAATATTGCTCTTGCTTTTAAAGTTCTGGAGTTCGTGTTTGAGTTGTCAATGTTCAGTGGTAACCTTTGAAACTGGTCAATTCAATGAAGGGCTTAGATCAAAGCCTAACCAGTCATTACATAGGGTTGCTTCATTATATCAAAACTTTTTGTCTTCTTGTAAAGAGCAGGGGGAAGATTAATCACTAAGGAATTGTATACTTTTCAGAAAGTGAGTCATCCTCTTGAGTAAAACAATCAATCAATATCTTCAATCATGGAGGCTATTAGTGATTCATTTTGGTGCACTTTTTTGGTGAATCTCCATCATGAAAGGTCTATTTATTTTACTCCTCCACAGCCTCGAGTACTGAAAATCACGGATTAAAAGCAGCCAAAGATTATTGGATAATTGGAATACAAATCTCTCTCATAACTCTATTATCAGATTTAGAAAAATGATGAGTTTGAAAGAAACAAGCAGAAGACCATAGAAAAAGAAATATAAATCTTGTACAAAAATAGGAAATATATCCCTGAATAAAGCACACAAATGTACCATTTAGAGTAGGCCAGAATATCAATTTGATATTTATATTTTTTTTCCCTCGCTTTTTCTTATTGGATTAGATATTACCTCATGGGGAGACGAATAGTTTATTGGGGCTTGAAAGAGGCCATTGGGCCAAGATTTTTAATATTTCAAGGTCAAGAGTATTGTCTTACTTTTATTACAAATTTACATTTTCAATCTTAAGGAAATTCGGTGACTTGCTGACCAATTAAGCCATACATTTTGGTTTTGGAGCTTAAAGTTTATGTAGATTATATTATTCAATAATCTCATCTTCCTCTCTCTACGTCCTCTTGTCTTCCTTCTTCATTCATTACATGTTAATGTTGAGATATACAATGTTTGTTACTGGTTTTCTTTTGTATTACCTTGAGTTCTCAATTCTTTCTCTCACATTTATAATTTTTTGTTTTCAAATTATGCCTATTGATTGCATGTATTAAGAGGATTTCTATCAAAGACAGTTTTAATGCACAATTGCACATGATGAAAGAGGATATTTTAGAAAAAACAAATATACATTTTTTACAAACAACTCACTTAACTAATTATAAAGTTCAGAGAGGGTACTCCCTCCGATCCTAATTATAAGATAAAGTTGACTTTTTTTAAGAAATTAAGGAAGCCAATTAAATTACTTTAGAGTATTTATATTTTTATTTTTTTCTCCAAACTAATTAATTTGATTAATAAACTAATATATAATATAAGGATACTAAAAATATAAACACTCTAAAGTAATTTAATTGGCTTCCTTAATTTCTCCAAAAAAATCAACTTTATCTTATAATTAGGACCGGAGGGAGTAGTTTTGATGTTCTTCAGTTATCAGTTCCTAAAATAAAAAAGACGAAGAAGGATGAAAAGTAGGACGCATGAGGCATGGACATTAATTTGGGCAACACAGTTCAGCCTTGGTCACATTCATATATGGAATGAATAAGAGGAGAGAGCCTAAGTTCCAAATAGAGACGGGAATTTGGGTTCAACCTAAGGGGCAAGCCCGATAAAAATGGTCAGTTAAAAAGGCCGAAAAAGTTGACAGGATTCCCTGTGGTGAGCTTCAATCGGGGATCGGCAAAGCATCAAATAGAAGCGTGGCGTGTGTTTATTTCAATAGCACCATCAAATCAGAACAGCGATTGGATTAATACAAGTTTTAGTCCCTGTAGTCTACATTCATTATATTTTTTGTCCCTAAAGTTTAAAAACCATAGTTTCATTGTTTTAGTCCTTCAAATTTGTTCCGTTAAAATTGTTAGTCTCTACAATTTGAAAAGAACTTACAGCTGATTAACGGTGTTAAATCTGCTTACTTGTCGTTGTGCTGACTGGGTGGGTGGCAAAATAAGTGTGTTGACCCATGCTGACCTGACATGTGAAAAAAGAAAATAAAGCTCAAACACAACACATCAAGCATAAGGTTATTAAACTCGGACAGGCCTCTGAATCGGTCGAGGCACTAATCAAGGGTCAGTAGGTCAGCTCGGAGTCAAACCGGGGTCAAACTAGTAAAGAATAAAAAAAATTTAAATTCTCATCATACCATACAAATACTAAATATCAATTCAGTACTTTAAATTACTAACAAAATAATTATATAGTTTTCTATACAATTTTTTTGACATATTGACATCATAATATTAGTCTAACTCAGTTTACATAATTACTAAATATTCTTCCTAGCCTGATTTAAATAAAAGTACTCCTTAAAAATATTTTATTAAAGAATAACAATAATACACACACACACACACACACACACACACACATAACAGAGGTGAAAAAAAAAGGATCTGACCGTTCACTCTTCTTCTTTATAGTTAGTACTGGGAAAACAGGGCTGGCTCGTTTCAACCTGATTCAAAAAAAGGTGTTGATATTTGTGGCTTGCCCCTTTTAGTTAACAGCCACAGGTTGGCCCCGGGCTTTAGGTCTGTTTAACATCTTTTTACTTCTTTTATGCTTGAAGACTAAATACCTAATTTAAAATATAAATATTATCAAAAATAAGTTAAAACATCAAACATTATCCATGTTTAATAAAACATAAATACTAAGACCTAAGTCCAACAAGTCCAAACCAAAACTAATGTCTATAACTAGTTAACCACAACCACGACCACAATCAAATAAATAACTAGGTAAAGTCATAATAATAAACTAAACACTAAACAATATGAATAACATTGTCATTTTCTTCTCTATGACCATCATCACTATCAACGTCATCAATGACATTTGATTGTGTTTTGCTATAAGTAGGCTCCTCTTTAACTTCATGAGGAAAAATATATAGTCTTTTCATTTCTTCTTCACTATCATATGTATTATCACTTCCATTATCTGCAACTAATAATAAATCACCATCATATGTAATTTAAAGTGTAAATGAAATAACTATAGCAAAGTACATATAAATTACTAAATCATCATCATATTTGAATCCATGCAACCAGCTGCTAGTACAAATAAAAGCTTGAACATTAGCTGGAAGAATAGAACTCCTATACTTAGTTAAAACACACGAACCAATGCTAAAAGTTGATTCACTTGCTACTGTAATGATTGGAATGCTAAGGATATCAGCCGCCATCCTTGAAAGAATTGGGAATCACTGTTGATTGTTCTTCTACCTATTCAAGACATCCAAATCTTTCCAATTGTCGAGCTTTAGTATTGGTTTTTCCAAATATGTTTCAAGTTTAGACTTATTCCAAGAAGAATGATCCATATTTGCGTAAATATCTTGATAATCTCCCACCATTATAAAACATCTAAGTAAATAATAGGGTAATAAGAATGAGTTGTAATTGTTGACAAACAAATTTACAACTTACATCAAATGCATCATTAAAGGAAATAGTGGAAGCATTAGAGGTGTAACAAGAATGAGTTATAATTGTTGAAGATCTAGCAATTGATGTACTTGCAACTCTAGAATTTAGAAGAGATCTCTTCGAATATTCATTAAAAATGAGATCCAGCTTACTCCTTATAATGACAACCTTCTCATAGGAAGTGATAGGGTTAATCCTTTCTTAGCAAAATTATATTATGTTGAGCTTCCATTGTGGATCAAACACAATTGCAAGTGCAAGAATGACATTATAATTATGCCAATATTTATCAAAATTCTCTTTCACTGATATGCACATCTCTTGAATCAAAGGCTCAAGGCTTGTCATATTTGTTTCAGGAAACATCTCAATTTTTGAAATTTGCATAAATAAGAACTTCAAGTTGAATAAGATGACCTAAAAATCAACCTTGTAATCTTTTCAAATGGCCTTAAGAAATTGCACATTGCCTCTGCTCTAGACCATTCATCATGTGCTTGACCAAACTTGTATTTTTATCATCTACAAATAACTTTTCAAAGCATGATGATATTGAAGTCCACTCTCAAGCATTGCGTAAGTAGAGTTCCATCTAGTGGGCATATCTAATCGGAAACCTATTGAAGTGTCAATGCCACTAACTTCCTCAATACATTGTTTGAAAAGAATCATCCTTGCCTTAGATGCCTTCACATATTTAATACTCCCTTTAATCTAATGCAAAGCAGGAGTTGCTACTTTTATGCCCTCTTGAACTATTAGATTGAGGATGTGGGCGCAACACCTTACACAAAAGAATTCTCCATTAGAGACCAAGCTAAATTTATCTTGCATAAGTAGCCTTTCTTTCAATAAGTCTTGCATGTTATCATTTGCTGATGCATTGTTTAGAGTAATTGAGAACACTTTATCTTGAATTCCCTATTATATCAAGCAATCACACACCTTCTTAGACAACTCAAATCTAGAATATGGTGGCTCAATCTTACAAAAAGCAAGTATCTTGCTATTTGGTATCCACTTTTCTTCTACAAAATGAGCTGTCAAACATATATATCCTTTAGAAGTCATACCAGTCCAATAATCAGATGTCAAACATATTCTACCTATACTTTTCTTCTATTTTTCTTCATATTCTCTTTTTGTTGGTGGTAGAATCTCATAACATTGGCCACTATTATTTTTCTAGTCATGAGCCTCACATCGAGATGTAATGGTTTAAGTAGTTATCTAACCCATCTATATTTAACAAATGAATAAGGAAGGTCATGCTCAATTATGGCCATAGTCATCATCTACTTAACACGCTTGTGATCAATTTTCCAATGCCTAAGTTTTCCTTCTCTATCCAACATCATCACCTCAGCAGCACGAAATTTTCAAGATCATTACAAGTCTTCATAGGGTGACTTAATTGTGAGGTGCCTACCACATGTATATAGAGATTGACAACCATTACACTTTTCCTTTGACGTACCATTAATGTTTACTATATTAAAATACTTCCAAATATTAGAGGTCAAAGTGCTACAAGTTGATTAATAAGATGGGTATATCTAAGTTCAAACTTAGCTATTGACTTACTTGATTTCATTCGAACTAAATTGAATTCAGTAACCAGAGTGTTGATCTGGTTTTCTTTTATTCTTGAAGTTCCTTTATGAGCTATTTCCAAGGCTTGCCACATTTTCTTGGCTATTGGAAGTGTGCAAATCTTGAAGTACTTATTTTGACTTAAAGTACTTTGGATCATCATAATTGCCTTACTGTTGAGAGTAATGAGTTTCTTATCATTTTCATCATACTCTACTAGTGTCTTAGGAACTTTATGTGAATCTATAATCTTTATAGGTTCATAGTTTCCATTCTCAATCACCTCTTACAGTTCATATTCTGTAGCTATTACGAATACTCTGAAATTTACTTTCTAGAAAGAGAAGTGTTCACTGCTGAAACCCAGTAGTCTGGTGATAGAAGCTTCATCGGGAAGTATTCCTTTACCCATACTTGCCATTGAATCGTTCTTAGGTTATTATACCTAAATAAGAAGACCTATGCTCTGATACCAAATATTAGTGCAAGAGTTTCACCCAAGAAAGGGTTGAATTGAGTGATCATAAAAAGTTCAAACTGTATATAAACATTGACAGAATTTAAAGCAGTTAAGAGCTTAGAGAGATTTCACCGAAGTGTACACTGGGAGTTATACTGGTTCAGTCATAACCACTTTGACCTACGTCCAGTCCTCAGAGTTCCTCTGAAACTTTCACCATATCTTACAAGATTCAGTGGGTTTTTAGCACCTCAATACACAACAAATTCCTTTACTGGACACTTGCTCCCCCTTACACGTTGTAAACCAATCCCCAAATCAAGGTTCGACAGCCTTAAGTTGTCTTAATAACAAATATTGAGTTTGTAATGAAAATCTCTCTCACAAAGTAGATATATGATCACTAAAGTACAAAAAATGAATATAAGAGACATAGCACTATGAATGTATTGATCGATGTATGTTCGTGTGTTCTCAGTCGTGTCTGTTCTTCATTGAATGTTCCCATATTTATAGCTGAGTTGTGATAGCCATTGAAAACCATTCAACATGTCCGTTAGAGTTACGCAGCTTCTTTTGACCATTCTTTGTATTTGAAAAATAGCCGTTGTGGTAGGTGAACGTTACGTTTGACTTTTCTCTGAAAGCATGATCTCTTCATTGTTTACTTGCAAATATAGAATACTAATACAATGAAAGATTAATCATATAGATAACAAATCAATAAATAACAAATCATAATCATGCATTCTGGACTTCATCACTTGAGTGATCTCTTGTAAAACTTGGCAGAGTGTAAAGTCAACATTTGTGACTACATCACTTGAGTGGTTACTCGAGTAATTCAGGGACATCACTCGAGTGATCACTTCCAAATCTTTATAGAGAGTCACTGGCTCATTTCTTACTTGATCACTCGAGTGGTCACTTGAGTGATTCTTGGTTATCACTCAAGTGACGACTCGAGTGACACATCTCAAAATCTGGTTGAGAGCTTCTGGATACTTTTAGCTCACATCACTCGAGTGATGAAGGGTCATTACTCAAGTGATCACTTGAGTGATTCCTTTTGAATTATGTCAGAGGCTCCTTCTCTTGTTCTGTGACTTCTTAACCTTTTTCATCACTCGAGTGCTCACTTGAGTGATGGCCTTGCATGCCACCAACTACTTTGTCTCTTTGTTCAAAACTCTTTTGCTCATTATCAAATCTTTTGTAGATCATTCGAATCTTTGTTATCATCAAAGCATATGTAATCTAACATTCTCCCCCTTTTTTATGATGACAAAACTTGTGATTTTTGAACAAACTTTTTTTGAAACCATTTTGAATTCAAAACTAATGACTTTAAAAATTATCATGCTTTTAATATTTGAAACCATTTTGAATTCAAAACCAATGACTTTGAAAATTAGTATGCTTTTAATATTGGATCAATTTTGTAATCACCTTGCATGCATAGCCAAAATTTCATCAGTTCTTAAATTTGACAATAATAACAATATTTAAACTGTAAAATTCATAAAATTAAATTGAGAACTTCAATCTGTGGAATAAGATTAGACTTAAAAATTCATAACATTAGAATGCACCCTATGCTATAACATTTATAATCTGCCAAAATTACAAAATCACATTGTCAAAATCTTCTCCCCTTTTTTGACATTATTAGAAAAGTGGGAATCAATTAAGAGAGGAAGAGCTGGAACTAGATGGTTTAGCAGTAGAGACTGGTGTAATGTTAAGAGGTGAGGCTCTAGAGTCATGTGAGGCACCCTAATGAGAGAAGCTAAGAAATGATTATTTAGGCTTAGGGAGATTCACAGGAGGTATTTGAAGTGGATCATCTAGAGAAGGAGCAAATATAAAAGGATTTTGTGGTGCTGGGGTTTGTGATGTAACTATCACTTCTTTAGTAGCAGTGGGTGAATGAAGTGAATGATCACTAGAGGAGTGGTGTGATGAATGTGGCTCAATACCTGCAGGTGAGGCAACAAGTGTAGGCACTGGCAAGGGTTGGACTGGCTCATCAAGAGTATTATAAACTTGATCAGATGTAGATGGGTCAGTTATAGTGTACAAAAGGCTATTGGGAGGTATACTAGGAGGACGAATAAGAGCAAACTCAGTAACCAGAATAGAACCAGAAGTAGGAGCAATGGTAGGTATGGATGAACTAGGAGTTGAAGAACTATGTGTCTGGGCAAACATCTACTTATGCATAGATCTCAGAAGATTCCCAATAACCTGTATAGCTTTACCCTAGGCCCGTTGCTCTTCTAATATGGCTTCATTATGTTTGGTCATGTGATCTACTAGGTCGCCCATCTTGAAGTTCATGTAGGTGATAAGTTTTGCATTTGTGTTGGAGATATTCATATAAAAACCCTCAAGAACATTCTTTAGGTTGGTATGCATTGCGAAGCTGAAGAATGATGGAATAAAAGTAGAGGCAATAGCAGAGAACTGAGTGTCATCCAACTTGCTTGACTCAGCCTCTATTTTCTTCTTCTTCTTCTTAGGGCTGGACTCCAGGGGCTTCTTCAGAGGTATGTCAATGCCTAATTTCCCTATCTAGTTCCTCCCTACTTGAAGTAGCCTCTCAATAGGCTCATTAAACTCTAGGTACCAGATTTTATTCTTCTTCAGAAACAAGGAAATAAATTGAGGAAATGGCATTAGTGTGGTTTGAGTTTTAGATAACCAATATCACTTGATCTCAGAAAAAATAAGTTCACTTAGATCCCTCTATTCTTTTAAAAGTAAAGAGGCCATGTTACTAAAATCCCTCTCAATAAAATGAGTGAAGTTGTTGGATTTGTTCACTAGGGCTCGGGAATAAATGTACCATAAAACCCTGTGTATATCACATATATCACTAGGGTTAAAGATTAGAGGTCCTACTCTCTCACCTGGCCTCAATATACTGAAGAGTTTGTTGGACTCTAGTTTGGGTTGAATATTATCAGGAAGATCCTCTATACCCTACCAGGTTTTTTTCTTAGAAGGAGAGATTAAGATTTCCTATCCTCTTAGTTTGGTTACCATCTCTTCTTCTACTGAATCTCTTAAGGCATCATCTACTGGTTCTAAATTGCAATAAAAATGTCTAACTATTTTTGTGCAACATGGAAGTTTAATAGATAGCCTAGGCATATAAGATTCGAGATAAGGACTCAAATCAAATTTTAGTGCTTCTCGTAAAATTTTAAGATCAATAAAAATCATCTTACAAACTTTTCTTTGGGAGAAGTGTTCCTTGTACTTCTGGGATTCTTTGAGTTTCTTGACATTGAATCCATTCGGAGGAAAAGTAATTTCTTCTTCCTTTTCTCCTTCTCCTTCCTTCAATGGTGACTTTGGATCCTTGGAAGATTGTCCTTTCTTCTCTATTCTAGATTGATAGGCCTCATCTAGCATACTTGCCATTGCTTTAGCTAGTTTGACATCATACTTGGGCATCTTTGAATTTTTCCCAATCCATGTGGGAGTATTAGATGAATCTGAGGAAGGTGAAGATGACACCGTGGTATCCTTGCCTTTGCCTAGAGGTGTGGCCTTCTTTGTTTTAACCTTTGTTATCATAGGCTCCTTGATTTCAATCCCCTTTGCTTTGGGTTTTCTTTAACCTTCGACTTGGATTTAGATTTTGTTGAAATCTTTTGCTTCTTAGACAGAAGAGGCTCAGAGGATTTTTGGCACCCAGATGAGTCTTTAGGAGGATCATTTTGGGTTGGTTTGGTCCTCACTATAGTGAAATGAGAATGATTTTGATTTTCTAGAACAATAGGGTTCCAACTGTCGAATGTTAGGGTAGAAGATCTGAGAAATTTTAGGACGTTTTCAGGGTAAAAATCAATTGGTTTTGGTTGAAATTTATTGGGTAAGTGTTTGTGAGAAAATTTTGAGAGAGCATTAGGAGACTCACTAGAAGAGATTTTGTAAAAATGACATAAGTGCTAACAGATATAGCCACTGTGCCCGACATTACTCGAGTGGTCACTCGAGTGATCTTGGGGCATCATTTGAGTGGTCACTCGAGTGATCATGCCAAAAAAATAAAAATGATGCATTTTAAATGCGTACCTAGTATGAGTAATATTGTAATTACCCATATATATTCCCTTTGTCACTTGATGGCACTTAAAGGTAGATTTGAGTTGAAACTTAGTTGATTTGCAATCTGTACTGATGATTACTCGAGTACACACTTGAGTGATTCTGAGACATCACTCAAGTGCTCACTCAAGTGAGTAGTCTCCTCAACATCTGACTAATTAGATTTAACTTTTATGCCATTTTCTTTGAATTGAATTTGATTTAATGCTCACTGCCTTGATTTTTTTGTCATCACTCGAGTGATACTGACCATCACTTCCAATTATCACTAGAGTGATCTAGTGATCACTTGAAGTTGCCACTTGAGTGATGTAGTACTCTGTTAACCTCTGCTTTACATACCACATAACAGAGTATCAAGGTCCTGCAAAAACAAATTACTAGATCTCTGATGCTTAAGTTAGTAATCATCAAAACATGATCAAATTACATTTTCTAACATAAAACAACTTATAATTCATTGGGATTTACCATTCCCAATTCTTTTCTAATGAATAGGAGTTGATCTTTCGTGAGGGGTTTTGTAAAGATATCAGCTAGTTGAAGATAAGTTGGAATAAATATCACTTTGACAACCTTCTTTTGAACATGATCCCTGATGAAGTGATGTTTAACATTGATATGCATGATTCTGGAGTGTTGAACGGGATTCTTTGCCAAGCTTATCATACTAGTGTTGTCACAGTAGATAGTTATCTCTTTCAAGTGTATACCAAGATCTTGTACTTGTTGTTTTAGCCATAATACTTGCGCACAACAACTTGATGCTACGACATAGTCAACTTCCGTTGACGAAAGAGACACTGTGTTTTGCTTTTTGTTGAACCATGACATAAGTGAGCCTCCAAGAAATTGGCATTGCCCATTAGTACTCTTTATGTCAGTCTTATAGCCTCCATGATCAGAGTCTGAGTATGCAACTAGATATTCATTTTCTCCTTTAGGATACCAGAGACCTAATTCTGTTGTGTCGGTAAGATATCTAAAGATTCATTTGACTGTTTCAGCTTGTGATTCCTTTGGTGCTGATTGATATCTTGCACATATACCAATATTGAATTGGATATCAGGTCTACTTGCAGTAAGATAGAGTAATGATCCAATCATTCCTCTATATTTTGTGATGTTATATTCTTTTCCCTTGACATCGGTATCAAGCAACATAGTTGAGCTCATAGGTGTGTCTACTCCATTTGCTTCATCCATTCCGTATTTCTTCAATAGCTCCTTTAAATACTTCATTTGAGATATGAAAATTTCATTATTTCTCTATTTGATTTGCAAACCAAGAAAGAAATTCAATTCTCCCATCATTGACATCTCAAACTCCCCCTGCATTATCTCAAAAAATTCTTCCCACAAAATTTCATTAGTAGCACCAAAAATTATATCATCAACATATATTTGTACTATCAAAATATCATTTCGTTGTCATTTTACAAATAGAGTTGTATCGACTCTTCCTCGTACAAATCCTTGATCAATGAGGAATTTACTAAGTCTTTCATACCATGCTCTAGGGGCTTGTTTCAAACCGTATAAAGCTTTCTTTAGTTTGAAAACATGATTAGGTCTGGTTACATCCTCAAATCCATGAGGTTGTTCTACATAAACTTTCTCCATGATATAGCCATTTAAAAATACACTTTTTATATCCATTTAATAAAGTTTGAATCCCTTAATGCATGCAAAGGCTAAAAGTACTTATATAGCTTCCAATCTAGCCATTGGAGCATACGTTTCCTCATAATCAATACCTTCTTCTTGATTATAGCCTTTAGCCACCAATCTTGCCTTGTTTCTGACAATAATTACATATTCATCAAGTTTGTTCTTGAATACCTATTTTTTGCCAATGAACGGATGCTCCTTAGGTCGGGGTGCCAAATCTCAAACGTGATTAATTGGTTAAGTTCTTCTTGCATTGATATTACCCAATCATTGTCTGATAGGGCTTCGTCAAGATTAGAAGGTTCAATCTCATAAATAAATGCAGAAAAACTAACTTCATTAAAGATTCTGTTTCTAGTTTTAACTCCCTCATTTACATCTCCCATAACTTATTCAAGGGGATGACTCTTGTTGTATTTCTAGACTATAGGTTGTCCTAGTAGTTGTTATTCTCCCTTGGTTTGGTCATTTTCAGGATTGTAAGGTTTAGGATTAGATTGCTCATTTTCTTGATTTAATATTATTTCCTGCTGATCATCAATAATCTTTTTAGAGGATTCAAATTCATCGAATACAACATGAATTGATTCTTCAACAACACATGTTTGTTTATTGAAAATTATGTATGCTTTACTTCTATTGGAATAACCTAGGAATACTCCTTCATTAGTTTTAGAATCAAATTTTCCTAGGTTATCTTTTTCATTATTATGAATGAAACACTTACAATTGAAGATCTGCAGATGAGAGAGGTTCGACTTCCTTCCTTTGTATAGTTCGTATGGTGTCTTTTCAAGTTTTCTTCTGATATAGGCTCTGTTTGAAATGTAGCATGCTGTGCTCATTGCATCGGCCCAGAAAACTTTAGACATGTTCTTTTCATTCAGCATTGCTCTAGCCATTTCAGTGAGTACACTGTTCTTTCATTCCACGACTCCATTTTTTGAGGTATCTTTGGAGCATAGAAGTTGTGATCAATGCCATTAGTGTCATAGTAATCTCCAAAGGCTTGATTCTCAAATTCTCCACTGTTATCTGTCCTGATACTTACAATAGACATACCTTTATCATTTTATACTTTCTTGGCAAAAACAATAAATTCACTGAAGGTTTCATCCTTCGATGATAAGAAAATAGTCCATGTAAATCTAGAGAAATCATCAATAATGACTAATAAGTATAAGTTGCCACCAAGACTTTTAACTTTTTCTGGTTCAACTAAATCCATATGCAGCAGTTGTAATGGTCAATTAGATGTGATTTCATTCTTCAATTTAAAAGAGGATTTTGTTTGTTTACCCTTTTGACATGCATCACAAATTAAATCATTTTTGAAATTCACTTTGGTAAACCAATTACTAAATCCTTTTTGAGTAACTTGCCTAGTTAGTGCATATTAACATGAGCTAGTCTCTTATGTCATAGCCAAATTTTATTGACGTTACTTAGAAAACAGTTCTTAGAAACATTTTTACTTATATCAAGAGTATAATAGTTACCTTCCTTTTTTTCTCTGGGCTTTGCTTTGATATTCTTCTTATCTAATTGTAATCTTTATTGTTTACAATTAGACATTTTTTTGAGTGAAATATTACCCAGTTATCTTTATTTGTACTTTGACTCACGCTTAAAAAATTGTAACACAAGCCTTTAACGTAATTTATGTCTTTGACTTGCATTCCTCTATTATTTTTTATTTCACTAATTCTTGCAATATTTCAAGATTGATTTCCTCTAAATTTTACTTTTCCACCTTCCTTAGGTTGTAACATGGTAAAACTTTAGGAATCATCGATCATATGTCTAGAGCATCCATTGTCTATGTACTATTTGTTGCATTTAGATGCTTTAAGACATACCTGCAATCAAATATAACTAAGTCTAAAGTACCCACATCTTTTTGGGTCCTTTTGGGTTAGTATAGATTATTTTCTAAACATATGAGCCTTTAGGTACCCATTTGTAGATTCCTATTTTTCTTTTCTTTTTATGAATACATGATAAAGTATAGAAACCCTTTCTATTACAGTAATTGCAATATACAAAAGGATTTGATGTATGTACATAATGTTAAAAATGACTCAGGTATGTCTTACCTCATGTTTTCTTTCTTCCTTTCTTTTTATCTGATTTTGGATCATATCCAATACCAGATCGGTCATTTACAAATCGTTGAGTTTTTAAGATCACATTTAACATCTCACTACCTTTGGTGAATTTTTCAAGATTTCTAGTGAGATCAATGTTTTTCTTTTTTAAAGAAGGACAATTTTCACAATCTTTTTCTAAAACATCTTTGAATTTTTCTTCAAGATTTTTGTTCTTCTTTTTGAAAATAACTAATTCTTTAATTACTTTGATGAATTCAGAATGTAAAACATTATATTCATAAAGCAATTCATCATAGGTAGGATCAGAATCAGTTGCCTCTCCTTCTTCCGTCTCTTCTTGAGCGACCAGACAAACATTAGCTACTTCTTCTTCATCGCTATCTTTGTCAGAGGAACTGTCTCCCCATATAGCGGATACACAAGCTTTCTTCTTGTTGAAGAACTTGCCTTTTTTCTTTTCTTTGCTATTCTAAACCAGCTCTGGACATTCTGACTTGATATGTCTTGACTTTCCATATTCATAGTAGATGATGTGTTCTTTGCTGCTTGTTCCTCCCTTTTGAAAATTTCTGAATCCCTGGCCTTTCTTGTAAAATTTCTTGAATCGTTTTATTATTAGACCCATTTTGTCATCGTTGAAGTCTTCATCATCTTCTTGGGTTTCCTCTTTTGTGTTTAGTGTGAGACTTTTCTTTTTCTTGTCACCAGTCTCTTCAAGTTCTCGTTCGAACTTTAATTTGCTTTCATATTTAGAGAGACTTCCGAATAGAGAAGCAACTGATTGCATTGATTCGCCTTTCGCTTCCTCTATCGCAGTGACTTTGGCCTCCCACTCTTTAGAGAGTATGTTCATTATCTTTCTTACTTAGGTATGCTGATCATAGACTTTCCCAAATGCTCCAAGTTGATTAAAAAGATGGGTATATCTAAGTTCAAACTCAGCTATTGACTCACCTGATTTCATTCAAAGAAAATCGAATTTAGTAACCAGAGTGTTGATCTAGTTTTCATTTATTCCAAAAGTTCCTTCGTAAGCTGTTCCAAGGCTTACCACATTTCCTTAGCCGTTGGAATTGTGCAAATCCTGAAGTACTCGTTTTGACTTTAAGCACTTTAGATCATTAGAATTGCCTAGCTGTTAAGAGTAATGAGTTTCTTGTCCTTCTCATCGTACTCTATTGGTGTCTTGAGAACTTTCTATGAATCTACAATCTTTATAGGTTCATAGTTTCCATTCTCAATTACCTCCCACAGTCAGTGTAACCCCCTTCTCGTCCAAGGCTGAGATTAAGTTCATAAATACATAATTATGTAGAATTAGAGATCGTAAGATGATTTAGGACTTATTTAAAATTAAACTCCCTAAATCCAGAGTTAATAAAAAATTTTCTAAAACCTGTTCAACAATGGTCTCATATTCACATTTCAAATACATAAATGGCCTATAATATGATTTCATTCATAAATATCAGAGTACAATGTAAATTCCTGACACACTCGGGTTCTACTAATTAGGGCACCAATGCCCATAATCAGTTTCCCAATCTAGGGGATTACATAATTACTATTCTATGATCCAAAATATACATGTACAACTATCCAGAATGATAACCAAAATCCAAAATAAACTCCTATCCCGAAGCTCTATCCGCCCTTCATCACCCGCTTCTCTTTAGAACCACCAGCCCTGTCTGAAATTTGTTTAGGAGAGTGAGATTCTAAGGAATCCCCGTAGTAACAAATCACTCATAGTATGTAAAACCACAAAGCTTGTAAGCAAATCATAAAATCACACACAGCAATTACAACGGTAGTTACAGCGGCAAGGGCATGTGTGACCTATTTATCCTTACGTCTGTTCACGCTGAAGTGCTAATGCTGTATTGCACAACCATATGTTCATATCACATATATCACTACAGCTGGGATCCATATAAAATATTTCACATTACATTAAAGCCATACTTGCATATTCTCAAAGAAGGAATCCATAATTCCACAACACAGCCTCAATAATTACAATGACAGATACAAATGGTAGGGGTAGGTGTAACCCCCCTTGTAAGTATGATTCGAAATTTGTAATTAAAATGAAATAGCAACCAATAAAACAAAACTAACTTTCAATCCCTTCCTTACGGTAGGGTTTTCACAAACATTTTCAAAATTTTTGCCTTTCTTGGTCTCAAACTCCATAATCCGAATATAATTACCCTGTGCAGTTGAATCACATTTAAACATATCAGAGTGTGAAATAGAAATCCCGAAAACCCCCGGGACATGCATATACTAACTATCAAGTTTATGACTTCTAACTAGGGGATTACATGCCGTAATTAAAATATTATTTACATCCAAAAATAATATACAGTAATCCCAAAATCCAAAGTCAATAGCCAATAATCCAAAACTACTATCTCTACAAGGTTCTAGCCGCTCCTCAATGTCCGTTTCTCCTTGGAGCCACTTGCCCTGTCTGTAAGGTTAGTCAATGGAAAGAATGAGATTCAAAAGAATCCTAGTAGTAACAAATCACTCATACAATATGTAAACACATAGCATGTAAATAAATCATCAAGCAGTATCACAGTATAAAACACAGCACGCATGCTGCCATATATACACACAATCACATAGTCTCATTACCCGGATTCCACCGCCCCGAAGGTACTATCATCCCACCGTTACCACCGATGGGCTGTAGGTGATAGACTTACAAATAGCCTTTTGACTTTCACATATAGCCTTACGGCTTTCACATAGTCTTATCCCCCAGATTCCACAATGGGTTGCAGGTGATAGACCCACAAACAATGATCAAACAAACAGACCATGTATCACATATAGTATAAGAAAGAGAGTCACTACCTTGTTCTTTCCTTACTTGCTCCGGCACCGTTCGTTCGTGACTAGGGCTAATGTCAAAGCCTATAAACCAAAATCAAGGACGATAGGTTATTCTCTTTTTCCAAATTCTTATCTTCATGTTACTTTAAGTTGGCTATCGTTTGAACTTTTTAGGTGCCCACTAGAAGCCTAGATATATGCCTAAAGGGTTGGGAACACTTGACCAAAGATCCCTTTTTGGAAGCAAAAGTACTAATTTTTGGCTGATTCACTCAAGTGAAGAAGACCTCACTCGAGTGATGCCCCCACTTGTACTTGAGCCTTGGCGAGTGAGACATAGAAAGTATATACCCGAGAGCACTAACATACCTTGGAGTGACCAGTTCACTCGAGCACTATCCTCAGCACCCAAGTGACAACACACATTCACCCGAGTCCCATCAAGTGAGGTGCAAAGAGTGACTACCCGAGAGCAACCCTAAGGTGAAACCTACTCCCATACTCGAGCGAGACCGAGTTCACTCGAGTAATGACTCATATCACTCACAGGCAAGGAAGTGCACCCTTGATTCCTACCGAACACTTAACCGAAATGGTAAGAGAAAAGGAAGAACATGATACTGCACTCGAGTGAGCCCCTACCTCACTCGGCTCACTTGAGTGAGGCTATCAGAAGCCAGAATCACAGCAGCTAACAAAGTTTTTTCCAGATTTGCCAAACCTGATTCCAATGGTTCTAAAACTTATACCAAAACTCATTCCCATCTAAAATTCCATAAGGAACCTATTAGTAACCTCAAAATATCCAAATTCACATTCAATCAACACATTTTTAACTCTAGCTCTCAAGGTCACACAAACCACAAACTTCCAAACTTCCTTATTCAATTCCAAATCAAACCTAATGACATTATAACACATCCTAACACCATTTTCTACACATCACCATTCCAAGCTCTTATATTAATGAAACCAGAGCAAAATTCCAGAGTTTACAAAACTTAAATAAAAATCATAACAATATACCAAAATGTATCAAATGTTTACCTCTTCAATTTGCTGAAATCAAAACCTTGATTCTCCAACTTTCAAATTTGTTCAAATACCAAAACACCCCTTCTCCAAATTCTGAAACCATGGCAAGGAAGTTCTCAACACTATGAACAACTTTAATGAAGAGCATTTGAGCATTAGAAGGCATCTAGCTAGTCAAAACTCACCTTAACACTTTCTCTTTCTTGCTTCATGCTTGGCAGAAATGGAGGGTGAGGAGAGAGATGAGATGAGTGGATGAAGATGCGACTTTTCCCTTAATTCCATGCCCTCAGCCGACCTTGAGAGGGAAGAGAGAGGGAAAATAGTTTGACTTTTGGATTTCAATCCTATGGTCCACAAAATGCCACTTGGCAAGATCTCACTCTATCTACCTTAAATTCACATAAACTCATTATACAAGATTCCACCTAATTGATCTCTCAACATTACACTTCAACTATTGATCTTTAAGTTACTAATGAGTCTCCTCTTCGGTCACTGACCAATTGATCAGAAATTTCCCATTTTGCCCCTGATCATTACAACATTTACATCATCATCATCAAACACATTTTATATCACAATCCACATTACATACTTCAAAAGTATTTAATCAACCATAATTATACTACCCTTGAAGTTATTAGCCTTTAATTATAATTCAGGATATTACAGTAGGTGTGATAATCATCACCCCCTACGAATGCTCATGGTGAACTGCTCACGCTGTAATGCCCTACGGCAGATAACACATTCACATTTTCACAATGGCCTCATACCCATATTTTTTACAACCACAAAATGATAAGTCATGCATACCAAGCATCATAAACAACATGAGAGAAAAGTCACTACCTTGGTCTTTCCGCATGTGCTCTGGCACTGGTCTCTTTCGAGTAAGGCAAATATCGAATCCTATAATTCATAATTAGGGACGAAGTGTTATACTCTATTCCCATACTCAAATGACTTCACAATACTTAGATTAGTTATCATTAATATCCTTTAGGAAACTACAATGCCTCTAACAAAAGCCCTAAAGGGTTGGAAGAACTATCCCAAAGATCCTCTTTTAGAAGTGAAAGAACAGATTTTTTACTGTTGCACTCGAGTGAAGTAGGCCTTACACGAGTCTGCTACTGCTTCCCAAGTTACTTCTCTCAGAGACATTCCCTTCTAGATCACCTTCACAAATGGTAAGCTTCGATGTCTGAGCCGTCACTCTTCTTGATCAATGATACACTCTGGCTCTACCGCATAAGTAAAGTTATCTTGCAACTCAACCTTTCATACTCAATAATATGCTCTGGGTTTGGTTGGTACTTCTTGAGCTGCGAGACATGGAACATATCATGAAGTCTACTCAAATTCGGGGGTAGGGCTATCCGGTACGCTACAGGTCCGATTCTTGCTAGAATCTTAAATGGATCAATATACCTTAGGCTTAGCTTCCTTCATTTGATTGCTCTTCCGAAGCCTATGACTGGAGACACTCTCAAGAAAACATGATCCCCCACTTCAAACTCTAGAGGTCTTCTCCTTTTGTTAGTATAGCTCTTCTGTGGACTCTGTGCTACAAGGAGCCTCCTTCTGATAATTCTGATTTGCTCAGAAGTTTGATCAACAAGATCCGGCCCATACAACTTCCTCTCAGAAAGCTTTGTCCAGCACAACGATAACTAGCACTTCCTCCTATACAAGGCCTCATATGGAGCCATCTGAATGCTCGCATCACAACTATTGTTATAGGCAAATTCAGCCAATGGAAGATAGTAGTCCCATTTTCCTTTGAAGTCTAGGACACATGCTTACAACATATCTTCCAGTGTCTGAATAGTCCTTTATGACTGTTCGTCTGTTTGAGGATGGTAGACCGTGCTAAACCTCAACTGAGTACCCATAGCTTCATGCAGAGTCCTTCAGAATCTCAAAGTAAACCGAGGATCTCTATCGGAGATAATGTTCTTCGGTGTACCATGGAGTCTCACTATTTCTTTGATGTAGATTTCAGCTAGCTTATCAAGGTAGTAACTAGCATTAATCGGTATGAAGTATGCTGACTTCGTGAGTCAATCATAATCACCCAGATTGCATCATAATTCTTGATCCTGGGCAGATCCACCACTAGATCCATGGTCACACTATCCCACTTCTACTCTAGAATTTCCGGACTCTGAAGCAATATTGACGGTCTCTGGTATTCAATCTTCACATTTTGACAGGCAAGACACCACGCCACATACTTAGTCATATCACTCTTCACCCCTAGCCACCAGTACATAGATTTCAAGTTGTGATACATCTTGGTCATACCTGGGGTGAAAAGTGTACTGACTCTTATGAGCCTCATCTAGAATTCTCTGTCTCAAGTTAGCCTTCAGTGGAATATAGATTCTCTTTTGATAATGAACTAGTCCACTAGGTGACAAATCATAATCTCGAGTCCCTATTTGCTCAATCATAGCTCGGATGGACTGAGCTTGATCATCATGCATTTGAGCCGCTTCAATTTCAGTCCTCAAGTCATTCTCCCCTTGGACCATACCATAACCGGCACACAGGATATCATTCGAGAGATTGAAGTCCCAAAATTCCTCAATCAATTTCACCTCTTAAATCATCATTGGTGCAACAAGCACCGTCTTTCAACTAAGAGCATCCGCAAGGACATTGACTTTACCAGGATGATTTTTGATCTCCAGGTTGCAATCATTAAGCAACTCCATCCAATGACACTATCTCATATTCAACTCTTTCTGATCATACAGATATTTAAGACTCTTGTGGTCGCAGTACAGTTCCACTATCACACCATATAGGTAAGGACGCCAAATCTTCAATGCAAACACAATTGCTGCAAGCTCCAGATCATGAGTGGGGGACTTACTCAACTTGGCATAGAGCTTCTTTTCACGTAATGTCTCAAGCCCAATTCTCAAATGATGCTCATGCTCTTCTCTACTCTTAGACTATATCAGGATGTCAATGATAAACACCACAACAAATTGATCAAGGTACTATCGAAAGACACAATTTATGTAATCCATGAATATCACAGTTGCAATAGTCAACCAGAAGGGTATCACCAAAAACTCGTAGTGCCCATATCTTATTCTTAAAGTAATCTTTGGTACGTCTTCTGCTCTCACACCCAGCTGATAATAACCCGACCTTAGATCAATTTTGGAAAAAACACATAGTTAGACAGTTGATCTAAAAGGTCATCAATTCTTGTGAGAGGATACTTGTTCTTAACAGTGACTTTGTTAAGCTCCCTATAATCAATACAAAGACTCAAGCTTCCATCTTTCTTTTTCACAAATAGCACTGGAGCTCCCCACGATGAAACACTGGGTTGAATTAACCCTTTTCAAGAAACTCTTCAATTTGCTTCGTCAACTCCACTATTTCATTTAGGGCCATATGATATGTGGCTTTTGATATAGAACCAACTCCAGGAACAATTTCAATTGGCAGCTGTACTTCCTTTTCTGGAGGTAATCCGCTAAGGTCATTCAGAAATACCTTAGGAAACTCTCTTACCACGGGTATACTTTCTAGAGTTTCCTCTGTCTTTCCTTGTACGGAAAAGAACACCATATACCCCTAGCATCCCTTCTCAAGATATTTCTCTGCTTTATCCATTGAAAGAAAGTTCAAACTGGCATTCACATCATTTTCTCTCTGTGCAGTATTGTAAATTATCCTCTTGTTACCACAATCAAGAAGTACATCATTCGCTCTCAACCAGTCAAAACCCAAAATAACTTCTAGTTGTTGGTGTGGCAAACAAATCAAATTGACTATAGACTCATGTCCCTCAAACACTATTACATAGTTTAGACAAGCTTCGGCCGTCACAGCCTTGACACCTATGGACGTCGACACAACCAAATCAAACAACAATCTATGCACATGTAATCCTAGGCGCTTTACACAGTCATAAGTAATAAAAGAATGACTTGCACCCGAATTAAATAAGGCTTTTAATTTATTACCACTGAGAAGAATTTTACCTTGAATCAGTTCAGGGGACTTCTGACCCTCCTCATGCGTCATTACAAACACTCGACCCTGATTCCTGAGCCTTTGCTCTGCTGGTTGTTATTGGCACTTAGTAGAAATATGACCCAGCTGTTTGCAGTTGAAACAAATTACTTGCCCCGCGCAGGTTCTACCAGGATGACTTACACTGAGGGCATACTATTCCCACTGGAGGTTTCTGATTACCACGACCCTCAAATTGATAGGGCCTCTTGCTACTGCCCCTAGATGAGAACCCTTGTCGCTTCCGCTTCTAGGAAGTATTTTCCTTGCTAGGCTCACTGTGGCTGTTGTTAACCCTTAGTCGGGTACAACTCTCTCATATTGTTCTCAACTATTCTGCACTCTTCCACCGCCTTATTGAAGTCGGTAAACAAATGAGTGGCTAGCCTCTTCCTTAGCTCACGCCTTAACCCCTGGATAAGTATATTAGAGCTCTACTCCTCATCATCCATACTCCGGAGGTAGGAAGAGTATCGTGATAGCTAAATGAAACGAGATAAGTATTCATCAAAGCTCTTCGTACCACCCTGCTTGATGGCTAGGAACTCAAATTCTTTTTCAAGCCTTACCGACTTGGGGAAGTACTTCTCATTGAACTTCTCTTGGAACACCTCCCAGGTCAGTGGTACATTCCAGCTTTGCAATGTCATGGCGATATTCCACCACCACCGATCTGCATCCCCTTCTAGTTTATACATTGCCAGTTTTGACTTCACCTAAGTTAGACATTCGAGGACTTCAAAGATCTTCTCTAACCATTTCAACCAGTCCTCAGCAGCTTGGGGTTCAAATCCCTCTGAATATCGGAGGTAGATGCCTGCAAAACTTTGATACCCAGAATTGTAGATCTCTACCCTCTCGAACCGGTACCCCTTTGTGACTCTTGATTTGGCATCGTGTGAGATAGGGATTCATGAGAGCGATTGGATCCCTCAGCTATCTCTTCATGATGAGTCCCTGCTTGGGTCTCCTCCTGGATCTCCTCACGTGTAGACTGGACCTTTTCCTCATTACGCTTGGCCCTTTCTTCCTTGAGTTCTTCTCTTAGCTCAGCAATCATGTCTCTTTGCTCTCTGATCAGGTTCATCATCTCTCGCATTGGATTAGGTGGATTGTCATTCAATTCCTCCACCTTTGGATCCACTGGTCTGAGTCTAGGGCAAACCATTTTTTCCTTTAACTCTATAAATGATTCACCACGTCAGTACCATAGCAAATGTATACACATAGCCCTTAATATTTATATATATATCTACAAACAGCAGAATTACTCATGTGTATACAACAAACAATCCTAAGTCATAATTTATGACTAAGGCAACAACCTATGGCAACTATCCTAGCAATTCCTACCCTTGCCAGGAACTACAACTCTAATACCACAAATGTAACCCCCTTCTCGTCCAAGGCCGAGATTAAGTTCATAAATACATAATTATGTGGAATTAGAGGCCGTAAGATGATTTGAGACTTATTTAAAATTAAACTCCCCAAATCCAGGGTTAATAAAAACTTTTCTAAAACCTGTTCAACAACGGTCTCATATTCATATTTCAAATACACAAATGGCTTGTAATACGATTTCATTCATAAATATCAGAATACAATGCAAATTCATGACACGCACAGGTTCTACTAATCAGTAAAGGGTTTACAGGGCACCAATGCCTATAATCAGTTTCCCAATCTAGGGGATTACACAATCACTATTCTATGATCCAAAATATACATGTACAACTATCCAGAATGATTACCAAAATCCAAAATAAACTCCTATCCCAGAGCTCTATCCGCCTTTCGTCACTTGTTTTCCTTTAGAACAACTAGCCCTGTCTGAAATTTGTTTGGGAGAGTAAGATTTTAAGGAATCCACATAGTAACAAATCACTCATAGTATGCACAACCGCAAAGCATATAAGCAAATCATAACACAACACACAGCAGCTACAACGATAGTTACAACGGCAAGGGCAGGTGTAACCTACGTCATCCTTACATCTGCTCATGCTGTATTACACTACCACATGTTCATATCACATATATCACTACAGCTGGGATCCATATAAAATATTTCACATTACATTAAAGCCACACTGGCATATTCTCAAGCCAGTTATCCACGATTCCACAACACAGCCTCGACAATTACAATGATAGATATAAGTGCAGGGGTAGGTGTGATAATCATCACCCCTTATGACTGCTCAAGCTGAACTGCTTACGTTGTAATGCCATACGGCAGATAACACATTCACATTTTCACAATGGCCTCATACCCATATTTTTTACAACCACACAATGATAAGTCATGCATACCAAGCATCATACACAACATGAGAGAAAAGTCACTACCTTGGTCTTTTCTCTCATGTTCTGGCACTAGTCTCTCCCGAGTAGGACAAATATTGAATCCTATAATTCATAATTAGGGATTAAGTGTTATACTCTATTCCAATACTCAAATGACTTCACAATACTTAGATTGGTTATCATTAATATCCTTTAGGAAACTACAATGCCCCTAACAAAAGCCCTAAATGGTTGGAAGAACTATCCCAATGATCCTCTTTTAGAAGTGAAAGAACAGATTTGTCACTGTTGCACTCGAGTGAAGTAGACCTCACACGAGTGATGATGAACTTTGCACTCTAGCATAAAAGCTCACTCGTGCGAGTGATTGCCAGAAAGAAAAGACAGAGATGAGAAAGTGATCATTGTACTCGATTGATGGACTCAATACTCGAGTGATATCCTCACTCTCACCTGAGTCCTATAAAGTGAAGCACCAGAAGTGATCACTCGAGAGCAGAAAGGAATGACAGAGACAAGAAAAGATCACTGCACTAGAGCATGAATTCAATCACTCGAGTGATAGCCAAATGCTCACTCGAGTTTCACAAAGTAAGGTACAAAAAGTACTCGCCTGAGAGCAAATGAAACTTTCAAAGTAAATGAGCACTCAAATAGGGGCTTGCTACTCGAGTAACAGCTTAATACCTGTGAGTGCTAGGCCACACTCTTGATAAATTGACCGTGAGTGACAACCCGAGACGTAAGTTCATAGTGTCAATTACAACTACACTCGAGTGAGACAAGTTTCACCAGAGTAAAAACCCACAACACCCACAAGTGAGAAAACAGTCTTGCTATTTGCACAGAAATGCATTAGAAAAACTGAAGGAAAAATGAATATGCAATGCCGAACTCAAGTGATACCCTTGATCACTCGAGTGATGCATATCAGAAGCCACAAACGCAACACAATGACATCATTTTCTATACTTTACCCAAGTGTTTCCAATGATCCCAAATCCTCAACCAAGGCTACTCCCATATAAATTTGCATAAGGAATCCAATGGAAATGTCAAATATTCCAAATTCTTATTCCATGACCACAGCATACCAAACTTTTCATGATACTATTTTTTGAAAATAAGGTCAAAATTCCCAGAAATTCAAAGCTTAATCATTTGGTACAAAACATAGATAGAAAGGTTCATGTCACTCACCTCAACAACTTTCTCAAAGAAGTTCCTTGATTTACCAACCACTAGATTTCCTTGAGAGCTCAAACCACCACCAATGGACAATCTAGAACCATAGAAATAGAGCCCTCAATCCAAGGAACAATATTAATGAAGTGAGTATTGGCATTTGGGGTCATTGGCTTACCTAAACATCAAACTTTTCTTTCTCTCACTCGCACATCTATGGCTGTCGAAATAGAGAGAGAAAATGAGAGAGATGAGTGAGGAAGAAGAAGGTTGAATAATGATATTTCCCCTTACCCATGCTTGCTTCAGCGAAAAGGAGGGAGGGAAGAGAGAGAAAATGATTAAAAATGGGTTTGTCTTTCTCTACATTCTCTCCTCTTCTCAACTTTCCACATGTCTGCACCTCATTGGTCCTCATAAAGTAAGTAACTAATTAGTTACTCTAACTACTCTATTAGCCATTTAGTCACACATCTCATTTCCTCTTAGTTAGTAATTAAATTCCTTATTAATCACTGACTTATTAACCAATAATTTTCCATTCTTCTAATTCTCCACTGATTTTGGCATATTTACCGAAATTGCCACAAAACACATAATAATTCAAAATTAATTCTCAATAATTAGCATTAGCACTTAATCAAAATTTGGGGCATTACAGTCTGTATTCTATTGCCATTAGGAATATTCTAAACTTTGTTTTCTAGAAAGAGAAGTGTTCACCGCTGAAACTCGGTGGTCTATTTATAGAAGCTCTGTTGGGAAGTATTCCTTCACCTACGCTTGCCATTAGATCCTTCTTAAGTTGTTATAACTGATCAAGAAAACCTACGCTCTGATATCAAATGTTAGTGCAAGTGTTTCACCCAAGATGGGGGTAAATTAGGTGGTCATAGAAAATTTGAACCGTATATAAAAATTGACAGAATTTAAAGAAGTTAAGAGCTCAGAGAGATTTCACCAAAGTGTACACTAGGAGTTATATTAGTTCGGTCATAACCACTTTGACCTACGTCCAGTCCTCAAAGTTCCTCTGAGAGTTTAATTATATCTTCCAAGTTTCAGTGGGTTCTTGACACCTCAGTACACAACATGTTCTTTCACTGGACACTCACTCCCCCTTCCATATTGTAAACCAATTCCTAACTCAAGGTTCCACAAACTTAAGTTGTCTCAATAACAAATATTGAGTTTGTAATGAAAATCTCTCTCACAAAGTAGATATATGATCACTGAAGTACAAAGAATGAATATAAGAAATAGAGCACTATGAAAGTATTGATCGATGTATGTTCGTGTGTTCTTAGTCGTGTCTATTCTTCGTTGAATGTTCCTATATTTATAGCTGAGTCGTGATAGCCGTTGGAAACATTTCAACATGTCCGTTAGAGTTACGCAGTGTAACACCCCAAATTTTATATTCACCAAATATATTGTAATTATTTGAAAAACTCAATAAAATGGTGAATATTCATGAATTTGGAATTTATGAATTTTATAAATGTTCAATTTCACGAGAAATTGGACAAAAATGAATATGGAATTAATTTGGGTGATTTAAAAAGCCCAATATTAAGGTCCAAAAATGAAGAAATATTAGAGAAAATATTTGGTCCAAAAATATATGGAAATTGGCCAAAGAAAAATAAGAGAAGTAATTGCATTAGAAAGGTAATGGCAAAATCGTAATTTTGCCAAATTATCACAAAATTAATTATTTTTTGATTAATTTAATTTAATTTCAATTATTTAAGGAAAATAAAAGAGAAAAATATATTTAGAATTTTTTGGTCTATTTAATATGAATTTATGGAAAATTTGAGCAAAAAATGCAAATTTGACCAAAATTGGGACTTTATGTGTATACGTAACCAGAACAAGTTGTGAAGTCAATTGAAATCACAGGGAGGGACCCTTAGGTGTCTCCTACATGTGGTATGAGGAAGAAAATATTAGTTTGGCTTAGTGGATAAGGTTACATGTACATAGGGATTTATGTACAAAAAGGTTAATTTTTTGAAATTTACTTAAGTAAATAAGTAAAATGCATAAAGTAAACATATGATATATTATTAAATCACCTCCATCCTCCTTATTTAGCCATTTCACGTTCAAAAAGACCTGAAACAAGAGAGATGATGTTGAGATTTTTAGAGAGAGAAAGGAGAAGAAATCTCACAACGTAAGCCAATTTCTCCGACTATTTAGCTCCTAACGCGTTTAACTCCGACCCTAAGCTACTCCTCTTTGTTCATTAAGGTTTCGAAGCTCAAAATCTATTGTGGAACACCTAGGTTTTTCAGCCATATTTGGGAAAAGCTTGTGGGAGCTTGAGGTAACTTCCAAACCATCGTATCTTAACTATTCTAGCTGCTATGGGCAATTTAATTGGTGAAATTTCGCCGGATTGCCGTTGGTTTTAAATTTTGGGAATTGAGTTGCCTAAGGGTTATGCTGCCCAAATTTAGTTCAAATGGTAGTTATAACCTAATGTAATATTTAATTAAGTGGCTAGGAGTAGAAAGGAACGCGTTTATGGAGCCGAAATCATAAAACCCCGATTTTCTCCGGAGAACACATAAATTTTGGCCAGCTCTAGAAATAAGTCTTAGAGTTGGATTTTTAATGATTTGATGGTTCCATTGAGTTCAGGAGCAAAAATTAGGTGGGGTTACAGTTAGTTACTTCTTCGGAAAAGGACGAAAAAGTATAATTACGAAAACGCCTATAAAACCCTTAAAGTGGGGCTGCCAAGGGTAAACCTGTAATTTAACATTGAATTTGATAATTCTGAGTCCAGAAATGGATTTCTTGGGTGGAAATATGCTAGAATAGCCCAGGTTAGAATTTCAGGAAAGGTGCAACCGAACTGGGTACTTCGGGCCCGGGCCGGGTCCTCGGGGGTATTTTTTGTAAATTTTCATTATAGACTCATATAACCCCTAGAAACACTATGAAAGTGTCTAAATGGTGCATTTGTAATTGTAGGATTTGACATTTGCCCTGATCGTGAACGACCTGTGCCAGAGCACGTTCGGAAAAGAACCAGGTAGTGACTCTTTCTCTTATACTATGTGTAATGCACTGTATGTGTGTTGTATCATTATTTTATGATGATTTCTGATGCTACTGTGGTTACAGCTGGTGGTAGCTGTCGTTATACAAAGAAAGCTGTTGTTATACAGAGAAAGCTGTCATTTACAGCGCAAGCTGTAGTTATACAGTGCAAGCTGTCGTTATTGTGATTACAGCGAGAGCTGTCGCATTGTGTATACAGCCGTGAATGCTGTCATTTGTGGTAAAAGCCATGTGTTGCGCTGCTAATGTTGATGTTTGTGATTTACTTACATACTGTATGCTTATATATTATATGAGTGACTTATCACTACTGAGATTCCTTTAAATCTCATTCTTTCTATGAACTGACCTACAGACAAGGCAAGTGACTCAAAAGGGAAGCAGACAACCAAGAGCGGCTAGGACTCATTAGAAATATTTGATGTTGGTTGTTGTTATCCATTTTGATTTGGGATTACTGTATATATGTGGAATGATTTTGTTTACATAGGAAACTGTAAACCCTTAGTGAATGAATGAAACCCGGGGGTTGTCGGGATTTTTGTTGCACACTCTGATATATATAAATGTGATTTAACTGCATAGGGTAATTATATTCAAAACTTGAATTTGAGACCAGAATAGGAATGAAATTTTGAAATAGTTTGTGAAAACCCTACCGTAAGGAGGGGAGTTTGAAATGAGTTTAATTATTCATTGGTCTCTAATTTATTTTAATGATGCCTTTTCGAATCATAATTACGGTTTTTGAGGCAGGGGGTTACACGCAGCTTCTTTTGACTGTTCTTCGTATTTGAAAAATAGGCATTACGGTAGGTGAGCGTTACGGACGTTTCATTTGACTTTTCTCTCAAAGCATGATCTCTTCATTGTTTACCTGCAAATATACTTAGAATACTAATACAATGAAAGGTTAATCATATAGATAACAAATTAATAAACAACAAATCGTAATCATGCATTCTGGACTTCATGACTTGAGTGGTCACTCGAGTGATCCAATGTCATCACTCGAGTGATTTCTTATAAAACTTGGTACAAAGTAAAGTCAACGTTTTTTACTACATCACTTGAGTGGTTACTCAAGTGATTCAGGGACATCACTCGTGTGATCCCTTCCAAATCTTTGCAGAGAGTCACTGGCTCAATCTTACCTGATCACTCTAGTGATTCTTGTTCATCACTCGAGTGACACCTCTAAAAATATAGCTGAGAGCTTCAAATACTTTTAGCACACATTACTTGAGTGGTCACTCGAGCGATGAAGGTTCATCACTCGAGTGATCCCTTTGGAATTCTGTTAGAGGCTCCTTTTCTTGTTATGTGACTTCTTGACCTTCTTCATCACTCGAGTGATGGCTCTGCATGCTACTAACTACTTTGTTTATTTGTTCAAAACTCTTTTGCTCATTACAAAATCTTTTGTAGATCATTCCAACATTTGTTCTCATCAAAATATATGGGATCTAACAAGCCGGTCAGTCTGGTCTAGGCTTAATAACCTTGCATGCATAATCCAATTTTACCCTCAACATTCAAATAGCAACAACTGTAACCCCCTACCTTATAAATAGTAATTATAATTCTAAAATACATAATTAAGATAGATTAGAGACCAATGGTTAAACAAAACTTATTTCAATCCCAACCTCACGATAGGGTTTTTCATAAATTTCTTTCAAAATCTCTTTCAAACCTGGTCTCAAATTTCACAATTCGAATATAATTACCTTGCATAGTTAAATCACATTTATATATCAGAGTGTACAACAAAATCTCGGCAACCCCCAGGTTTCATATAGATACTATGGGTTTACAGATTCCCATTTAGGGGATTACACAAAATCATCTTTATATTTACATCTCAAATAGGTACAGTAATCCCAATACCAAAATTGATAACCAATAACCAAAATCAAAATCTCCCTAAGGAGTTCTATCCGCCCTTGGTCATCTCTTTCCCTTTGGAGCCATTTGTCCTGTCTGAAGGTTAGTTAATAGAAAGAATGAGATTTAAAAGAATTCTAGTAGTTAAAAATCATTTATACCATACATAATCACAGAGCATGCAATGACATAATCAAGCAGTATCGTAGCATAAACACAGCACGCAGGCTGCCACATATGCAATTAATCACATAGTCTCATCCCCTGTATTCCATCGACCCGAAGGCACGGTCCTCCCATCGTTAACATTGATGGGCCGCAGGCGAAGGTTTCACAAATAGCCTTTTGGCTTTCACATAATCACATCCCCGTATTCTATTGCCCTGAATGCACGGTCCTCCCACCGTCAACACGGATGGGCCACGGGTGAAGAGTTCACAAATAATGATAAATCAAATATACAATGTATCACATACAATATAAGGGAAAGCGTCACTACCTTGTTCTTTTCGAGCATGCTCCAGCACAGATAGCTTACGAGCAGGGCAAATATCAAATCCTAAAAACAAAAATCAAGGACGACGGATTAGTCTCTATTCCAAGTTCTTATCTTCATATACTTAAGGTTGGTTATCATTTGAACTCTTTAGGTGGCTACTAGAAGCCTAGACACATGCCTAAAAGGTTAGAGAAACTTGACTCCAGACCCCCCTTTCAAAAGTAAAAACACTGATTTTTGACTCATGTACTCGAGTGATAGATGACACACTCAAGTGATGAGACAATTTTCATTCGAGTGAGGACCACTCACTCGTGTGAGTGCTTGGCCAAGAGCAATGACAGAGACAGAAAGTGATCACTGTACTCGAGTCTTGACCCTATCACTTGAGTGATAACCTGATGCTCACCCGAGTCCTACAAAGTGAGGCACAGGAAGTGACTACCCGAGAGCAACAGAAACCCTAGAATGAGAAGTGCACTCGAGCACTGACTTTGGCACTTGAGTGATAGCTCAGTACTTGCGGGTGCTAGGACATACTCTAACAAAATGGGCTACAAGTGACAACCTGAAACACAAGTTCATAGTGCCAAATGCACGGTCACTCGAGTGAGACCCTACGTACTCAAGTAAGAACCCAAATCCCTCACAAGTGAGAACATGCACTCTTGCATTGTAACATGAAAATGCGACTGAAAACTAAAGAAAAAGGGAAAATGAGATGTTGCACTTGAGTGACACCCCTGTGTACTCGAGTGAGGCTTATCAGAAGCCAAAACGCAACAGCTGATAGAATTTTTCCAAACTTAACCAATATGCTTCCAAGGGTCCCAAAATGCTTATCCAATACTACTCCTATATAATTTTGCCCAATGAACCCAATGGAAACCCCAAAATATCCAAAATCACATTCTAACAACAAGTTCTTGCTTTGGACACAACATTACCACACATTACCCAAATGCACTCATTCTCCTTCCAAAGTTCCAAACTAACTCCAATGGCATAAAGACATAATATGACACCAAATCCAACACAATACACTGTCCAAATTATCTATTCCAAAATTATACTGAAATCAGGGAAAAATCCAAAATTTACAAAACTTAATAAACCACCACAAAAAATATGTCAAAATACATCAAATACTCACCTCTTCCACTTCCCAAGGTTAGATCCTTGATTCCAATACTTTCAAATTTCTTCAAGTATTCAAACACCACCTTTCAAAAATCTAAAACCACAGCAATGAAGCTCTCATCACCATGAACAAGATTAATGAAGATGAATTGAGCATTCAAGGTCATATAGAACACCAACCTTGAGTTTCCTTCTTTCTCTTTCTTCCTTAAGCTTGCACGACAATGGAGGGAGAGAGAGAGAGATGAGATGATAATAAAAATCATATTTTTCCCCTTCCCCCATGCAACTAGCCGACTTGGAGGGAGAGAGAAGAGAGGAAAGAGTGGTTGAAAGTTTGACCTTAATCTATGGTCCACAGCATGCCACTTGTCATGATCTTGTTTCTCCTTCCATGGAACACATGAACACACATACATAGGATTCCACTCTCTTAATCACTCAATCCTAACCATTGATCTTTAAGTTACCAATGAGTTTTCTCTTTGGTAGCTGACTAATTGGTCAGTAACTTTCCGTTTTCTCATTTTGCCCCTGATTATGGCAATTCTACTTTAATTGGCCACTAAACACATTTATATCATCCCATTTTACCTCAACCATGCGCCTTCCTTTACTTTAGGGTTCATTTTAAGCTTTATCACACAATTAAACTTAAATGTAGGGTTTAGGCACTGATCAGAATACATCCAAATCGTAATTTACATCATACTCTTCAAAAGTGTTTATTAACAATAATTACATCCACTTTTGAAGTCATTGGCCCTTAATCCCATTTCTGGGGCATTACAATAACCATGACCTTCAAGTGCTAGCAATGACCCAATGTTCAATACAATAGCTTAAAGGTGAGGAGACCACCTAGATGACGATGACCTCTACAGGACGACGACCAAGGCAGAAAAATTGAGCACATCACAATTTATGAGAAGAACAACAAGATTCTCCTTCTTTTAAAGCTTCAACTTTAACTTCACTATCTTCATTTGGCTTTAACTTTGATGAAGTAGAAAAAATCACATCTCAACTTCTTTAAAGGATGTAAAGTGTCCAAATCTAAACTCTGGTTAGTATGTCTTTCTTGAAATAGAGCCATGCCTAGCTTGAATTTTGAGCCGGTGGATCTAAAGTATAAGCTCAAGATTAGAATAGTTCTGGCAACCACCCATCTTCCTGAGTGACTGAGACCTCCTTTGAACTCCTTTTTTTCTTTTTGCTTCATGTTTTTTGAATTTTGGATTTGTGAAGAGTTGTTTGCTGATAGAAACAATTTTTTTTGCTTCAGTTTATGCTTTCTCATTCTTCATTTTTCAAGTCTAATAGAAGCATGGTGATTTGTTAGTATGAACTTGTAGCTCAATGAATGCTTTTATGATGATGGCTTTTTACCGTCTGTTACAAGTGTAAATGATCTATTAAATAGTGCAAGTGTACACTGTCATAATTAAGTAATATAGAAGTGAGTAAAGTATCGTTCCCATGAGGATTGATCACTAAGTACCAAAATGGATAATTTTAATTCTATTTAGTCGATTGATTAGTTGGTGATTGAGAAAACAAAATACAATTATTAGATATGAGTGCAAATAAAATGAAAGCAACTATGAGAAAAGCCCTAGGGATTAGATTTCACTTAACAAATTTTGGATTGAATCACTTACCTATTCTAGCGCAATTTACTTCACATGATTGATAGTCGAGTTTCCCTAATTTAAATACTAGCCTCTTCCAAGGTCAAGCGATTCTATAATTAATTGCTAATCCAATATATTCCTATATGATTTTAAGCAATTAATTATGCATTAAGCTTTATGGAATTCAGTAAGAATACACAACTCATAAATATATTCCTATTTCATATGTAAGTCATGGTTTTAATTATAGATCTATACACATGCATCTTCTTCTGGTCTCAACATGCATATTTAAATCATTCAAAAGATGGCCAATCAATCAAAAGCATTAAGAATAATAATTAAAACTCAATCATGAAGGAGAAATTAAAACTAGATTTAATAAGTTAAGATTTAATCCGTCATTAGTAAGCTACGTCATCACTCCAAGAAAATAGAAATTTAACTCATGATGAAATTAAAAACAAAATAAAAATAAATTAATATTACATAAAACTAAAATGAAAACCTCATAAATACTACATAAAACTTGAATATTAAATTCTGAAATATATATATACAACCAAAATATGCATGAAAAATGGAGATATCTAGCTGTCCATTTAGGAGGTAAAACCTTCCATGTAGGTGGCTTGCAAAAAGTAATACAATCCTAAGCCTTCCATGTAGGAGGCATGCAAAAAGTAATACAATCCTAAGCCTTCCATATAAGAGGCAAGCAAAAAGTATTACAATGCATGAAATTAAATCTAGCAAATAACATAATTTATTCAGAACTGTCAGAGAAAAGATCTCTCCCTGTCAGAGAAGGTCATCTAATTGTCAGAGAATGAAGCCTATACATCTCTTCCCTCTCTTTTCCTTTATGCTTAGCCTTGATCTCTATTTATAGGGAAAAAAATTGTTGCTACATTGCCAAAATCATGTTGCTACAGTGAAAAGCACGTGCTACAGTGAAAAACGCATCTGGAACACAATTCCCCTACACTTAGCTCTTGGACGTCCTCGAACAAGGAGTAACTAATAAGTGCTTCCAACAAAATCAGAAGTGTCAAGTCATAAGCAAGAACATAATTAAAAAATAAAGAGATCATAGTACTCATGATTTAATGAAAATATAAACTGGTAATGAATAAACCGAGTTCATAAGTGTAACTCATTCTCTGAAGTGTTTAACGTAAGTGTTTCACTCAAGTTCAACGAAAAAATTGTACTACCATAGGCTTGCTAAAAATCTTAATCTCCACTATCTAATTCACATGCATAATTTTAATCAAAAGGACTTATTAAGGGTTGTAATAGGGTTAAGGTAAAAGGAATGTAAAACATGATATGAAATGCCACATTTAAGAAATTTAATAGAACAACTTAAAAATAGGCTACTTATAAATTTATCTCATCACAACAACCCACAATTCAAATACTTAACATTTTTTTTCTTTTTCTTCTTTTTTCTCATCAATTTTTTATTTTTTTATTTTTTTCTTTTTGCATAAAACTCTGCAACTCTAAAGTTGATGTTATATATGTAATATCCCAAAAAGTGATTAAGGGCTAATGACTTTAAAAGTGGATATAATTATTGTTGAATAAACACTTTTGGAGAATGTGTGATGGGAATTTGGATATTTTAATGATTCCAATGGCTTCCTTGTGAAAATTCATGTGGGGAGAGTGTTTATTGTGAAATTGGAACCATTGGGAACAATCGTGCTAAAGTTGAAAACTCTGTCCATTGAAACTCTGTACAGGGCAGCCAATTTGTATGGACGTTTTAAATAGGCAAATGGTGTCTAAAAATTCTGAAATTTTCCAGTATTAAATTTCACATTTCAAGCTTCAAAATGAACATATAATTTGTATCATTTTGATTTGTGACCTAAGAGTTTTGGATTTTTGAAGTTTGCCCAGCGAAATTAATTATTTTCTGGAACAGTATGCAAAGATTGAAATTCTGGGACTTTTGTGGTGATTTACAGTAATGGCCAATATTTTTCCTATGAAGAGGACTTAAATATATTTCATTTGGATTTGGGATCACCTCATTTCAATTTTTCTAGAATTAGTTATAATTTTTCAAAGTTAGGGCAGAAAATCTGCCAGAATTTCTGAGAAATCCGAAAATGGGAAATTAAAAATTATGACATCATCATATTGTATGATGACATCAACATGGAATTAAAACCAATTACACCATCTTCATCAGCCATTCCCGACCCCATTCAGAAAACAAAAAGACGTGAGAGAGAGAGCTTGGAGAAAAGAGAGAAAAGAGGAAGAAATCTCGCAAGGTAAGCCGATTTCTCCGACGATCTAGCTCCTAACGCGTACAATCCTTCTCCTAAGCTATTCCTCTATGTGAATTAAGGTTTTGAAGCAAAGAATTTGGTGTTTCAAAGAGGCTAGGGTTCAGCCAAATTTGAGAAAAGCTAGAAGGAGCTTGAGGTAACTTCCAAACTTTCGTATATTGCTTATTCTGGCTGCTGTGGGCAATTTAATCGGTGAAATTTCACCGGATTGCCATTGGTTTTAAAGTTTGGAAATGAGGTGGCCTAGGGGTTATGCTGCCCAAATTGGGTCTTAATGTTAGTTGTAACCTAATGTAATGGTTAATAAAGTGGTTAGGAGTAGAAAGGAACGCGTTTACGGAGCCGAAATCGTAAAACCCCAATTTTTCCTGGAGAACATGTATATTTCGGCCAAGGCTGTAAATGGGTCTTAGAGTTGGATTTTCAATGATTTGATGATTCCATTGGATTCAGTGGGCGAAAATAGGTGGGGTTACAGTTGGGCACTTTTTCAAAAAAGGCCGAGAAAGCATAATTACGGAAACACCCCTAAAACCCTAAAAGTAGGGCTGCCAAGGGCAATTTCGTAATTTGATATTGAATTTGATAATTCTGAGTACGGAAATGGATTCCTTGGGTGGAAATATGTTAGGATAGCCCATATTAGAATTTCGAGAAAAGTGCAACCGGTCCGGGTATGGCGGGCCCAGGCCGGGTCCCCGGGGGTATTTTTGTAAATTTTCATTATAGACTCATATAACCCTAAGTAACACTATGGAAGTGTCTAAATAGTGCATTTGGAATTGTAGGATTCGATATTTGCCGCCCTCGTGAGCCAACTACGCCAGCGAACGTCAGAAAGGAACGAGGTAGTGACTTTTCTTTTGTACCATATATGATGCATTGTATGTGTTATATCGTTGATTTGTAATGAATTCGTATGCTGCGACATCTGTGGATTTGTGTTAGCACTGTCATTCCAATAGTCCCTGAGTAGCTAACAACGGTTCGGGTTAGGGCGGTGTGCCTTCCCGGCGGAGAAAGGGGATGAGGATGAGGTGTGATATATGTGATTATGTGAGCCGAAAGGCTATTTGTGGAGGCCGACGGGCCATTTGTGAAAGCCGAATAGCTGTATGGGCTATAAGGCTATATGTATGCACTGCCACGCCAATAGTCCCTGAGTAGCTAACAACGGTTCGGGTTAGGCGGTGTGCCTTCCCGGCGGAGAAAGGGGATGAGGGTGGAGTGTGATTTGTGGTGCTACTGCTGTATGATGATTTGCTTACATGCTGTGTGCTTATGTGTGGTATAAATGTTTTGTTACTACTGGGATTCTCTTGAATCTCATTCTTTCCTTTAACTAACCTTTCAGACAGGGCGAGTGGCTCTAAGGAGAAGCGTACGACCCGGAGCGGTTAGAATCCTGTAGGGACATTTATTTTGGTTATGTTGGTTAAACCTGTTGGACAGGGTGTCTGTATATTATGTTGGTTGTAAAGAATAGTGGAACGTAGTTGTGTAGTCCCCTATATGGAGGTTGTAAACCCTTTTTGTGTATGAATGGAACCCGGGGGTTGCCGGGATTGCTATTAGATATTCTGATATGAATGAATGTGAATTAACTGCACCGGTGATTATATTCGATAATTGAACTTGAGACCGGAATAGGAAAGAAGTTTTGAAAATTTTATAAAGTCCCTACTTCACAGGGAGTTCTAAATGAGTTTTGAACTATTCGACGGTCTCTAAACCAATTTAATTACATAATATCGAATTATAATTACGCTATTTAAGGCAGGGGGTTACAATATACACCCTTACACTTGTCAAAAGCCCATTTCACAAGAATTTCAAATGCTCCACTAATCTTTAGAACTAGGTAAAAGCACTTGATATATCATTAAATAACATATTAATGGGTTTTTTTACAAAAAAAAATAGTCAATTAGGCTCAAAGGGGCTTAACAAAGATATAATTGCAAGGTTGGCTATTTGGCTTTAGCTAAAGAAAATGAATGCCTTTATCATTTTTGAATGTGCATGTGAGATATAATTTCAACCAGATTTAAAGTAAGTTCTAGAGTGACAACTTAATAGGTGAATATCACATACAAGTGAAATAATCATTATAGGCTCAAAAGCTCACAGTTAGGGGTTTTTCAATCTCAGTTTATTCACTCTTAAAATTCATCACAAATTGCAACAATCAGTTGTTCATTCATGCTATAAAATCTTTAAATTCAATTGATCTATTCTTAAAACTTATATACTTCTTAAAATCATTACAAAGCACTTGAACAAGATGATTTTTTTTACTTTTATTCCTTTTTTTTAGAAAAGAACAAAAACATGTAACTAATAAAACGCGTTTCAGGAGTTAAGCATAACTCCTTACTCTACCATTTTTTTTCACATCCCATGCATCTAATGGTTTTTACTAACTAACTAATTTTTTTTTAAAATCCTCCCCCAACCTAAATTAGACATTGTCCTCACTATCTTCTAGATCTTAGAGAAAGTTTTTTTTTTAAAAAACATAAACACACAATAAACCAAAATGCTAAAAGTAAAACCAAAAGATCAAGGAGAGTTACAACTGAAGTGGTATCTAGATTCTGCTTCTGACAGCTATATGAAGATTGCCCACCTACTTGCTTTACTAATAGATATGGGTGAGGTTCATAGGTTTGCAGTTGATCGAGCAACTGATCAGCAGTTGATGCAGAATTTATGGAATGACAAGTCATTTGGGGTATGAATCCTTTTCCACAGCATGATTAAAAAATGACAACAGATTATCATAAAAATCATTAACATTTAACCTAATGGCTTTTTGTGAAAGTTTCACTTAGCCCAATATGCAACACAAGAAATGCCATCCAACGTCTCCAAACCACCAGGTAGAGTGATAAAAGCTTTAGCATGGTAGAACATTCGTCCCAGTCGTTCAGGCGAGCTCGAAACCAGTAAATCTTGTCCTAAAGAAAAGGTGTCATCTTCCAACTCCTTTACCCTTACACTTAAACCCTTACTTCTATTCATGGATGCAGAAATGACCACACTTCCTTTTAGGCCCTAGATACCTTCCCCGTATACAAAGTTGATCCTTCTGGCAGCTAACGCAATTCCAAGTTCTTTTGCTGCAATTACAAACACTCCATTCTTGCTCGAATCAATTTCACTAAAAATACAGATAGATGTAAATCTATATTTTTTAGTGATACTCTTTTTCTCTTTCTTTCTCTTGGATTATTGGTGTTCACAAGTAGAAGAATGCATATTTACAAGTGAAAAAGTGCATATTTACAAGTGGAAGAGTATATATTTATACTAATAAAACACCGATATATAACACACAGACCACGACTGGATACACAACATGCCGCCCCACAAGTCAGATTCATAAAGATCCATGTCGATTACAATGGCAGTTCAACGGCCGAGCTAGAGATGACCAGCGTCAATCCCTAAACGGCTCACGCTGTAATGGACTATGGCACATACAGTTCACAAAGCTCAATGGCATGTCACGCATACCAAAACATCATACACAATATGAGAGAAGAGTCACTACCTTAATCCTTCATTGCGTGTCCTGGCGCCGGTCTCTCCCGAGTAGGGTAAATGTCAAATCCTATATTCATAATTAGGGACGAAGTGTCAATTCTCTATTTCAATTCTCAATGACTTCTTAACACTTAGTTTGGTTATCATTATTGCTCTTTTAGTACCTATAAATAACCCTATCAATAGCTCTAAAGGGTTGGCAGACTATCCCTAAAGACCCCCTTTTTGAAAGCTCGAACCTGATATTTTTCACTGAGACACTCGTGTGAAGATGGCCTCACTCGAGTGATATTGTACGAATACTCGAGTGATGGTACGGTCTACACTCGGGTACTAGAGAGTGAACAACAGCAAGTGAATACCTGAGAGCACAAGAAACTTTCAGAGACAAGGACACTCGAGCACAAAAAGTAACACTCGAGTGATAGCCAAATGCTCACTCGAGTACTAGGAAGTGAAGCACAGAAAGTGAAAACCCAAGAGCACAAAAGTTCTCAAGGATTAGGAGCACTTGAGTGGAACACAAAGCACTCAAGTTATAGCTTAACACTCGTAAGTATTAAGGCACACTCTTGCCTTTATCCACGGAAGTGCAACAGAAGCTAGGAGCAGAAAGGAAAAACACACTAACGCACTCGAGTGAACTCACTCTCACTCGAGTGATATTCATCCCTCACTCGAGTGAACCCCAAATCACTCGAGTGATTTTATCAGAAACCAGAAAACACAGAAAATAGACCACACTTCCTAATATTTGCCCAATTGATTCTAATGGTCCCAAACTCTTACTCAAGGCTACTCCCACACAAAAACACCCACGGAATTCAATTGAACCATCATAATTACCAAAATCCTATTCCATTATCATACTTTGGTTTTGGGCAACATAATCATCCAAATTCCAAAATCATCCAAACATACCATTCCCATCCCAAATCAATCAATCTATCCAAAATCATACCAAAACACCCATTTCTATACCAATAACATGCCAAACTACCAATGACCTTATTCCAACAAAAATGGGCCAAAAATTCCAAAAATTCAAATCTTAATCATTCGGCATAAAACATAGATAGAAGGATTGGTTTCAGTTACCTTATCAACTTTCTCAAAGACACTTCTTGATTCTCCAACCTCCACAATTCCTTGTGGTTACGAATCAACACCAATGGCCAAACTATAAACACTAAAATGAAGCCTTAACTCAAGGAACAACTTTAGAGAAGAGAGTTTGAGTAATGGAGGCCATTTACTCACCTTAAATGCAAGTTTTTACTTTCCCTCTCTTGCCCAACAATGATCACCAAAAATGAGAAGAGAAGAGAGACAAGAGTGCTTGAGTAAGAAGAGAAAATGATGAAGCTACTCCCTCCCCTACTTGGTCAGCCGAAATAGAGGAAGACGAAGAAAGAAAAAATAATAATTAAATGGTATTTAACTTTTCTTTACTCCTCTCTCTTCTATCTACTTGTCACATGTCACACTATCATTGGCTCCCATAACGTGAACAACCAATTAGTTCTCTAATCCCTCCATTAGCCATATAATCACATTTCTCATTTTTCTTAGTTAGTAATTAATTTCTCCCTTAATCACTAACTTATGGCCAATAATTCCATTCTTCCAATTTCTTACTAATTATGGCACATTAATTAAAATTGCCACAAAACACATAATTATCCACATTTAATTTCACAAATCATTCTCAATAATCATCATTAGCTCTTAATCAAAATCTGGGGCATTACAGGGTTAGAGTTGGGTTTTGATAATATGATGATTTCTTTACATTCAAGAGGAAAAATTAGGTGGGGTTACAGTTGATCACTTTTTCAAAAAAGGCCTCAAAAGCATAATGGCCAAAACGTCGCCAAAACCCTAGATTAGGGGCTGCAAAGGGTATTTTTATCTTTTGCCAGTTAATTTGGTAATTCTGAGGCTGAAAACGGATTCTTTGGGCAAAACAATATCAGAATAGCCTGGGTCAAAATTTCGTGAAAAGTATGGTTGGACCGGGTAAGTCGGGGCCAGGTCCGGGCCCGGGGTCCAAGGGCATTTTGGTAATTTTTCATTATAGACTCATGTAACCACTAAAAATACTTTGGAAGTGTCTAAAGTGGTAAATTAATGGGTTTTAATCTAATTCTTATATATTTGAATTTTAGGACCGGATTAATAGCTCAGCCGTTGACACAAAATTCGAGAGATTGTTTTCTATTCCAAAAAGGGACACAAGGTAATAACTCTATCTTTCATACATTATGTCAATGTTTATATTCTTTCTATAAGTCATTTTTCATAATATGTATGATGCGTAGTACCCATGGGTACACCGAACAAAGTACGTACGGGTACACTGAACATGACCGAATATAGTGCCTACGAGTATACCTAATCGAATTATAATGGCTACGGGTACACCAAATTATGCCCAGTCTTTGGTCTTGAGCCCAGTTGAGGTACGGAATGAGTAGGGGTTGCAACAATGGTTGACTCTAAATGTTTTAGACAGAACCAAATTATGTGTTATTGTAATATTGTTGTATGTGGTATCTAGCATATTTATTATTGCATTTTCTATAATCGATTGTCTATTACTACTTAGATTCATTTGAATCTCAACCTTTTTCTTAAACAATAAATATTCCAATAGGAACCAGCGGCTCCAAGGGTAAAGTGGTAAACACGGGCAACTGAGGTGGGGATCTCGAGATAGGAGCTAATTGGTTATATGTAGTCCTTATTTTGGATATTTTGTGTAAATTTGTAAATATCATCGAACCCTGTGTGGCTGATGGCTGTTTGTAAACAAGTATTTTTATCAGTATAATTATGTTGTTTCAGTATGCCTGTGGAACTATGCCTTTAACACTTTACGCATATCAAAATGTAAACGGGTGTTGATATTTTTGGTATTAGAGCTTAAAGTGGTTTTGACATTATCAGAATAGTATGCTGGTATGGTCTTGCTTGCATGGTGAAAGGGAGTCATGAGCAACGGGAGTTCTAGTAAGCAGCAAGAGGGATCGATGACATCTTTGAACCAGAGTCTATCAGAGCAGTGGATTCTAGACAGCTAGATATTTGTAGAGTATTACCTGCTGGGAGGTCTCTACATGAGAAAGATGACAAGGAAGAGTATGCCCGCACTACCAGTGTATAGACCTGAGCCGAGGCCGGCATCACCAGCGGGGTCACTAGCGGGAGCGACCGAACAATCACTGCCAGATAACTCAGAGTACGATTCAGAGGAGGACTCAGAGGAGTATCCGAGTGGGGATAACTCTTCTAGGGCAGAGACAGTGCACATACAGTATGACCTGTAGCCAGACATGGAGCTGTGGGACTATATACGCGACAAATATCACAGGACGCTACGAGCTCAGACCACTCTTGTTGGTCAGTACCTTTCATTTTGTACCAGCGTTGAGTCTCTGTATGAGATTCGGGTACAGCTAGAGGTTGAGTTATCGGACGAGTTTTTGGTTATATACGACGATGGATTTCGTCCCACACTCAGCCCTCAAGAACCAATAGAAGATCAACATTGTAGAGCGAGGCCCCAATGCGAATATTTGAGTTTTTGGAGCATATGACTAACCGGGTGCAGAGGTTTATGTACAGAGACTGATGTGGGGCCCAGGCAGAACATTTTTTATGACCTGAGGTGACCTGCATGTATTTTGAGTAAAGAGCAGTTATGTGGAGTTGACGGATGGAAGAAGATAGAGTCAAAGTTAGTGTTTTAGGAGGGTACATAGAAAGTTAATCATGCTCGACCTAAGGAAATCCTAGGATAAGTGACCCCTTGGGAAGTTACATATAACTTAATGTAATGTAATGAAAAAGGAAAAGTATGTCATATACAGTAGTTTATAGGTTGTATAATGTATCTAGCTTTCTATAACTACTGTAAATAGCTCATGTATGTTATAAATGACATTTGGGTACCCAAATTATTATGAAATGAAGAAAATGCCTATGCATTTATATGAAATTTATTCTTCTCTATTTTTCATGTAGAGTAAATTATGGAGATGGTATAAATAGGAGAAGGTGGTAGAGGCTGAGGAAGAGGTAAGCATGGAAATAATAAGGATGAAACGGGTGCTAGACTTGACCCAATCCAGGAGCAAATTTTGGATATGCTAATGCAACAACAAGCTACATGACTAAAATCTGAAAAGAACTATGGGAGGTACAATGGAGGCAAGATTGCCTAGAGGAATTTGTGAGAAGGGATGGTGATGATATTCCATTTAAGGAACCTCGACTAGAGGATGTTGTACGTGAGCTGGAAGCTGACATACAGACTTGGGTAGGCAGGTTCAGCAAGCAGCAACCTCCTATCTTTTGGGGGAGGACTAGCTATCACGTCTGGAAAAGATCTTTAATATCCTGCTATGCACGGATAAGATCAAAGTTCTACTAGCCATATACAAGCTGTGAAGAGTAATGCAGACCAGTGATGGAAAACACTGAGCTCATTCTAAGGGGAAGGAATATTCCTATAACCTGGGAACTATTCCAACAACAATTCAATGAGAAATATTTCCCTAATCCATTAGGCGTGAAAAAGAGAAGGAATTCCTTAGTATTCAACAGCAAGATCGGGAAAGCTATGATGATTATTTGGCTTGGTATATTCAATTGTCTTGATATTTGGCGTACCTCAAGCTTCATGATAATGAAGAATGGAGTACTAATATGATGATTGAGGGGCTGAGACCAGAGTTAAAAGAGAAACTAGTCTCGAGACATTATACTGAGTTCAATAGGGCTGTTAAAGAATGTTGGGTTGTTGAGAAAAATATGTTGAAAATGGCTGCCAGATACAGTAATAAGGGTGCTTCTGGAAGTGGTAGTTCATCACAAAAAAGGAAAGATCGGGATGGACGACCCATGGAATTGTAGCAAGCCACATCATCCTGGCTGGACATATAGTAGTGCTCTATTACCGCAGGCTCCACCAGCAACTTAAGCTTTAAACCGATCAATAACTTGTTATAGTTATGGTAAGCCAAGGCATTATACTAGTAATTGCCCACAACAACAACAATGTTCCACTAAGCCCAAGCCAAGAGCATAGGGTCGAGTTTATGCAATTACTCAGGAGGAAGCTAGGAAATATCCTGAACCTGCTTAAGGTATGATTTACTATAATGACAATTTAGTATGAAACATATATGATTTAGATGCTAGTTATTCACTTATTACGTAATGAATGATAAGAACATAGATTAACGATGGAAATTATTCTAAGTGTTGACTGGCTGACAGCAAATAATGTGTTTCTCAATTGTGTGACGTAAATTATCCAAAATCACAATGACAAGTTAACACCGAAATCAACCTTAACTTTCTTTTAGCCGCTAAGGCTGAGAGATGGTGGTAGAAGGGTTAGCAAGGGTACATGGTAATCCTGAGGAATAATATACTGGTTTATTCATGAAGTAGATCAAAACGTGATCAGAATTTGATAATCAAGTTGAATACACTGGAATCTAAACAACTCCATGCCAAGTTAATGTGAATGTGAGTTTTGGCTTTTGGAAATTAGTTTTTTGAGCCATATAGTCTCATAGCAAGGAGTCTCGGGGGAGATCCTTGCAAGTTGGAAGAAGTACAAAATTGAAAAAGGCCAGAGATTGTTTCTGACATACGCAGTTTTCTAGGTCTTACCGAATATTACCAAAAAATTGATACCGAATTTCACCAGAATAGCTTTGCCTTTAATAAAGTTCAACCAAAAAAGCAAACTCAACATTATCTGTGGGACCATAATTGTAAGGGAATTTACCAAATTCAAATGTAAACCAACGTCAGCACTGATACAATTAAACCCAGATCCACTGTGGACCTTCGTTATCCTTACTGATGCCAGTAGGCATGGATTGAGAAGTATTTTATTGCGGCATGGCCATAACCAAAATTTAATTATTATCCCATACATGATCTTGAGTTAGCAGTAATTGTATTGTACTAAATATCTAGAGATGTTGCCTTTATGGTGTGACTGTAGCGTTGTACTGCGACTACCAGGATTCGAAGTATGGATATAATAAAAAAGAATTGAAGACGAGAAAGCGTTACCCAGAGTTTATGGCTATATATGTAGAGCAAATTTCGGAGACAAAATTTATTCAAGTGGGGGAGAATTGTAACACCCCAAATTTTATTCCTCAATATGCGTTGTAAACATTTGTGGCATTTAATGAAATGGAAGGGTGAATTTTGGAGAATGTGATTATGTTACCAATGAAAACATTCAGTGAGGCAGTGAGTTTGTCATGCCATTTTGGATGACCAAATGATGATAAAATAATTGTGTAATTTTACAAGGTCAAAGTAGACATCCTAAGCTTTAATTTGATAGGTCATGGGTAATTTTTGGAGCTGTATACAAAAAAGTCATGGATTTTTGTAGTTAGCCCAGAAAAAATGTCTATTTTCTGGAACAGAGTCCAAAAACTTAAATTCTGGGAATCTCATGCTTCTAATTGGCTAAAGACTATATTTTTCCTTGAAACTATACTCAATAAAGGTTCAATAACCTTTGGATTCACTCCAATTTGATTTCTATAGATTTAGTTATGATTTTTTAAAGTTTGGACAGAAAATCTGCCAGAATTGCCAAATAATCCGAAAAAAGAAGAAAATAATGCGATGGCAATTTTGAAATTATGAGATAAATGCAAAAAGCCATTTGGCTTGATTGAAGGACTCCTTAGGCATCATTTTGATGGACCAAGGGAAGGAAATATTAGTACAAGTTCAATTGGGCTTATGACACAATTGCATGTAGAAAAGCTTATGTCATAAAAGTCAACAAATTTGGGAATTTTGGTTAATTAAATAAAAGAGAGATAAAGGCAAAATAATATAAAACAAATTTTCCCTTCATCTCCCATGTAAAACAGTCGGCCATTTGAGAAAAGAGAGAGAGTTAGCTTTGATTTCTAAAGAGAATGAGGAGCCAAAGTTGCCAGGTAAGCTTGATTTCTTCGGTGAATTAGCTCCTAACTTGTATAATCCTTCCTCTGAGCTATTCCTCTATGTAATTCAAGGTATTTTGAAACAAAATTTCAGTGTTGTGAGGGTTAAGGTTTCAGCCAAGAAGAGAAGAGATGGAAGGAAGCAAAGGTGACTTCCTAAACGTCAATCTTTTGTTGTTCTAGCTGTTGTACTTGGTTTAATAGCTGAATTTCTGGTTGATTCTCTATGATTGTAAAAATTGGGAAATGTTGAACCGTTGACATTATGCTAACAAAATTAGGTCTAAATGGTGTTCATAACGTAATTAAGTAGTTAACAAGTGATTAGGAGTTGAAAAGAGCAAGTCTATGGAGTCAGAATTGGAAAATCCTAATTTTTAACGGAGAATTGTGAGTTTGGCTAGAGATAGAATAGGGGGTTAGGGTTGTTTTTTTATAATCTGATGATTCCATTGCTTTCAAGAGGGAAAATTAGGTGGGGTTACAGTTGATCACTTTTTCAGAAAAAAGCCTTAAAAAGCATAATGACTAAAACACCCCCAAAACCCTAGATTAGGGGCTGTCAAGGGCATTTTTATCTTTTGCCAGTAATTTAGTAATTCTGAGGCTAGAAATGAATTCATTGGGAAAAAATATATAAGAATAGCTTGGGTCAAAATTTCAGAAAAAGTACGGTTGGACCAGATAAGTCAAGGCCGCATCGGGTCCACAGGGGCATTTTGGTATTTTTCACTATAGACACATATAACCACCAAAAACACTTTGGAAGTGTCTAAAGTGGTACATAAATGGGTTTTAACCTAATTCTCTTACATTTGAATTTTATGACCGGATTAATAGCCGAGCCATTGACACAATTTGATGAACTGTTTTTTGTTACAAAATAGGACACAAGGTAGTAACTCTATCTTTCATACATTATGTCAATATTTATATGCTTTATATATGCCATTTTTCGTAATAAGTATGATGCACAGTGCCTACGGGTACACCGAACATAGTACCTACGGGTACAATGAACATAGTACGTACGGTGTAATGACCCAATCTGAGATTGGGGGTTAATGGCTTTTGAGATTGATTGTAATTAGTGTAATTAAACACTTTTGAAGAAATGTGATGTGAATTTGATATAAATGTTCATAGTGATGATTTATTAACCATGGTGAAACTAGGGGCAAAATGGTAAAATTGGAAATTTACCGACCAATTGGTCAGTTACCAAAGAGGAAACTCATTAGTGATTAAAGATCAAGGGTTGAGATCTATTGTCTATGGGTCGGAATCCTATGTTATGCACCTATATGAACTCATGGAGAAAGTGAACAAGATGTTGCCAAGTGGCATTGTATGGGCCATATGATTATGCTAAAAGTCAAACACCACCTTTTCTCTCTCTTCTCTCTCCTATTCGGTGGGGAGTATGGGCAAGGGAAAGATTACACTCATCATCATCATTTTCATCATATCTCACTATCTCTCTTTATCCTCTATTTCCGGCGAACACAGGTAGAAAGAGAAAAAGAAAGCTTGAATTTTTTGTGAGTACTGATTCTCATATGCTCAAACACTCTTCATTAAATTTGTTTATAGTGTAAAGAGCTTCATCTTGGTGGTTTCAGAATTTTGAAAGGTGGTAGTTTGGGTGTTAGGGCAATTTGGAAGTTTGAGAATCAAGGTTCTGGTTTTGGCAAAGTGAAGAGCTAAGGATTTGGTACTTTTTGGTATATATATTGTGATTTTTGGTTAAGGTTGATAAATTTTAGAATTTGCCCTAGTTTTGTGCTAATTTTTGAATGCATGAATTGCATGATGAATGATGTTGGAACTGGTATGTTGTGAGGTTATTTGAGTTTGGTAATGGTTTTGAGGTTTAGAAGTGATTTGAATGAATTTGGGTAATGTCTGTATTTGATAGACCCAAGAGTAAGATTCTGGTTAAAATGGGTTTTTGGGGTCTTTTGAGGCCACCAATGTGCTCCTTATGCAATTTTAAGTGGGAATGAGCTTTGTATGAAGTTTGGGAACCATTGGGATCAGTTTTAGCAAATATAGGAATTTCTGTCAGTTGCTGCGATCTGGCAATCTGATAGCATCACTCGAGTGAGGGGGTCTCACTCGAGTGCTTTCGTGTATTTTCCCTTTCTCCTTTGTGTTTTGCCTGGATTTTCATAAAGAAAGCTCGAGTGTACTTCTTAGACCACGAGTGATATTGGTGATCACTCGAGTGAGCATGGGTTCACTCGAGTGACAGAGTGAGTTTATGGTTAGGGTTGCTCTTGGGTCCTCACTCGCTGGCCAATTTTCAAGAGTGTGTTTTGAGACTCGCAAGTGTGGTGTTCTCACTCGAGTACTAAGGGTTGTACTCGAGTGAGCCTTTTACTCTGAAGTTGTCTGTGCTCTCAGGTAAGCACTTTCTGTGTTGTACTTTCAGGGACTCGAGTGAATTTGGAGCTATCACTCTAGTGTGATCCCTCATGCTCGAGTGTTGTGAGCACTTTCTGGCAGTTGTCATTGCTCACTGTCAAACACTCGCGAGTGAGAGCCATTCTCACTCCAGTGCAAGTCTCTCATTACTCGAGTGAGGTCATCTTCACTCGAGTGAGTCAGCCAAAAATCAGTGTTTTGCTTTCAAAAAAGGGGTCTTCAAGGTAGCTTCTTCCAACCCTTTTGACATATGTTCAGGCCTCTAATGGTCATCCCAAAGAGTTTAAATGGTAACTAACATAGAGTATTATAGAAATAAGTATTTGGAAAAGAAATTGATTAGTTGTCCCTAATTTGGTTATAGGATTTGATATCTGCCAGACTCGTGAGCCCACTGTGCCGAAGAACATCAGGAAGGAAAGGGGTAGTGACTCTTTCTTTTATACTGTGTATGAATCATTATATGTATGTTTGCCATGCATTGTGTTGTGTGATGCCTTGTGACACATTGTGGAGCTTTGTGATGCCTTGTGACACCTTGTGGAGCTTTGTGATGCTACTGCATAGTATTTACCGCGAAAGCGGGCATAATGATTACAGTGAAAGCTGGCATAGTGTTTACCGCGAAAGCAAGCACAGTGCATTGTGATTACAGCTGTGAATGTTGTTGTTCGTGGCACAAGCCATGAATCATTGAGTTGTTGCTGAATGTGATAAACTTACATGCTATGTGTTTTTATACTGTATGAGTGATTTGTTACTACTGGGATTCTTTAAAACCTCATTCTTTCCAATGACTAACATTTCAGACAGGGCAAGTGGCTCAAAAGGGAAGCAGACAAACTGAAGTGGTTAAGATCTCTTAGGGACATTTTAATTTTAGATTGTTGGTTATCTGCAATGGTTTGGGATTACTGTACATAGATGGGATGTAAATATAATTTTTGATATGTAATCCCCATGTTGGGAAACTTTAAACCTATTATATATATATATGTAACCAAGGGTTGCCAGGATTTTTGTTACGCACTCTGATATTTATGATGTGATTTAACTGTACAGGTAATTGTATCCGAAGATGAATGTGAGACCAGATTAATTATGTTTTTGAACTGTTTTTCATAATACCCTATCTTGAAGATGAGGGATTATAAATGTCGTTTTTGTCTTATTGATCTCTATTTCACTGGAATTTCATAATCCGAGTATAATTACGGTCAGGGGGTTACATACGGGTACACCTAACCGAATTATAGTGGCTACAGGTATACCGAATTTTGCCCAGTCTGTGGTCTTGAGCCTAGCTGAGGTGCGGAACGAGTAGGGGTTGCAACAGTGGTTGACTCTCAATGTTTCAAACCGAACTGAATTATGTGTTATTGTAATTGTAACCCCCTTTATAATTATGATTCAAAATATGTATTTTAAAATGAAATAGAGACCAATAATAATCAAACTCATTTACAATCCATTCCTTACGAAAGGGTTTTCACAAATATTTTTAAAGTTTCTGCCTTACCCTGGTCTCAAATTCCACAACTCGAATATAATTACTCTATACAGTTACATCACATTTACATATCAGAGTGTACAACAAAATCCCGGCAAACCCCGGGTTTTATACATAAACTAAAGGTTTATAAATTCCCATTAGGGGATTACACCACTGTCTCCAAAGCAACATTTATAAGATATACGGTGATCTCCCAACAAAACATGATATCCAACACTAAAATATAAATCTCCCTAAGGAGCCCTATCCGCCCTTGGTCGTCTCCTTTCCCTTGGAGCCACTTGCCCTGTCTGAAGGTTTGTCAATGGAAAGAATGAGATTCAAAAGAATCTCAGTAGTAACAAGCAGGGTTATTAAACCCGGACCGGACCGGCCGGTCCGGCCGCTAAACCGGTCCGGTTCCCGGTCCGGTCCAGGTTGGTATTTTTTAAAAAAAAAAAAATTTTATTTTTCCTTTAGAATTTCATACTATAAGTCTAAAATTTTCAATTTCTCACCGGTTTGAACCCGGTTTAGCTCCGGTTTGGTCCCGGTCTGACCCACTGACCCTTAACCCAGTACCCCGACCAGTTCAATGCACGGTCCGAGTTCTAATACCTTGGTAACAAGTCACTCATACCACATGTAATCACAAAGCATGCAAGAAAATCATCAAGCAGCATCACAGCATTAAGCACAGCACGCCGGCTACCACATATTCACATAATCACATAATCTCATCCCCCGTATTCCACCGCCCCGAAGGCACGGTCCTCCCAACGTCAACACCGATGGGCCGCGGGTGAGGTTTCACAAATAGCCTTTCGGCTTTCACATATAGCCTTACGGCTTTCACATAGTCTCATCCCCCGGATTCCACCGCCCCGAAGGTATAATCCTCCCACCGTAAACACTGATGGGTCGCAGGTGATAGACTCAAACAATGATCAAACAAACATACCATGTATCATATATAGTATAAGGGAAAAGAGTCACTATCTTATTCTTTTCGATTGTGCTCTAGCGCAGGTGGATCACGAATAGGGAAAATATCGAATCCTACAATTCCAAATACACCATTTAGACACTTCCATAGTGTTTCTTGCGGGTTATATGAGTCTATAATGAAAATTTACAAAAATGCCCCCGGGGACCCAGCCCGGGTCCGCCCTACCCGGTCCGGTTGCACTTTTCCTAAAATTTTAATATAGGCTATCCTAACATATTTCCACCTAAGGAATCCATTTCCAGATTCGGAATTATCAAATTCAATGTCAAATAACAAATTTACCCTTGGCAGCCCTACTTTAAGGGTTTCAGGGGCGTTTTCATAATTATGCTTTTTCGGCGTTCTCTTCTCCTTCTCTCTCTAGAATTTCTCACACCTTCTCTCTCTTGTTGCAGCTGAATGTCACGGTTTTGGGCTGATGGAAGAGGTGGATGATGATTTAATATGATATAATATTATTTTCTAATTATTTACTAAATTTCCATCAATTTCGAATTTTTACAAAATTCTGGCATATTTCTGCCTAAACTTTGAAAAATCATAACTAATTTTAGAAAAATTAAAATGGGGTGATCCTAAAGCCAATGGAAAGCTATTTAAGACCTCTTTATTGGAAAAATATGGATCACTACATTTAATAACCTCAAAAATACAGAATAGCACAAAAGCCCATACTGCTCCAAAACATATTCCAGTTTCCATCCCATTGGAAAATCATAACTCTTAGCTCACAAATTGAAATGACAAAAATTATATGTCCATTTTGAAGCTTGGCATGTGAACTTTAAGACTAGAAAATTTCAAAATTTTTAGACACCATTTGCCTATTTAAAACGTCCATACAAATTGGCTGCCCTGTACAGAGTTTCAATGGACAGAGTTTCCAACTTTTGCACAATTGTTCCCAATGGTTCCAATTTCACAATAAACACTCTCCCCACACGAATTTTCACAAGGAAGCCATTGGAATTATTAAAATATCCAAATTCCCATCACTCATTCTCCAAAAATTTTTATTCAACAATAATTACATTCACTTTTAAAGTCATTAGCTCTTAATCACTTTTTGGGATATTACAGTAATATTATTGTATGTGGTATCTAGCATATTCATTATTGCATTTTCTATGATCGATTATCTGTTACTGCAGAGATTCGTCTGAATCTCACCCTTTTTCATAAACAATAAATATATCAGCGGGAACCAGCGGCTCCAAGGGTAAAGTGGTAGACACGGGCAACTGAGGTCCGGATCTTGAGATAGAAGCTAATTGGTTATATGTAGTCCTTATTTTTTGATATTTTGTGTAAATATGTAAATATCATCAAACCCTGTTCGGTTGATGGCTTTCTGTAAAAATTATGATGTTTTTGTATGCCTGTGGAACTATGCCTTCAACACTCTGCACATATCGAAATGTAAACGGGTGTTAACATTTCCATTTTTCAAAACTTCGTATATCTTCGTGTCAGCTCTTATCAAGCCACACCGCCACAGTGTGCTTTTTGAAATCCTTCTTTAGCATTCCTAGTCATGCATTTCCTTTCCTTCTTTTTCTTTAGAAGAAAAAAATAAAATTTACTGAGAAGTACCAAAGACCCAATACTCATGTACAAAATTTGCAAAATGTAAGAAATTTTACATATCATTTTCATCAATAAAATTTTTAATGTAGGACTTTTTCCAATTTTCTCTTAAATTTAATAAATTTAATAACTTGTATTGGTTATAATGTTTTTACCAAGTTAAAAATGACTAGGCAGAGCCAAACCACAAAAACATTTAAATTACTCAAGTTTGCTTGGAAGTCTAACAACGCTATAGCGGAGTGAATAAGAAGGGTTTGGGCAGCCATGGAGGAGGAGGATAATCGAAAGCAAAATAACTAAAATATTGGTTTGTTTAGGTCGGGCAGAGGGTGTGGATCCAGTTCAGCTTAGTAGACCAAAAAGTTGTAAGAGGCTAGGGGATCCATATTTGATATGGGTTGAAAGGAATTGAGGTAAGCCTCTACTACCAGTTTAAGCTTTTAGCAGGATGTTCCCACTTCCTTCTTAAGGTTTGGTATCTGAGCGAACATGGGTTCAAATCTCACTAGCTCTGATACCAAACCTCCACCTGAATGAATCCTACTAGCTCTGATACCAAACCTTTATTAGTTTAAACCTGATTCACATCGCTCCTAAACATGTATCATTTCCCTCCCCGATCAAAACCCCTCCAAGACTTCTAGGAGTAGACAAGTGAAATTCATTCTTGATTTTCTTTTTGTAAGCTACTAATTTCTTTCATTTTAGCTTCTTTAAAATCTTTGCCTAGAATTCTGATTCTCCATTATTTACGGGTAATATTCTATCCATCTAATTGCTGTTAATATAGCAGTGTATGTTATCTATGTCATTGAACAAAAAAGGTCCCAATATTTTTAATGGTTTGCGAATGATTCTACTTGTTATAAAATACTATATCGATGTTAATATTAAGATATTGAATATGCTTATTTCTTTTCCTATATATTAAGTGATGTTCAAAGGAAGTACAAAGAGGCAATGTCAAATATAGATAAGTTATAAAACTTTGGAGCGTGTTACCTGGTATGGATGCAACCTAAATAAAGCTCTACCCAAACTTCAAAATGTGGATTTTTGACAGAATAATTTTCAACTTTCCTCATGCAAGCTATAATGATGGCAGGGAACCCAGCCCTATTGTAATTGGGTGAGTTATTCAACAAAATTCAATTTTAATGTTTTCTAACCTTATGATTTATATGGTCAACATATAGTAGACGTGTCTATAGATTTATATGATTGATGCTTCATTCCTAAAATTTGGTATCAAAGCCAGCACAGGTTCAAATCTCATTTCCATTGAAAGGTTTGAAGATAAACCTCTTTTAAGTTGAGAGAATGATATGTCTCAGTCTGGGAGATGGTGTAGATCATGTTCGAGGTTATAAGGAATTGAGGTAGGACTCTACTACCTATTTAAGCTTTTAAAAGGATGTTCGCCTTTCCTTCTTAAGATTTGGTATCAGAGCCAGCATGGGTACAAATCCCACCAGCTCTGATATCAAATATCCACAAGGCTAAATCATACTAGCTTTGATACCAAAGCTCTATCAGGTTAAATCGATCCACATCTCTCCTAGACATGTATCATTTCTCTCCCCGATCCAAACCCCTTTGAGGCTTCTAAGAGTTGACAATTGAAATTAATTATTGATTTTCTTTCTATTGGCTACTTGTTCTTTCTTTTTAGCTTCTTTAAAATTTGCCAAGAATTCTGATTCTCTACTATTTATGGGTAAGATTCTATCCGTCTAATTGATATTAATATAACAGTATTTGTTATCTATGTCATTAAAAAAAATGTCTCAGTGCTTTTAATGTTTTCGAATGATTCTACTTGTAATAAATTACTATATCGATGTTAATACTAAGATATTGAATATTCTTATTTCTTTTACTATTCATTTAGATGATGTTCGAAGGAAGTACAAAGAGGCCATATCAAATATAGATAAGTTAGAAAACTTTGGAGCATGTTACTTGGTGTGGATGCAACCCAAATAAGGCCCAACCTAAACTTCAAAATGTTGATTTTTGACAGAATAATTTTCAAATTTCCTTATGCAAGCTATAATACTGACGGGGAACCTAGCCTTACTGTAATTGGGCAAGTTGTTCAACAAAATTCCATTTTAATGTTGTCTAACCTTATGATTTATATGGTCCACATATAGTAGACGTGTCTGTAGATTTATATGATTGATGCTTCATTCCTAAGATTTTGTATCAAAGCCAGCACGGGTTCATAGCTCATGTCCATTGAAAGGTTTAAAGACAAACCTCTTTTAAGTTGAGATAATGATATGTCTCAGTCTAGATGATGGTGTAGATCATGTTCGGTGTTGAAAGGAATTGTGGTGGGACTCTACTACCCATTTAAGCTTTTAGCAGGATATTCGTCATTTCCTTCTTAAGGTTTGGTATCAGAGCTAGCATAGGTTCAAATCCCACCATCTCTGATACCAAACATCCACTAGGCTAAATCCCATTAACTCAGATACCAAAACGTCCATCAGGTTGAACCGATCCATATCTCTCCTAGACATGTATCATTTCCCTTCCTGATCCAAATGCCTCTGAGACTTCTAGAAGTAGACAACGTTGAGGCTTGTATTGGGAATGTCAAATATAGGGTTTTGCGGTTTGATGGTGAGGAAGATGATGAGCACCGGGATTCCGAAGAAGATAAGGACAATGCTGAATATGAGGCACAAAACTGCAGCAAACCATACTGTTGGGTTAGTTCTTCAAACTCTTGGTTGTCTCAGTGTTGTTGATAATCTACTATACTGTTTTGTGATAAAATTTGGTGATTCTAAATCCATAAAACTTTGATTTTTGGACTATATATTCGATACTGTGATATGGTCAGTAGAATTTGGCTTGATTTGCTTAGTGGATGGGATGCAAATGCTGATGGAGGTGGGAAATCAGGCATGTTTGAGTAGCACTACTAGAAAAGGCTATTGATTATTGCACAATTGGAGGTAATGAGAGAAGTTCATGGAGCTAAAAAATGAGGATGAATATGTTAATTTATTCCAAGTCGAGGTGGTTGATTGAGGAAAGTAGAAGAGAGAAAGAAGCTTTTAAATTGAGTGGTAGTGGTGGGTATGTGGGGTTGGTGTGTTTTTCTAGGTATTGGCAAAAGGTCGAAGTAATAAAGATAAGAGGGAGCTAAAGTTATGGCCTACTCAATATTTTGTGCTTTTGAATGTTTTAGCTTTTGATGCATAAAGAGTTGTAGTTCCATAAAGAACTCTAATTTCTTTTTATATATTGCTCTTGGCTTTAAAGTTCTGAAGTTTGTGTTTGAGTTGTCATTGTTTAAGGGTAATCTTTAAAAATGGTCAACTCAATGAAAGGCCTAGATCAAAGCCTTTATACCAATCATATTACATAGGGTTGCTTAATGATATCAAAACTTTGTGTTCTTGTAAAGAGTAGGGGGAAGATTAATCACTAAGGAATTGTATACTATTCAAAAAGTGAGTCATCTTCTTGAGTACAACCACCAAAAACACTTTGGAAGTGTCTAAGTGGTACATTAATGGGTTTTAATCTAATTCTTATATATTTGAATTTTAGGACTGGATTAATAGCTTAGCCATTGACACAAAATTTGAGAGATTATTTTCTATTCCAAAAAGGGACATAAGGTAGTAACTCTATCTTTCATACATTATGTCAATGTTTATATGCTTTCTATATGCCATTTTCTGTAATATGTATGATGCATAGTGCCCACAGGTACACCGAACATAGTGCCTACGGGTACACCAAACTGAATTATAGTGCATATGGGTACACCAAATTATGCCCAGTCTGTGGTCTTGAGCCCAGCTGAGGTACGGAACGAGAAAGGGTTATAACAGTGGTTGACTCTGAATGTTTCAGATCGAACCGAATTATGTGTTATTATAATATTACTGTATGTGATATCTGGCATATTCATTATTGCATTTTCTATGATCGATTGTGTGTTACTACTGAGATTCGTTTGAATCTCACCCTTTTTCATAAACAATAAATACTCCAGGGGAACTAGCGGCTCTAAGGGTAAAGTGGTAGACACGGGCAATTGCGGTACGGATCTCGAGTTAAGAGCTAGTTGGTTATATGTAGTCCTTATTTTTGGATATTTTGTGTGAATCTATAAATATCATCGAACCCTGTACGGCTAATGGCTGTCTATAAACAAGTATTTTTGTTAGTATAATTATGCTGTTTCAGTATGCCTGTGGAATTATGCCTTTAACACTTTGTGCATATCGAAATGTAAATAGGCATTGATATTTTTTGTATTAGAGATTAAAGCGGTTTTGGTATTATCAAAATGGTATACTGATATGGTCTTTTTTTCATGGTGAAAAGGAGTCATGATCAGCGAGAGTTCCAGTAAGAAGCACGAGGGATTGATGGCATCTATGAACCAGAGTCCATTGGAGCAGTAGATTCTAGATGTCTAGATGTTTGTAGAATATTACCTGCTGGGAGGTCTCTGCATAAGATGGACGATAAGGAAGAGTGTGCCTGTACTACCAGTGTATGGACCTGAGCCAAGGCCGGCCTCGCCAACGGGGTCACTAGTGAGAACAACTAAATAATTGCTGTCAGATGACTGGGAGTACAATTCAGAGGAGGACCTGGAGGAGTATCCGAGTGAGGATGACTATTTCAGGGCAGAGACAGTGCAAGTACAGTATGACCTACAGCCAGACCTGGAGCTGTAAGACTATATACGCGGCATATATCACAGGACGCTATGAGCTCATACCACTCTTATTGGTCGATACCTTTCATTTTTTACAGGCGTTGAGTCCCTGTACGATATGGTATCAAAGCCAGCACGGGTTCAAATCTCGTTTCCATTGAAAGGTTTGAAGAAAAACCTCTTTTAAGTTGAGAGAATGATATGTCTCAATCCGGGAGATAGTGTGGATCATGTTTGGGGTTGAAAGGAATTGGGGTAGGACTCTACTACCTATTTAAGCTTTTAGAAGGATGTTCGCCATTTCCTTCCTAAGGTTTGGCATCAAAGCCAGCATGGGTTCAAATCCTACCAACTCTGATACCAAACATCCACCGGGCTAAATCACACTAGCTCTGATGCCAAACCTCTATCAGATTGAACTGATCCAAATCTCTCCTAGACATGTATCATTTCTCTCTCCGATCCAAAGCCCTCTGAGACTTCTAAGAGTAGACAGTTGAAATTGATTATTGATTTTCATTATATAGGCTTCTTGTTCTTTTTTTTTAGCTTCTTTAAAATCTTTGCCTAGAATTCTGATTCTCCACTATTTGCGGGTAAGATTCTATCCGTCTAATTGCTGTTAATATAGCAATGTATGTTATCTATGTCATTGAACAAAAAATGTCCCAATACTTTCAATGTTTTCGAATGATTCTACTTATAATAAATTACTATATCGATGTTAATACTAAGATATTGAATATTCTTATTGCTTTGGCTATTTATTCAGATGATGTTTAAAGGAAGTACAAAGAGGCCGTGTCAAATATAGATAAGTTAGAAAACTTTCGAGCATGTTACCTAGTGTTGATGCAACCCAAATAAGGCTTTACGCAAGCTTCAAAATATTGATTTTTAACATAATAATTTTCAACTTTCCTCATGCAAGCTATAATTATGGCGAGGAACCCAGCCCTACTGTAATTAGGTGAGTTGTTCAACAGAATTCCATTTTAATGTTGGTCAACCTTATGATTTATATGTTCAACATATAGTAGACGTGTCTATATATTTATATGATTGATGCCTCATTCCTAAGATTTGGTATCAAAGACAAAACGGTTTTGAATCTCATTTCTATTGAAATGTTCAAAGACAAACTTCTTTTAAGTTGAGAGAATGATACGTCTTGGTCTGGGAAAGTATGTGGATCATGTTCGGCTTAGTGGACCACAAAGTCATAGGAGACTTGTGGATGATCTAAGTTGAAAGGAATTGGGGTGGGTTTCTGCTACCAACTTAAGATCAAAGAGATTAAACGCACAGTAATAATAATGATTATCCTCTGTCTCTAATGAGAAGCAACAATTTAATTTCTGGAGTAATGGAACTACTAAGGAGAACAATTCCTATTTTTGTTGTTCTTGGAATCATCTTTGATTGGCAAAGATTATTTTGGCTTCAATCAACAAGTAATGTTTGGAATATGAATATGAAAAGTGATCAATTCTCTCATCAGTTTCAGATGATTGTTTGCAAACTTTTGTTGCTTTTGGTGGTTATTATTTTGATGTGGCTCTTTTTTCCCCACTTCATAGCCGCACCAGCTGTACTTGGGAAGCTCTATATAGTTGGATAATAATGATTCATATTAATGTTGAAATATTTTGCAAATGTTTATTTGCAATGATCATATTTATACTTATTCTAATGGGCTTTATTAATTTGCATGGAACTCGAAACAAGTTGGATCGCTTTCACTTCACATAAGGTTTCATTTGCTCCATTAACAATGTGGAACATTTTTCATTCCTCTAACTCTAACACCATTAACAAAAAAAAAAGCTAATATTGAAATTTTAAGTGTTGACAAAATATTTTAAACTACTGATATTAAGTTTAATTTTTAAAAATAATAATTGACTAGCACAAAAATTTAGGAACTAGGGTTAAAAGAAACTAAAAAGGCATTTTATAAAATTAAAAGTTGAAATTGAAATATATACTCATTTGGTCCTTAATGTAAGACCTAATTAAATAATTCGTTAGATTAATGAAATTAGTTTTCTTTGCCAACTAGATTAATGAAATTAGTTAAATTAGTTAATATGATCTTTTTTCTAAAATACTCTAATAATTTTTCTTAACCTCCCCCCTCTCTATAATATCTCAATTTTTGATTAAGGGATTTTGACTCCAAAAGTGGATGTGATTAGTGATAAATAAACCCTTTTAGAGAATATGGTGTGGATTGTAGTCGCTTGTGTTATGAGCAGTGCCAAAACCCTGTATTTGAGTTCAATTATGGAGTAACATCTAAATTGAATAAAAATAAGGGGAAGGGCGTATATATGGTGTAAATGAATATGAAAATGAGTTTGATGGTGATTCCAAGTGAATTACCATAATCAGGGGCAAAACGGTAAAGTTACCGACCAATTGATCGGTTGCCAAAGAGGAAACTCATTGGTAACTTCAAAATCAATGGTTAGGATTGATTTGTATAATAGATCAAGGGGTGGAATCATATGTATGTGTGTGCATGTGAGCCATGAGGGTTGAAGCAAGATGTTGACAAGTGGCAACTTGTGAACCATTGGATCATGGTCAAAGATTCAACTCTCATCCCTCTCTCCTCTCTTTGTTGAGTCAGCCAAATGGCCCAAAAACCGCTGAGCTTCTTCATCCTCATCATCTCATATCTCTCTCTCCTATTTCTCCATGGATGCCTAGCTTGAGGGAGGAAAGAGAAATGGAAAAGGTAAGATTTGGATAGCTTAATGTCATCCTTAGCTCAAATGCCTTTCTTTAAAGTGTTAGAATCGGTAGGCACAGCGGAAGAATTTTAAAAAATTTTCACCGATCCTAATCGAGGATCTATCAACGGCGTTTAAACCAAGTTAGAAGGATTCATACCTTTTGATGATTCAGAGTTTTCAAGATCTCTAGGAGCCAACACGTCAGGTCCGCTCTCTCTACCGGTATCCACACGAATGCTCTCCAACCGAGACTGCGTGCTAGCACCTCTAATATCTCCTAGGGTTTCACTTGTGGCTCTCAATTCTCATGTGTATATGAATATATCTGCTCTATCAAGTTTATAACCTATGAGGCCTATTTTCAAATTTCAAAATTAATCATCATTAATTTCAAAATTAATGAACAATTAATTATCTTGATGAGCTAATTAAATAAATTCAGTTTAAATTAAATCTGTCCAACAGTTTTAATTTAACCTATTTATTTAATCCAAATAAAGAGCCATTAGATTTAATTTATCTTCATAAATTAAATCTGAGATACTATATCTCTATCATGTTAGTTCTTAAATTTAATATATCTTAATAAATTAAATTTAAACTAACACAATATAATAATATCATATAATATATATATATACACACACACACACACATATATATATATATATATAAGATATATATTTCAAAAATATATATATCTATATAATATTATAAATGAATTTTATATTATATATATATATATATATATAATTTGTCCACCCTAAATTAAACATTATCTCGTGTTGGGTCATTCTTGTGTGCGACCTTGTAGGCCCATATGAAGTTGGCAGTAGGCCAATAACTATACTAACCTAAAAGTCGCAAGCGGCCTCTAGCAAGACATTACGACTACCCAATTCATATGAGGATCGTTATCACGATGCAACCTGTCATACAACCATGTCACGTCCCTTTTGTCACACGATATATCGATCAAGGATAAGGCATGGATAATGTCATCCTCTTGTTCCTGACCATTACTTTCTCGATTCCTGAGTAGCCTAATAACAGAGACAAAAACTCCTTTCATCATAGTATGGCCATACATTTCTCAGACTCACTCATCGAGGGCCCAGTAATATCTCTCTACTAATGTGAGGGATAAATTCCATCTTGATCATTCATATTCCTCTGCATGAAAAACCACCAAACCCGATAGTAGCCGTTATCATCACCCGGTCAAAAGTAACTTTTGACTAGTTTAAAGCTTAGCAACTCTCATGTAGGAATCCATGATGACCTCAGGTCTAAGGGCATTGTGACGTCGTTATACATGAGAAAAGCTTATGACTTGATCCATGTAGCTTTCTCATAGTGGATCGGTCCAGCACCTTGTACTCTTACAAGTGCCTAAGACTTTGATTCGTATCTCCATATCTTATCAAAGTGATATTGATCTTGTTTCATCTTTGCTCCCGCATAGATAACCGACCAGGGACATTTTAGGACAATCTTTATGAATTATCCAAGGATACAATTATCACAGTTAACATGCAAATAATATGATTATAGAATGGAGAAATTTCATTAAAATAATAATGTTCAAAGTACAATGATTGGCCCTTAGGGCATAATTTCAAACATCCTCTCACTTGCCCTAGGTGCAATCATTAATTTGCCTAATTCCCATTGCCCTAACATGACGCTCATGCTTTGCCTGTGCAAGTGGCTTAGTAAGAGGATCAGCAACATTATCTTCTCCTGCTACTTTGCATATCTTTATATCACCTCTATCATTGATTTCTCTAATAAGATGGAATCGCCTGAGTATATGTTTGGTCCTTTGATATGACCTAGGCTCCTTAGCCTGTGCAATAGCACCGCTATTGTCACAGAATAAATCTATTAGATTTGAGATGGTAGGCACCACCCCTAGTTCAATAATGAACTTTCTGATCCAAATGACTTCTTTAGCTGCATCTGATGCTGCTATATACTCAGCTTCTATTACAGAATCTGCTATAATGCTCTGCTTGGAGCTCTTCCAGCTTACTGCTCCACCATTCAGGAGGAATACATATCCAGATTGCAATTTAAGGTCGTCTTGGTCAATTTGGAAACTTGCATCTGTGTAACCGGTTACACAGAGCTCATCATCTAATCCACTATAGACCAAAAATAAGTCCTTAGTCCTTCTTAAGTACTTTAGGATATTCTTGACCGCAGTCCAATAACCCTCACCAGGATCTTGTTGGTATTTGCTGGTCATACTTAAGGCAAACGAAACATCCGGTTGAGTACATAACATGGCATACATGATGGATCCAATGGCTGAGGCATATAGAACCTTACTCATGTGATCTCGCTGATAAGGTGTACTAGGACACAGATCCTTGCTAAGATGGATGCCATGAGACATGGGCATGTAACCCATTTTTGAATCCTGTATACTGAACCTATGCAGTATCTTGTCTATGTATGTGCTCTGACTTAGGCCTATTAGTCTTTTGGATCTATCCCTATAGATCCTAATCCCTAAGATATAGGTGGCTTCACCTAAGTCTTTCATTGAAAAGGACTTTCCTAACTAAGACTTGACACTCTGCAAGGTAGAAATATCATTCCCAATGAGTAGGATATCATCTACATAAAGCACTAGAAATAGAACTATACTCCCACTAACCTTCTTGTAAACACAAGGTTCATCGATGTTTTGAATGAATCCAAACTCTTTGACTACTTCATCAAAACGATGATTCCAGCTTTGAGATGCTTGCTTCAATCCATAAATGGATCTTTGAAGCTTGCAAATTTTACCAAAGTCCTCTGGACGCACAAAACCTTCAGGTTGTGTCATGTACACATCCTCAAGTAGCTTTCCATTAAGGAAGGCTGTTTTGACATCCATCTGCCATATTTCATAGTCATAATATGCTGCAATGGTAAGAAGGATTCTGATTGATTTGGCCATTGCAACTGGGGAAAAGGTTTAATCATAGTCTACACCATGAGTTTGAGTGAATCCTTTTGCAACCAGTCGTGCCTTGAAGATATTTACATTGCCATCTATGTCAGTTTTCTCCTTGAAAACCCATTTACGCCCAATGATTTTTACACCTTCAGGTGGATCGACTAAGGTCCATACCTGATTGTCGTACATCGATTGCATTTCCGACTTCATGGTATTTAGCCATTTCTTAGAGTTTGGTCCCACTGTGGCTTCTCGATAGGTGGTGGGCTCATTTTGCTCAATGAGCAACACATCACGGCCTTCAGTAATCAGAAATCCATATCTCTGAGGCTGATGCCGTCTCCTATCAGATCTTTGTGGACCTTGTGTTACTTGAGGAGGCTCAGCAACTTGTTGTGAGTCTTCTTTAATTTCCATCTGTGGTTCTGTACCATCTTGTGGCTCTCGAATTTCTTCGAGATGTACGTCGCTCCCACTGGTTGTTTTAGAGACAAACTCTCTTTCTAGAAACTTACCATTTCGAATAACAAACACTTTGTTATTGGTGGGATTGTAGACATAGTATCCTTTCGTTTCTTTAGGATATCCTATGAAAAGGCACTTTATGAATCTGGGCGCTAATTTATCAGAGGCTTGTTGCTTAACATATACCTCACATCCCCAGATCTTGAGAAAAGATAAACTTGGTTTCTTTCCAGTCCATATCTCATATGGTGTCTTTTCAATTGCCTTAGATGGAACACGATTTAGTGTGAACGCAGCTGTTTCTAGGGCATGTCCCTAAAAGGATGGTGGAAGATCTATTTGACTCATCATGGATCGAACCATATCTAATAGTGTTTGATTCCTCCGTTCAGAAACGTCATTCCATTGTGGTGTTCCTGGAGGAGTCAATTGTGAGATTATCCCACAACTCCTAAGATGGTCAATGAATTCTTGGCTCAAATATTCACTACCTCGATCAGATCGAAGTGCTTTAATTGTTTTACCAATTTGGTTTTGTACTTCATTTTGGAATATTTTAAACATTTCAAAAGATTCAGATTTATGTTTCATTATATAGATATAGCCATATCTACTAAAGTCATCTATAAATGTAATGAAGTAGACATAACCTCCTCTGGCAGCTATATTTAATGGTCTACATACATCTGTATGTATGAGGCCCAATAATTCAGTGGCCCTCTCACTGTTCCCAGTAAAAGGTGCCTTAGTCATCTTTCCTAATAAGCAAGATTTGCATGTATCATATGATTCAAAATCAAATGAGTTTAGAAATCCATCTTGATGGAGTTTAGAAATGCGTTTCTCATTTATGTGGCCTAGACGACAATGCCATAGGTAGGTCAGATTCAAATCGTTTGATTTTATCCTCTTAGTAGTTACGTTATAGATATTCTCATTATTAGGATGTTCCAAATTTAATATATAATGACTAACATGCAAATCACCATTACCATAGAAAATGTCATTACAATAAATAGAACATTTACCATTCCTAGTAATGGAAGTATAACCTTCCTTATCCAAATAAGAAAGAGAAACAATGTTACTACTTAAAGCAGGAACATAATAGCAATTGTTCAAAACTAACAAAAGCCCACTGGGCAGAACTAATTCATAAGTGCCTACGGCTAAAGCAGCAACTCTTGCTCTGTTTCCAACTCGTAGGTCCACCTCGCCCTTCTTCAGCTTTCTACTGTCCTTTAGACCCTGCACATTTGTACAAATGTGAGAACCACATGCAGTATCTAATACCCATGTAGAGGAAGTAGAAAAATGAATGTATATAACATAATTACCTGAAGCGATAGCGTGGCTATCCTTTTTGTTCTTTTTCAAATCTTCCAGGTAGAGTTTGCAATTCCTCTTCCAATGACCGTGTTCATTGTAGAAGTAGCAAACTCCTTCCTTTAGAGGCTTTGCCTTCTTGGGTGCAGGCATGGTTTCGGGCTTATTTGACTCTTTGGTCTTACCACCTGAGCCATTACCCTTCCATTTGCCCTTCCCTTTCTTTTTCATACCCTTTCCTTTCTAAACCATCAAAACTGTGCTAGGCTTTTTCTTAATGCTTTGCTCAGCAGTTTTGAGCATCCCATGCAGCTCAGAAATTGATTTCTCCATGTTGTTCATGTTGTAGTTCATAAAAAACTGGTCATAACTCTTCGGGAGTGAGTTGAGGATCAAATCCGTAGCTAACTCCTGGCTCGTGGGAAATCCAATCCTCTCAAGGTGATCAATATAGCCTTTCATCTTTAACACATGAGTACTAATTGATGCACCTTCAGCCATTTTGTAGGAATGTAAGGCCTTTGTGGTCTCATACCTTTCTTGCCTTACCTGTTGCTGGAACATTTCCTTGAGATGTACAATCATCTCATGAGCCTCCATGAGTTCCAGATCTTTTTGGAGCTCTGGAACCATAGTGGCAAGCATCAGGCAACCTACATCCACAGAGTCATCCTTATGCTTTGTGTAAGCATCTCTTTGAGCTCTTGGAGCATTGGCTGCAGGCTCCTCAGGAATGGGTTGATTTAGGACATAAGCCTTTCTTTCCTGCTTGAGAACGATTCTCAAGTTCCTGAACCAGTCAAGAAAGTTTGTCCCATTGAGTTTGTCCTTCTCAAGGACCGATCGCAATGAAAGTGTAGCAGTATTACTAGTCGACATGATTCTATAATTAAAATATGCAAAGTTAGTTAGTAATCTCCCACTAAATTAACAACCCTCAATATAATAATTAGTGGGCTAAGATCCATATTTGGCTTAAACTTAAGTCCGCTTTGGCAAGACACTTAAATTCAAGTTATTTAGGTAGGTAACCTATTTACCAATTACATCACATGTAACTCTTAGATCTTTATGGGATTTAATCATCATATGATCCGGCATGTTTAACCCCATCTAATGCCTTGAGATTCAAAACCGTTTTGTTAATCTCAATTAAGTCAAAACAATAATGAATATTATGAGCAACACCATTACTCAAGCTTGTCTCATCAAGATAACTCAAGTGCATCCACTTTGGTGGTTTCCACAATTGAGCGATCTAGGTTTTGACAAGTATTCATTAATTGACGGCATTATGACTTAAGATTTGATTCAGAGGGCTTAATTAATTAGTTTTGTTTATATGGATGCAATCATGGTCGTATCTCATACAGATAAATACATATAAACGTAAAAGTAATCATGCAATGATCTTATCAAAAGCATAATTTAAACGTGACACAACATGGCTTACCTAACCTAAAATCCTCCCAAGCCAATGAGAAGACTTCTCTAAATAAAAAAGAAATACATTGAGAAAAACCTCGTTTAAACATTCGAGGGGAGTGAGATGAGAAGAGAATGTACATCGAGAGTATTTAGAGAAAGGCACGGCACGCAGGCCGTATTTAAATATTATAACCTTTGTAAAATTCTAAAGCCATGTTGTTCACCATACCCAAACAAGGATAAATAATAAACCACAACAAGAATTCATACAATATGAAAAACAATAAATGTCGTGATCAAAACAAAAACAACAATGGCCCAGAATGCTTCTGATCTAGATTGTCTTCCCCATAGTTCAAATCCCTATTACCCGAATAGATATCCGAACCTAGACCCGATTTGATTGCCGCCAACTTTGATCTCAGGTACCCTACCCAATTTCATGCTTGTTCAAAATGAAAATCACATACATGTTTCAAGATATACATGTTCAGAATCGATTTCATGCTTGTTCCAAAACGAGAATCACATACATGTTTCAAAACCGAAAACAAAACAATTTCAAGATTCAATTTAAACGAAAACAAAAATCAACGAAATTACAAGATCACATCTTTCTAAATAATTTCGTTTCGTATTAACCAAATCACATGCATATTCGAGTGTTTCTTATAAACATACGTACACATCTCATATATGTCACATGTATAAGAATCATAAACTCAATTTAAACGTACAATTGATCTGGCTCTGATGCCACTGTTAGAATCGGTAGGCACAGCGGAAGAATTTTAAAAAAAATTTCACCGATCTTAATCGAGGATCTATCAACGGCGTTTAAACCAAGTTGGAAGGATTCATACCTTTTGATGATTGAGAGTTTTCACGATCTCTAGGAGCCAACACATCAGGTCCGCTCCCTCTATCGGTATCCACACGAATGCTCTCCAACCGAGACTGCGTGCTAGCGCCTCTAATGTCTCCTAGGGTTTCACTTACGGCTCTTAATTCTCATGTGTATATGAATATATCTGCTCTATCAAGTTTATAACCTATGAGGCCTATTTTCAAATTTCAAAATTAATCATCATTAATTTCAAAATTAATGAACAATTAATTATCTTGATGAGCTAATTAAATAAATTCAGTTTAAATTAAATCTGTCCAACAGTTTTAATTTAACCTATTTATTTAATTCAAATAAAGAGCCATTAGATTTAATTTATCTTCATAAATTAAATCTGAGATACTATATCTCTATCATGTTAGTTCTTAAATTTAATATATCTTAATAAATTAAATTTAAAACTAACACAATATAATAATATCATATAATATATATACATATATATATATAAGATATATATTTCAAAAATATATATATCTATATAATATTATTAATGAATTTTATATTATATATATATATATAATTCGTCCACCCTAAATTAAACATTATCTCATGTTAGGCCATTCTTGTGTGCGACCCTGTAGGCCCATATGAAGTTGGCAGTGGGCCAATAACTATACTAACCTAAAAGTCGCAAGCAGCCTCTAGAAAGACATTATGACTACCCAATTCATATGAGGATCGTTATCACGATGCAACCTGTCATACAACCATGTCACATCCCTTTTGTCACACGATATATCGATCAAGGATAAGGCATGGATAATGTCATCCTCTTGTTCCTGACCATTACTTTCTCGATTCCTGAGTAGCCTGATAACAGAGACAGAAACTCCTTTCATCATAGTATGGCCATACATTTCTCAGACTCACTCATCGAGGGGCCCAGTAATATCTCTCTACTAATGTGAGGGACAAATTCCATCTTGATCATTCATATTCCTTTGCATGAAAAACCACCAAGCCCGATCGTAGCATTTATCATCACCCGGTCAAAAGTGACTTTTGACTAGTTCAAAGCTTAGCAACTCTCATGTAGGAATCCGTGATGACCTCAGATCTAAGGGCATTGCGACGTGGTTATACATGAGAAAAGCTTATGACTTGAGCCATGTAGCTTTCTCATAGTGGATCAGTCCAGCACCTTGTACTCTTACAAGTGCCTAAGACTTTGATTCGTATCTCCATATCTTATCAAAGTCATACTGATCTTGTTTCATCTTTACTCCCGTATAGATGACCGACCAGGGACATTTTAGGACAATCTTTATAAATTATCCAAAGATACAATTATCACAGTTAACATGTAAATAATATGATTACAGAATGAAGAAATTTCATTAAAATAATAATGTTCAAAGTACAATGATTGGCCCTTAGGGCACAATTTCCAACATAAAGTTGTTCATAGTAATGAGAGCTTCATTGCTATGGTTTTAGATTTGGGAAAGAAGGTGTTTTGAGAGCTTGTGGGATTTGGAATGATGAAGAATCAAGGATTAACTTTGAGAAAGAGGAAGAGGTGAGTGATATCTCCCTTTTGATCTATATATTATGATTGTTTGATGAGTTTTGTGATTTGTGGTTTTTTCCCTAATTTGGTATAATTGAGGAATGATGGTGTAATGTGGTAAAAATGGTGTCATAAGGTGTTTTGATGCCATTAGGAATTATTTGAGTCACTGGGAGTAAAAGTTGTGGATTTGGGTAATGTGTATAAGGAGTGCGACCAAAAAGGGGGAAATGTCTTTGTGGTGAGATTTTGGTTGTTTTGAGGTTTCCAATGGGTTCCTTGTGTGAAATTATGTTGGAATAGCTTTGTGTTAAAGTTTTAGGACCATTGGAAAACATATGGGTTAAGTTGGGAAGGTTCTGATATCTGTTGCGTTTCTGGGTTCTGATAAGCATCACTCGAGTGTGCCTGGTCCTCACTCGAGTGCAGCGTGGTATCTTCCCATTTCCCTTCTGTTTTGGTCACACTTGCATGTGGAAGTTGTGAGAGTACATTGGGTTACCCATGAGTGATGAGGGTTATCACTCGAGTGCACCTTGTGTCACTCGAGTGAGCATGTATTTTGGCACTTGGAGCCGCGTCTTGGGTTAACACTCGTGGGCAATTTGGCAAGAGTGTAAATGTGCACTCGCAAGTGTTGTGATCTCACCCGAGTACTGAGAGTAGTGCTCGAGTGAGCTTTCCATTTTAAGGGTTCAGTGGCTCTCGGGTAGTCACTTTCTGTGCTTCACTCGGTAGGGCTTAGGTGCTTGAGGAGGCATCACTCGAGTGTTGAGGTTATCACTCGAGTGAAAGGCATCCATCACTTGAGTGAGGTCATCTTCACTCGAGTGTTACAATCAAAAGGGGGATTTTGAGGATTTCAAAGATGGTCTTTTGTCAAGTATTTCCCAATCCTTTAGGAATGTGTTTAGGCTTTGAGTAGCCACCTAAAGGTCGTGAATATTAACCAACTTAAGTGTCTAAAAGTTAAGAAATTGGAAAAGGGATTAACCCTGTGTCCTTGTTTTGGTTATAGGGTTTGATGTTTGCCCTGATCGTGAGCAGCCAGAGCTGGAGCTTACATGGAAAGAGTGTAAGGAACATATCTCTTCTGCATGTATTTGATATTTGTGTTAGTGTGTTGGTGCATATCTTAGCTTTGCATGATTATGTGTAATTTGAAGCTATGTTTCAATTTATGCTATGGCTATTAGTATGTTGTTTGAAGCATTGAGCTTACAAATTTGTCATTGTATGAACATGAGTTATGTGATGCAAGCATATAATGCATTAAACATATATCGTACATGCATATTGATATTGTTTACCTACTGAGATTCTCTAGAATCTCACCCTTCCCTACTAACCTTTTAGATAGGGTAGTGGATTGAGAATGGAGCAGGCACCAAGGACAACGAGGACTCCATCGGGTTGTCATTCTGGTTATTGGTTATCATCATAGTTGGGATATTTGTATTTGGATTTGGTTGTGTATATGTGGATGAGGATTTGATTATGTGTATGAGAAAGATCTGTGTAATCCCCATATGAGGGCTTGTATGGGCGATTGTGCCCTGTAAGGCTTTGATTAATATATGGAATCCGGGATTGACGGGATTATTACATTGCGTACTCTGATATATTTAAATGTAATTTATCTTCGTGTAGTAATTGTATTCGGAATGTGAATGTGAGACCAAGTTATAAATGATTTCGAAAGGTATTTGTGAAAACCCCGTCTAGTAAATGGGTTTATAAATGTTATTTGATTGTTATTGGTCTCTATTTCACTTTAATCGCATATTTCGGATATAATTACGGCAGGGGGTTACACACACACTCTCTCTCTCTCTCTCTTGCTTGATTATTATTGAGGGAATATCAATAGGGTTAAATTAAGAAAAATATGATAAATATGTGAAATAATTCTTACATTTATGATCAATATCTACTCCCCAATTAGGTCATATATTAAGACAAGAGGAGTATAAAGTTAAATGACCAATCGTGTTAAATAATTTCTCTTGTCCTTCTTATAAGCAACAATTATTTTGATTGCGCAAAACGAATTGATGGTTAAAATTAGTTAAAACAATAAATGTGTCAAGAAGGTAACGTCTTTTTCAATTATACCCCTATTTATGAAAAGAGTATGAGATAATGAGTAAAAATATGAGAAAGAATGAGTGATAAATAATTAAATAAAAGAGAATTAATAGTTCATTATTCATATAAAAATATGTATTTAATAGGATACAAAAGGAAAAACTAGTTTAAATTTTGATACACATAAAAAAGTTGTTTATATTAAATATCAACCCCCAAAAAAGTTATTTATAAATGGCAAAGAGGGAGCATATGTGTACTTGATACTTGTTACATAATATAAACAAGGAATACAAGGCAATTTTAATAGTAAAACTATAACTTAGTTTTTCACCCAAAAAAAACAAATCCCTTACTCATATAGTTCTTTATAAGTCATTTATAATATATTTCACGCATATCAAGAAAAACATTAAATCTCATTATTTCTACCTTAAAATTTGGCAACTTTCCAGCTTTACCATTTTTATTATACACAAAATCCCATGTGAACAAAGTCTAACAATAATAAATAGAGGATAAAATATTACATTCACATGAAAAAATTAATGAAGTGACTTATAAATAGAATTAGAGAAAACTTTCTTTTTTATCTCATAGATAGGAATTAGTTTTCTTGCAAAAATGATCGTTAAAGCTATGTTTTAAATAGTTTATTTTTTGGATATAACTGCTTATTACGTTAGTCAAGATAAAACTCATCTCACATACTTACCTTTTACATCGTAAATCACAATTTATAAGCACTCAAAAGCAAGGTTATTAAACCGGAATCGGTCAGTGAACCGGTCGGGATACTGGGTTAAGGGTCAGTGGGTCAGACAGGAGTCAAACCGGAGCTAACCCAGGACCAAACCGGTGAGAAAGTGAAAATTTTAGGCTTATTAATATAGAATTATAAAGAAATTTAAAAAAAATTAAAAAAAAATACTGAATCGGTCCGGTTCATGAACCGGACCAGTTTTCTCACTGGGTCACCGATTCCCGAGCCAGTCCGGGTTTGATAACACTGCTCAAAAGTAAAAAATAAGCTATCCCAATCGAACATATTTCTTCATTAAAAAAAAAAGAAATAAAATCTGCAATAAGTTCGTTTTTACAAATGACATTCTCATATTTACCAAAAAAAAATGACATTCTCATATTCAGTAAGAAGAGCGAGTTGACAAAAAGATAGCATTATGATTTCAAAAGTCAAGAAAATAGTTTTATTATTTTGTATAATATTTGATATTATCGAATCTGATTTAAACCTGATCAAACTTAATTAAAAATAAGCCTTTTAATGATTTTTTTCTATAACTAAAAGTGAGAAAAAAAATTTCTTATTGGTAGAAATATGGAAGTACATCGATTTTATATGGGGAAAAGAATTAAAACATAAATGTAGTAAATTGAAAGAAAAACTGGGGAAATTCAGTTATTGAAAATAATCATTTAAATAAAAGTATTAATTGATATATATGCCTATGTGTATTTGAAAAAGTATAGATATTTTTCTATGTATAAAAATATTTCAGGTCTTTCTCTCTAGTAGAATTTTTAACTGACAACGAGCTAGCTCTTCCCGTACATTGCACGGGGTGTTTTTATTTTGACTTGTTAAATCAATAAATATACTAACTACTTCCATAATTATTGAACGATAGAAATGACATAATAATTGATAAAGACAATAATTCTAAGCCGTCGTGGAGGCGTGGCTTGTAGATGGGCTTGCCAGAACAAAATTTATTTATATATTGATTACTAAAAGGAAATTATAAATTATTAAAAGAAACGTTTATCAAAAAATAAATTATTGAACAATAAAATAATCAAATCGCATAAATAGTAAAACAAAACTTGTCAAAACCAACTCTTTTTGCCCATACAACAAAAAACTCCATAAGAGGCTACAAAAGCATGACTTACCTTTTAAAGCAAATATAGAATACATTACGACTCCTCAAAAAGAATAATATTATTAATGTATGTCAGATAATGTAGCATCACTAAATGAACTGAGTGTGGGACAACCTTAAAAGTAATTCAATAAAAAAGAATATCAATAATACATATTATAAGGATAGATTGTGGATAAAAATGATACCAAAAGGAATTATAATTATATGTTAAGTAGAAAATATAATCATAAAACACACCTAATTCAGTGGATAACAAAACTAACAACCCCGTGCGTTGCACATATTAGTTAATTTTTGTAAATGTCAAACTAATTAGTAAAGTTTATTGAATATATTAAAAGATAATTTAACTATGATTAAAGTTATAATTGGACAATTCATAAAGATGTTAGGTTTTAGAAAATCTCTCTATCCACTATATTAGTTGTCTAGCTAATGCATTGCCTGTGATTATATAGTATAAGCAACTCCAACACATTATAATTCTTCACTCTTGATAACACCATGTACAGTTGACCATGGGAGGAGACTTGTGGACTTGGTAAGGAGAGACCAATGTTGGAAATTCTAACATTGTTAATATTTCAATACCTACAACATAGAGAAAAATTGACTGGTATAAATTTTAATATTTTAATTGTAAGAATTTTTTTTATACAAATTCTAACATCGTTAATATCAAAACTCCCCTAAAAAAAGGGCTAAAATCCAAAAAACGTCCTTGAATTTTGGGTTGTTTGTATATAACTCCCCTATATTTTAAAATTTAAATTTAACCTCATTAACTTTTTGATTTTTGACATTAAGCCCCTTGCTATTAATTTTGCTGTTAAATTACTGACGGATCTTACTATATTAGATTAATGGAATGACATAGCATCCTACATGACATATCTATAAATTAATAATTTTATGATAATTATATATTTTTAATGTGAATATTAAAATGTTACTTTATCAGTAAAAAAAAAAAAACACTCTCCCTCTATGTAATTGACTTTAAATTCTTAAAATAAAATAACCATAGGCATCCACACCTATGTTTACCACCCACAAAAGATCAACCCTCATGAAGTGCCAATGACCTTTTTATTCTTTTCATTGACGGTGATTTTTAGATTCCATCATCCAAAACTTGAAAATTGTCTATGCTCTTAAAAGTTCGAAGTCTTTTTTCGTTTATTATTAAAAAGTTAGGTTAAATTTTTTACTGTAAAAAGGGATAGATAGTGCTATTTGAATGAATTAAATGAATACATTTCATCATCTTTTATCTTCATTCATTTGTCGAGAGAATTGTCATGTTGTGCAATGTACCTAAGCATTTTTAATATAGAGTAAAACCTCAATTGGGAAAAAAAAAACACTCACAAATTAGCAAAAAGTGAGATCATATCTCCATGGGCCGATCGATATCAATGAGACATTGGCACGAATATGGGAGTTGTTGGAGCATATGGATATGGTTGACAGTGGAGGGGAGGTCCATGAATTTTTTCCCCCTTATAGAATTGAAAATTAACAGCAACCGGCTTAATGTCAACCAACCTAAAATTTGGAGAGTTTTATATATTTTAGCCTTAAAAATATATATATATCTAAGAGCCTACGACATGATTTCTTGAATTACTTTCACCATGTCAAATTGTTTTGCCACCATCGGTTTTTTTTTAATAAAAACTTCTAAATCTATTTAATCAATATTTCATCATTGAAAAAAATAAATGTACTACACTAAGTTTTTTTTTTTTTTTACATAAATTTACTTTACTTCACATTTATTTTCTCAAAACTTCAACTCAGAAATTATGGGACCACAAACACGTACAGTTAAATATCATAGGTATATAGCTCTTGATATCTACACAAAGTACATAAAGACTATCAACATGATTCATTCATAAAAAGAAAATCAACATTCAAATAAAAGAAGTCCAGTCAGCTGAACAAAAATTTGAATACTCTACATGATCAAAATATATCATTCCATATATTAATTGGTTTCACAAAATACTTCAAAGACAGAATTTACATATCAACCATCATTAGACGAAAATCCAAAGATCAAAAGAATTATATATTGTTTCATCAATGCTCACAAAAAGACCATTTCACAACAAAAAGAAAACCACCATATTCTTGGTAGAATAACCATGCTATTCATAACTAAACAGAAGGAACAGAAGCATAGCATCCAATTATTACCATTGCCAAATTCTCATATGAATCAAGGTCATATAGATGTTTATAATATGCCCCCTTCTTTGCAGGCCTGCTGTCCTTTGTGAATTGTGACAAAACCCTCCAGTTTTCATCTTGAATAAGATGACTTGAAACAAACAAAATGACTCTAACTAAAAATGCAACAAAACACTACAAGATTAAATGAAACATCTTGAACACTTTCTTTCAGACAAATTATGAAGAGAAAGTGAATGCCACTCAACCCACAACTATAAGTAAGTAGTGGCGAAAGCAGAAGCCAAAACTACACTTCTGGACATTAGAATGGTGACCATACGATGTTGAAGAGAGAAAAATAGAGGAAGGATGAACTCACCATATTTTGAGGCAAGACTTCAGAAAATCATCACTGTCCCTCCCTCCAATGGATCTCGTTGATAAAAGGTGGTGGATAAAGACTTATTTTGAAAATTGAGAATTATTAAAATACCTTCCATTTAAAATAGATTTAAAAAAATATTGACATGCCTCATTGTGCAAGTCTGCATATTAATATTAACAATTAACAAATTAAAAGAAATCAGCAGCATCTCCAACGTTGAAGGAGGAAAAGGAAATTTAAAAAACAAACAAAAAGAGGTTCTTACCATATCAATGCTGGTGTTTGACAATCGCTTCCCCCTCTTTCTATGTGTGTCCATACCATTACCAATGATTGTTCTGGATTTCTGTTCAAACGATTCACAAAAGAAATCTTTACTAAAAAAAAAAAACCAACAAATCCCACTAAAAATTAAACCAGCATAAGAGCAAGCAAAGAAGGCATTTAGTACTGATTAAAACAAAGAGAACAAAAGTGGCAATTGGAAAGTGGAAATATCATACTGATGGAGGCAAGAATCACAAATGAAACTCTAAATCAGTGCTACAAAAAATCAATTAAAAAAAAAAAGCAAATTACATTTTCACGTGTAAACTATTCTCCACCTTCCCCTATGAAATTTTCTTTTTCTTGAATAAACATATTATCTGTGGCACCTTCAAGTAAGTATAAATTAAAGAAAAATGGATTGGGGAGAGTATCATTAGCCCAAAAACATTTCTGCAACAATTACCTGCCGGTTTTTTCACATTGATATTATCCTGTCAAAATCTGTATTAACTGCCCAGAGAAAGTGATCAGAAGTATTTTGCATGATAGGGCATGGAAATGCAGCTTTTGAGAAGTGCTTCATCAGCATAAAATTACAGCAATCAGTGATACAATAAGTAAACTTTTTATTGGAAGAGAAAATATTTGATGCTTGTGCTTCTCTCTAATTATCATCAATCTTCGATTGTTTGCACTTCTGCCGACACAGATCTCTGCAAAAGCTTCTTCGGTTCAATCTTTTTCCCTCCAAGCTTCAAGAACTGGAGCTCTAAAGGCAAAATCAACCCTATGAGAAAAGAAAAAATCTTGTATAAAAACTGTAAAAGAGAAAGCAGGAAAAGGACCAGAAATGAGGAACACAAAGAGGATCAGGAAAGGGAAAGGGATGTCGGAGGGAAGAGGAAGAGCTGACGCACAGAGCTGCAAACAAATCCGAAGTCGAGAAAAAAACACTTTGAACTTTAAAATGTGAAATTTAAAGTTAAAGCCATGAACCAACTTTGAACAAGTTCAAAGGAGAATGAAGAGGAAAAGCCCAAAACTTGTAACTTGCAAGTGCAAAGGGAAATGTGTCCATTTAGCAAATGTGTTGGCAATAAGGGATTTTTCACAATTTCCCTTTTTTTAAGGGAGAATTGCTAAAAAAGACCTCACTGACAACTTATTTACTAAATAGGACATGGAAAGATATCTTGCACATGGAGCGAAGATATTTGCACACGGAGGGAAGATTTTTACACATGTAGGGAAGATTTCTGCACACATATAGGAAAGAATTTTGTACACATGGAAGATCATCTGCATACAAGGGAAGATATTCTGCACACGTGGAAGATAATCTGCACGCGAAGGTCCCATTTAACAAATAAGTTACCAATGAGGGATTTTTTCACAATTTTCCCTTTTCCTTTTATATGTTGCCTATTTCACAAGTGCAGTCCAGACGTTCGCAATGTTTTACTCAATTTTTTCGCTGGTGAATGTATGTACTGTTGGATTTCCTTATTCCCTTATCTTCCAGCAATATATGTCATTCAATTTAAACTTTAAACTTTGAAGTCTAGCCATATTTGAATTTGGATTATTTTGGGATTCAGAGTAGTAGATGAGTATTAAGAAGGAACAAAAATGAAGCTAAATCTTTTCAATGTTGCAAATATTATGAAAAACTATTAAAGGTCATTCTAAAAATAAACAAATCAAAGTTACATATGTCGCATTGCTCGAAATAATTGTATTAATTTTTTTTCTCGAAAATGAAACTACTTTTTTTAGTAAATAAGATCTTTATAAATTAATGTTATGTGCTTTTTGAAAAGTTCGGATTATTTTATTATTAAATTTTAGCTATTTAATATTTTAATATTAAATTTCAGATATGCTGTATAACTTGCTCCATTTTAACCCGGTTGGACACATTTCTTTTTTTTTTTTTGGACAAAGGTTGGACACATTTCTCAAGGTTAGACATATTTCCTCTTTTTTTTTTTTTTTTGAAGTACAAAGGCAAGCTAAGCTTGAGGTTTATAAAGAAATGCTAGGAAGTATGCATTACACATTGACCCGGTAATATACCCCCACACTCTAGCACAAAAAGAACGTCGCATTCTACTGGCGAAGTGTCGAACATCAAGAATTCCTGAGTACTCAACTGAGCCCGTCTCGCTAGGTGATCAGCACATCTGACATTCTCTCTATAAGCGTGCAAGATCTCCAGGTCCCAGTCCCTGAGGATAAGTGATCTAGTCTCTAAGATGACTTCATGTAATGGGTGAGCAGTCCCACAGTCAATCGATAGCAGGTGAATAGCCTGAAGGGAATCTGAATACAGCCTGATCCTGGTAAGTCCCATCTGCTTGCATAATTGAAGTCCACTACGTATAGCATGAATTTCCGCAGCAGTTGAGGTATTTTGTCCCAACTTCTGTTGAAATCCACACATCCAAGTGCCCTGATGGTCTCGAATGACACCTCCACAAGCTGCCTGCCCTCTGCTGTCCTTCGAACCATCCACGTCAACACGTACATATCCCTGGTCCGGCGGCCTCCAGTGGTCTTCCTCCGTTACTGGCATCTGGAAAATTTTATGCCGGAAATGCCCGTTCTCCACTCCTTCAAGTAAATGAAACATACACTTTTGAACAATCTTCTTCTCATCGTCCACTGTCCCCTCGAATGCTTTGTTGCAGCGGTTCTTCCACAGAAGCCAACAAATAGTGCTAAACACTCGTTGCCATGGCCATCTAGCCATCCTCCTATTCCCTGGGGAATATCGGGAGTTCCATTGAAGCCAATCCTGCAAATTACCAAGGAAAAATATACTATGATATAAGGAGTTAGTTAAGGAAAACCACACTCTCCTGGCTTGCTCACAATCTCTCAAAATGTGAAGAATACTCTCCTCACTTTCACACTCAAAAGGGCAAGTGTTTGGGATATTCGGATTAAATTTCGCTCTCAATTGGTTCGTTGGAAGCTTCTCATGGAATACTTGCCACATAAAGAATTTTACCCTCTCAGGAGTTCCCCAGCGCCATAAATTCCGCCAGTGAGGATGGTTACCCAGATCTCGCTGATGGTGTAAGTGGTCGTATGCAGACTTTACACTGAATGTGTTGTCCGGGGACCATCTCCAGTATATCTCATCCTCCTCGGATCCACGAGGAGGGCACACCAACATTATTTTTTCCACCACCCAGGAAGGGAGGAAACTTTCCCATTTCCTTCTGTCCCATTGACCTTCCTGTGTTACAAAAGAACAAACACAGACTTCTAGGTCCACTGAAGCAGAATTATTGATTACGTAATCTTTTAAAGGTCTATCCAATGTGGTCCAATAGTCCTGCCAAGCCTTTGTGGTCCTCCCATTCTTTACTTTCCTGCCCAATCCCTGCTTGAAAACGTCCCACACTTTCACTATACCACTCCATACGGCAGATTGGTTACGCTTTCTCTGAACCTGGGGCAACGTACTCATTCCGCAAGAGTATTTCCTGCGCAGGCATTTGACCCACAGAGAGTCCGGTTTTGTGATCAAGCCCCAGCAAAGTTTCATGAGGAATGCCAAGTTCTGATAGCGGAGATCCTTAATTCCCAAGCCACCTTCCGCCTTAGACCTTTTCAGAATGTCCCATGCTATCAGATGAAGTTTCTTGGCATCTTCATGTTGATTCCAAAAGAAGTCTCTACTTATTTTTTCGATAAGCGATAATACCCCTTTTGGAATCAAAGTTGATTGCATCTGATATTGGGGGATTGCAGAAAGGACAGATTTAATAAGCACCGTTCTCCCAGCCATGCTTAGAAATCTCCCTTTCCAGAGACATATTTCCTCTTTGAATGGTTATGTTAATGCTTTTCCTTTTGTATACTCAAAGTCATTCATGATTATTTAAGATTTTTTTATACTTTTATGATTAATTTGGCTAAAGTGTCCATAAAGTTAAAGTTAGTGTGTTGTCATTAACCTTTTTTTTTATAACCTACATTCCACACGGCTAGTGCTATAGTGTTGGTTTGGAAGAGCTTATTTTTTGGCAATAAGTGCTTATAATTCATAATTCACGGTATATGAGGTAAGTATGTGAGAGGAGTTTTTTCTTGGCTTGCGTAAATTAGGCTTATTTTCTCAAAATAAGCTCTCCCAAATATACCTATACTCTTATTCTTTTAATGGTTTTGTTAAGCATTTTTCCTTTTGTATAATCAGAGTAGTCATTCATGATATATTTTCCTTTTCCTTTTCCTTTTCCTTTTCCGTGATTTTGTTTACCCTCATCCATATGTTTTACTTTTTCGCCACTCATCCTTTTAACTTGTCCGGTTAGCTATGTTCATTTCACATGTGCCTACAGCCCTTTATCATGAACTTTCAATCTCAAATAGGGTTTGACTACATAGTTTCCCTCATATCATGCATCGAAAATTACTTTACAACTCTGCTTAAATATGAAGATATTTGTGTTTAGCCTTTGTTCTTCCTAAGTCGGCTTTGTTCACCGTGCCAAACACAAAACAGGTATGTATTCATAGCCCTTTAGCATTACATCCCAACTACAGTTTAACCTTAAACAACATGAAACTCTATGTATTCTATTCACACTTCACAGTCATTGTTCCCCATTGTCCACAAACATGTGAATCACATTCAAGCCTGACCTCCATTTTGGCGGTATGATAATGGAAAAAAATAAAGTTAGAGATCTGAAGTTGCATATGGGGGGAAAATCAATAAAGCAAGAAAGAAAACAGAGAAACCACCCCAGTCCTACGTGTAACAGATTTTAACTTCAACTAATACTTACGCGTAACAGATTTTAACTTCAACTAATACTTTCAATCCCTTCAATCCAATGCAAATTTTTATCAACACAGAGCAATGAAATCCCAAATTTCTACTGTAAAGAGATGCAGAATCTAAACTCTCACTCCACCTTCTTCTCCCTCAGCGCTACCGAAAATGTCTACACGATCATCATCTCCACCTTGCCCTCTTGCACATGCCCTAACCTTGTAACCCTGTAACCCCTTGGCATCTCTCCAGGCAATTTTTGATCCCTCCAAGGCACTCTCTTTCCCTCTGAGCTTCGCCTCCTTCTGGAACAGCCCACCTTGCGGGACACTCTTGCAAGCAAATGTTTTTACAGAAAAAGAAGAAAGTGACAGCTTGGCATCTCCTTAGACCATTATCACCTGACATGGCACTGTTTTAAGGAACTCCTTCACAGGGAAGCCCCTGAACTCGGTCAAACAGAGAGGGTCTACATGTCGGACAAAGCCACAAACATCTGCCATTAAAAGACAACTCATGAAGCTTGAATAGACAAATGAAGATGCTAAAAGTAAAGGTAATGAATTATTTTACCGAAAAACCTTCACTCCTCCATCAGACCCCAAGCAATATCAAAGACAATCGGGAGCTTCAACTCCTATAAAAAAAATAGTACTTCTTCCGATCCTATTTATAAATAATTTTTTTTATTACGTAAAATAAACTAGTAGTTAAACGTAATAAGTGTGTTAAAAATGTCATTTTTTTCCATATATACCCTTGTTTATGAAAAGAGTATAAGAGAGAGAATGGATAAAAAGTATAAGAGATAACTCTTGATGTGTGTGATAATTAATTATAAATATATGTATTTAATAAGGATAAAATAGAAAAAAGAAGCTTATATTTTCAGACACAAAGTGAAAGTTGCTTATAAAAATGATCCAGTTGATATAGCATCCACATCAACTATCCATAGATTATCTTCAACACAAATGAATCATATTCGTGACACAATTAGAGACCAACTTGTTAGCAGTAGATGATTCAATAATGATCTACTTCATGTATGTATTGTAATATAAATATAAATTTATCCATTTTTAGTGAATATTTAGATGTAGTGTCTATTTTTTTAAATAATAACTGAAGTTCTTTTAATCAAATTGTATTTATTTTTTTTCACTTCAATTATCTCAAAATATATAAATAATATATATATATATATATATATATGTAGTATTCAATAATATTCATACACTTTTCAGTTATTTTTGCATCTAAACGAGCTTTTCAAACTCTAATCCAAACAGGTTCAAGGTTAGAAAAAAAAAGTCACTTCTGTCACCGCTAATCCAAACACAAATCACATTTACAATTTCACTTTTAATCCTATCTTACTTTTTCAAAAATCAAACAGTAAAACCACTTTTCTACCGTTAATCACACGGGCACGAATAATATAAGTGAAAGAGTATTTAATGATATATTGAGGGTATTGATGATCATGATTTTTCCTTAAATTTCAAATTTACTTACAAATGCAGAAAAAGTCGGTTCATTTGTCACTCGGATCATCCACCAGCGCTCGTGCTCGACGACCAAAAAGCAAAATAGAAAAGAATGAGCACTGTTCAGTCTTCTTGAACGTAGGAGGGCTTCTCTTTTCAGTTAGTTTGAAACTTTGGATGCACAGTGGAAAGCAATGACTTTACAAATGAGCTGTAAGAACGAAAGGCAGAAACTTGTGGGTTTGAGCGACGATGAAGAAGAAGAAAAATGGCTCAAATATTATTCCTCTCATCATCAAATACTTTTGGTCGGTGAGGGTGATTTCTCCTTCTCTCTTTGCTTGGCTCAATCCTTTGGTTCAGCTTCCAACATTGTTGCGTCTTCCCTTGATACTCATGGTCTCTCTCTTCCTCTGCTCTTACGTTTGTGTGTGTAATGCTTCAAAATTTTCCCCTTCGTCGTCAAAGAATTTTATTTTGATAACTGGGGTTATCTAAAATAGTACAGGGTTTTGGCAATAGATTGACGATTACGCTTCTTGCTAATACTACAGTAAGATATTGCTGCAACTTTTGAGTTCTCTCTTGAAATGACTATTATTTTCCCTTAGTAGTTTGCAAAACCATGAATTTGTTCATCTAAGTGAGTTTGATTTCTGTCGGCTTGTTCTTTCCTAAGCATCCAAAGGAAGTCAAGCTATGCTCTGTAATTTTTCTGAAGGAATCATTGATAATCGGTAGCTTTCTTGTAATTTTAACATCTGACCTTTTCATACCCTACAAAGAGTTTCTCGGAGGAGTCATGGAACTAAATATCTGATTTTCTTCTTAATCTCTACTTGCTTCTGCTCCTTTTTAAAAAAATAATAGCTAGTTTTCTGATTCTCCAACACTTGTGGTAGTGCTTGTGTTTATATACTATTCTTCCATTTTTCTATGAGCATCTCATAGACTCTCTCATCTCTGAATAAATTGTTTTTAATTTTGCGCATGTTATTGATATGAGTACCACATTGGGAAGTCTCGCAGGTGTGTGTGGTTTATAAATCAATTTGGCTCTATAGGCTAGTCTTTTGGGATTGGGTTCTCCTTTGGGCTTGTGATCTTCACAGTTATCCAATTCGTGGATAGTCGGAATTCTATTAATCTGGTTTAATTACTCTTTTGCCTTTTGTTATTGTTGTTAGTGGAGTGTTGAATGCTAGTCATGTCATTGATTGTTTTTCCTGTTGGTTTAATTAAGATGAAGTTGTGAGAAAGTACAAGAAGGCAATGTCAAATTTAGTTGCCTTAACAAAGCTGGGAGCATATGTGTTGCATGGAGTTAATGCAACCCAAATGAAATTTCATCCAGACTTGAACATGAGGAGATTTGATAGAATTATATTCAACTTCCCTCATGCAGGCTTTCATGGCAGAGAAGGCAGCTTCTCCATGATTCAGTGAGTTCCCTGTTATAACTCATATTACTGCCGTCTAAGATTTAGATACACACACACATAAATATAATATAAAGACTGCGTTAGATGTATAATGTAAACTCATTCTTGGATATTTTCTCAATTATTCTGTTTTAATCTTTTCTTAAGGATTATACATGACAATTACTGTTGCTCAAAATCTGATTTCCAACAGAGAAAAATGAGCAGCAGTCTTGATATCTTGTCCTCATGCATTAATCTAACGATTCTTCTGCTCATTTGAGCTTTTTAGTTTAAGCTGATTTGGTTTGGGACATGACCAATTAGTTTTCCTAGCATGTAGCTACTTATTTATAAGATGGTTGGCCAGAGCAAATATGAAATTGTATAGTGTGTGCGCATGTGCGTGTGCATATACATATACATATATATATACTTTTTTTTTTTGCCATCATATATATACATATATGTTGCATATCTCCTAAATAACATTGGGTTGACAGTATGTATATATCGACTGCCTTTTCAAACAACTTTTGAAGTCTTGGAAGGTCATAATATTTCCAGTACCAAATGCCTATCTTAGTGTTGTATTATTTGTACATCGGAACTTTGATTACTTTTACCAAAAAGCTCTAGTTACTTTCACTTAAAGACAATGCATGTGTAAGGGTGATTCAGTCATTTCATTGGAAACTTGCATGTGATGATTTTTCAGAAGGAAAGATCAAAGTAGCTTTATTTGTCAATCAAGAGAAAAGCAAGGGCTTTTTGATCAATACAGCACATGATGTGAAGCAAGACACTAAGATGGAAGCTGATAAGCTATTTATAGAAGGAGCTTTCTTTCTTATGAAGAAAGCTCGTGAACTTGCAAAAAACAGAAGTAAACAACTTGCAAATAATAACGGGAAAAATGTGATAGAATAATCTCACTTGTTCTATCTACTTGCCAAAATATAATAAAATAATTCCAGTTGCTAAATACTTAATCCCTAAGGAAAGACATCTTGCATAGAAATAATAAACTTAAAATTTCCTTCTAACACAGGTATTCCCATACCCTATCTTGAATATTATTGACCTTACTTTTGTAGAACTTGACATTCCATATATACATAGATTTTTGCAATTATGCATCTCTCTACCCCCAATACACACAAACACTCATGTCTGGTTTCAATTGTTTTGGTATGGATATAATTAGACTCATTTGCCTATTTATCGCACTGAGTCTACAGAATGAGTCGCACTATTTTTAACTTGTGTATATTAGTTGATATACTCTTATGATATATAATGGCATTCTTAGTGAATTATTGCAAACCCTCCGAAGGTTTTAGCATCATTTTTGGGCATTTACAGGAAACACAAGGACCTTATACGAGGATTCTTTATGAATGCAAGGAGCATGCTGAGATTCAATGGTGAAGTTCATATTAATCATAAGGTCACACCTCCATTTGATGATTGGTGCATAAAGGAACTCGGGAAACAAAGCTTTCTGTGGCCAACTGAGTGTGTTGAATTCAAGAAAGAAGATTACCCAGGTTATAGCAACAAGCGAGGCGATGGGTCCAGGTGTGATCAGCCTTTCCCCCTTGGAAAATGTAGCACATTCAAGTTTGTCTTGTTAGCAAAGAAGGAATCCAACCCCGGAAACCAAGGAATTCTCAGTAATCATCATTACCCTCTGAGAAGCCTTAGTCATCTGTCACCACCATCAGTAATTAGTTGCAGAAATGGTCACCTCCCAATGTTTGGAGGAGGAGGCTACTTAAACAGTGAAAAAGAGATCCTGGGGAGAGCTAGTGTTTATGTTGGTGGAACCAGTCGTGGCTTGCAGAGATCATGTTGGCCTGAATCAACTGAATTTAGGTATCCAGAAATAGATTATGTTAGAAATACGGACATGATAGTGGGGAAACAAGTTTCAGCTTATGTCCATGGAATCAGTTCTGACTTGCAGAGATCATTCTGGCCTGAATCAACTGAGTCTAGGTATCCTCAAACATTATATGCTATAGATATGGATATGATAGTGGGGAAACAAGTTTCTGGTCATGTTCATGGAATCAGTTCTGACTTGCAGAGATCATCATGGCCTAAACCAACTGAGTTTAGTAGGTATCCACAAACAGAACATGTTAGAAATACGGATATGATACTTGGTAAACAAGAGTCTGGTTATGTTGATGGATCCAGTTGTGACTTACAGAGATCATCATGGCCGGAATCAACTGTGTTTAGACATTCAGAAATAGAATATGTTAGAAACATGGATATGATTGGGAAACATGTTTCTGGTTATGTTCATGCAATGAGTTCTGACTTGCAGAGATCATCATGGCCTGAATCAACTGAATTTAGGTATCCAGAAACCGAACATGTTAGAAATATGAATATGATACGTGGGAGATCCTTTTCTGAATATGTTGTTGGAATCTGTTCTGACTCGCGGATACGATCATGGCCTGAATCCAGGAATGTTATGTTTTCTGGAACTGATAAGGTTAGAGATGAATATAGTACCTTTAGGCCATATCATGCCGGCAGTTGGTTCTAGAGTTGGAAATGAAGCCTTTCAATTTCAGATTCTGGTTCCTAAACATTTGTTTTGTGGTTTTTGTTTAGTTTCTTCTTTTGTTGGCATACAGCTACTAGATGCTGCATTTGTGAAGCTGTGTAGTTTTTGGGGAGACCCACATGAATAGGATAATGTGATTCCACATGTCAAACTGTGAAATCATCTTAATTGAATTTCTTGTGCTTAAATTCATGTTGAAGTTGAACTCAAACATTATCTTTGTTTTCTCTCTTGATTATTTTAGTAACTTAGCTGAATTGCTCTCTCTTATGGGGACTTGACTGGACCAGCTGATGAAGTTGAACTCATGCATTATCTTTGTTTCCTCTTTTGACCATTTTAGTAACTTGGCTGAATTGCTCTCTCTTATGGGGACTTGACTGGATCAGCTGATGAAGCATTGCTCTTTCTGAACAAAATTTGAATCATAGATTTACGTCCAACCCCTTTTATATCCTTTTATATTCATGTGGTTTCATGAATTGTTTGGTGATTAGATATTGAGCTTGTTTGGTTTGGCGTTTTGCAGCTCCAAACATTGGTAGAGAAGTTAAACTTAAAAGATACTCTTCCTCCTATCCTTAATATAAAATATATTTCAGGAGTTGATTTTGATCTTAAATATAAGATATAATTTTCATATTTGTCAATTTTTTTTTTATTTATCCCTATTGATACTCCTTCAATAATAATAAAGGAGGAGTAGGAATGAAGGAATTAACTAACTTAACTAGTTTTATTAATCTAATTAAATTAGATAAATATATCTTATATTAAGAACTGGATGGAGTACTTGGAAACACACTTTTGTTGTTTGGATTAGTGGCAGTTGAAAAGTTGTTTTGTCCCCCAATAGCCTTTAATAATTATAAATTACTTTTAATATTTCTCTTAAAATTATCAAATTATTTGATTCTTCAATCCTAATACATTTAGCCTCAATAATTGTTTTCTAAATATATTAGTATTTGACATAGTTAAGGAATGAGATTTCTTATTTATTAATGGGATTTGATTCATATAGCCAACCCTATACATAGTAGGGTAAGGATTTGTTTTTTTGTTGTATATTAGTATTTGACATAGTATGATAAGAATTTGTTGTTTTGTTGTATATTAGTATTTGACATTGTTTGTAAACATTTAAAATTTCAGTATCAACATTTTTTAACTCTTTCAATTTTTATAATTATAATTTAACTTTAATATTTTTCTTAAAGTTTATAAAATTAGTGGGTGTACATTTTATAAAACTCATGTCCTTTTTAGTCAATTTAAATTTAACTTACTTTTTAATATATCATTGAAATAAGTTTTAATTTGTTAAATTGACTTTTTTTAAAAAAAAATTATTTAAATATAAATCACATTGCATTAATTTATTACCAAATTCTTGTTATAAAAATCTGTTGGAATAAAGATTCATTTCTATAAACATTAATCCAAACATGCCTTTAAAACTGCAAATTAAAGTATTAAGTGTTAACAACATAAATGTTACAGACAAAAAAATTTTCAAGTTATTCACAAACTTTTATGGATTCGTGAACCTCAGCTATAATTTGAATTTAAATTTAATGTATCCGTCACAAGAAGTTGAATTAATTATGTTAATTATTAAATGTTAAGTCAATCACATAAAGTAAAAAAAATAATGATAAAAACATCATTCTATTGCGGAATCTGATTGTAACGGCTATATGCCTTCAAGATTGCTTGATAGTGTACAAACACACATTTGATTTTTGACAGTATTAATAAGTATTCAACAAGATAAGATCACACCATTAATAAAAATAATAATTTGGATTTCAATTATAATATAATCAAGCTATGAATACCAGTGTTCTTGCAACATTAATATAATTTCTTATAAATTTATATTCTACAGTAATTACATAATTTTTGGTACAAAAATTATATTAATTATATCATTGAAATAATTTTTCTTTTTCCCCTATAGGTTATAGTTAGGTTCAAGTGTGAATGGAATTTGTATACTATGCACATTAGTATTGTTATTACCAGAAAAATAGTCTTTATCAACACCCTTTAAACAGCCCTTAATAAAGTGTTAACAAAAATAGGGGCAAAAGGCATTTCTAGGACACTAGGACTTCCCTAAAAACTATTAGGAAATTTCTGCTTTTTTCCAACGCTTGTCTTAAAGAAAATAAGGGAAAATCCCACATAAAGACCATATTATAAATGCCAAATGAAATAAAGGTGATTCCAATATTCATATTGTTAAAGAGGTGTGAGTACCTTAGCTGTCCTTTTTTCAAGCTAGAAAGAAATTAGGGAAATGTCCTTGGGTGAGTTTTAAAATAAGAGAGAGGAAGGCGCGATTTTTGGCTCACTTCACACACACTCCCTACCATTTTCTCAAGGACCTTCTCTGGTTATTGTGGCAAAAAATTTTCATCGAGAAGAATGAGGAAGCTTGAGGTGAGAGAGGAGACTGGGCCAAAATTTATTATTGTGTAACTGAGGAGGAGGGAAGGCGTCGGTGGAGGGATTTAGTTTGTGACTTTGCCCTAACGTGGCTGTTGTTATGGAAAATGACAAGATCACTTAAGGAAATGACCACTTTAGAAATTAAGAAGTTCCATTATGAAAATAACAAGTTTACTTAAGGAAATACCCACATGAGAAAATAAGAATGCAGGCTTGAAAAAATTTTCACATTAGGCATGAGTTTACCAAGTTCACATTTAAAAATGACATATTTCGATATGAAAATGATAAGTTCACTTAAGAAAATGACTGCTTGAGAGAATGAGAATGCAGCATTAAAAGAATTCTCATACTAGACATGGGTTTACCAAGTTAATATTTAAAAATGACAAGTTTATTTTAGGAAAAAACCTCTTGAGAAAATGAGAATGCAGGCTTTAAAGAATTCTCACACTAGACATAGGTTTACCAAATTCATATTTTAAAATGACCAATTCCTATATGAAAATGACAAATCCACTTAAGAAAATGACTACTTGAGAAAATGATAATTAGGCTTAGAAGAATTATCACACTTAGGGGTGTTCATCAATTTCCGGTCTCGGTCTTCCCATCCCGATCCCAAGTAAATCGCGACGGGATAAACTTCGGGATCAGGAATGGGACTTCCCAATCCCCACTTTTTCCCGATCCCGAATATAATATATATGTGTGTGTGTGTACATTTTTTTTAAAATATTTAAGAAAACAAGACCAAATGAAAAATAAAATGTGAAAATCTCTAACACATTTAAAGGTAATATCTATTCTTTTAGTTTATTTAGTTAATTTTATTTATTATTTATTAAATAATTATATTTTTTTTTCTTGTCTTTGTTCTTTTTGCAGCTGAATCGACAACTTTAAGCATGTATTGGACTAATTATATATTTGTATTAGGCTTATTTGGTATAATATAATATTAGATAAATTATATATTTATACTAGATTAAAGGAAACACGAAAAAAAATCAATATAGAGATTTTTTTAAAAAAAAAGAAAATCCGGGATCGGGAGAACCCAAACATTTCCCGATTTTCAGGATAAGGATCAGGAATGAAACTCCTTTCCGAACACTTTTCAGGATTAGGATCAGGATCGGGAATGATATTTCCTGATCCCGTCCCGATCTCGAACAGCCATAATCACACTAGACATGGGTCTACACTAGGAAATATCCAAAAACCAACAACACAATGTGTAGCGCTTGAAATTTGGAAAATATGGAGACGCCACATAAATTTTAAAAAAGGATAATTTTGAAAACCTTTTTAAAAAAATGAAAACCAAATAGGGTTTGGGATTCAACCGTGTGTGGGGAAGGTGTTAGGCACCCCACAACACCTATTCATAAGAACAGTTACCCTAAGTCAATTATTTAAAAATGAAGATGGCATTTAATTTTATTATAATTACCCAAATACAAAAGAAATTAAGAAAATATTAAAAAAATAAGAAACTAATAAAGGAGAAATTGTTTATTTACAAAATTAGAATTGATCTAGGAAGAGAGCCTAAGGCCTACGTACCTTTTAGAGGGATCAAAGCCCACGTAGTTTAGGAGGTAAAAAGGCGTGTCACTTGGTTGGTATTTTTTAGAAAAAAATGTTTATTTAATTTATTTGAGAAAAATATTTTTTGTTTGGTTAGTATTTTTTATTTTTTTTAAAAAAAGCATTTTCCTTATTTTCACATATGAAACCGAATTCGTTTATTTTAAAAAAGGAACCTCTTTTTTTATTTTGAAACTTTTTATTTGCAAAAGAGGAAGAAAAAAACAAGAGTTCATCAAGTCAACAAGGAATTGTATTCTCCACACATCATTCATAGTAGAAAGTCTAAGATGGCAAGAAAATCAAGAAAGTAGAAAGATATGGAGAGAGCATGTACCTTCGGTGCTTTGAATGTTGTTACAAAAGAGACAAAGTGAGGAAACTAAGGAAAATATGTTGGCCATGTAATATCATTAAAGCATGAGAATACTCTTTTCTTTTTTCTTTTTTTCAAAAAAAAAAAAACTTAATCATTATTCATGAAAGTTGAACCATAAGAAGGCAAATGAACTTTCAAGAACAAAATAAAAAGAAGCTTGCATGGTTATGACATTAAGATGATGAGAAAGAACATATTGGAGGCAACAATAGTATTTATAATAGTTTAAGGAGATAAAAGATGAGTTCTCACCTCTTGCGCCCATGCCTTGAGGAAATTGAAAAATAAAAAAAGAGTGTTTAAATCAAGGTAACAATTTTGCATGTCAGACATAACATGGGCATGACAATAAAAAAATTATTCCACAGCAATCATAAAATCACACTGTAACCCTCTTCACGTTCAAAGTCGAGATTAGTTCATAAATACATAATTATGTGGAATTAGAAATCGTAAGATGATTTGGAACTTAATCGAAATTAAACTTCCCAAAATCAGGGTTTACAAAAACTTTTACAAAACATGTTCATAGTGGTCTTATATTCACATTTCAATTCACAAATGACCTGTACAGGTTGATTTCCTTCATACATATCAGAGTACATCATAAATTCCCTACACTCTTGGGTTCCATTAATTAATAAAGGGTCTATAAGGCACAATTGCCTATGGAGTTTCCTATAATAAGGGGATTACACAAATACTATCCAATTGATTTACAAAATGATAACCAATTTTCCAAAATAAACTCCTAGCCAGGAGCTCTGTCTACTCTTCGTCGCCCGCTTTCCTTTGGATTCTTCAGCCCTGTCTAAAATTTGTGTTTTTGGGAGAGTGAGATTCTAAAGAATCCCCATAATGACAAATCACTCATAGTATGTACAACAATAAGGCATGAAAGCAAATCATCACACACACATAGCAACTACAACAGCAGTTACAGCGGCAAGGGCGGGTATGACTCATGTCACCCTTACATTTGCTCGCGCTGAATTGCTCACGATGTATTGCACCACAACAGTTCACGCAATATATTTCACCACAGCTAGGATTCATATAAAGCATTTCATATGCAAACCATACAGGCAAGATATATAACACACAGCTCATGGATGGATTCACAACACGCCGCCCCACGGGTCGGATTCACAAAGATCCATGTCGATTACAATGACAGTTCAACGGCCGAGCTAGAGATGACCAGCGTCAATCCCTAAATGGCTCATGCTGAAGTACTCACGCTGTAATGGACCATGGCATATACAGTTCACAAAACTATGATTAGTCATGCATACCAAAACATCATACACAACATGAGAGAAGAGTCACTACCTTGATCCTTCCGTGCGTGTCCTGGCGCCGATCTCTCCTGAGTAGGGCAAATGTCAAATCCTATATTCATAATTAGGGACAAAGTGTCAATTCTCTATTCCAATTCTCAATGACTTCTTAACACTTAGTTTGGTTATCATTATTGCTCTTTTAGTACCCATAAATAATCCTATCAATAGCTCTAAAGGGTTGGAAGACTATCCCCAAAGATCCCCTTTTTGAAAGCACCAAATTGATATTTTTCACTGAGACACTCAAGTAAAGATGGCTTCACTCGAGTGATATTGTATGAATACTTAAGTGAAGGAGACCTCACTCGAGTGATGGTACAGTCTATACTCAGGTACTAGAGAGTGAACAACAGCAAGTGAATATCCGAGAGCACAAGAAAGTTTCAGAGATAAGGACACTCAAGCACAAAAAGCAACACTCGAGTGATAGCCAAATGCTCACTCGAGTACTAGGAAGTGAAGCACAGAAAGTGAAGACCCCAGAGCACAGGAGTTTTCCATGAAGTGGAACACTCGAGTGGAACACAAAGCACTCGAATGATGGCTTAACACTCACAAGTATTAAGGCACACTCTTGCATTTATCCACGGAAGTACAACATGAAACTGGAAGTAAAAGGAAAAATACACTACAGCACTCGAGTGAAACCCAACCTCACTCGAGTGATGTTCATCCCACACTTGAGTGGACCCTAAATCACTTGAGTGATCCATATCGGAATCAGAAAACACAGAAGGTATGACAATACTTTCCAACATTTGCCCAATTGATTCTAATTGTCCCAAACTCTTACTCAAGGTTACTCCCACATAAAAGCACCTAAGGAATTCAATAGAACCATTAGAATTACCAAAATCCTATTCCATTATTATGCTTTGGTTTTAGGCAACATAATCATCCAAATTCCAAAATCATCCAAACATACCATTCCCATCCCAAATCAATCTATCTATTCAAAACTCATACCAAAACACCCATTTCTATTCCAATAACATGCCAAACTACCAATGACCCTATTCCAATGAAAATAGGCCAAAAATTTCAGAAATTCAAATCTTAATCATTTGGCATAAAATATAGATAGAATGATTGGTTTCACTTACCATATCAACTTTCTCAAAGACACTTCTTAATTTTCCAACCTCCACAATTCCTTATGGCCACAAATCAACACCAATGGTGAAACTAGAACCATAAAAATAAAGCTCTCAAACCAAGGAACAACATTAATGAGATAAGTTTTGGCATTAGGAGTCATTAGCTTACCTTAAATCAAGCTTTCCTTCTTCCTTTCTCAAGCTTCCATGGCCACACAAGAGAGAGAAAGATGAGAGAGATGAAGAGAGGTTGAAGATGGAGTAAAATGATTACACTCCCCCCTCCCATACTCATTCCAGCAAAAAGGAAGGAAGAAGAGAGAGAAAGAATGCTTTAAAAATGCAACATTTGACTTTTACACACACTCTCTCTTCACACCCACTTTTGCCACATGTCTCATTTCTATTGGCTCTCACAAATAAGTCACCAATTAGCTACTCTAATCCCTCCATTAGCCATTTAATCACACTTCTCATTTTTCTTAGTTAGTAATTAATTTCTTCCTTAATTACTAACTCATGTCCAATAATTCTATTCTTCCAATTTTTCACTAATTATGGCACATTAATTAAAATTGCCACAAAACACATAATTATCCAAATTTAATTTCTTAAATCATTCTCAATAATCATCATTAGTTCTTAATCAAAATTTGGGGCATTACACATACACCATTTAACAATTGATCATGAGAGATTAGAATTCAACAAGCAAAAGCATATGTGGCCAAGTTATAAGAATAAAAGGAGGGGGGAGAGGAAAACAAAGAAAAAGAAGAAGAATAGATTAATTCAAATCACGTTGGATTCCACCGTCTAGCCATTAGTGTTGAGGCTCACATATGTGACAACAACCATAAAGATATAAGCTTTCTTTGAGTATGAAGAAGAAGAAGAGAAAAAGATGAACAAAATCAATAATTTACTCTTATTTTTAGATACCTATAACCATTCTTTGCCTCTTTCTTGTCAACACCCGTTTCCATTTTGATATGCGCAGGGCAATAATGAACAAGTTTCATAGGCAAACAGAAAAGTACAATTATACTGATAATAAGTATTTGTTTACAGATAGTCATTAACAGAGCAGAAGTCGATAATAATGACAAATATGTACAATATGTTCCCAAAACTATTTCACATACAGACTATACAACCACTGTATTCATCTTGGGAAACGTGCCCGTCAGTTTCCCTTCTCTGCATCCTTGGCTTTCAAGCCACTGGCACTCGCTGAGACATTTTGATTAGAAAAAGGGGTGAGATTCCAAGGAATCTCAGTAGAAACATAAGATCAACATATAAAATGCGAAAATTAAATATACAATGCACCGTATCAAGTAAAATGAAAATTCATATCATCCGTGTGTGTACACAAAATTCAGGCCCAACTAACCCGTTGAAACCCCTGCATGTACCTCAGCCGAGTCCTTGACTACAGCTAGGTAAGACTAGTGTACCTCAGCTAGGTCCTAGACCACAGCTAGATAATGTGCCTCCAGCACGTGTTCAGATCACAAAATACAGTAACACGCATCATACAAATAGTCACATAGTATATGAGAGATAGTAGTCCCTACCTTAACCTCTTTCTTGTCTCAAAGGGTCCGCCTCGTAAAACGTGTCAACTAAAGGCGTCCAACTCAGTCCTAAAACATCAAATGTACAAGAAATAGGTTATAACCAATCCAAGTATCATTTTAGACATTTCCATAGTGTTTCTTGTGGTTATATTAGTCTATGGTGAAAATTTACCAAAATGCCCCGGGACCCCGGCCCCGCCGTACCCGGCCCAATGGCACGTTTTTCTAAATTTTTGACTAGGGCTATCCTGACGTATTTCCATCCAAGGAATCCATTTCTGGACTCAAAATTACCAAATTCAATTTCAAATTACGAAATTGCCCTTGACAGCCCTATTTTTAGGGTTTTAGGGGCGTTTCCGTAATTATGCTTTCTCAGCCTTTTCTGAAAAAGTGCCTAACTGTAACCCCACCTATTTTCACCCACTGAATCCAATGGAATCATAAAATCATTGAAAATCCAACTCTAAGACCCATTTACAATGCTGACCGAAATATATAGGTTTTAAGGGGAAAATTGGGGTTTTTCGGTTTCGGCTCTGTAAACACGTTCCTTTCTACTCCTAACCACTTTATTGACTATTCCATTAGGTTACAACTACCATTTAGTACCAATTTGGGCAGCATAACAGCCCCACATACCCATTTCCAAAAATTAAAACCAATGGCAATCCGGCGAAATTTCACTGATTAAATTGCCCACAGCGGCTAGAATAGTCAATACACAAGAGTTTGGAAGTTACCTCAAGCTCCCACTAGCTTTTCTCAAAGATGGATGAAAACCCTAACTTTCAAAACACCAAATTTGAGCTTTCCAAACCTTAAAGAATAAAGAGGAGTAGCTTAGGATCGGAGTTATACGCGTTAGAAGCGAAATCGTCGGAGAAATCGGCTTACCTTGTGATTTTTCTTCTCTTTCTCTCTCTAAACTCTCTCAACCTTCTCTCTCTATGGTTTAGGTCTGTTGAGCACGAAAATGGCTGAAGAGGATGATGATATATTTATTTATCATATATTTTACAATATTTTATTTATTTGTTTTATTTTCTAAAATTTCAAAAATGAACTTATGTACATAAATCCTTATATACATATAACCATGCTGATTAAGCCCAATCAATATTTCCTTATTTATGCCACATGTAGGAGACACCTAGGGGTCCCTCCCTATGGTCTCAATTGGCTTCACAACTTGTTTCGGTTACGTATACACGTAAAGTCTCAATTTTGGTCAAAATTGCACTTTTTGCTCAAATTTTTCATAAATTCATATTAAATTGACCAAAATATTCTAAATATATTTTTAACCTTTATTTTCCTTAATTAATTGAAATTAACTTCAATTAATTGAAAAATAATTTATTTTGTGCTATTTTGGAAAAAATTACGATTTTGCCATTACCTTTCTAATCCAATTTCTTTTCTTATTTTTCTTTGGCCAATTTCCATCTATTTTTGGACCAAATATTTTCTCCAATATTCCTTCATTTTTGGACCTTAATATTGGGCTTTTTAAATTACCCAAATTAATTCCATAATTATTTGTGCCCAATTTCCCATGAAATCGAACATTTATGAAATTCATAAATTCCAAATTCATGAATATTCACCATTTTATTGAATTTCCCAAATAATTACAATATATTTGGTGAATATAAAATTTAGGATGTTACATTTCTCTCATTAATTTCTTATGTCTTTGGTCTCCCAATTTTTTGTGTCTTACTCACCTTATGCTCCCCTTTAAATAGGCATCTCCTAGGGTTTTGCCTCATTAATGTAATTTTTTATTATTTGTTTGTATTTTCTGTTGATAAGACTTCCTAACTTGACCCAATCACCATCAATAAGACTATTTTTTTTATTTTCATTTTTTTATTTTTTAATTATTTTTCTCATAAGTAATTTCCTAATTTAAACCTATCAACATAAATGAGAGATAATTTTTAATTTTTATATTTTATTTTCTAATTTAAACCTATCAACATGAATGAGGGATAGTTTTTTGTATTTTTTAATTTATATTTTTTTTCCTCCTCCAAAATGACTTCACACTAAATTTCCTAATCCGAATATCAAATAACATCAATGAGATGAATTATTTTGAAATTTGTTTCCATTTACTACAAAACCTCAATTTTAAGACAATCACCATTAATGATGATTATTTTTCAAATTTCAATTACAATCCCATCACCATCAATGTCATTTACTTATTAATTTAGATGTGTCAGGATTAAGGAGGATTTTTTATTTTTTTTATTTTTTTTGAGTTTGGGCCATACAAAATAGGGCTTTTACATGATGACAGTACAAAGGTGTTATAATATTCAATGACAGATGGATATTAACATATTGCTTCCACTTAGTGTTCAGTTGTCATGGACATCACCTTATCTATTACTTACAAAATATGGGGTATGGAATAACAAAACTACTAAAACCTGAATATGTAACTAATGATAACTAATCTTAAGCAAATGACTACTTCAAATTAAGCAGTACCCAAAAACGAGCAAGGTCATAACAGTAACCAAATATATGATATTCAATGACAAGTGTACCTTAAGTTAATAATTTATCTTAATGTTCCTTTATCACTGACATCACTCTATATTACTTACAAAATAAAATTGCCCAATCTACCCCACCCCTTCTACCAAAAAAGTATCGAAAGGTCCAACCTAAGTCTGTATACGCCAAAAAATTAGACCTCACATGTCAACTTCCAAATTAAGCTTGGGTTAGGATTTTTACAAGCCCTCATGTCACCAATGAACGCCTTCTTCGGTATTCCCTGCATCACTCGGCCTTTCGTCAACTTTGATCACCCTCCCAATCACACAACAACTTACCAATATCAATAAAGTTATCACCTTCAAATCACAATGTTCAACTTCACAATTGGCCTTCCAACTTCAATCTCTTACCTCTTTCGCCCATTAATGTTCACCATCTTTCAAACTAAAAACCTAGCTCCCCACCAAACATACCCATCAAAATTAAGACCAAGAACGCCATTGACAGGATTGCGTGATGAAGAGAAGAAGATTGTGCTATCAAAATTTACTTACCTCACTTCCTTTCCACGCCTCCACCGTTGATTTCCTCCTCTCTTGCTCCCTAACTCGCTCTACTTTCTATCTCTCTGATTCACTCTTTTATCTTATTTTGTAGAGGGTCATTTTTGTAATTTCCTTTTAATTTGAAAAAGGACAGCTAAGGTACTCACACCTCTCTAACAATATGAATATTGGAATCACCTCTATGTCATTTAGCATTTTTAATAGTCTTTATGTAGGATTTTTTCAAGAAAATATTGTTTTTTTTTCAAAAACATTTTCTATTAAGTGGTGTTCGGTACGAGATTTTTGAAGGGAGTTCTTCCCCTTATTTAGTTCAAAATGTATTTTTAAAGAGCTCTCATTCTCTTGTTTTGGCTATGAAACATTTGTTTTTTATTTACCAAATAATTTATCTATATAATTCCAAAATAATTTGACATTGAGATTACCAAAAATTTTAATTTATGAAACAATATGACCTAATGATTTACATTTCTAATAAATTAATCAAAATCCAGCAAAGAAACAAATATAATTAGTGTAATATTCTTGCCATCTTAGTGATGCTACACAGTGCCCGTTTGGATTAGTGGTGGCAAAATTGACTTTTTTGCAATATGACCTTTGGAAAAGTAAGATAGGATAAAAGTTATATTGTAAATGTGATTTGCGTTTGGATTGGTGGTGGTAGAAGTGGTTTTTTTTCTAACCTTAAGCCTGTTTGGATTATTATTTGAAAAGCCTGTTTAGATGGAAAATTACTGAAAAGGATATGAATCTTATTGAATACTACATATATATATATATATATATATATCTTATTTGTATGTATTTTGATAATTGAAGTGAAAAATTATAAGAAAAATTTGATTTAAAAAAAGTTCAATTATTATTGGAAAAATAGGAATATACACTAAAGTACTTAATTAAAAATAGATAAAATTTTATTCAAATTAGAATGCAACAATGAGTTGGATCATTATTGGATTATCTATCCTTAATAAGTTGATCTCTGATTCTGTTACGAACATGATTCATTTGTGTTGCAAATAATCTACGGATAGTTGATGTGGATACTACATCAATTGTATCATTATTACCTTCACCACATATATTTACTCATTCAGCTTCTAAAAAAACCATATCAGTTTGGGAATTTCTCTGGATAATATTATGTATAGCCATTGTTGCACAAACTATGTGGACTTATGTTTTAAAGCTATATGATTTAATATCCCCTAAGAGTTCAAACCTATTCTTCCAGACTCTAAACGTCCTTACTATGATGGTCCTCAAACTTGAATGATAATAATTAAAGACCTCGTTGTGATTTCCAAATCCCTATTGTCGCTTGAAGTCTGAAATGTGTTAACGCTAACGTCTATACGGATCAAGATATTCAACTGGTGTTGGATAGCCAGCTTCGACCAAATAATATTTCCTTGATAAATACATGCAATTTTTTTTACATTGTAAAATTATAGCAAATGTGAGAAAAGAACAAACACATAATGTAGGTGTAGATGTTGATGATATACCTTGAGGTGGATGGGGGAAATTCTTAAATAAAGTAGAGATAACAATTTGGAATACACGAACATCGTGTGCAGTTCCCTCCCATCCTGCCAAAATAAAAGTGAAGCACATATCCCAATCACATACGGCTATGATATTCTGTGTTGGATATCCCTTTCTTCTGATATATTTCTCTTGCTCAAACTAACTGACCACACACATGATGTGAGTTCCATCAATTGCTCCTATTGCATCCTCAAAATATGGGTAATATCGTCGATCATTATAGATTTTTGGGTGACAATAACAGAACTCTGGATCAAGTGGTTTGATTTTTTGGTGGATAGATTCACACAAGCATCTAAAATCATGGGGAAGCTCCTACTTACAATTTCTCCTAAATGTTGAAATAGTTCTTGTATGATTTTATTTCCTTGTACAAGTCAAACTGTATATAAGAACATGGCAACCATTTTTTCAACTCCCATGTACTTGGTCTTTCGTAACCCATTTTCTACTAATTTAGAGCATAAGAGAAAGAAGACATGCTTTTCTACTCAAAAATTTTTAGGACAAACTGCATCATAGGCTTGCAATAACTCTTGCACCCACATTGCACTTGTTTACTTACTAGTTCTATATGGCTCTTTGTAAATATAAGGCATGAGATATTGAGCCATCAAGACACCTACCTATTCATACTTTGTCATCTCTTTATCTAAAAGGGACATCAGTAGGGACTTTCTATCTGCATAAGACGATCCTACTTCCTTTGTTCCCTTCGAAATATCCTCACCACTTGAACTTGCCATGAACAATGCAACCTATATGATTGCCAAGATTGTATGAAATCAAATGCAATTATAAAATGTGCAAGTAAATTCATATCATATAGAATAAGTTGGTAACATTCACAAGTGACATAAAATATAGTTGCGTCATCTAACAGAGTAAGTATTATCATAATATACATAAGGTCAGGCATATTGTTATAATTGCACATAACCAAGTTTTCAAAAGTGACATAAAATGGAGTTTAGTGATTCAGGGCAATCTAAAGATGTGGGCTATTATAAGCATTATGACGTAACCACAGTAGCAAGGCATGTTTATTTTCTTTCAATGTAGCAAACATGTTGCAAGCAATCTAGTGCATTATCATATTACAACATCGGGTGCAAAATTCATCATCATTAACCACATCAAGAATGTCAGTAATTCAGGTACGACGTCACTCACTTGTGCATCATTCGTGGAGATCTTTTTTAAGGCATATGCTCTATCCTTAGATGCCACAGCTGTAATGCCCCAAATTTTGATTAAGGATTAATGACAATTATTGATAATGATTTGTGAAATAAATCTAAATTATTATGTGTTTAGTGACAATCTCGGTAAATGTGCCAAAATAAGTGGAAAATTGTCAGTTAATTAGTCAGTGATTAAAGAGGAAATTAATTACTAACTAAGAGAAAATGAGATGTGTGACTAAATGGCTAATGGAGTGAGTAGAGTAACTAATTAGTTACTTATTTTATGGGAATCAATGGAATGTGAACATGTGGCAAGCATATATGAAGAGAGAGGATAAGGGAAAAGTAAAATGGTATATTTTATTGGTTTCTCTCTCCTCTCTTCCTTCCTTTTTTGCTGAAGCAAGTATGGTTGGGGGGATGTCATCATTACTTCTTCTTCCACACTCATATCATCTCTCTCATGATCCGGCGCCATTGTTGAAGGAAAGGAAAGAAGGAAAAGCTTGATTTAAGGTGAGTAAATGTCCTCTAATGCCAAAACTCATTTCATTAATGTTGTTCCTTGGCTTGATAGCTTTATCTTGATGCTTATAGATTGTTCATTAGTGTTGGTTTGAGCTCTCAAGGAATTTTGGAGTTTGGAAAATCAAGAAACCTCTTTGAGAAGTTGAAGAGGTAGGTAAAACAATCTTTCTATCTATGTTTTATGTCAAATGGTTAAGTTTGGAATTTCTAGAATTTTGGCCTAAATTTTGAAAATAAGGGTCATTGGGTATTTGGCATGTTGTTGGTATGGCAATGGGTGTTTGATATGTGTTTTGGATAGATAGATTGATTTGGGAATGAAATGGTATGTTTGGAGATTTTGGAATTTTGGTGTTGATTGTAGCCTATGACCAAAGCATGATAATAGAATAGGAATTTGGTGATTTTGATGTTTCCATTGGGTTCCTTGGGTGATTTTATATAGGGGTAGCCTTGGTTGAGGCTTCGGGACCTTTGGAAACATTTGGGTAAAAATCTAGAAGTGTTGTTAGTTTTCTGCATTTTATGGTTTTGATAAGCATCACTCGAGTGATCTAGGGTTCACTCAAGTGTGGGAAGAACATCACTCGAGTGAGAATGAGTCCACTCGAGTGCGATAGTGCATTTTCCCTTCCTGCCTTCATTATTTCTGTTGCACTTCCGGGCGAAAGGCAAGAGTGTTGCCTCACTTGCAAGTGTTGTGGGTTCTCACTCGAGTGTAGGTGTATTTGATACCATGAACTCTCGTCTCGGGTTGTCACTCTCTGCCAGGTTTCAAGAGTGCGCTTTAACACTTGTGAGTGTTAAGTTATCACTCGAGTGGCAGGGGTTTCACTCGAGTGCTCCTCTTCTTTAAAAGTTTCTTATGCTCTCGGGTTAGCACTTTCTATGTTTCACTTTCTAGAACTCGAATGAGCATTTGGCTATCACTCGAGTGCTAACCTTTGTGCTCGAGTGCAAGAAGCATCTTCACTCGGGTGAGGCCATCTTCACTTGAGTGCAACAGTGAAAATTTTTGTTTTTGTGCTTCCAAAATGGGATCTTTGGGATAGTTCTTCCAACCATTTAGGGCTTTCGTTAGAGACATTTATGGGTACTTAAGGGACAATAATGATAACCAATTTAAGAGTTGAGAAGTTATTGAACATTGGAATAGAGAATTGACTCTTCGTCCCTAATTATGAATATAGGATTTGACATTTGCCCTACTCGGGAGAGACCGGTGCCAGAGCATGCACGGAGCGAACCAGGTAGTGACTCTTCTCTCATGTTGTGTATGATGTTTTGGCATGCATGACTTGTCATTGAGATTTGTGAAATATATGTGCCATGGTCTATTGCAGCATGAGCACTTCAGCGTGAACAGTCGTAAGGGGTGATGTTTATCATACCTACTGTAACCCCCTTCACGATTAAGGCCTAGATTAGTTCATAAAAACGTAATTAATGTGGAATTAGAGACCGTAATAGATTTTGGGACTTAAAACAAAGTCAATCTTCCCAAATCAGGGTTCACAAAAATCTTTACAAAACCTGTTAGATAATGATCTCACGTTCACATTTCAATACAAAATGGCCTCTACTGGTTGGTTTCATTCATACATATCAGAGTACAGCATAAATTACCGACACACTTGGGTTCCATTCATTAATAAAAAGGGATTTACACAAGGCACAAAGCCTACAATTCATACCCTTTTTCTTGGGGATTACACAAAATCTACTATATACAAACGTTTCTACCCAAAAATATCCAAAAGGTATACAATGATAACCATTAACCCAAAATATACTCCTAAACTGGAGTTCTAACTGCTCTTCGTCACCCGTTTGCCTTTCGATCCTTCAGCCCTGTCTAAAATGTGGTTTTTGGGAGAGTGAGATTCTAAAGAATCCCCGTAGTAACAAATCAATCATATAATGTACAATAATAATGCATGTAAGCAAATCATTAACCACAACAAGCAACTACAATGGCAGTTACAACGGCAATGGTTAGTATGACACGTGTCATCCCTTACTATTGCTCACGCTAAATTGCTCACGTTGCATTGCATCACAACAATCCACACAATACATTTCACCACAGCTGGGATTCATATAATGCATTTCATATACAAGCCATACAGGCAAGATACACACAGCCTACGGCTGAATTCACAAATGCCGCCCCAGAGGTCGGATTCACAATATCCATGTCGATTACGACGGCAGTTCAACGGCCGACCTAGAGATGACCACCGTCAATCCCTACACGGCTCATGCTGACCTGCTCACGCCGTAATGGACCATGGCACACATTTCACAAATTCAACGATAAGTTATGCATACCAAAACATCATACATAATATGAGAGAAGAGTCACTACCTGGTTCGTTCTGTGCGTGCTTTGTCGCAGGTCTCTCCCGAGGAGGGCAAATATCGTATCCTATAATTATAATTAGGGACGAAGAGTTATTCTCTATTCCAATACTCAATTGACTTCACAATACTTAGATTTGGTTATCATTTATGTCCTTTAAGTAGTTAAAATTGGCTCTAATAAAAGCCCTAAAGGATTGGGAAACATCGGGTTAGAAACCACTTTTCAAAATCACAAGGTGCTGAAAACAGGGGCTGGCTGCAGCCACAAAACCCTCTGGCTACGGCCAGAAACAGCACAGAAAGTTTCTGGCTGCAGCCAAGAATTTTCTGGCTGCGGCCAGAACGTTCACAGAAGCTTTTGCGCTGCAGCCAGGACAACTTCGAAAATTCATAACTAATTCTAGAAAAATCAAAATAAGGTGTTCCCAAAGCTAAATGAAAGTTATTTAAGTGCTATTTCAAGGAAAAATATGGATCAACACTGGAAATCACCACAAAAATACAGATTTCAAGAAAAGTCCACACTATTCCAGAATTGTACCTAGATTTAACATCAAACTTTGGACAGTCATAACTCCTAGCCCAAAAATTGAAATGACACAAAACATATATCCATTTTGAAGCTTGAGATGTGAACTTTAAGACTGGAAAGTTTCATAATTTTCTAACACCATTTTCTATTTTAAAACGTTCATGCAAGATCACTGCTAAAACAGAGTTTCTTACTAACCAAAACTTGCCACTTTTAACACTAAGTTCCCAATGGTTCAAAATTCATATTCAACACTTCTCCCACACAAAATCACTCAAGGAACACAATGGTGACTTCAAAATGACCAAAATCACAACCCAATTACATGCCCTGTTTTTGCCCAATGCACAAAACCAACATAAAGTTCCCAAACTTCACCTTTAAGCTTCAATTCAATACCATTCATTCAAAACACTTAACAAGGCACTAATTCTATGACAACAACAATTCCAACACCACAAGACCCTAATTTTTGAAATTTCAAGCCAAATTTCCAAGCTAAATCATTTGGCACAAAACTTATATAGAAAGGTTTCTTAAACTCACCTTAACAACTTTCTCAAAGTAGCTTCTTGATTCTCCAACCTCCACAATTTCTTGAAGTCTCAAACCAACACCAAATGGCAAACTATAACCATAGAAATGTAGCTCTTAACTCAAGGATCAACTTTAATGAAGGGAGTTTGAGCATTTGAGATCATTTTCCCTTACCTTTTTAGACTTTTCTTCCTTCCCTTCCACCTTCCATGGCTGACAAGAGAGAGGAAAATGAGAGAGATGAGGGATGGAGTTTAGAGATGAAGAATGATGATGATGACACCCCCCTCCATGGCTCTTCATCGGAAATGAGGAAGGGAAGAGAGAGAAGAAAATATAAAATACACCAATTGACTTTTCTCTTAACCTCTCTCTCACCCATGCTTGCCACATGTCCACATGCCATTGGTTTACACAAAATATGTCACCAATTAACTTATCTAATCTTTCCATTAGCCATTTTAATCACACATCCCATTTTCTCTTAGTTAGTAATTAATTTCTCCCTTAATTACCAACTCATGGCCAGTAATTCCGTTTTTCCAATTTTTCCATTAATTATGACATATTAATTAATATAGCCATAAAACACATAATAATTCCCATTTAAATTCATAATTATCCACAATAATCATGATTAGCCCTTAGTCAAAAATTGGGATATTACACCTACCCCTGCCGTTGAACTGCCGTTGTAATCGGCATGGATCTTTGAGAATCTTGCAAGTATGGCTTGCGTTATGAATCTTGCCAGTGTGGCTTGCATTATAAAATGCTTTATATGAATCCCAGCTGTGGTGAAATATATTATTATGAACTGTGTTGTGTGCAATACAGCGTGAGCAAACGTAAGGGTGACACACGTCATACTTGCCCTTGCCATTGTAATTGTGTTATAGTTACTGTGTGTCGTGGATGATTTGCTTTCATGCCTTATTGTTGTGCATAATATGAGTGACTTGACACTACAGGGATTCCTTAGAATCTCACTCTCCCAAAAACATATTTTTAGACAGGGCCAAAGGATCTAAAGTAAAGCGGCTGACGAAGAGCGAATAGGGCTCCGGATTAGGAGTTTATTTTGGATATTGGTTATCATTTTGTAAATTATTTAGATATTTTGTTGGGAATTACATGTATATAATGATGATATTGGATAGTTTGGTGTAATCCCCTGGTAAAAGGAAGAGATTATGGGCGTTATGCCTTATATAACCCTTTATTGATTAATGGAACCCAAGTGTAACGGGAATTTACATTGTACTCTGATATTTATAAATGAAATCGTACTGTACAGGCCATTTGTGAAATTGATATATGGATATGAGACCGCGTTGAACATGTTTTAGAAAGGTTTTTGTAAACCCTGATTTTGTGAAGTTTAATTTTGAATAAGTCCCAAATCATCTTACGGTCTCTAACTCCACATAATCACGTACTTATGAACTTAATTTCGGCCTTGGTAAGAAGAGGGTTACAACAGCTATCATACTGAATGCATCAGCTATAACTTTTGAGGTTGGCAGTTTTTTCTTTTTCAATTTCTTTGACCCTTCAACCCTCTTTCTCATCCCACTGCTTCCCGAACCACTAAGTGCCCTAGGTAGAGTGTTTGTTGTCAATGTTATTCCTTCAAATTCACTTGTCACTCCCACACTGCCTCCAGTAGTAGGACCTATAAGATCTTCCTTACTATTTCCTGATCTTTCTTCTAAGTCCATTGTAGGACAGTAGACATCATCTTTGTCATCACCCAGTGACATCTGATGTGTAGAAGACGATGTGAACATTTTGGCGCCCGATGCCATAACATCCTTGAATAGTATTTCTAATTCTTTCACGAACATGAGGCCTTTTGAACTTATACTTGGCATACTCTGCATTCTCCTGCATGCATACAAGCTACCTTATCAAAAAAAATAAAAATAGTAATACAATATTGTTCATAATAATAATAATAATAACACCAACAACAACAATAACAATAATAATACAATTAATAACAACAACAACAACAACAACAACAACAACAACAACAACAAACACTCTACCTATATCTTTAACGATCACCATATTTTTCGTAGAGTCAAAAGATATGACTGTCTCTTTTTAAAATAACTTATCTCATATCTTTCATTCTTTCCTCAAGCTATCTAACCTATTTTTCAGTTGCTTCTTGTCATATGATTGTCTTGATTTTTCATTAAATCCACACATCATGTTCTTCCATTCTTTCTTCATGAATAAAGATCCTTAACGTTCTTTCTTATATATTTGGTCAAGGCATTCATGTATGAAAATCCCCATGGTACTTATATCCCACATTGCCTTGGTTTTGTTCTTGTTCATATTTGTATGTCAACTATGAACAAGTTTACACAAACATATATTAAATTTTTGTCTTGCAGTTCAATTACAATTAGTGGCACAATAACTTTAACACCAAAAACACATATATAATCACAAAGAATTCAATTACAATTAGTGGCACAATAACTTTAACACCAAAAACACATATATAATCACAAAGAAGCACCTACATTACAAAGAATAATGCACAAATTCACAGAAACATATATATAATCACAACAATTTTAACCCTAAAAACACAGGAAAAAAAAACATAGATGATACAGAAATCCAAATCCAAATAATTCGGAAAACAAAAAAGATACAGAAATCCAAATACAACAATGAACAAGTTTTCATGAACTATTAATTTTCTATAAAACATAATGGTAATATTTTTTTTGCCAGCTAAAATATAATGGTAATTGTCCTTTATAAAGAGAAGTTATAGTACCCTGTCTTGTGGACAATAATATAGTACTTTTTTAAAAATTTGAAATCGCATACAATATTATTAAAATAAAAACAAACTGTCGATATTATTTAAAATTTATTACAATTATAGAAACATCCTTTTCTTTTCCACAATACTCACTGGATATTGTAAATATAAATAATAAATTAAGCACACTTCTTATAAATTTTACTGAAGTTATGTGGGCAACAAATTTTACTCAATCATACCATAACTTCTTGAACCTGCAGGGCTATATATATAGATTGTTGTTAACGAAGCAATCTTTCTTTAGAGAAACCAACGGTTCAAACATGCATCCATTACTACTCATAAAAAGAACTACTTCATAATTGGAAGGAACCTTTTTTTTTTTGTGAATTAAACAATCCCCACAAAATTCCAAAAAAAATCATATATATAACTTTTTTTCCTTGGAAATAATCAACCTTCCTGCAAAATTTCATATCAGTGGGAATAACTTGGACAAACTGAAAAGCTTGTCTCTACCTCTTTAGATGATCACAAGTATCTTTGGATACAACATAAGTCCATAACACAAGCATAAGGATATTTGACATCATTAATCCACAAATAATCATGATCAAAACAAGAAACTAGAGGCTGAAAAGATAACAATAATGCAAAATCAAAAAATATACACAAAACAGGGTCAGGAAGTAATAATTCTAAGTGCTTTAACAGGTTTATTGGAAATGAAGCAAGTGAAACTGTACGTGCCTCTTCAACATCACTGAACCCATCCTAAAATATCAGTCATTCCAATGCCAACACAACACTGAATCCAGAAAATGCATATTTGAAATTCAAGGAGACACAGTTGGAAGACATGACTCAAAATGAAGCTCACAAGAAGATATACCAAACAGCCGATGATCCCTTTTTTGCTACAGTAAAAACAATGATTGGAGACACCGTGCAACGCCGGCCAGAGGGGAAACACAAAACTGACAACCAGCTACAACCACTGGGAAAAGAACTGGAATAGAGTGTGAGCTAAAAACAGAGGAAAAAAACACAGATGATATAGAGCTCAGGACCGAAGCTCCGGCAACGTGCCACTTTTTCTGCCACCACACAAGTTCCAGCGATGACAGATCAGGACACCCACCAATGGGTCTGCCCCAAAAACACCCACGCCAACACTTCACAACACTAGAACAGCACAAGAAGGCAGAGATCCGACAACCTTCAAGTCACAACCCCCAACCACCGACGACCGTCGATGATGTTCACTTTCAAATCACTGAAAACGCCGACATGCAAGGACTGCATCACTCTTGGCACTCACGCCTGTAGGATCAGTTGGGAAAAGAAAGCCGAAGCTTGACAGATCGAGACACACAAGGCAAAGCTCCGACAACCACCACCATGAGTCTAACCGGAGAAAAGCCGATAGAAGCCGAGCACTCACCATGAGCTAAACACCAACAGCACAAAGGGAAGACGCGAGAAGGACGACAGGAATGGGGGGTGAGTGAAAATGCTCTCAGACCGTAACTTCTCTTCCCACCGTGATAAGTAGAGACGGTAATATAGGCCCAAACTGTTGGACTACGGGTTGGGACGGGTTAGAGTTAAGAAAATCCCAACCAATAAAAATGCGGGCAGTCCGCACTGCATAACCCATGAGTTGGTGGGTTGGCCCGCAATTTTTTTTTACATATAATAATTTTATAAAACTTATAAGTTTTTCACTCCTATCTTGATACTTCCCAATCTAAAGAGAAAAAAATCTTAGCCTTTTCCTTTCTTCTTTAAATGAAATTATTATATTTTGATTACTTGAGAATGAATTTATGTTTTGTTTATAAACTTTGGCACATTTGATAACTTTATCTCTTAAATTGTGGATTATAATTTTAAATTTTTATAAGAAGAATGATTGATGTAAGGAAGGTAAATTTAATGACTCATATATATATTTGTCTCATATTTTCGGCCTTCTTTAAAAAATAGGAATTTTTTTTTTCAAAAAAAAAAAGTGAGCTCACGGCTGGGCCGCAACCCGTACACTGCGGGTTAGGGTTGGCATTTTGCCGGCCCCCACCGCATGGGCCACAGGTTGGTGCGGTCTAGCCCGCAACCCGCAGGTAGGCCCGTATTCTCAACTCTAGTGACAAGCTCCAAACCGAGGTGAGAAAAGCAAAAAGCAGCTACTCTGGGCTTCTTGAATAAGCCACGGTTGGACCAAAAATATAATGGGTCCAGACGCTTTCCCAAACACCAAAAATTTGCCCACTGTGCTTTGGGAAAGCGGCCAAAAGGTCCACTTTCCCAAACAGGTTCATAAGGCCGCTTTCCCAAACAGGTTCATAATAGAACAGAATGCGCATCAAAGGAAAACATAATCTAATAATAGAAAAATTATATATAGTAGTGAGATACTTTAAGAGCAAAATTATTAATAAATGATTATTAGCTGTAATTAAAAATGTTGGTCACCAATAATTAATTCATCCTCTTGTAGTTGAAGTGTAGGAACCCCTGGACCACACTAAAAATAATGAAGAAAATAGTAGGAATTGACCAGAAACTAATTTTAATGTAACTTGTGGTAATTATATTTCTTCTTAATTTGTCTTGCAGCTATTGCATTGTTGTGAGACGACCAAGCCATATTATTTATCAACTTATAAATAGTATATATTGATATTTTAAAATTAAAATAGGTATAGATGTATGATTGGAGAACAATAAATTGAATTTTTTTTAGAAGGTCTCAAATTCACGCTTTTTATTGTAAGGATACTCCTATGTACTTTGCCCAAGAAAGGATACTTCTATATAGTATGGTATATATAGCATGGTTCAAAAAACCGGATCGGACCGGCCGGTTCGACCGGTTGAACCGGGAACCGGTCCCTGGTCCGGTCCGATTTGATCAAAAACCGGTCAGACCGGTCGAACCGGTCAGAACCGGTTAAAACCGGTAAAACCGGTGGTCCGACCGGTTGACCCAGTTTCTTCCTTTTTTTTTTTTTTTAATTTTCAAATTTTTATTTTGTGTTTTTTGAGGGCAAAATGAAGAGAAAAATAGATAAAGAAAGAACAAATCTAAAAAAATGAAGAAAATAATGAAAAAAATTAATTAAAAAGATATAATAATTATAAGAAATGAGATATCTTTGTATAAGTATAGGTATTATAACTAATACTAATAGATTTTAAACATTTTTTTTTCTAAAAATCTTTATTTTTATCTATAGAAGTTTAAAAATATATTAATATATATTATCACTAATAAATTATAATATTTTAATATGACCGGTTATGACCGGTTCAACTACCGGTTAGACCCCGGTTGACCCATTAACCCTTGAACCTATGCTGTGACCGGTTCATTGCCCGGTCCGGTTTTTCGTTCCTTGATATATAGTGCTTAAAGGATAAATTACCATAAAATTCTGTTCATAGTAAAAGGGGCCCTAAGCACTTAGGTCTCAAGTTTAAATCTATGTAAATGCCAAAAAATGTTACGAGAAAGATAATCCCAAATCCCAAATGGGCACCCATTCAGATAAAAAATAATATTATTTTTTCTTTATTATTATAGCTCTAATGAAATATATATAATTGATGTGAACACATTAAATATTACTCCCTTTTTCTCTTATTATAAGCTTCAAATTAATGAATAAATGTGTCCTAAAATATAAGCTTCATTTAAGTTTGTCTAAGCATTTATTGTGTTTTTCCAATTTATCCATTGATTGTATTTGTTGCATTTATTGTCTTTTCCATTTATCCTCTTTATAAATAAGGACATAGTTAAAAAAACACATTTATTTATTTTAACTAATTTTAACTATTTTCTTGATCAATGTAAATCAATTATTTAAAACTTATAATTAGAGAAAGATGGAGTATACGAATTTTATTGTTCTTTTCACAAATATTACATAAAATTGATGCTTCCTCTGATTGCAATGATTTTGTTGATATGCCCCATGGTTATTTTTTTCTCTGTTTGCCCTTGCTATAGTAGGCATGGTACTTTTTTTGTTTTTTTGTAAAAAACATATTAGGTTGTAAGCTTAGTGTGTGTGTGTGGTGAAAACTTGTCACCTTTTTGATATAATAAAATAAGGGATTATATTAATATCAAATTCCTTATATCCATTACATCAAGTTCTTCAAATACACATGATTATATGTCTTTTTTTTATATGGGTTTATCGTTAAATAATAATAAATTAAAAATAAGACACATAATCATATATAATTGAAAAATATGACGAAATGAATATAAAAAACTTGACATAAGTATTTTTCTAAATCAAAATCCAACTTCGTTCACGGACTCGTGCCTATACCTTTTATATATTTATACTTAGAGCGAACAATGAATTGAGCTTCATTATTGCCTCTTCACATTCACGCTTACTGCAGAGACACAAAGCGCACACAGCAGCATATGAAATCAAGCATGAAGGTAAGATTATTATTATTCTGATAAGTATGCATGCTTTGAATCTCTCTCTCTACATATATATATATATATATATATATGCCAACAATTAATTCCTAGTGTCTTTGGCTACATTAACCGGTGTATTAAGTGTGACTTTTTACTTTCTACACCGGCTGTCACTTTGCAATGGGCGTAGAAAGTAAATAGGTCTTAAACTTTTTACCCGACTGTATTTACACCGATTGGGAAATCGGTGTAAAAAAGAAAGAATATTTTGTATTCGTCATGATATGAAAGTGAATAATATGGGTATGTGTATGTATGTATATGCAGGTGAGTTCGGTGTCAATAGAAGAGAGAGACGGAGACCAAGTGGTGGTGATCGGAGACGGGTCGACCCGGTTTGCTTGATGAGGCTACTGAGGAAGAAGTTCCGGCATGCGAACATCTTGAGCTTCCAACCACTGAAAGAACAGAGGAAAGAGGAGAGGAAGAAAAAGAAAGAATAGAATGATGATAGTAATAATAAGGTGCCAATGTATTGTGCAACTACGTACTCTTCCCTATCCAGCATATCCCACCACGTCCTCTTCTCAACTAGTTTATGATCCTTACCCTACTACATTTTGCTCCATTCTCTAAGCTTTATTCAATATTATTACATACTCTGATTAAAAAAATTCATTAATACTATAAGATTAAAATTCGTAGTTTTATAAGTGTTTTTCATGGCTGTTAAAAAAATTAAGTGTTTTCATGAACTAATATTGGGGTCAAGTTATTAATAATATGCAAAATTGGTGGAAAGTTTCTATTTGACAATTTTATTGGTTAGAAAAATTCAATTATTCCGCGTTATATGTTTTGATACACAGACATTCTTGATATTATAGATTTTATCTTTTGCATATTTTAGGTCTGAGTTCTAACCAATAAGATTTTAAATAAGGACCTTTTACTGTGATAGATGTATGGGGGGTTTTAAATTGGACCAAACTTATATCAAATTACTTAGGGTCAAGTTTATCATGTGATGAATTAGAATGTGCCATGTGTTTTAATTTTTTTCCATGTCAGCACTTATTGAAAGGGGATATTCATTGGTCCTTGCCTCATGAAAAAGTGGACTGAAGAAAGCTTAGGTAAGATGGGGATCATGCATTTAATCGGAATTCACCGATCTGGAAATAAACTGATGTTCTATCAATATCTTTGTTTTTTACCTGAATGTATTTTTTTTCCTGAATGTACTATAAATATTTAATGGCTTGTTTGGTACGAGAAAGAGGAGAGGAAAAATAAGTGGAGGGAAAATTTTTTAAATTAAATTTAAAAAAAAAATTATAGAAATGGTGTTAAAAATTTTTAGTTAATTGTTCTTATATCTTACATATTTTTTTTTTATCAAAATTTTGTAATTCCACTTTTTCAATATTTTAAAATTTAACTCATAAAAATTTTCCAATATTTCAGTCCAGACCCCTACCGAACAGAGACCCTGATGCTTTGTTCAACTAAAGAGGTCTTATGACAGCTGGCGAAAAAAATGGAGGCCTTATAATATAGCAATAAAAATAAAATAATAAAAATAATTATAGAACCATTTCCAATTACTATCGGGCCTGCTCTGGAATATAACATCAACAAAGCTTTGGCCCAAAATGAATATAACATTTTTGTTATTTTGGTCCAAAATGGCATTTGTATCAATCTTTTTACTGGATATTTTAAAATCACCATCTTTTCTTTTGTTCAAAAATAAAAGTATAAGGAAGAAGATTTTCTCGACAAGAATCAAATAGGAGAGAGATGACCAATAGGGGGTTAGGTCTAATAGAAGAGGTTTATTCCTCGTAACATGACGAACCAAGATTCGAATCCTCGCTAAGAGTGTTGGCAAAAAAAAAAAAAGAATCCTCGCTAAGAGAGATGCACACATTTAGTGCATAACAGTGCCTCGAATAAGATTGTCTCTAAAAAGAGGATACCTATTCGTAACACACACACAGAGGAAAGGAATTAAGGAAGATAATTAGGGTATTTTAGTAAAAAACATATTATATTAACTAAACTAAAATAATAAAATTAGTTAATTAAGTTTTAAAGAGTAATTTAAAACAAAGTATTATTTGCATAAATTTTGGTATCTAAAGGGATTCTTTGTTGTTATTTTTTTTTTTTGGGGAGGATCCTTTATCATTTTTTAAGGCAAATAAAGTTATTTTGGTATCCCTCGAATTCATGAGAATTTGGCATATAATTTATACAAATGATGACGATATTATTTGTTTATGATTAATTTATCTTTTTAAATACGTTTCTAAGATCATTGGCTAAAACTTCCCTGTGATAATAGTTTAAGGTGCATTCATCACTCTCAAGTGTTTTTTTTCTATGTATCCAATGCCTTATAGTACTTTCTGATATATCTAGCATCTTGAAATATTTTTAGTAAGATAATTAGGGTATTTTAGTAAAAAACATATTATATTAACTAAACTAAAATAATAAAATTAGTTAATTAAGTTTTAAAGAGTAATTTAAAACAAAGTATTATTTGCATAAATTTTGGTATCTAAAGGGATTCTTTGTTGTTATTTTTTTTTTTTGGGGAGGATCCTTTATCATTTTTTAAGGCAAATAAAGTTATTTTGGTATCCCTCGAATTCATGAGAATTTGGCATATAATTTATACAAATGATGACGATATTATTTGTTTATGATTAATTTATCTTTTTAAATACGTTTCTAAGATCATTGGCTAAAACTTCCCTGTGATAATAGTTTAAGGTGCATTCATCACTCTCAAGTGTTTTTTTTCTATGTATCCAATGCCTTATAGTACTTTCTGATATATCTAGCATCTTGAAATATTTTTTAATATCTTTAGGATTTTGGATACACTTAAACAAATACTTTAAAATGTTCTGTACAAAAAGAAATAATTTAATGACAAATATTAGAAAGGTGCATTCATCTTGATTCATTTAGGCGCACTTTTTTTTCGGTGAGTCTCCATCACGAAAGTTCTATTTTACACATCCACTGCCTTGAGTACTGAAAATCACGGATTAAAAACAGCCAAATATTAGAAATTTCAAATTTGGAATACAAATATCTCTCTCACAATTTTATTATTAGATTTAGAAAAGAGATAATTAATTTGTAGGTCTTATGATTTTAAGCAATTTTTAATCAGGTCCCTATAGTTTTTTTTATTAAGCCCTTATAATTTTTTATTAACTTTTTTAGGTCCTTATTATTTCACTGGATTTTTAGTCAGATCCTTGAAGGTTTTTTGGATTTTAAGTTATTAACTTATTTGAAAATTAAAAGGAGAATTACATTTAGGTCCTGCACAAGAGAAAAAAATGAAAAAATGGTCCCCTAAAGTAGTCAATGACGCCCCTGGACTTGTCAATTGAAGCCCCTGGACTTGTCAATGGGATCATTTCTTCATTTTTTTTCTTTTTGTGCGGGACCTGAATGTAATTCTCCCAAAATTAAATCAATGATAAATATTAAAATATAATTTAATAATAATACATTTAATATAATAATTATATAATACAAAAAATAATTAATAAAATTAATTATAATATTTTATATTTTTAGAAAACTTTATTGTTATACTTATGATTTTATAATTATAAAAAAAATAAAAATTAGAATTAAAAAAATAAAGAATATAAATAAATGTTTAATTAAAACTTATGAAAAATAATAAAATAATTCATAAAAATAATTTTAAAATAAAAATTATCATAATAATTTATTATTTATATTATAGTAGTATTTATTGAATAATATTATACATAATAATATTATATTTTATATTGATAAGGACACTGTTTTGGGGAGTACAGTTCAACCTCGGCCACATTTTAATGCGGGCTGAATAAAAGGGTAAGCCCAAGTTCCAAATAGAGATGGGAGTTTGGGCTTAACCAATGGGTAAGCCCGATAACAAATGTATGTTTCTTTTTTGGATTGATTGTTGTGTATAGAAAGCCCAAGTTCCCAGTGAGAGGATTCCCTAGGGTGAGTCTCAAAAGATGATCAGTAAAGCATTAAATAGAAGCATGCCATCTGTACACCTCAGTCGCAGCAAATCAGAAACGGAAGTTTTTAAAGATTTGATCCTGCATTTGGGCTGATCGAATCGATTTGTTGGGCTTTACTGGGCCTCCACTTGGGGATGAAGCCCAGTTGTTTTGCGCGCCTTTTTAAAAATCTTCAAGATCTTCGTGTCAGCGGAGTGCTCATCAAGGCACACCGCGACATTTTGCACGTTGAGATCTTTCTGGAAGAGCTCTCGTCAGGGAGCATTGAGACATTTTGCTAGTTAAGATTCTCGTCAAGGCGCGGAGATATTTTGCTCGTTAAGATCCCTCTTGAAGATCTCTCGTCAAGGCGCATTGAGACATTATGCTCGTTAAGATCCTTTTTCCAGAGCTTTCGTCAAGGCACTGCGAAAATTTGCTAGTTGCGATCCTTCTTGCAACGCTAAGCCTTCTTGAATCGCTATGGATGGTTTTTATGCCTCCCATCACCAAATATTATTGGTGGGTGAGGCGGATTTTTCGTTTCCCCTGTGCTTGGCTGAATTTTTTGGATCAGCCTCCAAGATCTTTACTTCCTCGTTTGAATCATCTGGTCTTTCCCTTTTCGTTTATCTTGCTTCATCCTTTGATTCTTGATTTTATTTTTTAATCTGCTTGTCTTTCTTTTAGCATCTTTAAAGATTAACATATTCTTTTTCTGGTCATTTAGGTGAGCTTCGAAGGAAGTATATGTTAGATATTTTAATATATTATAATTATTATTAGTTATTAATTAGGTAATTAATTAAAATATCCAGAGTGTGACCCGTTATTCATATTTAGGGCCAATTCACGATTAGGGTTATTGGCTATTAATGTGATTTTTCTGTTGGTGAAAAATACACAATGAGGTTTTAGCCGTCTAAAATGAGCGTACAAGTAAAACCCTAACTGCTCACTTGACGTTCCTGACTGGCGACGGCTCTTAACCCAGTTGTCATTGCTGTGCCCTATAGTCAGTCAAAAACAGACCTGACAATCATCTTCTGTCTTTATTTAATCTCTTTTTGCAGCTCTCTTTCATCAAGATTCGGGAGTTCTATGTCTGATCAAAGTTTAGCAATGGCAAGAGGTAATTCTTATAAGTCTTCTGCTATTGATATAGGAAACTTCATGTACTCTAATTTATGATTTATTTGGGTATTCATGAGTTTTGTCCTACATGTGGTATCAGAGCCACACTCTCTAATCCTCTACCTTCTACTCTTTGATCGGGGATGATCTAAGTATGGAATTGAATTAAGTTTACCGTAGTGATTTTACGCGGGTCCCATAACTTAGATTGGAAATCAGAGATGAATTATATTATTGCTAAAAGTTAATTCATCTGAGTTTTGAAAACGTTGTTGATTAATTGTTTATTATATTAAACTGCCTGAAGTGTTTTCGCCCTTCGGACCTTCGGATCAATGGGATAAGGGGAAATTTTTCTTCTCCTTTGAATCATCACTGTCCTCAATTTTCTTGAGAGATTCGAATTTGCCATAAGCTTCTGCAATAACTTGAACATGACTATAAAAGTACTTGCATCAATGAAATATTTGAAAATCGTTTTTTCTGATATTGATGTTCCTGTTCATCGATGTTATCAGTGCTTATGGGTTCTTGTGATCGTTCTTGATTTCGTCTCTTGAATATATCTGTGCTTAATCGTTCTATGATTTGGTTTTAGAAAACTAATGGAAGTTAATTCGTTAAATCATTTTTTATCTCACTCCATGCTTGTTCGACTTTTAATCTGGGTTTCGAAATTTTTTTCTTGAATTTGTGGTATCAGAGCCACGCTCTTTGATCCTCTGCCTTCTACTCTTTGATCAGCTTTTATCAGGATGATTGGAGATCGAATTCTTTAAGCAAATGAATTATATCATTGTTGAAATTATTTCATCTGTTATCTGAGTTTTGCGATTTATATTATAATATTAAATTGCCTATTGTTGTCTAGGTTTTCGGATCATCGAGGTGAGAGGATTTTATTTTCCTCTCTAAGGAATCATCGTCGTCCTCAATTTATTGAGGGATCCTAAACCGTGTTATGACATCTGTAAATTTATATCTAGATTTTCATTTTTTCATTGTAAATCTACATTCACAAATATTTTCTTGATTAAACGCTTTAATTTCGGGTTAATCCGTACTATAAGAACCTTTGTTCTTCGAGGATCTCCATCGGTCCTTCATCAAAACTGAAAATTAAAGAAACTGAAAGATCAACAAATTTTTGATTTTACCTGAATTTTTTTGATTTGATTTTGATAATTATTTGGTTAATACTTGCCCATGTTTCAATTCTTTTTTGTTTCCGAGGTTATCTCCGTCGCATCCTTTTGAGAAGTCTGAGAACATATAGCATGTCTTCATTTTCGCGTTGAAATTTGAATCGTGCATTTCGTTTTGTTGCTCATGTGCGAAATTGCTGCCCATATATCATTTTGAATTGTTTCCATGAATGCTGCCATTGAAAATGCCGGATAAGGTCTTTCCCCACCTGCAATTGCAGGTGTGGCGGCTCTCTTGGTGGGTTGCGAGTGCTGGCGGGTCAGGTCTTAGGTCACCCGGCAGCTTGGGGAAGAAGCACAAAAATGACCTCGTTTTGTGCATATCAGTAACGTCTTTCCCTTGTGCAAAACCACCAGCGTTTTGCTGTCATGAAAGGTAGCTTCTCGCTGAGCTAAAACGCCACTGTTTTTGCCTAGAGTGAAACGCATAATTTCACTCATTCTGAAGACTAGGCCAAGTGCATTTGGGCAGATGGAAAATTGGGTTTATTTTTAAAAAAATCATAAAGAATGGGCAGTGTTTTGGGCTAGTTTTGTGTTATGCTTTTGGGTTTTATCTTATTATTTTTAATTCCCTTTTAAGGCATCTGGGCCGACATTGTTTCTGACTTTACAATTTTTTTTTTCTTTTTTACTTGGGCCGAAACTATTGGACTTGAGAAACAAATGATATTTCCTAATTTTTCTGGGCTTGCATTTCGGCCTTATTAAACATTTCATTTTTGGAAGTTTGGAAATATTTCCGGAGTGGGCCTCCAAGTTTGGGTTTTGGAATTTTCTAAACAAAATTGTTAATGTATGAACAGTGACATTGGCCCTACATTTTGATTTTCCTCAGCTATGATTTTGAGTTTCCAAAAAAGATGTTTTTGGATGATTCAACTTTTTGCTCACTGTTAATTAAATTAACTTCTATTTTATGTATAATTTTGATCATGACACATCTAATTGTTTAAATTAAGAAAATGGGTTAACTTTGGCATTTTTTCATATTCTGGAAAATTTGCAAAAATCATTTTGACATGTTACTTAATTGCCTAAATATTTGGATAATTCATTTTGGGCAATTATCTAACTATTCTAATTTTGCAAAACTTAATTTAAATTGAAATATGCCAAAATTAATTATTTAAACAATTTTTTGGATACATAAAATAGTGGGAGGGTTTCTAATTAATTATCTAGGGACCTTGTTGATCAACTTAATTAATTAATCCCTCTATCAAGATGTGCATATATTAGTTTTAATTTGGATGTACAAAATAGTGAGAGAATTTATTTTTGTTGATTATTTAGTCACATTTTTTTGTTTAAATTAATCTATTAAATAAATTCTCATTCAAGATTTGTGCATATTTGGAATTTAAATGCACAAGGTTAATATTTGTGATTAACATGCATCTTGAGGAATTGCCACATCATCCTCTGTTACATGTGTAAATAATCACTTATATATTTTAAAATATCAACTCTATTTAATGGGTAATATTAATTTAATTAAAGTGGGAGGATTGTATTTAGTCACTTATATTGATTAAATTAATTGATTAAATCCTCCATAAAGCTGTGCATATACAGAATTTAAGTGCACATGATTGATATTTATGATTAACTTACGTGTTAGAGTGGTAGCTATTACGCCCTCTTACAACATGCATAAATAATCATATATGGATTTTAAAATATCAATCTTCGATTAAATTAATTAATTAAGATTCCCATTGACATTGTGTATACATATATGGTATTTAAATTGTATATATTCGATATTAGTGATTAGTATACATATTTTGTTTAAGAAATAGCTACAGCATCCTTATACACATATTGTATGCATAGGTAATCACATAAGGTTTTACCATATCAAATTATGTTCATATGTACAATTAGTATACATAATGATGTGATGTGTAATATCCTGAAATGTAACCAAGGATTTATAATTTCAAAGTGATGTAATTAATCTTAATTGAGCACTTTTGAAGTATATATTGTGCATTGTGATAATCAGGGGTAAAACGGTAAATTTACCGACTGACTGGTTAGTTACCGATGAGAACACTCCTTAGTAATTAAGATCAATGGCTAGGATTGAAAGAATAAGAGGTGGAATCCTATGCATGCAAGTTTATATGAAATCATAGTAGGAAGTATAGGATGGTGCCAAGTGGCAAAACAAGGACCCTTGGATTAAAGTTAAGCTTTCTAATCATTTTTCTCTTCTCTCCACTTCTAAGTGTCGGCCAAGAGTGTATAGGAGCCCAAAAATCTGATGCTTCTTCATTATTTCATTTCTCTCTCATCCTCCTCCATTTTTCGCTGAACAAGCTAAGGAAAGAGCAAGAGGAAAGCTTGAGTTCTTGGTAAGTTAAAGCCTTCATATGCTCAAGTGTCTTTCATTAATGTTGTACATGAGGTTGAGGGCTATATTCCTATGGTTTCAGAATTTTGATTGGTGAAGTTTGAGAACTTGTGGAAATTGGGAAGTTGGAGAGTTGAAGAATTGGCTTTAGGAAGAAGAAGAGGTAAGAATTAGAAGCATTTTGGTATAGTTGTTGTAATCATTGGTTGAGTATTGGAAATTTATGAATTTGCCCTGATTTTGTTCAATTTTTGAATGGTATGAATTGGCTTATGTGTTGTGTAGAATTTGGTTTTTTGTTGAACATTTTGGCCATTGGAATTGATTTGGGAATCATTTGGGATCAAATGTAAAAATCTGGAAAAATCTGTCCAGTGTAAGTCTGTTCTGGACAGTCAGATGGCGTGGACATTTTGACTGGGCAAATGATGTTGGAAAATTATGAAATTTTTCAGTCTTAAAGTTCACATCTCAAGCTTCATAATGGACATAAATTTTGTGTCATTTCGCTTTGTGAGCTGGGAGTTTGAACTGACCAAAGTTTGGCATCCAAACTGGACCCTGTTTTGGCAAGTCTGTTCTGGACAGTCAGATGGCGTGGACGTTTGACTGAGAAAATGATATTGGAAAATTATGAAACTTTCCAGTCTTAAAGTTCACATCTCAAGCTTCAAAATGGACATAAAGTTTGTGTCATTTCGCTTTGTGAACTGGGAGTTTGAACTGACCAAAGTTTGGTATCCAAACTGGATCCTGTTTTGGCACAACGTTAGGTTTTTGGTAAATCTGGACTTTTGTGGTGATTTCTAGTAATGGCCAATATTTTTCCTAGAAAGAGGACTTAAATAGATTTCATTTGGCTTTGGAATCACCTTATTTCTATTTTTCCTGAATTAGTTATGATTTTTAGAAGTTCAGCCAAGAAACTGGATTTTCTGGGCCGCGGCCAACCCCCAAAAATCAGTGTTTTGCATTTTTTTAAAGGTGGTTTTTGGTATAGCTTTTCCCAACCCTTTGGGTATATGTTTAGGCCTTTAATACCCACCTAAAGAGTCTAAATGATAACCAACTTAAGTACTATTAAGAACTTGGAAAAGAGATTGATTTATTGTCCCTAATTTGGTTTATAGGATTTGACATTTGCCGTCCTCGTGAGCCCACTGAGCCAGCAAACGTCAGGAAGGAACGAGGTAGTAACTTTTCTTTCGTACCATATGTGATGCATTGTATGTGTGTATTATCATTGATTTGTGATAAATTTGTATGTTACGACATTGTGAATATGTGTAAACACCGTGATGCCAATAGTCCCTGAGTAGCTAACAACGGTTCGGGTTAGGACGGTGTGCCTTCCCGGCGGAGAAAGGGGATGAGGATGAGGTGTGATATATGTGATTATGTGGGCCGAAAGGCTATTTGTGAAGGCCGACGGGCCATTTGTGAAAGCCAGGTAGCTATATGAGCTTTAAGGCTATGTGTATGCACTGCCACGCCAATAGTCCCTGAGTAGCTAACAACGGTTCGGGTTAGGACAGTGTGCCTTCCCGACGGAGAAAGGGGATGAGGGTGGAGTGTGATTTCTGCTGCTGCTGCTGTATGATGATTTGCTTACATGCTGTGTGCTTATGTGTGGTATAAATGTTTTGTTACTACTGGGATTCTCTTGAATCTCATTCTTTCCTTTAACTAACCTTTCAGACAGGGCAAGTGGCTCTAAGGAAAAGCGTACGACCCGAAGTGGCTAGAACCCTGTAGGGACATTTATTTTTGGATGTGTTGGTTAAACCTGTTGGACAGGGAATCTGTAAATTATGTTTGGGTTGTGATTGGTAGTTGAATATAGTTGTGTAATCCCCTATATGGAAATTTTAAACCTTCTAGTGAATGATTGGAACCCGGGGGTTGCCGGAATTGCTATTAGATATTCTGATATGAATGAATGTAAATTAACTGCACAGGTGATTATATTCGATAATTGAACTTGAGACCGGAATAGAAAAGAAGTTTTGAAAATTTTGTAAAGTACCTACTATAAAAAGGGAGTATTAAATGAGTTTTGAACTATTCGATGGTCTCTAAACCAATTTAATTAAGTGATATCGAATTATAATTACGCTAATTAAGGCAGGGGGTTACATGATGTCTTTGTGATGAGTATGTAGAATCGAGGAGTAGCCATAGCATCCTCACTAGGCACATACACTCTATTTTGTTCTACTAAACAAAATACATCACTCAAAGATTTAAAGACGTCAATTGTAATTGAATGTGTGGTTATAATTAATCTTTGCCCACAGGTAGATAATTATAATCATAGTTTTAATTAGGGTGGAATGGAACAACATTATATTTTCTGAGTAGCCCGCAGGTATTAGGGGATATAACTGCATTCCAGTTTCACCAATTTGAGATAAATTCATGCTATGCTAATGTCTTTGCTCACAGGTAGACTTGAGTGATACGAATTTATAACAGTATGATTTACATTGGTAAACATACACCTATATGCGATGGCTGCTTGCCTCTTATAGCAATTTTGTAAGCATGATTTAATTTTGACTTTGTAGCATGAGTGTTATCTGTTCAATTATTTAGTTTGATATAATTTATTAGAGACAATTAAGCCTATAAGGAGAACTTTTGTCATTTGAACAAAATTGACATTAAGAAAAGTTCTAGTATTTATAATGCTAGCATGAGAAATAAGATAACATTATTGTTTCAATAAAGTAATCTCAGTTAAAAGCTGGTTATTAAAAATACATAAAGAATGGAATAAAGTCAATGGTTGTTGATAGGCTGAGGGACATATTTAGAAATTCTCATAAATGTTGTTGCATTATTTTGTTGACTATTAAGTGATTCTCCATTACAGGGTAAGATGTCTCCATTAATCTTGGTGGAAAAGATCTTTTGTTTATTATCTCATAAATTATTACTCATTTTCTTGAATACATGCATGGATATTAAGTATTCATTATAAATGTGTATATATAAGTTTTCCTCCTTTTGGAAAAGTATGAGATTTTAAATGAGGGCTATCAAGCTACTAACCCTAAAACCATAAAGCAATAGACATATAAAGTTTAATCTGTCTATGATTCGTGACTCGATTGGAGGCAGTAGTAGATATATACTTGCCATTGTTTTTTCTAACAAATGAAATAGTTCATCCTGATTTAGTTGACTCTTCAAATACCTGAACATCTTTTGCTTTATAATTAAGTAGTGTCATTTGACACTTTTAGAGAATATAAAGTAGAAGTGGGTAATTTAATCTGGTAAACATATTAATATAGTGAAGTCAATTAGAAGAGATGGATGATATGATGGGTACATGGTTGATGATAGTAATGTAGCCTATATGTTTTCCTCTTAAAGAATGCACTCAAGACAACTATATATCTTAGATGAGTTTTCAACAAAATTATGTTTAAACCCTTTTAAAATCTAAGAGTTTGAAGCTCAATTTATATAGAATTGTCTTATAAATGAAAGAGTGTGGATGGAAACATCCTAGAGATTAAGACCACATATTTTGGTAAAGATGCAGAGAGATCTTGGGAATTCTATTGAGCTATCCTTTCCATCTTAGAGGTTGTGTAGTAATTTTGGAATGCCAAATTATTAAGAAATGGTATGATTAGTGGGAGTGATCAAACTCATTCAGGATGATCACACATAACAGATTGTAACCTCTAATCATGATAGAACATTGGTTTTACATGATACTCTTCTCCTTGAGGTAAATGCGAAACATAATGAAGTTCTGAAATTTTCAATTGGTCAAGCTTGAAATAAGAAGCATCAACATTAAGGACTCTATCAATTATTAGGAAAAATATCCCGAAACAAGCAAGGGATATTCCAAATTGATAGGTTGTGCTCTTATTATACAACTTCAATATGTTGGCAGATTGGGTCAAGACCAAATGACAATTTAAATTTGGCAATTACTACCAACTATACATCATGTACTTCAAGTAATCTGACTAGAGTATAAATAATGAGAGTGACCTTAAATTCCATTGGCATCTTTCCATTTTAGTAACAAGGAGAAATGCATGTGAATTAAAAGAAAGGCCACATAAACAATGAGGAGAATTTAGTTAGCAAAATTGAGAAACTGTCCTCACATGCATGTTTCACATTAGTGGTGAATAATGTGTTATGATGCAATCACATACATGATAATGTTGAAAGCATCATGTACTATTTATATCACTAAATTAGTGGGAGTTGAATCATCTATATCGAATAAAATGATGATTCACTCATTGCTTGTGAATTTTGACATAAGGTGTTGCATATAACAAAATCACCATTGTTCAAATTTGTGATAGGACTAGGTTAAGTGTAGTATTCTTTTAGAATACATAAGGAAATTGTTCTCAAAATGCTTAAGAATGTCATAAGAAACCTATAATCACATGTATTTGAATATTTAGGGATAGATGGTAGTTGTTATGAAAATATAATTAGATTGTTCACATATCTTTAATATATATATATATATATATATATCATTGTATTCCTTCTAATTCAGTTTCATAGGTGCAGACTTGCTTGAATGTGCACACAAACTGGCAATGTCATTGTAAGGAAACTTTAGGAGGATTATCAAGCATATTCTTGCTTGAATAATAATTGAAAAGTTGTAGGTCATGAAGTACATTATAAAATGCACATTAAGTCTCATGCTCTACATATAGGAGAATGATTATATTTGTTTAATTTAGTATGATGTGTTAGCTATAAAATGATTAACATTCTGATGCATCTTTACGTTTACTAAACAAATTGCATTATGGAGGAGTACAAAATTACTAAGTAGTCACTGATTGCTTATTTCCACCATGAATTGTTTAATCTAGTCATTCTAAGAGGCAAGTTATAAGATTGCCGGTTAAAGATTTTCATGATGTGGTTTTAAATTAATTTAAACCCATTAAGGGTGTTGTGTGACCATAAAGTCAATAGGTCATAAACACATAAATTATAGATCCTTAAATGAATTGCATGCATTTAGAGATATTGAAGGATCAAATACCTTATTTGTGAGATGGATCACATTGAGTGATCTAAATAAGGTATTGATAAATGATGAAATTCAAGTTAGAGTGTGTTGTCTCATATTGGTACCTAGTTATCGAGATTGACAAACATTCAAGTAGGAACCGAATAAATATTTAAGGTTTATTCATAAAGTTTTAACCCATTAAGTAAGGGTGCTGCTATGTAATACATGGAAGATAATACTCGACTTAAGGGGACTTATCGCCGTGATTCTTGCAGGATAGCCTTAATTAATCTGAATAGGGCAATTGACGTTAGTTACAGGCCAAGTGGGAGAATGTTAGATATTTTAATATATTATAATTATTATTAGTTATTAATTAGGTAATTAATTAAAATATCAAGAGTGTGGCCTGTTAGTCAAATTTAGGACCAATTCACGATTAGGGTTATTGGCTATTAATGTGATTTTTCTGATGGTGGAAAATACACAATGAGGTTTCAACCGTCTAAAATGAGCGTACGAGTAAAACCCTAACTGCTCATTTGACGTTCCTGACTGGCGACGGCTCTTAACCCAGTTGTCATTGCTGTGCCCTACAGTCAGTCAGAAAGAGACCTGACAATCATCTTCTGTCTTTATTTAATCTCTTTTTACAGCTCTCTTTCATCAAGATTCGGGAGTTCTATGTCTGATTAAAGTTTAGCAATGGCGAGAGGTAATTCTTAAAAGTCTTCCGCTATTGATATAGGAAACTTTATGTACTCTAATGTATGATTTATTTGGGTATTCATGAGTTTTATCCTACAGTATATAGATGTTGAAATAAATATATTAAAGTTACAAAGTCTTGGAGCAAAAGTGTTATATGAGGTGGATGCAACACCAATAAAGGCTCACCCTGCCTTGGAAACGCTGACTTTTGACAGAGTGATCTTCAATTTCCCCCATGCAGGGCACAATCATGGTGGAGAACGAAGCAGCTCAGCAATTGAGTGAGCTGCTTGCACGGGCACATTAGATAGACTGCTCTACAGCACACAAGCACATATCATGTACTCCCCCATTCTTAAATATATGTAGGAGCTAGTTAGTTAGGGATTTGGTGTTAGTCCTAAATGTAAGATAATCTATATCTCCCATGTTTGCCCAAACTATCCCTATTCACAATCTCTTAGCGATAATAGCAATCAAATTAAAATAGTGACAAGACATTTGTTACACAAGGATATCATAGGAAGAATATGTCACGTTTGTTACAATCAACTAATTTGCCAAAAAATTCTTAATTTAATCTGTTCAAATTAGTTAAATTTCTCTTGCATTAGGACTTCTATGGTTTTTACTTGGGGCTTTCATATTTTTAATAAGGGGACTTTTTTTCCCTAGTTGCATATATGCTTCGTCTTTTTGAGACACTTATTCTTAGTCTTTAAATCTATAGCATCTTTGTTTTATGCATTTACAGGAAACATAGGCAACTTGTACGTGGTTTTTTTAAGAGTGCCAGAGGCATGCTTAGTCCAAATGGTGAAATACATGTAAACCATGGGACAGCATCACCATATAGTGAGTGGAAAATTGAGGAACTTGGGGATGAACAACTTTTGGAACAAATCGAGTGTGCTGAGTTCAGAAAGGAGCACTACCCCGGTTATAAGAACAAGAGGGGTGATGGGGACCAGTGTGATGAAAGTTTCCCCATTGGACAGTGCTGCACTTTCAAGTTTTCTTTGCCAACTCAGAAGAAGAAGAAGAAGAGGGACGCCATAATTAAAAGAGAGATCATCAGCCTGATTGTCTTCTCAAGAAGGAGAAGGAGAAGGAGAAGGAGAGGCAGAAAAGGAAGAAGGAGAAGAAGAAGCATAAGAAGAAGAAGAAGAATAAGAAGAAGAGGGACACCATAAATAAAAAATATCAGCAGCATGATTGTCCTCTGAAGAAGGAGAAGCAGAAGGAGAAGAGGAGGAGCAGGAAGAAGAATAAGAAGTGGGGCACCATAAATAAAAAAGATCAACAGCAGGATTGTCCTCTGAAGAAGGAGAAGGAGCTGGAGAAGAGGAAGAGGAGTAAGAAGAAGAATCAGAAATGGGACCCCATAAATGAAAGATATCAGCAGCACAGTAATAAAGGTGTGGCTTTTGTTGGCTATTATCTTGCTGCCGCGACTCTTTTTGGCCTCCTAGCCACTATAGCTGCACTTGGGAAGCTTTATGTACTCTACTTTCAATCTTGAAAATCTGAAGTTGTGTAGTTTGAATGAAGAGAAGGAAATTAGAAGGCGGCGTGGGTCTTATTTTTTTGCGGACCCCATGAATAGGATAATGTGATTCTGCATGTCAAAAAGTTAAGTCATCTTTAATTGGATTTCTTGTTCTTAAATTCATGTTGAAGTTGAACTCAAACATTACCATAGTTTCCTCTTTTGACTATTGTAGTGACTTAGCTAGATTGCTCTCTTATGTGGACTTGCCTGGATCATGATTTACTTCCAACCCCTTTTATATGCATGTGGTTTCATGGATTGTTTGGTGATTACATTTAGAGCTTGCTTGGTTTTGCATTTTGCAGCCCCAAACGTTGGTTGAGAAGTTAAAAGGTAGATGGAAACATATATTTGTTGAAAAGCTATTTTGTCCCCTAATAGCACTTAATAATTATAATTTACTTTTAATATTTCTCTTAAAATTATAAAATTATTTAATTCTTTAATCCTAATACATTCAGTCTCGATAATTTTTTTCTAAATATATTAGTATTTGACATTGTTTTGTAAATGTATTTTAAATGTCAATGACAACATTTTCTTAACTCTTTTTATTTTTATAATTTAATTTTGATATTTTTCTTAAAATTTATCAAATTATATACATAGTGTATTCATTTTATAAAACTCACGTCCTTTTAAGTCATTTTAAATTTAAACTTACTTTTTAACATATTATCCAAGCAAGTTTCATTTTATCAAACTGACATTTTTATAAAATTAATTCAAACATAAATTATATTATATTGATTAACTTTTACTCTGATATAATGGTATAAAAACCTGTTGAAATAAAAAGTCAATTTCGCAAACGCGGGACTTTGAAACTGCAAGTTATTCACAAACTATTGTGGATTCATGGACCTCAGCTTAAAATTCAAATTTAAATTTAATGTATTGATCACCAGAAGTTGGATTAATTATGTTATTTATTAAATGTTAAGTCAATAACATAAAATAGAAAAAAAAAATAACATCATTCCGTTGTGGAATCTGATTGTAACGGCTATATGCCTTTTTTTTTTTTTTAATGGTTTATGCAATGGATCATTTTTGGCCTTCGGTGCACCCACCTTCCAGGTATCCGGCGTTCACCTGAAGGTCAACGCCGGATTTACCGACATGGGCCCCCGACAACCGACTAATCCTGGCGCCCCCCAATCTGATAGGCCCGACAGGAATTCACCTCTTTGAGACGCCCTAGGGGAGAGAACTCCCAACGAAAATTCTCTACACCTTCGGTTTCCTGGGATCGAATCCAACGGAAATTCTTTTTTCTGATAGACGGCTATATGCCTTCAAGGTTGCTTGACACATGCACACATATTTGATTTTGGATAGTATTAATAAGTACTCCCTCCGGTCCTAATCATAAGACAAAGTTGACTTTTTTGGAGAAATTAAGGAAGCCAATTAAATTACTTTAGGGTATTTTTATTTTTTTCTCCAAACTAATTAATTTGACTAATAAACTAATATATAATCTAAAGATACTAAAAATATAAACACTCTAAAGTAATTTAATTGGCTTCCTTAATTTCTCCAAAAAAGTCAACTTTGTCTTATAATTAGGACCGGAGAGAGTATATTAAACAAGATAAGATCACACCATTAATCAAAATAATATTTTGAACTTCAATGAATATAATCAAGCTATGAATTCCAACGTTCCTAAAACATTAGTGTTTAGTGATGTTAAACTATCTGCAAAGGCAAGAAAATATTTTTTGGCCAGAAAAAGGCAAGAAAATATTCAAAAATTGCTAGACACCTATTTAATTAATCCCTTTGATTAAATATATGGAATGGATAGGATTTGTGCATTTCATATCAGTCCTATAACTGGTGAACAGTATAATATCTTATAAATTTATATTCCTTTATAAAATTACATAATTTTTGGAAAAATATTATTTTAGTTATATCATTGAAATAATTTTTCTTTTTCCCCTATAGGTTATAAATTAGGTTCTAGTATGAGTGGAATTTATAAACTATACACATTAGTATTCTTATCACCACACAAAAATAGTCTTAATTAACACCCTTTAAACAACACTTAATAAAGTGTTAACAAAAATAGGGACCAAAAGGCATTTCTAGTACTGAATTCCCTAAAAATTATTAGGAAATTTCTGCTCTTTGCCAATACTTTTCTTAAAGAAAATATTGGTATTTTTTTTATACAAAAAACATATTCTATTGATCTGTGTTTGGTACAAGACTTTTGAAGAGGAGTTCTTGGTTCTTCGGTTCTTCCCCTCATCTAGTTCAAAAATTGAACATTTTTTCTTTTTTTTTTCCTATTTTCATTTGCCAAATAATTGATCTATATAATTTTCAAAATAACATATATTTTTCATCAATAGAAAAATACTCACATATATTCATATATGTCAGCCCACCAACACTACAATACATTTAATTTGACATTGAGATTACCAAAATTTTTAATCTATGAAGCAGTCTGACTAATGATTCACATATGTAATAAATTAATCAAAATCCAGCAAAGAAACAAATATAATTAGCGTAATATTCTTAGTGATGCTAGCTACATAATGGACCTGATGAATGCCACCAAAGGAATACGTAATCTAATTATAGTAAAATTATAAATAGTAGCTCACTGCTTTAAAAGCAAATTATTGATCAATGATTATCAGCTGTAATTAAAAATGTTGGTCACCGATAATTAATTATTCATGCTCTTATAGCTGAAGCGTGCGAGTCCTTGGACCACGCTAAAAATAATGAAAGAAATAGTAGGAATGGACCAGTTTCAAGTCCTTGGATCACTTGAAACTCTCTCTCTCTCTCTCTCTCTCTCATATCTATCTATCTATATTAAAAATGAAATGCCCCTACTGATGATGCAGCAAAAAATAGTGATCAAAGTAACATTAGACGGTAACAAATATCGAAGCAAGGCCCTCACAATTGCAGACGCGGCTAAAGGTACGTACGTGCATGTATATATGCAATCAATTAATTCCTAGTGTCTTTGGCTACGTTAACGGGTGTAGTAAGTGTGACTTTTTACTTTCTACACTGGCTGTCACTCTGCAATCGGCGTAGAAGGTTAATAGGTCTTAAACTTTTTACACGACTGTATTTACGTCGATTGGGAAATTGGTGTAAAAAAGAAAGACTATTTTGCATTCATCATGATATGAAAGTGAATAATATGGGCATGTGTATGTATGTATATGCAGGTGAGTTCGGTGTCAATAGAAGGGAGAGACTGAGACCAAGTGGTGGTGATCGGATACGGGTCGACCCAGTTTGCTTGACGAGGCTATTGACGAAGAAGTTCCGGCATGCGAGCATCTTGAGCTTCCAACCACTGAAAGAAGAGAGGAAAGAGGAGAGGAAGAAAAAGAAAGAAGAGAATGATGATGGTAATAATAAGATGCCAATGTATTGTGCAACTCCTCTTCCCTATCCAGCATGTCCCTCCACTTCCTCTTCTCAACTAGTTTATGATCCTTACCCTACTACATTTTGCTCCATTCTCTAAGCCTTATTCAATATTATTACATACTCTGATTAAAAAAATTCATTATTACTATAAGATTAAAAATCGTAGTTTTATAAGTGTTTTTCATGGCTGTTAAAAAAATTAAGTGTTTTCATGAACTAATATTGGGGTCAAGTTATTAATAATATGCAAAATTGGTGGAAAGTTTCTATTTGACAATTTTATTGGTTAGAAAAATTCAATTATTCCGCGTTATATGTTTTGATACACAGACAATCTTGATATTATAGATTTTATCTTTTGCATATTTTAGGTCTGAGTTCTAACCAATAAGATTTTTAAATAAGGACCTTTTACTGTGATAGATGTATGGGGGTTTTAAATTGGACCAAACTTATATCAAATTACTTAGGTCAAGTTTATCATGTGATGAATTAGAATGTGCCATGTGTTTAATTTTTTTCCATGTCAGCACTTATTGAAAGGGGATATTCATTGGTCCTTGCCTCATGAAAAAGTGCAGCCCGCTCTGTTACTTCTATAAACAATAGTTTGACCTTTCCAGAATTCCTGCCAAGTCTAATAATCTGTTTGTAAAAGATCCAGTTATTCAGAAAGATTTAATTAAAAAACAAAAACTTTTCCAGAGATTTTTGAGGATTAACGGTGGTTAGCTGGGGTGTGAGGGTTAAGTTCTAACATGGAAAAATTAAAACTCGAGGCACACTTTAATTCGCTACATGGATAAACTTAACCTAAAAGCTTGATATAAGTTTAGTCTGTTTAAATTTGTAATTTTTATTGACTTCTTTATTGTTTTTGTAATCTATCTGTGAAAGTTGAAAGTAGAAACCACTAATAAATATGCTGGAACCAACTAATCATGAAATGGAATTCATCTGGGAAAGCCTAAAATTGCCTTGCTGGGAATTAATTTCATAATTTGAGACAACTAGTAAAGTCTTAAATTTGGAACATTAATAAACATTTATTACATACGGACAGCATACACAAATTTCAGTTTTTGTTTTTAAAAAAATATTGGACTGAAGAAAAGCTTAGGTAGGATGGGGATCATCCATTTAATCGGAATTCACCAACCTGGAAATAAACTGATGTTCTATAAATATCTTTGTTTTTTACCTGAATGTTTTTTTTTTCCTGAATGTACTATAAATATTTAATGGCTTGTTTGATACGAGGGGAGAGGGGGAGTAAGTGGAGGGAAAAACTTTTTAAGTTAAATTTAAAAAAATTATACAAGTGGTATTAAAAAATTTTAATTAATTTTTCTTATATCTTACTTATTCTCTTTATCAAAATTTTATAACCCCATTTCTTCAATATTTTAAAATTTAACTCATAAAAATTTTACAACATTTCCCTCCCAGATCCCTACCGAACAGAGACCCTGAGGCCCTTTTTAGTATGATGGAATTAGGGGTGATGGAAATGGAATTGAGGATCAATTCCATCATGATGCTTGATTGGTATGATGGAATTGAAAAATTTTCCAATTCCATGTGGAAGCCAAATAGGCTCAATTCCACCCAATCAATTCCATCAAAATACCTCAGATTTACAATTCTATGTTATCATTTCCATCTATTACCCTCCACTACCTTCAAAAAAAAATTGAAGGACATTTTGGTATTTTTATACAAAAATTAGATCTCATTTCCATGACATACTAAACATATTTTTAGTCATCATTTCCATTTCTATATCCATATCCATTTTCATCAAAATCAATTCCAGCGTATCAAATGGCCCTGAAGCTTTGTTCAACTGAAGAGGCCTTATGAGTTATGACAGCTGGCGAAAAAAAAGTAGGCCTTATAATATAACAATAAAAATAAAATAATAAAAATAATTATAGAACCATTTCCTATTACTATTGGGCCTGCTCTTGAATATAACATCAAGAAAGCTTTGGCCCAAATGAATATAACATTTTTGTTATTTTGGTCCAAAATGGCATTTGCATCAATCTTTTTACTGGATATTTTAAAATCACCATCTTTTCTTCAAAAATAAAAGTCTAAGGAAGAAGTTTTTCTCAACAAGAATCAAATAGAAGAGAAATGACCAATAGGGGGCTAGGTCTAACAAAAGAGGTTTATTCCTCACGACATGACGAACCAAAATTTGAATCCTCACTGAGAGTGATGCACACATTTAGTGCCTGACAATGCTTCGAATAAGATTGTATTCAATAGGAGGATACCTATGCATAACACACACACACAGAGAGAGAGAGAGAGGAAAGGAATTAAGGAAGATAATTAGGGTATTTTAGAAAAAAAACATATTATATTAACTAAACTAAAATAATCAAATTAGTTAATTAAGTTTTAAAGAGTAATTTAAAACAAAGGATTATTTGCATAAATTTTGGTATCTAAAGGGATTCTTTGTTGTTTTTTTTTTTGGGAAGATCATTTATCATTTTGAAAGGCAAATAAAGTTATTTTGGTATCCCTCGAATTCATGAGAATTTGGCATATAATTTAGGGTTAAGGTGCAAATTTATCAATGAAGTTTTGTCCGAGGAGCGTTTGGCACAAATATCTTTTAGAAGGGGCAAAAATACCAATAAACAATTAATAAGGGGCAAAAATACCAATGAACAATTAAAAAGGGGCATCCACCACAAAAACCGTTAAATCCGTACTAACGCCGTTATGGGTTTTCTTCTCTTATAATTTAACGCCGTTAGTACGGATTTAACGGTTTTTGTGGTGGATGCCCATTTTTAATTGTTCATTGGTATTTTTGCCCATTCTAAAAGATATTTGTGTTAGACGCTCCTCGGACAAAACTTCGTTAGTAAATTTACACCTTAACCCTATAATTTATACATATGATGACGATATTATTTGTTTATGATTAATTTATCTTCTTAAATATGTTTCTAAGATCATTAGCTAAAGACCAGCACCCAGTGATGCAACGGTCATGGAGTTGGCCTTAGGCCACTCATCCACCCCCTTCATGGTTTCGACGCATGCCAATGTAACCCCAAAAAAAAAAAGATCATTAGCTAAAACTTCCCTTTGATAATAGTTTAAGGTGCATTCAGTACTGTCAAGTGTTTTTTTTCCTATGTATCCAATGCCTTAAAGAACTTTCTGATGCATCTAGCATTCTGAAATATTTTTTAATTACTTTAGGATGTTGGATACACTTAAATAAATACTTTAAAATGTTATACAAAAAGAAATAATTTAATGCACTGGATAAACATGAAAAAATTACTTCAAGGGGCTATTAATCAATCAATCAACTTATCAATCATCAGTAAATATTGAGTGGTGGCTCATCTTTGGCTTTAGACTCAAATAACTGTTTATAAGCTCTAGTGTGGATGCATCAGGCTTCGTGGAAGCCAAAGCTGGGATAAGTAAATCATTAGGCTGCGCGTAGATTTCAAAGTCCACAAGAGAAATAACTCTAATGCTATGTTTGGTAGCATGGAACAGTGCCTGGGAAGTGGAAATGGGGAGGAAACTCATTTTTGGGCTTGTTTGATATACTAGAACTAGGTTCTATAGAAGTTCCAATTCAATTAAATCTGGGAACTGGCACTTTCATCCTGTCCCCATAGGAACTGGGTCCAGTTCCATGGAACCCAAACTTGAGACCATTTTGCCCTGGTAAATTAGGTGAACCTAGAGCCACCTTGAGGACGGTGAAGGATGACGATGATGATGGCAAGGATGACAGTGAATGCTAGGGGTGTTCAAAGTGTCTCGGTCCCGGTTGTCTGGGCTCGGTCCCGGACATTTTGATCCCAGAAATTTCCCGTCTGGGACCGAGACCGGAACCGGGCACACACCTTGTGATCCCGGTCTTGTCCTAGTCCCGGTTTTTTTATTTTTTTTAAAATTTTTTCCTTAAAAACTAAGTTGTTATTTTATTTTTGTATTTTTTTATCCCATAATTTAAGTTATCATTTGGTAAAATGTGTATCACATATTTAGTTAGAGTTAAATTGTATATATCATGATACTAATCCTAACTATATAATGTATAAAAATAATAACAAAAATGATGAAGGTATCATAAAATAATAATAAAATTTTATTCTTCAATTCTAGATCAATTTGTGTGATTATTATGGCCTTATTAGGTGTTAAATAATTACTTTAAATATTATATTATAGAAAATTTAACTAATATAATAATATATTTTTAATTTAATTTATTTTAAAAAAAATGGGATTTCTCGGTTTGATCCCGGTCCCGCTCGGGATTATTGGGACCGGGACCGAACCAGAACCAAGATCAGGATGCAATTTTTATGCCTGCCAAAAACTGAGACTGGGACCAGGAATAGGGGATCTCGGTCTCGGTCTCGGTCCCGGTCCTGGATTTGAACACCCCTAGTGAATGCTAAGACCAATGGAGGGGTGTCGCATTACAAAAAACACAGAATTTTTGACGGAATTTACCACAGAATTCACCACGGAATTCATGCCCCGTTTGGTATCATGGAAGAGTTTTTAATGGAAGTGGAAGTAGAATTAGAAGAAGAATTGGAAATGGAACTGAAAGTGGAATTGGAGATAAAAGTATGTTTGGTATGGCTATGGAAGTAGTGATATAATTTTTAATAATATATTAGTTTTAATTGCAAAATGTCAAATACACCCTTAAACAACCCCAACCTCCATTCTCACATTCACCCTAGAACAGCCCCCAACATCACCGACGGCCACCATCAATATCACCGGCGGCCAGCACAAAAACCACCAGTGTTTTCATCATCAGCCATCAGCCCATCACATCACTACTACAAAAAGGATAAAAGGTGGCGCACATTTTGTGGCACTTCTTTAAACAAGTGCCACAGCTTCTTCTTCTTTTTTTTTTTTACCTCTATAATTTTTTTTTTTAAATTTTGGGTACCAGCTGTGGCGCCTAATAGATTAAGTGTCACAATTGAGGAGGCCTAATGTGGCGCCTACCTACGCAGGCGCCACACTTGGGGTCAGGAAAGCAGCTGTGGTGCCTAACCTACCAAGCGCCACAGCTGCAACATTACTTTTTTTTTTAAACTAGGCATGTGTGGCGCCTAAATGAATAGGCGCCACACATCCTAATTCCTAATTCAGCTGTGGCGCCTAAGCATTAGGCGCCACAGCTGAAATGGGGCAATTTGTGGCGCCTAATTACTTAGGCGCCACACTTGCCCCTTTTTTTTAAAAAAAAAAAAAAATTTCAAATGGACAGTGTATCTCTTAATTATTTCATTTCCCGCGTAGTGGTCCTGTGTCTGTCCCCCATTCCTTTTCTTTTTGACTACTACTCCACTTTAATTATTTAACTACTCTCTCTTCTATTAAATTACTTTCCTTTTCTCATCTTCTTAGTGGATCCGTCGGCTCCCTCCCTCCATTTCCTATCATCTTCACACTAAAAAACACACCCACACGCTCACTCGTCACTCAAGCTAGCATCACCAACGTGGTCTCCCACTCCTTGCACTGGTCAATTAATAGATTTGTAAGAAGACTATTTCATTCTAGCTTGCTTTGTTTAAATTTTTTTGCCAACAAGCTTGCGTTTTTTAGGAATCTTTTAATTTACTTAATTAGTTGTTGATGTACTGTGTTCACATATCAAGTTCTTGTATTGTGATATTTTTTATGTTAGTTTTGGAGAGTATTAATGTAAGAACATTATTGTTGGGGAACTTGAATTTTAAATGTGAAAATTATATATATATATATATATATATAATAGGTTAAAATATAAAATAGAAAGATTGACAATTTGTGGAAATGATAAACACGAAAGCCACTCATTTTATCTAAAGCTTCACAATCAGGAAGCATAAAAAAGAGCCACAGGAAAAAAAAAGAAGAAGAAGAAAAAAGAAAAAAAAAGCGACCCTACTGTGGCGCTTGCTTGAGAAAGCTCCACAGGAGGGGGGCCTCCTGTGGCGCTTGCTCCAGCAAGCGCCACAGTAGGCCCCCCTGCTGTGGCGCTTGCTCCAGCAAGCGCCACAGGAGGCCCCCCTCCTGTGGCACTTCCTCAAACAAGCGCCACAGGAGGGTATTTTTTTAAAAAAAAAAATTTAAAATGTTGTGGCGCTTCCAAGCGCCACAGCTTTTTTTAGTGACGTCTAGATATGTGGCACTTCTCTAGCGCCACAGTTAATGCAATTATAAGCGCCACAGCTTTACTTTTTTGTAGTAGTGCATACTACCCATAATTTCACAGTAATTTCAACAGAAATCAAAGGCATAATTAAAAAAATAGAGAGATCGAATAAAAAATCGGACATCATTCCTATCAAAACCAGAGATCAAACCAGAACCATCGTTTCCATTAATGTACTTCGCCGTCACCAAGATTCTGTTGATGTACCTCACCGTCACCGTCTTGCCGTAGCTGTACCAAAAAACTCTTCCAAGCTTCGACCATTTTCCATCAATGTACCTCGCCGTCACCATCAAACAATGCAAGCATTTTAAAAAAACAGAGAACACAGATCCCTCCACTCACAAAATGGTCGAAGCTTGGTACTGAAGGAGAAGACCAAATTCGCCGTCCTCTGCCGCGGATCTGAAGTTGAAGCTTCCTCCTCTGTCACCTTTACAATCGTCTTCCTTCGTTAGCGTCATATACGAGTTTGATTTCAGCAAAAGAGGATGGGAGGTTTGCATCGTCAAAAAAGAAAAGAAGAGGAGGATGATGAGCACAAGATTATTGAAAACAAACTTATGAGTAGATGTGCCTCAACGTCATCATCCTTGCCGTCGCTGTGCGTCGCCGTCCTCGCCTCCACCGCTACCGTCGCTTCGACTCGCCACCGCCGTCCTTGTCGTTGACGTAAGAGAGGGAAAGGGGCTGTCAAAGTCAGGGATGAAGAGGGAGGAGGGATATGTGGCAAAGCTGTAAATTGAAAAAATGGTGAGGGTATAATGGTCACAAATTTTCACTTCCAATGGAACCCAACTCAGTTCCATGGGTTTACCTATGGAAGTGACTTCCACCATTTTTGATGGAAGTGACTTCCATGAGGAAGTGACCTCCCACCAACCAAACAACTTTACTTATAAAATCCACTTCCACTTCCACTTCTCCCTCCTTACTTCCCATGTACCAAAAATGGCATCAGAGTTTTCGTTGGAAAGGGATTTTTGACGGAATGGATTCCATAATTGATAATAACGTGACAAACCAATTTCCGATGGAATTCATATTCTATCGGAAATTGTGTTGGAATTTCCGAAAGAATTAATTCTGTCGCAAATTTCTGACAAAAATTCTGTCACAAATTTTTGACGAAAATTCCGTCACAAATTCCCTCATAAACTTATTTTTTATTTTTTCAATTTTAAAAAGCCACGTGGTACCTCTGGCAGCCGCCACCTCATCACCGACAGTAGCACGTGGTGTTGCCTGCCTTCGACATGTGTCACAACCTCTTTTTTCCTGAAAATGCAACTCAACTTGCCCTTCTTTAGTTTGAACCCATGACTTCATCTATACTAGTGCAATGCCTTATTGGATGGGTTCGACTGCTTTGGTGTTTTTTTATTACACAATTATATATATATAACCTTATTATATATAATCAATTATTTATAAATATATATTTGTTTCTTATATATAAATGTAATAATAATATAAAATAATTTTATATATTCTTAATATATAAATTTAATTTTAATATCAATTAACTTCAAATTAAAAAATTTTACATCTTAAATAAATTTCATATGACTACATTTTTGTCTCATTTCTAAAATTTATTTTTTTATTAAAATTAATTAATAAATAATAAATAATTACTAACTAATAAATTTTTATTAATATTAATTAATAACTAATAAATTTTATTTTTTATAAATAAATTTTTATATGACCATTTTACCCCTATAGGAACCAAAACATATGGTTGAAAACTTGAGGAATCAAAACCAAAATAAGAAAAAAATTGAGGGATGAAAGATGGTATTAATCTTAATTTTTAAATATTTATATGGCTAATAATGTCATAATTTTAATTTTTATAAAGATATTTTTTTAAAATTTAATTTAATTAAATAATAATTTTTAAATTTTTCCAACGGAATTAGCCATAGAATTTTTTCGTGGCAAATTGCCAAGGAAAATTCCTTGGCAAATTTTGCCACAGAATTGACCACAAAATATTTTCCGTGGTAAAAAAATTCTGTCGGAAAGGATTTCCAATGAAATTTGTGAGGGAAACAAATTCAGTGGCAAATTCAGTAAGAAATTTAATGTTTTTTTGTAGTGGTGGACGATGATGCTTAGATTTGGTTTTCGATTTTGAAAGAGCACAAAATAAATCTTGAGAACAAGCTTCTTTGATCTACATCTCGTCTGCCACATCTCCTCATCACTTCGTTCCTTGTTCCTTCTCTGCGTGTTGCAAGTCCCCCCACTCCCAAATTATCTCCCTTTCGGCCGTTCTCTACTTCAACGTCCCTCCCTCTTCCTTCTTTCTTGTGGCATCGCGTTTGTCTCTTGTTTTCCCTCGCAGGCTTCATTCTCAATCGTCAGTCATTGCCACTCACTATCTCATAGTCGTTGTCACCATTCTCAGCCTGTGGTTACTTCATTTGTGTGATTATAATTTTCCCCTTTTACTAAGATTGATTCTCTTGTTTAACGGGATTTTGGGACTGATGAAGATTTGATTCTTATTTTGGGATTACAATTTTATTTTGCTTTGATCAATTATGCTTTCTCCCTTTTGCTTCAATGAAGATTCGATTCAGGTTATCTGAAGGTGGTTGAGGTTTTCTCTGGTGATGGTTCTTTTAGGAGAGAAGTGTTTTTTCAAAGACAAGGTTGTTTTGGTCTTTTTGCAAGAAAAATATACATATAGATTAAAAATTATATCACACTTCCATCAGCATACCAAACATACTTTAGAACCTACTTCCATTCCATTGCCACCTCCAGTTCCACTTCTATTTCCACTCCCACTTTCATCAAAAATTCTTCCATGGTACCAAATGGGGCATAAGGACCCTACCGAATTAAAAGCCCTAGGTTATTCATTTTATAATTCAATTCAATAGTCTTGAATAAGTCACCCTTCCCATCTTCCTTCTTCTAGTGTTCCCTCCTTCTTTTCCCTTCCCCAAAGCATTTTTCTTTTCAGCTATACTCGGGACGGCCGGCGAAGGGATTTTTATTATTTTAATAAAAATTTAAGTAAGGGTAAAATTACCATTTTACCCTGAAATTGTAAATCCCTGACAAGTGCTATCACCTTTGTAGATTTCCAAATCTTCTAACACCTTTTTGTCTTTTAGTATATTTAAAGTTCTTTTTGGGTTATTTTCCCTATAATATATTGTTTCATGAAGCAACATATATATATATATATATATATATGATAACCAATTATTATTTAAATTTGTCCTCACAAGTGATGATAATCCAGCCAATTTTTTTCATCCTCGAACTTGGAGTTATTAATCTTACCTTGTCACTAGTATTTTTACCTAGTCAGTTACTTCCTTATTATTTGCCTTCAACTTGTTTTGCATCTCATTCAAAACCTGATCGCGGTATCAAATTCACTCATATAGAATCCAATTCTTATATTTATATATTAACTTTGTTATATTCAAGTTCATTAAATAAGAATCTTCTCCTTTATCTTCTGAGACTGGGGTAGGGCGGAATCATGTTTTATATTTGAGGTCCACAAGAATCAAAATACATAAGTATGGTAACCTAGCATCCAATCCATAGGTGTAAATGCTAGGCCCAAAATTGCAGCCACTAAATCCAACACTCAAAAATCAGATTCGGTTTCTCTCATTATCCCTTTTCTCATCATCTCTCATAATCTTTAAATCATGTTCGTCCAATCAATCTGAAAGGTAAAAAATAAGCCACATCATCAAGTTATAACTCCTTATACTTTTCTCTCCTCTTCCCAATCAACGGTCCAGATGAGCTCCTCTTTCCAATCAACGGTTCAGATGGGCTCATGAGGGATTATGAGAAAATGAGATGATGAGACAATCCGCTTCCTTAAAAAATCATTTAACTCCTTTTGAGGTGGGGAAAATGCAAGCAAAAAAAAAAAGTAAACATTGAAAATACAAATGCCAAAATTAAGATTCAACAATTATCTAATAATATAGGGCTTAGATTCATGGTTATTAGTTATAATTATTTTTCATATTGATTGAATTTGTATTTTTAGGGTTATTTGTAGAATTTATATTGCATAATATAGCTTTTAGATATAATAATCCAACCGAGCTTATGTGGAACAAAATAAAACATATATTTTTTGAAAAAAAAATGCCCAGCGGGCATTTTTTTATAGGTTAAAGTGCAAAAATACCTATAAACTTTTATCCAAAATGCATCTAACATCATATACTTTTCGAAGATGCAAAAATACCCATAAACTCTTGAAATCATACCAAAAATATCATAACCGTTAGATTCCTGCAACAGACATTACTTATAGTAGGAAAATACCAAAATGCCCCTCACAACAACTAAACCTCCCTAACCTCTTAATTCATCCTCGGTTCCCGACGTACAAGAAAACTATTGGCAAGCTATGCCCACTGTTTTGCTCTAAATCCTATCACATATAGGAATTTCACAGATCTTCAATTTTCATCATTAAATGCACCAGCCACATATATAGACTGAACTTTCCTGCTTCTCTCTTCCTCCCTTCATCACTCATTAGACTCTCTCCCTCCCATCTTCAATCAGAAATGCCAGCAACAAAAAAAATATAGAAAGATCTAACAAATAGGAAACCATGGAGGAGTGATGTGATTTATGAAGGAGGATGAATCGTGAATAGGAGGCTAAAACAACCAGCAAATATCCTCAGTCCATCAAATAGAAAACCATTAAAGGAAGAACTTACCAACATAAGGAACCAAGCCATATGAACGCAAGCAAATGAGTTGAGGGAGAGAGGAAGTAGAGACTGGGTTGAGGGAGGCACAGCTTGAAGTCGGCACTTGGTAGAGGTAGAGCAATGGCGACAACAGTGACCATAAGTGAAAGCGACTAAGATTGAGGGAGGATGCTGATGAAAAGTGGAAAGAAAAAATAGCCAACGCCATTGAGAAGTGCCGATGAAATAGTTGATTCAGATCTACAAAGTGGAAAGAAATAAAAAGCTAGTGAATGATGCTTGTAAAGAATCACCGATGCCTGTTTTTTTTGGGGGGAGGTAGCCACCCTTCGATTAAAAAAAAGCTAGTTGATTCAGATCGGCGTCTTTGAAAAAGAAAGAGGAGATGCAGGATGAAGGGAGAGAGTGACAGTTCAAAGAGAATGGGAGGGGCAGTAAAGGAAAGTAAAAAATAGACATTTTTATTTTTTTAAGGGTTAAGGGGCAAAACTAACCTTAAACTTTTCTCAAAAGTGCACCCACCACCATAAACCTTTTTTTGATGCAAAAGTAACCATAAACTTTTAAAAATGGTATAAAAGTAACCATAAACTTTCAAAAAAGGGGCAAAAGTGACACTACCGTTAATAACCGTTTACTTAAAAGTTTTTAAGAGGCAAAAATACCCATAAAATTTTCTTAAAAGTGCATTTACTACCATAAAATTTTTTTTGGTAGCAAAAGTAACCAAAAACTTTCAAAAATGGGGCAAAAGTGACGGTTCTCTTACTGTGTTCAAATGTGATCTTTTGATTGTTTTAAATCTAGGAAAACAGCACCTCAACTTGTCCATCATGATTTTTCTAAACCAAAAATTGAAAAACTAATCTTCAATGAAGATGACGTCATCATCATGCTCTCACCAACATGCTGTAAATGGAATTGTTGATATAAATGGTGTCGTAAATGCAGTTGTCAAAATTGTTGATGGGGGAAGGATCTCAACAATTCCATTTATTGCACGTCGGTGAGAGCAGGATAGCGATGTCATCTTGTTAGTGCAAGTGTTTCACCCAAGAGGAGGGGTGAATTGGGTGATACCAGAAATTTCATTGCGTATAAGAAAATTGACAGAATATTTAAAACAGTTGAGAGCAAAGAGAAATATCACCGAAGTGTGCACCGGGAGTTATAATGGTTCGGCCACAACCACTTTGACCTACGACCAGTCCTCAGAGCGTCTCTGAGAGTTTCACTATATTCTCCAAGATTTAGTGGGTTCTTGGCACCTCAGTACACAGCAAGTTCCTTCACCTGGACACTCGCTCCCCCTTACACGTTGTAATGAAATCCCCAACTCAAGGTTCCACAACCTTAAGTTGTCTCAATAACGAATATTGAGTTTATAATGAAAAACTCTCTCACAAAACAAATATATAATCACTGAAGTACAAATGAATGAGTAAAAGAAAACAAAGCACTAAGAGTGTGTTGATCAATATACGTTCATGTGTTCTCAGTTCTTGTTTTATGCTCTTTGAATGCTCCATATATATAGATGATTTGTAGTGTCCATTGGAAGCAATTCAAACATGTCCGTTAGAGTCGCGCAGCAACAGTTGACCATTCTTCAAATTTGAAAACTATCCGTTTGCGGTAGGTAGTGGTAGGTGAGCGTGCAAAAAAAAAAAAAAGGTGAGCGTGCAAACTTTTATTTGACTTTCCACTTCTGTCATTATCTCTTCATTATTTCTCTGCAAATGTACTTAGAATACTAGTGCAATGAAGAGTTAATCATATAAATATTAAATCAATAATTATTCGATTAAAAAATAATTTATGGACTTCATTACTTGAGTGGCTACTCGAGTGATTATGTTTGTTATTCGAGTAGTCCCTCGAGTAAACATATAAAAAATATGTCAGTGAATAATTCAACATTTTTCATAAGATATTACTCAGGTAAGACATGGAGTGCAATACATCACAAACCTTGGAAATACCTAATTACTCGAGTGGCTACTCGAGTGGCCATGTCTTTTCCTCACAAGTTACTCGGGTGGTTCCTCCAGTAAGCCTATTACTCGAGTGGTTACTCGAGTGGCAATGTTGTTTCCTCAATCCTTACTCGAGTGACCCCTCGAGTAAATTCCAAATAACTTTACAGATTACTCGATTACTCCTTCGAGTAATTGCATCAAATTCTTGGCCGAGTACTTGTTCTTTATTTACCTGATTACTCGAGTGACTCCTCGAGTAATGCTTCAAATAACTCTGGAGATGACTGGAGTGCTCCCTCGAGTAATGCCTTTTTCTTACATGGTTATTCGAGTGGCTACTCAAGTAAATTATTGCATTTCTTGGCCGAGAGCTACTGGAAGATTTTTGCCTTGGTTACTCGAGTGGCTACTCGAGTAAAGCCTTTTCTCATGTGTTACTCGAGTGATTACTCGAGTAATGACTCATATAAGTTTGCAGATTACTCGAGTGCCTACTCGAGTAACGTCATTCAAATTTTGGCAGTGCTTTCAAAAACATTTTCTTTCAACATTACTCGAGTAACAATGTTCCTTACTCGAGTAGTCACTCGAGTAAACATAGACAAAGGCTGCCACTGACGTTTTTCCTTTGCTCTTTCTCTCAAATCTTCTTCATTACTCCAGTGCTTACTTCAAATAATGCTTTGTCATTTATTTACTTTGTTTAAATTCATTTGTTATCATATCCTCTTTTAGCATTAGTCCAATCTTTGTTATCATCAAAACATATGGGATCTAACAATCTTCATTGAAGATGGGTTTTTCAATTTTTGGCTTGGAAAAATCATGGTGGACAAGTCAATGTATTTTTATCCTAGACTTAGAACAATTAAAAGATTACATTTGAACCCAGTAAGATAACGTCACTTTTGCCCCATTTTTGAAAATTTATGGTTATTTTTGCACCCAAAAAAAAGTTTATGGTGGTGAGTGCACTCTTGAGAAAAGTTTATGGGTATTTTTACCCCTTAAAAACTTTTGAATAAACGACCATTAATGGTAGTGTCACTTTTGCCCCATTTTTAAAAGTTCATGGTTACTTTTGCACCAAAAAAAGTTTATGATTATGGGTGCACTTTTGAGAAAAGTTTAAAGGTAGTTTTGTGCCTTAATCCTTGTTTTAATAGTGTGGGTCTTACCATAAAAAGTAACGTTAGTTAGAGCAATTTAATAGTGACGGTATTTTCGTTCTGATTTTAAAAGTTCATCAGTACTTTTACCTCTCTGAAAAACATATATTGTTAGGCGCACTCTAGGTAAAAGCTTACGAGTATTTTTGTACCTTAACCCTTATTTTATTATAAATTGAAAATTCATAAGACTCAGGGGTGTTCAAATCCGAGACCGAGAACGGGATCCCCCACTCCCGGTCCCTGTCTCGGTCTCGGTTTTTGGCCGGGATGGAAATTGCATCCCAGTACCGGTCCCGGTTTGGACCCGGTCCCGGTAATCCCGAGCGGGATTGGGATCAAACCGAGAAATCTCGGTTTTTAAAAAAAAATTAAATTTAAAATATATTATTATATTAGTTAAATTTTCTATAATATAGTGTTTAAAGCAATTATTTAACACCTAATAAGGCTATAATAATCACACAAATTGATCTAGAATTGAAGAATAACATTTATTATTATTATTATTATCACCTTCATTATTTTGTTATTATTGTTATACATTATATAGTAGGATCAGTATCACGATATATACTGTTTAACTCCAACTAAATATGTGATACACATTTTATCAAATGATAACTTAAATTATGGGATAAAAAATACAAAAATAAAATAATAACTTAGTTTTTAAGGAAAAATTTAAAAAAAAACCGAGACCAAGACAGGACCGGGATCACAAGGTGTGTGCCTGGGACCAGGCCAGGATGGGAAATTCTCGGGATCAAAATGTTCAGGACCGGGATCGGACAACTGGAACCGGGACACTTTGAACACCCCTAGTAAGACTGGTCATTAAAACAACCAATCTAAAAAAGAAACTTTTAAGACCAGTTGTAGGCCTGATTTTAATAAGGAAAAACTTTTTAAATTGATCGATATAAGACCGGACCTATACCAGGTCTTAAAAGCCAATTTCAACTAGTCTAAAAAACATTTTTTCTAGTAGTGATTTAAGGCCAAATCATGATTAAGGAGGTGCTTAGAGCTAGAATTATGGTAGTTTATGGAATGAAACGATGAAAAATTATTTTCTCTTTCTCCATGTACAATTTAGGCTAGAACAGGACATAAAGTAGGAATTGCAATTTGATGATTTTGATGCTTCCAATGTGTTTAAAATAAAAATTGCATAGGATACAAGTAATGAAGTTAGTTTAGAAGCAATAGATATCAAAGTAGAATTTTTGTCCCTAAAGGCACTGTGCATCTATTTTTGGCCTAGATGAAGGGGATGGAAGTTGATTTTGATTAATTTGAGCTTAGAAAGAGAATCTAAAAGAAAAAAATATGGGGGAGAAGCATGTTAGATTAATTTTTAAAGCCTTTGGAATCAAAAATGTAAATTTGAATTTTAAGTAACAAGTAAGAGTAGTTTTGAGATGTTAAAATTTTAACATGTTGAATGGCCCTAAGGAATAAAATAAATGATATATGTGCTATCTTTAGGGGCCATGAGATGTCAAGGGAGAGGAATCAAAGGCTTGGTCATGGTGAATCAAGTTATGGAGGTAGAGAAAACATAGAGGAATTAGGAAAGTTAAAAGGTAGTAATTTACCTTCATCACATGCTTGGTATTTTTGCTTATGTGATTATATGTATGATCGCTTTGCTTGACTAAATGAAACATGAATGAATTTTGAAGCTATGTTTCTAATTGTTATCATGGCTATGTGTAATGTATGAAACATTAAGCATGCAAACATGTTATTATGATAGTCATAAATTCATATAAAGCAAGCATGTCATGTATCAAGCTTTTGCCTTGCATGCATGAATGATATGGTTTGCCATTGGTATTCTTTGAATTTCACCCATCTAATGGCAAATCATGCTAGGTTTCAAGTATCCAAAGGAAAAGGCTAAAGCAAAAGGAAATGGTAAGTACAAGGAGAGGTCAACTTCCTACGGCATTATTTAAACTACTTCATCAAATTTGCCTTAAAATTCAATAATTTTTCAACTTTATCCCTATCAATATACATAATACTCCATGAGAACAAAGTCAAGTCAATAATAAATAAAGGTTAAAATTGTACATTTTCATGAAAAATTTGATAATGTGTCTTATAATAGGATCAACACATTTATTCTCTCAGGCTTATAAACAGGATTAGAGAAGTATAGTTAAGAAGAAAGATGAAGATGAAAAGGAAATATAATAGGCCTCCCATTTTTATTTAATTATGAAACATGAATACCATATACAAACATGTTCTTTTGTATCATAAATCCTCTTTATATAATTATTTGGTGACTTGAGAGGATCAAGGGCCTACAAGAAGACGAGAAGGGGAACACAGACGATCACTAAATAGATCACAAACCAAGTCTTTTCACGAAACACAAGTAGAGTTCATGCATCATATTAGCCTCGAATGGCACAATTCATTTTCTTGAAGGAAATTTGAACCCTTTGAAGGTCATAAGTAGCCATGAAGTTTGCCTGAGCAACAGTTCCAAAGATAGCCACAAGGTGATTAAAAGTTTAAAACCTTTAAAATTGGGGCACACTACCCCGTCAGTAACCTTTTGATAAATATTCTCAGCACTTAATACAAGCTCTCACCAAAAAAAAAAAAAAAAGAACTTTTGACGGCAACAAAAGTCACCGTTGAAAGTCTAAAAGTTGCTGTTAAAAGGTTTTCAGCGGCGACAATTTTTGTCACCACTAAAAGTATAGTTTCAGCGGTGACTTTTGTCGCCGCTGAAGGTGACTTTCAGTGTTGCAGCTGAAGGTGACTTTCAGCGGCGGCTTTTCGTTGCCGCTGAATATGGCTTTCAGTGGCGACTCAATACTTTTAAGTTGCCGCTGAAAGTGTTAATTTTTTTTTTAAAAAAATTTTCAAAAAAAAATTCGCATTTAAAAAAAAATTAAATTTGCAAATGCCATGTGTTTGCTCCTTAGCGTTATGTGTCATTACCTCATAATTCCTTCAAGTGACGCTCCTCAGCGTTATGTACCATGTGCGCGAGTCTTTGCCAGTTGCGTCGAAATGAACCTGTGTCATATCATTACATATTATTATATATATAATATTATCATATATATAAACATACATACATATAATTAATTAATTATATACATATAATTAGTTATTAATTAAATATAATATTATTAAAAATAATAAAAAATTTAATAAAAACGAAAAAAATATTTATATATTTAAATTAAAAAAAGTTTAATTAATATTAATAACATATATATTATTTTTAAATAAAATAAAATAAAATAATAACTAATATAATAATAATATCATAAATATTATTTTAGTAGAAAATATAAAATATAATATTAATAAATGATAATATAATTTTAATAATTAAGGTTAAATAAAATTATTTAATAATTATATTTTAATTTTATAAATATTATTTTTTAAAATAATTCATTAAAAAAAACTGAAATTGACTTTTAGCGGCAACTATGATTGTCGCCACTGAAAGTGATACTTTCAGCGGCGATTTTTGATAGTCGCCGTTGAAAGTAATCGCTGAAAATCAATTTTTTTATAGTGTCTCCTCCTCTTAAAAGAAAAGCAATCCCTGGACCTCCCATTTCCTCAACACTATCTTCTAAATAGCAAAGGCTGAAAACTCTAAACGGGTCATCAGTACGTTCGTGTAATAGGTCTAATTCAGCTGCAACTTCTGCTTCAAACTCTTAAGTAAAAATTTGTTGGCAACCAAGTCACAACACTCCCAGAATCTATCATCATATTGCCCGTTTGACCTGCATTTTTTGTAAACAATATATATCACATGCAATAGTAAACCTTCATAACTTTTTGTGATGAGTCGTTTTTTAAGTTAAACACAAATAATTCAAACATACAACACAAAATAGACCAACGAAATCAAATGCAATAATAAAAGTAATAAAATTTAAATTATAAATATAGGAAGGATGTGAGTGAAACAACCATGAGAAAATGATTATCAAAATTTATACAAAAAATATTAACACACGCAAACACACATATTACTTCTTTTCAAGAAAATATTAAATTAAAGTTATACCTAATAAATGTTATTTCAAACCATTCATTTAGATTGTTTATATAAAATATTCACCAAATTAAATTTCATGTAATTATTGACTTTTATAAATTTCTTCTATAACATCAATTACTGAATAAAAAATAAAAGAACATTGACATGAGTAATGCAATGGATTAAATTCACAATCACATCAACTGTAAAATATGGCAAAAAGATGTTTCCCGCCATAATTCCTTCCAACGTAATATAATACTGACTTGCTCGCTCTCTTGCTATCATTGGAGTATAGACGACATCTGGTCCAGAAACTACAGCACTTTGCCCAAACTTGATTTCACTATATATATTGGGACCCCCTTGTCGAACTAAACAGTATCCAAATTTTCCACCAATTCTATCATAGATTTGTGACACCAATGATCCAGCTGCCCTTCCAAACCCAACTATACCCGAAGCTTCACGAGGAAAGTAACCTTTAATGTCTCTACTACATCCAAATATGAACATAGGAAATCCCACATAGTAATCCCACATAGTCCCCGAGTATTGTTTGAAGTCTGAGTAAAGTATAGAAGACATGACCAGATGAAGCTGAACCATCTGCATATCGTATAAAATATTTACACTGACAATTCGCTTGATCATAAAAGACCAGGGTTATCGATCCCCTTACAACTTCGTCACACATTAGGGTTCCGAAGCAAACAGGAACAAGATTCCTGAAAATGTTGATATTCAAGTATGCTAGAAGCCCTTGATTGTAACTTCTTCTGGATGGTACACACTGTAACCAAACCATGCTAGCTACTACCTGTTATATTGTCACACACAAAAATTCAACATAATCAATGTTTCTAAGAAAAATTAATCATTTGGTCCTTATAGTTTTAATTCAATTTGAACTCATTTTATGATATTTAACTTGTTGCTACTCAATCCTCATAGTTTTGACTTTGCATAACCTCAGTACTTGTTTTTGACTCAGTGCAGCTCACCATTCCCTATAGTTTTAACCATTTAAATGACTCAAAAGTTCAAGGATTGACTTTCAACTGAGTAAAAAATATAGAGAACTATTACCTGTGTCAATTAGGCCATATGTTGTGAACATTGGAGCACCCAACAAGTACTGCATGACGTATTCTCCTGGACCAGTTCCACGTAGAAGACGTTCTGGATCATTTTTTACTTGCATTATTCTCGAAGGGGTATTTCACTCGCTCTTTAGACCGAAGTAAGGAATTTTGGATTCTTTGGAAGTTTGTTGTGGTGTCATCGAATGGTGGGGATTTTGGAGAATTCCGTTGTATCATATATATGGTGAATGACTCTTTAGCTAATTTTGTTGGGGATGGAGGGATGTCACAAAAGTTGAGATGAGGAGGAAGAAGATTGTGAAGGAGAGAGAAGATCTGGTTTAGAAGATATCATCATTTTCAAAGAGTGGTGTAGATTGTAGGAAGAGTATGTTATCAATATGCATGTTTGGTTATATATAGTAAAATATTTTAGTGAAAATGGAAATAAAAGATATGGTGTATCTGTAAATCAATAACCTAAAAGCAAGAAGCATAGGATGAATTTGAGCCCACATTAATTTTAGATGACTCTGCAAAGAATTTAATTAGTACAATTTGGTTTACAAATGTTTGTGTGAAACTCACATTTGCCAACATTAATCCGTCACATAAAAAACAAAAAAATGGTGACATATTTGCAATGAACTTTTTTCCATCACAAATCAATAGGAATTTTTTGTACATATAGATTATTTGAGCATCAAAATACAAAACTCATATATAGGTTTAGATATGAAATTAAAAAGATCTCTCATTATTGGTTATAGATAAAATCAAGGTTCTGAAATCAGACCGGCAGGGTATTGGGTCAAAGGTCAGTGGATCAGACCGGAGTCAAACCGGTGAGAAATTAAAGATTTTAGAGTTATTAATATAAAATTTTAAAGAAATTTTTTTTAAAAAAAAATCAATTTTTGAAAAGAAAAAAAATATAGCTAACCAAGTTGATGCTTAGACCAGACCGGTTCACCAGTTTTTGGGCCGAATCGTCAGGTCCGATGCAGGTTTCAAAACCATAGATAAAATGCAAAAGGGTATAGGCTTTATGGAAAAGCTAAAGTCGGAAAAGAACCCAATATGCTACAAAACAAACTGCTCTATGTTAGCTCACTGAAAAGTGGTTTATTTGCATGACATTAAAGATCAAAGGCGTATTGCAATGGTTGTACAATACATTGCATATATGAATTGTTAGATTAAATGGCTTTTAAATCAAGCCAACAAAATTAAGATGTTTGTTTTGACGAATGCACATTCATGTATGTCTGCGAATATTTTAAAGTCTGATTCATGTTAGCAAACAATGAATATAATTTGCCAGCTTGCATGTAATAATGACATATAGTTAAAAAGAGATAGAATTCACTGAATCAATCCCCCTTGAGCGAAATCGAACGTGAACTAATAGTGAAATCAAACATCTCCCACCCATATTTGATGAACTGATAGTATCGCGACCAAATATCTAAGTTGCTACGCTAAGGAAAATTACTTCCCCTTACTAGCAAGCCAAAACAACTCATACTGACAGTTAAACAAACATCTCTACAACAAAGGGACTTCAACATCATCATAGTAGTCATGATGACGTCATGAGACCCAACAGGACGCACTAGTTTATCGCAATACACTCCATACTTTATGAAGCAAATTGGCCACAATCAAGCTCACTATTTGGATTATTTGAATAAATGTCTAGAGAGAGGAGTGAGTATGCCACTTACTCAACAAGGGCATAAATAATAAAGGGCGTTAAAAGGAAATAGATAGACTCGCATGATATAAACCTAGAAGGCAATTATGTCAATTTAGACAAGTTTAGTCGAGAAGTTATTACTTAGAGATCAATTCAGTTAGAATCTATTTAAGTCATTTTTTTCCAAAGTTATGGAACCCAGACCGGACCGGTTGGTCCGGCCCGGAAACCGGTCAACCGGCCGGTGAACCGGGCTGGTCAGGGTTCAAATTTAAAAAAAAAAAATTATATTTTTCTTTTAGAATTTCATACTATAAGCCTAAAATTTTCAATTTATTACCGATTTGGTCCCGATTTAGCTCTGGTTTGACCCCGGTCTGACCCACTGACCCTTAACCCAGTACCCCGACCGGTTTAATACCCAGTCTGAGTTTTAATACCTTGTTTTTTTCTATTTATTTTATAATTTTTCGTTTTTTTTAATAAGATCATGAGCCAAGAGTCATTAATTAGTGTTTTAGGTGCCATTTAATTATTAAAGGTGTATTAGAATTTCTGTTATTATTATTAGGTTATTATTATTTTAATTTAAAAGCCTATAATATCATCTTCAAAAATCAAATCACTACTACAAAATATGGATTTAGTGGCACCAGTCTTATGACACTTCTTCAAACAAACGCCTGAGAAGACTTCTTATTTTTTTTAAAAAAAAAACATGTGATAGCTACGACACTTGAGTAGGAAAACGCCGTAGTTAATTAATACATTATATGACCCTTGCCTGAGAAAGTACCATATAAGGAGTTATATTTTTAAAAAAAAATTAATCCCATTACTACTATTAAAAAAACTTGTGGCAACTATGGAATAATAGAAATTCCATAAGTGTCAAAACTCCATTACTATGATAAGATGTTTTCATGAGAAAGTTTATTTATACTAAAAAACAAAAATTAAATTTAAAAATCGGTTTATAAGTCAAAACCTAGAGATAAATCATCCCTATTAAAAAAAATTTAATTTTTTTTAATAAAACCCCTTGAACAACGCTTTACTATGAGCGCCGTCAAAGATTTGATCTTGCACGGCGCTTCACTGTGAAGCGCCGTGCAAGATATGTGGCCTTGGACGGCGCTTCACATGAAGCGCCATCCAAGGCACTCAAGGCACCTAATGGTGCCTTTAGGTGCTTTGAAAATGTTCAAGGCGCCACGTGGGGCCTTGAAAATATTCAAGGCGCCTTGATGGTATTTGAAAACCAAGTGCCATCTAAAACTCAGTTTTGGACGGCACTTGGTAATCAAGCGTCATCTAAGATTTTTTTTTTTAAAAAAAATTGACTATCATTTTTAAAAAAATTGAGATGCTTTAGCATTTTGAGAAAAAGCGTCATAGTTATACCTTTATTTTAAAAAAATTTGCCATCATTTTTTTTTCAAATTTAGAAGCTTCAACATTTTGACAAAAAGCGTCGTAGCTTCTCCGACCTTGTAATTTAATTTTCATAACTCACTGTTTTTGTTTTCATTTTCATCTGCCCGCTTTCTCCCTAGCTTCCCCATCTCTCAGAACTCGATTATTGTAGAAAACTTCGTCTTCCATATGTTTTTTTTCTTATCTCAACCTCCTTCAGAAGCTCCCTAGCATGTATGTGTTTTCTTTTTTTCAACATTTAGTGCACGTTTTCTTTTAATTAAAATCTGTCATAAATCTTATATGTGTGCTCATAATTTTTTTTCAGGTATTTATTTGAAGTATCAACTCTATCTACTTGAACTCCTTGTATATTATTGTAAGTTTTTAAATTTTTGATCTTACAAATATATAATACTTACTTTAATCCTTCATAAAAGTAATGTGTATGGCTCAAGTTTAAGCAACTTAAATGTTGGAGTTCGTTTATGATTGATACATGAAGATGCAATATTACAAAAGATACGTACTATGTTATTTCATTTTGCTGTTGATTGTGGATTTTGGCTTGTAAATGGAAGTTTTTATCAAGAAAATAAAATGATTATGAAAAAGTAATTTTTTAAAAAAGTAACAGACTTCCTATGACAAGAAGTCATAAAATTTTTTTTTTTTAAAATAAAAGACTTCCTACAGCGTTTATCTAAGGAAGCGCCGTAGGAAGTCATTTGACTTTCAATGGCACTTCTCTAGAGAAGCGCCGTAGGAAGTTATATTTAAACAAAATAATCAAGCTAGTACGCTTCCATATATTCAAGAAGCGTCGTAGTTTGTTTTAATGACGCTGGAAGCTACGGCGCTTCCCAAGCTCCATAGTATTCTTTAAATTAAACATCACAATTTTTGTTTTTTTATAGTAGTGGATTGTTGTTTATAATCTAATTTTATACCTATAATCAAATTGTCATACTTAATCTAATTTACCCCATGATATAATATATTTGATATCCATTCAACCTTATCCCTCCATAAATTATACCGAAGACCTTTCCCTAACGTTCCTTAAATTTCAAATTCCCTTACAAATGCAGAAAAGTCGGTTCATTTGTCACCCCATTGTACACAAGCTAGAGCTCGCCGACCAAAAAGCAAAATTAAAGCGAATGGGCACTGTTCAGTCTTCTTAAACGATGGAAGGTTTCTCTCTCTTTTTCAATTAGAAAGTTTGAAACTTTGTATGCACAGTGGAATACAAATGAGCGGTAAGAACAAAAGGAAGAAGCTTGTGGGTTTGAGTGACGATGATGAAGAAGAAAAATCGCTCAAATATTATTCCTCGCATCATCAAATATTGTTGGTCGGTGAGGGTGATTTTTCCTTCTCCCTTTGCTTGGCTCAATCCTTTGGTTCAGCTTCCAACATCGTTGCGTCTTCCCTTGACACTCAGGGTCTCTGTCTTCCTCTGCTCTTACGTTTGTGTGTGTGATGCTTCAAAATTTTTCCCTTCGTCGTCACAGATTTTATTTTGAATACCGGGGTTATCTTAAATAGTATAGGGTTTTGCTAATAGCTTGACGATTGCGCTTCTTGCTAATTCTACATTAAGTTATTGCTGCAACTTTTGAGTTCTCTCTTGAAATGACTATTATTTTCCCTCAGTAGTTTGCAAAACCATGAATTTGTTCATCTAAGTGAGTTTGATTTCTGTTCGCTTGTTCTTTTCTAAGCATCCAAAGGAAGTCAGGCTATGCTCTGCAATTTCGCTGAAGGGATCGTTGATAATGGGTAGCTTTCTCGTTTGAAATTTTAACATTTGACCTTTGCATATCCTACTAAGAGTTTCTCGGGGGAGTCAAGGAACTAAATATTTCATTTTCTTTTTAATCTCTACTTGCTTCTGCTCCTTTTAAAAAAAATATAGCTAGTTTTCGGATTCTCCAAGATTTGTGAAATGCTTGTGTTTATATACTATTCTTCCATTTTTCTATGAGCATCTCATAGACTTTGTTCTCTCAGCTCTGAATGTATTGTTTTTACTTTTGTGCATGTCATTGGGAAGTCTCACAGGTGTGGTGTGGTGTGGCTTATAAATCAATGGGCTCTCCCTTCTAATAAGCTAATCTAATCTTTGGGATTGGGTTCTCCCTTTGGGCTTGTGATCATCACAGTTATCCAGTTTGTGGACTGAGGATTCTGTCGATCTGGTTTAATTACTCTTTTGCTTTTTGTAATTATTGTTACTAGAGTGTTGAATGTTGGTCATGTCATTGATTGCTTTTTTTGTTCATTAAGATCAAGTTGTGAGGAAGTACAAGAAGGCAATGTCAAATTTAGTTGACTTAACAAAGCTGGGAGCATATGTGTTGCATGGAGTTGATGCATCCCAAATGAAATTTCATCCAGACTTGAAAATGAGGAGATTTGATAGAATCATATTCAACTTCCCTCATGCAGGCTTTCATGGCAGAGAAGGAAGCTTCTCCATGATTCAGTAAGTTCCCGTTAGAATTCATATTACTATTGTCTAAGATTGAGATGCGTGTGTGTGTGTAATATAAAGACTGTGTTTAGATAAACTCATTCTTGGATATTTTTTCAATTGTTTTGTTTAAGCTTTTCCAAAGGATAATACATGACAATTACTGTTGCTCAAAATCTGATTTCCAACAGAGAAAAATAAGGAGCAATCTTGATATCTTGTCCTCATACATTAATCTAACGATTCTTCTGCCCATTTGAGCTTTTTAGTTTTGGTGATTTGGTTTGGTACATGAACAATTTTGTTTTCCTAGCTTGATGGTTTTTTAAACCATTTTCAAAGTCTTGGAAGGTCATAATATTTCCAGCACCAAACGCCCATCTTAATGTTGTATTATTTGTACAACCAAACATTGATTACTCTAACCAAAAAGCTCTAGTGCTTCAACTAAAAGACAATGCATGTGCAAGGGTGATTCAGTCATTTCATTGGAAACTTGCATGTGATGATTTTTCTGAAGGAAAAGCTCAAAGCAGGTCTATTTGTCTATCAAGAGAAAAACAAAGGCTTTTTGGTCAATACAGCTCATGAAGTGATGCAAGACACTCACAAACTGATGCAACAAACACTCACTCACACACTGATTCTCGTGCAAACAGATTAGAATTTGTAGGAGAGTTACAGAAACAAAGAGGGAAAAGGGGTGAACATAACAGGGATGATGGGGGATAGACAGAATATAGGGGATAAGTATTTAGCAACTGGAATTATTTTATTATATTTTGGCAAGTGAATAGAGCAAGAGAGATTGTTTTATTATATTTTTGCATGTTGATATTTGCAAGTTGTTTACTTTTTGTTTTTATTTTTGCAAGTTGCCATTTGCAAGTTGATGAGCTTTCTTCATAGGAAAGAATGCTCCTTTTATAAATAGCTTATTAGGTAGAGAGAAATGAAAGGGGATAAGGCCAGAAGGATGGGGAATATGAAGAACTTGTGGGCAATAGAGAATAGCTAAATCATAGCAAAGCATTTCATTCGTCCTATTCTGATTGATATATCATTATGATATATAGTGGCATTCTCAGTGAATTACTACAAACCCTCCAAAGGTTTTAGCATCCTTTTTTTGGCATTTACAGGAAACACAAGGACCTTATACGTGGGTTCTTTATGAATGCAAGGAGCATGCTGAGATCCAATGGTGAAGTTCATATTAATCACAAGATCACACCTCCATTTGATGACTGGTGCATAAAGGAACTCGGGATACAAAGCTTTCTGTGGCCAATTGAGTGTGTTGAATTCAAGAAAGAAGATTACCCTGGTTATAACAACAAGCGAGGCGATGGGTCCAGGTGTGATCAGCCTTTCCCCCTTGGAAAATGTAGCACATTCAAGTTTGTCTTGTTAACAAAGAAGGAATCCAACCCCAGAAACCAAAGAATTCTCAGTAATCATCATTACCCTCTGAGAAGCCTCAGTCCTCACTCACCAACATCAGTAATTAGCTGTAGAAATGATCACCTCCCAATTTTTGGAGGAGGCTACTTCAACAGTGAAAAAGAGATTCTGGGGAGAGCTGGTTCTGCATATGTAGATGGAACCAGTTGTGACTTGCAGAGATCATTTTGGCCTGAATCAACTTTGTTTAGGCATCCAGAAACAGAATATGCTAGAAATATGGATATGATAGTGGGGAAACAAGTTTCTGGTTATGTTCATGAAATCAGTTCTGACTTGCAGAGATCAACATGGCCTAAATCAACTGAGTTTAGGTATTCACCAACAGAATATGTTGGAAATATGGATATGATACTGGGGAAACAAGTTTCTGATTATGTTCATGAAATCAGTTCTGACTTGCGGAGATCAACATGGCCTGACTCAACTGTGTTTAGGTATCTAGAAACAGAACATTTTAGAAATATGGATATGATACGTGGAAGATCCTTTTCTGAATATGTTGGTGGAATCAGTTCTGACTTGCAGATACGATCATGGCCTGAATCCAGGAATGTTATGTTTCTTGGAACTAATAAGGTTAGAGATGAATATGATACCCTTAAGCCTTACCATCCGCCAGTTGGTTCTAGAGTTGGAAATGAAGCCTCTCAATTTTCTCAGTTTCAGATTCTGGTTCCTAAACTATAGTTTTGTGGCTTTCTGTTTATCTTCGTTTGTTGGGCAGCTACTAGCTGCTGCATTTGTGAAGCTGTGTAGTTTGAAAGAAGAGAAAGAAACTAAAAGGCGATATGGGTTCTTATTTTGTGGGGGGCCCACGTGAATAGGATAATGTGATTCCACATGTCAAAATGCTAAATCATCTTAATTGAATTTCTTGTGCTTAAATTTATGTTGAAGTTGAACTCAACATTATCTTAGTTTCGTCTTTTGACTTGTTTTAGTAACTTAGATAAAATGCTTTCTCTTATGGGGATTTGACTGGATCAGGTGAAGTATTGATCTTTCTGAACAAAATTTGAATCATAGATGTACTTCTTTTTTTTGCATGAAAGAAAACTACAGAAACGGCTTACAAATTCTCAAATCAAAACATCAAACAAAATGCCAAACTAAAAAACAGCAAAACCTACTCTCTCACATCATCTCCCGCCTCCCAATATGGAGGTGGTGGGTGAGGTGGTGGGTGATCTAGGATCCAAAAATTCTCTACAAGGCTATGAGTCAATTTTGCTAAACTATTAGCTATACTAACTGTTTCTCTAGGAACTTGTTGAATAACCATATGCCAATCTCTATGCATCAAATTCCTAGCTTCATCAATAATGTCTTTATAAGGATGATTAAACGCACATCCTCTAAGGAGGAGGTTGGTTGCTTCAGTGTAATCAGTAACCACTTTTATGTTCCGGTATCCACGGCTCCAACACAAATGAAGACCATGTATGAAACCTAGAATTTCAACTATTGCCGGGGGGGACTGACATTAGCTTACAAACAAAACCGTCTAGCCATTCTTCCTGCACTCCTCTGATTATACCACCGCATTTGCTTCTTCTCGAGCTCAATACTGAGGCATCTGTCTCTAGCTTCACAAAGTTTGTAGAGGTAGTACTTTCCTCCTGTTCCTTATTACTCCGAGAAGAGTAAAAGGAATATTTGGAGATCAAGCCATAGTCCCAACAGGCTCTATAAAAAATAGATGGTCCTTGAACATTCTCTGCCATACTTTCTTCCCTGAACAATTGGTTACACCTTGAGACCCAAACATCCCAACAAATGTAACCAAATAATGTCGCCCATTTGATTTTCTTTGTCGCTTGATGTCCTATTTCATGCTTCAAATTCCATCTGATCCATTCTTTTCCACTAAGGTTGCAGAAAGTATTCCAGTGGCAAGGTTGAATCACTTATCTCCATCTTTCCTTTGTGTTGCTACAATCTCTTAGCATATGCATGATATCTTCTTCTTGGTTGCAATCAAACGGACATCCAGCATCAACGTTGATTCCTCTTCTCGCCCTGAATTTTGTTGTGTGAGCATTATCATGAGAAACTACCCACATGAAAGACTTGATTTTTTTCTGGTATTTTCCACTTCTAAAGCAGCTTCCAAAAATTGTCCACATGTTGATGGTTACCTGTAAAAAGGAAAGTATAGGCAGATCTAACAGAAAAACACCCGTCAGTTGAGGGTAACCATATAAATTTGTCCTCTCCTCTCTCCTCACTAGGTGGGTGTGCACTTATGATGTCATTAACTATATCAAGCTGGAACCAAACCTCCAGTCTGGCCCTATCCCATTCTCCTCCCAGCCTCAGGTAGTCAATCACTTTTCATTTTGGTCAACCACAAACTTGTAACCTAGCACCAAGTTTATCAATGGGCAATTCAATTCCAACCAATTTGCCTGCCAAAAACTAGTATTTTGACCATTTTCAACCTTGACTTGAACTCCTTTTTTGAAATTCTCCCATACATCACGAATACTTCTTCATGTTAGGGAAGCAGTCTTGCTTCTACGAATTATCGGCATGTGAGCTTCACCACATTTATACTTGGCACGAAGAACATTAACCCATAAAGCTTCTTGATTATTTAATAGATTCCAACACAATTTCATAATAAAAACCTCATTCTGTTTCCTCATATTTCTAATCCCAAGGCTTCCAATTTCCTTATTCTTTGATATAAGCTCTCAAGGAGCCAGGTGGATATAAGCTCTCAAGGAGCTAGGCTAATGATCTTCGAAATGATCTTGTAACTCACATTATAAAGAGAAATTAGCCGGAAATCTTTTATCATTTCTGGTTTATCAATCTTGGGAATGAGGGTAATGTTGGTTTTATTGATACATTGCATTCTACTCAGATCCATGAACATCTCCTTAATCATAGTACAGACCGAAGACCCTATAATGTTCCAATATTCATGGTAGAATATTGCTTGAAGATCATCATAGATGTACTTTCAAAAGCCTTTCATATGCACGTGGTTTCATGAATTGTTTGGTTATTATTTAATTCTTTGATTGTAATACATTTAGTCTCAATAATTTTTTAAAAAATATCAATATTTGATATTGGTCCGTAAACATCTAAAATTACAATCTCAACATATTTTTTTAACTCTTTTTGCTTTTATAATTATAATTTAATTTTAAATATTTTTCTTAAAAGACCAACTCTAGGTGTAAGGCCCCATTAAATCCCTCTAAGTCTCAAGTTCGAATCCCAAATGAGACACTTGTGTTGGAATGGACAATAACGAACCCCAAACCGGATACCAAATACCAGATATTAATATCAAAAGAAAAAGTGTGTTATAAAACTCACATTTTTAATTTATTTTACATCTAACCTTGTTTTTCATGATATCATTTGAACAAGTTTAGGTTTTTTAAAGAGCTGGCGGAAAAAAAAAAGGTTTTTTGAAGAGCCTTTTTTTTTTTTTACAAAAATGTATTCAAATATAAATCCCACTATACTAATTAACTTTTACTCCAATTCAATGTAATAAAAGTCAGTTATGCAAATTTTAATTTAAACAAGCCTATAAAGCCGCAATGTAAAGTGTAAATATATTGGTAACAAAAAAAATCCAAGTTACTCATAAACTTTCGTAGGTTCATGGACTTCAGTTTAAAATTCGAAGTAAAATTTAATGTATTCATCACAATTAATTATGTTAATTATTAAATGTTAAGCCAATAGCATAAAATAGGGGGGGGGGGACGTCATTCTTTTGTGGAATCTGATTTTGTAACGGCTATATGCCTTCAAAACGCTTGATTTTTGGCAATATTGGATTAATAAGTATTCATCAAGATAAGATGACACTATTAAAATAATATTTTGGAACTTCAGTGATAATATAATGAAGCAATGAATTCCAGTTTTCTTGCAACATTAGTGCTTAGTGATGTTAAATTATCTGCAAAGGCGAGGAAATATTCAAAAATTGCTAAACACCTATTAAATCCCTTTGTTTAAATATAGATGAAATGGCAGGATTTGTATATTGCATATCAGTTCGATACAACAAGTCATATTGTGCCTAACTGATGAACGATATGATTTCTTATAAATTTATATTCTTTTTTTATTAATATAAATTTATATTCTACAATAAGTACATGATTAATGGTACAAAAAATTCTATTAATTATATCATTTGAAATATTTTTTTTAATTGACAAAAAAAAAAGAAATAACTTTTTTCCCCTGTAGTCTTTAAATTAGGTTCAACTGTGAGGGAAATTTTATACACATTTATATTCTTATTACCACAAAAATAGTCTAAACAACAATCAATAAAGTGTTAACAAAAATAAGGGCAAATGGTATTTCTAGCACTTCCGTAAAAATTATTAGAAAATTTCTGCTTTTTCCCAACACTTTTCTTAAAGAAAATATTGGTAATTTTTTTAAGAAAAAAACATATTCTAATTTTTGAAGGGGAGTTCTTCCCCTCATTTAGTTCAAAAATTAAACATTTTCTCTTTTGTTTCTTTTTCTATTTTCAATTACCAAATAATTGATCTATATAATTTTCAAAATAACATATATATTTTTCATCAATAAAAAATACTCACATATATTCAGATATCTTTATATTTATATGTGTGTGTGTGTAAACCCACCACACCAACACTACAATACAATTAATTTGACATTGCAATTACGTACCAAAATTTTTAATCTATGAAGCAGTCTGACTAATGATCCACATTTGTAATAAATTAATCCAGCAAAGAAACAAATATAATTAGTGTAATATTCTTGGTGAGGCTACATAATGGAACTGAATATATACCATCAAAGGAATATGTAATCTAATAATAGAAAAATTATATATAGTAGTGAGCTACTTTAAAAGCAAAATTATTAATCAATGATTATTAGCTGTAAATAAAAATGTTGGTCACCAACAATTAATTATTCATGCTCTTATAGTTGAAGTGTGCGAGTCCCTGGACCACACTAAAAATAATGAAAGATATAGTAGGAATTGACCAGAAACTAATTTTAATGTAACTTGTGGTAATCATATTTCTTTTTAATTGTCTATACAGCTATTGCATTGTTGTGACTTGTGAGACGACCAAGTCATATTATTTATCAACTTATAAATAGCATAATTTACTAGAGATTTTTAAATTAAAATATGTATCGATGTACAAGTGAGGAACAATTAATTGAAATTTTTCTGTGGATCTCAAATTCATGGTTTTTATTGTAAGGATACTCCTCTCTCTATATATAGCATGGTGTAAATATACATAGTGCTTGAAGTATGAATCACCATAAGGTATTGCTACATTGGTCATAGTAAAAGAGGCTTTAACCACTAAAGCACGAAGTCTCAAGTTCGAATCCATCTAAATATAGAAAATGACTTTAGAGAACTACCTTCAATTGAACATGACAATATACTCGAATCTGACATAATCAGATAAAAAAAATGTTAGTATTATTATTTCAACTTTAGCATATCTCTAATAAAATACATGTAATATTTAAAGTACTCCCTCTAGTCCCCTATATAGGACACTTTAATTAATTGGCAGGAAACAAAAAGTAGTAGTTAACTTATTAAATATGTTATAAATTGAACATTTTTTCGCTTTTACCCTTTTTGGAAAAATGTATTTGAAAATTTAATGAGCGGGCAAAATTGAAAATGAGCATTAATTACAGGAATAATTATCTTACAAATAACTTATATTTTAGACCAAATTATTCTTCTAGAAATATCCTATATTGTAGACGGGAGGAAGTGTTAACTTTATATTAATTTTGTTGTTCTTTACACAAATATTACATAAAATGAATGTGATGTCCCAAACTTCACATACTTCCTCCCTGTAGAAATTAAGGATATACATTGATGAAGACTTGTAACCTTTTTGATATAATAAAACAAATCCCACTTCGTTCACGGAGTCTTCCTTAAACCTTATATATATATATATATCAATGAATTGAGCATCATGATCCCCTCATCACATTGCACATACTTGCAGAGCCACAAAGCGCACACAAAATAGCATATGAAATCAAGCATGAAGGTAAGATTAATATTTTATTCTGATATTATGCATGCTTTGAAACTCTCTCTCTCTCTCTCTATATATATATATATATATATATATCAAAATGAAATGCACTATTATATGTTTTGGTTACTGATGCAGCAAAAAATAGTGATCAAAGTAACATTGAACTGTAACAAATGCAGAAGCAAGGCCCTCACAATTGCAGCCTCAGCTAAAGGTACATACATGCATGCCATCAACTAATTACTAATGAAGGGAGTTCATAGGTCATAGACTTTCTACGCTAGTTGGAAAATCAGTGTAAAAAGAACATTTTACCCTAGTGACATGAACGTGAATAATATTGGTGGGTACATATGTGCGTACGTGCAGGTGTGAGTTCGGTGTCAATAGAAGGTAGAGACAGAGACCAAGTGGTGGTGACCGGAGACGGCATGGACCCGGTTTGCCTGGCGAGGCTTCTGAGGAAGAAGTTCCGACATGCGAGCATCTTGAGCGTCCAACAACTGAAAGAAGAAAGCAAAGAGGAGAAGAGAGAAGAGAATGATAATGATTATAAGGTGGTAATGTTTTGTCCAAATACTGTTCACTATCCACCATATCCCTGCTGCCCCTCCTGTCAAGTAGTTTATGATCCTTACCCTACTTCTTTTTGCTCCATTCTCTAAACCTTATCAGTTAAATATTTTTACTCAAATACACATCTCAAATCCGTGTATTCCATGAAGACTGAGATAATTAATTAGAAATCGTATTATTCATGACCATGTAAGTAGAGAATTTTAGTAGTTTTATACGTGTTTTCATGAATTAATATTGAGGTCAGGTTATTAATAATACCATAAAAACTAATAAGCAAAAGTGGGGAAAAGTCTTTGTTTGACAATTTAATTAGCCAAGAGGATCTAAATATTCCCTTGTTACATGTTTTCATATATAGAAACTATCGATACTCTAAAAGATTTTACACATATTCCTAATTTCAGGTTTTTAAATTTTATTCAAATTTTTAAACAAGAACTTTTAACTTATTTTCTTCTTATGATTATGATGGGGCTTTGTATATTCATGACTTCATTCTTTTTTGTGTTTTCCCTTCTTATTCCAATTTGCCTAATGAATATGAGAAAGTTGAAACCACTATAAATATGCTGGCATCAACTCATCATGAAATGGGATTCATTTGGGAGAGCCTAAAACTGCCTAATTTGGAATTAATTTTAGACCACTAATAAAGTCTTAAATTTGGAACATTAATAAACATTTATTAAATACGGACAAGATGCACTAATTTCAGTTTTCTTAAAAAATGGACTAAAGAAAAGCTTAGGTAAGATAATATACATCGATGATAAGATTGACATCCATTTTAATTTTAAAATAAAAAAATAAGTCATTTATTTTGTCTGTGCTCAAGTTAAGTTCATAGTTATATCCCAACATCAATTCTTGGCTTTTAGCCTTGTATATAGGGCTGAGCAATAGGCAAGTTTGGTAGCCGATACCCAAATCTATAACCCGCTCATTTAATGTTATATGGGTATGGGCTAACCGATACCCATATCTCAACCTATTTGAGCTGGTCTTAAATGGGCTAGGAGATAAACGGGAGGACTAAACGTGTTACAAAGAACCCATTTGCATTTTGACTAGTTTTTTTTAAAAAAAAAACATATATGAGCAATTAAGCATCAATCCAAATGCATCATTCAAAATTTTAAACATTGAAAGTTCAATCATTACAATTCGCATAAAAGAATATGAATTTAAACAAATAGTATCATAACATCATTTTAATGTTCAAATTCTAACTTTCAAACTAAAATATTACAACTATAAGTTCAAAGATTATAAAATGACATGCTTCCGTTGGATCTTCATGCTTCATCATCGTCTTCAGATTCACTTCAAGAAGGGCTTGTAGCTCTAGATGCTAAATCTTCCTCTGCAAAATAAATTAAGAGAAATCATATCCATTAATAATATGAAATAAAAAGATGAAAAACAATAGAAAATGTTATTGGAAATACCAATAACAACACTTACACTCTCATCAAAATTATCAATATTAGGGTTTGTAAATTTGGGGTGTCTTTGATAGTCAATTTTGGGCACATATGAGTGCCTCAACCATCTTTGAAGACAAGGAGCTCAGGAAAGAATTTAGTATATGACTCCCAGTACTAAAAGCTAATTCAGAAGATATTATAGAGACTGGGACAACCAACAAATCACGTGCTATTAGATTTAAAACTTTATACTTAGAAGCATTCCCTTTCCACCGTACCAAAACATCAAATTTTGGATCATGAAAGCCAACTAAATCAGTTTAAAGATATTCATCCACTCCTGAAAATTTTTTCTAGATTACATGTAGAGTATGCAGTGGCTAAGATTTTTTGGAATATAGCGTCAAAGGATGACAAGGCCATTTCAAGTTCAACTTCTAGAAAGTGGATGCAATAAGGCAACAGATGGCAAGTGGATGCATCGTGCTTGGTTGCTTGCGAGTTGCATGTGGGTGGTTGTGACTTGCGATTGCGAGTTTGTGACTCGCAGCTGCTACCTGGTGCCTGCTGCTATAATGATGCTAGGGTTACACTTAGAGAAGAGAGAGAGAGATGGGAGCCAGTCGGGCACATTAGGGATTCTGGAATAGGGAGGGAGTGAGAAAACAATATACTATAGTTAATTTAAAAAAAGGCGAAGGTGTAAATTTAGCGGCGAACAATTTTATTATAAGCATTCATAAGAATTAGTTATTTTTGAGTGTAAAAGTAGATATAAACAATTTACTTGGGAGCAGATGTAGCAACACTGTTAAGGAGACCTAACTTCCATAACTTTTTGCACTGTAGGTCTTACCAGTCTTCTCTCTCCCTAATATTTTAATATTTTTAATTAGAAAATATCACTTAAACCTAGGGAAACAATTTCATTTCAATTAACTCTCAAAAGATTCTTAAAATTTCATTGCTCCCCCTTAGATCAAATGAAATTAAATTTTGTCAGTAAAAAAAAAATAATACCCTTATTTTATTTTATTTTATTTTTAAGAATATTTATAAGATAAATATGGACATTTTCAAGATTAATAAAGACATTTACAAGACAAACATGTGAATACCCAGGGAGTTAAAAAATTTTGGTCATTCACATGTTTGTCTTGTAAATGGCTATATTTAATTTGTAAAAAAAAATTAACTTCCAGAATTCTTTTATATCCCTTAATATGTCTTGTAAATGCATTATTTATCTTGTGAATACCCTTATTTATCTTCTGAAGTTTCTCATTTATCTTGTGAATGACCAAAATATTTTTATTAACCCCGTGGTTTTCTTTTGAATCCTTTTATTTTGTCTTATAAATATCTTTATTTATCTTAAAAATGCTCATTTTTGTCTTGTAAATACTCTTATGAAAAAAAAAAATAAGGGCATTATTGTCTTTTCACTAAAAGACTTAGTTTCATTTTGACCTTAGGGGATACAGTGAAATTTCTAAATCTTTTGGGGGTTAACTAAAGAAAATTTTTTTCATGCTGTCTAAATGATATTTTCTCATTAAAAAAATAGGTTAATGCGTAAATTTAACAACGAACTATTTTTCTATAGGCACCCAATACAATTACCTATATTTAGATGCAAAAGTAAGCATAATCAATTTTTTCAGTAGCATATAAAGCAATGCCTTAAACTCCTATTAACTTCCTTACTTTTTGCACCGTGAGTCCCACCATGCAAAAAGTAATGGAAGTTAAGTTTTCTTAACAGTGTTGCTATATCCGCTCTCAAATAAATTGTTTATGTCTACTTTTACATCCAAAAATAGTTAATTCCTTTTTTTTTATTTGATTAGGGGTTTTCTCCTTGAGGCTTAGAGGGTAAAGGGTTCTCACATCTCCCAACAAGTGTACTTTTCAGGATTCAAACTTATAGTCTCCTTCTTATGTGGGTGAAGCCCCTTACCACCTCAACCAACAGCTTGTGTATCCAAAAATAGTTAATTTTTATGAGTGCTCATAATACAAGAATTCATTGCTAAATTTACACATTTACCCTTTAAAAAATAATAATATAACTAAATAGGGTGGGTACGACAGGCACAAAAGTGTACCCATAGCCCACTTGTTTAATTTTTAAATGGGAGGGTTTTAACCAGCCCATTATGGGCCCTTATTGGGTGGGTTCAAAACGGGCCTATTTCTAGCTAATGTGGTCGGGCTCACTGGGTGGTGTGCTCCTAGTTCAGCCTTACTTATTAGTTTGAATTCTTTGGTTTTTTGGTTAGCTAATTATGTCGATCGGTACATCTGATTAACCGATCATCACTTAATCGGAATTCACCAACCTGAAAATGAACTGATGTATAAATATCTTTGGAACCTTTTTTTAATACATCTAAAGAGTTCAAATAATATAACAATAAAAAAAATTAAAAAAAAGGCCAAATTAATAATAATTATAGAACCATTTCAGATATACTATTGGGTCTGCACTTGAATACAATGCGAACAGATCAAGAAAGCTTCGGCCCAAATGAATATAACATTTTCGTGCTTATGGTCCAAAATCCATTTGTATCTCAATCATTTGGGCAAGCTTGAACTTTTTTTACAGAATATTTAAAAAAGACAAACTTTTCTTCAAACAAAAGTTAAAGAAAATTTTAGTATTTTCTTCAAAAATAAGCCTGAAAACTTTGACATCATTGATAGAGTACATTTGATGACATATATATTATAAATTTCATTAAAAAAATATACAATTAACATATTGGGCTTAATTATCCATATATTTTTGTCATATAGAAATCATGGGCCTTTAAAACATGATAAGGAACCTTGGCGCCAAACAAAAAAAGAGATAAGCGATCCCCTAAATTTTTAAATTCATGCAAATAATTATTTTTTAAATTTATCTATTCTTTAATTAAGGAAATTTGCGCAACTAAAAGTTTTGAACTTAGAAGCTGTTACCTTCATGTAATCCCAAGGGTTTTTTTTTTTTCCTTTTCTACCTTGAAACATATAACCCAAAGTCTAAAGGAACTATTTAGGTAGATAAATAAATTTTTTAAGAGTTTGTAATCAATGATCTATGGTACTACTTTGTTAGTGAAATAATAAACTAATTAAAAACAAAGAATTATTTGCACAGATTTTGGTATCAAAAGGAATTCTTTGTTAATTTTATTTTCTTTTTGGGGGAGGATTCTTTATCATATTTTAAAGGCAAACAAAGTTATTTTCGTATCACTCAAATTCATGAGCCTATGGTATAATTTATACATATAATGATGATATTATTTATTTATAAATAATTTATTTTTTCATATGTTTCTAAGATCATTTGCTAAAACGTCCCGGTGACAATTTCTATGGCTATTGACAAAAGGTAATATTTATTATATCTATTAGAAATTCATGGGAAATGTGTTAAGTATGACCAAGATTGTACGTGAATGAACTTTTGGCAAGCACATGGATTGCAAGGAAATCGCTTTCTAGTATAATATTTTTTTGTCTCCTACTTTTATTTCACTGGCAGCAGAAAGAAGGGAAACAGCTTTGAATACTCCCTCCAGTACTTACGATTGAAGATATTTGAGAGGTCCATCATAGTCCTAAAGCCCTAAACTGCAAAACTGTTTTGGAAGTATTCTTGAAAGTGCAATATTATTCTGGAAGTTTCTTTAATCTTGATATTGTCCTAGAAGTCTTAAAATATAATAATGTCGTCTCCCCTTTTTAACCGTTGTTAATGTTAACTGTTAATTTTGACTATAATTGTTTACAAGGCATCCACTTGTACTTTGATATTCCAAGCTCATCATCACTGTAGCATCCGGAATTTGGAAAACATGGAGCCGCCACCAAAATTTTTGAAATAGGATAATTTTGGAAACCTTTTTTGAAAACGGAAACTGATCTACAAAAACCATTTAGGGTTCGGGAGTCGATTGTGTATGGGGAAGGTGTTAGGCACCCCACAACACCCATTCATAAGAATGGTTACCCTAAATTAATTATTTAAAAATATTATGACCTTTAATTTTATTATAATTACCCAAAAAAAGAACATTTACAAAAATGAAATGAAAAAAACTAAAGAAAAAGAAAAAAGGGAACATTTATCTACACAAAGAAAATAAGAAAAAAAATATTTATTTACAAAATTGGACTTGACCTGGGATAAAAATCTAGGGCCTACGTACCCTTTAGAAGGATCAATGTCCACGTAGTTTGAAGGTAGAAATACGTGTCACTTTGTTGGTGTTTTTTTAGAAAAATTTTATTTAATTTATTTAAGAAAATGATTTTTTTTGTTTGGTTTGTATTTTTTATTTTTTTTTTAAAAACAATCCCTTTATTTTCTTATAAAAAGAGTCTTCTTCTTCTTATTTTTTTGTTATTTTCATAAAAAAATCTGGATCAAAGTTTTAAATAACCTCAAGATCAACTTATGTACAAAACGATGAATCCACAATCACATGAAGAATAAGAAGCAAACAGATTTCATGACATACAAGTTCAGCCCAAAAAAGAACACGAGCATGTTATCCACGAGAACAAGGGGCAATTGCTTAGTCAATATATCATTTGAATAAAAGCCATGATAAAGACACGTACCTCTTGTGCTCTCAATCTTGCTGCAAAGAGACAAAATGAAGGGAGGTAGATAATAAAATAAGGGATAAATCCAATGTTCATACATCATGTGATACAAGCACAATATCAACCAAGACTTTCATAAACCTGAAATATGTCATGCGAACAAACACTAGGATTAGAATCTGTTTCACTTTGAAATTGTTGCCGGGGTGAGAAGACATAGACATATGTCTACATATGCTTCACGATTTGGCTCTTTAAGATATAAAAAGTAGAAGGAAGGTAACATGTATTGGTGCCTCTATCTCTTGAGAGATGCTCCTTGGCACAACGAAATAAAATCAAGACCAATAATCACAAGAAGAATAACGTCTCTATAGGATAAAATGTCCTCTCCATTTTCCCCACAAGAGAACCTTTTAGAATATGATGAGAATTAGGATAATCTCTTTACCTTGCCTTCTTGTTCTCCCAAAATTCTTGTGTGTGTTACTTCAACCCTTACTCTCCTATTTATAGTCTCAAAGTAGAGTTTTCTTCATAAATGCTCTTTCTTTTTTGAATTTTTATTTTTGATTTTTTTTTTTGTATTTTATGTTAACAACTACCTAACTTGACCCAATCACCATCAATGAAGATTTTTTTTTTTAAATTTTCGTTTTTTATTTTATTTTATTTTTTGTATTTTCTATTAAAAAAACTTCCTAATTACTATTAGTGGATATTATTTCGTTTTAAATTTTTTTTTTATTCTCTCCACAAGTAATTTCCTAATTTAAACCTATCAACATAAATGAGACTTTTTTTTTATTTATTATTGTCCCTTAATAAATGACAATGTCAATCATCATCAATGAAGGGATTTATTTTAATTTTTGTTTTTTAAATTTTTTTTATCTTTTCCCCACCAGTAATTTCCTAATTTAAACCTATCAACATAAATGATATTTTTTCTATTTTTATTTTTCATTTTTTTATTTATTATTTTCCCTTAATGAATGACAATGTCAATCATCATCAAGAGGGGATTTATTTTAATTTACTTTTTTTTGTTTATTTTCCTTTTAATGATGATCGCCAATTTGGACACCGATCATCATCAATAGGAGGATTTTCTTATTTTCATTTTCTTATTTCTTTTTTTTCTTCCAATGATGATTGCCAATTTGGATACCAATCATCATCAATTATTTTTGTATTTTTGAGTGGGGCCTAGAAAAAATAGGATGTTCACAATCACACATCATCCTCCCCCCTTTCTCTCTCCCTCCTTTGATCTCTCTTGAGGGAAAAAATATTCCTTGCCTTATCTTCTTTTTCTAAAATCATCACAGCCATCTCTCTAGAGGGGAAAAATATTCCTTCCTTTGAGACACTCAAACACAATTTTTACAACATATATGCCTAATGCAATGCAAGATATCTTGAACAATATATTTCTTCCGAGGTCCAAGGATTTTTTTACCAACCTTTAGGATTCACTATTGGCATTTCTTTCAGCGTATCAAGAATTCTGCTAAAACTGTTCGGCAACTTCAATAGTTTTGACCGAAGAAGAAGAAGAAAAGGGAAGGAACCATTTGTTTGCTAGAAAGATCAAAGGAGGGAGAGAGAAAGGGGGTGAGAGAGGATGAGGTGGAAAAAATCATAATACAAGTGGCTGTCATATAAGCTATAATACTCAAAGTTAACGATTAACGTTAACGGTGGTTAAAAGAGAGGCAACATTGTTATGTTTAAAAACTTCCTGGGTAACATTGAGACTAAAAGAACTACCACGGCAATATTGCTCTTTTGCGAATACTTTCAAGACCCATTTGTACCTTAAACCTAGTCCTAAATATAAGATATGTTTTTCATCTTTGTCAATATTTTTCTAATTTAACCCTTCCCCCTTAACAATAATTAAGGAGGAGAGAGAATTAAAAAAATAAGGAAAATGCCTACGATATTTTAAAAAATATGTCATATTAACTAACTTAACTAGCTAACTTCCTTAGTGCCTATTTGGTGTGGTGGAAATGGATTTGGAATTTAAATCCATGGTGAGTATCTGTTTGGTTTGCATGAATTGGGCCTCCATGTGGAAATGAAATCTATCAAATGGGCTGATTTGAATTCCAAGCCAAGACCCATGGAAATGAAGTAGGTTCTATGGGGGGCATAATTTTCAGACTAAAATGTCCTCTATTATGAAAAATATTGACATTTTTACCCCTTGCTCAATTTAACCCTAAATTGAGATCGCGACCCAAATCTGGTTGGAGAAGAGAGGAGCCGCGCACGAACTCGATGGGAAAGAGGGTGGTAGATGACACGACGGAGCAAAGCGATCGACGATGCAAGTGTTCGACCGTAAGGGTTATCTAGTTGTTCTTGCTTTACTTCAAGTGCTTCCCTTTATTTTGGCTTTGAATTTGGTTGTGTATTTTATAGTTTCTGGTTGTTATCTGATGGGTGTCTGTTTGTTTTGCTACAAATGCTTCCCTTTCTTGCTTTGCTTCAAAAATAGTTTACAGTTTGAGTTATACATACATATATATATATATATATATATGAGTTGAAATTAACAAGGAAGAAAAAGAGGGTTTATCTGATTTTTGTGGTAGAACAAAACAAATAGTTCACAATTTGCAATTTAGACCAACGTCCTTTTCACCCCATTAATAATCATTTTTAGAACTTCCACTACAAAAAAAATGGTATTTTGTAGCAGTGATATTGTAGCGGTTACCATTAACCACTACAAATGTTAAGATTTGTAGCAGTTAAAGCCTCAACCGCTACAAATTTGTAGCGGCAAGCTACGCGCCAAGTGGCGCGACAGATTGGCAATGTTTTTTATAGCGGTTAAGTATAAATAACCACTACAAATATGGCGCACATTTCTCACCAAAAGTTGTAGCAGTACCTTTATAGCGGTTACTAAATTATAACTACTACAAAGTTGGCGCCAGTTGGAGCGAAAAAAATGCACCAACAGTGTAGTATATATTTGTAGCGATGTAATAAATTAAACCACTACAAAATGCTCGTATTTGTAGCGGTTGTAGATTTATAACCGCTACAGAATTTGAGAAGTCTCTAAATTTGTAGCGGTTTTGTACCATAACCATTACAGAACTTCAAACGTTTTTGTAATTTGTAGCGGTTATTATAGAACCGCTACAAATTTTAGCCGCCTAAGGTTATTTGTAGCGGTTGGTATAGCGGTTATATTAAGAACCGCTACAAAAGCCACCCCTATTTAACGCTCCCTCCCCCCTTTACTTTTCCGTTTGGCCATTTTGTTTTCTTAGATTCCTTTGAGTGTTTTCTTTTAAATTTGAGCATTCAGGCGTCTGTGGAAGAGTTTTTTCTGCAGTATTTCTCATTATTTGCACTTGAGGTACGGACACAGTACGTATTTTATATGTATTTTTATTTTTATTATATTTTTGCATAATAATATGACTAAAAGGTTTTTTTTTTGAAATTTTGTAGTTGATATGGCTTCTAAACAGCATAAGGGGAAGGAGCCCGAGGTCCCCAGACCGATTTTGCTGAGCGAAAGCAGTAGATCTAGGGTTAAAGGGAGGGGCAGCGGGAGGGAGGGCGACAGCAGCATTTCAGCCCATCCCCCTACAGGAGTCGGCCCAACCACAGTCACCGCAGACGATCCCACAGGAGATGAGCGCACCAGTGGTGCCTGATTTAGGGGAGGCATATATCAGCGTCGAGAACTATGTCGCCAATGAGGATTTTCGACATCCCGATATGGATCAGAGAGATGGAGCAGTTCCTTGATGAGGAGGAGGCATGGGAGAAGAACAACCCACGAGGGTCGTCTTCGCGGTCTACTAGGTTTGAGGTGCATGTCTAAGGTAAATAAATTTTTTTATTTAATAAATTATTTATTTAAATTTGAAATGTTAAATTTGAATTATAATTTATCTAACGTGTGGTAAATTGTGCAGATGAGCAAGGGAACGTGTCCACAAGGAGGCTGGACGTGGCCGATCTGAACAGCATGGACCAGACACTACGAGTTGTAGTGCCGTGGAATGAGGCCACGGACCAGCCGATCAATAATGGGGGTCACCTGTTCAACCGCTTCCTGAACAAGCTGGGCTCGGATTAGATGCGGTTCCCACTTCACTTCAGAATGTGGAAGCACGTTCCAAATGGGCCGAAGGACCTGGCTTGGGAGGAGCTGGTTCAGGTAATTAATAGTATTTAATTAATATTTTTTAGAATTAATTCTATTTAATTAATATTTTTTAATAGGATTTTTTTAATTATTGATATTTAAATAATTTTTTTGCAGCTGCGATTTGCTGTCTGGGCCAACCAGAAAAGGTACACCCTGGTGAAGATGGATAATGGCTGGAGGAACAGAAGGAACCGTCTCTTCCACAGTGTGGATAATGACGGGACGATGCCTTTGGAGCAGCTGATCGAGAGCGTCCCGCCGAACGACTGGGCGAGTTTCGTCCAGTTCAGAAGGAGCCTTGAGGGGCAGGTAATGTATTTATTATATTATTTATATAAAATTTTGTAATTATTAAGTATTAAATTATAATTTAAATTTAATTAATTTTAAATGTTTTATATTGTTTTAATACATTTAATATTGTTTTTTTTCAGGCGTTTTCTCAGAGGAACACTAGGTGTCGTGGGTAGTAGACGATCCACCACACAGCAGGATCAAAGACATTTGTTGTCACTTACAGCGAGCTGGTAACTTTTCATAATATCACTGACTTTTAATTGGTTTTTTCATAATACTAATTGAATTTTGTAATTATTTTAGGAGAGGAAGGCACAGCAGGAGAACTGTCAGACGCACTATGGGGAGTTGTACGTTATCACACACAGACACCATGACGGGACTCCGACTTCTCAGCAGGCAGAGGCGGCCATTGTAAATAATTTCATTATTATAACTTTTATATAACCAACTTAATAATTTAAAATTTTAATAAGTAATTGTTTCATAAAATGGCAGGAGCGGATGCAGTAGTCGTAGGCTGAGATATAAGAGACCCAGTGTAATATCCCAATTTTTGATTAAGGGATAATCATGATTATTATGGATAATTATGAATTTAATTGGGAATTATTATGTGTTTTATGGCTATTTTAATTAATATGTCATAATTATTGAAAAAGATTCGAAGAATGGAATTAATGTAATATGAATTTGGAATAAATACATGTGGTATTTAAGATCAAGGGTTGTGATTCTTTGACTATGGGTCGGGATCCAGTGTATTAAGCTTGTGTGAGCTTATTGTGGAAATGAAGGAGATGTTGACATGTGGCAGTGTGGAGGCCATTGGATGAGGCCACAAGAGGACAAAAGTCCACTTTTCTTCTCTTCTCTCTCTCCTATTCGGTGGAAGGGTGTATGGGAGGGAAGGGGAAGCTTGCTTGTCACAATCATTTCATCTCATCATTTTCTCTCTCTTCTCTCTCTATTTCGCTGAAACAAGGAAGAAAGGAAGAAGGAAAAGCTTAGATTTTGGGTAAGTAATGCACTCCATTGCTCAAACTCACTTCCTTAATGTTGATCCTTGAGTGATGGGCTTCATTTTGGTATGAATAGTGTGCCCATTGGTGGTTATTTCAAGAATCACGAAAATCTGATTGTTGGAGAATCAAGAACTCTCTTTGGAGAAGTTAATAAGGTGAGTGAAACTAATCTATCTATCTAAGTTTCATGCCATTTGAAATAGTTTATGATTTCTGGGAATTTTGGCTTGAATCCGAAAACTGGATGCCACTGTTCATTTGGTATGTTTTTGGCATGAGAATGATGTTTTGGAGTGAGTTAAGGATAGATAGATTAATTGGTAGTTGAAATGTGAAGTTTGGTTGAGATTGGTGCCTTGTGTAAATCCCTTTTTATTAATGAATGGAACCCGAGTGTGTCGAGAATTTATTTGCACTCTGATATGTCTGGATGAAACCAACCGATATAGGCCATATTTGTTTGGTATTATGAATATGAGATTGTTATGATAAGGTTTTGAAAAAGTTTTTGAAAACCCTGATTTTGGGAAGTTTAATCTGAATAAGTCCCAAATCATCTTACAGTCTCTAATTCAAACTTAATTACGGATTACGAACGTAAATCTTGGCCTTAATCGTGAAGGGGGTTACACCCAGTCCAAGGAGTCACAGGGGTCAGTAGACCCGACGACTCTTTTGAAGGTGAGTCTGGGTCATCATGAGGAGACAGCTGAGGGGTCCAATGGATCTCATGAATCCCCACCTCACACGGTGCCTAATCAAGAGTCTCTAGGGGTGCCGGTTCGTGAGGGAAGGGACTTACATTCTTGGGTCTCCAAGTTTTGCAAGCATATGCCTCCGGTGTTCAGAGGGAGGTTTGATCCCCAAGCTGCTGAGGACTGGTTGAACCGGTTAGAAAAGATTTTCAAAGTCCTCGAGTGTCCTACAGAAGTGAAGGCAAAGCTAGCTGTGTATAAGCTAGAAGGGGATGCCGACCGGTGGTGGAGGAACGTTGCCACGTCATTGAAGAACCGGAATATACCATTGACTTGGGAAGTATTTGAAGAAAAATTCAACGAGAAGTATTTCCCCAAGTCAGTGAGGCTTGAGAAAGAGTCCGAGTTCCTGGCTATCAAACAGGGAGATACAGAGAGCTTTGACGAGTATCTTTCCCGTTTCACTCGATTGTCATGGTATTCTGCCTATCTTCGGGAGAAGGGTAATGAGGAGTGGAGCTCCGCTATGCTAATCCGGGGATTGAGGCGTGAATTGAAGAAGAGGTTAGCTGCTCATCAGTTTACTAACTTCAACAAGGCTGTGGAAGAGTGTAGAATTGTTGAGTATAATCTGAGAGAGTTGTACCCATCCAAAGGTAGTGGTGGCCGCAGTGAGCCTAGCAAGGCTAATACTTCCCAGAAGCGGAAGGGGCAAGAATCGTCATATGGGGGTGGTAGCAAGAAGCCCTATCAACCTGGGGGTCGTAGTGATCAAAGACCTCCAGTAGGACCAATGTGCAATCAGTGCAGAAAGTACCATCCGGGAAGAACTTGTGCTGGAGAGGTGATTTGCTTCAATTGCAAGCAAGTGGGTCATATTTCTCCTAAGTGCCCACGACAGCCGGTAGAGCAAAGGCCCAGGAATCAGGGTCGAGTGTTCGCAATGACACATGAGGAAGCCCGAAAGTCGCCTGAATTGATCCAAGGTAAAATTCTTCTTGGTGATAATGAGTTAAATACTTTGTTTGATTCGGGTGCAAGTCACTCTTTTATAGCTTATGACTGTGTAAAGCGCCTGGGATTGCATGTGCATAGACTACCATTTGATTTGGTTGTGTCGACGCCGATGGGTGTCAAGGCCATGGCGGCCGAAGCCTGTTTAAATTGTGTAATAGTTGTTGAGGGTTGGGAGTCTACAGTTGATTTGATCTGTTTGCTACTCCAACAACTAGAAGTTATTTTGGGTTTTGATTGGTTAAGAGCAAATGATGTGCTGCTTGATTGTGGTAATAAGAAGATAACATTTCGTAATGTACGGCGGGAAAACAGTGTGAATGCCAGTTTGAACTTACTTTCAACAGCTAAAGCTGAGAGATATCTTGAGAAAGGATGTCAAGGGTATATGGTGTTTTTCTCCGTTCAGGGAGAGTCAAGTGAAGCTATAGAGAGTATACCCGTGGTAAATGAATTTCCTGAGGTATTTCCAGATGATCTTAGTGGATTGCCTCCGGAAAGGGAAGTGGAATTCCCAATTGAGATTGTGCCTGGAGCTGGTTTGATATCGAAAGCCCCATATCGTATGGCCCCAAATGAAATGGCGGAGTTGAAGAAGCAAATTGAAGAATTGCTTGAGAAAGGATTTATCCGACCCAGTGTATCGCCGTGGGGAGCTCTAGTGTTGTTTGTAAAAAAGAAAGATGGGAGTTTGCGATTGTGCATCGATTATCGAGAACTTAACAAGGTAACTGTTAAGAACAAGTACCCTCTACCAAGGATTGATGACCTATTAGATCAATTGTCTGGCTCGTGCGTATTCTCCAAAATTGATCTAAGGTCAGGATATCATCAGTTGCGTGTGAAGGCAGCGGATATTCTGAAGACTGCTTTCAGAACGAGATATGGGCACTATGAGTTCCTTGTGATGCCCTTCGGTTTGACGAATGCACCGACGGTATTTATGGATTATATGAATCGCATCTTCCGACAGTATCTTGACCAGTTTGTAGTGGTGTTTATCGACGACATCTTGATCTATTCCAAGAGTAGGGAGGATCATGAGCAACACCTGAGAATTGTGTTGAGAATTTTGCGAGAAAAGCAACTCTATGCCAAACTGAGCAAATGTGAGTTTTGGCTTACGGAAGTGAAGTTCCTTGGCCATGTGATCTCTCGAGACGGGGTATCGGTGGATCCCAGTAAGGTGGAAGCAGTACTTGATTGGAAAAGACCAGAAACTGTTTCTGAGATTCGTAGCTTTCTGGGTCTTGCTGGTTATTACCGGAGGTTCATTCAGAACTTCTCGCGTATTGCATTGCCGATGACCAAGCTCACGAGGAAGGATCAACCATTTTTGTGGGATGAACGTTGTGAGCGGAGTTTCACTGAGCTGAAGGAGAGATTGACTACGGCACCAGTGTTGATTATACCTGATCCCAGTGAGGCTTACGTCGTGTACAGTGATGCGAGTAAGCAGGGGTTAGGGTGTGTCCTGATGCAGCAGGGACGTGTGGTGGCCTATGCCTCTCGACAGCTGAAACCGCATGAGATGAACTACCCCACTCATGATCTGGAGCTTGCGGCAATAGTGTTTGCATTGAAAATTTGGCGTCATTACCTATACGGTGTGACTGTGGAACTGTACTGTGACCACAAAAGTCTCAAATATCTATATGATCAGAAAGAGTTGAACATGAGACAGCGTCGGTGGATGGAGTTGCTAAAAGATTATAACCTGGAGATCAAATATCATCCGGGTAAGGCTAATGTCGTCGCGGATGCTTTGAGTCGGAAAGCGGTGCTAGTGGCAACAATGATATCCAGGAATGGAAACTGATAGAGGATTTTCAGGATTTGAATATCTCGAAGGAAATCCTGTGTGCCAGTTATGGTGTGGTCCAAGGGGAGAATGACCTGAGGACTGAGATTGAAGAGGCTCAAATGCATGATGAGCTAGCCCAGTCGATCCGAGCTAGGATTGAGCGAGGAGAGACTCGAGATTATGACTTGTCACCAAGTGGACTAGTGCGTTATCAGAAGAGAATCTATGTACCATTGAAGGCTGAGTTGAGATTGAGAATTCTTGATGAGGCTCATAAGAGTCAGTATACTCTTCACCCCGGTATGACCAAGATGTATCACAACTTGAAGTCTATGTAATGGTGGCCAGGGTTGAAGAGTGATGTGACAAAGTATGTGGCGCGGTGTCTTACCTGTCAAAAGGTGAAGATTGAACACCAGAGACCGCCAGGATTGCTTCAGAGTCCAGAAATTCCAGAATAGAAGTGGGAGAGTGTGACCATAGATCTAGTAGTGGGTCTGCCCTAGATCAAGAACTACGATGCGATTTAGGTGATTGTTGATCGACTCACGAAGTCAGCGCACTTCATACCTATCAACGCTAGCTATTCTCCTGATAGGCTAGCTGAGATATATATCAAAGAGATTGTGAGACTCCATGGTACACCGAAGAATATTATCTCTGATAGAGATCCTCGATTTACTTCTAGATTTTGGAAGGCTCTGCATAAAGCTATGGGTACTCAATTGAGGTTTAGCATGGCTTACCATCCTCAGACAGACGGACAGTCAGAAAGGACTATCCAAACTCTTGAAGATATGCTGAGAGCATGTGTCCTTGACTTCAAGGGAAAGTGGGACTACTATCTTCCATTGGCTGAGTTTGCTTATAACAACAGTTACCATGCGAGCATTCAAATGGCTCCGTATGAAGCACTGTATGGGAGGAAGTGCCAGTCACCGTTGTGCTGGTCAGAGTTGTCTGAGAGGAAGTTGTATGGGCCGGATCTTGTTGACCAAACCGCTGAACAGATCCGAGTTATCAGGAAGAGGCTCCTTACAGCACAGAGTCGTCAGAAGAGCTATGCTGATAAGAGGAGAAGACCTCTTGAGTTTGAAGTGGGGGATCATGTTTTCTTGAGAGTGTCTCCGGTCACGGGCATCGGGAGAGCAATCAAGCGAAGGAAGCTGAGTCTGAGATACATTGGTCCATTTGAGATTCTGGCACGAATCGGACCTGTAGCATATCGGATAGCCCTACCCCCAAGTTTGAGTCGATTGCATGATGTATTCCATGTCTCGCAGCTCAAGAAGTACCAACCGGACCCTGAGCATATCATTGTGTATGAAGAAGTGGAATTGCAAGATAACTTCACTTATGCGGTAGAGCCAGAGCGAATCATTGAACGAGAAGAGCGGCGGCTCAGGCATCGAAGCTTACCATTTATGAAAGTGGTCTGGAAGGGAATGTCTCCAAGGGAAGCAACTTGGGAGGCGGAAGCAGACATGAAGAGACGATTTCCTGAGTTTATGTCTAGAGATGTGTAACAAATTTCGAGGGCGAAATTTATTGAACAGGGGGAGAATTGTAATATCCCAATTTTTGATTAAGGGATAATCATGATTATTATGGATAATTATGAATTTAATTGGGAATTATTATGTGTTTTATGGCTATTTTAATTAATATGTCATAATTATTGGAAAAGATTGGAAGAATGGAATTAATGTAATATGAATTTGGAATAAATACATGTGGTATTTAAGATCAAGGGTTGTGATTCTTTGACTATGGGTCGGGATCCAGTGTATTAAGCTTGTGTGAGCTTATTGTGGAAATGAAGGAGATGTTGACATGTGGCAGTGTGGAGGCCATTGGATGAGGCCACAAGAGGACAAAAGTCCACTTTTCCTCTCTTCTCTCTCTCCTATTCGGTGGAAGGGTGTATGGGAGGGAAGGGGAAGCTTGCTTGTCACAATCATTTCATCTCATCATTTTCTCTCTCTTCTCTCTCTATTTCGCTGAAACAAGGAAGAAAGGAAGAAGGAAAAGCTTAGATTTTGGGTAAGTAATGCACTCCATTGCTCAAACTCACTTCCTTAATGTTGATCCTTGAGTGATGGGCTTCATTTTGGTATGAATAGTGTGCCCATTGGTGGTTATTTCAAGAATCACGAAAATCTGATTGTTGGAGAATCAAGAACTCTCTTTGGAGAAGTTAATAAGGTGAGTGAAACTAATCTATCTATCTAAGTTTCATGCCATTTGAAATAGTTTATGATTTCTGGGAATTTTGGCTTGAATCCGAAAACTGGATGCCACTGTTCATTTGGTATGTTTTTGGCATGAGAATGATGTTTTGGAGTGAGTTAAGGATAGATAGATTAATTGGTAGTTGAAATGTGAAGTTTGGTTGAGATTGGTGCCTTGTGTAAATCCCTTTTTATTAATGAATGGAACCCGAGTGTGTCGAGAATTTATTTGCACTCTGATATGTCTGGATGAAACCAACCGATATAGGCCATATTTGTTTGGTATTATGAATATGAGATTGTTATGATAAGGTTTTGAAAAAGTTTTTGAAAACCCTGATTTTGGGAAGTTTAATCTGATTAAGTCCCAAATCATCTTACAGTCTCTAATTCAAACTTAATTACGTATTACGAACGTAAATCTTGGCCTTAATCGTGAAGGGGGTTACACCTAGCCCAAGGAGTCACAGGGGTCAGTAGACCCGACGACTCCTTTGAAGGTGAGTCTGGGTCATGCTGAACACCCCGAACGAGTGCGGGGGATGAGGACAGGCGCCAGACCTATCATAGTCTACGGTAGGAGCGCCTCCTCTGAGGCTAGCAGCTCTAGAGGGGTCAGACGTCCGAGGGATGAGTCTGTTGATCAACTGCGGTCAGATTTGGAGCGAACACAGGCTGCAATGGCACAGCAGCAGCAGCAGCAGATGCAGCTGCAGGCTGATTTGATCTACGCTCAGCAGACGTAGTGGCGTGAAATCATGAATAAGATGCTTGAGCGGTTATGGAGTCGCCTGTTCCCAGACGAGCAGCATCCACAGGTTCCCCTTGTCCCTCTGTATGTCGTCTAGACTACTCCTCCTCCTCCTCCTGCTAATGAAGATGGTGCGGTTAACTCTGTCCATCGTGTAATATCCCAAAAAGTGATTAAGGGCTAATGACTTTAAAAGTGGATATAATTATTGTTGAATAAACACTTTTGGAGAATGTGTGATGGGAATTTGGATATTTTAATGATTCCAATGGCTTCCTTGTGAAAATTCATGTGGGGAGAGTGTTTATTGTGAAATTGGAACCATTGGGAACAATCGTGCTAAAGTTGAAAACTCTGTCCATTGAAACTCTGTACAGGGCAGCCAATTTGTATGGACGTTTTAAATAGGCAAATGGTGTCTACAAATTCTGAAATTTTCCAGTATTAAAGTTCACATGTCAAGCTTCAAAATGAACATATAATTTGTATCATTTTGATTTGTGACCTAAGAGTTTTGGATTTTTGAAGTTTGCCCAGCGAAATTAATTATTTTCTGGAACAGTATGCAAAGATTGAAATTCTGGGAATTTTGTGGTGATTTACAGTAATGGCCAATATTTTTCCTATGAAGAGGACTTAAATATATTTCATTTGGCTTTAGGATCACCTCATTTCGATTTTTCTAGAATTAGTTATGATTTTTCAAAGTTAGGGCAGAAAATCTGCCAGAATTTCTGAGAAATCCGAAAATGGGAAATTAAAAATTATGACATCATCATATTTTATGATGACATCAACATGGAATTAAAACCAATTACACCATCTTCATCAGCCATTCCCGACCCCATTCAGAAAACAAAAAGACGTGAGAGAGAGCTTGGAGAAAAGAGGAAGAAATCTCGCAAGGTAAGCCGATTTCTCCGACGATCTAGCTCCTAACGCGTACAATCCTTCTCCTAAGCTATTCCTCTATGTGAATTAAGGTTTTGAAGCAAAGAATTTGGTGTTCAAAGAGGCTAGGGTTCATCCAAATTTGATAAAAGCTAGAAGGAGCTTGAGGTAACTTCCAAACTTTCGTATATTGCTTATTCTGGCTGCTGTGGGCAATTTAATCGGTGAAATTTCGCCGGATTGCCATTGGTTTTAAAGTTTGGAAATGATGTGGCCTAGGGGTTATGCTGCCCAAATTGGGTCTTAATGTTAGTTGTAACCTAATGTAATGGTTAATAAAGTGGTTAGGAGTAGAAAAGAACGCGTTTACGGAGCCGAAATCGTAAAACCCCAATTTTTTCCCGAAGAACATGTATATTTCGGCCAAGGCTGTAAATGGGTATTAGAGTTGGATTTTCAATGATTTGATGATTCCATTGGATTCAGTGGGCGAAAATAGGTGGGGTTACAGTTGGGCACTTTTTCAAAAAAGGCCAAGAAAGCATAATTACGGAAACACCCCTAAAACCCTAAAAGTAGGGCTGCCAAGGGCAATTTCGTAATTTGATATTGAATTTGATAATTCTGAGTACGGAAATGGATTCCTTGGGCGGAAATATGTTAGGATAGCCCATATTAGAATTTCGAGAAAAGTGCAACCGGTCCGGGTATGCGGGCCCAGGCCGGGTCCCCGGGGGTATTTTTGTAAATTTTCATTATAGACTCATATAACCCTAAGTAACACTATGGAAGTGTCTAAATAGTGCATTTGGAATTGTAGGATTCGATATTTGCCGCCCTCGTGAGCCAACTACGCCAGCAAACGTCAGAAAGGAACGAGGTAGTGACTTTTCTTTTGTACCATATATGATGCATTGTATGTGTGTTATATCGTTGATTTGTAATGAATTCGTATGCTGCGACATCTGTGGATTTATGTTAGCACTGTCATTCCAATAGTCCCTGAGTAGCTAACAACGGTTCGGGTTAGGGCGGTGTGCCTTCCCGGCGGAGAAAGGGGATGAGGATGAGGTGTGATATATGTGATTATGTGAGCCGAAATGCTATTTGTGGAGGCCGACGGGCCATTTGTGAAAGCCGAATAGCTGTATGGGCTATTAGGCTATATGTATGCACTGCCACGCCAATAGTCCCTGAGTAGCTAACAACGGTTCGGGTTAGGCGGTGTGCTTTCCCGGCGGAGAAAGGGGATGAGGGTGGAGTGTGATTTGTGGTGCTGCTGCTGTATGATGATTTGCTTACATGCTGTGTGCTTATGTGTGGTATAAATGTTTTGTTACTACTGGGATTCTCTTGAATCTCATTCTTTCCTTTAACTAACCTTTCAGACAGGGCGAGTGGCTCTAAGGAGAAGCGTACGACCCGGAGCGGTTAGAATCCTGTAGGGACATTTATTTTGGTTATGTTGGTTAAACTTGTTGGACAGGGTGTCTGTATATTATGTTGGTTGTAAAGAATAGTTGAACGTAGTTGTGTAGTCCCCTATATGGAGGTTGTAAACCCTTTTTGTGTATGAATGGAACCCGGGGGTTGCCGGGATTGCTATTAGATATTCTGATATGAATGAATGTGAATTAACTGCACAGGTGATTATATTCGATAATTGAACTTGAGACCGGAATAGGAAAGAAGTTTTGAAAATTTTATAAAGTCCCTACTTCACAGGGAGTTCTAAATGAGTTTTGAACTATTCGACGGTCTCTAAACCAATTTAATTACGTAATATCGAATTATAATTACGCTATTTAAGGCAGGGGGTTACACATCGCCCTAATCCAGCCGTACCTGAGGGAGTCCCACCTGAGGGAGCACTAGATGATCAGTCCCCAGCTACTTAGTTTAGGACATATTTATTTTTTATTGTTTGAAACATTTGTAAATAAATATATATAATTTTATATTTCAGAAATTATATTCTTATTGTGTTTACCATAGTTATATTTATATTTTTAGACCACGTTGTTGAATTTGTGAATTAATTACAACAGTTATATTTATATTCTTAGACTGCGTTTACCATAGTTATAGTTATATTTATATTTTTAAAACTTAAAAAAATTATATATTGTTATATCAGTTAAGAAGAATAACCGCTACAAATATATAAATTAGTAGAGGTTAATAAAATAACCGCTACAAATTCAAACTCTTTATATTTGTAGCGGTTTTATAATATAACCGCTACAATATATATAATTTATTTTTTTTAAGTTTAAGAAATATAATTTCATATTTGTAGCGGTTAAAGCTGAAACCGCTACAAATTGAAAGATATGAGCACGGCAAAATTCAAAATTGAATAGTTGACTATTTGTAGCGGTTATATAAATAATTGCTACAAACACTAACTTTCCAAATTTGAATTTCCTCCTACTTTTCGCAAAGTTGTAGCGGTTATTTATGTATAACCGCTACAAAGTATTATTAGTAGCGGTTATAAGCAAAACCGCTACAAGGTCAAAACAAATTCTTCAATAAGCTTCCCAACGGCTTGATAAACAGTAGCAGTTACTATAGCGGTTATGAACCGCTACAAAATATTAAACGTTGGAAATTCAGAATATAAGATTCCAAGCACTCGTCATTCTCTATTCACTCATCTTCTTCACTATACTTTCTTCTCTCTCTCTAATAGCTATGGATAAGTCATAGATCAGGTTGCCACGCAATTCTCAGGAATATTTATACAGATTAAACAATTTCTTGGATTTCACATTCACTCATGCCAACTGTAACGGAAAGATCATCTGTCCATGTCGGAGATACAAGTTCAAGAAGTGGCATGCACGAAATGTTGTTAAGGAATATTTACTCCTGAAGCCTTTCTCGGAGGACTATACGTTCTGGCCAGTTCATGGTGAGAAGGCCGGCATTAGATATGATGATGCTCTTCCTCGAAGTTCTCATATAGGCGTTCAACTAGATGAAGATGATCCTATGAATAATGTTGTGCGTGATGCATTTGGATTTCAAGGCGATAACTTCAACGAAGAAGTGCACGATTCTGAGCTGATGTTTATGAGGAATGAAGCAGCTCGGGATTTTTTTCAGTTTGATGGATAAAGCAGATCGTCCTTTATATCAAGGTTGTCGAAAATATTCTAAATTATCTTTCTTGATCAAATTGTATTACATCAAGTGCTTGTGTGGAATCACAAATAAGGGAATGTCGATGTTGCTCGAATTATTACAAGATGCATTCCCTGATGCTGAGATTCCCACAACATTCTATGAGGCCAGAAGATTATCAACAAGTTGGGGTTGAACTATCAAAAGATTGATGCATGCCCCAATGATTGTATGCTGTATTGGGGAGATGATTCCAGCAGGGAGACTTGTAAGAGATGTCACACATCAAGGTACAAGACAATTCGAAAGGGGAAAAAGCAGAAGAAGAAACCTACAAAGATTCTCAGGTACTTCCCTTTAAAACCTCGCCTACAAAGATTATTTATGTCGTCTAAAACTGCGGAGCACATGAGGTGGCATGCCATTGATAAGAATCAAGGCGGTAAATTAAGACATCCCTAGGTTGCAGATGCTTGGAAAACATTTGACAACGACTTTCCAGATTTCACGACTGACCCCAGAAATGTTCGGCTTGCGTTGGAGACCGACGGTTTCAATCCTTTCAGGAATCTTAGCACAAGTTACAGTATCTGGCCGGTAGTTTTAGTTCCCTACAACTTACCCCCTAGATGTGTATGAAACAAAGCTCCTTCATTATGTCTATGATCATTCCAGGCAAAAAGGCACCGAGCAATAACATCGATATGTATCTCCAACCGCATATTGCAGAATTACTTGACCTGTGGAATGTCAGCATCGAGACGTACGATGCTTATGGGAAGACTTTGTTCAACTTGTGTGCAACCTTGATGTAGACGATTAGTGACTTTCCCAGCCTTGACACATTATCTGGTTGGAATATGTATACTGGGTCGACGTGTCCAGCTTGCAATTTTGACTCTGACGTAGTACGCCTTCCCCACAACTGAAAGTGGTGCTTTATGGGGCATTAGAGGTTTCTTGATGAAAGGCATAAGTTCATATTGCAACAGAATCACTTCAATGGGAAACCAGAAAACAGAGGACCGCTTCAGACTTTGTCCGGTACAGATATCTTACAGCAGCTTGAGCAAGTTGACTTTGAGTTTGGAAAAAGGGATGATTCAGCACAAACTTGCCAAAAGACCCGCAAGACTTCGGCGCCTCAATAGTGAAAGAAAATCAGTATTTTATTCACTCTTCCATATTGAAGATCTAATTTACTTCGCCATAGTCTTGATGTCATGTACATTAAAAAGAATATTTGCGATAATGTGTTATATACGCTGCTTAACGAACCCGACAAGACAAAAGATCACCTTCAAGCGAAGAAAGATTTATGCGCCATGGGAGTTCGCGAAGATGCTTGGCCAGATAAGCATGACAGATTTCAACCAGCAAAGTTTACCCTCACAAAACCGAACAAGGAATCCTTTCTCGCGACGTTGAAGAAATTAAAAGTTTTTTATAGGTATTAAAGCAACATTTCTTGATGTGTTGACTTGCAGGCTTGAAAGGTTACTGGCCTAAAGAATCATGACTCGTATGTTCTTATGCAACAGTTACTCCCTCTGGCTATAAAGAATGCACTTCCTCTCGATGTTTCCATCGTTTTGATGGAACTTTGTTCTTTCTTTCGGAAGTTATGTTCTAAGGTTTTGATCGTTGAGGAGCTCGATCAGCTACATTCTAAAATCATTCTTACACTTTGTCACTTGGAGATGATCTTTCCTCTGTCCTTTTTTACTATGATGGTTCACCTCACAGTCCACCTCGTTCATGAAACAAAGCTCGCTGGCCCAATACAATATCGATGGATGTATCCAATTGAGAGTCACTCATTTTAAATATGTGTTTCATTGTTAGTTCTTAGGGAGAATTACACTGTAGTCTCATTGAAGCAAATATACGAAGAAATGGTCCCGGGAAAATCTAAAATTACTCTCAAGTCCCATGGGACCATTTTGTAATAAATTATATTTGAGAAAAGTCTGAAACACCCTTAAGGAAGGGGTAAAAATAGAGACAGCGTACCTTGTTTTCCTCATTCGAAATCACCTTCTTTTCTCCTCTTTCCCCATTTGAAATCTATCACAAGGCATTCGGCCAAATCTTTGAAAGGCGAGAATCAAATCAGACATGTTTCAAGTCTTTTCTGCTCTGCTGCAACACGAATAAGAGAGCGGAACAGAACCCTGCGTGAAAAAACAAAACTTGCAGAAGCTCATTCTTGGAACCCACAAGAGTTTCTCTTCCCAGATCTAATCCAAAATGAATATATTTAGGTTAGCTGGTGATATGACCCATTTGGCCAACATCCTAGTCCTCCTCCTCGAGATCCACACCATCAAATCTTATGCTGGTATGATCTCTTTGCACATTTTTGTTCGAAATTTGCGGGCGTGCTAATTTTGAATTTTTGGTCTCTTATCTGCTTCTAGATTTTGAATAATCTTGAATTTATGCATAGAATCCGTAGATTGCTTGGTAAATTGGATTGAAGAACAATAGATTTGGAGTGATTTTGCTGCGCAGATGTGGATTTGCGATGGATATATGTAGAATAATACATCTAGTAGCTTGGGTGGATTTTTCCAGAACTATTTCTTTGTTTTCCTTTTTGTAACATGATTATAAGCTTCATTACCATGAAAAATCAATATTACTGCTCACTCCAATGCATGTTTAGGCTTTGGATTATGTTGGGTGATGTATATTTGGATGCAGATAATATTTTACTACACAGTAGCTTTTGCTTGCTATAATAGAATTTCTTTTGATTGGCATTATTCTTACTTCTTCCTTAACTATGGGAGGCCTCTTTATTTTAAGAATGCTTTTGTAAATTACCAGTATAGTATATGTTTTGTTATCGGAATTAGAATGGGCATCAGCACTAAGTCGAACACTCATTTTCTGTTTCATGAACATCCATTTGATGTTTTGATATGTATCTGTATATATGTATATGTATATCTTAAATAGCTTGTTACTTATATATTCTGTTGATTCAATATATTTATTAACTATTAACAATAATTTATTAATTATTTATTATTACTTATTTTATAAAAAGATATTCTAATGTCAGATACTACACCATAGCACATAAGCTGGCCAAACTGGATCCTATGTTATGAAGTTGTACATTTTGGTTAAAGTGATATCAAATAGTGAGGTTATGTGTGGGCTTCATTTAGCTTTGTTACATTTTTCTTTTCTTTTCTTCTTATTCTCTCCCAATATATGTCACATATGCAATCACTTTTTTGACTCCAATTAATCCTGGTTGTAATCTAGTCCAGATGTGTTATAAGGTAGTGACCAGATGTCATACATCATTGGTCATTGTTGCTTTGATAATTGGCATAAGATACTGAAACTTGCTCTGTCTTCATGTTTATAGGTATTCAGGTTGCAGCCTGATAATGGAATCCCTATCGAAAGTTGGTTTGACGATGATTCGGATTCTTCTCTGATGTCCTTGCTTCCGTTTCTCGAGATGCTTGCTGATGTGGATGATGTTCGCCCTATCATTGCAAAGAAATTCAGAGATTGTAGATTTTAGTAATTTTAACTTAGTTTCACTTCTATTGGAGTAGTGGATCTCTTAGTCCTCTCCATGAAAGGAGTAGCTGAAGTCTTAGTCCCTAAGATTACTTGTCTAATTGTCCATATTCTGAGTTCAAACAACCCCACTCGAGTAAGTATATATGCCTTCAGTATGTGTAGAAAATAGTTTTATCTAGATTTTTTTTCTTTGGGTTTTTTTCCTGGCTTTTTAGTTGGTTTCTATAATAGGGAGTCTTTATAAATGGCTTAGCACCCAGTTTACCAAATTTGTAAGTAAAAATTTTGCTTATAATTCAATAATTTGGTTTGAAGTTTCAAGCGTCAAATTTATCTCACATTTTTTCCTCTATCCTTTTATTTTCATCAGCCCCGGGGGGCGCTTTGTGTAGATGACATGACTTGAGAAAAATAAGAGGTATTATTGTTAATGATTTGAAAATTGTAATATTATAAATTGCATGAACAATTTATGATAAACTTGTAAATGTAAATGTAAATGATTTGATGTGAACTTTGTTTTAAGGGGTGAAAATAGAAGGTGGAATTGGCACTTGTACAAGCTGTCCTTTGAAAAGGGATGGTTTCTCTTTCCTCCTACAAGCAAAACCACTCGTGTTATTTTCTCTGAGCTACACACCCAACATTCAAAGATCAAAGGATTCATCTTCAAAATTTTGTTTTGTCTTGATCATCGTAAGATTGGATCTTGGTAAACATAAATACAAACACTATCCTACTTCAAGGTTCTTGCTTGGATCAACTCCTCGTCATCTCAAGAACTCTGTCACATAGAATAGTAACCATCATTAATTGTCATTCATTCAATCTAAAAGAAAATACAGGTAAAAAATTCAACCTAAAAATGTCCTCCATTGATTTAACGTTAAATTATGGTCAAATAAGTTATACTCATTGACAACTCATTGGGCCTCCGTTGACAACTCTTCATAACAGCATAAATGTGTTAACAACTCAAGGGGCCTGCACTGACAACTTAGGGGGCCTTCACTGACAAATTGATTCAATATAGACTACAACTTCAATGCTTACTTCCATTTTTCAGAATTATGTCCTTTGTCTATGGTGCAAGATTATGAATTTCCAAGTTGTTTATAGCCTGATTGCACTTTCATCACAGCATGTAAATATAGCTATATATATATATATATGGAGTTGAGTTGTCAATGAAAGGCTATTGAGTTGTCAATGGAGGCCCATGGAGTTGTTAGTCGAGGCTCTATGACTTGTTAATGGAGGCTCCTGGACTTGTCAATGAAATGCCATTGAGTTGTCAGTAGAGGCCCATGGAGTTGTCAATGAAGATATTTCAGGTATGAAACTAAAAGAATTGTTTTCCATATTAAATTCATGGGTTAATCTAGAATTCTTTAGCCAAAAAATCATGGTGTGCTTTGGGGACGAAAATCAAAACTAACTGGAAAAACATAGAAGATACTCAATGGGCATATACTTAATTAGTTGTCAACAGAGGCACCACGAGTTATCAGTAAAGGCCCTTGAATTGTCAGTGGAGGCCCGTTGAGTTGTCAGTGGAGAAACCTTGAGTTGTCAGTGGAGGCCCCTTGAATTGTTAACACAGTTATGCTGTTATGAAGAGTTGTCAACAAAGGCCCAATGAGTTGTCAATTGAGGCACCTTGAGTTGTCAGTGAAGACCCCTTGAGTTATCAATGTACCCTGATAGAGTTGTTAATACATGTATGCAAATATTCTTTAAGAAACCAAAACCGTAGCACCCAAAAGCTCCTAAGAACACTTGCAAACGATAAAATGACCTAATTTCGGCTTATCTCTTAATTAAAAACCGTCCACATGCTTTTCATGAAGTAAAGTGTCATAGTCTGTTGTTTGAAGTAATTCATAATATACCACATTAACAATTACTATGTAAAGTGTCATGAAAATAACTATGTAATTCATAAATTTTCAGAACGTCTTAAGTACAAGTTTAAAGTTGGTCAAACCCAAAAACATATCATCTATATAATGTGACTACACTTGATCAATACACAAACATACCACATTTACAATTACTGTACACATGATCATAACCAAAAACATAGCATCTATAAATGTGACTGCACTTGATCATTACAAAAAAGTTATCATATTTACAATTAGTGTGCACATGATCATTACAATCCCCTAATTTGCGGCTTGACACAATTTATAGGAGCAAAATTTCAAATGAGTAAACATCACTCTTGGGAGTGGGTTGATATTGTTTCATGTACTCAGGGTCCAAATAACAAACTGTTCCTTTCACTTAAGTTGAAATGTGTGTTTGATCGGAGTTTGTGGGGCAGAGCTTTGCATATCCAAAATCTGCAACTTTGGCCCTCATGCGTTCAGTTAGAAGAATGTTGGATGATTTCACATCTCAATGGATAATCTGCTTTTCTGTTCAAAGATAAGCAAAATGTCAGGTATAATTTGATAGATTTATAAACACCCAAGACTCAAGGCTTTCTCCAGAGGAGAAAAGTCAACTTAAGAAACAAACCTCAATTTCTTCGGCTTCTTAAATTCTTCCCCATTTCATTTGTAAAAGAGGATGCATCTAGATTTGACTCAGAAGAAACCAACTTTGGGTCTCCTAAATAAGGTCTGTAAGCATTCATTCAGTCTAACAAGAGGACACTAGTGATGAAAATAAAATTCATATGTTTATAACTCTAATGGAACTTTTAAAGCTTTCTTACCCAATCATCTTTAATAACATTCTGAAATTCATGAAAGAAGCCCAATGCAAAACAATCAAGACCTGATGGCTTTATCCATCCAACCCAAACATTCCTATTTCTATTTTTCATCTACCTCAAAAGATCAGCTGCCAGGCTTCAACTAAAGTGCTAAACTCTTCAACAAGCAATAACATTTAAATCTTTAATACAATTCTCATCTACAAGATCCAATTTCTTTACCAGTTCTTCCTTGTTTTGTAAGCAGTCATTCTATGAATTATTCACAACTTAAATCCTTGGTGCTAGAGGATCAAACACACACCTAACTAAGAGAAACATGAATGGCAAAGTTCCTTAATCTTCAGAAGATAAAAAACCAGATCTATAAGAAAGGTAGTGATGAAAATAAAATTCATATCTATATAACTGTGTCATATTAATGGAATTCATCAAGCACCCAGACTAAATCCTCTCTAATAGTGTTCTATAAATTATGAAGCCCAATGTAAAACCACTCTTCATCCTTGCTAAAGATAACCCACTCTAATTACAATGAATCTAAGAAAACAAGTTGCAATTTTCTCTGTCAAGACACAAGTCCCTGAATTAAGAACCTCATTACAGACTCATTCTGACACTATAAGGAAATTAATGGAAAGAAGTTTTTTTTTAATGAAAAAGGGATTTCAAAAAAGTGGCAAGTGCAAGCTCCTAAACCATCTAGAAGTGAGGAACCCTTACGCTTCCTTATTACAGTGCACCCTTTATTTGATACAAAGACAGGGCAAGGCTAAATCAATCTACTAACAAAATCCACCTTCTTATAAGTAAATAATAGTTTCTGATTTTTATTCAATTAATAAAATTGCATTCCTTATATGTAATAGTTAGTGCTTTGGAAGCAATTCACAAAAATAAGCTCTTACAAAGCATTGTTAAAGAAAGTGAGGACTCTTAGAACGAATGAAAAATGCCATCAATATATCTTTAAAATGTTTTCCGTTTTACTGTTCATAGAGCTGGTTTGCACATCGGCTCCTCTAACAAGTTACTGTTTACAAAGCCGATTCATAGCCGATGAACAGTGACAGCTTATTTTGGGCTTCGAATGTGGAAAAATGACCCGCCCATTAAATGTGCATTCAAAGCAACGTAGCATGTTGCGTGTGACTAATCTTTGTGGTGGAATGGGCCTCTGCAATTGCATGGGATATTGGGAAGGATATGGCGGTATGAGAAAATGATACTGTTTAAAAATCTTGACTTAGTCTGACGTGTAAAGGTCACCCCATAATCATGTAGATTTCAGACTTTTCATTACATTGAGGGGACGTTGACGAATAAGGTCGCTTAGAAAGTAATGAGTGTCTGCAGTCTATATGTAGGGATAGTAGGGTCTAGTGAAGTCGGAATTACAATGAACTTTCAGTCCTTTAAAAACTCAGTGTTACTCGAAAGGAGGTCATTTTTGTTCTGTTATCCGTTTTACTTCGTTGTGCTTGTGTGGTGCTCTGGTGGAAATGGCGAATGCATATGCACTTCTGGATAATATATCTACGTCCGGATCAGCATGGCGGGTGTTAGTGAAGATCGACAGTGTGTTCCCTCGCACAGACTTTGACTTCTCCCTCTCATCGTGTGGCTATCCCAAGAGGGTCATTTGTCTTGAGATTATAGTGTTCGATGAAAAGGTATAGGATTTTTTTTTTCAGTTTTGTGCTGTGGTAAATGGCAAATAAATTTGATGGTATCCTAATCATGGGGTGTGGCGATTATGTTCACTCAGGGTTCTCGGATGATTATGAGACTCCGTGGGGATTCAGTTATAGACAGATTCGCCAATGTCCTCTGCGAGGGGAAGGTTTTTTATGTTGAGCATTTTATGGTTGGCACTGGTGGGGATGGTGTGCATCCCAAGTACCATATTATGTTCATGCCTTTCACTGTGGTTCGTGAACACGTAACTATTGCTCCAGATCATGGGTTCCTTTTGATGGATGCTCAGCAGCTGAAGGATGACGCGTCTCATGAGCATCGAGTCAGAGGTTGTTGTGAATGAGTCCAATATTACTTATTTAAGTTCAAAGAAGCATATTGATTTGCAGTTTGGACATCGTTTAGCCCTTTTTTCTGATCTGTGTTTTCTACAGATGTTATGGGATTGTTTTGTAGGGTGGAGAGGTTTGGGTGGGAGGTATTCAAAGGGTGCATTAATTGGGTGTTTGAGTTTATTATTGCGGATAGATAGTTGAGTTAACCAATCAATTTCATTTTCCATATGAGTAATGGACTATTTAATGAGTAATTTTGGTTGTGTTTCACATGTAGTCTCCAGACTATTACCGTGCGGTTGAATGGTGAGAGTGCTATGCATGCTTGGAAGGACTTTCGTCGAGTGATCAACATGGAGAAGCTGTGCTTGGTTGTGCAGTATGGGGTTGTCAAGAAGGACAGAGGTGGATGAGCTTGATTTATTTGATTGCCATAGTTGTTGAATTATTTGTAACTTATTGTAATATTTTCAGGCAATGTCCTGTTAATGAATTACGGTTGTGCAACGAGGGTGTTTTGGAACCCGAAGTTCAAGGAGGTTATGCAAATTCGGAGGTGTTTGTTTGCAAAGCTACGGGACAGGGTAGCGTGAGCCTTGAAGTTATGCTTTTGGAGGGATGACTACGAAGTGATAATGTTTTGATAATAATTGTGTAGGGTAACGGCACATGATCATTTTGTAACCCTTGTCATTCCTATATGTAAGTTGTATGCAGTCATGTAACTTTTATGTACTGGTGGTAGTTATTCCAGTAATGCTGTGCATTTAACTAATGAAGAAATATGAAATTTTTTGGGGAAAGTATTGTATTGTACCGACTGTTAATTAGTTCAAAGTCAGAAGTGGCTTAAGGTGTGTAATGATATGGTTTAAAAAAGGTTTGCCTTTGGTAATAGGCAGTGGTTTGTGTGCTCAGTTAGTTATGTGTTCCTTTAGCAAGTGCATTATTTTTTACAACAGCTGCATCAGGCATGGACATAATATATATTTTCTGGTCGTATCCCAAGTCTAAAAATGTTTGAATTATGGTATTAACCTGATGGTTGGAAGATAAATTGTTATGTTATACTGAAGTTATGTAGGACATTGAACATTTAATGTACTAATGGGTGTGTCAGGTATTATGAGGTGTAAGAGTATGAAAACGGTAAAAAGGGGATAGATGGTCAATGTTGGTTTAACAAGGAGCGAAAATGTCATGGTAAAATACCCAAAGTGTATAGTTACATGTTACAACGACGTAGTGTGGTTATAGAATTGTGGGGGTGGAAATGTTATAACCTCTCACAGCTATGATAAAGAGAGGATAAGTTCTAAATGATGAATTTACATAGGTTACAGAAGGTGCATTGGTGTGGTATAGTCAAAGTGAAATATGAGGTCGACCATTTAATGCACTTATGGGTGTGTGCGGTATTATTAGTATGGCGAGAGAAAGAGATGAGTGGTGAAGATCAATTTGTTGTAGTGTCCCTCACATATGCATGTTAGAATGGAAGTTCCAGATGAATTATTGACCTTGTGGTTTGAAGGTCCATTGGGTTGTGATATTGTGGTTATCTAGGATATACTGCATTTAATGCTGGTATGGGTTTACAATTGATGGTGTGTGTGGGATTGTGTGATTCTATTGAATCTGTGAACAGATATTATCTCAGAAGGTAGCAGCTTTTTTGGATCCTATCATTGATTTTGTGAACAGTGCTATAAATTAGTGTAATGAATGCAGTAGTTGTTGTGCCACATCATTATAGTAGAAAGATTTGCATCAAGTACGTCGATTTTTTTCGTAATGATTTCTGTGTAATGATATCTGTGCATGCAGGGATTATGGCTGTTATGGTATGGTATTTTGATAATGCAAGGATTGTGGAGTGACAGTTCAGCTGAAGGATATGGCGGTGGTTCATCTATATTTATAGTGGTTTAGTAGGCTGAGGGGTGTGCTGGTGTGGTCTATTGATCAGGGGTGTTCTTATTGAGGGTGGGGGTATACCGTCTTATGAAAGGATGTCCGTTTTTTCAGGGATTTCACCTACTGTGTAAAAAGATTTAGTTAAGGTAGAAGGAGGGATGAGTTCCCGCGCAAACAACTTAATGGATGTTGCCATTATAAATATGGCAACACATGCAATCAATGCATACCGCAGGCAGTTCTGAATTAATAATATACCATACTGTGAAAGTGAAACATGGCTTCCTCTTCGCTGTCTAAGGCTGTTCCGAAGGTGTCCCTTATTGAATGCATCCATGATGGAACAGATAGGTGGAGGATTGTGGCCAGAATCCTTCGTAAGTGGAGTGTTTATCAAAAGGAACATCCAACTGAACTGTTTTGCATTTCTATGCTGCTGGTGGATGAAATTGTAAGTGTTAATGTTGTGTGAGTAAATTTTTCAGATGAGTAAGACTTTTGATATGATGTTACAAAGTCTGTTACTGATGCAGGGAAACAAGATTCAAGCCTCTGTGATGAACAAGGGACTGTTTGATAGGTATCTAAGTGGTGCCATTGAGGGAAAGACCTATTTCATAGCAAATTTTGTGGTTTCCCCAAACACAAAAGAGTACAGGGCAACAAATCATCCTTTTAGGATGACCTTAGGTCCTCAGACGTACATTAAAGAGTTGGAGGGAGCCATAGCTGATTATTCCTATAGTTTCATGCCTATATCTCAGATCAGGCAGGTTGATGAGAAAGATCATGTTGACTATCTCATTGGTATGGGATTCTTACAATGGTGTTTGTTTTTATCGGTTATTAGTTGTCAATTGTAGCTAACTATAATGAATGTTGGCTGTAGATGTCATTGGGTACGTGAAGTCAATTGAAGCATTGGAGGAGTATAGAGTGAATGGAGAGACTAAGAATCGTCTGAGAATGGTGTTGGCTGACGAGGAGTGAGCAGTGATACCTACTCAGCTCTGTTTTTTTATCCACTGTGATTTATGCAGACATGATCGCTGACTGTTTTTTTTAATTTTTTGTAGGGGACTGATAGTCAACTGTGTGTTGTACGATGAATGTGCGGTCAACGTGTGCATGGCATCAATTGGGACAATGGTCCCACCAGTTGTGATGATTTTGCAGCTTGCCAGAGTGGGCTTTAATGATGAAGGTTGTTAGATATATTGTTGGAAAATCAATTATAGAGTTTCATTTAATGTTCGTGCATTATTATGGGGGGATTGTGACACTTTTGCTTTTAATATACTTGTAGGGCTGCCTGAGGTGTGTAGTTCATTCAATGCAACAAAAGTATCCTTGAATGAGAAATGTCCAGAGGTTAAACATTTTATTCAGAGGTATAACGTATGGATGTGTGTACTTTGTTTTTCACTCTGGATGAAGGGAAGTTTCAATATTACTGCTACATGCATGCAGTTCAAAGTTCTCCCCATCACCTGTGATAAGCAGTGATTCACACGTGGTCCCAAACGCTTCAAGAACTCAATCTCCGTCTGCCATGTTGCGTTCTCATCGTAGGATCAAGATATCTGACCTACCTAAGCAGAATATGGTAACCTTGGATAATGCACTTACGTCAGTATAGTCCAGCATTTTGTCAGCAGCTATGGCCTTATTGTTGTTGTATTATATTTTACCTGTAGGATGCATTTTTCCTGCTTCACTGTGAGGTTGTTAAACTTGACACACGTTATGGATGGATGTATGATGGTTGTAATAAGTGTGGCAGCAAACCTAAGTACGAGAACAATAAGCTGATGTGCATGTTATGCAAGAAGACTCCTGTAAAAATTGAACCGAAGTAATGTTGTTGTAACCCTTTAGTTCTGTCGGATTATGTGAACCTTTTATTCATTAGACGAGACATATTTACTACATTTAGAATCTGTTTGTTTCAGGTTTAAGGTGCATTATACTGTCAGTGATGAAACAGGGAAAGCATCAGTTGTGTTTTTTGATAAGCTTGCTGTCCAGCTGATTGGTAATACTGCGTTAGAGTTGAAGATAAAGCTGGATAAGGTTTGCCATCATTTCATTTGTTCAAGTTAGTAGGTTAAGAGTACAAGGTGAATGAAATTTTTTAAAATGTGAAGGAGGATCGGGCTTATGACTTTCCTGACGAGCTGGACGGCCCCATTGGCACCAACATACTATTGAAGTTGAAGTTGAACAAATACAATGTGGACTTCCCTAACTCAAGTATTAGTGTGTCTTCTTACACTATTTGTACAAATCTCATGAGTGAGTTTAATGCATCCGGTAAAGAGGTATGACTCATTTAGCTATCTTTGAGGTTTTCTTGCATAAAGTTAACACTCATAGTTTCTAAGACGATGATACTAATGTCGTAGGTTGAAGATGGCGTGCCTTCTCAAACTGTTGAGGTTATTACAAATGATGATCAACGCATGAAATATTGCATGTATTTTCACCAATGGTGGTTTTTTACCCTGTACGAGATTCATTTTTCATTGTCATTTTTTTACCCAGGAAGCTCGATGCGTTGTTGTAGAGGTTACTGATTCAGAAGGGAGTGCTCCAAAAGTCACTCCGCCTTCATTTCCAGATCCGCAAGGCACTGACAGTCCAGGATTAGATGACTTGCCAATATCCCAAGTTATTCCAAAGCCAGCTGTTAAAGGTAAGAGGAAGCATGTGTGGAAGAAGGTGGCTGCTATCGATGAGAAGGGAGGCCCTGCTGTTATACCATCACCAACTAAGCTACCTCTAAAGACTGTGAAGACCATTAAGCAGGAGAAGATATAACATATCAAAGATTGTGTTTAATTATGTATTTTGGACGTTAGGACGTTATGTTATATTTGGTTTATATGTATGGAAATGGGTGGAAATGGTGTCTGTATCCACTTGAGGTAATCTGTTTTTGTGATATGGAGGTTGTTCCTTTTAGGATTGTGTCTTTTGTAAGTGTCTTGAAGTTGGATAGTGGTAGTAGATGGTGTGTTTAGGATTAGATGATGTATTATTTTGTGTGGGTGGGAGTGCAAGTCAGTTGGTTGGCGCCTGGAAATGAGGTTGGTGTAAGTTGTGGTTATATTTAGTAAATTAAATGAATATGTGATATTTGGTATCAACTACTGAGTTACAGTGATATGCATGCGTCAATGAATAAGTGCTATTTGGTATGAAGTTAAGGGCCATATGAGTTTAAAAGAACAATAACAACCATATTTTAGATAAGTGGTTTAATAAATAATACAGTAAAGGGAGAAGGGGAACTTTGATATATTGTTTTCCTTACTTCGGTATGATGATTGGTCAGAGGATAATGGTTGGATTTTAATAGCTTCTTAAAGTAAATCTGCTGCGAAGCTAGAAGTTCACTTCGTCGGGATTATGAAAGCAAAAATAACCACTGCTGAGTTAGTGACACAAATTTCCATCTGTGATTTTTGATGTGTTATGTATTATAGGTAGTAAATGTCCATATGTTGGTTATATGTGTTCTGTATTAAAGGCTGGTAAATATGGCATGTAGTATTGATTGTAATGTAGGTATGGAATTCATTTGAGGTATTGAAGAAGTGGAATTCATTTAGCAAGGTTGTAGGACGGCTACATGACAGGTACAAGTTTAAAATGTTTCTGCAAGGGCATTGAATGCATTGAAATGATTTGTTTGAAGATGGAATTTGTAGTCAAATTTTACGTTTTCCACTGATTTGACAGGTATTGGCAGATCTAATCTGTTGTTTTAGCATTATGAACTGAAACAGAGATAGATTTTATTGTGTCAGACATTGAGGTTTTTAGGGCGACGTGATAAATGTTACAGGACGGCGACATGACAGGTTGAATGGTTCATTTATTAACCATATGTATTGAGTCCATTGGGTTAAATTGTATTATTCGGGAACTTGAACATCGGCTATGTAGTTTGTGTTGGAAGGCGTTGATATTGAACCATCTCATGCGGCTGATCTTTTATTATAAACTAACTGAATTGTTGATCTAAGTCTCATAGATATTGAGCGACATTCGGAGGTGGGAAATTTAAGTTATGAGTCAGCGGACTCTTCAGGCCAGTCAGGAGGATGAGAACCTTATGCACACCCAAGCTGAAGCCGTCCTCACTAATGGACGCCGCGTGTCAGGTAAACAGAAGAGGAGGATTGGTGTGCTGGCTGATATTACAAATTTGTCATCCAATCTCAGCATAAGATTTGAGTTTCCTTCAGAATTAGGTAACGTTAATGCTTAATGTTGTGGATTTATACTGGAGTATATTTTGCATCTTTTGTTGTTCTTAGGAAAATAAGCAATTTTATAGGTGAATCTAGTGGGAATAACCAAGTATTTAAGCGGAGGAGTGCCAGATTATGTGCAATTCAAAATCAAGGTTATACTTTTGCTCACTCACGTATGGTTGAAAACATCAGCTCCGCTGAACCTGAACGATTGAATGACGAGAACACTCAGATGTTGGAGATCGATGTAGACAATTGTTCAGGTTAGTTGTGGTTATTTGTCTTATTTGGCTATTTAGACCTCAGAGAAGAGCCTTGCAAATATTTTCAGTTTGAGATTATTAGCCATAATGGATTTTATTTTAAAAAATGGATGGTAGTTTTGCCTTTCCAGGTTCCTGTTATGAATATTAGATGATGTAATATGATTGTGATGGTGTTGGGCTATTTTTGAGGACCTTTTAATGACCATTGTCACATGTAATGAGCTGTTAATGAGAACGTGTAAAGGATGTCAATCATATGTTGCACAGACTACCAATATCAGATCACCTTTTTTTGTTGGTTGTGGAAATGAAGATTTTATTGAATGGATATTTACATAGGGTTTGACAAAAGGTTAAATGGAAACATAAATGAAGTACATCAGTGTATATGTATCTTAATTGAGTATCTCTGTGGAGTGCACTCGCATTAATAATGTGTTTGGTCGGTGAGGGAGTTTCATTAATTATCCGATGAGGCTGAGCCTTTTTATTGTAGAATAGCCTTTGCTTTATGCAATGGTATGAACGATGGGGGTGGATATAGCCAATTGTTCAGGTTAGCTGTGGTTAATGGTAACTTGAGCTTAGAAAAATATGGTGTCAAGTATGGTATGAATGATGTATGGTAATGGATTTTGTGGGTTTTTTTAAATGCAGATGCGGTTGCTATTGAGTCCACACAGAGCACTGTGAAAGGTGAAGAGATAGTCGGGCGTAGGAGTGCAAAGGATAATGGTCTGCAGAATTATGCCCAATATGATGGAAGATCAGCACACGGTTTAATGAATGATGAAGGAACCCAAGCTGACGTAATCGATGGCGATATAAATAGGGAGTCAATCAATATACTGAACCCAGTTGGTTTCACTTCAACAAGCACTGACGCTGTCTGTCCAGAGGTGTCTTTGGAGGAAAGGTATAGGGGTATAGTGTTCGGATATGACGATAACGAAAGTATTGACAGTGAGGACAAAGAGGAGGGGTTAGATGCAGATGTAGGTGAGATTTTTTACTATCTATTTATAACTTTGCAAGTTTGACAGTATGTGATTTTTTCTTAATAAATTTGCTCTGTAGGTGCGGGGTTTGGGAGCACCAACAATGAGACTGGGATAACAAAGGATTCAACAAATGAAGAGATTTGCGGTGAAGTGGATGGGATTGGTGAGTGGTGGGAAAAGTAGAAATTGAGATTTATAAATTTGGTCATCTAAAATGAAGTTGGGTTTTTTGTAGGTTATATGGATGAGGGTGATCCTATATACACGTGCATGGCATGTAATGCGTTGATGTGGTATAGTGAGAGGGTTGGCAAATGCAAGTCATTTAGCTGCCCAGCTTTCACATTGTGTTGTCTTAAAGGTAAAGTGCAGTTGCCTACCATATCCCCTCCACCTGGCATGCTAGGAAGGCTCTTTTTTGACAACTCGTCAGAATCAAAGAACTTCTATGCGAATATACGCTCATACAATAATATGTTTTCATTCACATCTTTGGGGGGGAAGATCGATCATTCGAAAAATCAAGGGGGTGGACCTTACACATTTTCTCTCTCTGGCATGAACTACCACAAAATCGGCAGTCTTTTACCTCAAACGGGGCAAAAGCCAGTATACTCTCAGCTTTACATTTATGATACTGAGAATGAAGTTGAAAATCGCATCACTGCAGTGAGGTGTGTGTTATTTCATTGATTTCTGTGTATTTATCACATTTGAAGTAAAAAAGGTATTCTCCTAACAGATTTAACTCATATCTAACGGTAACCTTTCCTCTCATTATAACAGCAAGCATTTGAAGGATTCCACAATTGATCCCATGATAGTTCAGATGATCAAGGACGTCCTAGATGAGCATAATCCATATGTTAAGCAATATCGTTCGGCATCTTCTTTGATAAGACGTGAGCAGTGTTGTAATGTCAAGATACGTCTAATTGGTTCAAGGAACTTTGATGGTCGAATGTATAATGAACCTTCTGCATCTGAGGTGGCTGCACTTATTGTTGGTGACATAGACATGAATTTCCAAAAGAGAGATATTATAGTTGAGGAGGTGTCGGGTGCAATTAAACGTATTGACGAATTGAATGTCGCATACCTTCCACTTCAATATCCCTTGCTGTTTCCAAAGGGCCAGGATGGTTATAGGGATGATATTGAACATCGTCAAGAAACACTCGCAGCAACGAAGAGGAAAAAACGCGTTAGTATGAGGGAGTACTTTGCGTATATGTTGATGTCCAGGTATGGTGAGAGGTCAGCACTTTTAAGTTCTGGGAGATTATTACTTCAGTTTGTCGTTGATGCATATACAATGATAGAATCTCAAAGGATTCTTTGGATAAGGACACATTAGAAAGAGTTGAGAGCTGATCTATATCAAGGGTTGTCGGATGCGTTGCTTCGTGGGGAAAGAAGTGCTTCCTCAACAGGGAAGCGTATTGTATTGCCTGCCTCCTTCACAGGTGGTGCCCGTTACATGGCTCAAAATTATCAGGATGCAATGGCATTATGTGCTTATGCTGGCTACCCTGATTTATTTGTTACCTTCACCTGTAATCCTGCTTGGCCGGAAATTGTTCGGTACTGTCAACATCATGGTGTTTCAGCATCTAACAAACCAGAAATTTTGTCTCGGGTATTTCAAGTGAAGTTGAAGGCACTTATGAAAACCATTAAAGAGGAAAAGGTATTTGGTGTTGTGCGTGCAGGTAAATCATGTGTTTCTGTGTTTTCCAATGATTTCCTTTGTTTCTATATGTATGCGTCTCTTTAGTGATATGTTTGTATTGTGCAGAAGTGTATACCATTGAGTTCCAAAAAAGGGGCCTTCCGCATGCACATATATTATTATGGTTGCACCTGAATGATAAGTTGAAGAATCCAGCAGACATAGACAAAGTAGTTTCAGCTGAAATACCTGATAAGGAGACATGCCCAAAACTGTATGAGTTGGTGAAGAAATTCATGGTACATGGTCCATGTGGCAACATTAATTTAAAGGCACCTTGCATGAGGGATCATAAGTGCAGCAAGTACTATCCAAAGAAGTTTTGTAGTGAGACAACCATAGATGAAGAGGGTTATCCAACATACAGACGGCGGGAAGATTCTAAGAGGATTGAAGTGAGAGGCGTTCCTTTGGATAATAGATGGATTGTGCCATATAATCCTACTCTACTGGCCATGTTCCAGGCACATATAAACATTGAAAAGTGTAATCAATCCACGGCCATTAAATATCTATTTAAGTACATTAGTAAAGGACATGATCGCGTTGTTGCGTCTTTATATGAAAGCAGTGAAGGGAGTGAATCAAATGGTGTCATTGATGAGATTAAACAGTATTATAACTTCAGGTGGATATCAGCATGTGAAGCGGCTTGGAGGATATTTGGGTTTGATATATATCACAGGAGGCCGGCTGTTGAAAGGTTGAGTTTTCATCTTCCAAACCAGCAGTCGGTCATATACTTAAACAGTGATGATGTTGCTGACCTATTGGATAAACCTAGAGTTTGTGAGTCCATGTTTCTTGCCTGGATGAAAATCAATGATGAGGAAGAATTTGCTCGGACTCTGACATATACTGAGTTCCCCCATCATTATGTATATCACAGGAAAGAAAGAGTATGGAAAAGAAGGAAGAGAGGGTTTGCAATAGGGAGGGTAACTCACGTGTCCCCAGCTTCTGGTGAGTTATATTACTTGCGAATATTGCTGACAAAGGTAAGAGGTCCCAAATCATTTGAAGAAATTAGAACTGTTGAAGGGGTGATGCAGTCAACTTTTAGAGAGGCATGTTTTGCACGAGGTCTATTGGATGATGACAGAGAATTTGTATGTGCTATCAAAGAGGCAGCTGTGTGGGCGACTGGGAAACAACTTAGGCAGATGTATGTTAGTATGTTATTATGTTCGTGTTTGAGCCGACCTGAGTATGTCTGGGAAGAAACTGCATGTCTATTGTCGGAGGACTTATTATATATTAATCGGAATGACCTTTTATCAAACAGTAAGTCGTATAATATAGTCAAATGGTTACATGAAATGTGAGTGCTAAATTTCAAATTTCAATGTTATAAGAATAATTGATCTAACCCATTATTTGTATAGGTGTTCGAGTAACTGAAGATCAGAAAAGAGAGGCTGCATTGCTTGGAATGGAAGAATTATTGCAGAATAACGGGAGGAGTTTGATTGAGTTTCCTTCACTTCCTTATCCAAACTCAATTCCTTTGCCTGATCTTTCTAACAATCTGATACGTCAAGAACTGAGCTATGATAGGGAGTCCTTGGAGTTGGAATCTAACAATATAATAAAATCTTTGAATGGTGACCAAAAAAAAATTTTTGATTGGGTGATGTCAACATTGGATCAGCCAAATGGTGCGTTTACGTTTGTGTATGGCTATGGGGGAACGGGTAAGACCTTTTTATGGAACTCTTTGACTTCAACTCTTCGTTCTAGAGGTAATATTGTTATCAATGTTGCATCTAGTGGTATTGCTGCAACATTATTGCCAGGTGGGCGTACAGCGCATTCTCGGTTTGCCATTCCAATTCAGGTTCATGAACACTCTGTATGCAGTATTAAGCAAAATTCTCCCTTGGCGAATTTACTTAGGGCGGCTAAATTAATCATTTGGGATAAGGCACCAATGGTGCATAGATTTTGTATTGAGGCGTTTGACAGAACACTTAGAGATATTATGCATTCCGACCATCCTTTTGGAGGGAGATGTTTAGTTATGGGAGGGGATTTTAGGCAGATACTGCCAGTGATTCCTAAAGGTACTAGGGCAACGATTGTAGATGCGTGTGTTAGCTCATCATATCTATGGGATGCTTGTCAGGTTTTTAGACTGAACCAAAACATGCGGTTGCTTGCATCAACTGCTGATGATTATGGAGTTGAGTTGGGTAAGTTTTCACAGTGGTTGTTAGATGTTGGAGATGGGAAATTAGGTTTGCCCCATGATGGGGTGGCTGAGATTGATATACCATCTGAGTTGTTGATCAAAGATTACATAGATCCAATCCATGGAATAGTTCAGGAAACATACCCTGAATTGTTGGCCAACTTGTCCAACCATACATACTTAAATGATAGGGCAATTCTAGCACCTACGATTGAAAGCGTTGCTAAGCTCAATGATTATATGTGTGCTTTGTTGTTGGGTGAAGCAGTTGAGTACTTTAGTTGTGATACAGTATGCAAGTCATGTCAGGACAATGATTGCTTTGATGATTTGTACACAACCGAGTTCTTGAATTCCATTAAATGTTCAGGCTTGCCTCCACACAGGCTAACTTTGAAGGTGGGCTGTCCTATAATGTTGTTGCGAAATATTGACCAGGCAGCTGGATTATGCAATGGAACCCGTCTTCGGGTAACATTTCTTGGGAAGTCAGTTATTGAGGCTATTACTTTGAATGGATCCCATCCGAATGGTAAGGTATTGATACATAGGATGGATATGAATCCGTCTGACAGCAGGTTGCCTTTTAAGATGAAACGGAGACAATTTCCGGTTGCTTTGTCCTTTGCGATGACAATTAATAAGAGTCAGGGGCAATCTCTTCGTCACGTAGGTCTTTATATATCTAGGCCTGTATTCTCACATGGTCAGTTGTATGTGGCACTGTCAAGAGTAAGAAGCAAGGAAGGATTGAAGATTGTGATCCATGATAGTGTAGAGCAATCCAAGACTAGGACTACCAATGTTGTTTATAGGGAGGTTTTTCGGAATTTGGACTAAATTTTTTAGTGAGCATGGGACATAAGTTAAGATGTATGGGCACATTAGTTTTTTAATGATCTTTGATTCGAAAGAATTTTGCAATCAAGTAGAAAATGTGTACAAGTTTGGCAGAATTGTGTGGGGCTAATAAAGATATGTAGTTATTTGAACGAAGTGTGTCTGTTTGCTGTACTTAACTTTGTCTTATTGGGATGATGGTGTGTTTTGTATAAATGGTGATTCAAGGTTATGTTGATATATTGGTGAGATATAGTATTTGTCTTTGAAGTGATGTATTGCAGATTGGTGATGGGAAAATTAGAAGAAAGTGTTAGCATTATGAATGTTGTCTGTGTCTTGCTGGGCAGAATGAAGAAATGTTAGACTGGGGACGTAAGTGAAGTGGGTCAAGTTCAGTGATGAGGTTATTGGGCTGAGTATGTGGGCCGATGATATTATCTCAGTCAGTAAGGGAAATCATAAATGCGTCACAGGTACAGTTGCTGTTGAGGTAGGTCTGATTTCTATTAATTGCGACCAAAGAAACCCTATTGCAAATGGTCTTCATCGTGCGTGCATATGAGTTTCGACGACGATTGGCTACAATTAATGCCGTGGTTTGAACGACGCTGCAGTTCCACTCCCTAGGTATGGTGTTCTCTATTGTGAGTAATGAATAGATTCAATAAATGTTGCGTTATGAGTAGGTGGGATCTGATTATAGTATTCATCCATGTTGCAGCCTCCATCCTTGAGAACTGAAGTTGAAGGGTTAGAGAGATGATGACAGAGTCCAATGTAAATTTGTCCAACCTCCGATGCGGTCCGTTCCATGAAACAATCACTCTTAAGGTGGATCGAAAGTTTAATCGCATGCAGGTGTGGTATGCAATGAATTTTGAGCGTCCTGTGATAGAACACCAATCCGTGGATGTCATTTTTTTTGACCATCAGGTACGTGTAGGTTGAATTGCGTTGCAGTCGTGTGTGGAGTAGTGATTTCCAGTAAATGTTGCCTTCATTATTTTGTGGTTTTTTATTCAGAACAACAGGGTCCTCCTGCGGTTGAAGAGTAGAGAACATATTCGTCTATTTGCGTCCAGGATTGTTGAAGGAGGGGTGTACAATATTTCAGGATTTAACGTGTATCAGAACGGATATGGGCTGCACGAGAGATTTCATATGGGTTTTGGTAAAACAACTCAAATTGTTGAGGTTCTTGAGGATGTTCCTTTGCCACGGTTTTCATTTGACATGAAGTGGGTTCGAGAAGTGGCGGGGGGAATTGATGATGACTTTAGGTTTTATGGTAAGTACGTGTAATAAGGAACATTGATGTTGTTTAATTGTACCCTAAAATGATGTAATGAATGTTATACTGTGGAACTGTAGATATATGTGGTTTTTTGAAGTCTTGGAAACTGGTCAATCCTGGGTCTGTTCATGGTGCATATAGGAAGGAGCTAAGTATCGTCCTTTTAGATGCAGGGACAGAAGATGGCAGGTACGGAGTATTGTAATCTCTTGCAAAAAAATAACCATGTATTATGCATCCCCAATTATCTGAAAATTTTTGTTCCAGTGACCCTGCAGAGGCTACCATTGTTCTGCATGATGAGTGTGCTGGTACAACTATGGCAAAAATTGAATCACTTGGGGTGAAAATTGGTGAATTCGTCATTGTCCAGCACGCAGTTGGGATGCTTTTTAAGGACATGGGTAATAAAATTGTTTGATTTCAGTAAAGTATGTGTTCTATTGGGAACGGTAAATGCCAGTTAGGCTGAAGTGTTATATGACTGCCTTGTGATGCAGGAGGTCCTCCAATATGTTCTTACTGGGATGCAACGAGGGTGTTGTTTGATGCAGATTTTAAGTGAAATGGAGCGCAATGTTGGGGTTTCATTTGGATGGCTTGAAGTAAGTGAAGGTTGTGTACACATTTGTGTGTCATTGAACTCTGGATATGAACTGCGTGAAATACGGAACAGCTGTTTGTGCGTAATATGCTTTATAACCTCCACAGAAACAAATGTTTGTGTGCAAGCTCACATGCCTCAATAAAAGATTCTAAAGTATGTATAAATATCTTTACGCCACGTGAGGAGTTATGTGTGTCGATGATCGCTCACTTATATGTGTGAGGTGGGAGAGGTTGGGGATGGAAGTATATGACGTGGGAATTGGAAGATCTATTTTATGCTTCCGCGCAACGCGCGGGGGGATGAATTGCTCGTTACTCTAGAAATCCTAGGATTATCTCCACATATGTGTGAGGAAAGATAGTGTTTTATTTGTAGAAAATCATATAGGACATATTACTGAGCCTAATAGAAGATGAACTAACATACCAATTCGCAACCAATGTGCAGCCCAACTTCAAGATAGATCCATGAATGAAATTATCCTGTGAAAGGTAAAAAGGAAAGATATAGTCAATTGCAAATGATAAGAGCCTTTGTCTAAACGAATGCACAACAGATGCAAATATAAGAGGAAAAAAATAAAATGGGAAACCTACCATTTCCTAGAAATTCAATAACATATGTTAAATTTATGTTTGGTTTCTTCTCTAGTAGTAATAAATTCACATAGTCTAGCTCTTTAAACACTAAAGAAAGCAGTCCTAATTGTTGAACATTTTCTAGGTTTGGAGAAATAAACAGGGGGTTAAATGGATGAGCCGGGCAAGCACAAAAATAAACCACAAACTGAATGATGTCCTCAATCAACCACAACTCTCATTCTCATCAATTCAAAGAAATTATTGTAATGAAGTTCTCAAAATTGAAACATGAAACACTTGAAATCCCAGCAGCCACAATTGAAGAAAATAAAGATGGAAGGAGGTTTATGTGACTTACCTTGATCTAGATCTTCGGTTGGATCTGAGTCCGGCCTTCTCTTCCTCTACTTCTTCTCCTTCAATGTTGATTCCTCTGGATCTCGACTTCTCGTTCTTTACTTGACTTTTTGTCCAGTCACAATGAGGTGGGAGGCAAAGGCAGTCAAGCAGAGGCACAGATGAAGAGCAAAGAAGTCGGAGCGAGAGAGCGATTGATTTAGGATGTTCATTCCATTTTTCAAGCCCTTTCTGCATTTTACACCATTTTCCCATCCCTCCCTCTATTTATCTGACAGGGGTATCTTAGACTTTTGGCATTTTCAATTTATTACAAAATGGTCCCATGGGACTTGAGAGTAATTTCAGAATTTCCTGGGACCATTTCTTCGTATATTTGCTTCCATGGGACTACAATGTAATTCTCCCTAGCTCTTATGTTTGCTAGTCGTACTTTTCAGCATTTAATATCAATTTTCTCTTCTTTACTTCATAGATTCCTTGGGAAATTAAAATCTTACATAAGGAATAAGGCGTGGCCAAAAGGTTCTATAGCTGAAGGCTATATAGGGGATGAGGTGCTGTATTTTTGTTCAAGGTACTTTGATGACCTTGAGACGGCTTTCAACCGCCCACCTCGTGTTGACGATTGTCCTGAACCTGTGCCAACATCAGGAGAATTGCACTCAAGTTGAACCTTTCATACAGTAAGAATTGTACACTCACATGTTATTCTATATCTTTCGTAACATTTTTTACTTTCATTTCACTATCGCCTTTCCATTATTAATTGCAGGGAATTCAGAAGTCATGTTAATCGTCAACTCAGGATCCGTACACAAACATCCTTGGAAGTTGACAAAAAGGTCCACAAAGAATTCCCGACCTGGTTTGCTCGCAGAATACTAAATGACCACAACCCACACTCACCAGATTTCAGAGCTCTCACAATCGGTCCTCTTGATCATGCAAAAAAGTTTACAGCATACAATGTCAATGGTTTTAAGTTTTGCACAGTTTCACAGGATCAAATATTGCAAACTCAAAATTCGGGTGTTTATGGCACATTTGGGACAAGGAGTTATGCGAGCAGCAGTGACGCCAACATGCAGTTCGGAGGCGTCCCTTACTATGGAAAGCTTCTTAATGTGGTCGAACTTAATTATCAAGGCTGTTTCACCATGACGATGTTCAAGTGTTTGTGGGCAAATACCACTACTTCTCGAGGACTAACAACTGACCATTTAGGGATCACATCAGTCAATTTCTCACAGCCAATTCATACTGGTACTTCTCAAGATGATGAGCCGTATATTCTTGCTTCAGAGGCACATCAGGTTTATCATGTCGAGGATGAGAGGCACAGGGATTAACACATGGTCGTTCATTTAAAGCCACGAGACCTTTACGACATGGGTGAAGGAGATAACATCGCCTACGAGAATGAGCCATTTCAGCTAGCCGATTTTGAAAACTACTTCCCTGAAGGCGATGACAATTTACCTCTACTGCGGTGCGATTTTTTAAGTCCACATCATTTAAATTAAATTTTTAAAATTTAATAATACATCACTAACAATAATTTTTCTACATAATTTCTGTAGGGATAGTGAGGATGAGTGAGCAAATTCAAATTATGTTTTTGTCTTTAAAAAAAATTGGAAAAAAATATTTAAAAAGTAAAATAAAATAATATTTGTAGTGGTTCTTTAACCGCTACAAAAATACAAATAACCGCTACTAGTTAAAAATCACTAAAAATGCTACACGAATTCCTATAAATACCCCAGCACATCTCATTTCAAACACTGCCTCATTTCTTTTCACATTATCCTTCTTCCATTTTCTCTCATTTACAAATTTTTTTGTATGCGTTGAGGAGCTTAACATGCGATCAAATATGGTAACAAGTTTTTTAATTTTTTATTTCAATACTTGTTTCCTTCGCATAAAAATTATTCTCACCATTTTCTTTTTTTAGATATTTCAGAGCTTTATCTCATTTTCATCTATTTTTCATACACAATTATATTGTAGTAGACAACATAATAGTTCCTTATTACCTACGTATCCTTAATAATATTATCAATACAATATTTATACTTATCCAACTAAATTAAATTATTCCTTTTAATTTATAAATGAGCTAAACTATTGAATAATAAGCTAACTAAATTAGCTAAACTATTAAAAAAATAAACTATTTAATTTAATATCAAAATAACATAAACAAATGATTGTATTTTTTTTTTAAATTTTCTTAATTTTTGTAGCGATTATTAAATCGCTACTAATTACCGCGCTTGGTTCAAACCGAAATTAATTTTTTGGCGGGAATTTTGAATTTTGATGAAATTAGTAGCGGTTCTAGAATCGCTACTAATTTTAGAAACTTCTTATTATTAGCAGTCCTTAAACTGCTACAAATGAGAAAAAAAAATTCATTTTTCTTTTCCCGCCTTGAAAATTTTCTTTTTGATATTTGTAGCGGTTATATAACCGCTACAAATATCCCAGAAAGAGCTTTCGGCTTGTGGTGATGTTGTAGCGGTGGGATTGAACCGCTACAAATAAAGTGACGGTTATTTTGATTGAGTAGCGGTTTTTTATAACCGCTACAAATGCGCTTGCAACATGCAATTTAGTAGCGGTTTTGTAAACCGCTACTAATGTTTCTTGTAGCGGTTAAAACCGCTACTAATGATCATTTTTAACCGCTACTAAATCACATTTTTTTGTAGTGTTCCTGTCTCCCTGTAGTGTACTGCGTGTAATATGGCTCCACATTAGATTTAGTTATTCAGAGTAAGTAGGCATAAAATGGGTTCACCGATTTTTGCCTTATTTTGTAGCTTTTCAAAGCTTTGTCTCACATACACACTTGTCAAAATTTGTACTACTGTTATAAATTTTAATTCTAGGTAAGTCAATTAAATGCACGGATTTTGTTAGTCAATTTTGTCTCACACACACACACTCGTCAAAATTTTGTTAGTCAATTTGATCAATAAAGTTGATGAGATTACGTATTTTTTCATTTTTATAAGGAAAAAAAGGAAGGAATAAATATGAACTGATGAAGGTTAGCTACGGTTCTTAACTAGGAAGAATTTAAGAAGAACCTAGACCTTGAGTATTGATTTTTCATTTTTTTTTCCAATTTTCACTAATGTCCTTCATCGTTCCCCTATGACTATGATTTCTCTGAGAAATTTAATTTACTAGGGAGTTTTCATGCTTTAAAGGTTATTAATTTAATTCCATCTTTCTTTTTTATTCATCTGAGGAAAATTTAAAAAAGTAATAATAACATAGAGAGAGAGAGAGAGGTGCCAGAGGAGTATAGAGTATGTGATGATTGATGAATAAAAGCATTATATATGGATGAAAGATCATTGTTGACTTTTATAAAGACCCACCTCTTTTGGCACCTTTGCTTTCATTTTCTGATATATATATATATATATATCTCTTCTGGTTCTGGTTCTGGTTCTGGAGAGGCAAACCAAAAATTCAAGCAAGAAATCTTTGTTTCTTGCCCTTAATTTATAAGTGGTTCGCTACAAGATTTCTCTTCAAGGTCATCTCTATTGCAATTATTTTGGTACAATATCATATTCATATATTATATTATTGACAAATTCCCACCATGAATGTCTTTTGCCAAACAATTTTATTACTATGAATCTATGATTCCTCTATCTCTTTTACAATAAATTTTGCTTTCAATTATGCATGAAAATAATTAATTTTTTTTTGGAGGTGTCAACTTTGTTGAGTAGATGAAGTTAACTCCCCATGCATATACGTTTTATTCAATTCTTTTGGATCCTGTCTTATATACTTCTTATATGTAAACACAGTCATGGATCGTGATAGAAGACAAGTGATTGTACATATCTTGCTTTGGTGGTTTCATGCTCTATTTGCTATGAACCAATGTTTTAAGAGCATATGTATTGCTATTTTTCTTCATAGATGACAAATTAGTCGTAAGCCATACACTTTTGATTTTCATGCTATGAGGGTTCACCTTCGAAATTTGATTAAACGGTTAGTACAAATCAACTTCAATATTCTCATAAAACTGATCGTACTAATTGAAACTACCAGTACAGATTTTCTCTTAAAAAGTGTCATTGAACTCACAAATCTACATACATGAAAATTCATATTCATATTATTCTTAAACCTGCAAGTAGCTCACAAAAAATATGGATTCAGATATACAAAGATATCATACTCTTAAGCAAAGTAATTGGAAATGTTGAAAAATAGTTTGATTTGATTCATTTTCAAGATTTATGCCCCCAACATGTGTCAGTTGTTAATGCATTATGCTTATACTGTTTTATTTGCAATGTAATCCGTGCATTTAATAACCAAGAATAATTATTTTAGAACACCAAATCAATTATGTAATCAACAGCTAGTGCAGAATAAATTCTACCACTTACTACTATACCTTCACATTGTCAAGAATTCTTCCAATTTTCACACAGCATGCTGATATTATTAAAGGAAAATAAATTCATAGATATGCTATCAGACATGGGTTTGATGCGGATGTTTTCATTAGAAGCAGCTTAATTGATATGTACGCCAAATGTACTTAGGTGGAGTATTCACTTCATTTCTTTAAACTCTTACCTAAGCAAGATGCCATTTCATGGAACTCTATAACTGCTGAGTGTATGCAGAATGGTCAGTTTGATCAAGGGCTATGTTTCTTTCGTCAAATCTTGAAGGGAAAAGTCAAACACAACAATGAAGAAGAAGCTTTATTCTGAATTGCTTTTACAAGTATATTGGATTCTATGTTCTATTTATTGTAGCAGGCCGAGTGATCTTGGAAATATTTTGAAAAGAAAAAACAACCAAAAGACAATTTATTGCAACATGAAAATCCAATAAGCATTACAATCCCCATTAAATCCAACAACCAGGTTTCATCTTATATGATGTTGAATGGGAGAAAAAAAACCTACTGTGGAGGAAGAACAAATGAAATAAAGTTTCAGTCGAAAGAACAAACGAAAAAAACCTGATGTTGCAGAAATTGAAAGTTGTGGTGAAGGCGAAAGAACCCTACCGGAGGAAGAAACTATGTGACATTGAATAGAGGTTCCTGCCACCGCCGTAGAATTGTAGGGTTGGGGAAAGTTGCGATGAAGTTAACACCAGAAGAACAAACACTCATGTATCAAAAAAAAAAAGAAGAACAAACGCTCAAATCACATCACCTTCAAGAACGATATGACATTCAGCTTCAACAAGAGACCAAGCAGCGAAGAAGTGAACGACTTCGATTCAGATTCAGGTTGATTCAATTTGCTCCATACCTCAACAATGAAAGCTGTGAAAGTTTGTTTGATGGTTTTGGCTAAATGGGGGGGATTAATTCAATTTATTTTACTATTTTATTGTTAGGGGCAAAATTGTCTTTTTCTAGTATTTTCATATTTTTAATATATATTCCAAATAAAAAATATATATGGATTCCATCTTCATTTCCATGATATACCAAACATTTTTTTAAATGTCATTTCCATATCCATATATATTTCCATTTCCATCAAAATCAATTCCACTGTACCAAACGGGTCCTTAATCTAATCAAATTAGGTAAATATGTTTTCTATTAAGGACTAAAGGGAATAATAACTTGGGGTTTCTTTTTTTTTTTAATATATATTAAGAAAAATGATAGAAAAAGAATTTGAAAATTGCAAAATTTCAAATCAGATATTTCTCATAAAATGATTTCTAAATTGCTTATCAAATGGAGTCGTTACCTTATTAGTTTTAGGTAATAACCTAATTTGAGATTTTCAATTTTTAAGATATTTTTTATCATTTTCCCTATATATTTAGTACAGTAATATTATAAAAGTAAAAACTCCACGTGTAGAGGGGACGTGACCCTTCTTGCTTTATGAAATAATAGCATGTTTAGCTCAGTTTCATGAAAGAGGATTGCTTCTAATCCTAATACAAATGACTAATTAATATATTTGGCTCCGTATATATAATGTAAAGGTGATAATTAGATTTGAAAATACTCCTCTCAAGAACGTTTATTTTGACACTATTTAAAATTCATGTTATTATATTTTTCATATGAATGCAAAATGTTACCTTTCATTTATTAATTGGTTAAAGGCTAATTTTGTCTGGAAGTTGTTACGGAGGGGCAATTCAGAAGTGTCAAATCTAGAGTAATTTTACCCTGACCGTTATTCCAGTTAGGTTTAACTATTAATTGATTAAATGTGCTGAGCTAACAGTTAATGTGTCGTCTATGTCATTTTTGTTAAAGTGTAAATTTGTTTCAAAAGTTTTCATTTAGGAACAATGCTGCCCTAGAAGTTTTCAAATTAGGCAAATTTACACCTTAACAAAAATGACGTAGACTACCAACTTAGCATTTTTTGTCAACTAATGGTCAATCTTAACTGAGATAGCAGTCAGAATAAAATTGTTCCAGATTTGACACTTTCAAGGAAAAATCGCCCTTCCGTGAAAACTTCCAAAACAAAATTGGCCTTTAACTAGTACTCCATTATCCTTTTCATAAGGGTCTAAAATTTAAATTACCTTAGTTCTCTTTATAAAATATTACTAGATTTATCTGTACATTTAATGTATTTTTACTATTTTTGTCACACCCTCATCTTATTTTTACCTATTTCAGAGTATTTGCTGAAAATGATACGCAGTTCAGTAGGCAACATAGGAAGAGTATAAACATACTGATATTATGTGCACGATTACGAAAATTCCATATAGAGGTTCGTACTTGATAATTACAACTAATGTAGCCTCGCAGCGCTACGTGGGTGTCTATACCCATCCCAATGAAATGGAGACATCTTTCAGTCTTTGTTTCACCACTGTAATCCCCTTATACAGTTCTCTTCTTTGTTCTCAGCATACGTTCTGTCTTCTCCTATCTAAATTGTTCTCAATAGAAAGCAATACCAATATTCATGCAAGATAAGTGCTTTATACATGACATGCTTGCATTATATAACTCATGCTCACATAATGATATATCTGCGTGCTCAATGTTTCAGAAAAAATACGTATGGCCATAGCATAAGTAGGAACAGAGATTCAATTATTCATATATATTTCACAAAATAAAGCAAAGTAATAACATGCATCAATACACCAGCACAAATATCAAATACATGCAGGAGAGGTAAGTTCCCTACCTTAAACTCCCTTTCATGATCCTCGAATAACGTGCCTCGATTTGCGTGCCAGTCCCTCGAGCTCTCTACCTATTACTAAAACGTCAAACGTACTGTTTAGACACTTCCGTAATATTTTTTGTGGTTATATTAATCTATGGTGAAATTTTACCAACACCCCGGCCCGACCCCGTCAGTACCTGGCCCAATGGTACGTTTTCCCAAAATTTTAACTAGGGTTATCCTGACTTATTTTCACCTAAGGAATCCATTTTCAGGCTCGAAATTACCAAATTCACTGTGAAATTATGGAAATACCCTTGACAGCCCCTATTTCAAGTTTTAATGACGTTTTCGTAATTATGTTTTTTCGGCCTCTACCAAAAAAGTGACCAACTATAACCCCACCTATTTTCGCCTACTGAATCCAATGGAACCATCTATTTTATAAAAATCCAGCTCTTTCCCTCAGATCTGGTCTTGGCCGAAATATTGGTTAAAAAAATGGAAAAATGGAATTCTTGTGTTTTAGCTCCCAAAACTTGTACTTTTCCACTTCTAATCCCCTATTAACTTATTTAATCACATTCTAATCATGATTTAACGAAATTTGGGTGGCATAACCCCTTAGGGTTATAGCTTTTCCCATTTTGCAACTCAACCAAGAAACTTGAAAAGTCAAGAAACATCAACAACAACAACACCACAACCATAAGAGAGCAAGTTTATGAAGTTACCCTCTTGCCTCCAATCTTGGCACCTTGACTCCTTCTCTTCCTTGGAGACTTGACTTGCTAAACACATGTATTCATGACAAAGAGAACCTTAGAGGAAGTGTTACACAAGGATAGAAAGTCAAATCACTAAATCAACAACTACTTACCTTAACCTTCTTCCTCCTTCTCTCTAATCTTCAAAGAACTCTCAAGCTCGCTCGCTCTCTCTCTCTCTCTCTTTGCTCTTGTGGTTGGCCCAAATATGGCATGAAAGAGGAAGGGAATGTGTTTATTAATTTAGTCTTCTTTCTTCCTAGCCTTTGATCTCATTAAGGGTTGAGATTTCACCACTTATCTTGCACCATTCCTCCTCCCATACCTCCAACCATGCCTTCTTAACTTTATGCCATACCCCCTCATCATTTTGTTTCAATTGGATTTGGACTAGATTCCCTTCTAGCTACACAAACCGTCCCCCCTCCTCTTTACTCTAACCGAACCCATTTCTTCTCCCAACTAACCAAACTAGCACTTAACTTCATGTAGCATTTTAGCATGTGCTCTTGGAATTTAATTTTTTCTCCCTTATTTTCATGTGTTGGGGGAAATTATGGAAGAGAAAGGGAATAATATGTATTTCATTAATTTCATAATTCAATTAAATGAATTATGTATAATTTCCTCTAATTTCATAATTCTTAATTTATTCCATCAAGAATAATCCAATTAGACATTTTCCTTTATTTTCCTTGATTGATTGAAATTAACTACAATTAATTGAAAAATAATTAATCTTGGGCTAAATTGGCAAAATTATGATTTTGCTATCACCTTTGTAATTTAATTCCTTTCTGAAATTAATTTTCCCATTTCCTCATGAATATGAATATTTCAAAATTCACAAGATCCAAATTCATGAATATTCACCATTTTATTGAATTTCTCAATTAATTATAATAGTTTTTTTTTGGTCAAATAATTATAATATATTTTTTATGAATATAAACTTTGGGATGTTATAATTTTTGCCCATAATTAATTTTATTCTCTCTCCTCATCCTTTTCCCATAATATATTCTCCTTCACACTTTCTCTAATTACTAACTTTATTTCTTTCTTTAACTTGCCTATTATAAATAAGGGTATACTTAAAATAAAAAGTTTGTGTTTGACATATTTATTATTTTTAATTAATTTTATTTGAATTCGTAAACTATATAATTTGATTATTATGTTCTTATAAAAAGAAATAGGAGGAGTATTATATTAAGATAAAGTTGAAAAGTTATTAAATTAAAAAAAAAAAGTTAATGATCTTAGTCCCTATCAAACATGGTGAAAGCGATTTATAAATAGAACCCAATGATTAAATATATAAAACTAGGGGTGGGCATGGGCATGGGCATGGGCATGGGCATGGGCAGGGTGAGACCCCTGCCTAATGCCCTACCTAAAGAATGAACGGGCTGCATTTTGCAGCCCGATGCCCGGCCCTGTCCGCTAAAAGCCCTAACCATTTTGGGTTGGGTAAGGGTAGGCTCGGCCGGGTGGACTTCCCTGCCCAAGTGATAACACCTTATCTTGTCCACTTATGAAAAAAATAATTTCTTATGAATTTCATAAACATTCATGTAGTTACTAATACCATATATGTCTTAACTTCGCCCTAAGTGATATAAACTTCAAATACATTCGATGATTTCACATCTTAGGATATTTCAAAATAAGTCTACAACTTGAGTCTTGAAATTTAAAAAATACCATATGTCTTAACAAATATCTATACTTTAAAAATTAAACAACATCCATAATCCATTATAAATAAGAAAACAAAATGATTGTAATTAAAGCCGTGAAGTCAAAGTAGTTTGTATCAATTCAATGTCTCAAAAGTTGATCAAATAATGAAGTATCTAGAAAGAAAATAAAAAGCAACTATAATTTAATACAGCACAAAGTAAAAAAGAAAGGAAGAAATCTACTTGTAAATAATGTTTAGTGGTTAAGGCAAAAAAGAGAGGATCAGAAGAGTATTATACAATAGACAATATATATTTTAAATAAAAATATATATATGAAATAATATTTAATTAATATGAAATTTTATATTTTAAATAAATGAAAATAATTTTTAGGGCAGGGCCAAATGGGTAAGGAAGCACCCCTTGCCCGATGCCCGACCTTGCCCGGTTATTAGCCCGCCCAAAGCTGTCCAAAATTTTTTCGAACAACTTTTTTAAGGTTGGGCTGGGCAATTTTTTGTAGGGCCAGAGTGGACGCACCAGACTACTGAGCTCCATGCTCACCCCTATATAAAACTACACAAGTGGGATATAAGAATGTAGATTACATCATGCGTGAATATAAAAAAGAAATTGTTTACTCTTGTATCCTCTAGTCTTCCTTCACTTGATCACCCACCTACCATTGCTGTTCAACCTCTACGACCGCACTTCTCCGGTCCCTGTCCTCCTCGGGCGTTTGAAATCCATCGATTTTATTATAGAAATGATTTTCAATCGCATGTTTAACATATATATATATATATATATATATTACTTTTTAATTATATTTCAAGAAAAAACTAGTTTCGAGTGAACGGCTCTTGTAAGTTGTAATGCTCACCAAAAGAAAGAGGGAAAAAACGGAAATGGGCTGGTTATTAAAATAGATGAGAGTCTCCTGCTTTGCATTACGTAATAATGCGTCTGACATTTAATATAAAATTTTGTTTGTAGTGAAATTTGTATTAAAAAAAATCTTAAATTAAGGATTGTGTAGTAATATTTTTTTAGGAGAATTACAGTTAGATCCCGTCTAAAGGAAAAATGAAAAATTGATCTCCTGGGGTTGTTAGGCTCGCTTCTTGGATTATTAATTCAGGCTCTTGAGGTTGTTAGCGGAACCAATTTTTCATTTTTTTTCTTGGATGGGACCTAACTGTAATTCTCTCTATTTTTTTTTTTTTTTTGTTGCCCAACTCTACCTGTCAAAAAATAAATATTTACGATATGGCTGTGTGAATTTTATATATGCACGAGACATACAAAATCTCACATTCGCACAATGATTTTATTCTTCATATTTGAGCCTAATTAAGTAATGATGAATTGATGATAATAAATTAATAATCTGAAATCGTTATGTTGCTTGAAATTATTAAAAGGCAAAAAACACTTAAAAAGTTTGAAACTTCTAATTGTTGGGCAATCCAATTTTTACCACATGTTGCCTGGTTTAATTGGAAAAAAAAATAGAAAATCGCTCCATGTGAGGGTTCAGGGACCCGGACCGGACCGGCCGGTCCGGCCCTGAACCCGCCGGACCGGTCACTAGACCAGTCCGGTCCGGGTCCCAAATTAAAAAAAAAAAAAAATTTAAACTTTTTCCTTTAGAAAATCATACTATAAGTCTAAAATTTTCAATTACTCACCGGTTTGGTCCCGGTTTAGCTCCGGTTTGGCCCCGGTTTGACCTACTGACCCTTAACCCAGTACCCCGACCGGTTCAATACCCGGTCCGGGTATTAATACCTTGATTCGGACACATGCAAAGAAGATCAATGATTAATCAAACAATATAAAGTTATATGAAAAGAAGTAGTAAAATTATTAAATGGAATTTTTAGGTTAACAATTTATTTTAAAATTTATTTATTCATAGAATTCAATAATGTTATCAAATCTAAGTGGCTGAAATACTACCCAATCAGATAAAGCTTCTTGTTGTCTTCCTTGACTGATTCAATTGGTTTTGAACAATTTCTTCTTCTTTGATTCTTTGCCCCCAATTCAATTCAAATCAGGCACTGGGTTCATTGTATTTTGATTTTTCTTTTTCTGATCCGTCCTTTTGGCCTAATTTTCATAACCATAATTTCAAACCTTTGTTTTTCTGGCCGGCAATTTCAACCATTCCTATGTTTGGCTTTCAGTGGTGTAATTTTTTTTTTTTTTTGGTAAAGATTGGGCATTATGCCAGCTATTACATTAATCAACCAAAACAACCTCGTGGGTAAACAACACCCACCTGATCACTATACAAATATGGCACCACCGCAAATGGTGGGGTATCATAATATACTACATTGTTATCACAGTTGTAACTATTATTAGCTAACCAATCTGCTACTGCATTATTTTCCTTAAGAGTATGAGAGAAGCAACCCTACTGCATTATTTTCCTTAAGAGTATGAGAGAAGCAACCCTACATATTCCTTCTTCTCCGTCTTAAACACGAGGTAAGAATCCTGTTATTTAACTTACATATATTAGTGTTGTAATTTTATTTATATAGTTCATGAACTGTCAAATCCTACACAGTTGGCAAACATTGTAGGCTGCTGCCACGGGTGGGTCCATGTGCTATTTTTATATATATTATCGATATTCTCGTTCTCCTCAAGACTCATGCCAAATTTTACTTTCTATTTCTATTTATAGGTTAATTTTATAAAAATGAATTATCAATTCTTATATTTTTATAATCAATACTTATAATCTTATAGTGAATAAAACTGATTTAGGATTTTAAAATTTAAGTAGTTTTTTTAATAAATTTCCCTTAATTCTAAGATTTTTGTTTCAAACGGATTAAAATAACATTAAATTTTATTAATTACACTTTAAAATTCCACAATTTTCTAGTTTTTTTCTATTTAATAAATATTTTATCTCGTGAAAATAAAAAAAATACAATAATAAATAAAAAAAAAATTGGATACTCAGGTGAAAAATTTTATAATTTAATTTATAAATAAGATCAAAATATTCTCTCTGTAGAGGATTTTTTTTTATGGCAAAAAAATCTCCAACAAATAAAGTGGCTCCAATTTAAATCTTAGCATCATCTGTAAACACTTTAGTTTTTTTCATATTAGGTATAAAAGTGTTAAAAAAGTAATAAAATTTTAATTTTATTTCTCACGAACTATTTGAATTTGGCGAAAATAAACTTTTGATCCTTTAAGTTATAAATTGGCCAAAAAAAAAAAAGATCCTTTAAGTTATCACAAATTTTCATTTTGGTCCCTTAATTTATAAAATGTCTTTTTAATCTCTAATTTTAACACAGTTGATTTTATTAACAAATAATAATGACATTGAAATTTTAAAAAACAAAAAAACATTTACAAATGCTAACATATAAATTTTAATATTTAAAAACAATAATTTTTATAAAAAATTATCATTTCGGATTAATGATATAAGTTTTAGAGGACTGAAAAGGTTTACTTTTTGAAATGATGGATGAGCACTATTGCCTTTGGAAAGGGGAAATAATATTGAGGAAACTTCTTATGTTTTTTGGTTTTAACACAAGTATATATATTCTCATTGCAAACTATCTTATTGTCCTTTCAAGTCCAGCACCAAGGAAACTTCATCACGGATGCTTGTTCATGAATTATGAGAGAGACTGGCAACACAAGAATGCAAAGGTCGTGCTAACGTGAATGGTTAGGGCTTATTTAGATTGACGTTGATTAAATTAAAGTAACTTTTAGCTCAATTGATTTTGTTAAGTTGAAGTTAGGGTAAAAATCAAGTAAGGTAATGTAATTTATATTTGGATAGTATTTTACCAAAAAGCCAGTTTAATATAAACTTTATTGGAATGATGTATTGAAAAATTAATTTCAGAATGCCCTAATATGAAGAAAATCCAAAAATAAAAGTTAGAAGTCAGAAAGCTTGTTTAAACTTTAAAGGGGTTTTGAGGAAGAAATTGTTGCCTCGAAAGTCATACTAAACATATTTTTTTTCATTCAATTAGTTTTTCTACTCCAACTGAATTTTTGGGATCACTAACACTATCTCAAACAAGCATTGATACTGGTTTTTCAAAATATGTTTTAAGTTTTTTAAATAAAGCAAAATATTTGAGCATGGACAAGAGATGATAATAATTTTTACAGAGTGATAATTTAACCTTTTTTTTTTTTTTTTTGCTCAAAAGCAAAAACAATAATGGTGAAGTGTATTCATAGACAATGAAGCAACTATCATGAACATATTGTTTCTGTAAACAATATATCTTTTCAATTACAAAAGTTATAATTATATGTTGTTTCATAAACAAACATACAACTAATCGCCAATGATTAATTTAAATATTTTTCCCATGCGAGTAACATCCTTCTAGCATGTACATCATGTTTGGTTCAATTCCATACATGAGGATTACCATGTACATGTACTCTGCTAATTCAACTATTTAGTTAACACCTATAAAATCAAATATGATTTTTTCCCGATAAAATGTAATTGCATTCATAATGAAAAAGCATAAGTTACAAAGTATCTAAATAAGATACATACATCCTTTAAAAGGTATGACAGGTCCCAAAAACATTCTTCGTCTTAGTAATGATTTTTATATGGGATTGTTTGATAAGTTTGCAATTGATAGGAAATGTGTGTGGATGTTCTACCTACTGCTATCTGAGAATGAAAGTCATAGCATCCCATAGTGCCAATAACTACAAATGGAGTACTCTAAGTTTGATTTTAGGAACAAGCAACCACTCATGGAGCTTATTGTGATAAAAAAGTATCGAATATGTATTGTTCTTCGTCCCTCCCTTGATTCGTGAATATTGAAGATGACATTCCACTGAGCAGAGTAATTCCACATAGGATGATGTATTCCTCCCTCTTGTACTAGTTGGTCTTCTACAAGACCATCCGCGCGATCTTGCTGATGCAATAAAAGAGATGTAGCAGCTGTTGTTCTAGACTGAGCCATTCTGATGACTTGCTGTGGAGAGATTCTCATACCTATATGACAAACTTGATTTCTTTCAAACCACAAATATTCTAATCATTGAAAAGGCTAATATGTCAAGAAATTATTAGAAACTTTGTGATTTAGCAACCATGTTACTATCCATTGTTGCAATGATCTGTCATGATTACTAAAACCACTGATGGTACCAAACCAACATGCTCTGGAGAAAGGGCAATACAAGAACAAATGTTTTAAGGATTCTCAATGACAGTTACAAAAATAACATACCTCAAAGTCAGCCATATGTCTATTGCTAAGCACCTGAGTAGTTGGCAAAATGAGTTGAACAATCTTCCAAAATAGTAACTTAATTCTAGGAGGCAATAGGGATTTCCAAATCAAGTGAAATACCTCATTTTCAATAGGATTGGATTGCCCATAGGTGCAATGAAGCATTTTATAACCATCTCTAACAGTATATATTCCAGAATTATTGTCTTCCCACCTAATGATATCGGGGGATCGGGATACAGGAATCGGATGTCTTGCCAACTACTGAATCACTGGCCTGGGGTAGAGTGAGGATAATAATTGAAAATTCCAATTTCTTTGAGAGCACAAACCCATTTAAGTTAGGGTATGCCAAATCAGACTGCTGCATAAACCACCAGAGCCAACTATTTAAAGGAATGGAACAACCATCAACTACCTGCTAGGTTAGATGATTAGTTACCACATCACCCCACCTAAGTATATGCCTCCACAGAGTTGAGCTATTGTAAATAGGTTTAAATACATAATTTTGTTCAGGATCTAAATATTTCTTGAGCATCACTTGGCTGAGTAGGGAAGATATGTCAAACACAACTCGTCATAAGTGTTTAGCTAATAAAGCAGAATTAAAGGCTTCCAACTACACAATTTACAGTCCACCGCTAGCTTTTGGCAGACATAATTCGTCCTATTTGATCAAATGAGCCTTTTTTGAAGTATCTGACCATCCTAAGAAAAAAATTTGCCATTTTTATTGGAATGGTAGGACAAAGTGTGCTAGAGAATCTCATGCATGAAAAATATACACCAACAAGGATGACAGAGAGTTCTTTATCTATATGAGTCTTCTTGCTTGAAAGAGAAGATTGTTTTTCCATCCTCCAAGTCTCTTGTCAAGTTTCTCAAGTACCTCATGATATTTTCTTTCCTCCAATTTTGGATTATCAATATACGTACCCAAATATTTCCCCAACCACAAATGGAATTTAATTTTAAGTATTTCTAACAATTGTTGCTTCTTACGATAGGGAACTGAGGGGCTACACACCAAAAATGATTTTTGGAAATTAATACGTTGACCCGAGATATGAGAATACCTTAACAGAGTCATCTACTTAAAATATTTTTTATTTTAGTTACATTTGTTATAAATTATGTTGTAACAGAATTAGCTTTAGGTTCTAGAATCTGCTTATTTAGGTGACGTGGCATTGTATTTAGAATTGTATATATATGTCTCACTTGCACAATTATCATCATCAATGAAAACATACATATTTTTCTCCAATTGTGTTATGGTATTAGAGCACTCAAAATATGCTCTCATTTTCTTGGTCATATTCCCATCAGAGTTCACTTTCTTTTTTCGAGTCTTCTCCTTTTCTCTGTCTCTCGATTCAGATCTAAGATTCGTTTCCCTCTTCTGATCTGAAATTCCAGATCCTTCACCAGCATTCTCGATTATGGCTTCCGACTTATCTTCGTCGTCTTCTCCGGCGCTATCTGCACAAGATCCGGCGAGTCCGTTCTTCCTTCATCCGAACGAAAATCCATCGCTCATCCTAGTTTCTCTGGCCTTGACCGGATCTACTATCATTCTTGGGCCCGTGCAATGACGATGGCTCTTATGAGTAAGAACAAATTTGGATTTGTTGACGGATTGATTCAAGTTCCTGCAAACTCGATCCGCTCTTCCCGGTTTGGCAGAGGTGCAACACCATGGGCTCAGTTGGCTCATTCGTTCTCTCTCGTCTTCCATTTCTCAGAGTGTCATCTGGCTTAACCGCGCCATTGATGTGTGGAATGACTTGTGCGAACGATTTTCTCACGGAGATGCTTTTCGAGTTGCCAAGCTCCAAGAGGAACTTTAGTCATTTCGCCAAGGTGATCTCTCGGTCTCTGACTACTATACAAAAATGAAAATCATTTGGGATGAATTGGTTAATTTTCGCCCTATTCCTGATTGTTCTTGCTTTGCTAAGGATTACATATATCAAGATTATGTTATTCAATTTTTAAAGGGGCTCAACGATAGATTTGCAACTGTACGATCTCAGGTTATGTTGATGGAGCCTTTACCTCCAATTAACAAAGTTTTTCCTCTTGTAATTCAACAAGAACGGGAACTTGCTGGCCATTCTGATTCTACTGTCGGTTTTACTAAAACGAATGCTAATGTCAATTTTGCTAAGCCTACTGGTGGTGGTGGTGGTAATCGCCTTCCGCAAAACACTAATAACAAGGTTTGCACATATTGTGGGAAACCTAGACATACAATTGAAACATGTTATAAGAAATATGGATTTCCACCTGGCTTTAAATTTCGGAATTCTTCCTCTGGTTCTGGCTCATCTGTTAATAACCTGATATCTGACTCCAATGTTACCATTGTGCCTGACTCTGCATCTAATAAGCCTACTGTGACTGATTTACATCACTCCCTCACTCTAGACCAATACAACAAGCTATTGTCTTTGTTGAAATCTACTGATATTAGCTCTGCCCCTGTTCAACCTCCTGCTCCTCGTGTTAATCATGTTTCAACTCTACCTTTAATGTCTAATCTTGACAAACCAGGTATTTCTCCTATTCTTTCTTTTTGGACATCTGATTGTTGGATTATTGACAGTGGAGCTACTGCTCATGTTTGTCATTCCTTATATTTTTTTACCTCTTACTCTAAAATTCCTCCTCTTAAGGTTACTTTGCCAATTAATGATTCTGTTCTTACCAGTATCTCAGGTATTGTTCAGCTTAATTCTCACATTTCCCTTTCTAATGTTCTTTTCATACCTGAGTTTAAGTTCAACCTCATCTCTGTTTCTTTACTGACACAGCAAATTTCTTGTTGTCTCATATTTTCTCCTGCTCATTGCCTCATATAGGAATCCCATACGAGGAAAATGATTGGCATAGCTGATTTTGCGCATGGTCTTTACACTCTGAAGTCTTCTTCACAGGAGGTTGCTTGTGCCAATACTGTGTCTGCGGAAGATCCCCTTTCATGTACCCCTGATCCCTTTTTTTGATTTGTGGCATTTTCGACTTGTCCATTTATCCAATACTGTTCTTGATGTCTTGAAACAAGACTTTCCTTTTATCACTTGCAAACACATTGGTACTGGTTGTGAAACTTGTCACTTTGCCAAGCAAAGAAAGCTTCCTTTTTTCAATAGTACTTCTAAAACTACCTCTTGTCTTGATCTTTTACATGTGGATATTTGGGGTCCATTTCATATTACTTCTGTCAATGGTTATCGTTATTTTCTAACGGTTGTTGATGGTTATACTAAATATACTTGGATTTCTCTTTTGCACAACAAATCTGAGGCATGTTCTGCCCTTCAAAATCTTCTATCTTTTGTAGAAAATCATTTTCATACTACAGTTAAAACTGTGCGATATGATAATGGACCTGAATTTCACATGAGTTCTTTTTACTCCTCTAAAGGAATTTTGCATTAAACTTCTTGTGTTGAAACCCCTGAGCAAAATAGCACTATTGAAAGAAAACACCAACACATTCTCAATGTTGCTTGGGCTCTTTTGTTTCAATCAGGCTTGCCTATTGCATACTGGTCCTATGCTATTTTACATGTTGTTCATATTATTAATCGGCTGCCTACACCTGTTTTGCAAAATTCTTCTCCATTTCAAAAATTGCATAATACTAATCCAGATTTTTCTCAACTTAAGGTTTTTGGTTCTCTTTGCTTTGTTTGTACACATGTTGCTCACCAGAGCAAGTTTGATTCTCGAGCTAAGAAGTGTATTTTCTTAGGTTTCAAAACTGGTACCAAGGGATATCTTTTGTTAGACCTTCACACCAATCAAATTTTTGTTTCACGACATGTTGTATTTTATGAACATCACTTTCTTTTTGTTACCAAATCATCTCTTCCTTTCGATTCTCCTCTTCCTTCTCCTCAGTCTCTTCCACCTTTAGATTTTTCTGATCCATTTCAGCCTTCCCCATGTTCTGATCTTCCTTCTGTTCTCACATTCCCTTCATCTGACCTTTCTTCCCCATGTTCTTCATCTGATCCAGCTCCTCCTTCTATTATCCCACCATCAAATGTTCCTCTTCCTTCTGCTCCTGCTCGCAGGCCTCAACGAATGCACAAGCAACTAGCATATTTGACTGATTACCATTGCAATCTACTTCACCAATCGGTTTCCCCAGTCACTTCCTGTAAGTATCCTTTATCTTCTTCTCTTTCATATGATCTTTTGTCCCCTTCCTACAAAAATTTTGCCTTGTTTATCTCTATTCCTCACGATCCTAAATCTTACCATACTACCATTAAATATCCTGAATGGAGGCAAGCTATGCAAAATGAGATTTCAACATTAGAACAAAATAATACTTGGGTCTTGACTGAGTTACCTCCTGGTAAACATCCAATTGGTTGCAAATGGATTTTTCGGACAAAGTTTAAGGCTGATGGTAGCATAGAGAGGTACAAAGCCCGGTTAGTGGCAAAGGGCTACACTCAAACCGAAGGGGTTGACTACTTTGACACTTTTTTCTCTAGTTGCAAAAATGACAACAATTCGTTTATTACTCACTATAGCTGCTGCTTCTAATTGGCATTTACAGCAATTAGATGTTAACAATGCTTTTCTCCATGGTGATTTACATGAGGATGTTTACATGTGTCTTCCTCCTGGATTTGATTCATCTAATCCCAGTCTTGTTTGCAAATTGCAAAAGTCTTTATATGGTCTTAAACAGGCCTCTCGTCAATGGTTCTCCAAGCTCTCTACTGCCCTTCTATCTTTCAATTATCAGCAATCTAAGTCTGATTACTCACTTTTCATTCGATATGTGGATGACTCGTTTACTTCCTTATTAGTTTATGTTGATGACATCATCCTTGCTGGTAATGATGCCTCTGAAATTACTCGCATTAAGGGTTTCTTAGATAATGCCTTTAAAATCAAGGATTTAGGAACTCTCAAATATTTTCTTGGGCTTGAGATTGCACGTTCCAGTGCTGGCATTTCTTTAAATCAAAGGAAATTTGCTCTTGAAATTCTTGCTGATGCAGGTTATTTGGGTTGTAAATCCCTTTCTACACCTATGGCCCGCAACACACATCTCTCCCAGGATCATGGCACTTCTTTACTGGATGTTGCTCCCTATCGCCGACTTGTTGGTAGACTTCTTTATCTTACTACTACCAGACCAGATATTTCATATGTGGTTCAGCAGCTGTGTCAATTCATACACTGTCCAACCACTGTTCATTATACTGCAGCTCTACGAGTGCTTCGCTATCTCAAGTCTAACCCTGGTAAAGGTTTATTTTTCTCCTCCTCTTCTCCTTTAACCCTCAAGGCATTCAGTGATTCAGATTGGGCTGGTTGCCCTGGTTCAAGGAGATCTCTTTCTGGTTATTGTGTTTTTCTTGGTACCTCTCTGGTTTCTTAGCGCACCAAGAAACAAACTAATGTTTCCCTCTCTTCTAGTGAAGCAGAATATCGTGCCATGCGCTGTGTCGCATGTGAAATTCAATGGCTTTTGTACTTACTCTCATATTTTCACATTTCTCATGATTTCCCAACCATTCTATATTGTGACAATTTATCCGCTATTCACATTGCTAACAACCCCACTTTTCATGAGAGGACAAAACACCTTGAGTTGGATTGTCATTTTGTAAGAGAGAAAGTTCAAGCTGGCATTCTCAAACTTATTCCTGTTCGTAGCAACAATCAACTTGCGGATATCTTCACCAAGTCTTTTGATCCTCAGCCATTTCATGATCTTCTCACTCATCTTGGCATGGTCAACATTTATATGCCAGCTTGTGGGGGGTAACAGAGTCATCTACTTAAAATATTTTTTATTTTAGTTACATTTGTTATAAATTCTGTTGTAACAGAATTAGCTTTAGGTTCTGGAATCTGCTTATTTAGGTGACGTGGCATTGTATTCAGAATTGTATATATATGTCTCACTTGTACGATTATCATCATCAATGAAACACATACAGATTTTTCTCCAATTGTGTTATACCTCCTTAGTAATGCTTTTATAATATGACAATCTTCCTCTACGGCATGATAGAAAAGAATGGCATCATCGATGTACATTAGATGTGCAAGCGACATCGAGGCACAAATACTCCTCCACCAGTTATAAATTTTCTACTTGGTGAATTATACAAGACAACACATTTACACAAAAGCAGAAAAAGATAAAATCAAATGTGATATTGATTACAATATATTACCGCAAATCAAGTAATCCTCATTTATAACTTTAATTTAGTCTTTAACTATGTAATCAGCTGGATTAAAGCTTAAATGAATGAGCATATGTATATGCATACCATCCATGAATTTAAAAGATCATTTTGAATCTAAACCATTTGAAATTGATATCATCTGATGTACAAATTTAACATGATTTAATTTTTTATGACTTTATTTATTTTGATAGAAGTATATAATAGAACAAAAAAATAATATAACCTTCTACGCACTAAATTTTTTAAATGATAACATTTAATATAAGAAAAAGTAATTATAATCTAAATGGTCAAAAGAGTCGGACTTCTGAGAGATCCAAATTCCATATTCTAAAAGAATATCTTAATATATTAAGTATTTAAAAATTAACAAACTAACAATGGTTTTTTTTTTTTTTTTTGGTTTGGCCAGCAACAATGGGTCTCATCAATGTACGTAATAAACATCCATATTTCTACGAGTTCGCAAGCTAGTTATTGGCACAGATCAAACCTGCAAGTTGTGGCACACAAAGTACAGCCTAAATGCCAACAACATTAGATGGACCCATGCAGATCTGAAATGTGCTCATCATGGTGACCCCAGGGGGAGTAGCTTCTAGTTTTTTAAATGGGCAAAGGAGCATCCAGTACTCCATCTATTTTTAAAGATGTAATCAACATCTTAAAGTATTTTTAGAGATGTAATATGCACCTAATTTATTTTTGAAGGTGCAATCAGTACCATAATGTATTAAAAATGAAGCAATTACACTTCTTCACTAATAGAATATTAACTCTGTTTGCTGATATATTCTTTCTTTTCCTTTCGATCTTTAACATGTTCATCTTGTCTTTTTGTATTTAAGGGTATAATTTTGCTCCTAATGTATTAAAAATAGATCAATTGCACCCCTTCATTAATAAAATATTAACTCAAGATTTGATGTTTATCTTTTCCATCATAGTTCCCCTATCATTGTGATGAAAGTAATTGGTTTTAGTTTTGTTGAATCTCAAGACCCAAATAAAATAAGGAGTTAAGTCGAAATTAGAGGGGACTTTTATTCATAATAAATTATTAGTTTCAATCATAGATGCAAGAATATATTAAATTATATTAAATTCCCCAAGTGAATGAGTGTAATTACTTTAGTTTTAATACATTAGGGTACTGATTGCACCTCCAAAAATAGTTTAGGGTAATGATTGCACCTCTAAAAATAGTTTAGGGTGCAATATACTTTAAGGTGTTGATTGCACCTCCAAAAATAGATTAGGGTGTTGGATGCACCTTTACCCTTTTTTAATTATTATTTGTGTGTTTGGATTATGGGCAGTGGGAGAATAGAATTTGAATATAATTTGTTTATGATTATGATCTTTGGATAGATTTAGTTATAATTGATTTATAAGATTGATTTGGCCATGATTAAAAATCATAATTGAACCAACAAATAGCTCACCACCTCAACCCTGTAATGAGAATAACATAAGTTCAAATTTTATGAAACCTACTTTTTAAAAAAGGGAAAATCCTTGCACTCTAAGTCTTAAGAAGAGAAATTCTTGATCAAATGAAAAAAGGCATAATTGAAAAGCCAAAACTATTAGGCTTGTTTTGATTAATGTTGGTAAAAGTGATTTTTATTCCAATTAACTTTTTCAAACTAAAATTAGAGTAAAAGTTTATTTTTATAATGTGACTTATGTTTGGATAGATTTTTATAAAATGGATTTTAATATAAAATTGCATGAATAATATATTAAAAAAAATCAATTTTAGAATGTTCAAGTATTTTTTTTTTTAAAAAAAAACCTATTAAAAAGTGAAAGGTAGAAAAAAGTTGCTTCTTAAGCTCTCTAATGCTTATCCCAAACAAGCTGTGATTTTCTTTTTAAAAAATATTCAAACACCTATCATACAAGTCAAAATTAATTATGAACTTAAAATCATGGTTATCTCGTAAGCAACAAAATATATAAACATACCAAAATTAATTAGGAACCCGAAACCATAGTTATCTCATAAGCTATCAAACACTTCAATACATGTCAAAATTAATTATTATGAAATAAAAATCATAGCTATTACGAGTATTTCATAAGCTTCTATTACCTATGTTTTAATGATAATTTTCTAAGCACCTTATTCTGATTAAATTAATTATACATATAAATCAAATTTTATAAACCCTGTTTTACCTAACGTTAATCTAAATGCATCCGAAGCATGTGGAAGTTGCTTATAAAAAAACATGGTTAATCATCTTTTAATTTATTTTAATCAAAATAGGTGTTTAATTGATATTCTCATTTATCGATTTAATCAAAATATGATGTTCAGATAACATTTTTGGAAACCACACTTTAGGCCTTTAAAATTGACCATCTTGGACATCCAAACACACGCCAGTTGTTTCCTTTTTCATTTTTTTAGTTGTTTTTTTGGATGCTTGATCCTCTTTTGTTGGGAAAAAAACACTTAAAACAAAAGCTAATTACGTGGGCCGTTAGGTAATCACACGCTAGCAACTTTTTTGCTTTCATATCTATATTTTTAAATCACTGTTTGAATCAGTGGTAGAAACTATTTTTATAACGTAATTTATAATGAACGAGGTAAAAATATGAGAATAATTTTATCTCAATTTACGTAAATATACTTCTCAAACACTAACTCAAATATACCTTAAATAAGCAAAATGACAAGTTTCATTTGAATATCTCGTATTCTATTTGCCTTTCAGTCTATTCTCTCATAAAAGTGTCATTACTTAAAACACTTCACTCATAACAAGACTATTATAATAATTCAGTTCATGCATCTTCTCATCATAGTTGCTAATATTAAATCTAAACCATTTGAAATTCACATCTGGCATTTGGACTCAATGTAATTATTATTATTATTATTATTTGTTACAATGATCTTATTTATTTTGGTAGAAGTATATTATATAACCCAAGATATTAAGAAGAAATCTTCTAACTATCAAATTTTTTGACCAGCAACAACCTAATCAAAATTTAAAATGATAACACTTCAATATAAAACTAAAAAAGAATTTATAATCTAAATTACCCCTTCGTACCTATACGTAAGTCACTTGTATCACATTCTCCCATATCAAGAAGTACATTTAATTGATAAAATTTTTCACATTTACCTTATTAAAATTTTTATCTCTCTTTACATTCACAAATCATTCCCACTCCTCTTCTTTCTTTCTTTCTAAAAGAAATTAAACAAGGATAAAATTAGAAAAATGTCATTAATTACAATGCAAGTGGCTTATACTTCCTTTAGTCCTTTTTATAAAGAACAACATCTCTCATAGGTGATCCTTAATATAATGAACAAATTATTTTTGTTTGAAATTTTAATTCGGTCTTTCATTTTTTATCCTCGTTAAATATATGTCACTCACTATCTTTTAAATAAATTTTCTCTTATTATCTTTCAAATAAAATTTCCCTTATTATCTCTTATATACTCTTTATATAAATAAGAATATAATTGAAAAGTAAAATACTTAGTAGCAAACACATTTAGTGTTTTTTTTCTTTAAATATGAACTCGGATCGGACCGATTTACTGACCGGTTCGCTGGTTTCCGGATCAGACCGGCCGATCCAATCCAATCCAAGTTCAGGAACTTTGAGTAAAAGTGATCAACTAGCAGCTTCCTTTTGGTAAAAGGTGGAAAAAGAGTTAGGTACATTACCAAGGAAGCAATGCTTTCCTTCAAAACGAGAAAAATCAAAATATTCTTTTTCCTCCTCGCGACTTGCGAGGCCATCAATCAAAGTCAAAAAAACCATTTTAAATACGCCTCTTCCCTCAACATCCACTTGCACATGCAGGAGAGTGGAGACTCATCATCTCCTTCATCATCCTCAAGTCCAACTTGACCACTGATTACTTAATTAATTAGTGATATTTATTAATTACTAATTAGTGGTCAAATGCATCCATGTAAATATTTGTTAATACAAAGACAAGATCAAGCTTGAAAATTAAAACAAATTTACCCATATTTTTCCGACAAAACTGCTGAAAAATATTTCGGTTGGAAAATTTATTGCCCAACTGTGCCTGAAACTTTTTTAATGGTTAACTGTACCTAAAATTTTATTTAAGGATCCAGGTGCAACAATTTTTTTTTAATACAATATTCTTTCTTTCTCACAGGTGCAACTCTTTCTATAGTTGTATTCAACACGTCTTCAATTATATTTATAACGGAAGACACTTCATTTATAACTAAAAAGTATGTTGCACACAGCATGAACTTTTATATCGGACAAGAAATTTATAATCAGGGATGTTTCAGTAATTTTATTAATTTAATATCATGAATCATATAAAAAAAATCATAGAAATTGTTACAAATGAGATTTTAAATAAAAACAAGAGAGAATCCTTTAAAAAGAATTTAAAAATTGAAAAATGATAAATTAGGTATTTTTCAAAAAAAAAAAAAAGGTTAAGAATTACTTATAAAATTTTAACTTTTTCTAATCTATCGATTAAAAAACCTGATTTATCATTTTTTTTTAATTTTTAAATTCTTTTTAAGAGATTCTCCTTAAAAACAATCTTACCAGCCCAAAAACAAAAAAAGGGTCTGGTTTTTTAGCTTATAAGCATGTTTGGTATAACTTAAAAAAACTTATAAGTTACTTTTTACGTAAATCGAGACACAACTCCTCTCACATACTTACTTCGTATACCGTAAATCACTATTAAAAAGCAACTTATAAGCAATCGAATCGCTCAAACAAACATACCCTATAACAACACGGACTGGAGAGAATGACCGGTACATGTCGACATCTAGAAAAATGTTGAAGCTCAGATGTCGACACTTTAAAATACATCTTTCAGTCCCAAACTCCGAGTAATACAAGTAACTCACCTAGACTATCCTATGCCCATTAGACATTTCGCACCCATCATTCAAAACTTCCACATCACATCACTCCCTTCATTCTCATCTCTCTCTCACCCAATACCCCAGTCGATCCGAATTTCCTTCATGGAACTGCAATCTAATCAAATCCCAGATATTTAGGCCGACAAAACAAAATCATAATCAAATCCCAGACAGGAAAGGATTATACAGTTGACGACCTTTTCTGGGTTTTTAACGGAACACAGAATGATCCAGAACAGAAACAGAGTATGAGGAAGAAGAAGAAGTAGACAAACCTGGGGAAGCTGGATTGTGTTCATGAAACCATAGCTGCACTTGCTTTTTGTCATAGGATGGGCGATTCAACGTGCAGAGTGGAAACAACCTCTCGTCTTGCCCAATGGAGAATCGACAACTTGGCTACCTGCACTTACCGAAAGTCTGATCCTTTCAAGATTGGCTTGTGGAACTGGTATTATTATTATTATCACCACGTTCTAATTCATCTGTTCAAATGATATCACATGGTTTTTTTTGGTGTATCAGAAAATTTTCCAGAGAACATGAAAGTGGAAGTTTTATCTTGCTAAAGTGGTCTCTGCAATTGAATTGCAGGTATTTGACTCTAGAAAAGCACCGGAGTGCGTTCCTTAGGTTATACCCAGAAATGTCCGATCTTTCCAGAGAAAAACCACCCCTTGTATCTCTAATCTTAAGGGTTGTTAATTTTTATGGAGATCGCAAGACCTTGACATATTCAGGTAAGCAAATTGTTGTTGGGTTTTCGTGCTGATACGGCATAAGTTACTCATCTGAAGAATAGCCATACAACTTGGTCTCCAGCTTAAAGTAGTAAAACTATATTCATTGCTTTGATTCAGGCCCTAAAAGGTTACTTGCCAAATTCAGCACATTAATGGAAAGTAGAATAACTGGATCACTGCTCAGTCAGATATGTCTGTTTATTATGATGATAGATCAAAATGAATATTACATGTTAGGAGGTAATTTGCATGAAACAAGCGTAAGACCAGATTATAACCAAAAACAAATTTAAGGGATAAAATTACTCAGGTGATAGTCTTTTATGTCTTTGATCTAGGTGCTTTGAGATATTGCATTCCTTTTTCTAAAGGATGAAGAATTGATTATTGAATAAAAACAGAATTTAGGAAACCCCTTATTCCCTCTGGTCCTTAACGTAGGACCTAATTTGAGAATTAATTTCTTAAATGTAAAACCTATTTCACATTTTTATCCATTTTTTCCCACATTAACCCTGTAGATATTCCCTCAACAATGATTAAGGAGTAGAGGAAGGGAAGTAAAGAAGATGATTAGAGTATTTCAGAAAAAATATAGTATATTAACTAACTTAACTACCATCCTTTTGATTAGGTTTTATGACCAGAGGAGTATTTTTTTTTTCACTCTTTCTTGCATCTTCTCATGATACTTCGGTGATATTTTACAAGAGGTTCAGGTTTTCAGCAATTCGCTCAGCATTTGCTTACTTTGAAATAACTTGTGATGCAGAAATAAAAGACAAACTGATCAAGCCCAACGAAGAATTTGCTTGGCCAATTGAGGTCCCACAAACTGGAAAATTCATTATTGACGTTGAGTTCCTGGATTTAAAAACTGCATCCCCCAAGGTTCACAAATCTTTGTTCTTTATATGCGATTGAGTATCCTTGGCAAATGATAATAATCCTATGACAAATAGAATGTTACAATCAAGCAACAATTAACATTATGAATTTATGATCACCACTTAATTAAACCCACCAACAATGGTGCAGCAGAATCATAGCAGTAACAATTTTTTAAGAATGTTTTATTAGGAAAATACTGGGGGATGGGCTCATACGTTGAATAGCTTTAGAGAACAGAGATCAAATTTGTTTTAAACAAAGAAATTGCCAACATAAGGTAAGCTTGTTAATACTACTAGCATATGACCTTGTGTGCTATCTTCTGTCCTGAAACAGGATGAACCTTGCTCCATCTGGGATGATCAAATTATGCAGAAAGCCTCAGATGAAACAGCCCTTCAATCACTTGGTCTGATGCTAGCAGAAAACGTCCATACAGACATCATGATCAATGTTGCAGATGGAAGCATCCAGGCCCATCGTGCTGTTCTTGCCGCACGATCGCCTGTCTTCAAATGCATGTTCTCATATAACCTTAAGGAGAAACAGTTATCTGCCATAGATATCCCAGACATGTCAGTTGAAGCTTGCCAAGCCTTTCTCAGTTATATTTATGGGAGCATCAAGCATGAAGAATTTCTGGCACATCGGCTAGTCCTTCTGCATGCAGCTGATAAGTATGACATTCCTGACTTGAAAGAGGCATGCCAGCAGAGTCTTCTCAAAGATATTGATTCAAAAAATGTACTTGAGAGGCTCCAAAATGCATGTTTATATGAATTGCCAGAATTGAAGAAGAACTGCATGCAATATCTCGTGAAATTTGGTAAATTATATGACATTCGGGATGATTTCAAAGAATTCGTGAAATATGGAGACAGAGATCTGATTGCCGAAATCTTCAATGAAATGATCACTTCCTGGAAAGGTTTCTAAAGATCTTCCGTCTTCAAATGAGAGGATCAGAAGGTGCTTATTACAACCCAACAAATTAGGTTATTTTAATATACGTTCTGCAGGATTTGTTGCCATGAAATTCTTTTGTTCAGATTGAATTTTTTACAATTTCCATGTACATATTATTGTAGGCTCTTTAGCCTTCATATTTAAGCCAAGTTATTGCTGTGTTTTGTTTGAGCCAACCACCAAGCTATTATTGTTAATGAAAGCGCAATTCTATATTGCATAGAATTTGTGTAATGCAGAACTCTTTGATGTTATGTGAATTAAGTATTTTATTTTCCAAGTCTAGATGGCTTTATACTTCCTTATTCAATACAGACACAATAGCAACGCCTAAAGGGAGATGAAGAGTTCGAAGTTTATAATGCATCATTTGAGGCAAGAATAAATTAAGTCCATATCAGTTATGAAATCTACTACTACCTCTAGTCCTTGATATAAGATTTAGTTTGCTAAATCTTATATTAAGGACTCGAGGTTGTATTACTTACCATGAACCTTGCTTATGAACTCCAATGGAGTTTGTATTTCATTTAACACTGAAAGTAAAAGGCCATTCTTATTTGTTTGCTTACATCAACAACATGCCATTTAAGGGAAAACACTTTGCAGCTTAGCAAAATCAGCATGTGCATATGGCAGTAAGAGGAATGTGAATGCCATTTTTAACTTTATAAGGAAATTGTGACATTCTATTGGCATGCACAGAAGGTTTTGTGAATTCACTTGATTTTAGCAAATTTTAACCTTTTTTTAAATAAAGGTGCCAACACTAATGGCATGAGATTACAAGTGAGATCAAACTTGTAACCTCCCATTTAGAAGAGAGTTTTCGTAGCATTAGGCTCCACTGACAGCATATTTTAACTTTTGGTAGAGCTAAAACTTAGTTAGGCAATGCCTTCTGAACTTCAGGAAAAAATTTTCTTCAAAGTCCCATTATTTCCCTTTTTGTCCTTTTGATCTTGTCTCATAAAGCAACACAAAATTGATAAAGGTAATTTGGAAAGTGTTCTACATATCCTTCTAAACAACAGATTAATGTTGGGGAGTATGACCCTAATGTTGTTTAAAGATGGGGTTTAAATTTGGGCAAGGACACCAATGATCAACATACCAAAAACAAAGTTTGGTTTTTTCCTAGAATTAAGGTACTAATATGGATTACACTAGGATATAATTATTCAGTTTTACAATCAGGAACATGACTCTCCTCTATAATTTGGATAGTGACATAACAGAGTTGCCAGAGGGGCAAAACACAACAACACCGGACTAAAATGCAGGCAGGTTACCGTATATAATTAGGCAAACATGTCAAGGGAATAGCCTATCTGTTAGTATCATCTAATTGGACCAAATAATCTGATAATACTCTTTTATATACCTTGTATCAAAAGAGTCAACACATAGGAACCATAGCAGAGGACCTCAGGACCATAACAGAAAATGTAAAGAACAGCCTAAACATAAAAATAAGGGTAAATTGTTGTGTGCCATGTCCTCTCCTAAACAATTAAAAATAGATCACTAGCTATCCTTTCTTGTTCAAAGTACTGTGACTTCCCTTACTATTTTATAAAGCATCACAAAGGGCTTCCTTCCATGCCATATAATAAATAAGGGCCATTGGATACAGAAAAAGAATAGAATAGAAAAGGGAATAAAAAACTAATGTTGAGGATAAAATATAATCTAGTCTTCACAGCCCTCCACTGATCTCCCAACTCCCAATAGCCAAACACTTATAATGCAGAAGATGAAATACAAGACATTTACGTTGGATTTGAGAGCGAATTCTTTGGCATCCCAACTGATAAATTCTACGACGATATGGAAAATGTTAAGTTCAACAAATCACGCATAAAATCGGAAACTCAGAACAACGAGGCAGCATTGGTATAACATGATATTTTGCAGAAGGAAGAAAAAGAAGAAAAACAAACAATGTCAAGAAAGCTTGTGAACATACCTTCTGTCACAGAAATTCTTCGAGGGTTATCCAAATCGTTCACCAGAATTTGACTAAAGCGAGAGTGAAAATGGGGTGAGCAATGAGATTAGAGAGGAAGAGGCAAGTGCATTAAGCGAGAAAATGGGATATTAGAACAGCTTATTCTTCTCGTGCTTTACCATGTATGAAGCAAAAGTTGTGGCGCCCTGACCTTGTGTCCCCAGTGTTTGTATTGTATTGGAGCAAGTCGCAATGAAGAGAATGTGGCCAGCTGGATCATTCAATTTCATCGGTTAGTTTGTGTTCGCCTTTTCATAAATTTTACTGATTTCAAGTTCTACAGGGTTATTAATTCAATATGATTTACGGTATATGAGGTAAATATGTGAGAGAAGTTTTATCTCAATTTACATTAAAACATGCCTTAATTCAGTAATTTGTCACAAAAAGAGGTGATAAGAAAGAAAATAACAAGTAAAATTTAATGTACACTGCTACAGATTTGGAATATAACCACTCCCAAGGACGTCCCAAATTGAAAATTGGGTGGTTAAAAAGAGAGGCGGTGGCATTTTCATAATTATATGTATGCAGGGGAACCTTTAGGCGTCCCAAATTTGAATTTGGGACGTCTAAAGTGCTTCCAGGCGCGAAATATAAATTTCGTAAATTTTTTTAGCTCCTGGAGCTGGGATTAGACGTCCCAAATGATTTTGGGACGCCTAAACCCAAACTTTAGGCGTCCCAAATGGCATTTGGGACGCCTAAAGTTGGGACCTGGGCGCATGTCAGACAAGTGTCTGACATGCGTCTTCTCAATGGAAGGAACCCCTCCTCACATGTCCCATTCCCTCCTCCCTCCTTTTTTGACCCAACTTTACTCTTCTTCCTCCTCCCCCACCCGACCGTCGGCTCTTTGTTTTTCTTTTGACTTGCATTACTCTTCAACTCCTCCCTTCTTCCTTTTTGTTTCTTCAACTCCTCCCTCCTCCACCTTTCATTGAAGGACGCACGCAACCAGTCGACCCTTCTACAACTTCACTTCCTCCACAGTGTAGATTTTTGCTCTCCTCCACCTCCTTCCTTCCATTGTCGTCCACACCACCGTGGTTCTTTGCTTTCTCCACCCTCCGGTGTACCTCCCCACCGTGCATACACCTCTGATCTCCAACGTCTTCTCTACCTCTCCAGCATACTAGTGGGCGCCCCTGATCAGGTTAGTTTATTTTCTTCTTGTTTTTTTTTAACAGAATAATATATTTTCTTTTTGAAATATAAATTTACTTGAAATGGTTGAGATTGTGCTTATATATTGCTTATATTGAGATGGTTGAGATTAGCCTGGTGTGTTTGGTGTGCTTATATTACTTAAATTGCATGTATTCAGGAACTCCAGTGCAATGGTTTATTTTCTTGTTTAAACATAAATTTACTTGTGTATATTACCATTAATTAGTATATATAATAAAATAAAGGGTTAAGGTGCAAAAATAGCAAAAAACTATTTCACAATGTACACCCAATACAATTAACTATTTTTGGGTGCAAAACTAGACATCAACAATATTATGGGTGCAAAAATAGACATAATCAATTTATTCGGGAGCAAATATAGGAACACCGTTAAACTAGGTTAACTTCCGTTACTTTAATATATTTTTAAAATGGTTAAGGTGCAAATTTAGCAACCAACTATTTTCTTATGGACACCCAACACAATTAACTATTTTTATGTGCAAAAGTAAACAAACAATTTTTATGGGAGCAGATATTGGGCATGCTTGAGAAAACGGTAGAAAAACACGTTCACGTAAGTCAAGACAAAACTCCTCTCACAAACTTACCTCGTATACTATAAAAAGATTTAAAAAATACAGTGAGTTAAGACAATTATTTTTCATAAGAGCATTTATAAGACAAATATGAGTGTTTACATAAGGGCATTTACTTTTTTTTTTAATAAGAGAATTTAAAAGACAAATAAAGAGATTTAAAAGAATACAGTGAGTTAAAAAAATTTTACCACACCCCATTCGATCAAGTAAAAGTTAGGTTTTGTCAGTGGAAAGATAAATATAGGTATTTAAAAATTAAATATGTGAATGACCAAATAGTTCATTATTTATTTTGTAAATGCTCTTATGAAAAAAAATAAAGTAAGATTATTAATGTAAATGCTTCTGTTTAAATGCCTATATTTATCTTGTAAACGATCATGTGAAAAATAATTGTGTTGGGTGCCCATAAGAAAATAGTTGGTTGCTAAATTTTCACCTTAACCATTCTAAAAATATATTAAAGTAACAGAAGTTAACCTAGTTTAACGGCGTTGCTATATTTGCTCCAGAATAAATTGATTATGTCTACCTTTGCACCCAGAATATTGTTGACATCTAGTTTTGCACCCAAAAATAGTTAATTGTGTTGGGTGCACATTGTGAAATAGTTCTTTGCTATTTTTGCACCTTAACCCTAAAATAAAATATGATTTGTGTAAATTAAAGAAATTCTTGTATTCCAAACGAATTATGAAGAATAATTCAAGCCAAAACTAAAAGGAAAACCATAACCCCAATATTCATTAAATGATTTTTATCTAAATATTTTCAATAAAATAATTTTATTTTTGGAAGAACTCAACTTAAAATTGTTTTGTTAATATGAAACTTGTTTTTTTTAAATTCCATTAATGAAAATCTTTGATATATATAATATCACAGGAGTCAGACTTATTGTGATCAACAAAGTTTGATTTTCTTCTCATAAAAAAAAATTCAGGTAGAAATTAAAATTTTGTATTGTCAATATTCAACTAAAAATCATCTAATTATAATTGGGGTTTTGCTTTCTTTCTTTTCTTTTCTTTTGGCTTGCATTATTCTAGAGTATCCTTCCAAACCTCAAAAAAATCTTTAATTTAATCTTTTTATATTTATTTTATTATACATTAATGTTTATATACATATACTTATTAAAAAAATAAGTTACATAGCACTGAAACCCTTTTAAGAGGAGAGAAGAGACTAGGAGGGGGAATAAAGTTATTAAGCCCATATTTTAAAATCCTAAATTGGGTTGATAACTTAATTAGGCAATCCCATCATATGTCGTTGACAATTGTACTAAACGTGTGAATGTTATTCGGAATGCCTTAGGTGGTAACAAAATGAATCATAGTTGGATGAATGCTTTGAGAACTAGTGAAGAATATGAGAAAGGGGTGGAAGAATTTATTGAATTCGCTAAAAAGAATGCTCCTGCAAAAAATGGGAAGTATTTTTGTCCTTGTGTCAATTGTTTGAATGAGAGTCAACGGAATGTTGATGTCATAAAGGATCACCTACTTTGTGATGGAATAAATCTGCGATACACAAGGTGGATATGGCATGGTGAGGAAGTAACGGATTGTCCGTCGCACAAGAAGGAAGATATGGATATCATAGGTGAAGATAGAATGGAGAAAATGATTAACGATGTTGAGGCAGAATCCTTTGCGCAGTCGCAGGAGTATGACATCCTGCGGAGTGATACAGAGACACCATTGTACCATGGGAGTAAGTACACGTGGCTGACGGGAACATTACATTTGGTTAACTTAAAGGCAACTTGTGGGTGGACCGATAGTAGTTTCACATTACTGCTTGAACTATTGTGTGATATGTTTCCAGAGGATAATGTACTTCCAAATCGTATGTATGAGGCCAAGAAAATCCTATCTACGATGGGTATGGAGTATAAAAAGATACATGCTTGCCCTAATGACTGCGTACTGTACAGAAATGAGTATGGAGGTCTTAGTGAGTGTCCTAAGTGTAAAACTGCATGATACAAAGTGAAAAAAGATGGTGGTTGTGGTGATGTGACAAGTAAAAGGCAACCTTTAAAGGTTATGTGGTATCTTCCAATAATACCACGTTTTAAACATTTGTTTGCGACTGCAACAAAAGCGAAGAAGTTGAGATGTCACTCTGATAGGAAATATCTTCGGCACCCAGCTGACTCTCCACAATGACAAAAAATAGATGAAATGTTCCCTCAATTTGGCAGCGAGCCGAGAAACCTTCGGCTTGGGCTTTGTACAGACGGCATCAATCCGTATAGAACTCTTACTAGCATACATAGTGCGTGGCCCGTTCTCCTTGTAATATACAACTTGCCTCCCTGGCTATGTATGAAACGTAAGTATATGATGCTATCTATGATGATTTCTAGACCAAAACAGCCAGGGAACGATATTGATGTCTATTTGGTGCCCTTGATGGAGGACTTGAAGAAGTTGTGGGACGAAGGCATAGATGTGTTTGATGCTTATAAGAAGGAGTCTTTCAAGCTACAAGCAATGATTTTCACAACGATAAACGACTTTCCTGCGTACGGAAAATTGTCAGGGTACAACGTGAAGGGTCATAAAGCATGCCCAATATGTGAAGCAGACACACACTTCCAGTAACTAAAGCATGGAAGAAAAACTATCTACCTTGGCCACAGGAGGTTTCTTCATTGGTTCCACCCATATCGTAGGCTAAGAAAGCGTTTTAACGGCTTACCGGAGCATGGAATGGCTCCGAAGTCATTAACCGGAGAGGAAGTCTATAGTCGAGTGGAACGTATCAATGTCACTTTTGGTAAGAATCAGAGGGTTGCGGGTGAGAAGAACATATGGAAGAAGAGATCCATTTTCTTTGATCTTTCATATTGGCGTTCGCTTGACGTGAGACACAGTATTGATGTGATGCATGTGGAGAAGAATGTTTGTCCGATAGTAAGTACATTCGATCCTAGCTAATTGTTTTATTGACTGTCCTTTTAGACATACCTTTATTGATTTTAACAACCAATTGCATCCCTTTGATTTAAAGTGCCCTCGGCAACCTGGCAACACTGAATGCGGATATTATGTTATACTTTATATGTATAACATCACTCAAAGTGGAATTACTAGCGATTTTGAAAAGGTAATCGCTTCTTCATTCTCAAATGATAATATTTTTGGTGTTCTAATCGAAATGCTAATTAATTCATTTGCTTGAGATTCATTTCATCAAAGCTTACTTTCTAATTTTCAGATTTTTGATAATGAAGATGCCTACCTACGTAAAGACCTTGATTTGATCAAAGATCTTTTGGCTGGACATCTTCTTCAACATATAGAGCAGTAAAATTTTTATTTTATATCAGTTTGTAGTTATGTGATGACAGCGTTTTGACACTTTCTGGTTGTTATTGTTGATATATATAGTAGTAGGTTGTATGAGTTGTTATTGTATGTATATATAGTAAAGATTGTAGTGCTGGATGTCCTTACCAGTTTGTAACGGACAGTGTGGTTTATGAATCCATCTTCTATTCTGTTTCTGCAGTTTGAATTCGCTGGGTAATACAGAATGTAAATTATGGTATAAAAAAAACCTAACATTTAGACGTCCCAAATTAAGAATTGGGACGTCTAAAGTCCCACCCTGGGGGAACTTTAGACGTCCCAAATGATAATTTGGGACGTCTAAAGTCTCACTTTAGACGTCCCTTTTATTTGGGACGTCTTTTCTTACAACTTATTATGCCCCCAGCATATACGTCCCCCCGTTTTGGGATGTTAAAGGTGCCAAATTTGGGACGTTATAGCCCCTTTTTGTAGTAGTGGTACAACTCCCAATAATTTCACCTCACCTTTCATGAGTTTATAATTTTTGATTAAGTTATTGTAGTAAAAAGAACAAAATTATATGGGCATGATTAAAAATCAGTTGAATTGATAAAAAAAGGGGTTAAAAGACAAAATACTTTGAAAGTTTTCACTAAGAAGTATTGGGTGTTTGAAAATTTTTGAGAGAGTAACGTCGCCCGAAAATTTTTAAAATGGGGCAATGTCTCCTGTAATAACCCAATTTGGGATTTAGGGCTAATTGTGTTAGTATCGATGTAATTACTGTTGAATTCGATGTGAATATGTTTTAATTAATGCCTAAGCCCTATATTTAAGCTTATGAGTGGATCAATGTTTATATGGGTTGAAATATAGGGGAGGGCGCATGATGATGTTACTGGAATGATAAAAATGAGTTTGGAAATGAATTGAGTAGAATTGCCATAATCAGGGGCAAAATGGTAAAATTGGGAAGTTACCGACCAATTGGTCAGTTACCGACCAATTGGTCAGTTACCGAAGAAGAAACTCATAGGTAACTTGAGACCAACGATTAGGATTCATGAGCATGGGAGTAGGAGTGTGTATGAATATGTTATGTGAGGTGAGGGAAGGAAGGTCAAGATGTTGCCAAATGTCCATGTGTGAGCCATTTGATTAGGGTCAACATTTCAAACTTTTTCCCTCTCTCTCTTTCTTAGGTTGGCCAAGACCTCATGGCCAAGGGAAAATCTGATTTCCTTCTTCATCATCATCTTCTCTCACTTCAACCTCCATTTTCGTTCAACCAAGAAAGGAAAGAGAAAGAAGAGGGTTCAAGTTTAGGTAAGGATTTGACCTTAAGTGCTCAACTCATCTTCATTGATATTGATCATGAGGTTGAGGGCTTTATTCCTATGGTTTCAGATTTTTGAATAGTGGTGTTTGAGGATTTGTGGAAATTTAGAAGTGGAAGAATTGAAGAATTAGCTTTGGGAAGAAGTTGAGGTAAGAATTTGCTACACTTTGACCTAAAACTTGTTACCATTGGTTGAGTCTTAGGAATTTGTGATTTTCCCCTGATTTTTGGTGAATTTCGAAAAGCATGACTTGGTTAGTGTTTAGTGTGGAAATTGGTGTCATAGAGTGTCTTTGTGCATTTGAAATTGGTTTGGAATGGATTGCAACGTGGTGTTTTAATTGAGTTTTTTGTGTGACATGTGGTAGTCATTATGTAACATGACAATGGAAATAGTATTTGGTTGTTTTGATAACTCTAATGGATTCCTTGTGCAAATTGTGTAGGATTGGTGTTTGATTTGAAATTTGGAACTGTAACCCCCTTCACGCTTAGGCCGAGATTAAGTTTATAAACACGTAATTAATGTGGAATTAGAGACCGTAAATGATTTGGGACTTAATACAATAAGTTTTGCCCAAAACATGCTTTTATAAAACCTTTTCTAAAACCTATTAACAATGGTCTCCTATTCACATTTCAATACACAAATGGCCTGAACAATTTGATTCCATTTATAAATATCAGAGTACTCAGTAAATTCCCGACACACTCGAGGTTCAATTACTAATTTAGGGTCTATACAAGGCATAAAGCCCAAGTAGTTTCCCATACAAGGGGATTACATAATTACTATCCAATATATACATGTAATTCCCAACAAAATATATCCAAATGATTTACAAAATGATAACCAATTTTTTTTTCCAAAATAGACTCTTAGCAATGAGCTCTACCCGCTCTTCGTCACCCGCTTTCCCTTCAATCCTTCTGCCCTGTCTAAAATGTTTAATTTTGGGAGAGTGAGATTCTAAGGAATCCCCGTAGTGTCAAATCACTCATAATATGCATAACAATAAGGCATGAAATCAAATCATTATCCACACAAAGCAACTACAACGGCAGTTACAACGGTAATGGTTAGTATGACATATGTCATCCCTTACGATTGCTCACGCTGAATTGCTCACGCTGCATTGCACAATACAATTTACACAATATATTTCACCAAAGCTGTGATTCATATAAAGAATTGCATCACACAAGCCATACAGGCAAGATTCAAAACTCACAGCCTACGGCTGGATTAACAAACGCCGCCCCACGGGTCGGATTCACAAAGTTCCATGTCGATTACAACGGCAGTTCAATGGCCGACCTAGAGATGACCAACGTCAATCCCTACACGGCTCACGCTGACCTGCTCGCGCTGTAATGGACCATGGTACATGCAGTTCACAGTTCAATGATAAGTTATGCATACCAAAACATCATACACAACATGAAAGAAAAGTCACTGCCTGGTTCGTTCCGTGCGTGCTTTGTCGCAGGTCTCTCCCGAGGAGGGCAAATATCGTATCCTATAATTATAATTAGGGACGAAGAGTTATTCTCTATTTCAATACTCAATTGACTTCACAATATTTAGACTTGGTTATAATTTATGTCCTTTAAGTAGTTACAATTGGCTCTAATAAAAGCCCTAAAGAATTGGGAAACATCGAGTTGGAAACCACTTTTCAAGATCACAAGGTGCTAAAAACAAAGGCTGGCTGCGCCAAAAAACCTCTGGCTGCAACCAAGAATTTCTGGCTGCGGCCAGGAAAATTTTGTTTCTTAGCTGAACTTTGAAAAATCATAACTAATTCTACAAAACTCGAAATGAGGTGATTCCAAAGCCAAATGAAAGGTATTGAAGTCCTCATCATAGGAAAAATATGGGACATTACTGAAAATTACCACAAAAATACAGATTTCAAGAAAATTCTACCTTGCTTCAGAATTGGTCCCAGGTTTAACATCAGACTTTGGACAGTCATAACTCCTAGCCCAAAAATCGAAATGACATGAAATATATGTCCATTTTGAATCTTAGAAAGTAAAATTTAAGGCTGGAAAGTTTCATAATTTTTCAACACCATTTTCTATTTTAAAACGTCCATGCAAGATCACTGCCAGAACAGAGTTTCTTACTAACCAAAACTTGCCACTTTTAAAACTAAGTTCCCAATGGCTCAAAATTCATATTCAACACTTCTCCCACACAATTTTCCACAAGGAACACAATGACAATCTCAAAATGACCAAAATGCTACTTCTTTATCATGCTTTGGTTTTGGGCAACACAAACATCAAAATTCCAATCTCATCTAAACATCAAATTCCAATCACCAATCAATCTATCTATCCTAAACTCATCCTAAAATACCATTCTCATGCCAAAAACATACCAAATACACAATGGCTCTCATTTTTGAATTCAAGGCTAGAATTTCCAGAAATTACAAACTTAATCATTTGGCATAAAACTTAGATAGATAGATTGGTCTCACTTACCTCTTTCACTTTGCCAAAGAGACTTCTTGATTCACCACTTCCCAAAATTTCGTGTAGGAATAAACCAACACCAATGGGCACATTATAAACACCAAAATGAAGCTCTCACTCTAAGGAACAACATTTATGAAGTGAGTTTGAGCAATGGAGGGCATTTGCTTACCTTTTTTTCAAGCTTTTCCCTTCCTTTTTTCTGCAACAATGGTGTCCAAAGAAGGGAGAAGAGAGAGAACGAGAGAGAGAGAGAGAGAGAGAGGGAGGGAGGGGAGAGAGATATGAGAGCTTGAAGATGAAGGGAAAATGATGATTTTTCCCTCTAACCCATGCCGCCAGTGAAAAGGAGGGAGAGGGAGGAGAGAGAAACATTAAACAATTGGGATTTTGACTTTTCTTACTCCTTCTCTCTTCACCCACTCTTGACACATGTCCATATCTTATTGGTTCTCATACAATATATCGCCAATTAGCTTCACTAATCCCTCCATTAACCATTTAATCACACTTCTCATTTTTCTTAGTTAGTAATTAGTTTTCCCATTAATCACCAACTTATTGCCCAATAATTCCATTCTTCCAATTTCTCAATAATTATGACGTATTAATTAAAATAGCCATAAAACACATAATAATTCCCATTTAAATTCATAAATATCCATACTAATTCTCATTAGCCCTTAATTAAAAATTGGGATATTACAGGAACCATTGGAAGTCAAAGCCTGAAATTCTGGAAAATTTGGTTAAGTCTGGAAATTTGCTAAGTTTAAAATGTTGTGCAGGAACCTGACTTTGCATGATATTTTGACCTAGCAAATGGTATCTAAATGGTGTAAAATTTTCAAGTATTGTAGTTCACATTGCAAGCTTTCCATCCATATAAAGTTTGAGTCCTCCTGAGTTATGTGCCCAAAGTTATGAGTGTTTGAAATCAACCAGGAGTTAGGGTCACAGGTTGGTCGCGGCCAATATGGCTGGCCTTGACCCAAAACCTTCTGACCATGTGTTGGCCGCGGCCCAAGACTTTATGACCTGACTCTGGCCGCGGCCTAAATCTTTCTGTGCACTCGTTGGCCGCGACCCATAGTTGGGCTGGCCGCGACCAACTATTGAAAATCTACATGTTGAACTTTCGAAGAGGGTTTTTTGGGCAAACTTTCCCCAACCTTTTAGGTTTATATTTTAGCATTTAGAAACCACCCTAAGTGTCTTGAAAGTATGAATAGGAGTAAGGAATTAATCCGCCGCTCTTGATTTTGGTTGATAGGATTTGACATTTGCCGCCTTCGCGAGCCCATTGTGCCAGCGAACGTCAGGAAGGAACAAAGTAGTGACTCTTTCTTCTATACCATATGTGATACATTGTATGTGTGTTATATCATTATTTTGTGACAGATTTGAATGCTGCAATGATTATGGAAATGTGTATGCACCGCCACGCCAATAGTCCCTGAGTCATTAACAACGGTTTGGGTGAGGGCTGTGTACCTTCCCGGCGGTAAAAGGGGATGAGGATGAGGTGTGATATTTGTGATTATTTGAAAGCCGAAAGGCTATTTGTGAAGGCCGACGTGTAATATCCCAAAAAGTGATTAAGGGCTAATGATTTCAAAAGTAGATGTAATTATTGTTGAATAAACACTTTTGGAGAATGTGTGATGAGAATTTGGATATTTTAATGATTCCAATGGCTTCCTTGTGAAAATTCGTGTGGGGAGAGTGTTTATTGTGAAATTGGAACCATTGGGAACAATTGTGCAAAAGTTGAAAACTCTGTCCATTTATTCTCTGTACAGGGCAGCCGATTTGTGTGGACGTTTTAAATAGGCAAATGGTGTCTAAAAATTATGAAATTTTCCAGTCTTAAATATCACATCCCAAGCTTCAAAATGGACATATAATTTGTACCATTTCGTTTTGGGAACTTGGAGATATGTCTGTCCAAAGTTTGGGATCAAAACTGGACTCTGTTTTGGAGCAGTGTTGAGTTTTGTGTAATTCTGTATTTGTGTGGTGATTTCTAATAATGGTCCATATTTTTCCTATGCATAGGACTTAAATACCTTTTATTTGGCTTTGGGATCACCTCATTTCTATTTTTCTAGAATTAGTTATGATTTTTCAAAGTTTGGGCAGAAAATCTGACAGAAAATCCGAAAATGGGAATTATGACATCATCTCATTAAAAGATGATGTCAGCATGGATTATTAATCAAATTGCTCATCTTCTTCAGCCATTTCACGCCATTTCCAGCTGAAACTAGTGAGAGAAAGTTGAGAGCTCTTAGAGAGAGAAAGAGGAGAAATCTCGCAAGGTAAGCCGATTTCTCCGACGATCTAGCTCCTAACGCGTATAACCTTGTTCCTAAGCTTCTCTTCTATGTTATTTAAGGTGTTTGAGAAGAAAATTTGGTGTTCAAGGGGCTAGGGTTTTCATCCACTCTTGAGAAAAGCTAGAAGGAGCTTGAGGTAACTTCCAAACTTTCGTATATTGCTTATTCTGGTTGCTGTGGGCAATTTAATCGGTGAAATTTCGCCGGATTGCCATTGGTTTTAAAGTTTGGAAATGATGTGGCCTAGGGGTTATGCTGCCCAAATTGGGTCTTAATATTATTTGTAACCTAATGTAATGGTTAATAAAGTGGTTAGGAGTAGAAAGGAACGCGTTTACGGAGCCGCAATCGTAAAACCCCGATTTTCCCTGGAGAACTCATAAATTTCGGCCAGCCCTAGAAATGGGTCTTAGAGTTGGATTTTCAATGATTTGATGATTCCATTGGATTCAGTGGGCGAAAATAGGTGGGGTTACAGTTGGGCACTTTTTCAAAAAAGGCCGAGAAAGCATAATTACGGAAACACCCCTAAAACCCTAAAAGTAGGGCTGCCAAGGGCAATTTCGTAATTTAACATTGAATTTGATAATTCCGAGTCCGGAAATGGATTCCTTAGGCGAAAATATGTCAGGATAGCCCATGTCAAAATTTCAAGAAAAGTACAGCCGGACCGGGTACGGCGGGCCCGGGCCGGGTCCCCGGGGGTAGTTTTGTAAATTTTCATTATAGACTCATATAACCCCAAGTAACACTATGGAAGTGTCTAAATGGTGCATTTGGAATTGTAGGATTCGATATTTGCCGCCCTCGGGAGCCAACTACGCCGAAGGACGTCAGGAAAGGACAAGGTAGTGACTCTCTCTCTTATACTATGTGTAATGCTCTGTATGTGTGTGTTATCACTGTTCTGTGATGAATCTTTGATGCTGCTGCGGTTACAGCTGGTGATAGCTGTCGTTTACAGCGCAAGCTGTCATTTACAACGCAAGCTGTCATTATTGTGATTACAGCGTAAGCTGTCGTGATGGTGATTACAGCGTAAGCTGTCGTATTGTGTATACAGCCGTGAGTGCTGTCGTTTGTGGTGAAAACCATGTATCTTTGAGATTGATGTTGCTGTTGTTGCTGGTTGTGATTTATATACATGCTTGGTATTTATACATTGTATGAGTGGTTTGTTACTACTGAGATTCTCTCGAATCTCATTCCTTCCTATGACTAACCTTTCAGATAGGGCATGTGGCTCAAAGGAGAAGAGGCCGACCCTGAGCACTTAGGACCCTTAGGGGTATAGTTGATTTTGGAATATTGGTTATATCTTTTGAATTCGGGATTACTGTATAATCTGAAATATGAATAGTATATTCAATTTTGGATGTAATCCCCTAGTGGATACTTAAACCTCATGTTATATATGTATAGAATCCGGGAGTTGCCGGGGAATTGGTTTTACACTTTGTCATACGTGAATGTAGATAAACTGCACAGGTGATTATATTCGAATTTTGAAATGGAGACCAGGAACAGGAAAGAGATTTTGAATGATTTTGTGAAAACCCTACCACAAAGTAGGAGATTGAAACGAGTTTAAGTTATCCGAAGGTCTCTAATCTACTTTAATTATTTAATATCGAATTATAATTACATGATTAAAGGCAGGGTGTTACACGACGGGCCATTTGTGAAAGCCTAATAGCTATATGAGCCATAAGGCTAGATATGTGCACTGCCATGCCAATAAGTCCCTAAGTCGCTAACAACGGTTCGGGTTAGAACTGTGTGCCTTCCCGGCGGTAAAAGGGGATGGGGGTGAAGTGTGATTTGTGCTGATACTTTTGTGTGATGATTTACTTACATGCTATGTGATTATGTGTGGTATGAATGATTGGTTACTACTGGCATTCTTTTGAATCTCATTCTTTCCATTGACTAATATTTCAGACAGGGCAAGTGGCTCCAAGGAAAAGTGAGTAATCAAGAGCGGTTAGGACCCTTTGGGGGAAAATATTCGATTCTGGGATCTTGGTTACCCATTTTTGGACCTAGGATTACTGTATATTTAAAGATACAAATATTACGTTTGATTTTGGCATGTAATCCCCTAGTTGGGACTTATAAACCCTTAGTTTGTACATGTATGAAATCCGGGAGTAGCCGGGAATTTGGCTATACACTTTGATATGTAATAATGTGATATAACTGCACAGGTAATTATGTTCGACATTCGAGAGTGAGACCAGAGTAAGGAAAAGTTTTGAAGATTTTGTGAAAACCCTATTGTAAGATAGGGAATTAAAATGAGTTTTAAATTATCCGCCGGTCTTTAATCTATTTTACTACATGTGATCGAAACATAATTACGGTTAATCAGGCAAGGGGTTATATCTCCAGCCTTAACATTTCAAATTGTTAATTTTAACTTATATATATATATATACATACACATCACGTCATCACCCTTTATCAACAATGCTTGGCCAATTCACTCATTGAACACAAAGACCCAAGTTTTAGCTTTTGGAGGCTGTTTGTTTCAACTGTTGGTCCATTGGGCTTTTGACATATGAGCTGCTTTTTTTAAGCCACAATTTGTGGCTTATTTAGATACCAAATGGCTTTTTATCGTTACTATGCATTTATTACCATTTAAAAAACTCACCAACCCTTGCTTTTCTCTCTCTTCTCCCTTTTCTCTCTCACCAAACAATTTGTGGCTTTTCATTTTTTATAATTTTTAAAAAATATTTTCTTAAATATCACAAAATTCACTTAAGTAAAAGCCAAACCAAACACCTTTCACTTTTACAAAAGCACTTATCCAATTGTTAATCCAAACATTAATCATTTTACTCAATCTTACTTTTTTCCAATATTAAGATTTCATAAGTCAAATTGAAAATAAGCCACTTTTCCCACCTATCCCATTATCCCCCCACTCTCTATTCCTTTTCCCATGTGAATAAGATTGCTCAACAGTAATAATTCTTGGCAATAAGCCAAAAATCATTTGTTCTCTCTTTAAAAGCTCATACACTCCTTTGTTCTCTCTTCCAAAATCACAGCACCTGAAAGTAATTTACAAATCTTTGAATAACTAGGGTTGCCTCTTCTTTTCCATAGGATAGTGGGTTTCGCACCGTTTGGAGAGTACGAGAGGAATCTCTAGAGAATGTCAGTCACCCATATGTTCTCTCTGAAGAAGATAACTTCCTTTGGGGATTTTTGAATAAGAATTGGGCTCCAAATGGTGGCTTCAATCAAAAGACAAGATGAATAAAAAGCATATCAAGGTTTTGTTTATATCTTCGGTGCCCACTATCAAATAGTAGAGGTCCCCAAAAACAACATCTCTGTTTGTTTTTGAAATCCAAGTTTTGATTTGATTTTTTGCTCGACCTTGTGAGATTATTGTTTCATTATGCTTTACCATATGCTTCACATAATTTCACCGTTAAGATTAGTGGAGAAGAGATGTAGAAATCCAGATAGTTTAGGGGGAATATTAGGGATTAATTGCAAAAAAATAGCGATATAACCAGCAATTTGATTTTAAATTCTTTCTTGATTGTATCCCATGATTCTAGCCTAATCATTAAAGGGTCCTCTGAATATATCTCACCGAGTGTACATGATTCAATATATGAAATAATTATTCAAAAATCTCCTCTACTATTTGACTTTTTTCAAGAGGATTCCATTGTTGCGCTTTTGTTTTGGGTTCTAAAATCAAAATTTTTCATTTAATTTTTTGGACATTTTTGGTGAAATCATTGTGTATAGATTGTTTGGCATGATTTTCTTATTCTTCCGCCAAAAATATCAACTAAAATAGAGGACGCTGATAGGGATGACAGAGGAGATGTAGAGCTCACAAGAAATGGAGACGGGCTTAAGACCTTGAAGACGCGCAAGAGCTTTCAAAGAGGGTACCAAGTTTAGCAGTGAAAGGTTCAACACTGTGATCCCTTGTAACTCTAAGAAGCTCTTCAAGTTTGAGTTTGAGAAGCAACTCTCAATTGCAATCTCCATTTTTTTTAAATTTTTATCACTTATGACTAGGACATGGAAAAAGTGAGGTGGCTGTCATATAGGTATGTCATCTTTGCATTTTTGGTTAACAAAAGTTGAACATTAAGGTTTGTTAATAGGAGAGTAACATTGCTCTCTCGAAAACTTTTAGACATCTAATGCTTCTCGGTATAAACTTCCAAGGTATTTTTCCTTCGAACCCCAAAAAAACCATAGTGATTTAATTAAAAATCAGATAAAACTATAAAGACTTGACAAAAAAATACATGACCTAGTTAAAATTAGTGTAAAGAAGCAATCAACACTCTATGTTATTTCTCAGTTACATTTAACATTCTAATCTCATTTATGGTGCAACCTCGATGTTCGAATCCCGTGCTAGTTTCAATTGAATAACACACTTCTTTTAATATAGTTATGCTTCTCTCTTTCCTTTTTTCTAAGGCAACACTAAACGCAGGCACATCTACCAACTGAGATTCTAATATTGGTTCATCACATTATAAGAGACTAACTCTTTCTACTGGTGTAACACCTTAATTTTAAGCCCCTTATTTCGTATACGGAAGTGTTAATTCACTTGTTATGGCTTAGGAATATTAGTAATTAAAGTTCCCAAACCAAAACTTACCATATTAATTTTTCCTTTAGGGGTTACTGTTTATATTAGAGTACTTCTCTACTCATACATGTGTATATATATAGACACACCTCATGGCATGTTTATACAAATAACCAAACATGCAATAAGTTATAAATAACCTATCATCACATACTAATCTTCATTTCCCCATCACATTCTCTTCCAATGCAACTTCCTGCTATCCTCTTCTGTACTTCACATACCTGTATGGTTGGTTGGGGGAGTGTTAGATTCAGGGGAATCTCAATAGCAAATAGTATCATATGCATGCAAGATAAGTGTTAGTGCATGACATGCTCATCTTACATAGGCTCATGCTCACATAATAACATTTCTGCATGCTCAATGGTTCATGCAACAAACTCATGGCCATAGTATAAACAGAAACAAAGCTTCAATCATTCAACTATATTACACATAGACAAGCAAAGCAATCATGCATATAAACACATAAGCAGTCATATCAATACACGAAAGTAGGGTAAGTTTACTACTTCTTGTTTTTGAGTCCTCCTCTTATTCATTTTCTTCCAACAATTGTAGCTTCTTGCAATATCTTCCATTTCCTCTTTCTTGACATCTCATGGCCCTAGATAAATGACAAAATTATTAGAGCCATGATAATCACTGTCCAATGTGGCTATATTAGCCCCTAAGACATGTCTTTACCCTTGGAAGTCAATAATATTACAAGTCACCCCAAATTCGCATATCAAGCCTATATTGCCAGAATTTTCACATAACTTTGAAAAATCATAACTTAATATAGGGAACTCCAAATAGGGCGGTTCAAAGTCCTATATGAAGCTCTCTAAGTCTACTTTAAGGGAAAAATATCACCTACAGTGAGTTATATGCCTAGAATTTCAGAATCCTCAATTAACACAACTATGCCAGGATTTGTTCCAGCTTTAGTGCGTAAACTTTAAAAATTCATATCTCCCAATATACTGACCCAAATGATATATATTATATATCAAATTAATATGTGTCACTATTGTTCTGAAAAATATCAAGATCATCATACCAATTTGATCATCCAAAATCACGTCACAAGCTACCTATCTCCCAAAAAAACGCAATCTGGCAACATTTTTCCTTTAACTTCAATTTTTGGGTTTTCAACCCAAACCTTCTAAAATCACAACCACACCTAAACCCCACATAATTTTGCCCAAGGAATCCATTGGAATCCTCAAAATCATCAAATTCAAATCCTTTCCCTAAGATTCCAGGTTTGGCCGAAACTTAGGTGTTCTTAGGCCAAAATTTTGTTTTTAATTCTAATGCTTTTGAGACCAGTTTCTCACCACTATCCCCTATAGTTTTCCATTATGAACCCATTGGAAGCATCAAAACTAATAAAATCACACTCCTTCCCCATAAATCAGGTTTGACCGAAATCATGGCAGCACCATAACTCAAAAATTAATCAATCAAAACTCAAGATATACGGCTTAAATAAGAGCTTAGGCTTACCTCTTGTTGGTGCTACAACCCGTTCTTGATTTTGGCAGTACCTCCACCTTGTGATTAGCACCAAACACCTCTGATTGAAAATCCAAAACCATAGGATTAAAGCCCACACTGAGTAGAAGAAGATTAAGGAAGGCTTCGTTAGCTAAAAATGGCGTTACAGGGTCAGAATCGGCTCTAGAACCCTATAAATTTAACTATTCATCACCTTCTCTCCTTTTTCATTTTCTCACCATTTTTTCCATTTTTCTCTCTTTTCTTATGGGTGCACGAAATTATAAGGCTTGGAGGGTGATGGATTAGTCTTATGACATGTGTCATAAGTGCTAAAATATTCCAGGGTGCCCGACGATCTTTTTCCTCGATCCTGGAGTCAGGGACCGACAAGTTGTCTTGACTAAAGGGCTAGGTAGCGCCTTTTACATGGTGACAACTCATAAAGCATAAAATCACTTTATGGATTCATGGCTCATGTTATGCCATGCGTCCCTTATGTGAGACCCAATCTCTTTCTTGGCTGTCCACTTTATTAGGGGAGGGGAAGAGTCTGATGATTTTTCTTGACCATTGTGCTAGGTAGCGTCTTGTGTGAGTACCAACATAAAAGCTACTTTATGAAAGTGCTAGGTGGCATTATCTCATGGTGCCAACACAAAGGTCACTTTTATAAAAAAAAACTACTTTATCATTAATGCTACTTTATACGGAGTCACTTGATTTTGCGCTACGTGTCCCTGTGGCCTTAAAATCTTGCCAAGTGTCTATGTAAATCCTTAGATAGCGCCACATGGCCTATGACTCGGGGAATTACCGAGTGTCTGTCGGTGCGTCTACATGTGAGACCCACATGGCCTATGTCTCTTCTTCCCTTTAAAAAACGCAAGGTATATATACCTGCCCTAAAATGCCATGTGCACACCACTACCAACATGTTTTATCCATCTAGTTGAACCCACCTAGCCCCCATATAATCTAGAGGCTTGTTCTCTACCTTGAGGAGCCAAATCACCCAGTCTAGGGCCCCACTAGCCTATAAATACCCTTAGTGTGCCATCCCAAAATGGCACCTAAGAGTATCAACATTCACTTACATCGGTATATTTTATCGGACTAATTACATTTAAAAGCAATATCGGTCACCTAAATTTCAGTATGTTACACATACTGAGCCCTTTTATAGTCTAGAGAGTCACTCTCTACCTGGAAGGCCGACTCATACAGTCCTTGAGAGTTATTCTATCTCTCGTCATCCTTGGGACTCTTCCCAAACTGGGCTTAGTAGTATGCCTGATATAGGTTTATCCCCAAGTCTCTAGGCCTAAAATTCAGGATAATACAGCCGGGCCCAATATCTAGGTTATTTTTCATTATTATTTTTGCTTTTCATATGAAAGTAGTTATTCATGTGAGAGTCTCAAACCCAAGTTGTTTGAGGATACTAGTTTAGTTTATTTAGCCTTAGGAAAATAAAGGAAAAAATATCATTTGAATTACAAAACTCCAAAATGTCTTGTAAATTAGCAAAAAGACAAATAGGTAATCAAATATCAATATGAGATTTTGAAGTTTAGGTGCTTTTATCAAAATGCCACTCATTTTTTAAAAAGGGGCAAGAACCTTGCTGGCACTGGAGCCCTACTAGCCGGCCATGGGAGCTCTGATGAGATATTTTGATGCCACCCCTGTCAAGCGACGCTGACTACTTAGGTATAACGAATGACAATTTAAGAATCGCAATTAACAATTTGGGTATCCATATTAATAACTTGAGCTTCCCAAATGTCAACAACCTTGTAGGTCATATTTTGTTAGGCGATGTTGACTAGTTAAGTATAAAAATGACAACTTAAGAATTGCAATTAATAACTTTGTTAGCTCTCATATTTTTATGATAACAAACCTTGATTTGTTGATAATATAAACCTTGAGTGATAATTAAATTCTTTGAAAATAAGAAAGTGAAACTCTGTGGTGAATTTCTTAAGCTTAGCACAATTACTCGAGTGATGGTATTGTGCACTCGAGTGATGGTCAAAATGAGAGTGAAATGTCAAGTGATGGTTTGTGAACTCGAGTGATGTGCCTTCACTTCTAGATTTTTACCAAGTCACTCAATGGTGATCAAGTTTGTGAAAGTTCTCAAAGACAAAATTACTCAAGTGGTTAGGTAAGCACTCGGGTGATGGGCAATCACTTGCAAGTAACTTCCAAATGGCTTGAGAGTTGGTGATATGAAGAAACAAATCACTCAAGTGATAAATTGGATCACTCGAGTGAAGATGTTAAACTCTTGTGATCATAGACTAGATCACTCGAGTGAAATAGAATTCACTTGAGTGATGACAATCACTTAAGTGTTACTCGCAAGTAACCTTGAAGTGCTGTGATCTTCTTGAGAAGATCACTTGAGTAATCCATGATCACTTGCAAGGAATTTGGAAGTGACCCGGAAGTGCTGATGTTCTGAGAAGAGATCACTCGAGGGTTATCAATTATTTGCAAGGCACTCAGTAGTAATTTGGCTTAGTTTTCAAAGTTTTATAAAAGATCATTCAAGTAATTATTTGGGCACTCGTGTGGTACTCAATTTTTTTATAAAACATCACCACCAAGTCACTTGAAGTGATCATTAGCACAAGATCACCAAGAGCAATCAAGTGGTAGAAACTAGCACTCAAGTTATTGGAGATCACTTGAAGTAATTATCAGTCTTACTCGAGTATGTTATTCAAAAACTTATAAACATCGTTTTGATAATTCTAATACACATACTTTTCATCATGATTTACTTCCTAAGCTCTTATATTGCTTCTAAATGTTATTAATATCATTTTTGTATAAGTTTTAGATGCTTAATCAGTGGATTAACTTCAAAAACACTAAAAGCAAATATTCTGTCAAAAGCACTAAATGCGTAGCAGAGATAACCAACAAAATCACTCTTTTTTATCAATGGCTATAATTACTTTCTAACGGATAGATTTAGATGCTCACAATGGTCATTAAAGACCTTCAGTCTATAAATACTGAAGTATTAAAGACGGAGCAACAAACGAGTGACAAAATCAATTCTGTTCATTAAGTGTTTTATTATTCTATATGATATTCTCTAATGTTCTTATTGCTCTTTAGTATTCATTGATCAACTATTTAAGAGAGATTTTATAACCTTACTCGTTACTTATGTAAAGAGACTCTTAAGGAAGTGGGACCTTAAGTGTGGGTGTCAGCTTACAAAGTGTAAGGGGAGTGAGTGTCTTGTTGAAGAACTTATTTGTATTGTAGTGCTAAGAGCCCATCAAATCTTGGAAGTATAGTGAAAATCTCAGAGGCGCTGTAGCACCCGAAATTTTGAAAATATGGAGCCACAACTAAAATTTTGAAAAAGGATAATTTTGGAAACCTTTTTGTTTGAAAATGAAACTAGTCTACAAAAACTATTTAGGGTTCGAGAGTCGATTGAATATGAGGAAGGTGTTAGGCACCCCACAACACCCATTCACAAGAATGGTTACCCTAAGTTAATTATTTAAAAATAAATATGGCCTTTAATCTTATGATAACTACCCAAATAAAAAGAAAATATTTACAAAAATAAATGAAATGAAAATTAAAGAAAAAAAATGAACATTTATTTATAAAAATAAAATGAGGAAAAATATATTTATTTACAAAGTTGGATTTGACCTAGGAAGAGAGTCTAGGGTTTACGTACCCTTAGAGGGATCAAAACCTACGTAGTTTGGGGGTAGAAAGGCGTGTCATCTGGTTGGTGTTTTTTAGAAAAAGTGTTTATTTGAAAAAAATATTTTTTGTTTGGTTTGTTTTTTTTATTTTTTTAAAAGCATTTTCTTTATCTTCAAATTCATTTACTTTAAGAAAAGAACATATTTTTCTTTTATTTGAAACTTTTTATTTGCAAAAAAAAAAAAAGAAAAAGAAAAAGAAAAGGAAGTGCATTTTCATCATATCATTCATTGTAGAAAATCCAAGAAGACAAGAAAATCAATAAAGACATGGTGAGAGTGTGTGCCTTTTATACTTTGAATCTCATTACAACAAGAGATATGGTGATAGAATACATATAGTGCTCGTTTGGATTAGCGATTGGAATGCTTAAAAGTAGCTTTTCAATCATGATTTACGGTATACGAGGTAAGTATGTGAGAGGAGTTGCGTCTCGATTTACGTGAAAAAAATGCTTATAAGCAATCTGATCGCTAAAACAAACATGAATAAACAAGAGGCAATTACAATCATATTACCTATATCTATGAAACATGACACCCAACACCATTATAAGACAAGACAACACATACATCGTGCCTAAATGCAACGCGTCCAGTAATGATGTATGAGATAATTCAATCAGACAATGAAAAGCACGTCCACAACGTCCAACAATGCAACATATATTGGGATGAGCAAAAGGACAAGAACAAAGTCATAGTGAAGGGAGAGGTAGTCAAATATATCCTTTGCACAAGTGGCTGAACGTAAATAAAAACAAAAGCATCTCTATATAGGTGTATCCATTTGCACAAAGCAGTGAGTATAAGGCAAGTAAATAGAAACCAACAAAACTCTTGTGAGCCTTACATATAAGGATTTACCCAGCATTCAAATGGGTATGCCTTAATCTCTAACAAGAAATGTTTATTGGCTTGGGCAAGAATATTAAGACCTTATTTAGACAAAGCAAAACAAGACGGCCTCTTATGTCAACTCCCATTCTCTATGAGAATTATGGATGAGCAATGAAAAATGAGAAAATAAAATTAGTTCTCTACCTTGCCTCTCTTTTCTTCTAAAATTCTTGTGTGTTTTGGTTCAATCCTTGCTCTTCTATTTATAGTCTCAAGGTAGGGTTTTCTTTATAAATGCTCCTTTTTTTTTAATTTTAATTTTTATGTATTTTATGCCATCAACGGAGACTTTTGTTTTTATTTTCGTTTTTTATTATTTGTTTGGTATTTTCTATCAATAAAACTTCTTAACTTGACATAATCACTATCAATGAGAGATTTGTTTTTATTTTTGTTTTTAATCTTTTATTTTTCCTACAAGTAATTTCCTAATTTAAACTTATCAACATATATGAGAGATCTTTTTTTTTTAATTTTTAATTTTTGTTTTTTTCTTATATTTTTCCTACAAGCAATTTCCTAATTTAGACCTATGAAAGGACTTTTTTTCATTTATTTTATTTTATTTTTTTCCTTTTAATGATGATTGCCAATTTGAACACTAATTATCATCAATAGGAGGATTTTCTTGTTATTATATTTTTTCATTTTTACTTTTAATGACGATTGCCAATTTAGACACCGATCATCATTAATGAGAGGATTTTCTTATTTTTTCCCCCTTTGATGATGATTGTCAATTGTCAATTTAGACATCAATCATCATCAATGAGAGGATTTTCTTTTATTTTTTTTTATTTTTATATTTTTTGAGTGGGGCCCTGACAAAATAGGGTGTTTACAGGCGCTTTGAGGACTTGATGTAGGTCAATAGGTTAAGGCCGAACTAGTATAAACCTTGGTGTATACTTCGGTGATATTTCTCCAACCCTTATTTGTTAATTAAGTGTTTTAATTATAATATTTTAAAATTTTTTAATATCACCCAATTCACCTCCCTCTTGGGTGAAACCATTGACACTAACAAACTTGATATCCATATAGACAATTTGAGCTCCCTAAATGTCAACAACCTTGTAGGTCATATTTTGTCATACAATGTTCATTACTTAAGTATAGAAAATGACAACTTAAGAATCGTAATTAACTTGAGTATCCATATAAACAACTTGAGCGCCCAAATGTCAACAATTGTGTAGGTCATATTTTGTGAGACGGTGTTGACTACCTAGGTATATGAAATAGCAACTTAAGAATCGCAATTAACAATTGAGTATCCATATATACAACTTGAGCTCCCCAAATGTCAACGACTTTATAGGTCATATTTTGTCAAACGACGTTAACTGCTTAGGTATAGAAAATGGCAACTTAAGAATAGGAATTAACAACTTGACCTTCCCAAATATCAACAACTATGCAGGTCAAGTTGTTAATGTGGTGCCCAAATTGTTAATTGCGATTCTTCAGTTATAATTTTTTATACTTAAGTAGCTAACGTCGCTTGATAAGGGGTGACTTCAAAATATCTCACCAGAGCTCCAGTGGTTGGCCAGTGGGTGGGTGGTGCTGGTAGGTGGCAAGGGTTCTTGCCGTTTTTTTTATAAAAATGTGAAGTGCATTTTGGTAAAATTCAGATTGATACTTGGTTACCTATTTATCCTTGTGCTAATTTATAAGACATTTTAAAATTTGTGTAATTCAAATAGTGTTTTTTTAAGTCATTTTTCCTTTGGGCTTTTTATTTTATGCTCGTTGTCAGTGTTTTTTTAGTCATTTTTCCTCTGGGCTTTTTATTTTATGCTCGTTGTAAAAAAGAAAGAACGAACACGATATTGGTAACCGTATTTTTCACAATAACGCCTATAATACATGAGTCATTTTTTAGTTTTAACCCCGACGAAACCCGCCCTTGTCTAGTAGGACTCGAGAGTGGCAGATTCATTTCTGGTTCGGCATTCCACACTTGGTCGAGCTCGCCGTCGGACGCAGTCCACCTTTGTCATCGCTGCGTGGTTGTTCTTCGGCAAGTATTGAAGAAGATACGAACCCTAGGGCTTTGTCTTCTCCCAAAATCTGGTGAGATTGATTTATTCAATTTGGCTTTGAATCTATATTTGAATTTGTTCCCCGCGTGATCTGTTCATTTTCAACCCTGCGTCGGACGCCGTTGCACAGTTTCTTGCTTTGTTTTAAATTTTTCATTTTAATTGGAAGATTATAAATTGCGAGAGTTTTATCATTGTCATGCTTCAGAGGCTTGGAGGAGTTGCCTGTATCAATTAGCTTATTAAGGCATCTTCGTTAAATTTTCTGGAACAAAAATTTAAAGGGTGTGATGTCAACTATGCTTATTTCAAAGATTTCAGTGGGGGCAGATGCACCCACTGAGTGTAACCTAGGTCTGCCTATGCTCCTTACTACTGGAAAAAGGAATGATTTTCACTATGCCTTTAAAAAAAGCTCTTAGGCAAGTACACATGCAAATGGTTCTCTTCTTGTCAACATAATCAGTTGCCTGTAGGACATGTTTGTCCTATTTTGTGGTTTTGTGACTGATGGATGATGGATCTACGTTATTTGTGTTTGATGTAAAATATCACTTTCTTGTAGTTCAGTGACGTGAAGACTGTCTTATTGCCTAATCAGCTCATATCAGATCCTTCAATAGGAAATTCGTTTGTTGCCTTTGTTTCATGTGGTTATGACATTCTAATTTTCTTACTAGTACAAGGTCCTTTTGTGCTTCAATGAGACTAGATTTTGCGTGTGATTTTACAAACTGAATATCTTGTTCTATATGTGCACATGCATTTAAAAACTGAGCTATGCTTTGATGATGGGAAATCTATACTTTTTTGATACTGGTTGTCTGTATTGTGGAGAATCTTTATTTGCAATTTGCAGGTATGTTCACATCTACATGGATTGGACAGAAACGTTGAGCTCTTTTTCGTTTGTCATAGATAATTATTGACTTTTCCCTCCATGAATATGTTACTCTTGGTTTTCAGACAATTTTATAATTTAGTTGGGAGGAAGCTTGGAATCAGTTACATGATGGTAGACGACAAAGAAGAAAATATCGAATTCAAGTGGGGCATAAAGAAAGGAAAAGGCGGCATAAAGAAAGGAAAAGGTGGAAGAAGTAATGATGTGCAATTTTATGAATCTTTCACTTATGATGGGGTGGAGTACAGCCTTTTTGATTCGGTATATATTTACAAGGAAGGTGAAGAAGAGCCTTATATCGGCAAACTCATAAAGATTTGGGAGACCGCTAATAAGGCCAAGAAAGTGAAAATTCTTTGGTTTTTCCGTCCTTGTGAGATTCTTAATTTTTTGCCATCACATGAGACACGTGACAATGAATTGTTCTTGGCTTCTGGGGAAGGCTTGGGCCTAACAAATATCAATCCTTTGGTAATTGCTTCTTTAAATTCTTTCTTAATAGCTATATTACAGATAGTCTTGCCTGTTGTGTGTATAATGTTATATTTACGTTACTGCATTCTGCTTAGATCTATGGTTACTGTATAATTTTATAACCTTTACTTTTCCTTCCCTCCAATGTTTATTGATTTGATTGAAATAGTACTTCGAATATCCATTTTTTTGGGTTTGGGTTTTAAGGATGGATTGTTTGGTTTTTCTTTCCATTCTTAACAATAAATGAGTTAAATGATACAAATGAGATGTGTGTTTTCTCTTATAAGAGCATTGATGTGTTGAAGTCATATTCATATTGAAGTGAATTATAAAAGTTGAATTTTATGATATGTTGTTCTGGTTCAGGGGCTACCATCTAAATACTGGGACTTTAACCTTCCTGATATTTTGACCCTGTGAAAAAGAATTCCTTATTTCCTTAGGCTTGTCTTTATCCTGTTCATGGATGCATTGTTTTTTGGGGCAGAGTCATTGTGTTGTAGTACTTGAATTATCTTGCCTTTGTTTTATTTATTTGAAATATTTTTTTATTTTAATGTCCTCATTCTTATTTAACAGAGGCTATACCATGTTCTTGGATCTGTCAAGAATTGTATAACCTTAATTGAATTGGCTATGTGTTCACTCATTTTGTGTATTACACCAGGAAGCTCTTGTTGGTAAATGCAATGTTATTTGCATTTCCAAGGATAGCAGGAACCCGCAACCACCAGATGAAGAAGTGCAAAAAGCTGAATATGTATTCTATCGAGTATTTGATGTTGGGCACTGTAAAGTATCAGATAAACTTGATGACCGGATTGCTGAATTGGATGGTATTTGATCTTTCTTCTTTGAGAACTATTGATAACAATTATGCTTAAAATGTTCATAGCTCACTATATTAAGATAGCATTACCCTTACATGCTTTGTTTTGGGACCCTTTAATGTTTGGCTTGTAAAATTTTTGGTCTTTACTCTTCTCTCTCATGGGAAGTGACTTAATGACCAAGCATTTCTCTCTATCTTTGAAATCCATATAGATCTCCCCTAGTACCATTGATTTGACCAACATATCATCAAGCATAAGATTATTATCATTTTTTATTACCCATTTAACTTATTACAAATATTTTCAAAGGTTTTGTTTCAATGCCATTTATTTATTTTTGTTAAGAATATTATTTTAATTATGTTATGTTTATAATAATGCCTACATTGGTAAAATTTTAGTTATTAGATATTATATTGTTGAAATTAAAATTCTATCACCACCATCTTGTATTGTCTAATTTTAATTTTATTTAAAAACTATTATGTGAATGGTTTATTATTTTTTTAATATTTAGTTATTATTATGTGATACCAGAATTTGTTGAATTTAAAAAAATGATGGCATCACATAATTTGATAAGTTTTAAAAATAATTATTTTAATTATTTATGAATATTTTGGTCAAAATGTGTTATTGTGTTGCATTTTTTCATTTTAGGGGAGGGATAGTTGTTTGTAATAGAAAGGAATGGCATGCTTAAGGAATGATAAAATAATTTACTGTACTTTGTTTAATATACTTTCATTTTGTGGTTTAAGAAATTGAATAATGTGCAGTTTTGTTAGCAAAATACTTACATGATTGTTAAGTAATAGTCTATGATGTAGTAATCAAACTTAGGTTATTATTTTTAATCACCTAATTTATGTAGACATGGTTCTGAGTGATCCTTAAACTTTGTGAAATCAATCAAAATTTACATCAGTATATAAACGCAATTCTTTTTTGTTTTACTTTGTTACATGCCTGTGAATCTCATAATTCACAGAATTTTAATTTTAAATTTGAGCAGTGTCTCTATTTTGAATCTTATTGTTTTGGTAAGCATTTGTTAGATGCTAAGTGGGCTTGTCACCTTTTAAAATATTTAAACTTATTTTATATTTAACTCCTCTTGTGTAAGTGAATTGAAAAACTCTCAACAAGCTAGTGATACACACCTAAAGTATGGGGAAATTAGTGTAATTCTCCTTAGATTCAAATTCTGAATATCTCATGAAGTTGTTTTCTTTAATTGTTGCAGTTAAACTTTTTCTTAACAAATTAGATAGTCTAAAACCAGTTGATCTAAAGGAATTGTATATAGACAAGAAAGAAGTTACTGGGAAAGACATGGAAAGAAATGAAGAGGTGGTGCCTCCAAGTCAAAACAATATTCAATCTATGACTAGAGAAGAAAATGGCAAGTTTGTTGAAACATTAGTTACTAAAAGTACCGAGTATAAGTCTTCATTGGGAGAAAAACCTACCTCTAATGTAGGTTTAGATAAAGCATGTAAGTCCAATATTGGATTTTCACCCACGATCGATGACAAGTCCATGCCAATGGTTGAGACCAATGGAAATGAAGATTGTAATGCCTCTTTGGCAAAGCAAAAATCTTCTAATGAAAAACAGTTAGCTTCTGGGGGTGGTTTGGAGCGACAATTAGCTAAAGGATATGATAGATCAAAAAAGATCTTTGGTGATAAGACTGACATGAGGTCTAAGATTGATGAAGGAGGAAAACATGTGGCTATTGGGGGCTCTGATAGACAAGATGTTAAGGGGAATGGAAATTTTACGCATGATACCAATGGATTGGTGGAGGACAAGCATGACAAGAAGATAAAACTCGGCGATTTTGAAAGAAACTTGAATGCAATGCGAGGTGAAGGCGTGAAACGTAGGAGGCTTGTTCATGATGACGATGATGACATCGTAGAGACTTTAGGTCTAGATGTTATCTCATCGAAGGACAAACAAAAACTTCGAGGGGAGAAAGATTCTAGTGATGCAAAGGGAACCCATACCAAGAGGTTGAAGCTTCCCAACGAGCCAACAAAGCTATCTCGTGACAAGTTGCATAAAGAATCTTCAAAAAAATCTCCAAATGGGGAGCAAAAGATAGATTCTTGTGAATTCGAAGTTACTCGAAGACCTGACGCTGTAAGTTCTATTGCAAGGGCATTCTCTTTATGTAGTTCTTATTCTTTTACTATATCATGCTACTTCCATACACTATCAATTGTTCAAGATAGAACTAACTAGCTAAGTTCAGCCTATTGGTTGGCTATTAGACCAACTAGACATTTGAAATTATGATCTTGAACAAAAATAATGGTGACCTATTATTTTGGGCACTAGATGGTCCAGTGAAATTTTTATGTTGGTTGGCTTGTCTAGTCTATCAAGTTAGTTCAACTTGAAACATGGAACATTTATGAAATTTTATTTGTGGAGGATTTTTCGTCAATCATTTAGTTGGATTGGGATAATTCATTGACATACTATGGCAGAGCTTTGTTGCTTCTCATTAGTTTTTAACGTTTAAAATGTATTAGTTTTGTGGTATATTGAAAATTTTGTATCACTTTACGCTAGTCTAAGAGTAAAATGTGTTAGCCCATTGAGTAATTTCAGAAGACGATTCTCATTATTCGCTTTGGTTTGATACATTTAGGTTAAATAAGACTAGTTATGCCACAACTAGTCTCAATACATGTGGGATTTTTTATTGACCATAGTTTGAATTAAAAAAAATTATAAGTAGGGTAATTACATAATAGATCCTAGATAAGCATAAAATAAATAAAATATGCTTATAGAAGATATTATTAAAAAAGAAGTCATATTTCCTTGAACACTTCTTCTCAAGCTAATGAATAGATGCTGATCTTCCCAAAGTGCACCTTAGGTTCTCAAATTCGATTCTTAAGAGGGTTTTTCTGAGTAGATTTGCCATTTGCTTGCTTGTGGAGATGTATTCCAGCATATTTCACCTGGCTCTACCTTTCTTTATTGAAGTGTCTGTTTATCTCAACATGTGTGGCCCTATAATGCATGGGGTTATTAGCAATTCCTGTAGTTGATAGGTTGTCACACCAAATTTAACAATGGATTGAACCCCATCTTTAATTCAGCTAGGAGTCTTATAGCTCACATTCCCTCTCAAATTCTAAGTGGCAATGCATGATAGTAAGCTTTTGCATTGTTTGCCACTACTAGTTGCATTTTACTTCTCAAAGTGATAAGCCGAAACTTGATTGGCTCAATCCTATAAATAGACATGGTTGATTGTAGTGATAAAATAACCTAAAGTATTTTAGGGCCCGTTTGGTACGTTGGAATTGATTTTGATGGATATGGAAATGGAAATGGAAATGGGGACTAAAAGTATGTTTGGTATGTCATGGAAATGAGATCTAATTTTTGTATAAAAATACCAAAATGTCCTTCAATTTTTTATTTTTTATTTTTTTTGAAGGTAGTGGAGGGTAATAGATGGAAATGATCACATGGAATTGTAAATCCAAGCTTTTGAGATGGAATTTATTTGATGGAATTGGGCTTAATTGAATTCCACATGGAATTCAATTCCAAGGACAATTCCATCATACCAAACATGTTATCAGTAGGAATTCATTTCTAATTCCAATTCCATCTCCTCAATTCCACTGTACCAAACAGGCCCTTAGGTGTTGAACTCACTGGAAGGTAAAAGATTTTACTATTTCAATTAATTTTAATTAGAAAAAGAACAAAAATTAATAATCTTTTCGGTCTTTAATACAAGACATATTTACCTAATTTGATTAGATTAAGTTAGTTAAGTTGGTTAATATGACATGTATTTTCTAAAACATCCTAGTCATATTCTTAATTCCCTTCTTTCCTCTCCTCCTTGATTATTGTTAAGGGAGTATCAATATGATTAAATTAAGAAAAGATTGATAAATATTAAAATTATGTTTTATATTTAGAACCAAATTATTGTTCAAAGGCATGAACACTATGTAATATATTATTCAGATGAAAGGAGGTTACAATGTATAGGCTAATGAAGAGAAATAAAAGGAGGAAAATTAGGGATTACAAATAAGACTAGGAAATCAAATAATAAAGTTTCTATAATCAAGATCCTAAAATAAAGGGGCAACAGTCAAGGGATCCTGATTTTTTTTCTAATATTCTAACACTCCCCTTTATGTTGGAGAATATGTCGATCATTCCCAGCTTGCATTGAAACCTTCAAACTTGTCTTTGCCTAGTGGTTTGGTCATTATGTCCGCAATCTGATATGTAGATTGTATGTAAGACAGGTTCATAATGCCTTTTTCAACCTTCTCTTTAATAAAGTGCCTGTCTATCTCAATATGTTTCGTTCGATCATGATAAACAGGATTCTTTGTCATTTCGATGCTGACCTTGTTGTCACACCAGAGTTGCATGAGTGCCTCATATGGAATTCCCAATTCCGTCAATAGTCTGATAACCTAAAGTCCTTCACACACTCCTTTGTTAACATCTCTTAGCTTTGCTTCTTGAAACCACCGTTTTTCTTGCGTCTCTATGTAACCAGATTTCCCTACACATATGTGCAGTATCCTGAGGTTGACCTCCTATTCTCCTTATCTCTTACATGGTCTGCGTCATTGTAGATTTCAATATTTCTGGTGGTGCCTTTCTTAAAGAAGATTCTTCTTCTATGATTAAGTTTCAAATAGCTCAAGATTCTGTATACAACCTCCATGTGCCCTTCCTATGGCTGGTGCATGAACTGACTTACTATTCTAATTGCACAGCTAATGTTTGGACGTGTGTGGGTTAAGTATATTAGCTTCCTGACAAGTCGTCTTTATTGTTCTGAGTTAATTGGGACACCATTTGGTTTGATCTGCATGTGACAACCTTCTTCCATCGGTGTTCCTTCAGGTTGTGCCCTTAACATACCTGTTTCATATAACAAATGTAGGGTATACTTCCTTTAGGACATGTTGATGCCCTTCTTGGTTCTTGCCACTTTTATACCCAAGAAATAACTCATTTGATTGAGTTCTTTCACCTGGAATTCATTTGACAGGTCCTTCTTTAGTTGGGCAATGGAATCTTCATCATTCCCTGTAATAATTATGTTATCTACATAGACAATCAGGATAGTGACTCTCCTATTATAGCGCTTGATAAATAGTGTGTCATCTGTTTGTCCTTGTTTATGCCCAAGTTTTTTTTACTGTTTTGGAGAATCGTCCGAATCATGTCCTTGGAGATTGTTTTAGCCCACACAGACTTGATGAGTTTGTAGATAGAGTCATTTTAAGCTAGAACTCCATCGGGAACCTCTATGTAGACCTCTTTCTCCAAGTCATCATTCAGAAATGCATTCTTGACGTCTAGTTGATGTAGTGACCAATTTAAGTTAGCTGCAATTGACAACAATACTTGAATTGTATTGAATTTAGCTATCGGGGCAAAGATCTCCTGGTAATCAATCCCATAAGTTTGAGTATGCCCTTTTGCAGCCAGTCTTGCTTTGTACTTGTCGATACTTCCATCAGGATTAAACTTTGGGGTGAAGATTCACTTGCGTCCTACTGGTTTCTTTCCGTGGGCCGAGTTTTGATTTCCCAAGTTTTACTTTCCTCAAGTGCCTTTAACTCTTATTCTGCAACTTGCTTCCAATTTGGATCAGCCATAGCTTGTTGGAAAGTATTTGGAATTTTAATCTGTGCATTGTTTACAACAAAGCTTTGCATCTTTGCAGATAGATTACCATATGAGACAAACCGTTGAATTGGATGTTGAGTACAAGATCTTACTCTTTTTCTTAGTGCAATAGGCCAACCTGTCTCTTTAGGATCTAATCCTAGGCCAGAGTCATGGTCATTCCTGTGAGTGGAAGAAACATTTCTACCATCATCTTCTTCCTGAGACTTGTTTGGGCTCTCCTTTTGATCCATCTCCTTTATCCAGCCCAGAAATGATTTCAACCTGTGTTTCCAGTTTATCGGGTGTAGGTTCAGGTTGGTTGGTTGGTTGGAGAAGTGGGATTAGAAGGGGATGATGGCAATGCATTAGGGACTAGTAAGGGATTAGAAGATGATGATGGCAAGGTATCATGAGTATTAGGGATATTGGCAGTGGGATCATGTGATGGTTCATGTGAAATTAGCCATTCAATATCTGAGTGCTCCTCCTGAATGGGTAATTTGGGATAATAGGCATCTTCATAGAATATGGTACCTTTGGAGACAAACAGTTTCTTTGAGGTAGGATAGTAGCACTTGGATCCTTTCTGGGTGGAGCAGTATTCGAGGAATATACATTTCTGGGCACGGGCATTAAACTTGCTTCCATCATGTGTATGGACAAAGACAACACATCTGAACACTCTTTGGGATTATGGGTTGATAAGAGGACAACTAGGAAAGGTGTCAAGGACTATTTGGATAGGAGTGGCATAGTTGAGGACTTTAGAGGGCATTCGGTTGATGAGATAGGTGGCAGTTACGACTATATCACCCTAGAAGATTGTGGGCACATTTTGTTCCACTAATAAAGTTTTGGTTACCTCTAATAAGTTGCGATTCTTTCATTCAGCAACCCCATTTTGCTGAGGTGTGTAAGGATAGGAGGTTTGATGATGAATTCCTTGTTGATCAAGAAATTCTTTAAAGGTGCCACTTAGATATTCCCTAGCATTGTCACTTCGGATGGAGGTATGAAATTGGTTTTCACAAAGTTATAGAAAGTTTGGAAAACTTGCGCTACCCCAGATTTTTCTTTCATTAAGTAAACCCACATGATTCTGGTGTGATCATCTATGAAGGTGACTAACCATTTTTCATTTGTCAGGGTTTTTGTTCTTGTGGACCCCAGACGTTACTATCGATTAGTTGTAAAGGAGTGGAGGGTTTGTATAGCTGTATGGGGTTGGAGGATCATGTTTGTTTAGCAAATTGACAAGTTTTACATTGAAAAGGAACATAATTTTTATTGAATAAACTTGAAAACACATGTTTCATATAATCAAAAATAGGACGGCCTGAGCGACAATGCCATAAAAATACATCTTTATCTTGAGAACTTGAGCTAACTAGTGCCGTTTGTGCATTCCAAGTATCTTTATTCTTCAACTCCGATCTCTTCAGGTAGAAAGGTCTATCCCACTCTCTAGAAGTCCCAATCGTCTTTCTCGAGTTTAAATCCTAAAAAAGACACAAATCATCATCAAAGATCACTCGGCATACACGTCCTTGGTTAATTTACTTACAGATATTAAATTGCAAGTAAGTGTTGATACAAATAGAACATTGTGAACTCTCAGAGAATTAGATAGCATGACTGTGCCAATTCCTTCAACTTTGGTGAACATGTCATTAGCAACTTTGACTCGAAAGTTTTCATGTCACAATTTGAGAGTTGTAAATAAAGTTTGATTACTAGTCATGTGATCTATAGATCCTGAATCAATAATCTATGTATCGTCACTAGCCTATATAGCATTGGGAGCTATAATAGAATTACCTGATTGCACTAGGTTGACATTGGGCATAGAATTGGCCTTATTCTGTTTATCTAGTATCCTGCGAAGCACCTGTAATTCCTCCTGGCTTAGGGAATCAGCATCCTCAGCCTTTTGCTCAGTTGTAGTGCGGTGGCTTTGTTGGATGTGTTGTTTACTAGTTGATGGCTTGCCATGCAGTTTCTAGCATTCTTCTTTGAGGTGACCCTTCTTCTTGCAATAATTGCACCATTTATTATTTCTTCGTTCATCTTCTTGTCTTTTTACTACAATAGCCAAACTCTCAATTTGACATGGGCTGCTTTAATTCAAGAGTTTTCTGCTTTCTTCGAACTGCACATGGTTTACTACATCAAACAGATGTGGTAAGGGTTTTAACCCCATGATTATGCCCCTTATCTCCTCAAAAGAATCGTTGAGTCTAGGGAGAAAGTCATATACTCTACCGTCTTCTACTATCTTCCTATATAATTGAGTGTCCTCGACGTTCTTCCATGGATGCACTTTAAACAGGTTCTGTTGTTGCCAGAGTTTTGGCAGAGCATTATAATAATCAGTCACTGTCATGTTATCTTGTCTCAAATCTTGAAGTTGTCGTTTCAAATGAATCAAGACAGCAGTGTTATCAAGAGAAGAGTAGGTTCTTCTGGCTGCATCTCATATTTCTTTTGCAGTGTTTGCCATGAGATAGCTTTCACTGATATCAACAGTTATAGAGTTACATAACCAAGTCATGACTAGGTTATTTTTAGCAAACCATGTATCAAACTTTGGGTCATTTGGGATTGGTTGAGGTGTTGCCTGATTAATATATTTCTCCTTTCGTTTGCCATGTTACGAATATACCTCGGCACGCTTTGGGGCCACTAGAGATAGTTTCTTCCATTAAACTTATGGTTAATGGCCATAATTTGATTTTCTGAGAATTCTGGCACCATTATTGCATTGTTGGTAGTGGAGGAATTGGAGGAAGATGAGTTTTGAATTTGAGAATTTGTACCAGACATGAGTGCCGTTGGAGTGACTCCAGTTTTGGTTGAATTTTCAGGGATAGAGCCAAAAAGAGGAGGAAATTTAGAGGGATTCAAGGTTATGGAAAAAGGATCACCGGAAAACACCGTGGACTATGGTGTGTGGGGTTTATATACTGGTACTGTGGTGGCACGTGGGGGCCACGTGCTGCCCTAATCACCCTTGTCTCTCTGGGATCTGTTGATTGGCGGTTTCCAATCCTTCTTGTGTCGGCGGTGTGCTCACATTAGTCACCCTTCACCGGATCTAGAACTTGCCGGATCTTCTCTCTCTCTCTCGCTTGTGTTTCTGCATCCCCCTCACTGTCTCAACCTCTGTTTCTGGCATCGGATCAATGGCCAGAGCTCTGATACCATATTGTTCAAAGGCATAAACACTCTGCAATATATTATTCAGATGAAAGGAGGTTACAATATATAGGCTAATGAAGATAAATAAAAGGAAGACATTCAGGGATTACACATAAGATTAGGAAATCAGATAATAAAGTTTCTATAATCAAGATTCTAAAATCAAGGAGCAAAAATTAAGGGATCCTGATTTATTTCCTAATATTCTAACATAGATCAACTCACCAAATATGTCCTCTATTAATGACCGTAGGGAGTAGAAACTATTTGAGTTAAGAATTAAGAGAAGATAATAAATAAGAAAATACTCTAGTTATAACATGAACTATGAAGGTTTTCCAATCACTAGAAGCCTTAGGGTTTAGAATTTAATTTACTAGTTTTTACTTTTTGATTTGCCCTTTTGATCGTTTATGGTGACAACTATTTCTAAAGTGTCTTAAGTGCACTTATTGAGGGAGGTGAAAACCATTTGCACTCTAAGCCTCGAAATGGGAACCCCTTTATCAAATCAAATAGAAGAGGAAAGCATTTAGCTTCAAAAACTCCCTAATAGTCATACTCAGCCTTTAGAATGCTTATGAGTTCCAAGTATCATAAATTTTAAGGTACTTATAGCTTCAAAAACTCCCTAATCGTCTTACTCTCAGCCTTTAGAATGCTTATGAGTTCCAAATATCATAAATTTTAAGGTACTTATAACTTCAAAAACTCCCTAATCGCCTTGCTCCCTTTTTGGGAAGGGTTGAATTCTGCCATCAACCAAAACCTATTGAACCTAGGACTCGTCGAACAATAACCTAGTGCGTCTTTGAACTTGCTAAATGGAGTGAGGTGGTGGGGCATATATGAATGATGATCGAAGAAGATCAACAGAGAACAAGATGCGACGACGGTGAGGGTGAGTTATGAGGTGGTGGGCCCAACTCGATGACGGTGAGGGTGAGTTATGGGACGAGCTTGGCTTTGAAGAAGCGTGGAAGGAGAGAGTAGTGTTTGAGGGAAGAAGGGCATATTGGGAATAATAATAATAAATATTACCCCTCCCCCCAAAACCCCCCACTTTTGGAGGGGAGGGTTAAGGACTTTAGAAAATTTTCCTTCCCAATTGTAGATCGATATATCAGAAACTATACAAGGTATTCATTAATCTATATATCACTTAAGAGGATTTACAATGTATTTATAGGAGAAAAACAGACAGACAGACATTGAGCCATTCACGGAGAGTAGTTGAATGAGAAGTCAACTAACTCATGCTAAGAATAGCTCCTTCAACAATATCATGCAACCAATCTATTCTACGTTCACAACACTCCCCCTCAAGTTGGAGCATAAATGTTAATCAAGCCCAACTTGTTACAAAGATAATCAACACGAATCCCATTTAAGGCCTTAGTTAGAAGATCTCCCAATTGGTCACTAGATGGCACATGCCCTGTAGAAATGAAATTCTCCTTGATTTTATCACGTACAAAATGACAATCAATCTCAATGTGTTTTGTACGTTCATGAAACACAGAATTAGAAGCTATGTGTAGAGTAGCTTTATTATCACACCACAGTTTTGCTGGCAATGAAGTAACAAGACCGACTTCCTTCATTAACTGATGAATCAACACAATTTCCTGTACTGACTGACCCATGGCTCTATACTCTGCTTCCGCACTCGATTTAGATACCACATCCTGCTTCTTGCTCTTCCAAGATACCAAGTTTCCACCTACAAACACACAGTATCCTGTGGTGGATCTTCTGGTAGATTTTGACCCAGGAAAATCCGCATCACAAAAACATTCAATTTCGGTGTGCCCATGATTTGTGTAAAGTATACCACGACCAGGTGAGCCCTTCAAATAACGTAAAACATGCTCTAAAGCTTCCCATTGTGCAATAGTCGGCTTAGTCATAAATTGACTAAGCACACTAACTGGAAAAGTTACATCAGGGCGAGTCACCGTGAGATAGTTCAATTTCCCAATTAGTCTACGATATCTCTCAGGATATGCAAATGGCTTGATTTTCTCTAGATCAACCCTTTTTCTCACATTCTCAGGGAGCTCGTCATATGGTATGCTATCATCAATATCCAGAAAAGGATTAGGAATCATGGGAAAACTACTTGGTGCTGCTCCATGTTTTCTTGTTTCTTTTAATAGATCAAGAACATATTTCCTCTGTGTCAAGAGAATGCCTTTCTTGCTTCTCATAACTTCGATCCCAAGAAAGTACCTTAACAGACCCAAATCCTTCGTTTGGAAATGAGATGTAAGAAAAGCCTTGAGTGATGAGATTCCTGAAGTATTGTTACCAGTAATAACAATGTCATCGACATATACCTCTAAGAGAATCATACCATCATCTGTCCTCTGATGAAACACAGAATGATCACACTTACTTTGATTCAAACCAAACTTCTTGACCACAGAACTAAATCTGTCAAACCAAGCACGAGGGCTTTGTTTTAAACCATATAAAGATTTTTGAAGATGACATACCTTCCCACACTCCCCCTGAGCAACAAAACCAGGTGGTTGCTCCATATAAACTTCTTCAAGAAGCTTACCATGTAAGAAAGCATTCTTAACATCGAGCTGATGAAGATCCCAATTATAAGTTGCGGCAAGAGAGATAAAGAGACGAACAGAAGATAACTTGGCAACAGGGGAGAATGTATCGGAATAGTCAACACCATACGTCTGAGCATAACCTTTGGCAACCAATCGAGCTTTCAAACGTTCCAAGGTTCCATTTGCTTTTGTTTTAACAGTGAAAACCCACTTACACCCAATAACCTTCTTGCCAGGAGGTAAATCAACAAGAGTCCAGGTGCCAGCCTGATTAAGGGCCATCATTTCCTCTTTCATCGCAGCACACCAACCAGTATGGGCTAAGGCTTGGTGGAGAGTAGTGGGAATACTAATAGAATCTAAGGATGCTATAAAGGAACAAGACAGGTGGTTATAGGAAACAAACGATAAAATAGGATAGGCACAAGTACGTTTACCTTTACGTAAGGCGATGGGCAGATTGTCAGAAAGATCAGGATCTTTTGAGAAACGAGCATCGGAAGGACCAAGAGTATCATGTGTTGTTTCTGGGTCTAGTGCAGTAGGAGGAGGAGGTGAAGTAGCAGAATCCGGATCAGACTCCGAAGCAGGTATTGCTGGTGAGGCTGGAATATGAACGATGTCATTACTTTCCCGAGGACACTTCTGATAAACATGATGTATAGGGGGTTTTGTAGGTGCTGGGACAGACACCGGTACTGGTGGCAACTGAACCTCATAGACCAAGATATCATCAAGATCGGCACTTGGAGCAGAGTGGGAAGATGGAATGGAACCAGGATAGAATGGAGTTGACTCATGGAAGGTAACATCTGTAGACATAAGATAATGCCGAAGAGTGGGAGAATAGCAACGATAACCCTTTTGGACCCTTGAATACCCCAGAAAGATACATTTAAGAGACTTGGGATCCAGTTTGGCAAGAGTAGGACGGATTTCACGAACAAAACAGACACAACCAAAGATTTTTGGATCAATGGGGAATAAGGGGTTGGAAGGGAAAAGAGTTGTGTAAGGGGTATTATCACTGAGAACTGAAGATGGCATACGATTAATAAGAAAACATGCAGTTGACACAGCATCAGCCCAAAAAGATTTTGGAACATGCATTTGAAACATTAGAGTTCGGGCAACCTCTAATAAGTGTCGGTTTTTTCTTTCGGCAACTCCATTTTGAGCAGGTGTATCAGCACATGAGGACTGATGAATCATACCATGTTGAAGCATATAGGTTTGAAATTGAGCAGAGAAGTATTCTTTAGCATTGTTACTCCGTAAAGTCCTCACAGATACACCAAATTGAGTTTTAATTTCAGCATAGAAATTGCAAAAGTGAGAAAACAACTCGGAACGATTTTTCATTAAATAAAGCCAAGTGGTTCTAGAAAAATCGTCAACAAAGGTAAGGAAATACCGAAATCCAGATTTTGACTCAACATGACATGGACCCCAAATATCAGAATGGATCAAATCAAAAGGGGACGCAGCCCGTTTATTGACCCGAGGTGTCAGGTAAACATGATGATGTTTGGCAAACTGACACGACTCACACTCTAAAGAAGACAAGTGATGAAACTGAGGATACATCCTCTTCAAAGAGGACAAAGACATATGACCTAAGCGACAATGAACATCAAAAGGAGAAGAACCACCAGAGTATGCAACTGAACGCGGCACTCGATCATCAAGAAAGTAATGACCACCAGATTCATATCCCCTACCAATAATACGCTTCGTCGTTAAGATCCTGAATTAAACAATGGTAAGGAAAGAGTAAAATACAACAGTTTAACTGGTGAGTAAGTTTGCCAGGAGACAAAAGGTTAAAAGCAAGATCAGGAACATTAAGAACGGATGATAAGGAGATAGATGAGGTAGGTGTAACAATGCCAGATCCAAGGACACAGGAAGAGGAACCATTTGCAATCGTTATAGAAGAAGGGTTAGCATAAGGTGTATATGTAGAAAATAAGTGATGGTTACCTGTCATATGATCAGTGGCACCAGAATCGATAATCCACTTTGAAGATGAGGTAGTAAGACATGAGTCACAATTACCTGTAGCAAGGGCAGTGGATGTGGAAGGAGCATTATCTGGATTATCAGAGGATTGAGCCATATGAGCAGCATTGCTACGTTGCAGCTTGTTCTGCAACTTACGACAGTGACGTTTTGTATGACCAGGTTCTTTGCAATAGAAGCAGACAATTGCTCCATGATTTTGAGGATTGAAGCCTTGTCGAGGAAGACTTTGGTTCTTGTTATCAGCAGAAATCAGATTTGGATTACCATTGCCTTGTCTTGGAAAGCCCTGTGGCCTGTTTTCAATCGGACCACGGCCAGCTAAAGCACTAGCAGGAGGAGTAGAAGCCGATTGTGATAAGCTATCAGCACGCAGCACACGGGAGTACACATCCTCGAGTGATGGAATTTCAGAGCTTGACAAAATCTGAGAACGAACTGTCTCATAAGTTGGATTAAGAGCAGTAAGGAAGCTCATGATGGCATGTTTTTCCAGATTATCTACTTGTGTCTGAAGGTCAGTTGTCGGGGGCATTAACATCTTCATTTCTTCATACATACGCTTGAAATCTAAAGAGAAGTTCTTCAGGGGACGGTCTTGTTGTTCAGCACGATAAAAGCCTTTACACACATCATAAATGCGAGTAATATTCCCTTTACCAGAATATAGGAACTCTAGGTAGTCCATAATTTCTTTCACCGTATTACAATGACTAACTGAGGGGAGGATGTCAGACTCAATGGAATTCTGTATTTGTAAGAACAACCGAGCATCGACTCTAGCCCACACCAACTTAGGATCATCTTTGGGAGGAGTCTCGGTTAAATGACCTTCTTTTTCAATACTGAGTAAGTACATTCGAACAGTTTTAGTCCAGTCCGAATAGTTTGTCCAATTTAGCTTATGATCAGTAATTTTATTTGAGATCAGAACAACTTCCGTGGAAATATTCGCTTTAGAATCAGCCATGAATAGTATCCAGATACACAAAGTCCACCAACTAACAACTCAAGTAATAAAATAACTCACAAGACCGCAATAGAGGCAAGAAACTAGGATGCTCACACTTGGCAAAATATCCACATAAGATAGGAAATGATTAAGTCACAAGTGTATAGTAGCTATATTATACAATGCAAAAAAATCAAATAACCAGGGACCCACGCTCAGCAAACAGGACCCCCACTCAGCAAACCAACCAAGTAATATCCAAACAATCACAATCTCCACCGTAATCACACTCAGCAAAAAATAGGACAGAAACGAAACACACCGGTTGCTGAAAAATGACAGAAATCTCAACTCATGGAGAGCCCAATGAGCAAACGTACCCAAATGAGCCAAAACACATCAGGGATAAACCGGGTTGGAGAAATGAGCTCTGTCGAAGTGCACCGCCGTCTGCAACGCCGCCACACGCACCGCCACGCACCGGTGAGATTCTCTGGCCGTCAGGCGCGTGAAGGCCATGTGCTGCCTTCCCGTCGTCGGATGGCCGTCAAACTTCCGGCGTCCACCGGTTTTCTGCCGGCGGTTCTGATGGTGGGGCGCGTGTATGGATTTGAGAATAAGGACAGAACGCACCTCTCTCTCTCTCGCTCTCTGTCGCACCTCTCTCTCACTTTCTGACACCCAGAATGAAAGGGAAAACAGGCTCTGGTACCATGTAGATCGATATATCAGAAACTATACAAGGTATTCATTAATCTATATATCACTTAAGAGGATTTACAATATATTTATAGGAGAAAAACAGAGACAGACATTGAGCCATTCACGGAGAGTAGTTGAATGAGAAGTCAACTAACTCATGCTAAGAATAGCTCCTTCAACAATATCATGCAACCAATCTATTCTACGTTCACAACACCAATCAAGGGTAGGGGCAAACCAAACAGACCCTAAAGGATACATGTGAATAGGCAACAAGCGTGAGAACCTCATGGGGTGAGATAAAGGACTTTCCTTCTAAGGATAGACTTATTATGATAGGGATCATCCTTGAGTCTTTATATGTTTGATATGGGTTTAGATGTTTTGATTGAGCGCATACAAGAGGAGATTCCTAAATGCATGCCCTTTACTAATGATATAGTTTTAATTGAGGAGTCAAGGGAAGAATTTAATTCTAAACTTTAAGTTATGAAAATGGAAAGTGGAATTCATTGAGTAAGAGCAACATGGAATATGCTATGGCAATTTTAACAAGAGGAAAGTTAGAAATGATTTGGAGGAAAAAATTGGAGAATGGATCATATTCCTAGTGTCGAAGTTTAAGTATCTATGATTGATATTACAAAACGACATTGAGATGTCACTCATAAGATACAAGATGGGTGGTTAAAATGGTTAAAGGCATTAGAACTCATTCGTGAGTCTGGAGTATTCACCAAGCTTAAAAGGAAGTTTTACTAAGCTTCTATAAGATCAGTTACCATTGCCCGTTCGCCTTTGAATAGAGCCGAATGGCGTAGTGCAATACATGTATTGCATCATTTAATGGAATAAAGCTTGCTGCTGCTGCTGTTGGTGCTTCTAATTCGTCTTGATTAGCCTTTTCCACTTCAGGTTCATCATAGCCTTTTTGACACTTTCGGGAATATATTTTCAGCTGATAACCTTGCAGCAAAGGCTTGCAAATATGGTGATGATGTATTATAGGAAATAAAAATTACTAATGGGATGCATGGTTCATTATCATCGCCACTTATGTAAGGCAATTGGCTTACTCCACTCCTTAGAACTTAAATTAGAGGAAGATACTTGTCAATCCTTAGGATGCTTGATGTGTTCTTCCATGATAGGTGGTGTTTCTTGCTTCTGGTCATCTTCTAGACTGCCTTTTCCACGTTTGGAATAGAATCAGTTGTTTAGCATTAGGTAAATTCATTCCATTGCTTCTTGTACTGCAATTTCCTTCTGATTCATGACTGTCCGTCTTCAGGTATATTACTGGTACTTTTGGGCCTTCCATGACAGTTCATGGATATTTCTGTGTTTGTTTCTTCATTACTGGTACTGGTGGAAGGCATGGGATTTGGTCCAAGTACAAGTTCAAGGCTTGAGGGCGGAAAACTTACGTTAAGTTCTGGCCCACTGTTGCTGGAATTCTCCCTGAGGATATCCATTTACTATCCAAACTGTTCTCTGAAGGTTGTCTTGGTGTCATAATGTCATTTTTGACAAATGTAACATTCTTCGTGACAAATTGTTTTCTCAAGGTAGGTGAATAGCAACAGCAGTTAGAGCGGTGAATTGAACTATATATAAGTACTTCTGGTTAGTTTGTGATTAGGCTTCTGATTGATAGAAAATTTGAGTTCTATTTCATCCCTCCTCCCTTCTCCATATTCTCTTCACTCTTTATAAATGGTCCTTGATTAGTTCTATTTCTTTCTATCTTCTCCCTTCTTTCCCTCTTCTATCTGTTTTTACCTATCAGATTTTCCTTTCATGGACCATAAAGCATCATACTTGAAGGTCATTGAAGGTAGCTTTGGCCATTTAATCAGTGTTGGAGTGATCAAAATGGGTGGGATCGCTAGTTGGTGGCTGTACAATGTTCTGACATAGAATGCGTGGCTGTGGGCTAGATGCTGAGTCTGGTTTTCAACAACCTGAGTGTTGATGCCATACCCAAACCAAATCGTGATGAGATTCGTTTAAACTTTCACCATTTAAATTTTTTGGGGATATAACCAGAGATTGTTGTATTCTTGCCTCACTTTATTCATCATTAAAAGTAGATAAAACCGACAATGAAGCAATGCATTGCTCTGTGATCCCTGAAATATTGGGGAGAATATCAAAACAATATATCTATCTAATTAGGCTTTATCTTGAGGGAGCAGAAGATTTATCTGAATCTGGTTACATCTTACTTTGTTTTGAAATAAATCTTGTCATCCTGTTTTACTTAGGATGAGCCTGGTAGTTCTTATAATGAATAATCATGTAATATATTCAGTGGATATACATATACCGGTTTCTGTCTATGCTTTTACAGATTTTACTACATTACTATTATAAGTTGTCAGTTTTGTTGAGATGATTTTCTTGGCTTTGATGCCTGCCTTATTTATTATGTACTTTCATTCAATTTTAGTGTTCTTATACTTTATTACTTTTCATGTGTTGGCAGGATACAAACAAGCGATTGATGTTTAAAGAGTTTGTAAGTATTATTTTGCTGCTATTGTATTGTAACAGTTTTAGATATTATTTTATTTTCTTGTGTGATGATATTAGTTTTGCCTGGAGTTTTTGAATCTTTAATGCTATTCATTGAGTTTGAGTGAAAAACTGGAGCTGAGATTGTGGTTTGGATTGGCCCACCATGAGTTGTTAAAAAAGTGGATAACCTTTTTGGTGTGTTGGGATTTCATTAACCCAACCTATCATGGGTGGCTCAGTGGGTTGTGGCGGTCAGCTCACATAACACTCCATAATTTTTTCAAAATAAATTATATAAATTTAAAAGCTCAGATTTAAATCGTATAATATACATATACTTGAAAATTCTTAAACATTAAGTTTAGAATACCCTTCAGAGTTTAAATTTTAGCATTATTCCATTATTTAAACATAAAATATGAATGTCTTTCATAGTTCAAATTTAAACATCAATGATCAAGTCAAACATAAAATTATCCTCCTAATTGCAACAATCTCATAATTTCTTTCATATTCTTCATCAACAATATTTAGTCATGCTTAAACATAATATCAACTTTTGAAGTTGAATTTTCATCATCAGCTCCATCTACAACCTATGATGAAACAAAGACTTCTCTTTAAGTTAGAGAGAGAGAGAGAGAATTGTGGGATAAGCAGGCCAATCCATCCCAATTCACAGGTTTAGTGCCCTAGGCTATAGTTGACCCATTTTCAAGTGGGTTGCATTTTTTTGTAGCCCACTTATCCTTTTTGGTGGGTTACGTGGGCCAAACCAAAAGGTTAGGCCCGTATTGTCAGTTTTGTGAAAAAGAATGACTGATGTATGAATGTTCTATGTGCCATTTGTAGACTTGGGAAGAATGTTTGAAATCTGCACATGAACAAGGTAGACTTGTGCTACTTCAAAATTTGGATCCATCTTTAACTTCTCTGGAGGTAGAGGTAATACTCATTCCATAGAGCCATATGTGTTGTCAATGAAATATAGTTGTCCAACATTTGGGTGTGAAAATTATTCATTGATATTGTCTTTATTTAGTGTTCTATGTGAGGTATTGCTTTTAGGAAGTATGTTGCTTGTTCTTAATATGCTTGAACCTTCATGCTCTATATCAGGATCTAGTTCAGCAAGCATTCCAAGAAAAGTGCACGGCAAAGATAATCCAGGCAACTGCGTTTTCTAACCCCAATTCTGGTGAGTGTTGGAATCTTTTACCTTGTTTTCATGGAAGATTTTTAGAAGAATGTGTAATATTATAGCAATGCTTTATCAACATCCCTCTGTACAAGTGATGATGTGTCAAATATGATGTAGGTCAAGCTTTTGTTATATTTAGAAGAAGGGAAGCAGCTGAAGAAGCCATAAGAAAATTAAAGAAGAGTTGTTTATTGATGTCAAATGGGTGGTATGTCTACACTCTGATCGGGGAACAATATTATATCATAAGTTTATAACTACAATGCATTCTAAATATCTTGTATTTGGTGTATACATTTCATCATGATTTTGTTATAATTTGTTATGGTATTGTGATAAAGGAGATAAAGAGGAAAAGGGAAATAGAACATAGGAGAAACTAGAAGAGAGTAGAAGCAGAGAGGGAAAGAGAGTCGAGAGAACTGAAATGTATATGCTCAATTAATCTATCAAAAAACGCATAATACAATGGCTTTAGGAGATTATTTATAGACTTAGATCCCTAACTACCTTAACCGCTAACAAAATCCATTTACTCCTTTATTTACTTACATAACAATACCCCCTCTAAAAGACCTTGTCTCTAAGGGTAAGGTACACTGAGCATTGTACCAGACCAGACCCTATAAGCATCTTAATTAGACTCCTCTTGAACCATATAAGAACTAAAATTCTTGCAAGAGAAACTTGAATAGGAGAAATTCAATCAGAAAAAGTGTTTGTAGGCCTGTTATTTAGGCCTGATTATTGAAAGATAAAGCTCATATGCTCATCTAACACTACCAAACCCAGTGTACTTCCCAAATACTTCTACCACATAAAATAAATGCTAGCCAGTTGTCCTATTGATCATTCCACCTTCAATCTCATATATTGCTCTAGTACATTTTGAAACATTGGGTGCACTCATCTTTTTTGTAACTCGAGCAAAAAAAGTGTTCTCTGTTTTTGGTTTTCCCAATTAGTCCTGTAGCTTTAGATAACACTTGAAACAGAGACAAATTCACATGTTGAAAGCTTAGACCTATTCATACTCATCTTCCAATTGCTATATCCTTATGTCTCGTTCACAGATCTCTGAGCAGAGCTGATAATGTTCCACGTCGCTGTTGCTATATTTCTGTCTTCAAGTTGGCTCTATTTATGAATGGCTGGCACCTCATACTCTTCTGGGGTGTTGGTCAAAGAAGAGTCACCACTTTCTTAAGTGGCATGTGTCTTTGCTTCTTTTGTTGTTTGCCTTTGAATGATAGTTTCTTGCATGCAGACAAGACTTCTGGTTTCCAATAGGGTAATTGCATAAGGAGGCGTACTGATGTGACAAGTTCGTTTGTAAGGCCAGGCGTATGTACATGAACCAATGTATCTTCAGATAGGGCAAGATTGCGTATCACATGATCAAATTCGAGATTCAAGTTAGAAGAAGACCTATATTGAGCAACATTGAATCTGTTATAGCAGCATAAGAACCGAAATTTACCCTGACATCTTCCTCCCAATTACTTAAACAAGTTGTAGATTGAATCCTTGTCATAGTGAAGAGAAATTGTGGAATTTGCAATGTGAGCCAAGAAGCAACCACTTTGATACCTCTGTGATGGTATTGTGATAAGAAAGTGGGAAAAAGAGAGAAAGGGAATGAGAACAGAGGAGGAACCATAAGAGAGCAGAAGCAGAGAGGGAAATAATTGAGAGAATTGAAATGCAAATGCCTAAGACCCTTTAACTGCCTTAGCTGCTAATAAAATCCATTTATTTATTTATTTATCTATTCATTTACATAACATAATTCTTGCTTCCACCACTTAGTGAAAATTGAGACCAGGTAGTGTTTTCTTATCATTTCTGCACTATTGACATGATAGTGGATGGTGATAAGAATGAGGGATACTACCGTATTTATTCTTTGTGAATCTATATGAAACTGAGCTGGGAGAAATATTGATTTGTGCAAAGTTCATTTATGGAATTTATATTTTAAGCATTAGATTTTGATTATTTTCTTCCTATGGGAATAAACCCAAGGGTTAGGTGGTGGCGGTTAAAAAAGAGGAGCGGGTGTGGATATGGCTAAGAAGGTGGCTAAAACAATTTTGCAAGAATCAAAAGGTTTTAGTCAGCATAATAAGGAGTCTTAGCGGTGGGATAAGACTGTTTAAGAGAAAGTCAAGAATAAGAAAGAATGTTTTACAACCATATATTTGTGTAATAATACTAAAATTGGGAAGTTATCACTTGGCTAAAAAGGACACTAAGAAGGCAAGTAGTGAAGTTCGTGCCAAAGTGTATGAAGAGTTTTATAAGGAGTTAGGGACAAAGGCTGGAGAGTATAAGATTTACAAGAAAATTGAGAGACTTGGATCAAGTGAGGTGTATAAAGGACGAAGAAGGCAAAGTTTTGGTTATTGATAGAGATATTTAGAATAGGTGGAAGCCTACTTTTATAAGCTGTTTAATGATGGAGAGGGAGGGTCAACTTGTGACTTGGAGAATTGTACTACTCGAGAGAGTGAACTCAATTAAGAAGGCTAAGTTTTGGTTATTGATGGAGATATTAAGAATAGGTGCCTACTTTTATAAGCTGTTCAATAATGGAGAGGAGGGTCAATTTGTGACTTGGATAATGTGACTACTTGAGAAGGTGAACTCAGTTTGTCATTTTACCGTAGGATTCGAGTTGACGAGGTTAAGGAAACTCTTAAGAAAATCGAAAATAGTAAAGCTATTGGACTTGATGGTATTCCTATTAAAGTTTGGAAATGTTTGGGTGAAAGGGGTGTGTTGTGTCAATGAGATTTTACAATCCAAGAAAATACCTAATGATTGGAGAAAAGGTTCTTTAATCCTTATAAGAATAAAGATGTTCAAAATTGTGCAAAATACAGAGGAATTAAGCTTATGAGTCATTCAATGAAATTATGAGAAAAGGTGATTTAACATGGGTTGAGGTTGGAGGTTGGAATTTTTGAGAACCAATTTGGATTCATGACCGTGTGTCAAGAGATGTATTTTGGAAAGCCTTGGAAAAGAAGGGGATGCGTGTTGCATATATTAAAGCCATTCATGACATGTATGATAGGGTAACAACCAGTGTAAGAATGCTTGGAAGTGAGACAAAAGACGATTGGCCTATATTAAAGATCAACTTTGAACCTTTATTTGTTTAACCTAGTGGCAAATGTTTTAACCGAGCTTATCAAAGAAGAGATCCCTAATTGCATGCCTTTTTTAATTGGTGATGTAGTTTTGTTGACTGAATTAAAGGAGGAGATAAATTCTGAACTTGAGATATGGAGAACTCTGGAGATAAGGGTTTTAGTTTGAGTACTAGCAAAAGAGAATATATGCATTGCGATTTTAATTAGAGACATGTTATAAGTGATGTGGAGGTTAAATTGGGAGGGCAAGTCATTCCATAACTGACAAATATTTGGGATTTAATTATACAGAAAGATGGTGAAATTGATGAAGTTATTAATCATAGAATTCAAGTTGAGTGGTATAAATGGTGAAAAGCTACCGGTGTCATTTGTTATCAGAAAGTATCCAATAAGGTATAAGGGAAGTTTCATTGCATTACTATAACACCAGCAATGTTATATGGTAGTGAATGATAAGCTTTAAAGGGACAACATGAACATAAACTAGGGGTAGTGAAGATGAGGATGCTGAGATGAATGTGTGGTCATACAAGAATAGATAAGATTCATAATGATCATATATGTGAACGAGTTGGAGTGGCATCTATTGAGGAGGAAATGGTAGAAATCCATTTGAGGTGGTTTGGATATGTTCAAAGAAGGCTATTGGGTGCGTCAGTGAGGAGGGTTGATCAAGCAATATAGAGTCATCTCAAAAGAGGTAGAGAAAGGGCCGAAGCAAAAACTCAATAAGGTTATAGAGCAGGATCTTTTGGTTAATAATCTATCCAAATATTTGATTTTCAATAGAGTACAAAGGTGTTATGCGATCTATATAACTGACCCCACCTAGTGGGGTAAAGCTTTGTTGTTGTTGTTGGGAATAAATTTGATAGCTATGGTATGTATTCATGTGATCCTTATGGCCTTGTTTGGTAAGAAGCTTTAGGGAGTTGAGAATGAGAAAGCTCGCTTAAAGAGTGTTTGGTATGAGGGATTGCTTCCTCCTTGGGATTAGGCAAACCATGTAGATGGGATTGGGAATACCAAGGGTGAGGTGGTATTGAAAATTTAATCCTGGGTATAGATTTTTCTGACCAAGATATTCCTTCTCCAGTTGTCTCCTTTGTCTTCGGTCGCCTTCTCCTCCATCTCCACTTTGGCCCTTGGCTGTTCAACCTATTTGTTCCTTGGCAAGCCTACATCCAGTTGCTCCACAAGCTTGTCTTCCTTTTTTCTAGTTGACCCCATCTCCTCCTTGTCATTTATTCGTCTCCCTTGATGGATGAGAGATGGTGAGGTCGTTGGTGAGCTTGTCTTTACCCTTTATCGACGGCAAGAGACTCACTTGATAGACTGGAGTGAGGGCAAGCTGGTCTTCTCCTTCCATCGACGATGTTCCCAGATTTGGTTCCTCTCTTCTTTGCTAGTGTCATCTTTGGAATAGAATATTGCAACTCCAAACGTTGTTTGTCTCATTGCTTGCAACATGATCATTATCTTCTCCTTCATTCTTCACATTTCTCTGCTTGTGTTCTTTTGTTGATGGGGGTCTTTGGAGCTGAAAAATGTAGGATTTCAACTACTTTGCGCTTTCTCCGCCACTGAACATGACCTAGCAAAGCTGGTTTATAGAACCTAGCGAGCAGAAAACGAGATCGTGTGGTCTACTCCCTTCATCGATGATGAAGTTTTCTTTGGGGAAGATATGGTTATTTTAGGTATTTTATATTTTGTATTTATTTTCTCTAATTTTTTAATTTATTAATCTCATGAGTAATCCCGTCGCATACCAAATATAATTTTACAACCCATTCTCATTCCCATAATATTCAGTCCTGCATAACAAACTTGGTTTTGTTGTTTGGGAATCTGTTGCTGCCCACAATGTTCAACCTGGTTTTTGAAATTGTCTTGGAGTTAATATGTTATTACAGTGTTTTTGCGGCTTAAGGGCAATTTGGCAGTTGTGGTTTAAGATTCAAGTTTTGTTGTAGTTATATAAGTTAATCTGTCAGTCTCCCCTATGTATTTAAACTCTGGCATATGATGAACAGTGTATAGTTCCCCAGATTCATTCATTGTTTCAAGGTTATAGTGATATCTCTTTCGAAATCATAGTCAAATTGTCAGAAATGGCTAACACTCGGCTGAATTTTAATCCTGGGGGGTTTTTTGAACTTTATTTTTCTGAAACTAGGCAAAACTCAAGCTGATGTGCAGAGGAAGCATCTAGTTGTAGTTCTTATTTCAGTTAAGGACCAGCAAGCTGATGTGCTCACAAACCCTGTGTCTCATATTTTATTTGTATATTTTAGAGACAAACTGAGTGTTAGTCCTCACTAACACTCAAATTTGTGGGGGCATTTGAGGGTAGTGAGGCAGTTTTACGCGTTAGAGATTTAAGTTGTTCTTCTTGTTATATTAGTTAATCTGTTAGACTCTCCTGTGTATACAGACTCTATCATATGATGAATGATACACACAATTCCCCATATTCATTCAGATGCCTTATTTTCTAAATGCTAAGGTTCCTTTATTCTCAGCTTGAATATTTGCACTCTTCCTATTTACCTTTTTTATGCTGACGTGCTGAGATTTATTTGGTTGCTTACAGTCCCCTTGTTGGGTCCGTTGGAAGTCCTTGCTTCCCACAAAAAAGGCGAAAATTTTGTGGCCATATTGTTATTGATCAACTTCGCATGATGCAACGTGAGATGGTATAATTCTTATGCAACGTGAGATGGTAGAAAGCGCCGTCTTCTATAGAGGTGTTCCATTCTTATTTGCTTCCCTTCTTTTTTTGTTTTTACAGAAAGATGCTGTCTCTACCTCACATTGTTCGAAGTCCAATAATGTTGAATATGATATGGCTTTGGATTGGTGCCTGCTGCAAGAAAGAACTGATTATGCATGGAGAAAACTGTTTCAGGTATATACGATTTAAGTCCCTTGGGTGAAATTTTTTTTAACGTACATTGTTGTTTGAATTTATTTATTTGAAAATTTCTGCAGGGACAAGGTGAGGAGTTGAAAAAAGTCAAGGCAAAGCTGAAGGCAAAATGACCTTGTGCTTAATTTTTGGCCAAATTCTGCCGAGTGAGAGGTATTTCTTTTATCGCATCCTCCATGTCCATAATTTAGCCGTGCTTGGTTATTTTCACTATAATTCATTATTAGTATTATTACTGCTTTGAATAAATTAATTATTAGTTTCATACCTTTTGCATGCTTCAGTAATATCTTGCCTTGTTTGATTTGATTTCTCTTCACTCTTGAGGGTAGGTTGTCAGTTGGGCCATCCACTGCAATCCTTTATCTGAAACCCAACAACCAAATATGCTTAAGCCCTAAAAAACATGGATATTGTGACTGGTTCAAAACTTTAGTTCTTTCTTTAGATGGAAGAATAGTGCACCCATATTTGTCTGTTTTGATCTTTGTTTGGGAGAGTAATAACCTTTCAATTTTGGACTTTTATCAATTTTTTGGGGCAGAATCAGAATATATCTATGGTTAAGAACCCACATCCCAGTGTTGGCAGGTTTCTAGTAGCTCTTGAATTTATATGTATTCTCCAATCATTCCTTGGCAGGAGTAAAAGATTTTGGCAGCTCCTACGCAGGGTTTTACCTCTTTCCAGATAATTGTGTTTTTGGTAGATAATCACCTGGAGTAGGTTACCACAATGTGCATTTATAGGCTTCCGATGATCTAGGCATTTTCCTTTTGCTCTTTCTTTTTTTTCTTTTTTAATTCAACCGTTTCAAATACTACCGTGTACTGGCTCTATAATGATAGTTTGTTACCCCACGACTATCTTGGAAGTACAAGCTAGTTCAATATGTATGATATCCCTTGTTTAGACATTAGATGATTTTCAATGTGAGGACTGTCTGCTTCCCCAAAGATTCCAATGTGAAGACCCACCACTACTTCTCCGTCGTCTTTGTCCACCTCCATTTTCTCCTCCCTAATCATGATTCCCAAAGTTCTTTGGGGAAGGGGGAAAATATTTCACAAGGAAAAAACTTGTGGGGGTAGCTTCACGTTTATGATTGTTAAGATAAAGAGTTAAGGGGTAAAATTATCTTTAAACTTTTCTTAAAAGTGCATCCACTATCATAATATATATTTTTTTAAGTGTAAAAGTAACTTTAAACTTTTAAAAAGGGGGTAAAAGTGACACTACCGTTAAAATTAACCAACGGTTGTTTATTCCTGTGTGAAATTGCCAAATTATCTCTGACTAAAAAAGGGTTAAGGGGCAAAAATGCCCATAAAATTTTTTCAAAAGTGCACCGATTACTATAAACTTGTTTTTGGTGTAAAAGTAACTAAATTTTCAAGAAGGGGGTAAAAGTGACAATTCTTTTGTTGGGTTCAAATATCATTTTTTGATTGTTCTAGATCCAGGAAAAGAACACCTCGACTTGTCCACTATAATTTTTCCAGCCCAAAAATTGAAAAACTCATCTTCATCATCAACAATCATCAATATCGAATCTTTTCAAGTCATTGAAATTCATCGTCAAATTCAGCCACAAATTAAATCAGAGCAATCAAACTTATTATATTGATTAAGATAAAGTAATTTAATAAACACAAATTTCTCAAAAGATTGAAAAAACTGGAAAAAAAAAGAGTAAGACATTCAACACAAAAGCATTTGACTTGACTTCTTCCCCATCATTTGGGTTTAGTGAGGATAGTAGAAAAATGAAGAGATCAATGGCACTGTAAATGGAATTGTTGAGATCAATGGTGTTGTGAACGTAGTCATTGAGATTAAAGAACAACTAAAAGAGGTGAAAAGCGAGAGTGAAAAAGAAGAATGAGAGGGGACAAAAAAGAAAGAAAGAAAGAAAGAAATGGGAGGTGGAGGTTGCCACCTTCTCTTTTCCCCACCACGCCTCTGATATTGTCGCCTCAAATGAAGATAACTTCGCCATCCTACTCTCACATAGAGTCGCAACAATGACGGGGAAGGATCAATAAAGACGAGGAAGAGGAAGTCAAACCCGCGCCATGCTTGATTCGCCGCCGTCATTGGTGGAAAACACTTGCATTAGGTCTGTTGAGTGTTGAGAAGGGGGCGTTTGAGAGATGGATGAAAGGGGTAAGGAAGAGTAGCAATGGTAATTAACAAATTTAGCCATTTTTATTTTATTTTTAATAATGTGGGGCCTACTAAGAATTATATTAAGAATTATAGCAGATGTTAGTATGGGGTTTGTCAATCTTAGGGGAAGTGCCACTTTTGCCCCCTTTTTTGATAGTTCATGATTATTTTTGTATAAAATTTTTTTTATGGTGGTGGGTGCACTTTTGAAAAAAGTTTATGGATATTTTTGGCCATTAACCCTTTTTTAGTCAGGGGTAATTTGGTACTTTTACGTGGGAGTAAATGGTTGTTGGTTAATTTTAACGGTAGTGTCATTTTTGCCCTGTTTTTAAAAATTTATGGTTATTTTAAAAAAAAAAAAAGTTTGTGGTGGTAGGTGCACTTTTAAGAAAAATTTAAGGGTAGTTTTGCCGTTTAACTCTAAAATAAATATATAAAATTAATTTAAATCTAACATTCTCGATGTTATACCAAACAAATTTATTATAATCATTGCATAACATTCTATATATTGCCTACAATTTATTGAACCAAATGGGCCCTTAGACATTAAACTATCTTAGTCTTGTGTCTGTGAAAACTTGAATAGGGACCAAAATGACAGAGGATCATGAAATTAGACCAAAAATAACCTGGATGAAGGACTATTTGACTTGTTCAATCAAGTTCCATATCATCATCTTGTCCACTCTCGTTGGAATGAAGCATCTTGAAAAGATTTTAGAAAACCGATTGCTTTTAAAAGTACTATATGTCTATTTAAAGGATCAAATTATCTATCCATTTAGTGCCTATTTAGATTGATATTGATAGAAGTGGCTTTTTTGTAATTTGGCTTTTATAAAAGTAAGATAGAAAAAAGTTAGATTGTAAATGTGATTTGTGTTTGAATTGATGGTGGTAGAAGTAACTTTTTTCTAACCTTAAACCTGTTTGGATTGTTTTTCGAAAAGTAAGTTTAGATGGAAAATGACTGAAAAGGGCATGGATCTTATTGAATACTACATATATGTATTATTTGTCTATATTGTGATAATTAAAGTGAAAAAATAAAAATAAAAATTGATAAAATAAAAAAGGGAAAAATATAAATACCATTTGAACCTCAAAATCCCAAATTGGTCTTTTGACAAAAAAAGCAATGAGATTGATAACTCAAGTTTTTATCAAATCACTGATTTAAGATTTTGAAGTTTAAGTGGTATTTTTTTTTGGAAATTTTCTAATAAAAAAAGTTCAATTATTATTGAAAAAAAATACACTAAAGTAATTAATTAAAAATGGATAAATCTATATTTAAAAGTGGTGCTCTCCTTCATAGAATCCAACCCAAACATGACAATGCTCATTTCAGTTTTACTAATACCCCTCTTGCCCTTCTATCTCCGGTGAAGCAAGAGCCCAACAATCACAAGCAACAAAGCCAATAAACAAACAATCACATCCACTACAATAACAATCGTTCATTTATTATCAGGGGGAACCTAGTGAATTAAAGCTCAGAAGGAACATGCACTGGTCAACGCCTCTGTCAGAGGGCATAGGGGGAGTTATTTTTAAGTGACTGATTGCAATTATGGTCGGTGTCCTAAATCATCGAGGACAGAATCTGGGACATGAAATCATCTTTAATGGTGATGTTCTGGCATCCTTGGGAGCTCCAGATTGTTTGGAAGCCACAAGTGGCGTGAACATCTAGGTTGGGGCGGTATTGATTGATCAATTTCTGGAAATTATCCCAGCTAGTGTTGAAAGAATTAAGAGGTGGAAGGAAGAAGCCGGTGCGGCGAAGGTAATCGAAGAGAACAAGACGGATAGAGGAGTGGGAGAACTCGTAGAGAAGAGAGTGAAAGAATGAGGAGTGCCTGCCAATGCTCTTCTAACGGTCTTCTTTTAGCTACCGTGGTTGGCTCTCACCGCGCAGAGGAAAAAAAAGCAGGGTCGGTGGGCTTTTCTAAGAAGCAGCTTTTTTCCCATAAGCTCGGTACTATTTAACGTGAACCTAAACACTCCAACTTACCCCAATTGTGCTTTTTTTTTCCACCGTACATTGAAAAGCTGGGCCACTTTTTCAAATAGACCCTTAAAGTTGTTAAACTTCTTATGCCTCCTTCGGTACAGGGAAATGAGAAGTGAGTTTTAAAATATATTTGGTAGATTGGTGAAGGGTATAATTTTTAATCAGAATATGTATTTATAATATTAAAATACCAAAATACCCTCGAACAAAAAAAAATATTTTCTTCTCCTATTGCCATAAGCATCCCCAGTCGTCGAGAGAGAAGGGAAGACGAAGAGGGAGAAGGGGTTACAGATCGAGGGAGGAGTTATTGTGAGATAGACTATGGGGGCAATTTCATTATGCGCGACGGATTAGAAGATTTGAGTTTATGAGTTCGAACAATTGGATGTGATTTGTGAAGTCCTACATCGGCTAGGGAAAGGAACAAAAGGCACCATATGAGGGTCTCGTTACCTCCCTTCTCGATACATTTTAAAATTGTGAGGGGTAATGATGCCATAAAGCAGACAATATCAAAAATAAGGTGTTGAGATATTATCGATTGGTATTAAAGCTAAGCTCGAATCGTGGTTAATGGGTGGGGTGTAAAGTTCCACTTCAGCTCAGTGATGGGTTAATAGGTGTAGTGTGAAGTCCTACTTCGACTCAACGACGACATTAGACTTTTAGGGTTGAGTGTGAAGTACTATATTGGCTGAGAAAGGAACGAAAGTTTAAAACCCTGAGGAGTAATAAGGCCAAGTGTGAAGTCCTACATGTTATAATCGGATGACACCCAAAAGGGGGGTGAATTGGCTGTAAGATAAAAACTTAAGAACTTTGAAAATCTTTTCGCATTTTAGTAGAAGCAGTAACTATGAAAGTAATGAATTATAAATTAATATTAAGATATTTAAATAGTATATGTTGGAAATATAAGAGCTTAGGGAAGATAATATGCAAATTGTGATTTATCCTGGTTTAGTCCAATCCATGATAACCTACGTCTAGTCCCCAGGCTCCTCCTGAGATTTTCAATTTACTATCTTCTTCAAGTTTACTGGGTACTTGAGAACCACTACAATCCCACAAGTTTAGTTGGGCACTTGTGAAGCCTTTTACAAATTTCTTACCGAGTTACTCCCCCTTACACACTGTAAGGATACAATCGATTACTCCCCCTTACACACCGTAAAGATACATCCTTGATGATAAAATATTACAATCAATCTCTCTCAGAAGTGAATAAGATGAACACTGAAGTACAATATAAATAATCTCTCTCTAAAATAGATTAGGTAAATACTGCAAAACAGAGAGTATATGCGATGAGCATTGATGTCACGATGTTGACATTTAGACGATGTATGCATTGGGTCTCTCTCTTTCCTATTTTGGATGATCTTCTATTTATAGTTGAGTAGGATATGATCGTAGTGAGTATTTCAACCTATCCGTTGGAGTGCGGCTACTTCTTTTGTCCATTTGCTTGAATTTGAAAACTAGGCATTACGAACATTGACGCCCCACTTCCGTAAAATCAACTTTTGTCTCTTTACATCATTTCTTCATTGTATTCTTGGAGAAATATATTGAACGCTAATACAATGAAGTGTTAGAGTGATTTGAAGCAAGAAGAGTGAGTTACACAATCATTCCTATGACTTTCCGAAATTACAAAACGTTTTTTGCTGCATCACTCGAATGGTCTCCTTTAAAATGTGGCAGAGAGCATCGGAGTTATTTTCCAACTTCATCACTTAAGTAGTCACTCGAATGATCTAATCAATTTGATTGCAAACATGGCAAATGACATATCATCAGAAAGCTCTTGCCGATATTCCAATGCAACAAGAATCAGCTCCAAACTCATTGTATTTTGAAAGTTATGATTCAAATAGTGACAATTGCACTAGATAGTCTCTGAATTCACAAGTGTCAACTTTCAGTAGGCATAACTCTTAGCATATAACTTCAAATATGACAAACTACCTTTCCATGGAAAACTCTTCAAGTCTAGTTTCATATGGCATCGGTTTCATCTCAATCTGATGTGTAGTTTGAGAGGTATGTCCAAAATGCCGAAGTTGTTTTGGAATAAGACGCTGATTTGTATGGCATATTCCAAAGATCATATCTCTCTCATCTGAACTCCTTTGAATGTGATTCTAGTGTGTGTTTGACATGTTAGGAGTCTAGTTTCATATGCCACTGGTTTCAGTTCAATCCGATGTGTGGTTTGAGAAATATGGCCAAAATACCGAAACTCTGTCATGCTAACCGAAAACAGAGCACAACAGAATGCTCATCACTCTAGTGATCATGTCCATCACTCGAGTAATGCCTTTTAAAACTTGGCAGAGAGCCAATACTCAAGGGAACATCTTGAGGAATAACTTCCATATAAGTTATCTTAGCTTCGAATTGACCCATTCCAACCTCCATATGATCATAGAAACCTCTGGTATCACTTCTAAGAACTTTAATTTTGATATTCTCATTAGATCTTGCACCTTCTTCTTTCTTTGCTTAACTAATCTATAAGATATACAACATTAAATATAGTAATTAATCAATGTAAAATATAAGTATGTTATGCAAACTGTTTGCTCTTAATATTTGGCATCATCAAAGCTAATCATATCTAACATTATCTTCTTTTTTGATGATGACAAATCCTTAAAGAAAAATATGTATGAGTTATTCAAGCAAATTAAGAGCAGCATGTTTTTCTTGCTTTTCTTCCCCCTATTTGACATTAGCAAAAAGTTTGAAGTATGTTAAAAGTCAGATGTGGGAAGTCTTAGCATTATATTATTGACTTACTTCATTTCTATTCATACTTCATTTCCCTTTTATCTCTGCGTTGATTACTCTGTTTCACTGTGTCACCTACCCTATTTTTCCCTATATAAGTCTCTTGTAATCTATATTTCATATATGAATAAAGATTAAGCTCTATGAGCTAATATGGTATCAGAGCTACTGGTTTGAGCTTCAATCCCCTGCCTAAAATGAGGCAGAACCAGTGGTGTGAGAGAGAGAGAGAGAGCTGAGAGGTTAAACCCGAGAGAGCTGGGAGTGGGAGACGCCTTTGAGCTTTCAATCCCATTCATCTAATCACTTCTCTTCACCATCGTGGAGTATTCAGCTGTCGGACAAGCTTGAAACGGAGAGCCCTCAGACCAGCACCGTTCCCTTCCTCTGTCACTATCGAGACTTGTTGTCGCCGGAGAAGAGCACCTCAAGAACAGAACTGCACCGCCGACAGACTCTTCCTCCACCGGAATGGCACCCACCTCTGTACCGCAATCCCTCGCCAGTGACTCTGTTTGGAGATCCAACCACCAGCTAACGTTAGGATTCCCTTGGGTTGCTGACCGAGAGAGCGTGTGACTACACCGCCCACTCCAGGGTGACCGGAACACGCATATCAGCGTTTCCCAGAAGTCCGGTCACCATCCAACCGGCGAGTGAAGCACACGCGCCTCCACAGTTGGTCCACGCGCTGGCAACATCACAGATTCCGGCAGCGCATGAACCCATGCGCCGGTGACTCCAGAAACCTCAGACGACTCCAAATCATTTTTTTCACCAGATTTTATGGATCCCATGCAATTTCCTCCCTTGTTTGGGTCCATTCCAACAGCTTTTATGTCAGGAACCAATGGTAACAATCAAACCACAACCTCCACTTCTAGTACTACTACTTCCTCTCTGTCTTCTCCTGTACCTTCCATAAACACCACTCCACCAGAATTCCCAAAAAATCAGATTATGGTCATTAACCATAAACTCAATGGGAAAAACTACCTTCAATGGTCTCAAAGTGTGTTGAGATACATTCGTGGAAGGAGAAAAGAAAAATATATTAATGGAGAAGCCCCTCAACCAGCTCCTGATGATCCAAGTTTCGACACATGGTTTGCAGAAAATAATCAAGTTATGACTTGGTTATCCAACTCTATGACCGTGGATATTAGCGAAGGATATCTCTTAGCCAACACGGCCAAGGAGATATGGGATGCAGCAAAAAGGACATACTCATCACTAGACAACACTGCAGCCTTGATCCATTTGAAACGTCAACTCCGAGACTTGAGACAAGGAAATATGTCGGTGACTGAGTACTACAATGCTTTGCTGAAACTTTGGCAACAACAGGATCTATTTGAGGTACATCCATGGGAAGTTGTCAAGAATGCTCAATTGTATGGGAAAATACTGGAAGAAGGAAGAATTCATGATTTTCTTCTTGGACTCAACGATTCCTTTGAAGACATAAGAGGAAGAATTATGGGTTTAAAACCCCTACCACATCTATTTGATGTAGTTAATCATGTGCAGTTTGAAGAAAGCAGAAAACTCCTCAGTCAAAGCAGTCAGAAGTACATTGAGGGCTCAGCTCTGGCGATGAAAGGACCACAAGATGAAAGGAAAAACACTAAATGGTGCAATTACTGCAAGAAGAAAGGCCACATAAAGGAAGAATGCTAGAAATTCCATGGCAGGCCTTCAACTGGAAAACAGCATGCCCAACAAAGTCACCTCACTACCACTGAACAGAAAGTGAAAGACGTCGACTACCTAAGTCAGGAAGAATTACAAATGCTTCGCCAGATGCTTAACAATCAAAATAAGTCAAACTCTGTTCCTGGTATGAATATTGTACAATCAGGTAATTCCGTCGTACCCCTTAATGCTGTAATGACTAGTGAAGATACTTGGATTATTGACTCCGGAGCTACAGATCACATGACCGATAACAAAACTTTAGTCCAAAACCTTAAATTCTGTAATGAACACCTCAAAGTAAAAGTAGCTAATGGTGTATTTACCAAGGTTGAGGGCATTGGCACAGTCACATTATCTGATCACTTGAAAATACAAAATGTTTTATATGTGCCTGCACTCACTTGTAACCTTATATCTGTAAGCAAATTAACTAGAGGTCAAATATGCCGAGTTATCTTTGATGATAATCTTTGCATCTTTCAGGATTTAAAAACGAGGAGGACGATTGGAACTTCTAGAGAATGAGATGGACTGTTCTACCTTGAAGGATCAAACTTGAAGAATACGTGGAAGGCAAGAAGGGCACTGGTTAGCTCCAATTCTCAAAATCATGAAGCATACTTGTGGCACTGTCGCTCAGGCCACCCTAGTTTTGATTATATGAAACATGTGTTTCCAAATCTATTCAATAAAAATTTAATTCCTTTTCATTTTGAAACTTACCAACTTGCAAAACAAACTAGATCTTCATATCCCAAACAGCCTTGTACACCTTCCTCACCATTCACATTAATTCATAGTGACATTTGGGGTCCTGCACGAATAAAAACCCTCAGAAATGCTAGATGGTTTGTTACTTTTATATATGATCACAGTAGAACCACATTGGTGTATTTAATGAAAGACAAATCCGAAGTCACCAAAGTATTTCAAAACTTCTATACCTTTGTGCGAACCCAATTCAATGCTCACATTAAGGTACTGCGAAGTGATAATGGCAAGAAATACATGAGCAATACCTTTAAAGAATTTCTTGATCAGCAAGGAATTCATCACCAAACTTCCTGCCCTTACTCCCCTCAACAAAATGGAGTGGCTGAACGAAAGAACCGTCATCTGTTAGAAGTAACCCGAATCATACTAATGGAACGAAATGTTCCTACCATTTTTTTGGGTGATGCTGTACTAAGCGCAGCATATCTCATCAACCGTATGCCATCCAAAGTTCTCAATTATTCCACTCCTATCCAAAAACTCCTTGAACACTTTCCACATTGCCCACTAATCAATTCATTACCACCAAAGGTGTTTGGTTGTGTTGTCTTTGTTCACAAAAACGATGGCAACAAATTTGGTGCTCAAGCTGACAAATGTATCTTTCTTGGCTACTCTCCGACTCAAAAAGGGTACAAATGCTATTGTCCTACGTCCAGGAAACTTATTGTCTCCCGAGATACAGTCTTCTCAGAAGACGAAGCGTATTATCTCAAAGTATCCATTCAGGGGGAGCACTCTGATATTGAATGGCTAATCCTGAACAAACCTGAACCACCACCACCACAACCTAATCTTATACCCATCATTGACTCACTACCTTCCACAAGCCAACCTAGTCTTATCCAAGTTGATCATGAATCCGAATATCTTCCACCTCAACCTGAACTGACACATAATGAATTGGAAACAAATGTTGAGATCAATTCAGGGATGGATACTGAACAGCAACAAGATGAAGAGTCCAGACTACAAATTCAAGATGAATCAAACACTAGTAGAACTATCTCTCCCATTCAAAGGAATGACCATGACTCCAATTCGGGATTAAATCGTGAAGAACTAGGTTGGCCTATTGCATTGAGAAAAGGGGTAAGATCTTGTACTCAGCATCCAATTCAATGTTTTGTCTCATATAGTAACCTATCTACAAAAATTCAAAGCTTTGTTGTAAACAGTGCACATATTAAAATTCCAAACACGTTTCAACAAGCTATAGTTGATCCGAATTGGAAGCGAGCTGCAGAAGATGAGTTGAGGGCACTCAAGGATAATAAAACGTGGGAGATTACAACTCTCCCCAAAGGGAAGAAACCAGTAGGATACAAGTGGATCTTCAATCCAAAATTCAATCCTGATGGTAGTATCAATAAATACAAGGCAAGACTTGTTGCAATGGGATATACCCAGATATATGGAGTTGATTATCAGGAGACATTTGCTCCAGTAGCCAAGCTTAATACCATCCAAGTGCTATTATCAATTACAGCCAACTTGGATTGGTCGTTGCACCAACTGGACGTGAAGAATGCTTTTTTGAATGGAAACTTGGAAGAAGTTTACATGGAGATTCCAAATGGAATTCTAGCTCCTAACAACTCTGTATGTAAACTCACAAGTCATTGTACGGACTTAAGCAATCTCCTAGAGCGTGGTTCGGTAGGTTCACCAAAATGGTGAAAGGACTTGGGTATACTCAGGGACAAGCAGATGACACGTTGTTCATCAAACAAGTTAATGGCTTAGTTACTATCTTGATAGTCTATATTGATGACATAGTCATTGCAGGAAATGATGAACGATCCATTACTCAACTAAAACAGGACTTGTCAACTGAATTCCAAGTGAAAGATCTTGGACAAATGAGGTATTTCCTGGGCATGGAAGTGGCAAGAACTAAAAAAAGGCATCAACCTATCCCAGCGGAAGTATACACTAGATCTGTTGCATGAAACAGGAATGTTAGGGGCACAACCTGAAGGAACATCGATGGAAGAAGGTTGTCACTTAGAAATCAAACCAAATGGTGTTCCAGTCAACCCAGAACGGTACAGAAGACTTGTTGGGAAACTCACATACTTGACCCACACACGTCCAGACATTAGCTATGCAGTTGGAATAGCAAGTCAATTCATGCACCAGCCACAAGAAGAACACATGGCTGCTGTGTACAGAATCCTAAGCTATTTGAAGTTTAATCCTGGAAGAGGGATCTTCTTTAAGAAAAGCACTATCAGAAATATTGAGATCTATACTGATTCAGATCATGCAAAAGATAGGGAAACTAGAAGATCAGTCTCCGGATACTATACATATGTGTGGGGAAATCTGGTTACATGGAGAAGCAAGAAACAGACTGTGGTGTCAACAAGTAGTGCGGAAGCGGAACTGAGAGCTGTTAACAATGGAGTACGTGAAGGAATTTGGGTCATCAGATTACTGAAGGAGTTGGGGATTACACATGAGAGACTAATACAAGTTTGGTGTGACAACAAGGCCAGCATTGAAATGGTTAAGAACCCAGTTTATCATGATAGGACAAAACATGTTGAGATAGACAGACACTTCATTAAAGAAAAGATTGAAGGAGTTATCATGAATCTATCCTACATCAGATCTGAAGACCAAATTGCAGATGTTATGACAAAACCACTAAGCAGACCTAAATTTGAAAGATTTCGGTGCAAGCTGGGAATGATTGACATATATTCTCCAGCTTGAGGGGGAGTGTTAAAAGTCAGATGTGGGAAGTCTTAGCATTATATTATTAACTTACTTCATTTCCATTCATACTTCATTTCCCTTCTATCTCTCCATTGATTACTCTGTTTCACTGTGTCACCTACCCTATTTTTCCCTATATAAGTCTCTTGTAATCTACATTTCATATATGAATAAAGATTAAGCTCCATGAGCTAATAAAGTATAAAGAAAAAATGCTTGTGGAGAAGTAAATTGAAAAACAAATTAGAAAAGTCTTTCTTTTCATTAATGAATGTGTCAAGAAAACAATTTTCTCTCCCCCTTTTTGAAATTATTTTCATTTTTAATGTGATGCAAATGAAAATTTGATTTGGAGAGGTTTTCAAAAAAACTTTCATAATCAAGGCAAAATAAAATTAAATATATGAAAAGTATTCTTAAAATATAAAGAAAAAGAGTCTAGAAATGCTCATTTGGATTTGGCAAGCTGATGATAGATCCATGAAGTCCATTGCCTTCGTTTCTTGTTGTATAGATTCATGAAGTTTTATTCACCATACTTTCGCTATGGAACTTTGATGGATCTTGTTTATAGGAGTGAACTGTGGCTGGCTCAATGGTAGGCTCTGAAGTGTGCTCAATAGAAAGCTGAGGAATAGCTTCTGAAATGTGAAAGGGGACTGAAGTACTGGCTTGTGAAGTAGTGTCTCAACTGAATGAATATAGTCAGTACTCATGGAATCTAAGGTAGCTTTGTGATATCTGAATAAGTTTAATCTCTTATCATAGTTCCTTAAAATGCTATCAAAATCATCTTGGTATGTGCCTCTTGAAGTGTTGCTGTCAATATATTTTCCTTGATTGATCGTTAGAGCATATGTCCTCGAAGTTATCAAATTTATTGCACAAATCAAAGTTATCCTTTCTATTAAGATCATGGAAAGAAGATATATAAGTAATCCAGCCATCGTCAAAACTAATCAATTGAGAGTGAATGCAAATCAATAAGGCCTTGAAGTATCACAGAGTTGTCTAATCTTGTCATTCTTAGAAGTGATAAACTTAGCATTGTTCATAGCAAGTATGTGATTGTTGAAGCTCTTTTCTTAGATAGCCTTAGATAGATGGATCAAAGAATGAAGGACTAGGGAGTTCAGCTCTAGTAAGGTGTTGTATCTCATCTATCCTTGAAGTCTCAGCTCCCATCCTCTGTGCCTCTTGTGTTGAGTAAACAATATTTAGAAGTTCTAATTTACCACATCACATAACTTCCTGACTCTATAATCCACAACTTTAAATGAGCTTCTCATTAGTATTGGTAACATCGAGTGAATCTCAGTTTGTTTAAATGGTGGATCAAATGAAGAATGCTGCAGGTGATTTAACTCTAGTTGAGGATTGTACTTCATCATCTCTGGATGCCTTAGGTTTTGCTCTCTATCTCTGGCTAGTACCTCCCACTAGTGATAAGTATTTATTTACCTTTTGAATGTGCAGCTTCTTAATCATAAGAGTCCACATAAAGAGGTTCATTTGATTCCAAGTACTAAATATTGTTTGTTTTTAGAAATAGCAAATCCAACTGAGGATAAAGAATATGAGTGGACTTGGTAGATCTATATCTTTTGATCTCAGAGAAGATGGTTTCTCTAATGTTCCTCTTCTCCTTGCTAATGATAGAGGCCATCATGTGATAATCCTTCTTGATGAAGCAATTGAATTGGCTTTGTTCACCATAGTTCTAGTGTAGGTATATCAAATAATCTTGTGAAGATCACACATAGAGCTAGGATTGAAATCAAGAATCCCTAGTGGCTCTTTTGGTATGATAATTTTAAACATTTCTGGCTTATTGAACTTTTTGAATGTACCAATAGAGGGCCTCTTGATCCCCAACCACACATTGATCTTTGAGGCTAGGATGATGATCTTTTGATATATGATTGTTGTTTTCAACATTTCCTTAATCTCAGTGTCTTCCTCTAAACATCTTTATTAGCTCCATATCATAGTAGAAATGTTTGATCATCTTGGAATGATAAGGAAGATGGGTAGGCAACAAAGGCTCATAATGGCTAGACTTGATTTTAGCCTTAAGCTGCTTTGAAATGAATCTCATCTAGGCCCACTTAAGAAATCTTCCTCCTCTCTCTCTTTTTTTAACTGCATCGCTAGTTGGTTATTCGTTAGTAATTGGGTGTCACTTGAGTGATATCATATATTCTGCTTCCGCTCACACTACAATACTGTCAGTCATGCCTCCTATATTAGCCTCTGATATTTATATCTGAAAGAATTTTGGTCAAATCCTGCAAAAGTATAAATATATGCTCTTTGGTACCCACCTCTCTTTTGAGTCATACAATATTAGACATTATAACTCATATACAATTAAAACACATGATATTTAAGCAAAGAGTATCATAAACCAACAAAGACCAAGATATAATCTTACCCAATTAAATAAATTCAAACAATTGAATCATAAAGGGTAACGAACAAATAATACCAAGAATGATGATTTTCAATTATCAATGACAATTTGTAAATATATTTTGTATAGAAAATAAGCCATTAATAAAATTTTCATGCAAGGCATGTAAGTGAGATCAAAAGAGAGTAGTAGATATATCCATAAAAGTTTTCATCAACTTTTGTGAAATGATAAATCATGAATGAAATCAAGTTTTTCAGGAATGATAATGAAATATACAATTTTTTTCAAATTTCAGATATAATTTCAAATAATAATAATGCATTGTGAAATTGAGATTTGAATACATGCAAAACCCATTTTTGAAACATGCTCATAATCAATGTTCATGTTAAAAAATGGTGGAAGTCAATGGCTATAAAATATATATCAAACAGTTTCACTTTGAAGTTCAACTAAAATAACATATTAATCATCAGAGCTAACATATTGGAGAATTTACCAAAGAGTAAGGTCATATGGATAACCAAAAGGATTAGATTGATGGACATATATGAACATTATGACTTTGCTATTGATCCATAAATTATCTTGACACTTAAAGTTGAGAATATTCAAACAAATAACTCAAATACATAACACTGATTATTTAAAGATAGTTAATATCAATGGTTAAAGTATTCGATCAACAAGAACATGTATATGGATTTATTAAATACGAAGCACATTTTTGTTAGTCCAAATGACTAGCGTGCTAGAATTTTATCATAGTAAGTTATTTCACTATAATGGTTCATGCATTTAGATTTAATACATTAATGAACATTCATAATGCTTGGAATAACTTGACCAATAAAGATTTGTGCATTAGTTATAAGGTTTACACATATTGAATTCTTTTCTAGGAAATACATTTGAAACTCATATAGATAATTAACTTATTAGACATAAAATATAACTTGTTAGAAAATAAAGATTAAGGAGTTCAAACAGTAACGGATTTAAAATCAAGAAATAATATGTGAATGATAGGAAAAACTCTAGTGGATGGATTTGAAGTATTTCTGATTTTCAATTCACAAGATATTAACTTGTAGTTTTCCAAACCAATTTGAATGTATTCAAAACAGGAATATTTTTCCAAAACATAATATTGATTGCTAAAGGAATGTAATAATGGACAAATATTCATTATTTAAAATAAATAATTCATAGAATCATAATATAGAGTAAGAATTAGATATCACCGTAATTCCTCTTGTCCTTGCGACAGTTTACTTGATTTTGGTGGGATAATATTGGTTTTTCTCCTTTATACAATCAACACTAAAATATAAACCCCAAAATTCAGTATTATCAAGATATGAATTTGTTTTCATGTGGCCATAGTCTTTAGAAGTTTTTTTTATCCTATAGAACTGTATGAATTTCTTTTTCTTTATGGTATCCAACCTTGTTTAGATTAATTTCTTGTTAGCTTGTAGGAATCAAATAAAATTCATATGCTCTAAGAATATAATCAATTCGAGGCAATTGAGCATAATGAATCAAACATGTCTTTATGCATAAAAGAAATATTTTCTTTTTAAATCACTATATATGCGTAAAGAATTAACCTGTTGAGCATTGTAATCCCTTATAAATAAATGTATTAAGTGGTTTTTTAAGGAATGTAAAAATATAATTTCAAAATAGTTTGTAATGCTTATTCCTAAGGTTCCAAAATATAAAACCTCAATAAATATTATAGATAATAGCATATGAGGTTTTATCATTGTGTACCTTTGCCTTAGATACCTGGAGGATTGCTTTTACTTACCGATTACATCTTTCTATGATGTTGATACTTTAAATATCTTGCTTTGGGTGCTGGCAACCTTCTCTCAAAACATATAGACTCAAAGAGTCTTCTACTTGATGCTTGAGAAATCGTCCTTTTCGTCCCTCAAGATAGTTAAACGGTATTCTATGGTAATCCATTATTGAGGTGTAACGTATTCCTTTTTTCCTTTGCCTTTCTTTGTGGTTAGACTTTGCCGTTCCAACAATAGGTGATTCGAGAGTTCTCTTAATTGATGTGAATCAATTTTCAGGTGCATTAGGTACTCTTGGAATCTTTTTCATTTTCTCTGTACCCTTGTGTCAATTCTTTTTAGAATCAATATGCACACATAAAATACCATATGGACATTTTGGTACCCACTTTGCTTTGGGTCCTTGAACGTTAGCATTTAAACTCACTTGCATTTTAGGAACCCAAACAAATGTATCTCTCATATTAAAATTTCTTCTAATATAGCATGTGTGAGAAATATGACCGAATTTATCATAATAATTGCAAATTGTGTAAAGATATGCATTATGGGATATCATGCAAGTATTATGTCGGTCATGAGAGTAGAAACTCAAATGGATTTTATTTGAACATTTTTTCCCCAACAAACTTTTCAGCATATTTAAAAACATTTTTACTTTTCTCAATAGAATCAACAATTGGTTGAAAAACAATCTTATGTAGACTCTGAAAATCAGTTTTATGAAAATCACGAGAAGAATTGGGACTTTTTATTTTAAGTTCATTTTGAGCTATGGAGAGTGATTTTTTATGTTTGTCTATAATGAGCTATTTTCGAAAATCCTTTTTTTTTGTCTGCCCATATTGATTGTATAGAAGTGTTTTATGATTTCTCCTTCATCATCATCAACTTCCAATTGTTCATGCATCATAGATGCACAGATTATAGTTTCACATGAACTATCAACATCTGCAACTTCAATACACTTGTTAGAAGTATACATAAAATCAAGAGTATCCCAAATGTCTCTAACAATAGAGCAAAATTTAATTTTCTCAAAATCATTTTCGGTTAAAGCGCTATACAGAATTTTCATTGCTCTAATGTTTAATGAAAACATTTTCTTTTCTCTTTCTGTCCAATCCTTTCTTAGTTTGAAATCAAAGGCATTTGTAAAAACATTCCACATATCAAAATCAGATGCTTTAATAAACTACTCATTTTAGCTTTCCAAAATTAAAAATCAATATTTCTCAAAATAGGTGGAATTGTATAGTCGAAACCTTCGGAAAGCATATAATACCCAAAATCAGCCATTAATAACTCTTAAGATGGTTAAGTCCTTTAAACAAGAGTCTAGCTTTGATACCAAATGTTAGAATCGACTGACACTCAGGAGGGGTGGATTGGGCGTAAAATAAAAATTTAAGAACTTTGAAAATCTTTTTGCATCTTATTGGAAGCAGTAACAATGAAAATAATGAATCATATATCAACAATTAGATATTTAAATAATATATGCTAGAAATATAAGAGCTTAGGGAAGAGAATATGCAAACTGTGATTTATCCTGATTTGGTCCAATCCAAGATAATCTACGTCCAGTCCCCAGGCTCCTCTTGAGATTTTCAATCCACTATCCTCCTTAAGTTTAATTGGATACTTGAGAACCATTACAATTTGACAAGTTTCGTCGGGCACTTGTGAAGCCTTTTATAAATCTCTCACTGAGGTATTCCCCCTTACATACCGTAAGGATATAATCGATTTCTCCCCCTTCCACACCATAAGGATACATCCTTGATGATAAAATATTACAATCAATCTTCTCTTTCAGAAGTGAATTAAATGAATATTGAAGTACAATACAAATAATCTCTCTCTAAAATAGATTAGGTAACTACTGAGAAACAGAGAGTACATGCGATAAGCATTAATGTCAGGATGTTGACATTTAGACGATGTATGTACTGGGTCTCTCTCTCTTTCCTATTTTAGATGATCTTCTATTTATAGTTGAGTAGGATATGACTGTAGTGAATATTTCAATCTATCCGTTAGAGTGCGGCTGTTTCTTTTGTCCATTTGCTTGAATTTGAAAACTAGCCGTTACGAACGTTGACGCTCCGCTTCCGTAAAGTCAATTTTTGTTTCTTCACATAATCTCTTTATTGTATTCCTAGAGAAATACATTAAATAATAATACAATGAAGTGTTAAAGTAATTGGAAGCAAGAAGAGTGAGTTACACAATCATTCCTATGATTTTTCAAAATTGTGAAACGCTATTTGCTGCATCACTCAAGTGGTCTTCGAGTGATCCTCTTTAAAATGTGGCAGAGAGCGTAGCAGTCATTTTCCAACTTCATCACTCGAGTGGTCACTCGAGCGATCTATTCAACTTGATTGCAAACATAGCAAATGATATATCATCGGAAAGCTCTTGCCGTCTACCTTCCAATGTAGTAAGAATCAGCTCCATACTCATTGTTTTCTGAAAGTTATGATCCAAGTAGTGACAACTGCACTAGATAGTCTCTGAAATGACTATATGGGAAACTCAACTAATTGGGTAAGCAGTAGTAGGAAATTAAGTGTACATGTCAATTTTTACAAATAAGAATGTTATGTTTTAAATACATTTATTGAAATGATAAATACATTTACTAATGTTGTCATTTGCATTACAAGTGTAGTAAATGATTCTAAAAGTTACACTCTTCCTTATAAAAAGTTATTATTGTAGTCAATTTCCCATACCCTCACCCAATTAATTGAATTTTCCCAAGTTTAGAACTTGTGAAAAATATTATTAAATGATGTAAATGAAGTGGTGCTTTTATAAGTATTGTCAAACACATTACAATTATAGTATTATTTATTTATGTTCATTGTATTATATTAATTATTTTTAAATTTATTATTTACTTTATAATTCTAAAATTAGAATTATTATAAGAAGAATTTCTAAAAAATGAAATAAAATTCTAATAAGTTATTTTTATTTTTATAATTATGAATTTTTTCAACCACCTTACAAGTATAGTAAATATCTATTGAAGTACTGTCAATTGTATTATAGAAGTTGTAAATTGCATGTGGCCAATCTTAAGAGCCAACTTATACTTTTTTGTGCATATATAGAACAAAGATGCTTGGTAGCTTGATGGTCACTTAGGGCATGTTTGAGTTAACGATAGCAGAAGTGGTTTTTTTTAATATGACTTTTACAAAAGTCATATAGGATAACAGTTAAATTGTAAATGTGACTTGTGTTTGGATTGATAGTGACAGAAGTGGTTTTTTTGGAAAAGCCAAACTTTGGAGCTTCTTCTCAAAAGCTGCTTTTGGAAGAAAAACCTAATTGCCAAAACGCCAATCCAAACACCCTAGTATTCAAAAAACATGATTTTTTTTTTTTAAAAAAGCCCGTTTGGGATGGCAGAACGCCATCCCAAACACGCACTTACCTTTTGAAATCCAAAAGGTTGAGGGATCAAACCCCTTCAACACCCTTGGCACAATTTGGCAAGAAAAAGAAACCATTGGCATAAAAATATCTGCTCCAGCGAGCAGTCAGCCAACTTGGTGGGTGCTGGCAGAGGAGGTCCAACTAGTGAGGGGAACTTCTCCTTTAATAAAAAAGTGAGTGCATTTTGGTAAAAGCACCAACATTTCATAATCCTATATTCCGTTTTGTTTTTTAACAATTTGTCTTTTTGCTTATTCACAAGGCATTTTTGGGTTTTGGAAGTTCATGAGGTATTTGTTAGTCATTTTCTCAATAACAAATCTTATAAAATTCATAATTGAACCCTAAATAATAGCAAAATAAAGTGTAAAAGTATGGTCCAAATTTTCAAAACTAAACTAAATCAAAGCGATTGCCTTGAATATTGATAGGCTATGGTCCAAATTTTTTTTAAAAAAAAAAGTTTAAACAAAGTACAAGCTAAATACTATAAATTAGCAGCAACAACTAGGGATGTTCAAAACTCGGAATGGGACTGGGATACCCTAATCCATGTTTTTTGTCTCAGTTTTTAGTCGGGATGCAATTTGCATCTAGGTCCTGGTCACGGTAGTACTGAGACGGGACCAGGAAATCTCGATTTATTTTGTAAAAATATAATAAACTTAAAAAGATCATTATATTAGTTAAATTCTCTATATTCTATTGTTTAAAGTGACCATTTAACAATTAAAAATGTCATAATAATTACATAAATTGATCTAGAGTTTTTTTTTGTCTAGAAAATATATTTAATTAAAACTAACTCAATGAGAGATACAAGGCCAAAGTAAAAAGTTTGCAAAAGGAAATCCCAAATACATAACAATGCAAAGAGAACCTAAAAGTAATGTAACCTAAAATAGGTGAAAGGGAGTTGTCGCCACTTTATAATCCCTTCACTGGAATTTGTGGGTAGACTATAATTACCAATTCCCAACCCCCAAAACCGTGAAATGTAGCCATCATAAGAAGCCCAAAGAAATATAAAAATAAACAAAGATCAACACAAATTACGGATGTCTCCACCCTAGCCGAAATCGGGGAGGGAGATGCCGTGAATAAAGCTCGTCCAAGGACGAGAGAAGAGCTCCCACCACCTAAGAGGTCATGAAGAATATCATTTTGTATCAATGGTTGAGATTTAATAATATATAAAGAACATTATTATAATAAAAATCTACTATGGTAAATCTGAACTATTAAAAGTTGATCTAATGATATATATACTCAATGGAGAGTAAATAGATATAGAAATCAATGGAGACACCATTCTCTCGACTTCTTTAACACTCATGACCTACTAAAATCAAATTCACTAACTTATAAAGTAATTGGAATTCTAAAAATACTCGTTATCATTGAATGAAGTGGGAATTGATGTTTATTGTTCCGTTCAAGATATTTAGATCATTTCAAATAAATATAATCTAAATATAAATGAACAAGTATAATTATGAAAATGGTCAAAACATGCCTTAAATGAAAAAATGTATACATGATATGCAAGTTTAAATGAGTTTACCCTCAACCCTAAAAGGTTGAGCTTTAACATGCTCAAGGCTTAAAAGCCTACTTACCATAAAATACTATTTTTCTTAGGCACAACTAAAGGCGAGTTGCGAGTTGGCCCGTACTTCCACGGATTGGGAAATACATAACCCTAACTTGCAAGTGCGGGTTTGTGGGTCAACCTGCAAGCCACACTTTTTTTTTTTTTTTTTTGCCATGCATAAGTCATGGAAAAAAAAAACATAACCTCCCAAAGTCCAAACCCAAAAAAAAAAGCCCAACAAACATGCAAGTGAAGGAGTGATTTTTTTTTGTTCAAAACAATTGTTATAAAAACCAAAATTATAGGCCCAACCCGCCAACTGTCCTAGCCCAACGCCAAGCAGCCCAAGTCCAAATGTCAAATTATTGGTAATGTAGCCCATATCCCATGCTTTATATGTATAAAAAAAATTTTGCGGGTCAACCCGCCAACCTGTAGGCTGGCTTGCATCAACCTGCAGGCTATACAAGCCCACATTTTTACGAGTTAGGAAAACCCTGTCCCAGCCTGCAGGTTAAACCCGTATTACCGGCTCTACACATAACCTCTCAATTTATACTGACTTAAAGTAAGTGTGATGGGCTCAACCCCTTTTATCAACTTGACGGGTTTGGCTCTTTTCTGGATCCGACTTCCCTTCACTGCCACATCGTTCGCTGCTCGTCTTTTTCTCAAAGCTACACCATTTTGGTGTAGTTTTGAGTGTAAAATGATGGCGCTAAACTTTTTTTTAAAAACAATGGTGTCTAATATTATGAAGTATTTTTCAGGACTTATCTAGTATTTTAAAATATTTTTTAAGTAGCATGCAGTATCCTAAAATAATTTTTAATGCTGTTAACTCCTTAAAATATTTTTTCAATTGTATCCAATGTGTTCCCAGATTGATTGTAATCTTACTCTCAATGTACTTTTTCAGCTCCAAAAATTACTTTAAAAGATTTTTTTGGTGATTTTAACCTTTTAAAATATTTTTTCAGTTATACTCAGTCTTAGGAGACTAATTACAATTTTACCATTAATGTATTTTCTCAGTAGTAACGAGCACCCAAAACTTAAGATACCGATATATTGATTTCCACCTACTCTAAAATATTTTTCCAGTAGTACCTAATATTTTAAAGTAATTTTTAGAGCTTTGCTAACACACTGAATATAACTAAAAAAATATTTTAAAAGGTTAAAAATACTAAAAACTATTGTAGGATATTGCATACTACTTAAAAAAATGTTTTAAGATACTATATAAGTCTAGAAAAATACTTTATAATACTACACACCATTTTCTTTAAAAAAAAAAAGTTCAGCATTATCATTTTACACTCAAAACTACATCAAAGCAGTGTAGTTTTGAGAAAAGGACGGGCAGCGGAGGGAAGCCAATTCCGTCTTTTATAGGCTCTTTATAAAACTATAGGACTAAAATTTTAAACCATATAAAGTATAGAGACAAAAAAAAATGAATCAAAATCAAAGCCGGATAAATCCAACAATATGTGCTTACACACACACACACTATATTAAACTTTTGACATAGTCCTAATTCTAAGTTATTCTATAAACCTTCAAAAATTACAAACACTATATGTGTGTGTCTCTTCTATCTACTTATATACTGAGCAAAAAAAATAAAACAATCTACTAATATAAAAATTAAAAACTTGATAAAAATTAAATATATTAAAAGGGAAAAAATAGAAAAATATTATCAAAATTGGTAAAAGAAAAATAAGTATGTTGAATTTTAATAATTCCAAAGGGACTGATTTGTAATTTTGAAATATTGTAAAATTTGAGAAATTACTTAACTACCCTTAGATTTATTTTTTTTAAAAAATATTTAATCCTCTTGCCTGTCGTCAGTAGTCGAAGCTCAAGCACCAGTACCCAGCGGCGGTGGCAGTCACTGGAGCTCCAATGATCTTGTCGGCGACCGGCTATCGGAGCTCCAATAAATATTATTAACAATTCAAGTATCTATAATAACAACTTTAATATCGCTATTAACAATTTAAATATCTATATTAACAACTTTAGTTTGAAAAATTCAAAGAAATGATATTAGCCGTCGGAGCTCCGGTGATGGTTATTAATAACTCAAGTATCTATATTAACAACTTTAGTCAAAGAAATAAAAAAAAAGATATTAGCCACCGGAGCTCTGATGAAGATTATTAGGAAATATTCAACAAATACCTCATTTACAACTTTAGTATCATTATTAACAACTCAAATATCTATATTAACAACTTTAGTATGAGAAATTCAAAAAAAGATATTAGTCATCGAAGCTCCAATGAAGATTATTAACAACTCAAGTATCTATATTAATAATTTTAGTATCACTATTAACAATTTAAGTATCTGTATTAACAACTTTAGCTTAAGAAATTCAAGAAAAAATATTAGCCGCTAGAGCTCCGGTTAAAGTTACTAGGAAATATTCAATAAATATTACGTTTATAATTTTAGTATCACTATTAATAACTCAAATATCTATATTAACAACTTTAGCATGAGAAATTAAAAAAAAATATATTAGTTGTCTGAGATTTGGTGAAATTTATTAGAAAATATTCAACAAATACTCTATTTACAACTTTAGTATCACTATTAACAACTTAAGTATCAATATTGATGACTTTTATGAAAGAAATTAAAAAAATATAAGGCTATCGTTTACAACTTTAATATCACTATTAACAACTTAAGTATCTATATTGACAACTTCTGCTTGAAAAATTCAAAAAAAAAAAATTCCCTCGCTGGAGCTCCGACCTCTAATATTTTTTTAAAAAATTTATCAAGCTAAAGTTATTAATATAGATATTTAAGTTGTTAATAGCATATTAAAATTGTTAGCAGGGTATTTATTGAATATTTCTTAATAACCTTTATCGAAGCTCTAGCAACGAATATCTTTTTTTGAATTTTTTAAACTAAGGTTGTTAATATAGATATTTGAATTGTTAATAATATACTAAAGTTGTTTTTATAGATACTTGAGTTGTTAATAATATTCACTGGAGTTCCGGCGGCCGGTTACCAGCAAGGTCACCGAAGCTCTTGTGACAGCTACCGTCGTCTGTAAGCTTTGGCGACCGGCAAGGGATTAATGATTTTTTATTTAAAAAAAATGAAGGGTAGTTACGTAATTTTCAAATTTTACAACATTTCAGAATTTTGGATCAGTACTTTTAAAATTATTGAAATTCAATATACTTGTTTCCTCTTATCAATTTTGATGGTATGTTTCTGCCTTTTTTTCCTATTAAAAAGATAAGAATGTATTTAGATTTTAAATAGGGAGAATGACAGAAAAATACCATTTGAATTTTAAAATCTCGTTGATAGGAATAATATGTAATTGATAAGGTAAATCTTTATCAAATGATTAATTTAGGATTTTGAAATTCTAGTGATGTTTTTCTCTCATTCCCTCTTTTAAATAAAGGGAATTTTATTATTTGGGATGGTCTTAAATTCTTCAAAAATTAATTATAATAACCCCTCTCGCCCGAGAAGTAGGGTTCCATTTTTCTTCCTCGGCGAACAGACACTCCACAGGTCACACTTGATTGAGCTCGCCCTCGGACGCCTTCCGCCGTTGTCGGCCTTAGGTGTTGTTCTCGGGCAAGTATTGAAGAAGGTTCGAATCCGAGGGATTTGTCTACCCAAAATCCGGTGAGATTGATTTGTTCAATCTTTGAATCTAGATTTGAATTTATTCCGCGCGTCACATGTTCCCTGCGTTGTTGTCGACCCTGTGTCTGGCGCCATCGCACAGTATCTTACTTTGCTTTAAATTTTTCATTTAATTCGTCTTTGAACTCGTCGTGTAATCGTATGAATATTGACGTCTCCAAATAAAGGCTGATTTTCTTTAAAAAAAAAAATGTATTACTAGTTTTTGCTTTAATGATGTGTAATCGGCTATTTCACTTCTGCCCTCTTTATTTTGATTTGTAGCGACTTATATGCTTTTAATTGTTCTATTGTGCAATGTTGGATTTGTTGTATATCGGCATTCTTTTTATTAATCTCTTTATATTATCATTTATTTAGAAAATTCCTAAGGCATTTGTGTTGCATGATCTGGTAAATGACTTTCTCGAATTGTGTCTAACAATTTAATAGGTTGAGTTTAAATTGTCATTCTTCTGTGGATGGAAGGAGTTGCCTGAATCAATTGGCTTACTAAGGCATCTTCCTCACAGTATCTGGAACAAAAGTTAAAAGGATATTATATCATCTACTCATATTTGAAAGATTTCACCCCCCCCCCCCCCGAGTGTAATATAGGTCTGCCTATGACCATGTCCATGTTGGATTTATTATGCTTTAGTTTAGTTGAACATGGACACTTTAGATTGATTTTCTCTTATGCCATAATTTTTTGTTTCACTGCTATCTGCAAATGTTTCTAAATTCATATAATAGAGTAGATTAATGGAATATGACGTCTTTTCTTGAATTTGCTATAGTAGCAAATTAGTAATATGGCAAAACCCTAGCTGCATATTGGTATTGCTTAGCATTGCTGCATGAGTCAATCAGAGTTGAATCATATGCCTGGGTTTGGGGTGTGACCTTTTACACTACTACCTCCGCACTACAAGCTAGATTTTATATTAAGGATTGGAGGTAGTAGCATTTATTGTCGTTTTCATTGTATCTTGTTGATAGGGGAATATAAATTCTGATATGAATATGTAATGTAAATCCCTAATCCCCAATTATATAGTTAGGGATTTAATTAGAATTAGGGGATAATTACTTAATTGCCATTAATGAATAAGGCAATAGGCTCATGCGCCTCGTTAAGGAATAGGGTGGCATTGGCATGGGCTATCTAGGTTGCCTATATAAAGCCTAGAGGATACTTATTGTAGTTCAGTTGTGCTTGTGATTAATTCAGATCAGAGAATATTCAGAACTCTTGTGTCTTTCTTCTCTTCTCTCTCTCGGTTCTCTCTCCCATCTGTCTAGATTCTCTCCTTTCATCTCTCTTCTTCCCTTCTCTTTCTACCTATATTTCCCATTTCTTCTACACGGTTCTGTCAAGAATTACAGAACCACATCAGTCGTATCAAAGATCAAGGTCCTCTGCCATACTCTTCTTGCTGCATGGTAGAGACAAGAAATCAAGAAAGAAACAGAAACAGAATGCAGGATCAACGAATTCACACCTTGGAACAACAAATGGCAACGGTTACTGCTAGTATTCAAGAACTTAGCCGGATTCACTGCCTCCATGGAAGCCTTGCGCCGTGACGTTCAAGAAGGAGTCTTGAAAAACCAGAATGACCCTAGGAATGGGGAAAGACTGCTTCCTAACCGGAATAATGATAGGAGAGGTAACGGTCAGCATTATCACAAACCTACTCAGTTCACATAAATGGACTTCCCTCGATACAATGGTGAGGATATTGTGACTTGGTTGCTGAAATGTGAACGCTACTTTGATTTAGATGAGACCCCGGAAGAAAGTAAGGTGAAAATGGCCTCTTTGCACCTTGATGAGAAATCATTCCAATGGAATAGAGCCTTGGAGCGCCGGCTGAGGAATCAGTTGCCTTCTTGGAATGAGTATGCAATTTTGCTGCAAGACATATTTGGACCTCCATTTGAAACCCCCATGAGTGATCTGACCCATTTGCGCCAAACAAGTTCTTTATTTGATTTCAATGCTTCTTTCGATTTCCTTTCTGCCAAATTGAATCTTCCTGAAGATTACCTTGTAGACATCTATATTTCATCATTAAAGAAAGAATTAGTTGGTCCGGTAAGAATCTTAAACCCAAGAACCTTGATTGAAGCCAGGAAAATCGCAAGAATGTAAGAGATCATTTTTGAAAATTAGAATCCTAAGGTTTCTGATAATAATACTTCTAAGAATCTCAGCAATAGAGAATCAAGAAACGCTGGTTCTCCTTCTTATGCATCCGACCTCAATCGTTCTACCAATGCAGCAGCAAGTGCACCATACCGTGCTGCATTGATAACAAATAAACCCTCAGCAAATGATTATACTTCCAAGAATGATTCAAAGACTCTAGCATTGGTACCCAAGAACCCCAACCGAATTTTCAAACCCCTCACACCAGAAGAGGAAATTGAACACAGGTTAAAGAACCTATGTTTTTACTGCCATGGTCCCTTCTCACGTGATCACAAGTGCACTCAAAGGCAGAAAAGTCAGTTGCACTACATTGATAATGATCAGGACAGATCTTACTGATCAAGATACAGAGGAATTTCAGCCTAGCATATCTCTACACGCAATTGAAGGGGCTGACAGAGCTACATCTATGAGAGTGCAGGGACAAGTTGGGAAACGGCTAATTCAGCTCCTTATTGATAGTGGCAGTACCCATGACTTCCTAAACTTCAAGTTGGCAAAGAAACTTGGTTGGAAGGGTGAGAATTCAGATCTCCCTTAAGTGGAAGTAGCTGGAGGCAGAAAATTAAAGGTATATGGGGTCTGGAAAGGGTTTAAGTGGAAGATGCAAGGTCTGGAATTTCAGTTTGATCTCAGAATTCTAGAATTGAACACCTATGATATTGTTCTAGGATTGCAATGGCTGAAAAGCATTAAAAAGGCCTTTTGGAATTATGATTCCTTATCTATGTATTTCTGGTATAAGGGTGATCTTAGGAAGTTGCAGGCTGTTTCTCCAAATTCTTGGCAGCTAGCACACCCCAATAAACCAGAAATTCACTCTATTCAGCATGATCAACTATTTCTCCTTCGGTTAGTGCACAAGCAATCTGAAGGTACCTTTTGTCATGCTATTTCTGAAACTGCCAGCAGCATACCAGGGGATATCCAGTGGATTATGAGCAAGTTCAAAGATCTTTTTGAGGAACCTAAAGATCTTCCACCATTTAGGGAAGGCCATAATCACCCTATAGTGCTCAAAAAGGTCACAAATCCTATCAGCTTAAAACCTTACCGTTACCCAACGGCTCAAAGGGATGTTATTGAGAAATTAATTGAAGAGCTGCTGCAAGTTGGGGTTATTCAACCCAGCTCCTCCCCCTTTTCAGCTCCTATTGTTCTAGTTAAGAAAAAAGATGGCACATGGAGAATATGCATTGACTTTCATGAGCTTAACAAGGCTACAATCAAGAACCAGTACACTATACCACTCATAGAGGAGTTATTTAAAGAATTGGGGACTGCTAGATGGTTTACTAAACTTGATTTGAGGGCTGGCTACCACCAAATCAGAATGGAACCGAGGATATACACAAAACAGCTTTTAAATCACATTATGGACATTATGAATGGCTAGTAATGCCATTTGGCTTGACAAATTCGTCAGCCACATTTCAAGGGACTATGAATGACCTATTTAGGGTGCATCTACGTAAGTTTGTCCTAGTCTTTTTTGATGACATTTTAATCTATAGCTCTACTCTTGCTGAGCATGCTGCACACTTGGAGGAAGTGCTTAATATTTTGAGAAACAACCAATTTTATGTCAAGATGTCCAAGTGCATTTTTGTTGCAGCAAATGTGGAATATTTGGGACACATTATTGGTGCTGGAACAGTGTCTACAAACCCCACTAAAATCCAAGCTGTTGCTGAATGGCCTCTACCCACTACCATTAAGCAACTTAGGGCTTTTTTGGGACTTGCTGGCTACTATAGGCATTTTATTAAGGATTTTGGCACTATAGTAAGGCCCCTTACATCTCTACTTAAGAAAAATGGGTTTGTGTGGACTCAAGAAGCTACTGATGCCTTTAATAATCTTAAAAAGGCCCTCACTTCAGCACCAGTTCTGTCTCTCCCAGATTTTTCCAAACAATTTGTGGTTGAGGCTGATGCATGTGGCATAGGAATTGGGGCTGTTCTAATGCAAAAAGGAAAATCTCTAGCCTATTTCAGCAAAGGCTTATCTCCTAAACACCAGCAGCTGTCTGTTTATGAGAAAGAGCTTTTGGCTGTGGTTTTGGTAGTTCTGCACTGGCATCAATACTTGGAGAGGCAACCCTTCATTATACGTACTGATCAGCAAAGTCTTAAATACCTATTGGGACAGCAGCTTAAGACCTCATTTCAGGTGCTATGGGTGGTTAAACTAGCTGGGTCTGACTATGAAATTCAGTATAAAAAGGGGCAAGACAATTCAGTGGCTGATGCACTCTCTAGGATACCTAAATTGCAGCTGATGCAAATGATCCTAAACACTTCCTCCCTTGAATTATTACAGCATATTAAACAAAGTTGGGAGACAGATGAGTACCTGCTACAACTACTCCCTAAGGTGCAAACTAGTGAGGAACCCCTTTCTCATTTTACTTGGAGTGATGGATTGTTGAGAAGAAAGGGTAAGCTTGTAGTGGGAAATGATTCAACTCTAAAGAAGAAAATTTTAGAGTGGTTGCACTCAAGTCCTCAAGGAGGACACTCGGGTATTCAAGCCACATATCATAGGATCAAGTCTCTCTTTTGGTGGCGCAAGATGATAGATGATGTAAAGCCTACGTGAAGAATTGTGACACTTGTGCTAGATGTAAGTATGAGACTACTGCCTCCTCTAGTCTATTGCAACCTCTTCCTATCCCTAGTCATATATGGGAATCAATTACTATGGATTTCATTGAGGGACTCTCTAAATCCAATGGGAAAGAGGTAATTTGGGTTATAATTGAGAGACAGAGTAAATATGCTCATTTTGTGAGCCTCTCCCATCCCTATACAGCAACCTCTTTAGCTCAAATTTTTCTAGATCAGATTTACAAACTACACGGGGCATCTACTGAAATAATTAGTGATAAGGACCCTATCTTCATAAGCAATTTTTGGAAAAAATTTCTAAGGGTTTTGGGGATACAACAGAAATTATCTTCAGCTTATCACTCTCAAACAGATGGGCAATCTGAAGTACTCAATAGGTGTTCGGAGACATACTTAAGGTGCATGTGTTGGGAAAAGCCCAAGGAATGGAGCAAATGGTTATCTCAAGCGGAATGGTAGTACAATACATCTTTCCATACATCAACTAAAGCCTTTCCTTATGAACTTTTGTATGGTCAGAAACCCCATTTGCATTGCCCCTATTTGCCTCATAATTCTATCCTAGAAGCTGTAGATCACACATTTGAGGCTAGGGAACAGGTATTGGCTATGCTTAAGCACCATTTGCATCGTGCCTCCAATAGGATGAAGCAAAAGGCTAACATGCACAGATCTGACCGAGAGTTTATGATTGGTCAGTGGGTTTTTCTGAAGCTGCAACCCCATCGCCAAATTTCAGCAGCTGTAAGGAGCTCCTAGAAGTTGGCTCCAAGGTATTTTGGACCCTATCAGGTGGTGGAAAAAGTAGGACCAGTGGCTTATCGATTGGAGTCACCTTCAGAATCAAGGGTTCATCCTACTTTTCATGTTTCTTTGCTTAAACTGTGTCCTAACCCTGCTGTGAAATCTAGGCATCCACCTCTTGATTTCCCTGAACCTCCACCTTCCTTATTTCCAACAAAGATACTCCATAAAAGGTATGTGAAGAGGCGAAAAAGGTTCATCATTGAAGTCCTTGTGCAATGGAAAGGCTTGCCGGATGAAGAAGCCTCTTGGATGCCGCTTTTTCATTTCTAGGAGCAGTTTCCAGATTTTGATATAGCACATCCTTGAGGGCAAGGATGTCAAAATGGGGGGGTATTGATATGAATATGTAATGTAAATCCCTAATCAATATGTAATGTAAATCCCTAATCCCCAATTATATAGTTAGGGATTTAATTAGAATTAGAGGATAATTACATAATTGCCATTAATGAATAAGCCAATAGGCTCATGCACCTCATTAAGGAATAGGGCGGCATTGGCATGGGCTATCTAGGCTGCCTATATAAAGCCTAGAGGATACTCATTGTAGTTCAGTTGTACTTGTGATTAATTCAGATCAAAGAATATTCAGAACTCTTGTGTCTTTCTTCTCTTCTCTCTCTCGGTTCTCTCTCCCTTCTGTCTAGATTCTCCCCTTTCATCTCTTTTCTTCCCTTCTCTTTCTACCTATATTTCCCATTTCTTCTACACGATTCTGTCAAGAATTACAGAACCACATCAAATTCCTAGACCTAGTCCAAGAGTTTCAATGGACTAACAGGCTTTATTTTTGACATTCTTGAAGGATGAGACTGTTTTGGCGCTCATCTAAAGGATCATTTATCCTATTGAAAACTTTTTTTCAATCAGATAAGACTCTTTTTGTGGTGTTATCTAGCTGAATGCTGATGGAAATTCATAACCAAGCCCTCTCTTTATCGAGAGAGAATGGTTTATAAAATACGACGTATTTGAAATTCAATAGATGGCACTGAGGTAACTTTTTTAGTTTGTAGTGCATTAGCATTAGATGTATATAAGTACAGGTATGAGCTGACAGATTGTAGTTATATATCGACAGTGGTAATCAAGACATGACTAAGATTTAGTCTTACACAGTTCCATCATGCTAGTGAAAGTTTGTGCCGGAAACCAGGGTTTAAGAGAGAAAATTAAGAAGCTCCGTAAACTCATCTATTGATTAAGAGTAAAGTACATTTATAATGGGGAAGCCTCTCTTCAGCTTATGTCACATGTTTCATGACGTGTCTTGTGATTGTAATCACTTAACTAATTGCCAGCTACTCACATGCTTATATATCTAATAGTTTGTTTATTATACAGCTTCTTATACTACTAGTTCTCTGCATGTGTAGGTTATAAATCAATTTTCATTTTCAACAGCACTTGGAATAGTGGCATAATGCAGTCAGAGGCATCCATGGAAGTTGATGGGGTCCCATCCGAACCAAAACCGTTGCCACCAAAGCCAAAGTTTGAGCCATTGAAACCTCATGAAATGTCTGATGGCCGGGTTCAATTCCGGAAGGTCTCTGTTCCACAACATCGATATACCCCTCTCAAGAAAGCTTGGATGGAAATATACACTCCGGTGTATGAACAGATGAAGATTGACATTCGTATGAACCTAAAGGCTCGGAAGGTTGAGTTGAAGACGAGACAAGATACACCTGATATTAGCAACTTGCAGAAATGCGCTGATTTTGTCCATGCTTTTATGCTGGGCTTCGATGTCATAGATGCGGTTGCCCTTTTGCGTTTGGATGAGCTCTATGTTGAGTCCTTTGAGATCAAGGATGTTAAAACACTAAGAGGTGACCACTTGTCTCGCGCTATTGGAAGATTATCCGGTAAAGGTGGTAAAACAAAGTTTGCTATTGAGAATGCAACAAAGACACGTGTTGTGATTGCCGATACCAAAATCCACATATTAGGATCTTTTGCCAACATTAAGATTGCCAGAGATTCTCTTTGTAGCTTAATTTTGGGGTCCCCAGCTGGAAAGGTATATTCGAAACTAAGAGCAGTTACTGCTAGACTGGCAGAAAGGTTTTGACCTTCTCTGAATCATCGCATTTTTGTGAGCAACTGTCTGATCTATAGTTCCCCCCCCCCCCCCCCCTTTCTGGGTCTAACCCCTGATTAGAGATTGAGTATATTGAGAATGAGTTGCGGTATGGAAGCTTTGCTATGCATTAATGGCTGCTTCATTCAATTTTGGATTTCTGTATTTTAGGATTTTAACAATGTCTCGTATATCAAGCTCAAATCAAATTATAAATTTGGAGGCGATGTTATGCTAATTATTGGCATTCCTTGCCACCAAATCATGCCTATTGGCCTGTTAACATTATTATGATGTAGGCAAATGACAATTTGCGGGTTTTTGTGGTAAGACCTTGAATTGGTTTATGTGATATTGATTGTTTCATTGTACTTTACCACTTTGTGGGGTTTCCATTATCCATTTTATCTGAAATAGTAATGTGAATATTAAAATAATAAATAGTTTTATCTTTTGGGAGTGAGTTTCAGTTATATGATTTGGATGCTGTTATGATAATCAAGCTAAAATTCTGGAATTGAAACTATACAACAATTTTCGAGAATCACTCTGGCCTTTTGTTTCAAGGATGGAATGGTAGCTATGATTAAATTGAAATTTTATTAATTAAAAATTACCTAAAACAATATTTGACTTTGAAGGATCCGAATATTTTACCAGAAATCATCTCCTTTTTCATGTCTAAAATTTGACCTGCTATCCACTGTTGTTGAACCATACTCCCTATAGTTCTACAAAATTATGAAGAATAAGAAAATGAATGTACAATTGAAGCTACAACATCGCCAGTTCTTAATTTGTCTCTCTAAAATCAAATCAAGGTGCTGGCAATCCTAACACTACAATATCAAAATTAAAAATACGCATATGTACCCAAAGATAATTTAATTACGTACGCCAACATGTTTATTTACATACACACATGCGATTTCACCAGAATGCATACGTCTTCATTGGAGTTAGTAGACCTAATGGATTGAATCGGAGGAGTGGACGTTCTGTTTGATCTTTTGGAGGCCATCCCGGAAGACGCCGAAGCCAAAGAGGAAGCCGATGAGCAAGACGAGCATGAAAACGCAAAGGAAGAATGTGCAGCAACGACACCCCAAGCACATGTCTCGATCTCTGTATTTCTCTGATTCGTTTGTTTTGGGGATATGATTGGATTTGCCATTGTTGGTTCAAACAAGTTTTTTAAAAGAAGCTTAGCGATTAGTGGAGAGGGAAAGCACAGTCCTAATAATAGTGTTTTGGCTTTGAAGCCGCTTCCGTCTCTTTCGCTCTCCATTAAAATTTGAAATCAGTTCATGGAATTTATTCATTTATTAAAAATTAAAAAAAAATAAAAAGAAGCAAGGGTAAGAGTATACATGAAAGGAGTTGAGTCAAAATTCAGCCCAATATGTAGGCTTGAGCATGTCGGCCACTACCCAATGAATCCGCCCATGCCCAATGAAAAATTGTCCATTTTGATCTACTCAATAAAAGCCCATAACGGACGGACTTAAATGGGTGGGCGGGTGTACTAAACAAGACAGGCCATTGGTACACCCTCGTGTTGCCCATGCCCGCCCATTTATATGTGTGTGTGTATATATAATATTTATTTAAGTATAAATATATAATATATTTTGTTTGCCAATATATAAAATATATATTGAAATATATATATATATATATATATATAATATTATATATAATATTTATTTAAATATAAGAGATAATGTAATTCTATAGAACAAATTTCCAAGCGAGTTAAATAATATAATTATATATATCTTATGAATCAATGATTATATATTATGTTCATGTTTCATAAATCAGAATCATGATCATGATATATAGCTTTTATATATCATCTATAATTCTATATATAATATTATAAATTGCTCTTACTCTAAAGATTTTATCAAATTTTAATTAACGATTAATTGAATTATTAAATAAATTATCACATGAGGAATGATCATGATTATGATGCTTTATTAATTATTATTGTTTTTATTAATTTATATTTAGAAATTAGTAACAACAAAATAATAATATAGAAATACAGTTTTTGGAAAAAATGCACTAACGAGCAACCCATGCCCATTTTAGCCCACATGGGTTTATCCCAGCCCATTTATCATGGGCATGAGTGGGCTTTTCGTGGGCATGGGCTATTAAAAAATAAATGGGTAGACAGCAAGCGGACCATTTAGCAGCCCATATAACCCATTGCTCACCCCCACCAACATGTTGATTGTTAAAACCTTTTAAGATGAGACCTGAGATATTTAAATATCCAATTTATTTTAATTTTAGATATAATCATTTTTATATTTAAATACCCTTATTTTCTTTTCACAACCATATTTCACGTTTATGGGTCAACTTTTTTATAAAACAATAGAATATGGATAACATTACTTAACAAGAGCAACAATAGAACAAAAGTTACATCACGATCCATCTTCACCCCATCCAATATAGGGGGATGTTGATCAAATATACAAAAATTCCCTTCCAAATTATGGGAAGCTTTCATTAAATGGTCAATTTTGAAAACTCAGTGTGTGTGTGTATAAACTTGGAGGCATAATTTGCTTATTTGCCCTTCCCCCTCCTTATGGGGCTCATGTTACATGCCATAATTGTATAATAAAAAATATAACTTCATATATACAACACATGAAATTAAAGAAAATAAACATAATCACAAAGGATAACAAAATAATTCTTCCAATTGCTACCACCTCTACTCCTCAGTCACCTTCTTCTTGCCCTTTGATGTGCTTGTTCCTATGTTACAAGCTAACCAACACCAACAACTCAAATATAACACTCCCCTAGTCTTAAATATAGGACCCACTTTGTAATTCAAGTTATCAAATAATTGGAATAATTAATGAATTTCTCTCATTGCTTAAATAGTACAAAGTCTAATTTTAAAAAATAGAAACTTTTTTATGATAGAAATAGTACAATCACTACAAAAAAAAAGGGGAATTCGTGGCGGTGCATTTGTAGCTGTTATAACATAAATCACTACAAATTTGTAGCGGTAAGCTACGCGCCAAGTGACGTGACTGATTGGCAACGTTATTTGTAGCGGTTAAATCATAAAACCACTAAAAATATGGCGCGAGTTTCTTGTCAAAATTTATCGCGGTTAACTTATAGCGGTTACAACATATGAACCGCTATAAAGTTCTTGCCACTTGGCGGCACCAAGCCACGCCAATAGTGTAGCGGTTCTTTGTAGGGGTGACAACCAATTTAACTGCTACAAAATGCCAAAGGTCACCTATTTATAGTGGTTAGGTTTTCATAACCGCTACAGAACTTCAAAGGTTTACACATTTGTAGCGATTATTTTGTAACCGCTACAAAGTTTTGCCGCCCTAGCTTTTTTGTAATAGTTTATGTAGCGTTTTTTTCAAGAACCGCTACAAATTCCAAACCTATAAAAGCCCGCTGCCTCTTCCTTTTTCACGTTTGGCTATTTTGTTTTCTGACGTTTCTCTGAGAGTTTTCCTTTAGATCTGAGCTTTCTAACGTCTGTCACAGAGTTTTTGCTGCAACATTTCTCATTATTCTCACTTGAGTAAGGACAATACATATTTTATTTTTATTTTCTCTATAATTTTACATATAAAAGTGACTAATTGATTTTTTTTTTTTTGAATTTTTGCAGTTGATATGGCTTCAGGGATGGATAGGGGGAAGGAGCTCGAGGTCCTGAGATCGATTTTGCAAGGTAGCAACAACAGAGGACGGGGCAGTGGGAGCGAGCAGTGCGGAGGGAGGGTGACCGCGCCATTTAAACCCATCTCCCCACAGCAGTCACAGGAGTCGGCCTTACCACAGCCACCGCAGATGGTCCCATAGAAGACAACCGCACCAGAGGTGCCTAATCTAGGGGAGGGAGATATTAGTGTCAGTGACTATGACGCGAACAAGGACTTCGACATCCTGATTCCGAACAGAGACAGAGCGGTTCCTCGATGAGGAGGAGGCGCGGGACCAGAACAACCCACAACGGTCGTCTTCTCGGTCTACTGGGTTTGAGGTGTAGGTCCAAGGTAAATATATTTTTTTATTTAATAAATTATATATCTAAATTCAAAATGTTAAATTTGAATTACAATTTATCTAACGTGCGGTAAATTGTGTAGATGAGCAAGGGAACATGTCCATGAGGAGGCTGGGCATGGCCGATCTGAACAGCTTGGACTGGACACTACGAGTTGTAGTTCTATAGAATGAGGCCACGGACCAGCCCATCAACAATGGTGGTCACCTATTCAACCGCTTCTTGAACGAACTGGGCTCAAATATGATGCAGTTTTCCCTTCACTTCAGGACATGGAGGAACATTCTAAAGGGATCGAAGGACCTGGCATGGGACGAGGTGGTGCAGGTAATTAATAGTATTTAATTATATTATATTTTTTGTAATTAGTTCTATTTAATTAATATTTTTAATTAGTCAAATTTAAATATTTTTTTTCAATGGTGTTACAGCTTAGGTTTGTTGTCTGGGACAACCGAAAGAGGTACACGCTAATGAAGATGGGCGACGGCTGGAGGAACAGGAGGAATCGCCTCTTCCATAATATAGATAAGAATGGGACAATTCATTTGCAGCAACTGATCAAAAACATTCCGGACGGCATCCCGCCGAACGACTAGGCGAGTTTTGTCCGGTTCAAGAGGAGTGCTGAGGGGCAGGTAATGTATTTATTAGATTATTTTGATTATTAAATTTAGATTAGATTATATAAAAAATTAAATATAACTATTTAATTTTTTATATAAATATTAATTATATAAAAAAATTATATTTAGATGAGATTATATAAATATTAATATGAATTATAAAATATTAATTAATTATATATAATAATTTAATTTATAATTATTAAATTATAATTTCAATTTCAATTTAATTAATTTTATGATTTTATTAATTATGAATGTTTTATATTGTTTTAATACTTTTAATATTGTTTTTTTTTTCAAGCGCTTTCTCAGAAGAACGCGAGGTGCCGTAGGCAGCAGACGATCCACCACACAGCAGGATCGAAGACCTTTATTGTCATTTATAGCAAGCTAGTAACTTTGCACAATATCAATTACTTTTAGCTGGTTATTTCATATTATAAATCTAGTATTTTGTTTTGATAATACTAATTTAATTTTGTAATTATTTAGGAGAGGAAGGCACAACAGGAGAACCGTCAGATGGACTACGGGGAGTTGTTCGCTATCACACATAGACACCGTGACGGGACTTTGACCTTTCAACAGGCAGAAGCGGCCATTGTAAGTGATTTCATTATTATATTGTTTATAAAATCAACTTTATTATGAAAAATAATAATAAGTAATTGTTTCATAAAATGGCAGGAGCAAATGCAGCAGTCGCAGGCTGAGCTACGAGAGACCCATACCTAGGAGTCACAAGGGTCTGTGGACCCCACGTCTCATTTAAAGGCAGGTCTGGGTTAGGTTGAGCACCCTGGAAGCGTGCGGGGGATGGGGATAGGCACCAGACCTAGTATGGTCTACGGTAGGAGCACCGCCTCTGAGGTTGGCAGCGTTAGAGCACAAACGTCCGAGGGACGAGTCTGTTAAGGAGTTGCACTCAGATTTGGCCAAGACACATGCTACAATGGCTTAGCAACAGCAGATGCAGCAAATACAACGGCAGGCCGATTTCTACTACTCTTAGCATGCGCTGTGGCATGATATCACAAACTGTAACATCCCGATTTTTGACTAAGGACTAATGATAATTATCGGGAATAATTATGTGCTTTGTGGCAATAATAATTAATATGCCATAATTATTGGAAATTGAAATAGTGAAATTGTTGGGAATTAGTTAGTGATTAATAGAGAAATTAATTACTAGCTAAGAGGAAATGAGATGTGTGATTAAATAATCAATGGCTAGGATTGATTGTGTAGTTGAGCATGGGGCATGATCAAGTGTAGGTGCATGCATGTGAGCCCATGTGAGTTGAAGGGAGATGGTGACAAGTGGCATATGGAGAGCCCTAGGATGAGTCAAGTGACACATCATCATCTTCCATCCCCTCTCTTCTCTCTCTCGTGCTCTCTCTTCTCTTCTCTCTCTCGGTTTCTCTCTCTTGTGCGGAAGCCATGGAGCTTGGGAAAGAGAAAGGGAAATCTGAATTGTGAGGTAAGCAAATGACCTCTTTAGCTCAAACTCTCTTCTCCAATGTTAATCCTTGAGCTGAGAGCTTCAATTTGATGATTGTAGCTTCTCTATTGGTGGTGATTTGAAGATCACGAAAATATGAAGTATGGAGAATCAAAGAGTGTCTTTGAGAAAGTTGATAAGGTATGTGAAACCAATCCTTCTATCTATGTTTCATGCCAAATGATTATGTTATGAATTTCTGGAATTATTGCCCTAATTGTGAAAATATGGGTAATGGGTAGTTTGGCATGATATGGCATTGGAAATGGTATATTGGTATGAGTTTTGAATAGATAGAATGGATTGGGGATTGAAATGTGTAAGGATAATGATTTGGAAAATGGGTGATTATGTTGCCCTAAACCAAAGCTAGTTAATGGGATGAGAATTTGGTAATTCTATGGATTCCATTGAATTCAGTGAGTGATTTTGTGTGGGAGTAGCTTTGGTAGAGGTTTTGGATCCCTTTGGATCAATTGGGCAAGAGTTAGGGAATGTGGTAAGTTTTGCTACGTTCTCTGGAATCTGATAGATTCACTCGAGCAGACAGGGGTGTGCTCGAGTGAGGGATGATCATTGCTCGAGTGAGGAAGAACCTGCTCGAGTGATGCGTGAGTTTTCCCTGTGTGCTGCGAGTGCGCCTGGGTTTTCTATGGGTTCTGCTCGAGCACATCGCTTTGTGCTCGAGTGAGCGAAGAGCATGCTCGAAGTGAGCATGGCATTCTCGGGTGAAGGTGTACGCCCAGAGTAGAGGGTTGCTCTTGGGTGGATGCTCGCGGGCAAGGTGCAAGAAGTGAGCCTTCTCACTCGCGGGTGGAGGGCATCTGCTCGAGTGAGCCGTGTGTGCTCGCGGGTGAGAGGTGTGTGCTCGCGGGTGTGCTCGCGGGTGAGAGTGGAGTGCTTGAGTGATCCCGTTTTTGGAGAGCTTTGGGGTGCTCTCGGGTTGTCACTCACGGAGTTGTGCTCGCGGGTGCTCGAGCGAGACTTTTGGTCTTGTGCTCGAGTGAGGATCTGTGCTCGAGTGAGCTTGTGCCTCAGGTGAGGGTTGTGCTCTCGGGCATGTGCTTTCTGTCTCACTTTCTCTTGTGCCCGGGTGTTGTCCGTACGCGTGCTCGAGTGAGAGCATCTGTGCTCGAGTGATGTCCGTACTTGTGCTCGAGTGAGAGCTTCTGTGCTCGAGTGAGGCAGTGAAAAATATCAAGTTTAAGTGTTCAAAAGGGGATCTTTGGGGATAGTCTTTCAACCCTTTAGAGCTATGGATTGAGGTGTTTGAGGGCACTTAAAGGGCAATAATGATAACCAACTTGAGTGTCTAAATGTAAAGGAATTGGAAAAGGGATTAATCCTATGTCCTTGATTATGGTTATAGGATTTGATGATTTACTGGAGCGTGAGCAGCCGGAGCTGGAGCTTACGTGGAAAAGAGAGTAGGGAACTTACCTCTCCTGCATGTATTGATAATTGTATTTGTGTATTGATGCATGTTATTGCTTTGCGTGATTATGTGAAACATATGAGAATGATTGTAGCTCTGTTTCTATTTATACTATGGCCATGAGTATGTTATGTGAGCATTGAGCATGCGGATATATCATTATGTGAACATGAGCTATTGTGATGCAAGCATGTCATGCATTAAATACTTATCTTACATGCATATTGGTATTTGTTTTCCTACTGAGATTCCCCAGAATCTCACCCTCCCCTATCAACCTTTTAGACAGGGAAGGAAGATTGAGGATGAAGCAAGCATCCAAGGACGAAGAGGACTCGTTTTGGGTGAGAGCTTAGGAGTTGGTTATCAATGTGTAATTGGGATTGTGTATGTGATTATATGGATCAGTAATTGAGAATGTATTCGGATAAATTGTGTAATCCCTGTTATTTGAGTTGTATGGGCTAATGTGCCCTATGATTATTGAGCGAAGATATGATCCCGGAATTGTCGGGAATTTATATTGCGTACTCTGATAATTGTATAAATGTAATTTATCTTCGCATAGTAATTATATTCGGTGAGTAAATATGAGACCGTGTTGTAAATGATTTCGAAATGCATTCATGAAAAACCCCGTCTGGTTGATGGGTTTATAAAGGTTGTTTTGTCTTATTGGTCTCTATTTCACGTTAATCGTATAATCCGGATATTAATTACGGCAGGGGGTTACACAAACTACATGCTCAAGCAGTCGTGGAGTCGCCTGTTCCCGGACGAGCAGCATCTACAGGTTCCCCCTGTCCCTCAGTTCGTCGTCCAACCTCCTCCTCCTGCTGATGATGATGGTGTTGTTAACTCTGCCCAGCACCCCAATACAGCTGCACCTGAGGGAAGACCAAATGATCAGCCTCCTACTAGTTAGTCTAGGACATTTATATTTTTTTCTTTTTAAAATATTTGTAAATAAACCTGGATATTTTATTTTTGGAACTTAAATTTTTATTGCCTTTGCAATAGTTATATTTATACTTTCTTACGCTTTGTTAAATTTTTGTTGCATTTATGATAGTTTTATTATATTTCTAAAATTAACCACAAAAAAAAAATAATCACATATATTTGTAGTGGTTTTACAATAAAACTGCTACAAATATTTAAAAAAATATTTGTAATATATTTGTAGCGGTTAATGTTAAAAATTGCTACACATTCGGTTGTCAATTTGTAGTGGTTATGAGACTAAATCGCTACAAATTCATAGCACCGAGGGAGGGAAATTCAAAAATCAAATATTGTTTTTTTTGTAGCGATTACAGTAATAACTGCTACAAATATTTAACATTTGAATTTTGAATTTCCTCGCACTATATTCTATATTTATAGTGGTTTACGCTTATAACCGCTACAAATTGAAAACCCAATTTTTTAAAATTGTCCACCGGTCATGAATATTTGTAGAGATCTTTTTCTTATAACTGCTACAAAGTTAAAATATTTGAAATTTGAAATTCTTCTACTGCCATAACTTTGTAGAGGTTAATATTTTATAACCGCTACAAATATATATTAGTAGCAGTTACGTTGTAAAACCGCTACAAAGTTAAAATAAATTTTTCTAATTCTTTCCAACTTGTAGACAATTTGTAGCGGTTTTACTCATATAACTGCTACAAATTTGGAATCCAGTAGCGGTTTGGTAACTGCTACAAAATATTAAACGTTGGTAAATCAAAATATAAGCTTCCATGCCTTCGTAATTCTCTATTCACTTATCTTCTTCACTATACTTTCTTGTTTCTCACTAGTAGCTATGGATAAGTCATGGATCAGGTTGCCACGCAATTCTCCAGAATATTTATACGGATTAAACAATTTCTTGGATTTCGCATTCACTCACGCTAGCTATAATGGCAAGATCGTATGTCCATGTCGGAGATACAAGTTCAAGAAGTGGCATGCACAACAAGTTGTTAAGGAACATTTGCTTTTGAAGCCTTTCCCATAAGACTATACATTCTGTTAAATCTCATATTTTGATGATAACAAAAGTATGGTATGGAAAAGAATTGATTAATAAATGAGTTTGAACAAAGTAATAACAGGGATAAGCATCACTTGAAATAAACATTAGAGTAATGAGGAAAGACCAAGAGAAAATGCTGAGAAACTTAAGCAGAAGCAGTTTTTCTAAGGCATTACTCGAGTAGTTACTTGAGTAATGAGACAAAACTTGAAGTAACCAGAGGTACCTTCCAGTAATCTGACAACGTTACTCGAGTAAGTACTCGAGTAATAGTGTAAGTATTTTCAAGTTGCTCTCGGCCTGCCAATGTTACTCGAGTAGGTACTCAGGTAACCAGGTAAAAACTTGAAGTTGCTCTCGGCCTGCCAACTTTACTCGAGTAGGTACTCGAGTAACCATGTGAAAATTTTCAAGTTGCTCTCAGCCTGCCAATGTTACTCAAGTAGGTACTCGAGTTACTCTGTTTCACAAAATATGATACTCTCGGCCCTTTGTATTACTGCCAATGTTACTCGAGTAGCTACTCGAGTAACGCACTGAAGTAAGTGAGAACTTGAAGGTAGTACTCGATAAACTTGATTTTCTTTACACCTCATTTTCCTGGAGTCTTTACTCTAGTATGCAAGTATTTAATGTTTCATTTTGAGTGGATTCCTCGAGTAGGTACCCAAGTATGCAGAGTTATTTTCAAGGAAAACTTCAAGTCATTACCCGAGTAATTTGTGCTCAAAAAGTAAGTAGGTACTCGAGTAACAAGGTAATCTAACTTAATGTGCTCTCGGCCTTAAAATCCTGCCAACATTACTGGAGTAAAGCATCGAGTAACTAAAAGTTTATTTGAAGGTTTACTCGAGTTGGTACCCGAGTAACTCATAAAGTTGTGAGTATATTACTCAAGTAAGTACCCGAGTAAACATACATTTCCAAAGGTTTGAAAATTGGTTATTCCATGCACTACCCGAGTAATCTTATTCTTGTCTGTTGACTTGCAGTTGATCAAAGATTTCCCGATGATACTCGAGTAAGTACTCAAGTAAACTTCAAGGAATACTCGAGTAGCTACTCGAGTAATCAAACCCAGAAATCCAGAAATCATTCAAACGTTCATTGATTTGTTTCCTATATGATTAATTTTTCATTGTATTAGTATTCTTAGTCTATTTACAGATAAACAATGAAGAAATCATATCAAGTAATGGAAGTCAAAAGAAACGTTCAAATGCCAACCACCGCCAACAGATATTTTTCAAAAACTGAAAAGTCAATAGTGGCTGCGCACTCTCCAACGGACGAAAGGAAAATGTTCCAATGGTCTTCACCAACATATCTATATATATGGGAACATCCAAACAGAGAAAGAACAACAAGAACACACACAAACGTATCATCAAGTTCATTGCTCTGTTTTCATGTTGTAATTATATTTCTATGCTTCAGTGATTCTTATTCACTCTGTAAGAGAAATATTTCATTCAAACTCAATATTTGTTATTGAGATAACTTAAGGTTGTGGAACCTTGAGTTGGGATTGGATTACAACTTGTAAGGGGGAGCGAGTGTCCAAGCAGAGAATGAACAACAAGAACACACACAAACGTATCATCAAGTTCATTGCTCTGTTTTCATGTTGTAATTATATTTCTATGCTTCAGTGATTCTTATTCACTCTGTAAGAGAAATATTTCATTCAAACTCAATATTTGTTATTGAGATAACTTAAGGTTGTGGAACCTTGAGTTGGGATTGGATTACAACTTGTAAGGGGGAGCGAGTGTCCAAGCGAAGGAACTTGCTTGTACTGAGGTGCCAAGAACCCACTGAATCTTGGAAGTTATAGTGAAACTCTTAGAGAAGCTCTGAGGACTGGACGTAGGTCAAAGTGGTTGTGACCGAACCAGTATAACTCCTGGTGTACACTTCGGTGATATTTCTCCTTACTCCTTACTGTTTTAATTTCACTGTTAAAGTTTTACATTTCCGACGAAATTTTAGTATCACCCAATTCACCCCCTCTTGGGTGAAACGCTTGTTCTAACATTTGATATCAGAGCGTAGGTCTTCTTGTTAAGGTTTAACAGCCTAAGAAGGATCCAATGGCAAGCATGGGTGAAGGAATTCTTCCCGACGGAGAATCCATCACTAGACCTCCCGGTTTCAATGGAGAACACTTCTCTTTCTGGAAAGCTAAATTTAGAGTGTTCGTAATGGCTACTGAATATGGACTATGGGATGTAATTGAGAGTGGAAACTATCAACCTATAAAGACTGTAGATTCTCAGAAAATTCCCAAGACGCCAGCGGAATATGATGAGAATGACAAGAAACTTATCACTCTCAACAGCAAGGCAATTCTGATGTTACAAAGTGCTTTGAGTCAAAGTAAATATTTCAGAATTTGCACACTTCCAACAGCAAAACAAATGTGGGAAGCTCTGGAAATAGCTCATGAAGGAACTTCAGAAATAAAGGAGAATCGAATCAACACTTTGGTCACCGAATTCGATCTACTTCGAATGAAATCAGGTGAGTCAATTTCTGAATTCGAACTTAGATATACTCACCTTGTTAACCAACTTACAGCTCTTGGGAAAGTCTATGATCAGCACACCCAAGTACGAAAGATTTTGAATATTCTTTCTAAAGAATGGGAAGCAAAAGTTACTGCAATAGAAGAAGCAAAAGGAGAATCAATGAGATCAGTTGCTTCTCTATTTGGAAGTCTTTCTGAATATGAAAGCAAACTAAAGTTCAAATGAGAACTAGATGACATTGGTGACAAGAAAAAGAAAGGTCTAGCACTAAAAGCGAAAGAAGAAAATCAGGATGAGGAGTTTGACGATGATGAAATGGGCCTAATCATAAAACGATTCAGATTGTTCTACAAGAAAGGTCAAGGATTCAAACACTTTCAGAAAGGAGGAAATAGCAACAAAGATCATATCATTTGCTATGAATGTGGAAAACCAGGACATATCAAATCAGAATGTCCAGACCTGAATCAAAAGAACAAGGAAAAGAGAAAAGGAAAATTCTTCAACAAAAAGAAGGCCTTCGTATCTGCTACATGGGGTGACAGCTCCTCAGACGAAGAAAGTGATGAGGAAGAAGTAGCTAATATATGTCTTGTTGCTCAAGAAGAAACAGAAGAAGAGGTAAATGATTCTGAACCTACCTATGATGAATTACTTTCCGAATATAATGCATTACATTTTGAATTCATCAAAATAGTTAAAGAATTGGTTGTTTTCAAAAAGAAAAACAAAGCTCTAGAAATTGAACTTAAAGAAAGTTTGGAAAAGGATTGTGAAAATTGCTCTTCTTTGAAAAAGAAAAATATTGATCTCACAAAAACTCTTGAAAAATTTACTCAAGGAAGTGAGATGCTAAATGTCATTTTAAAAGCTCAACGATTTGTAAATGACCGATCTGGAATTGGTTATGATCCAAGATCAGATAAAAGGAAAGGTAGAAAGAAAGCAGAAGGTAAGTCTTATTTGAATTATTTCCAGCATTCTGTGCATACATCAAATCCTTTTGCATTTTGTAACTACTGTAATAGAAAAGGACATTATACTTCTTCATGCATTCATAAGAAGAAAAGAACAATAGGAACCTACAAATGGGTACCTAAAGGTTCATATATTCAGAAAATTATTTGTACTAACCCAAAAGGACCCAAAAAGATGTGGGTACCTAAGACTTAGTCATTTGATTGCAGGTATGTCTTAAAGCATCCAAAAATAGCAAATGGTATATAGATAGTGGATGCTCTAGACATATGACCGGAGATTTCGAAAGTTTTACCACATTGCAACCTAAGGAAGGTGGAAAGGTAAAATTTGGAGGAAATCAATCCGGAAGAATAGCAGGAATTGGTGAAATCAAAAATGACAAAGGAATACAAGTCAAATATGTATATTATGTTGAAGGCTTGTGTCACAATTTGCTGAGCGTAAGTCAAAGTGCAGATAAAAACAACTGGGTAATATTTGACTCAGAAGAATGCTTAATTATCAACAAGAATGACTTACAGCTTGATAAGAAGAATATCAAGGCTAAGCTCAGAGCAAAAAGGGAAGGTAACTGTTATACTCTAGATATTAGTAGAAATGAATCTGAAAATTGTTTTCTGAGTAATGCCGATGAAAGTTGGCTATGGCATAAGAGATTGGCTCATGTCAATATGCATCAACTAGGCAAACTACTCAAAAAGGATTTAGTGCTTAGATTACCCAAAGTAAATTTCAAAAATGACTTGATTTGTGATGCATGTCAAAAGGGTAAACAAACTAAATCATCTTTCAAATTGAAAAATGAGATTTCAACAAATAGACCATTGCAATTATTGCATATGGATTTAGTGGGTCCAACAAGAGTAAAGAGTCTTGGTGGCAACCTATATTCATTGGTCATTGTTGATGACTTCTCTAGATTTACATGGGTTATTTTTCTATCATCAAAGGATGAGACCTTTGAAGAATTTATTGTTTTTGCCAAGAAGGTGCAAAATGAGAAAGGTATGTCCATTGCAGGAATTAGGACCGATCATGGTGGAGAATTTGAAAATCAAGCCTTTGAAGAATATTGTGATACTAATGGTATTGATCACAATTTCTTTGCTCCAAGAACACCTCAACAAAATGGGGTCGTGGAACGAAAGAATAGAGTACTCACAGAAATGGCTAGAGCAATGTTGAATGAAAAGAACGTATCCCAAGTGTTCTGGGCTGATGCTATGAGTACAGCATGCTATATTTCAAATAGAGCATATATCAGAACAAAACTTGGAAAGACACCATACGAACTATACAAAGGAAGAAAGCCAAACATTGCTCATCTACACGTCTTCGGTTGTAAGTGTTTCATTCATAATAATGGTAAAGATAACTTAGGAAAATTTGATTCTGAAACTGATGAAGGAATTTTCCTAGGATATTCTAACCGAAGTAAAGCATATAGAGTTTTCAATAAAAGAACATGTGTTGTTGAAGAATCAATTCATATTGTATTTGATGAATTTGAATCCTCTGACAAAACCATTGATGAAGAATAGGAAGTTGTTTTAAATCAAGAGAATGGTCAATCTATTTCTAAATCTCTTATTCCTGAAGTTGATGAAACCAAGGAAGAAGGGCAATCCCTAGGACAACCTAGAGCTTGGAAATACAATAAAAGTCATCCCTTAGATCAAGTCATAGGAGATATGAATGAAGGGATCAAAACTAGAAATAGAATTTTCAATGAAGTAAGTTTTTCTGCATTCATTTCTGAGATTGAACCTTCTAGCATTGATGAAGCCCTATCAGACAATGATTGGGTTATAGCAATGCAAGAAGAACTAAATCAATTTGAAAGAAATCAAGTTTGGGATTTGGTACCCCGACCCAAGGATCATCCGATCATTGGTACTAAATGGGTATTCAAGAACAAACTCGATGAATCCGCAATTATTGTCAGAAACAAGGCAAGATTGGTGGCCAAAGGCTATAATCAGGAAGAAGGGATTGATTATGAGGAAACGTATGCTCCAGTGGCTAGATTGGAAGCTATACGTGTACTTTTAGCTTTTGCATGCATCAAAGGATTCAAACTCTATCAAATGGATGTAAAGAGTGCATTTTTAAATGGTTACATCATGGAAGAAGTGTATGTAGAACAACCTCCAGGTTTTGAGGATGTTACTAAACCTGACCATGTTTTCAAACTCAAAAAGGCTTTATATGGTTTAAAACAAGCTCCTAGAGCCTGGTATGAAAGGCTCAGTAAGTTTCTTATTGATCAAGGTTTTGTACGGGGAAAAGTTGATACAACACTCTTCATAAAACGAAAACACAACGATATTTTAATTGTTCAAATATATGTTGATGATATTGTTTTCGGTGCTACTAATGAATCTCTATGTAAGGAATTTTCTGAGATAATGCAGGGAGAATTTGATATGTCAATGATGGGAGAATTGAATTTCTTTCTTGGTTTGCAAATCAAATAAAGAAAGAATGGAATCTTCATATCTCAAACAAAGTATTTGAAAGAGCTATTGAAGAAGTATGGAATGGATGAAGCAAATGGCACGGACACACCTATGAGCTCAACTACGTTACTTGATACTGATGTCAAAGGGAAAGACTACAACATCATGAAATATAGAGGAATGATTGGATCATTACTCTATCTCACGGCAAGCAGACCAGACATCCAATTTAGTGTTGGCATATGTGCAAGATATCAATCGGCACCAAAGGAATCACATGCTGAAACTGTCAAACGAATCTTTAGATACCTTGCTGACACACCTGAATTGGGTCTATGGTATCCCAAAGGAAGAAGTGAATATCTTGTTGCATACTCAGATTCATACCATGGAGGATACAAGACAGATAGAAAGAGCACCAGCGGACAAGGACAATTTCTTGGAGGATCTCTTGTATCATGGTTGATCAAGAAACAAAACACTGTGTCTCTTTCATCAACGGAAGCCGAATATGTAGCTGTCTCAAGTTGTTGTGCACAAGTGATATGGTTAAAACAACAACTACAAGATCTTGGTATTTATCTCAAAGAAATACCAATCTATTGTGACAATACTAGCACGATAAACTTGGCAAAGAATCCAGTTCAACACTTTAGAACCAAGCATATCGATGTCAGACATCACTTCATCAGAGATCATGTTCAAAAGAAAGATGTGAAAGTGATATTCATTCCTACTCATCTTCAACTAGCAGATATCTTCATAAAACCTCTTGCAAAAGATTAATTTCTATACATTAGAAGAGAATTGGGAATGGTAAATCCCAATGAGTTATAAGTTATTTAAGATTTTCATAATATTAGATGAAGTCACCTGATAATGTTTTGATGATCACTAACTTCAGCATCGGAGTATATAGAAACTTGTTTTGCAGGGAGTTTGAAACTTTATTTTGAGAAACAAAAACAGAGATTATCAGAGGACACCATTACTGGAGTATCAACTTGAAGTAATGACTAACGGAGAAGCAATACCCAAGGAACAACTTGAAGTAAAGTAACACTTTACTCGAGTATGTACTCGAGTAATGGCCCCCAAAACTGGAAGTAATGGATCAAGTTACTTAAAATTTAAATCAATCGGTTCAGTGACAAAGAAATGAAGAGTCAGAAGATGAAAAGACAGGTTACCCGAGGTGAGCCTCGAGTAAACTTGAAGCTTACTCGAGTAAGGCCTCGAGTAATGTCGGAGTCCAGATTCTCAAATTGATGAAAAATGACTCAAATCTGATCAGAATGGGTTATAAATGATCGAGGGAACATCCATGGATAATTACTACATTATTCATGCCAGGTACGCAATTTAAATGAATTATTTTAGAATTTTTCTGTATGAACACCCGAGGAAGGCCTCGAGTACACTTGAAGATTACTCGAGTAAGGCCTCGATTAACGTAGGGTTCTAGGTCTTTATCTGTCGCAAACTCGGTCATTTCCACAAAATCTCCTCGAGTAAATCACTATTTTCTCTCACAAAAATTTTTCACAAGTGATTCCTTGCCTCATTTCCGTCAAAACCCAACCATTTTCATTCCTAGAAACTTCCTATTTTGCTCAGAATCTCAACGCCCTAAGTCGCGTCTGTGTCTTTATTTTCTCTGAAAATCTCAGTTTTCAATCTTTCAGAAAGATGAGAACTAAAAACCTTACTCCCATAGACTCCTCTAAATCCCAACAACTCTCTGATCCTCTTTCTTCTCCTCCCATTAAGAGAAGAAAATTAACCCCGAGATCAAAAGCCAAAATTCATACTCAACCTCAATCTCAACCTAAAACCAAGGGAGTGGTGATTAAAGAGCCTATTGCTACAAGGGCTCAATCCAAAAAGAGCACTTCAATTGGGAAAGGCAAGAGTACCAAAACTTCTACACCTACTCCCTCTGATTCCTCTAGCCCCTCTTTCACACCTAAGCCTTCTAAAAAGCCCAAGTATGACAAAAATGTGGCTATGGCTATGGCTGGAATTTTAAAGCAAATGGAGAAGGGACAATCTTCCAAGAAGTCCAAAGTGCCGGAAGAAGAGATCACCAATCCACCAAAGGGATTCAATGTCAGCAAGTTGGTGGAATCTCCGAAGTATCTGTCTCAGTTCTCCGGAGGAAGGTGTGTAAAACACACTATGTGGATCTCAGATTACTTCAAGAGGTAGTGAAGCATGATCTTAGTCCTTATTTAGATCCTTTCATGCCATGGCTATCTATTAGATTACCATTCTGTACTAAAGTGATCATACACTTTTACTGTAATCTAGAGATTATAGATGAGCCAAACAAAACCTCAGCCGAGGAAGAAATGACTACCACAGTTAGAGGCTAAAAGATTCTTATATCACCCTCTAGGATTAACTTGTGGTTAGGGATAGAGAATCCACCAGATGATGTTTACTCCCAACTTGAGCCAAACCAAATCTTCACTATCCTTAAACCCGGAGAGTTAGTTGGCCCTCTAAATTTCAAGCCTAGTGATATGTGTGATCATCACAGGGTCCTATGGTACATTTACTCTAGGTCCCTAGTGAACAAAGCCAACAATTATACACACTTCTCTGATAGGGACTTTAAGTGGTTTGCTTCACTACTCTTGAAGGAACAAAAGGATCTAGGGGAGTATATCTTCTCTGAGATGAAGAGGTACAGGGTGGATGGAAAGGCTACAACACCAATGCCATATCCTCAAATTGTATCACTTATTCTGAAAGAGAATAAGATATGGTATTTGGATAGCAAGGAGCCCATTGAGAGGTTGACTCTGGTTGGCAGAAACCAGATTGGGAAATTAAACATTGATATACCTCTCAAAGGCCCTCTGGAGTCTGGGTCAAAGAAGAAGAGGAAGACCACTGAGGTAGAGACCAGCAAGTTGGATGACACTCAGTCATCGGCTCCAGCTGCTACCACATCATCACCATCCTTCCTCAATGCCTCTCTCCAGCACTTTATGGAAAATATGCTAAGAGGTTTCCATGTGGATATCGCCAACACAAATGCCAAACTGATAACCCACATGAATACCAAGATGGGAGAGTTGGTGGAGAAAATGGACAAGAGGCATGAGGAGTTACTAGCTGAACAACGTGCCCAGGGTGAGATTTTGAGATTAATTCTGGCACGACTGGACTCTTTAGGTCCCAGACCTTCTGCCGGTCCATCTTCTTCTGCACCACCACCTCCACCTCCAGTGAACCCTCCTTCTGACACTCCTATCACTGAGGATGAACCATCTACCCCTCTGGTATCTAGTCCACCTGAGTCTCAAGCCAAAGACATTCTATATATAGTAGACAACCCAGATACCAATGAGACCATACATATCGTTATTGATGATTCTCCTCCAAAACCTCAGCCAGAAACCACTCTTAAACCGAATCCATCACCTACCCAAACTGAGGAAATATCTCCCTCTTCCTCCTCTGAACATCTCACTGTAGTGATGGATACCCCTCCAGAGGCTGAGACCACTATGGTTGTCTTCCAACCCTCTCCTATTCCTCCCAGAGATGACATCCATATCCCTCCAGTGAATCTGCCTGAACCAGTCCCCTCTAGCTCTTTTGATTCTTCTGGTTCAGATGATTCTATGGTTCTTCCAGTGACACCCATTTCCATGGTCAAGCCTCCTAGCCCTCCAGTTGATTGATGAAGACAAAAAGGGGGAGAAGAGCTTGAGAGTGATTTTGTGGAAGTGTCTGAGCTTATTTGGGTATTTGGGTGTATATGGGTTTAGGGAGCATATTGGAACTTGTTAGTTTTTGAACTTATTATCTTGTAATATGCAAAATTTAAGTTTAATGCAAGTGTGCTTAAGTTATGATTTCATTTTAAGTCTATTTAAAGCTTTGAATTATGATACTTTGTTGGACTAATGAAGTTGTTGTGTATGTAAGGTTTATGCTATGAATCTAGACTTAATAAGACATATTTAAATTGAAAATTCAATTTAAAAACCATGTTCAAAATCACCAAGTTTTGCAATCATCAAAAAGGGGGAGAATGTTAGATCTCATGTTTTGATGATAACAAAAGTATGGTATGGAAAAGAATTGATTAATAAATGAGTTTGAACAAAGTAATAACAGGGATAAGCATCACTTGAAGTAAACATTGGAGTAATGAGGAAAGACCAAGAGAAAATGCTGAGAAACTTAAGCAGAAGCAGTTTTTCTAAGGCATTACTCGAGTAGTTACTCGAGTAATGAGACAAAACTTGAAGTAACCAGAGGCACCTTCCAGTAATCTGACAACGTTACTCGAGTAAGTACTCGAGTAATAGTGTAAGTATTTTCAAGTTGCTCTCGGCCTGCCAATGTTACTCGAGTAGGTACTCGGGTAACCAGGTAAAAACTTGAAGTTGCTCTCGGCCTGCCAACGTTACTCGTGTAGGTACTCGAGTAACCATGTGAAAATTTTCAAGTTGCTCTCGGCCTGCCAATGTTACTCGAGTAGGTACTCGAGTTACTCTGTTTCACAAAATATGATACTCTCGGCACTTTGTACTACAGCCAATGTTACTCGAGTAACGCACTGAAGTAAGTGAGAACTTGAAGTTAGTACTCGATAAACTTGATTTTATTTACACCTCATTTTCCTGGAGTCTTTACTCTAGTATGCAAGTATTTAATGTTTCATTTTGAGTGGATTCCTCGAGTAGGTACCCAAGTATGCAGAGTTATTTTCAAGGAAAACTTCAAGTCATTACCCGAGTAATTTGTGCTCAAAAAGTAAGTAGGTACTCGAGTAACAAGGTAATCTAACTTAATGTGCTCTCAGCCTTGAAATCCTGCCAACATTACTGGAGTAAAGCATCGAGTAACCAAAAGTTTATTTGAAGGTTTACTCGAGTTGGTACCCGAGTAACTCATAAAGTTGTGAGTATATTACTCGAGTAAGTACCCGAGTAAACATACATTTCCAAAGGTTTGAAAATTGGTTATTCCATGCACTACCCGAGTAATCTTATTCTTGTCTGTTGACTTGCAGTTGATCAAAGATTTCCCGATGATACTCGAGTAAGTACTCGAGTAAACTTCAAGGAATACTCGAGTAGCTACTCGAGTAATCAAACCCAGAAATCCAGAAATCATTCAAACATTCATTGATTTGTTTCCTATATGATTAATTTTTCATTGTATTAGTATTCTTAATCTATTTACAGATAAACAATGAAGAAATCATATCAAGTAATGGAAGTCAGAAGAAACGTTCAAATGCCAACCACCGCCAACGGATATTTTTCAAAAACTGAAAAGTCAATAGTGGCTGCGCACTCTCCAACGGACGAAAGGAAAATGTTCCAATGGTCTTCACCAACATATCTATATATATGGGAACATCCAAACAGAGAAAGAACAACAAGAACACACACAAACGTATCATCAAGTTTATTGCTCTGTTTTCATGTTGTAATTATATTTTTATGCTTCAGTGATTCTTATTCACTCTGTAAGAGAAATATTTCATTCAAACTCAATATTTGTTATTGAGATAACTTAAGGTTGTGGAACCTTGAGTTGGGATTGGATTACAACTTGTAAGGGGGAGCGAGTGTCCAAGCGAAGGAACTTGCTTGTACTGAGGTGCCAAGAACCCACTGAATCTTGGAAGTTATAGTGAAACTCTCAGAGAAGCTCTGAGGACTGGACGTAGGTCAAAGTGGTTGTGACCGAACCAGTATAACTCCCGGTGTATACTTCGGTGATATTTCTCCTTACTCCTTACTGTTTTAATTTCACTGTTAAAGTTTTACATTTCCGACGAAATTTTAGTATCACCCAATTCACCCCCCTCTTGGGTGAAACGCTTGTTCTAACACATTCTGGGCAGTTCATGATGAGAAGGCTGGTAAAAGATATGATGATGCTCTTCCTCGAAATTCATAAGTAAGAGTTCAACTAGATGAAGATTATCCTATTAATGATGCTGTGCGTGATGCATTTGGTTTTCATGACGAAAACTTCAACGAAAAAGTGCAGGGCTCAAAGTCGGTGTTCATGCGAAATGAAGTCGCTCGAGATTTTTTCAGCTTGATGGATGAAGCAGATAGTCCTTTATATCAAGGTTGTTGAAAATATTCTAAATTATCTTTCTTAATCAAGTTGTATCATATCAAGTGCTTGTATGAAATCACATATAAGGGAATGTCGATGTTGCTGGAATTATTACAAGATGCATTCCCTAACGCAGAGATTCCCACAACGTTCTACGAAGCCAAGAAGATTATTAACAGATTGGGCTTGAACTACCAACAAATTGATGCATGCCCCAATGATTGCATGCTGTTTTTGGGAGACGATGAAAGTAGGGACACTTGTAAGCGATGTCACATATCGAGGTACAAGACAATTTGGAAGGGAAAAAAACAGAAGAAGAAACCTGCAAAGATTCTCATATGCTTCCCTTTGAAGCCGCGCTTACAAAGATGGTTTATATCATCTAAAACGATGGAGCACATGAAGTGGCAGGAGGTTGATAAGAATGAAGATGGTAAATTACGACATCCTCGGGATACAAACGCCTAAAAAATGTTCGACAAAGACATTCCATCTTTCGCTGCTGAACCCATAAATGTTAGACTTGCTTTGGCAACCGACGGTTTCAATCCATTTGGGAATCTTAGCACAAGTTACAATAGTTAGCCGGTAGTCTTAGTTCCCTACAATATACCCCCTTAGATGTGTATGAAATAAAGCTCCTTCATTTTTTCTATGATTATTCCAAGCAAAAAGGCACCGGGTAATGACATCAATGTGTATCCCCAACTGCTTATTGCGAAATCGGTTGACTTGTGGAATGTCGGCATTGAGACATATGACGCCTACAGGAAGACATTGTTCAACTTGTGTGTAGCCTTGATGTGGACGATTAGTGACTTTCTTGGCCTTGAAACATTATCCGGGTGGAATGTGCATACTGGCTTGGCATGTCCAGCTTGCAATTTTGACTTTGATGTAGTGCACCTTCCCCACAGTCGGAAGTGGTGCTTTTGGGGCATCGGAGGTTTCTTGATGGAAGACACAAGTTTAGATTGCAACGAAATTACTTCAATGGGAAACCAGAAACAAGAGGGCCACCTCAGACTTTATCTAGCGGAAACATCTTACAGCAGCTTGAGGATGTTGAATTCGAGTTCGGAAAAAGTGACGATACAGCACAAGCAGGCCGAAAGAGGGGCAAGACTTCTGCGTCTCAACAATGGAGGAAGATAAGCATTTTCTTTACTCTTCCATATTGAAATTCTAATTTACTTTGTCACATTCTTGATGTCATGCATATTGAGAAAAATGTATGCGATAATGTGCTATATATGCTGCTTAACAAACCCAGAAAGTCAAAAGATCATCTTCAAGCGAGGACATATTTACATGCTATGGGAGTTCGTGAAGACGCGTGGCCAGATGAGCATGACAAATTTTAGCCAGTAAAGTTCACCTTCACAAAACCAAAAAAGAAAGTCTTCCTTGCGACGTTAAAGAAAATAAAAGTTCTAGATGGGTATTCAAGCAACATTTCACAATGTATTGACATGCAGGCTCAAAAGGTTGCTCACCTAAAGAGTCATAACTTACATGTGCTTATACAACAGTTACTTCCGTTAGCTATAAAGAATGCACTTCCTCTTGATGTTTCAATCATTTTGGTGGAGCTTTGTTCTTTCTTTCAGAAGTTGTGTTCCAAGGTTTTGATTGTTGAGGAGCTCGATCAGATGTAGTCCAAAATCATTCTTACGCTTTGTCATTTAGAGATGATCTTTCTACCATCCTTTTTTACCGTGATGGTTCACCTTACAGTCCACTTTGTTCACGAAACAAAGCTCACTGGCCCAATTCAATATCGATGGATATATCCTATTGAGAGATACTCATTTTATATATGTGCACCATTATTAGTTCTTATATTTATTAGTCGCCCTTTTAAGCATTCTGTATCATTTTTCTCTTCTTCACTTTATAGGTTTCTTGGGAAAATGAAATCTTACATAAGGCATAAGGCTTGGCCAGAAGGTTCTATAGCTGAAGGTTATATAGGGGATGAGGTCCTCTATTTCTGTTCAAGGTACTTGGATGACATTGAGACCGCCTTCAATTGACCGCCTCGTGTAGACGATTGTCCTGAACCTGTGCCAATATCAGGAGAATTTATCCCTCATGTTGGTAAACCAGTTGGAGGAATTGAGCAGTGTTTTGGAACCCGGATCGGACCGACTGGTCCGGCTCGGGAACCGGTGAACCGGACTATAAACTGGTCCGGTCCGGTGACCAAACCGGTTCATCATTTTTTTATTTTTTATTTATTTTTAAATTGATTTTTTAATATTTTTTCTTATAATTTTATATTAATAAGCCTAAAATATTCAATTTCTCACCGGTTTAGTCCCGGTTTAGCTCCGGTTTGACTCCGATCTGACCCACTGACCCTTGACCCAGTACCCCGACCGGTCTAGTGACCGGTCCAGGTTTCAGAACCTTAGAATTGAGAACTTCAAATTAACGACAACTGAGAAGTTGCAAGCATATAGACATGTCTTGATTAACTGCACTCAAGTTGAACCCTTCCTTCAATAAAAATTATACACGTATATGTTATTCTATATTTTTCATAACATTTGGTATTTACATTTTATGATTGGCGGCTTTCCATGATTAATTGTAGGGAATTCAGAAGTCATGTGAAACGTCAACTCAGGATCCGTACACAAACATCATCTGAAGTTGACAAAAATGTCCACAGAGAATTCCCAAGCTGGTTTGTGCGCAGAATACTAAATGACCACAACCCACACTCACCAGATTTCAGAACTCTCGCAATCGGCCCTCTTGACCATGCAAAAAGGTTTACAGCTTACAATGTCAATGGTTTCAAGGTTTGCACGATTTCACGAGATCAAAGATTGCAAACTCAAAATTTGGGTGTTAATGGCACCTTTGGGACAAGGAGTTATGCAAGTAACAGTAATGCCAACATGCAGTTCAGAGGCGTCCCTTACTATGGAAAGCTTCTTGATGTTGTGGAACTTAATTGCCAAGGCCGTTTCACCGTTGCACTATTCAAGTGTTTGTGGGCAAATATCACTACTTCCCAGGGACTCACAACTGACAATTTAGGTATCACATCAATAAATTTCTCATGACCAATTCACACTGGTCATTCTCAAGATGATGAGCTGTATATTCTTGCCTTAGAGGCACACCAGGTTTATTATGTTGAGGACGAGAGACATAGGGATTGGCACATGGTTGTTGATTTAAAGCCTCGAGACCTTTACGATATGGGTAATGGTGATAATATTGCCTATGAAAGTGATCTGTTTTAGCCTGCCAATTTTGAAAACTTCTTCCTTGAAAGTGATCACAATTTACCTATAGTTCGGTGCGTTTTTTAAATTCACATCATTTTAATTAAATTTTTTTAACAAAAAAATACATCGCTAACAATTTTTCTACAAAATTTCTGTAGGGATAGCGAGGATGACTGATCAAACAAATTATGTTTTTGTTTTAAAACAAATTTTGTTTTTGTTTTTTTAAAAAATATTTTTAAAAAAAATTAATAAAATATTTGTAGCAGTTACAAACCGCTACAAAAACATACAATAACCGCTACAAAACCATGATACTAACCGCTATAAATTCCACGCAGATCCCTATAAATACCTCAACCACATCTCATTTTAAACACTCTCTCATTTTTTTTCCACCTTACATCGCTTTCATTTTCTCTCATTTTCACTTTTGTTTTCTATGAGCCGATGAGCTTAACAAAATGATCAAATATGATAATAAATTTTTAAATTTTTTATTTCAATACTTTTTTTCCTTTGTATAATATTTATTCTCACTTTTTTTCTTTTGCATATATTTAAGAACATTTTCTCATTGTTTCCTATTTTCCTTACATAATCATAATCACAGTGTAGCAGACAACATAATAGTTCCTTATTGCCTACGTGTCCACAATAATATTATCAATACAATCTTCAAACTTATCTAATTTAATTAAATCATTTCTTTTAAATTATAAATGGCCTAAACTATTGAATAATAAGCTAATTAAATTAGCTAAAATACTAGAATAATAAAATATTTAATTTAATATTAAAAAACAGAAATAGATAATTGTATATTTCTTTTTTCGATTTCACTGACATTTGTAGCGGTTATATAACTGCTACTAACATAAGGAGGCTTTTTAAAAGGAAAATTAAATTTTTGCAACAAAATTTGAATTTCTATTGAAATTAGTAGCAACCGCTACTAATATTTGTAGTCCTTTTTAAATTCAATTTAGTAGCGATTTTTTAACCGCTACTAAAAACAAGCCAAATTTTCATTTTCATTTTCCGCTATCCAAAATTCATGGTTTGCAATTTATAGCGGTTATATAGCTATTACGAAGTTCTCAGAAAATGGTAGCCCCAATTGAAAATGTTGTAACGATGCCAATGAACCGTTAGAAATAGAATAGCGGTTTTTTCGCTTGAGTAGCGGTTAAAAATAACCGTTACAAATTCCCTTGCAACAGTGAATTTAGCATGAACCGCTACTAATTATGTTTGTAGAGGTTAAAACGGCTACAAATACACACTTTTAACCGTTACTAAATAATAATTTTTTTGTAGTGAATAAGCGTGTGTGAAATTGAAATCCTAATTACTATGTAAATAATAATATTGCTCTAGGAATCACCTGAATGAGTGTGTATTGCACAAAGTCTATTGTAATTTACTAAAAATTTTAATATATTTATATTGATATATTGAAGATATGACTTATAATTTGTTTGATACAAATTGATTCGAAACTAATAATGAAAGGCATGCTAGTCTTTCACGCAATTGCAATAATGTTGAAAAAGAAGGTAAGGGGGTTTTGTTCTTTCGCAATCAATCATAATGGGACTTGGAAGTAAAAGGCACGGCCCTAACAACATGTTAGTGTTAGTGAGGCAGGTAGAGGTCTACCCAAATTAGTTACCACTGGAGTGTCATTAGATCTCTCTAAAAACCAAGGTTCATGAACCCGGACCGGGCACTGAACCGGTCGGGATACTGGGTTAAGGGTCAGTGAATCAGACCGGAGTTAAACCGGGAGTCAGACCGGGGTCAATTAAAAATATATATATAATTTAAATATTCATCCATACCATTTAAAAAATTACATAAAAGTTTTTTTCTAACCAATAGTCCAATATAACCTCCTAAACATAATACCCACAAAAATATTGTTAAGTACATAATAATTTTTCTCCAAATAATGCCAAAAATATTCCATAATCCTTTTAAAACTCATTGAAAATTAAAAAATTTTAGGAAAATAATTTTTCTGAAAAAAAAAGCAAGAAAAATGTCATTTGGAGCATAAAAAAGAATTTTTTTTTTTTAAAAAAAGGCAACCCGTGAACCGGCCGGTTTGCATCGGTTCACCCCGGGTTGACCAAGTCAACCCCGGGTCGGAACAGTACCGGACCGGCCAGTTGGCCGGTTCATCAGTTTCTGGTCTGAACCGGCCGATCCGGCCCGGTTTCATGAACAATACTAAAAACACAACAGCCACTAATTAAATAAAACACAAATATATTATAATTGATCGGCATTGGTCTTAGTGAAAGAGGCTTTAACCACTTAAGTATAATGTTTCGAATATAAGTCTGTGTAAATATAGAAAAGGCTTTTAAGAAAGTTTTATTTAATTGGACTCGACAATATTTAAATATGACCCAGTAAGATAACTATATATATATATATATATAAACATGAATACACTATTATATAAAAGGAGTTTTAATATAGGTTTTTTGACCAGCTAATTTTTAGTATAAGTTAAGAACCACCTTTTATCTTGATTTTTGAACTTGTGAAATTTATGACCTTTTATGCCGGTTATTTAAATAACTAATGTAAAAAAATTTCACGAGTTAAATCTGTAAACCAATAAAAAAAAAAGTATTAAATCGCCTCTATTTATTTATAAAATTGTCATTATCACATTTCTTACACTGGTTCAAAAAATCGGCATAAAATTTGTCGTCAAAAGTTGTCTTAAAATATACTAGTGATACCAACAAAGGAATTTGAACCCATCTTCATGGAGAAAGTGATGGCCAAAACATATTATCTAGTTATAACTAGAACTACTAAAAATTAAAATAGTAGGCAAGTCTTAACTCTTAACGGATGAGAAATATGTATGTGTGGGGCTGGGGGTTGTTTGGGTAGTGTTCATAGGCCCACTCAATGCAAACTTTTTATAAATAAATGGGCCCCCCTTCTAATTTTAGTTATAACCTAAGGAAGTAATTTTGAGTGAATTTTAGTCACTCAATTTTGGATGAGTCATGCTTACTTGCCAGTGTTAACACGACTTGTTAATATAATAAAATATATAAAAATTTATATAATTGATAAGTTACAAATATATTTTACATTCTATGTGAAGCACAGGTCCATAGTCTAAATCTAAACTAATAATATATTAATAAAAAAATTAACTAATAATGTAACTACATAAAAACTTTTATTGTAAATTTTTAAGTAGTAAGAATTATATTTAAGCTAGTTGGAAAAAAAAAGAGAAAAGAATTATATTTAAGCTACAAAAATGAATAAAATAATTCAATGAATATTTAATTATTCTATTATTGCATGTTAATTAGTAATCATGTTAATGAATATTGGTTCAGTTGAAATAAATAACATTCATATCATATGGACAGAGAAAAAATTATAAAGTTCATACTCCATAAAAAAAAGATTAATTTAAATTTTATTATTAATATGAGAACCTTGTTAATTTAATTTAATTTAATTTAATTTATTATTGACAATGTTAAACAATATAGTTTTAATTTTCCATCTTGTGTTCTTTTGTGCTCCTAAATTTGTCAATCTAACTGTTATAATGGGTGCCACCAAGTATAGGGGAGAAGAAGTAATATTGGACTTTTGCGTTTTTTTTATAGTGAATAAAAAAACAACCAAGCCCATGGGCTCTATCCCATTGACTCAGTACAAATATCCTTGTTTACAACATTTTCTATAAGCAAACGTTTAGCTTCAGTAAGCTCTTTGTCAACTACAAGAAGATTCACCATCATATCTCATGCTCTTCTTGCAAATCAATCTGCCACCATATTTGTCCATACCCGTTTCCATTTTGATATGCACAGGGCAATAATGAACAAGTTCCATAGGCAAACAGAAAAGTACTGTTATACTGATAATAAGTATTTGTTTACAAACAATCATTAACAGAGAAGAAATCGATAATAATGACAAATATGTACAGAATGTCCCAAAACTATTTCACATATAGACTATATACAACCATTGTATTCATCTTGGGAAACGTGCACTTTAGTTTCCCTTCCTGCATCCTTGGCTTTCGAGCCACTGGCACCTGCTAAGATATTTAGATTAGAAAAAAGGCTGAGATTCCAAGGAATCTCAATAGAAACATACGATCAACATATAAAATGCAAAAATTAAATATGCAATGCACTGTGTCAAGTAAAATGAAAACTCATATCATCCGTGTGTGTACACAAAATTCAGGGACAACTAACCCGTTGAAACCCCCACATATACCTCAGTTAGGTAATGTGCCTCCAGTACATATTCAAATCACAAAATACAGTAACATGCATCATCCAAATAGTCACATAGTATTGAGAGATATTAGTCCTTACCTTAACCTCTTTCCTGTCTCAAAGGGTCCGCCTTATAAAACGTGTCAACTATAGGCGTCCAACTCAGTCCTAAAACTTTAAATGTACAAGAAATAGGTTATAACCTATCCAAGTATCATTTTAGACACTTCCATAGTATTTCTTGTGGTTATATTAGCCTATAGTGAATATTTACCAAAATTCCCTCGGGACCTCGGCCCGACCCTGCCGTACCCAGCCCGATGGCACGTTTTCCCAAAATTTTGACCAGGGCTATCCTGATGTATTTTCATCCAAGAAATCCATTTCCGGGCTCAAAACTTCCAAATTCAATGTCAAATTACGAAATTGCCCTTGGCAGCCCTACTTTTAGGGTTTTAGGGGCATTTTCGTAATTATGCTTTCTCAGCCTTTTTCGAAAAAGTGTCCAACTGTAACTCCACCTAATTTTCCCTCATGAACCCAATGTAACCATCAAATCATTTAAAATACAACTCTAATGCCATCTAACAGCCCTGACCGAAATTATGGTGTTCTTCAGGAAAAATCGGGGTTTTACGATTCCGGCTCCGTAAACGCGTTCCTTTCTACTCCTAACCACTTTATTAAACATCTAATTGAGTTATAACTACAATTTGAACTAAAATTGGGCAGCATAACACTTTTAATGTCACATTTCCAAAATTTGCAAAGACAATCCGACGAAATTTCACTGATTAAATTGTCTACAGCAACTAGAATAATCAATATACAAAGGTTTGGAAGTTACCTCAAGCTCCCACAAGTTTTTCCCAAATATGGATGAAAACCCTAAGTGCTCAACAATAGATTTTGAACTCCCAAACCTTAAAGAACAAAGAGGAGTAACTTATGATCGGAGTTATACGCGTTAGGAGTTAAATCGTCGGAGAAATCGACTTACCTTGCGATTTTTCTTCTCCTCTCTCTCTCTCTCTCTATATATATATATATATATTCAGATGCTTTGTGTGTCGTGAATAGGCTGAGGATGAAGATGCAAGATGTGTTTTATAATATATAACATTATGTTTTAATTGTTTAACAATTTCCAAAACTTAAAAAAAAAAAATCCAATTTTATGTACATAAACTCTATGTACATGCAACCTTGCTCATTAAACCCAACTAATATTTTCTTCTTCATGCTATATGTAGGAGACTTCTAGGGGTCCTACCCTTTGGTTTCAATTGGTTTCACAACTTGTTCTGGTTACGTATACAAGTAAAGTCTCAATTTTTGTCAAAATTGCATTTTTGCTCAAATTTTTCATAAATTCATATTAAATTGACCAAAATATTCTAAATATATTTTTCACCTTTATTTTCCTTAATTAATTGAAATTTACTTCAATTAATTGAAAAATAATTAATTTTATGATAATTTGGCAAAATTACGATTTCGCCATTACCTTTTTAATCCAATTTCTTCTCTTATTTTTCTTTGGTCAATTTTCCATCTATTTTTGAACCAAATATTTTCTCTAATATTTCTTCATTTTTGAACCTTAATATTGGGCATTTTAAATTAATCAAATTAATTCCATAATTATTTTGCCTATTTTCTCATGAAAATGAACATTTATAAAATTCATAAATTCGTGAATATTAACCATTTTATTGAATTTCTCATATAATTACAATATATTTGATGAATATAAAATTTGAGGTGTTACACTATTCGCCTCTAGACAACAATGTAGTAGCTCCACTTCCCACTCATGTTCCAGCATCAACTAAATTTCTAAGATTACCGTAGCATCAAGACGTTCATCAGAGACCACTCTTTGGATAAGCTCTAATACTTTGCTACAATCACTTACAACAATAATATGCCAAAATCCTCCTTCCTAAGACAACTTCATACCCCACAAGATTCCCAAAGCTTCTGCTGTGATCACTGACCCGCATCCGATTTGGAACATAAACCCCTGAATAAATCAACCGTGGTTATCCCATATCGCCCCACCACATGTACAGTATTCCGACGCTTCATTCCTGAACCCCATCTGTCTTAATTTTAACCACCCTGGCGGGTGGAGGGCTCCAGACCATAATTGGTGTGATATAGGACTTTCGGTTGCATGGGACTAGATATACCCCAAGATTGGACTTTTGCAGTTTGTAGGATCAAAATTGGACTAATATGAAGTCACATGTTACTTTTATATAACCATGGCAGATGGTTGGCTCATCAACAAGCCTCATCTCAAGAAATTTGATTAGAAATCATTATTGTGAATGGATTCCTAAAGAAGCCATATTAATAGTTGTTTAAATTACCAAAACTTTGTTTAATGGTCTTATCCGACCAATTGAGTGTTGCAACCTCTTCTTTAGATGCGTTGATAGAAAGGTTTGCAAAGAGTTCATTTGCCCTCTTTCCTTTTCTGATTTTCATTGTTTTATTGTCTTTTGTTGATGCCGACTACAATGTTTCACCGCCTTTTGCATTTGTTAGTTTCTGTTTTTTATTGTTTCTACTTTTAATAAGTTGTTCTGATGTAGACTTTGACATGTATTTATGGTTTAATGAAATCCCTTGTTAAAAAAAGGACATGCTTATAAAGAAAGTGTCAGCTAAGTTTGAGATTTCACTCCACCGTCTTTCTTATATGTTATTTCTTAAAATGCACCAAGATTAGAAGGAATATTTAAGAAACTCGCTAATTTATATATCTCTTTTTATTATTTTTTTGCCTTCATATATCTCTTTTATTATTAATGATGTTAAACATCATAGCATTAGTTTTCCATCTTTTATACCAATGGCCTAATAGCCTAATGACATGAGAGTTTTCTTTTAAGTGGGAGGTCATGAGTTCAATTTCTATTTATAATCTTAAGCAATCGTATCTGTTCCTTTAATTCAAAAAAAGTTTTCCATCCTTTTATTTTTTCATGGCTCTTAAAATATATAATCCAATTGTTTGTCAGCTAATTAGGCATAGTCATTATAGATGTATTATTTCTAAAGATACATTGAGACGAGAAGGAATTTGAGATTAGTATACCACTTCATATAAAACAAAGTTTATAACAAGCCATGTTACTTATAAATTATGCATGACTAAGTTATGAAATTCTACATTATGTGTTCATCCTCTTATAAAATTATTCATCAAGTTATATTACTTAGAAATTACATATAAGATATAAAGGATAAAATTTAAAAGTATAAAGGATAGTATAAGTCCTTTTTAAGTGTAAGATATAAAATTTATAATAAGTTATATTAATTATAAATTACATGTATAGCTAATTTATAAAATTTCACTTAACATTGTGAGATAGATTCATTCCCTTATAAAATTATTCATGCATCAATATAAAAAAAATCCTCTTTGGAACTTAATCCTATTAAATGATATCTGAAATTTTAAATATATTTTTTATGTTTTGTATATTTACTATGATTTAAATTATGGACTCATATTTAGACCGTTAAAACCCCTTCCATTAGAATTAATGATAACATGTTGTAACTCATTTATTTATTTATTTCTTTTATATATATAGAATCAGATAGAGTATAAGGGATGGTATGGGGAAAAAAAATACACTTGCCCTAGTTATGTTTTCATGATTACGTCTAAAATATTTTCTTGTGATTATGAAAGGTGGAAAAGAAAAGAAAAAGTCACCTCCTACTTGGTTTATGTAATAGATAGTAACATTGTATCATGTCTGTGATTAATCAAATCCATGGCAAGCCAAAGGTAGTGTAGAGATTCAAAGTACCAAGTTTCGACCCAGCCAAAGTTTTACGCCCACTTCGAATTTCGGGTCTCTCACAGCTCATTTCTCTTCCTTCCATTGATAATACTCATCTTCTTCCGCGGCAATCTATCGGTGCGGCGTTCAAAGCCCCCTTCAGATCTCACAGTGTTGCCTTCGAATCTTCAAAGCCTCGCTTGTGTTTCTCCTTCGTCTCTCGTCTCATTTCCGAGAAATCTTGAGCAGTAAGCTGAATCTCCAGACGCATCTCATCAGGTTGAATTGGTTCAATCTCAATTCAATCTGATGATGGCTTCTCCTGGGAACCCAAATCAGCCTTCGCCGCCTTTTGACATGCACAAGTTCTTTAAGACCAGTAACACTACCGCACCGCCGAATCCATCTCCTCACAATCCGCCGCCGTTCCTTCCTCCGACGTCTTTTCCTCCGTCCGCTCCGCCGCCTTCTTCTTCCGCGTCTTACCCGCCTCCCACTGGTCCCTTTTCGTACCCTCCGCAAAACGCACCGTTCCACCACCAGTTTCCCCAACCTCATGTTCCCTACTCCCAAGAGCACCAGTTGCATCAGAATCTGCAGCACCAGCGTTCTCTGTCTTTCCCTACACCTCCGCTTCAGCCTCAGCCCATGCCCCCTCCTCCTCATTCTCTCCCTCCTTCTCCTTCGCCGAACAACCCTAACGCCGGTGCTCGCTTAATGGCGCTGCTCAGTGGTCCGCCTGCTACAAATCATGAGTTGTCTCAGCAACCTAATGCTCCGTTGCTTTCCATACACCCTCCTTCTTCGGGGGTTCCTGAATTTCTATTGCCTGCTAATGTGCCTGTATTGCCGACTATGGGTATGTTGGCAGGTACCAATCCGGGGATCCTTGGGGCAGGTGCTTCGCCGGGCCCGATTCGTATGCCTAGCAGTAAGCTCCCAAAGGGTCGGCATTTGGTGGGTGATCAGGTTGTATATGATGTGGATGTGAGATTACAGGGGGAGGTGCAGCCTCAGCTTGAAGTTACTCCCATTACAAAGTATGGATCGGATCCTCAGCTTGTTTTAGGCCGTCAAATTGCTGTCAATAAATCATATATTTGTTATGGATTGAAACAAGGGAATATTCGGGTTCTTAATATCAATACTGCACTGAGATCTTTGCTTCGGGGCCACACTCAGGTATTGTTTTAGTTATAGTATGGCTAGTAAAATTGCTTTTATGGTTGATGTCTGTTGTTCGATTTGTATAATGGAACTTCAAACTCTATGGCTTAATGCGTTGATGATGTGTGTCTGAGCTTATTAACGATCAATGACTTCTAATTTTCCATCCTCACAGTCTTTAGTTCTATTAAAATCGTCATCACTTTGTTTAAATGACTTTATATTTATACCTTCAGCTTGGATCTATTTTGAGCTATGAACAGTTCATATAAATCATATTATGTAGGCCAAGAATAAGGTGTTTAGTGGCCTTTCTTTGGATTGTATTCAATGATGAAATTCTTTTTGATAGATAGTTTGGTGCAAATTGAATAGTATAAGATGCGTCAAATAAGCTGCAACGCTTTCACTCTGATCTTCCTTCAGTTATACAAGTTGATCTCTGGAAGAGCCTTGAATTATTGACAAGATGAAGTACTTTTCACATCCTCCCTTGGATTGTGACTATTTTACGTTAGTATTTTGATTTCGAATATAATTATGTTATCCTTGTCTTCGATCATGGTTTCTGGACATGTTCAGTATATGCCTATTGCCTAATATCATACAGCGGCTATTTATTTTGTTTATCTTTTGAATTTAAAATCTTTTGTTCTTTCTTTTTCTCTTTTTTGGATGCTAGCTCTCAAACTTGCACCTTGAGGTTTAAGAGCATGGCAGTAAACCACAAAGACACAGAGTAGCTTGCAAATCTTTCATTTTTTAAATTTAGATTTAGATTTCAATTGGACAACTGTATTCACAAGTGAAGGGCTCAATCTGAAATACGTGTGTTTTTCAAAAATTCCATTCTAGTCAATATTATCACTATGTTTGAGTGTGAAATTCACAAGACAAAGTTGGCAGATAGCAAAAGTGGCTAGTGGAACATGTCCATGTTAAATTTCCACTGGCAAAGCATTGCTGTTCAAACTTCAAATGAAAACTCATTTAATCTCCAGCATGATTTTAGTTGAAAGACATCATTGTGTATTTTTCATTGTTGTAGCAGACTGCTTATACATACTGAGGTTGTTGCTGTCTTTTTACTCAATCCTTTCCATTTCTTAATTTATGCTTCTCTTTATTATTATTAAAGCAATGACTAAATTGTTTGACACCCGATTTTTTCCTTGTCTTTTGTTCTTGTCAGAGGGTCACAGACTTAGCTTTCTTTGCTGAAGATGTTCACCTCTTGGCTAGGTATTTGTTTTTTTTTGTTGTCTGAATACTGATGGCCCATTTTGTTTCTCTCTGGATTTCATCATGGCGGTAACATTGCTTTCCACAGTATTGGCATAGATGGCCGTGTATATGTGTGGAAGATCTCTGAAGGTCCGGATGAAGAAGATAAACCTCAAATTACTGGAAAGGTTCTTGTTGCTATTCAAGTAGTAGGGGTGGAGGAAGCTTCAAATCCCAGAATTTGCTGGCATTGCCACAAACAAGTAATTTCTCTTGCACTTTTCTTTCCAAAAGCTATACCTCTAATATTTGAGTGCTTGAAATGAAATTTAATACATGTTTTGAAATTCATGTTAATTGAACTTTGTTCATACAGGAGGTTTTGGTTGTTGGTATAGGAAAACATATTCTTAGAATTGACACCACTAAAGTTGGAGGTGGTGAAGCTTGTGTAGCAGAGGAGCCTCTAAGATGTTCTGTGGACAAGCTCATTGATGGGGTTCAGCTTGTGGGTAAACATGATAAGGAGGTGACTGATTTGTCAATGTGCCAGTGGATGACAAATCGGTTGGTATCTGCATCACTGGATGGCACGGTGTGTGTTTTCTTTTTATAATTAACTTCTAGTCTGCTATCTGCTTGTTTCAATGTTTTATACAATCTTTTATTTGATGCAATTTAAATGAGATATATCAATGAGATAAAGCTTCACGAGTATTTTGTAAACAATGTCATAAAACATTCACCCTTTTCTTTAATTAACAAGATTTTTATGTTATAGAAGGAAAATCGGAGAATTCTATTGAAAAGTTATTTATAGCATTCAAAATCAGGTAATGATCAAAATTTATCAATTCTTAATAATATTTTATTTAAAATTTAACAATATAATAATAACTTTAGGTTTCTTAAACAAACAAGAATTTTGAAACGGGTATCAGGAAACAATGTTGAGTTTTAAGGGAGTAGAAAAAAGAAAAGGTGCGTGCCTAGGAGATTGCTATTATGTAAGGAATTGTTCTAAAGGCAATCTCTAGCAAGGGTAAACTAACTGGCTGGGAATGGTGAAGAAAAGACGGGGACAAGGGGGTGGTGCCCCCTAACCTTGCCTCTTAGCTCCAAATGGGATGGGGAATCCTACCCTAAAGCTAGCTGTTGAAGTGGAGAACCAATTTACTTAACTATCCCATTGAGCATCCCATTCTACTCAATGTGGGATTTGGTATCTCTTACTACCAAGTCTCCACCATGTACACAATGACAAAAATAAGGTTATCACATTAATGTTTATGAAGTCAATGATTCTCGCTGTCTGCCTGATAACATATATGACTACATAATCATTTGAATCTTGTCTATTTGAGTGTGCCATGTGTATGCATATATCCTGATCAAATTTATATTTCACTTGTCTCTCACATTGCTTTGATAAAACTTAAACCAACAGATAATGATATGGGGAGATCGAAAGGCACAGCCACTTGCGGTATTGATACCACACAGTGGGCTTCCTGTATATTCAGCTACTTTTTTGACTGCTCCACACAGGCCTGATCATATTGTACTTATCACTGCTGTAAGTGTGCCCGATAAGCTTAGCAATCATGTTTTTGTTTTTTTAAATTTAAGCGTGTTCTGCTCAATGTTCAAAGCTGATAACTTTTTCTGGTAATCAAATTTTTCTCCCTGAGGAAAGCATTACATTTTTTACATATTTATAAATTAAAATTTTAAAAACTATTATAGAGATTTATTATCATCACCACTCTACTAATGATATTTGTTATGACCTGTTCAATACAACGTTTTTGCAGGGACCACAAAATAGGGAAGTGAAACTTTGGGCCTCCACAAGTGAAGAAGGTTGGCTGCTCCCAAGTGATATTGAGTCATGGAAGTGTACTCAGATGCTGGAGTTAAAGAGCTCAGCTGAACCTTCAGTTGAGGATGCATTTTTCAATCAAGTAGCCGCACTGTCTCAAGCAGGTCTTCTTTTGCTTGCAAATGCCAAGAAGAATGCTATATATGCTGTGCACTTGGAATATGGTCCTAACCCAGAATCAACTCGCATGGATTATATAGCAGAGTTTACTGTGACCATGCCTATTCTAAGTTTTACGGGGACAAGTGATATATTACCACATGGTGAGCATATTGTTCAGGTTTATTGTGTCCAAACACAAGCTATTCAGCAGTATGCTTTGGATTTAACCCAGTGTTTACCCCCACCACTTGAAAATGTGGGGCTAGAGAAGTCTGATTCTAGTGTTTCGCGAGATGCAACTGCTGTTGAAGGATTCACCTCCATGGATTCATCTGCATGCAGAACAAGTGAGATGCCATTAACCAGTTCTGCTTCGAAAATGACACAAGCAAGCAGCACCGAGAGTGCAGCTGTAGCGAGGTATCCATTAAGTTCTGGCCCTGCTGAGGCTAAAGAAATAAGCATTTCAAATGCTGAAGCTAAAACTGTAAATTTGGCTCCATCAAGCAGCGATGCTGATATTGTTTGCGTCCCATCGCCACCTCTTCCTTTGAGCCCAAGGTTGTCTAAGAAACTATCTGATTATAGGAATCTTCCGTCTAGCTTTGAGTCAGGTCTGGCACTTGGTGATCAAGGTGGAGACCAACCTGTTGATGATTACACAGTTGACAGGCAAATGGATACCATTCGTAGGAACCTATCTGATGTACCTCCATTGGGCAATGATTCAAAGAGTGATGAGAATAAAGTCGTACAGGATGATGCATCTGGTGTGCTTGATTCTCCTGTTATGTTTAAGCATCCGACTCATCTGGTTACACCATCTGAGATCATAAAAGCTGGTGCTTCCTCTGAAACTAATGTGATTGACTGCAAAAGTGGGGAAGAGGGAACAATTCAGGATGTTGTTGTCAACAATGACATGAGTAATACTGAAGTGGAAGTTAAAGTGGTGGGTGAGGCGAGGTCTGATCAAGACAATGAATTTGGCCAGCAGGAACAACAGCAAAACCTAGTTTCTGATAGTAAAGAGAAATTCTTTTGCTCCCAGGCTTCAGATCTTGGCATTGAAATGGCTCGTGAATGTGGTGCAATATCTGGGGAAACTTATGTCAATGCAGGTGAAGATGGATCTCAAGACATGGCAAAAGATGTGCATGAAAAAGCTTCTGACGCTTTTTCATCTTCTACATTGCCACCATCTCCTGCACCAACTACAAAAGGGAAGAGGCAGAAGGGAAAAGCTTCTCAAGCATCAGGTCCATCTTCCCCTTCACCAGTTTGCAACTCAACTGATTCATCCCATGAACCAAGTGGAAGTTCAAACCTTCCTGCTTCTGAAAGTGCTTTTCCTCAAATTCAGGCAATGCAGGAGACAATTAATCAGGTAGTTACATGAGCTTTTTTTGCTATCATGTTTTACTTTCATACATTAATCTGCTTTATAAATGATCAAATATATCAAAAGCGATTGCCTCAGCATGAAGGTGATATCCAGTTTCAGTGCCTCTAATACCATGAGATGCAATGTCGTTAATGAGGCCCCTTGAGGTGTACTCCTTTGGTGTGTTTTCCTTCATCACATGTCCCTTAAGCACCTCAATATTTTCATGCTTATAAGAGAAGGGTCAATTTATAAGCCCAACACATGAATATAGAAATAGTGATAGGATTTATAGGAAACTACAAAACCCTACTTTAAAAGTCCTGCCCTATCTTGGGGATTTGAGAGAATTGGGTAAAATGATCATTTTTATTTTGAAAAATTTTGCTTAGGCTATTAGTGTTTTAGGGTTTTGTGAATGAACCAAAAAAGGCAAGGACCCCAACCATACATTAATGGTAACTATGGATAAAATAGAGATGAAGAAAGAATGATGTGCAGCTTCGAATTTAGTATAATGAGTTGTTTGCTTTCTTTCCAGCCTAACTCACATAAAATAAGTTACAGTTTCAGATTTTAGAATCAGACCAAAGAGCCAAAACAGGATTTGTATCCAGGAAAGAACGCTAAAGTGTGAGTAAAGGATGCTAAAATAAATTTTGAAAGAACGGGACTACAATATTTTGAAAATGAGAAGGGTGTGGGAGAAGAATAAGAGATAATATTAGAAAGAATAGCATTTGAAGAATACTAAGGAGAAGAGACAGAGGCAATGAACCTTCTAAATGTCAATAACGAAGGAGAAGGCACCAAATGCATGCACCTCACAGTGTCTTGTTGAAGGTAGCACTTCTAATGGTAGGTGAGGTGGTGACCCTGGCCTCTGGATAGTGCCTTACCTATGACTACTTTGTAAGCTAAGTAGTATAGATGCTTACAAATACTTAATCCATTATCTTCAGACTTCCTCAGCAAAATTTATTGATATAACTTGACTGACTTTTGTTTGTCCTTATCTGAGTAGTTTGATTCATTTCTGCTGTGACCCATTTTCGCAGTTATTGACCATGCAAAAAGAGATGCAAAAGCAGATGACAATGACGGTTGCGGTTCCTGTTACAAAAGAAGGCAGAAGGCTTGAGGCAGCCCTAGGACGGATCATGGAAAAAGCTTTCAAGGCTAACACTGACGCATTATGGGCTAGGATTCAAGAGGAGAATGCAAAAAATGAAAAGTTGTCACGGGATCGTGTCCAGCAGATCACAAATTCAATAAGTAACTTGATGAACAAGGATCTGTTGGCCTTATGGGAGAAATCTGTGAAGAAGGAAATGGCTGCAGTTGGACCAGCTGTAGCTCGTGCAATTAGTCCTGCTATTGAGAAAACAATATCTTCAGCTATTGCAGAGTCCTTCCAGGTCAGTTTATGTCAATTTTCCTTGTTAGAAATTAAAATGGAATTGTCTTGTATCTGACTGATATTGTACATTACAGAGAGGAGTGGGCGATAAGGCAGTGAACCAACTTGATAAATCAGTTAGTTCAAAACTTGAAGCTACTGTGGCTAGGCAAATCCAAGCTCAGTTTCAGACAACTGGTAAACAAGTGCTTCAGGTATGTATTTATCTTGCTTTGTCTTTATGATGCACATCAAAATAATTGTTTCTTGATATCATTAAGGTATTTATTTATTTTTATTCAGAGGTACATTCTTTTTTTAAGAGTCAATAATTTCTTTTGCAGGATGCACTCAAATCAAGTTTTGAAACATCTATAGTTCCTGGGTTTGAAAAGGCATGTAAAGCCATGTTTGAGCAAGTGGATTCCACATTTCAGAAGGGCATGGTTGAACATACCTCTGCGGTGCAGCAGAACCTTGAATCTGGACATACCTCATTGGCAATGACTCTAAGGGTCTGTATATTCTTTTAATAATTGTGCTGGGCACAGATGTTGTCTTTCATAGAGATTATTATAATCTGTCTTGACTCTTGCGCTGTTTATCATAAAGCCGATCTTGATTTGGTAGTTGGTATTCCTCTGTTCTTTGAATTTTGTACATTGGTCACACCATTTAATATGCATCTAAATGCTGGGATAGATAGAAGGGAGTGGTAACGTGAGCTTCATAGTAAAATAGGAGAGTTGTTGGATGGAAGATAGATTTTATTGGTGATACATGAGTGTCTACTGCTATTGTTATTTTTGTCATTTTATTATGTTGAGGTCTAGGAAGGTAGATTATAGTACTGTCTGAGCTTCATATTAAAATAGGAGAGTTGTTGGATGGAAGATAGAGTTTATTGGTGATACATGAGTGTCTACTGCTATTGTTATTTTTGTCATTTTATTATGTTGAGGTCTAGGAAGGTAGATTATAGTACTGTCTGAGCTGAATCAGTACAGTTGTGGCAGGCACTAGGTAGGATGCAGGATAGTTAGTGTCTGTAGTGAAGCTCAGAGGCCAGAGTAACAAACTGTGAGTGTGATGCAGAATAATCCTCTGGTCCACAATACAAGTCTGGCGTAACCTCGTCACATGGACCAAAAATAATATTTTTAAGGTAGTTATACCATTAAATATGTAAAAATTTTGTAAAGCTTTCCTGGTGGCCCTTGACAAAAGTCAATACTATTTAATTATAATGGATTAAATACTTGTAGTTTAATTACAAAGAAAGAAAAAAAAAGGGAACAAATATTACATGATCTAGATATTATCAAACTGGACTTGTTATTTTGGATCAAGTCAAGCTGAGAAAAGGACTTGTATTATAGATCAGAGGAGTGTATGGGTGCTAATGAGGAGAAGGTTGATTTTGAGTTGATTGAGGAAAGACCAATAGAGAAAAGACCTTTATGGGCAGTCTTCTAAGATATTGACAGGTGACTGCTTACAACTATTAAGAAATCATTTGTCAATTTGCAGACTTAAACTTACATATAATTACCATCAGGAGGCAACTTCCAACGGACAGGTGGCAGACCTGTGACTGATTTTTATGCTCTATAATTTATATTAGATAAACCTTGTTAAAACAGTTCGGTTATGACTAATTTAGTTAAATCTCCTGCTGCTTCTGATATGTAGCATCAATTCCCTCAGTATTTTAATATTTGTATTTCTCTGAATTTGCAGGATGCCATTAATTCTGCATCAACAATTTCTCAATCTTTAAGTAGAGACTTGGCTGAGGGCCAGCAGAAGCTGATGGCTCTAGCAGCTGCTGGAGCAAACCCAGGGGCATTAAATCCATTGCCCTCTCAAAGGAGTAATGTTCCCTTACTACATGAGAAGGTAAGCTATGTTGGTCCTTGTGCTAGGAAAAGGCTCAGCTTAAGCCCTGACTCTTCGTTTAACTGTTGATAACTGCCTACTATAATTTTGAGATCTTTATCAGGTTGAGGCTCCGATGGATCCAACAAAGGAGCTCGCGAGGTTGATAGGTGAGCGAAAGTATGAGGAGGCATTCACCACCGCTCTACAACGAAGTGATGTGTCCATTGTGTCTTGGTTATGTTCTCAGGTATGCCATGTATGTGTCTCTAGTTACAGTATACTCTATGTTTAATGCTATCAAGATGGAAGGTTAGACTTGTGTTGTATTTGTTTTCTTAGTTACCTCTGCTGAATTGATGAGAAAATATCTCATGAACTTGGCAACTGTAGTCTTTTTCTTTTTGGGGTAATGTTGCGGTTGCATTATTTGTAACTCGAATCATTTGGATCAACGGTGTTTTAGTTGTTAGTGATTCAATTCAAGTTGCTGGGTTATGAATTGGATGTGGCTTACATATTGTGACATAAATCCAAGGAATGCACCATTGATTACAATATCTTTTGGGTTGGTGTTCAAGCAGATCATCAAATATATATATTATAAAATTAAGAAGTCTTACTATTCATAAACCATAAGCAGTGTGACTCGTTTCAAAATCTGTGAGCATGAGCCCCACACTTGAGGTGGAAATTACTGACTCGGACTCTTATCCACATTCTAGTTATTCCAGGTAAGATATTTGACCTTGACTGAATCACCTGGTGGTTTCTGCTTTGTAACAGGTTGATCTCCATGGACTTCTGTCGATGGTTCCTTTTCCTTTGAGCCAAGGTGTAGTTCTTTCGCTTCTGCAGCAGCTGGCTTGCGACATCAACAACGATCGGGCTCGAAAAATTTCTTGGATGACTGATGTCGCCACAGCCATAAATCCTGCAGACTCGATGATTGCGATGCATGTGAGGCCGATCTTTGAGCAAGTGTATCAGATATTGAATCACCAACGTAGCCTGCCTACCATTACTGGATCTGAACTCTCCAGTATCCGTCTTCTAATGCATGTTATCAACTCCATGCTTATGACATGCAAATGATTTTTATGTTCTTTTTTATTATAGAAATGTGCTAATTGGTAATCTCAAAAGACTGCGCTAGTACGATTGGAAGAATTTTGTACAAAGCTCAGTGGGTTTCATTGAAGTTTACAAATCTGTAGGATCGGATGAGGTAGCCAGGTAGTTTACTCGTTCAAAAACTCAGCCACAGCAATGAAATTATTTTTTGTGTCTCAAACTTGGCTTTTCTCTGTCTGTCTTCTAATTCTGACGATGCATTTGGAGGAAAGACAAATGGAACTCTCCTAATGTTTCATAAATTTAAAAAGGATTTTGTTGAAGGACCTTTGAGAGTTAATGAGGTAGAAGGATCTAAGGGCTAAAAAGCATATGCAAATTGATTAAATGTCTCGGAAAATAAAATTACCTCAAGACATCAATTTGCGGTAGCAATTAAACGGAAAGTCTTACTATAAAAAACACAAAGAAAGTATAAATAAAATAGAGCATAAATACGGAGTGTTGAAAATATAAGAAAATATAGGGTTAAAGGGAGAAAAATGCAAGTTGTGAAATATCCTGAATTTTTTTTTTTTGGTGCAAGAGTTATCCTGATTTAGTTATATCCATTTGACCCTTTGTCACCAAGTGAGCCTCTTGAATAATTTTTTTTCATTATTTTTCACAAATTTAAATCAAGCGTTTATAAGTCACTGCAATGTTTCTCTTTTACACAATACTTCAAGAGATACCTCGCTCTTAAATTTCTACCTACGGGGTTCCACACTACTGATTTCTAAAAGATACTGCACCTCATCTTTACTTTACAATGATTGATTAAAAAAAAAAAAGATTTTCACTCAAGAACACACTCTAAAAGCAATGACACACAAAATGAATAAGATAAGAAAAATTTTGGATCAAGATGAATTATTTCCAAATAAAAGAAGTTTGAAAAGATTAGAAAGTTCATTCAACTTCTCTATTTGTTCAAGCTTAGTCAAACAAAATAGGAGTGTTCTATTATCCTTTTTGTAAAAACAACTCATTAACGCATTAGGTAATGTGATTAACATATGTTAATAGCTTCACAGCAGCCTTTCATAGAATTCATTATCACGTTACATAGCCCTAGTTAATGCATTAATAAAAAAGAGAAAAGAAAATCAAGTCTCTCAAATTTAATTAACACGTTAGATATCGAACTTGATACGTTAAAATTATTTATAAGTTAAAACCAATTTTTCAAAAAGCTAGTTAAAGCATGTTAACACCTTAAACAAGAATGGTAAATACGTTAAATATGATGAAATATGACTGAGTTTTTTTGCCAAATGTTTATAACGCATTAAGAACATGCATTTAATGCATGAAATAAAAGTTTGCACAAAACCATATTTTAACACTACTAAAGCACGTTGATGCGTTAGGACAATGAAGTTAGTGAGTTAAGTATTTTTCAAAGGCAAACTAAAGACTTGAAAGAACATTTGATGCATTAGACATAGAGGTAAATATGCCAAATACTTGATAGAGAGTGAAACAAACATTCAAATCTTAACTAGCACATTAGAGTTAGTTTTAAATTAAGATAAACTTCATTTCATAACATTTTCAAAACTATGAGATATGAAATGATAAATGACTAAAGGTAAAACTATAATTTTCAGAAAAACTATATCTCATATTTCTTTGTAAAGCTATCATGCATTTTGATTGAAAATATCTTGAGTCAATAATGCATATCTATATACATAAAAACTCTAGTCTAAAGCTTATACCTATTATGTCCGAGGTCTTGTGACATTCAAACTTGTAAGTCCTTCATCTTCTTAAACTATTCTTTGGATCATTCTCTTTTTTTCTTTATGTTCTTCATTCATTGAATGATACCAAGAATATCTTTAGCTTCTTTCATTTGATGCTCACTTTTCATTTTCTTTGTACAACTCACTTTTCATTTTCTTTGTACAACCTACAAGATATTTCAAGATTATGCATTTGTCCAATGTTGCATTCATCAGTATGCATGATGATAGTAATTTACAGAATAATGTAACATCATGCATATAAAAAAAAAAAAAATCTTATGTTGTGTGTGTGTGTAAAAGCATTTTATGATCATGACTTTAAGAGAAAATATGATTTAATAAAGTATAAAAGAATTTTGTTGCAAATAAATCATTTCTCTCATGATAATTTATACTCCATATAATATAAAATAATATAAGTAAACACACTTCAAAACAGTTACTCAACAGCCGTGATTAACTAAAAGTCATTGAAGTTTACTTATAATTAATTCTTTTAATATTTATTATCATCAAAATTTATATTAAACATAATTATATGGTTATAATGTGAGTCTTTTTTGGCCAAAAATACAATTTATCTTATATTTTAGTTTAATTTTAAATAGAGAAAATTATATTAATCTAAATTTACTGTTTATAAAAATAAATGAAATATATTTTGCCAATATAAATATAAATATATATATATATATATATATTTATATTTATACATGAATAACGTAAACAGACATAAAAGTTTTACGTAAACAATCCTCACAAAGCTTTTACTTGGACGGCCAACTGAGATGGGGAAAGTTTTATGAAACACAAACTGATTCTGAATCCTCAATTCAACAATCAAAGTTTTTATGAGTCATCCTTCCTATATCCACAGGGGGTCCTCCTGTGAAGTGCCATAGGAGGTCCCCTTCCTGTGGCGCTTGCGTCAGGGTCTCTTTTTTTTTTTTTGGCTTCTTCAGAAATACACCATACCTAGCTTATTGCATTCAAAAGAGTCAAGCTTATTCAAAATATTGACTATTATTGTCCACTATTAATGCAAACGTGTTTTTTTTATTGAAGAAAAGCACGAAGCCTACACTATGAAAGACTTGAAGAATCTTCCTGATACATTGTTGCAAACGTGTGTTTCATACCTCATCATATAGGAATATTAGAAATAGGATATATAGATATCTTAATGAAATAACTTTACTTTTAAATTCATTATGTATTACGGTTAGAACATAGATATTAATTTGAAATAAAAAATTACAGAAATTATATGCCAATTAAAAAAAGAAGAAGAAGCACGTTGAACTTACAGTGGAGTGGGGACCACGTTATCTGTTCGTGACGCAATCTTAAGTGAGAAGGAGGAGGAAATCTAAGTAGTTGGACCAACTGGAGTGGGGACCAAAAATGAAAGATAGTACAAAGAAAAGGGAACAATTGAGACCGGAGTGGGGATGACAGTTGGAACAAAATAAAGAAGTAGATTCGATAATGAAGATGTGTGTGTGGGTGTGTTTTTAAGTGTGAAAATGACAGAAAATAGAGGGAGTGGAGCGACGATTGTCCAGGCAAGAAGTGTAGATGATGAGAAAGGGAAAGTGAGAGAGAAGGAAATAATTAAAGTGGGATGGAGTCAAAATAAAAGAGAAGAGGGGGGTCACTGCTCCGGAAGGGGAAAAAAAGATAAGGTGGGGGCAGGGGGAATTGTGATTGGTGGGGAGTAGATTACATTATCCACTTAAAAGGTGTAAAAAAAAAAGTAATTTTTTTTTTTTTTTTTATAATTGATGGCCAATTATGGCACCCATAAAAATGAAGGCGCCACAATTGGCATCACCAGCTATGGCGCCTGGTTGCCTAGGCGCCACAATTGGTGATGTGGGGCCAGCTGTGGCTCTTGATCTATCAGGCGCCACAACTGGTTCTCAAAATTAAAAAAATAATAATAAAATAGAAAAAAAGAGAGGCAGCTGTGACACTTCTTTAAAGAAGGGTCACAAAATGTGCGCCACCTTTCCATCTTTTTGTAATAGTGATGGTTGATCAAGGTGCCCACAACCTAATGAGCCTGCCCGCACCAACAAGAAATTAGTCATTTTTGAGCCCGTAAAAAAAGGACCCATAATAGGGTGGATTAAAACCCGCTTGTTTAAGTATTAAATGTGCAAGTTATGGGTACATTTAGTTGTAGTATCAATTTTTTTATTAATTATTTTCACACTCACTCTATCACTTGCTTCCTATTTCCTAGTGTGCCTAAAGAATTTAACAGCCTTTTTTATTATTTTAACTTTTTATTTCTTATGACTTATTTTATTCCATGCCTAATTGGATGGTTTAATATTGTTTAAGATATTATCTTTGTCTTTTCCCCTACAACCCATTAATGTTTACTGGTCAAGTCTTTAGCCTTCCAATGCCACCAACATTTTTGCATTTATTTTATGTTGAAATCTCAACAATCTGTTAAAGGAAAATCTCTAAAAAATACCAAATGAATTATAAAATCCTTGAATTGTCTCTTTAACATGCAAAAAGACCAATAGGAGTGTTATATTATCCTTTTTGTAAAAAACAACTCATTAACGCATATGTTAAATAGCTTCATAGCAGCCTTTCATAGAATTCATTATCACCTTACATAGTCCTAGTTAATGCATTAGTAAAAAAGACAAAAACAAATCAAGTCTCTCGAATTTAATTAATACGTTAGATATCGAGCTTGATGCGTTAAAACTATTTCTAAGTTGAAACCAATTTTTCAAAAAATTAGTTAAAGCATGTTAAACGCCTTAAACAAAAATGGAAAATGCATTAAACATAATGAAACATGACTAAATTTTTTCATTAAATGTTCACAACGCATTAAAAACATGCAGTTGATAAGTATGTTGAATCTACCCTGAGCGTTAGAAACCTGTGCCCAAGCACGAACGGAAAGAACAAGTTAGTGATTCTTTCTCTTATATCATGTATAATGCTTTGTATATTTGTGCTTATCATTAAATTGTGACGAATGTGTTTAAAGCTGTGAAAGCTACATGAATGTCACGAATGTCACGAATGTGTATATAGCTTTGAAAGTTGTCATGAATGTGACGAATGTCACGAATGTGTACACAACTGTGAAAGCTATCGTGAATGTCACGAATGTGGATGTTGCTGTGTATGCTGTTGTGAATGCTATGGTGATTGCTGCTTTGTGATAATTACTTATATGCTTTGTTAATTATATACCATATGAGTGAAATGTTACTACTGAGATTCATATGAATCTCACTCTTTCCAATTACTAACCTACAGCCAGGGCAAGCAAATAGAAGGAGAAGCAGGTAATCAAGGGCTGCTAGTGCTCACGGCTAAGAGAGTAGAACTTTGTGTTGGTTATCAATTTTTGGATGATTGTATATGTTGTATATGATGTAAATGTAAGATCAATGTAGTAGAGGTAGTTGAATCTACCATAGACTTATATATTGTTTTGTAATCCTCGGTATAGGAACTAAATCGGGCGAATATTGCCTGTAGACCCTACTAGTTCGAATATAACCCGAAAATTCGTTTGGAAATTTTGTTAAGCACTCTGATATTATAAATGGAACAGAACTGAACAGGCTAAATAGATTCAAAAAGTGGAAGCAAGACTGTATTAAACATGTTTTGAAAAGTTTTTGAAAACCCACTTCATCATAGGACCGAATCCTGTCTTGAAGTCGAGACCTTTACTGAGTTTTAAATTGTTCTTTGGTCTCCCGTTTATTTTATAACACATTTTCGAACCATATTAACGGCTTTCACGGAAGGGGGTTAAGAAAAGGGCTGCTATAGTATTGTTGTCCCTTTCAATCTACATGAGACTCACGTTCCAATTCCATCAAACCATTCCTCTAATTTCCATGATCAATGTCCTATCTTCATGAAGTTCAGAAGGATCGTTTTGCAATAAATGTAGGGCCTCATAGGAATCCGATTTAATGATGATATCCCTGTGTACACCATCCCAAGCCCATTTCAACCCAATCATACAACCCCAGTGTTCAGCAGTTAGATGATCACCACTCTCTAACCAGAAAAGAAATCTCTATTTCCTGTTTTTACCACCCCACCTCACGCAGGTCTACCATTCCACAGAGTGTAGGCCCCTTTTGTAATATATCAAATTTTGGGACTAGAGGCTAGAGAATAAGCCATAATTTAGTAGACGACTAGACGGCTAAGCCCCGGTTAAGAAAGTGTCCCAAGAGGGCATAATGATATTCCCTAATATTCCATATATCTTTATGGCATTTAAGGGAATAAAATGATAAAACAAGATAATTGGCGGTCACACACAACATGAGTATGTTTAGAACGTAAATTGTAAACATTTGAATTTGCTGCCAGCGAGATTTTCTGTATAGCAGTCTTGTTGTGTGACATTTTTAAATAGGAAAATGATGTCTAATGCTTATGATATTTTCCAGTATGAAAGTAGATTTATCAAGCTTTAATTTAATAGTCATATAGGTCATTTAGAGCTATACACAAAGAATTATGTATTTTTGAAGTTAGCCTAGTGAAACTAGCGATTTTCAATGGTAGCATCCAAAAACAATAATTCTGGGATTTGTAAGCTTTCAGTTGGCTAAAGGCTATATTTTTCCTTAAAAATAGATTTACTAAAGGTCACATAGCCTTTAGAATCACACCAAATGGATCTCTATAAATAAAGATATGAATTTTTAAAGTTTGATGAAAATTCTGCCCAATTTTCCTACTAGTGCGAAAATGGAAATAAATGTAAGAGTAAAATGGTCATTTGACCAATAAAGCAAGCATCCATTTATCTTTGCCTTTAATTGGGATCAATGTTGGCTGAAGTAGGGAGCAAGAAAGTTTAACCCAAGTAAACCAACCATAATTGACTAATTAACCACTTGCTTTTCAAGGAGCCACAAGATTGTGACACATGGCATATTGTGGACTAAGCATTTGTGTTAAGTGAAGATAAAGACCAAAGCTCCCTTTCATCCAGCACCTGAAATAGAGGGGGGAAATAGTTGGAAAATGGAGGAGGAAAGATAAAGAAGGAATAGTGGAAATTTCTAAGTTTCGGAGCCGGTTTCACCCCCGATTCGGTGTTTCCAGCTTTTGGACTCTTCTCTAATGTTGCTATACTAAACGAGAGCTCCTTTTTATGGTTTTGGATTCTTGATCAGAGGTGTTTGGGGCCATCTACCTAGGAGAGGTGCTGCCAAAATCAAGAATCAATTGTAGAATCGAGTAGAGATACGTACAAGCTTAGATTTGAATCGATTGATTTGTGGATTTATTGAGCTTTCAGCATTTCTTAGGTTGCCCTATGATTTCATCCAAGCTATGATTTTAGGACTATATGTTGTTTCAATTATGAAAATGATGATCTATGAGGATAAGTGATGATATTATACATGTTCAATAGTGGAATTGCAAAACTGTTGATTGCTGGATTGAAGTTTCTGGGAGGCAGTTTGTTTGTAGTGAAATTTAGATTTTCTAAACCTAGTCCAAATGTTATGAAACTTTTCAAGATTAAAGTAAACATCCTGGGCTTTAATTTGATAGGTATTTTAAGCAATTTTGACTAGTGGATTGAAAGTTATGGATTTTTGAAGTTGTACTCTGTTTCTGGATTTGATTCTGGAATAGTGTGGGAAGTTATGTTATTTTGTAATTTTGTGGTTGTAGATGGTGGTGGTTCATATTTTTCCTATATAGAGGACTTAAAGAGATTTCCATAGAACTTTGAACCACTCCATTTTGATTTTTCTGAAATTAGTTATAATTTTTGAAATTTGAGCCAAGAACAGAGGATTTCTTGGCCGCGGCCAAAAAGCTTCTGACCTATTTTTGGCTACAGCCAAAAAGTTTCTGACCATTTCTTGGCCGCGGCCAACACCATATTTCAGCATTTTGTATTTTTAAAAGGTGGTGACCGGTCTAGCTCTCCATAACCCTTTTGGGTATTTGTTTGAGCACCAAATAGCTACTTAAGTGACTCAAATGATAACCAACCCAAGTATTTTAAGTTGTTAAAGAATGGGAATAGGAAATAATCCGTCGTCCTTGAATTCTAATTATAGGATTTGTTATCTACCATGAGCGCAAGAGATCAGTGTAAGAACAAGAGGCAAATGACTGCAAAAGCAAACTTAGTGGAAGGAAAGCCGCACGACAAGAGGTATGGCTCTAAACATCAGCACAAAAAGAAGTATAATTACAAGCCTAATGATTCTAACCCTAACCTCAATTTCAAGAAGAAAGGAAATTGTTATGTTTGTGGAAAGCCAGGTCACTTTGCTGCTCAGTGTAGGAAAAAGGCAAAAGTTGAAAATCGTAAAAGAGACGAAAATCCTCCAAATCCAAAAGTAAATTTGGTTGAAGGAGAAGAAAACAGTGATGAAGAAGTTATTGTTGAGGTAGTCTCTCAAACCTTATTGGTCTCTGTTGTGAAGAAGTGGGTGGTAGACTCTGGTGCCACTAAGCACATATGTGCAAATAAGGACATGTTTGCCTCCTTTGAAGAAGGAAAAGACCACATTTATTTGGCTGATTCACGAACTGTAAAAGTTCAAGGGAAAGGAAAAGTGGTGCTGAAACTCACATCTGGGAAGACATTAGCACTGAATGATGTTTTGTATGTGCCTGAACTTAGAGTAAATTTAATATCTGTGGCTTTTTTAGGAAAATTTGGGGTTAAGGTGTCATATGAATATGATAAGATCATTATGACAAAAAACAATGTTCTGATAGGAAAGGGTTATTGTAATCAGGGTCTTTTTGTACTGAATGTTCTTATATGATTGATTCCTTTGATTTATGGCATGCTAGACTAGGACATATACATAGAACTTATATAAAGCGATTGAAAAATCTTGGGATAGTTTCTGGAATTAATATAAATAATGTTAATAAATGTGAAATTTGTGCAGAAACTAAATTGTCTAAAAGAACTCATTTCCCCATACAAAGAGATAGTGAGTTATTATCACTAATTCATATTGATTTAGGATATTTAAAACAGACTGAGACTAGAGGTGGAAAAAGATATTATATAACGTTTATTGATGAATTTTCTAGATATACCAAAGTATACCTATTAAGGAACAAGGATGAAGCTTTTGGAAAATTTATTTTGTACAAGGCAGAGGTAGAAAATCAATTAGATAGAAAAATCAAAAGAATTAGGTCAAATAGAGGAGGAGAATATTTACCATTAGATGACTTCTGTGAGAAAGAAGGCATAATTCATGAAATAACTCCTCCATATTCACCTGAGTCTAATGGGATAGCAGAAAGGAAAAATAGAACTTTGAAAGAAATGATGAATGCCTTACTTGTAAGTTCTGGTGCACCTAATAATTTATGGGGAAAAGCCTTATTAACTGCTTGTTTTCTACAAAACAGAATACCTCATAAGAAAACCAAGAAAACACCTTATGAGTTATGGAAAGGATATACACCTAACTTGAATATTTAAAAGTGTGGGGGTGTCTTGCAAAAGTTCTTTTACCCAATCCCAAACGGAAAAGGATTGGTTCAAAAACTTCTGATTGCATGTTTATTGGTTATGCTTTACAAAGTGCTGCTTATCATTTTCTAGTTTTGAAAAGTGATATTTTAGAGCGCAATACAATTATTGAAACAAAAGATGCAGAATTCTTTGAGAATATTTTTCCTTTAAAAATTGAGCAAATTCCTATAAGATTTGAAAATTTTTTTGAACAAAATTCAAATAATGATTTAGTTGAAAATTTATGGAGAGGTAAAAGACAAAGAAAAGAAACATATTTTGGAGATGATTTTTACACATATCTAGTAGAAAATGAACCTAGGAATTATTATGAAGTTGTTTCCTCTTTGGATGCAAATTCTTGGAAGGAAGCTATTAAAGCTGAGATAGATTCTTTGAATCAAAACAAAACTTGGGTTTTAGTAGTTTTACCTATAGGAGCAAAGCCTATTGGTTATAAGTGGGTGTTTAGGAAAAAATACTTTCCTGATGGGTCTATAGACAAATATAAAGCTATATTAGTTGCCAAAGGCTTTACTCAGAAAGAAAATATTGATTATTTTGACACTTTCTCACCTGTAACAAGGGTTTCCTCTGTTAGAGTTTTAATTGCTTTGGCATCAATTCATAATATTGTTATTCATCAAATGGATGTCAAAACGGAATTTTTAAATGGTGATTTAGAAGAGGAAATTTATATAGTTCAACTTGAAGGATGCATTGTTCCTGGGCAAGAAAACAAAGTTTGCAAATTAAATAAGTCATTATATGGTTTAAAGCAAGCACCCAAGCAGTGGCATGAGAAATTAGATCAAGTTTTAATAAGTGGTGGTTTCTCTACTATTGAAGTAGAAAGATGTGTTTATATAAAAGCTTTGAATCATGATTGTGTGATTATTTGATTATATGTGGATGATATGCTTATCTTTGGTACTACTTTAAAGGTAGTGCTTGAAACAAAAAATTTCCTTGCCTCAAACTTTGATATGAAAGATCTTGGAGAAGCAAAGGTAATCTTGGGTGTAAAAATCATAAGGAATGAACATGATATTCAACTTTCTCAAGAACATTATGTTGAGAAGATTTTGAGAAGGTTTGAACAGTTTGATGAAGAGCCTTTGAGTACTTCTTATGATTGTAGTATACATTTGAAAAAACATGAAGGAGATCCAATAGCTCAATCTAAATATGCACAAATCATTGGGAGTTTGTTGCATTTAATGAATTATACTAGGCCAGATATAGCATATGCCGTGTGTAGATTGAGCAAGTATACTCACTGCCCAGGCAATAAGCATTGGGAGGCTCTCATAAGATTATTACAATACTTGAGAGGTACCATGAATTATGGTATACAATATAGTGGATTTCCCGCTGTATTAGAAGGGTACAGTGATGCTAACTGGATCTCAGACTTAGATGAGACAAAATCTACTAGTGGCTATGTCTTTATTCTTGGTGGTGGTGCAGTCACATGGAAGTCAGCCAAGCAAAACATAATAACACCGTCCTCTAGGGACTCTGAGTTTGTTGCTATGGAATTGGCTGGTACTGAGGCTGAGTGGTTGAAAAACTTCTTAGCAAATATCCCACTTAGTGACAAACCAATACCATCAGTGTCATTACACTATGATAATAAAGCAGCAATAGCCACAGCTAAGAATAAAACCTTCAATGGTAAGAGTAGACACATATGATTGAGACATAATATTATAAGGCAGCTGCTAAAGGATGGTGTTATCTCAATTGATTATGTAAAGTCAGAAATGAATTTGGCTGATTCGTTAATAAAACCTCTTGGGAGGAAAATGATTGTTGAAATGTCAAAAGGAATGGGACTAAATCCGATTACTAATTGACAGCGATGGCAACCCATCCTTTGTGATTAGTGATCCTATGAAGAAGGTTCACTGGGTAAGAACAAGTTGTTCATCAGTTTTGACTAGCACAAATATTTTACATCCCTTCCTATGACATTTTGAATGTGCTAGACTGCATTATTGTAGGTTGAGCAAAGCTCTTAATGATTTCATAGTCCAACAAGACAGTGTGCATAGTGCAGGTACACTTATACGAAATCACCTCTATGACTGTGGAGTGTGGCCGCTCCTATGAGATCATGGCAAAATATCTTGAGCATTCATTACGCACCAGGCACATGAATGGCCAACATAACGCGCAAAATTGTTGTTAACAGCGAAAATGTTAGGATATAACCTGACTCTTAATGCCGCTGATATGCACCAAAGAAATGTGAGTTCATAGTCCATAGGACCACTGACATATCTGTGTATCATGTGTTATTGGTCTAGGTCTAGTTTATAGTCTATCGGATCATTAGATATAATAGTTATATCCTGTGGGTAACATAGTGGGTTTCTTTGACACATGTGGGGGATTGTTGTAAAATATAAGTGTATGAGTAGGTGTGTCAAAAAAGCTAGTCCTACATTACTTGGGAATAAGAGGTCACTAGCCTATATATATCACTATACTATCTTGGGCTTGTAAAGAGGCTTAGAGGAGTGGTGGACTCGCGCGCACAACAATAGGCCACCGGAAGGCAAATGTAGTTGAAATCCTGCGATTTCCCCCCTGCGTATGAATAAATACGTGGTATCGGCACTTTTTGTAAAATATTTTTGCTCATCGGAAATATTATTTTTGGTTATCTAAAAATAATATTTATTTGGGCTTACTAAAAAGTCACTATATTTTAGGGTTTAAAATTTGTGACCCTTCATGACTAAAAATTGCTGACGGTCAGACGCTTCACCAGGTGACCTTTCTATTGTCAGCGTCCAGGCCTGTCTGTTCGGTGGTGACTATCCGGTCTTAAGGGACGTATTGTCTGGTTCCATTGTGACCGATGACCCTTCATGAAAACGCCTATAAAAGAGACACATGCGGGGTGCTCAGTACATAGCATTCTCCTCTCCTCTCCTCTGTTATTGAATTTATGACTATCGTTTCCATTACCTTCCGCCAGTTCTGTTGCCTTGATTATATCAAGAAGGGTTTGTTTAATCCTAGGGAGTGCCGCTTCCTCTCTGCCAGTGGTTGCGGAATAACTCTATAGGACTGTGTCCTCGGACACGACTCAGATCATCTGTTTCGATCTTTCTAGGTTGCTCGTGATTTCTGATGTTCGTCTGTTCGTCCAGTTGTTTGTGATCGTCTACACAAATTGGCTCCTCTTAGCTTGTGGCTCGCCTTCTGTATACATTCCTTTAGTTACTCTTTCATGATACAAGGGGACTCCTAAATATATTCCCAAACTATTGTTCTAGAGAAGCCTAACACCTCACTCAGTTGAGAGGATGAGTATGATTGACATTTCTTGAGAAGAATATCTTTGTTTTGCTGACATTTACTTTCTGGCCTGAGGATTTGCAGAAGGTGTACAAGCATCTTTTAATGATCTCCACCTGTTCCATGCTAGCTTTTGCAAAAATCATCAAATCATCAGCAAAAAATAAATGTTATATGAGGTCCATTTTTAATCAACTTTATTGGTTTCCAATTGCCATTGTCTCTTGTTGAATCATATGCGCCAATTTCTTCATACAGATAACAAATACGTAGGGAGAGATAGGGTCACCTTGACGTAGGCCCTGAGATGATTTAAAATCATTCGCTTTACTCCCTTCCCAAAGAATTTGCATGGATTGTGATGATATGCAAGATATGACCATATCAATAATCTGCTTAAGCAAATGAGTTCCCCCAGGCCTCTCTTTACAAATTTCCAACAAACTTAATCGTATGCTTTTTCTAGATCGATCTTGATAGCCATAAATCCTTTCTTCCCCTTATTGTTTTTCATTGAGTGGATCACCTCCTGGGCAACAATGATATTATCCGAGCTAGTCTTGCAGGAATAAAGCTGTATTGGTTTAGAGAAATAATATAGGGGAGAAAACATTTGAAACAATTAGGTATCACCTTGGTAATTATTTTATAGATGGCACTACATAAGTTGATAGGACGAAAATCTCTAATATTCTCTTGGTGGTCTATCTTGAGAATCAACACAATGAATGTGTTGTTAAGTCTCTTTATTGAATTTGGCTTCCTGAATGCTTTCCTAACAATTTGAATCACAGAAGGACCAATAACATTCCATTGGCTTTGGAAAAGGTGTGCATTCAATCCATCCGATCCTGGTGATGTTAAAGCTCCCATGCTAAATATGGCTGATTTAATTTCCTCGCTAGATATCTCTTTGAGCAAATTTTCCACATCCTTATTTCTTAACATTGGATAAGATATTTTCAAGTCCAGAAAGCTTACATAATCTCCTTCTTCTGTAAAGAGAGTAGTAAAGAAGTTTGTGTCCAGGCTTTCAATCTTAGTCGCATCATCTGTCATTATCCTCTCTCATTCTAAATGGCCTCAATTTTATTTCTCTTCCTTCTTCCATTTGGTCTAGTATGGAAATATTTTGAGTTTTTATCCCATATAGAATACTAGTCACACTTGGCCTTTTAGGCCCATAGAATGTCTTCTTGAATGAGCCCCTCCTCTAATTCTAACCATAGTTGTTTTTGAAGTTGGTCTAGAGATGAGGTTGTACCAGACGATTGTATCGATCTTGTAATACCCTCAAGGCAACCTATGAGGTGGCTTTTCCTTCATCCCAAATGACCAAAGATGATGTGACTCTAGTTGCGTACATTAGATGTAAAATTGTCAACACTAACATCCTATTTTGCTTCCAAGTCCTATATGTCTTTCATAAGTCTATCCAAATCCTCATAAAGTGCCCAATAAGCAATAAAGCGGAAAGGTCATTCTTGTCTTCGATAAATGTTCTTATTGGTGCATTGGAGAAGAATTGGTTTCTGGTTTGATTTGAACCAAGGGAGATATTTGACAGTTGCTTTACGGCAATAGTCTAAGAAACTGCTATTAGCAAGCACACGATCAATAAGACTCTCTCATCCCTCTCTCTTCCAAGTGAAAAATGGTCCACAACACCCCATGTCTGTAATTTCAGAATTTTCCACGCAATGCAATACAAAAAATCTTTATCTATCGAACGAGGTTGTTGGGCTGTGGAACGACACTTATGATCAAACAAAGTTACATTGCAATCACCCCCAATAATCCATGGCTATTCCTGAAAAAGACGAGACTCCTCAGGCATCTTCACATGATCTGGTTAGGATTTGCGTACACGGAGGTAATGAATAACTTTTCATTCTCATTTACAGCCATGGCATGAATGAATTGCTCATATTTAAAAAAACTGAAACTTTGAAATAGGCTTCATTCCATGCCACCCATATTTCACCTCTTAAACCAATAGCCTCCACAAAATCAAAATGGTCAAATCCCTATTTTTGACACCTATGCTGAGTTTGCAACCCATTAGCTTTAGTTTTAAAGAGGTCAAGAAAATCCATAAAATAGCACTTCTTAATTTCTTTAATTAGACCCGGCAGCGCCTTCAAGCCTATTCCTCTACAATTTCAAAAAATACAAATCATGAGATCATTAATAGGGGGGATACGTTGCTTATAGACCCCTATCAAATTTTGAAGTGTTATATTTATGGCCTATTAAGAAACATAGCCATTAGCGACAAAAGCTAGTTGTTTATACTCCCTCCGGTCCTAATTATAAGATAAAGTTAACTTTTTTGGAGAAATTAAGGAAGCCAATTAAATTACTTTAGAGTGTTTATATTTTTATTTTTTTCTCCAAACTAATTAATTTGACTAATAAACTAATATATAATCTAAGGATATTAAAAACATAAACACTCTAAAGTAATTTAATCGCCTTCCTTAATTTCTCCAAAAAAGTCAACTTTGTCTTATAATTAGGACCGGAGGGAGTAATTGTTAGGAGTATTTTCTAGATTGTTGACACGTTAAGTGTAGGGTTAACGGGATTGGTTTCTCTTCAATAACCTGCCCATCCTTCTCCCCTATCCATCATTGGATTAAAATCTCAACGGTCCAAGTTTAACATCTTATAAAAATATTATTAAAACCTCACTTAAAATGAAAAAAATAAATTTAAACTGCTAAAATTTGATCTAAATAGTTGACAACTATAACACCTCAAACCAAACAAACAAATACTTAACCAAAGTATCTAACATATAGCCAATAAGGATGTTCAACATCCAAATCATCTAAATACATAATTAGCTCAAATTAAACCCACACCAAAGTGTCAGATTAAATCCTCAAAATATTTCAATAAATAAAAATAAAATGCAAAATTTTTAGGGTCATGGTAAATAAAATGACATAACATGTGCATAAAGAGTACAAAGGAGCCTTTAAGACTCACTCCATAAGTGCCTTCCCTTGCTTCCTATTAGAACAATCACCCAAAAAATGTTAATATATAAGGATGAAATTCCACGTTTTAGTAACTACTGAAAGTTTCTACTGTACACAAGCAAACCACATATGATTCAAAAAAATAACTTATTACATATATGTATATATATATATATATATTTATATTTATATGTACCATAATCCTCATACAAAACAATTGCAAATTTAATCATCTATATGTCAATCTAGTAATATACAATTATGCAATATGAAAAATGCAACATGTGACATCTTACTCTCCTATTAGTCAAATGAGCTATAAACATAATGAATTCAAACCATTAAGTCAGGTTTGATCTTGGAAACAAAAAAATTTTGAAAATAGTTGGGAACTCAGCCTAAACATAGGGTTTGAACCAGTGAATGAATGGCCTTTTCTGAAAAATTTAAAATTACTTTATAAAACACGTAATTAGTGGTTCAAACTATTCATTATAGCTCATCAATCCTTTAACATCATTTAGTATTATCATAGTATTACTCTGCTCTTTCCTAGTTCTATCGTCAGTTAACTATGGGCTCATATCATGCAATTGCCCATCCCTAATAAAATTATCAAGCATATTATTATTACCATTATCTCTACTGCATGCTTGTACTACTACTACTGCTCCTGCTGCTGCTCATGCTTGTACTACTACTGCTGCTGCTATAGATACTATCTTTACTATGTACTTCTCTATGCTCATCTATATACATATATATACAAAATTTGTAGCTACACAAGGCTACAAAAAATCCCAAGTCTTAGCAAAATTATTATACAGGTAACCAACACTTAAACAAAATATTATCTTAACTCCTTTAGCTCCAGCCTTCTTCAAGCTTCACTAACAATAATGCTCTTGCCCCTAGAAGTACTTGCTCTTGCTGTATGCCATGGAAGAAAGGGGAGAGATTCAGGAAAATCTCAACAGCAAAACATTATCTCAATATATAATGTGCAATGGTAATTAACTATCCATGTTAATAGCCAAGTAAGAACAACACCTTACAAGCATATGCACATGGTCATGACACAACTCAAGCAAGGATATTACATGTTCAAAGATATATACATGGCAAATAAACATGCAAGCAACCAAGCACAAACTATATAAGAGTAAGTTTCGCTACTTTTTGCTTCTTCCCAAGTTACCTTCTTTTGCTTAAACTTATTTGGTTTTACTTCCCCCTTTGCTTATTAGTGGCTGCCAAATCCTATTAATGATTCATGTGGAAGCTTATTAATACTTAAACCTTAGTGTATAACAATTGCATAATAAATCTCTCCCTATGACCTCAACTCTTCTTGGCCAAAGTACATGCACATAGGTGGATAAAGCTCCATTTTTGCAAATCATGCTTTTAAACATGTACTCTTAACATCTCCCTACATCATTTTCTATTCTAGGCTCAAGGGAAGGCTCAAATTGATCAACATTTAATTCAATTAATTTAGCCCTTAAATTTATCCCCAACATCCACTAGCCATCACTAATTACATTTCCTAAAAATGTGATCAATATCACACTTAACCCATTCTAGCTCAATTTTTAGGAAACTTTGAGAAATCATATCTTAAGCTAGGAAGCCCAATTGAGGCAGTTCAAGTTCCTATGTAAAGCTCTTTTAGTGCTATGTAAAATAAAAATAATGTCTAGTAATAATTTATGGTCATAAGTTCCAAAATCTCACGATCAAACTTGACTGTCTATATTGAGAGTCAGAATTTTTCATATTTTCTATCCAAAGTTTAAAAATTCATAACTTATAATTTGCACATCTAATTCCTGTGTTCTAATACTTGATTGAAATCTCTATATGTCTACTTTAAGGAAAAAATAATCACACTCACAAATTACCAAAGTAACCTCATGCAATTTGCCTATTTTTCCACTATCAGAAATATGGGACACATAGTGTTTCCAGTTTTTTGACCAAACTTCCAAAAATCATAACTTTTGTTACAAATATCCAATTAACATGTTCTAGGATTCATTTTAAAGTTTAGGATGTGTATTATTTCCTTGAAACATTTCATAGACAGAGGACATGATTTGCCTGATCAAAACCCCACTTGATTCTAATTGTCTCCCTGACTCTTTCAGATTCGACACTTAGTCTAAAACTCTCAAAAACACCACCTTTCCCTTCCTAAACTGAGCTCTCCCTAGTTTTGTCTTATAATACACATATTAAACTCTATAATCTTTAAGAAAATTGAATAAACCAACTCAAAAACTCAATTTCTAGCTTCTACAACCACATGCAATCAGCACCCTGTTTTTCGATAATGAAGATAAGAAGAAGAAAGGTGCATGCAAACTCAATTATAGCCTAAATCCTCAAAAATTTTGACTCTACAAACCCCCACATGCATGCTTAGTTTCATTGACACTCTTATAGAACCCCAAAACCAACATGCAACCACTTCTTTCAAACTGCCATGGTGACCTAAATTTTTCCTAGGATTCTCTCAAATTCCAACCATAATTTCAACTAAATAAATCACTCAAAGTCGACAAAAAAACTTAGGAATATGTAAAGAAGACTCACCTAAACTCAAATCAAGGCTTGTATATAGCGTCCAAGCTCTCCTTCTCCAATGATCACTCCTCCTTCTCGGTCTCTCACTCTCCATCTCTCTTTCTCATTCTCTCCCTCCATCTTTCTTTATTTCTCTCTTTCCTTTTCTTGTATTCTGTCCGTATGGTAAAATGAGAGTAAGAGGGAGGGTTTTGTTTATTTGGTGGGTGTGTGTAGGGGGCATTGTGCTACCTGAATTTGAAAGATAGAGTGCTGATTATGTCTTCATCCTAATTGTATGGGTGAGTATCCAAGTGTCTAGGAACACACTATATGTGAGAGTATATGGGTTTTTATCCTATTAATCTCACACACAAGGCTTCTAAATTTTTTAATTTGTCTAATTTATAATTCCTTAAATTTTTTAGGTTCCATAATTTGGCTTCTCCTTAACCCAATTCTGATTTTTCAGGTCTAAACAATAAAGTTACTAATTTTTCCTCATTTTTCTAAATCGGTATTGGCTCATCTTATAATTTTCATAAATTAATCCTTAATACTTTTTAAGAATTTTCTTCCTTAATTAGCTTCTTTAAGCCATAAAATAATTTCCCTAAAATTTTCAAAACAAATAATGACATATAACTATTTTTCCTCGAATTTTCGGAAAAAAAATGTCATACCCTTATCTTATATTAACTTGCAGCAGACTATTAATGCATGGTTCTGTGGGCACAACAGGAATAACATGCAGGGTTATACATAAGATTACAGACCTTTAAAATAGTGTTAAGTCTGCAGGTAACAAACTCCTCTTCCTGGTTTGAACCGGGAGAGTATGTGGCCGAAACTTACATCTTTACCCTTAGAGCCACTTTCTTCTGCTTCTACCTGTCTAAATCTATAATAGGGGAGGGTGAGATTCTCTCGAATCTCAGCAGGAAACATATACCAATATGCATGCAAGATAAGTGCTTAATGCATGACATGCTTGCATTACATAAATTCATGCTCACACAATGACATATCTGCATGCTCAATGTTTTAAACAACATACTTATGGCCATACCATAAATAGAAACGGAGCTTCAATCATTCATATATATTTCACATAATCAACCAAAGCAATAACATGCATCGATACGCCAACAAAAATATCAAATACATGCAGGAGAGGTAAGTTCCCTACCTTAACCCTTTTCTGCCTCAAAATGTATGCCTCGTAAAGTGTGCCAACATCTCAGGCTCCATATTCTATCCTCAAGCTCCTACTAGCTTTTCCTTGACTTGGCCGAAACCCTAAGTGTTCCATAACAGATTTTGAGCTTCACAACCTTGTGATTTTTCTTCTCCATTCTCTCACTAATGCTTTCAAGCTTTCTCCCTCCTCTCTATGCTGCTAAATGTCGGAAATGGGAAGGAAGAGATGAAGATTAGCTTTTAATATCATGCTGATGTCATAATTCCCTATTTTTCTATTTTCAGATTTTTTGGTATATTTTCTGCCTAAACTTTGAAAAATCACAACTAATTCTAGAAAAATCGAATTGAAGTGGTTCCAAAGGCTATAAAACCCTTATTGAGACTAGTTTCAAGAACAAATATAGACTAACTGAAAGCACAAAGATCGCAGAATTCAAATTTTTGAATGCTGTTCCAGAAACTTTCTAGTTTTTCTGGGCTAATTTTAAAAATACATAACTTTTTGTATATAGCTTTAATTGAGTCATATGACCTATGAAATTAAAGCTTAGGATGTCTATTTTCACCATGTAAAAGTTTAAAATTTTTTTGTTGATACAAAACCATATGACTATCTCACTGCCTCACAGGAAATTTCATTGGAAGCATAATCACATTCTCCAAAATTCACCATTGTACTTTCTTTAATACCTCAAAGATATAAGAAACATTATGGAATATATTTGAGGCACCTACTAAACCAGGGCTTTGTAGTCCACTTAATTCAGGTTTATTCCCAAGCTTTTGATCCTAAAATTCAGGATATTACATTTCTCCCTCCGTTCAATAAATTTTGTCTTCAAAATTTGAACATATATAACTTGGGAATTAATCCTATCTCATTGTGTAACTCATCCCTAGGTTGTGCATACTTATAAAGTGTGCACCACAATTTACCTTATATGTGTGGTTGAACTACCTATCAACTCTTACATATTCAACACGCTCTGTACTCATGGGTCACCCAACCCATTATTGTACTAATTGTCTATCAAGAAGCTCAATATATTATCCTAGGCCTCATTGCCTTGTTGGAACACTGCCCCAATATACTTAGTGTAACCCCCTGCCGTAATTATATCCGAAATACGTGATTAAAGTGAAATAGAGACCAATAATAACAAATAACATTTACTAACCCATCACATGACGGGGTTTTCACAATTACCTTTCGAAATCCTTTATAAACTTGGTCTCATAATCACTTTTCGAATACAATTACTACACGGAATATCACATTCATAACAAATCAGAGTACACAAAAATAATCCCGGCAATCCCGGGTTCCATACATTAACTCAAAGCCTTATAGGGCATATTCGCCCCTACAAGCCCTCATATGGGGATTACACAGAGTCTTCTCAAATACATAGCAAATCCTCATCCACATACTTATATACACATCCAAATCTATATACTCCCAACTATGATAACCAACTACCGAATCTTCAACCCGAAGGAAGTCCTTACCGCCCTTGATCACTTACTCCATCCTCGATCCACTACCCTGTCTGAAAGGTTAGTAGGGGAGGGTGAGATTCTAGAGAATCTCAGTAGGTAAACAATATCAATATGCATGTATGATAGATGTTTAATGCATGACATGCTTGCATCACACAACTCATGATAACACAATGACAATTTGCAAGCTCAATGCTTCGAACAATATACCTATGGTTATAGCATAAATTGAAACATAGCTTCAAATTACACACAATTATGCAAAGCTAAGACATGCACCAACACACTAACACATATATCAAATACAAGCAGAAGAGATATGTTCCCTACCCTCTTTCCACGTATGCTCCAGCTTCGCTTACTAGCGATCAGAATGAATACCGAACCACGATCAGGGCGATTATCAACCCTATAACCAAAGCAAGGACATAGGGTTAATCCCTTTCTCAATTCCTCAACATACAAACACTTAATGTTGGTTATCATTTAACACCTTTAGGTGGCTAATCAAAGCCCAAACATATGCCTAGAGGCTTGGGAAACACTTGACCAAAGATCACCTTTTAAAAGTCCAAAATGTTGATTTTTGGGGGTTGGCTACGGCCAAAAACTGCCCAGAAACATTTGGGCCGCGGCCAAGAAAATCTAGTTTCTTGGCTGAACTTCCGAAAATCATAACTAATTCCACAAAAATCGAAATGAGGTGATCCCAAAGCCAAATGAAAGCTATTCAAGTCCTCTACACAGGAAAAATATTGGCTAATACTGGAAATCACCACATGAATACAGAATTCCCCAAAACTCAAGACTGTCCCAAAACAGTGTTCATTTTCGACCTCAAACTTTGGACAGCCATAACTCACAGAAGACAAAACGAAATGGCACAAATTATGTGTCCATTTTGAAGATTGAGATGTGAACTTTAAGACTGGAAAGTTTCATAATTTTCTGACTTCATTTACCTAGTCAAAACTTCCACACAACAAGACTGCCCAGACAGAATTTACACTGGACAGAATTTCCAGTTTTGCACACAATGTATCCAATCCAATCCAAACTAATTCCAATGACTAAATACCACAACATGACATCATTTTCAACAAAAATCACCATCCAATTCCACCATTCACATTCCACACGAAAATACCATAAAATCAGGCAAAATTCACAATTCACCATACTTAACCAAAAGTCACAAAACTTAGATCAAAATGAAGCAAATGCTCACCTCTTCCTCATTCCCAAACCAATTTCTTGATTCTCCATCTTTCCACTTTTGCTCAAGCTCTCAAACACCTTCAATCAAGAATCTAAAACCATAGCAATGAAGCTCTCATCTCTTTGAAGAACTTTATAAAAGGTGATTAGAGCATTAGAGGACATTAAGCCAACCAAAAACTCACCTTTTGATTTCTCTTTCTTCCTCCAAGCTTGCACGTCCATGGAGATGAGAGGGGAGAGAGATGAATCAGATTTTTGGACTCAAAAACCGTCCAAATAAGGGAGGAGAGGAGAGAGGGAAGAGTTGACAAATTGACCAAGATCCAAGGGTCTAAATCTTGCCACTTGTCATGATCTTGATCCATCTTCATGAGCTCACATAAACTCACACACATGGAATTCCACCCTTTGATCTCTTGCACAAATCAATCCTAACCATTGATCTTGAAGTTACCAATGAGTTTCCTCTTCGGTAACTGACCAATTGGTCGGTAACTTTACCGTTTTGCCCCTGATTATGGCAATTCACACTGAATCACCACCAAATTCTTTTTCTCATTCATTTACACCATACATATGCCCTTCCCCTTATTTTCATTCAATTTAGATGTTAATCCATAATTGAACTCAAATACAGGGTCTGGGTACGAATCACAACATATTCGAATCACATTCGAATCTCAAATCACATCATATTCTCCAAAAGGGTTATTTATCACTAACCACATCCACTTTTGGAGTCATTATCTCTTAATCACAATTTAGGATCCTGCTAAACCAGGGCTTAGCAGTCCATTAATCTCAGGCTTATTCTCTAGCCTCAAGTCTTAGAATTCGGGGTATTACACTTAGCCTTATAACATGTCTCATTCTACTATCATGTGCAGGCTCACAAGCCATACAACACCATAGTCATATACCCATCCTCATTCTATTGTCATGTGCAGGCTCACAAGCCATGCAACACTATAGTCATATTCCCATAATTATTCTTAGATAGTATTCATCATTCATAATCCATTTCATACACAGTATGTAGCGTGCAATCAAACACAGGACCCACTGGTCCATTCCTACAATGATTGGTTCTGTAGGCCTCACAGCCTCTTTGGGACTCCGCCTGGATCTCACAATTACATCAATCACTGGACCTAACTCGCCCAACAATTATAACATATGCAGGACCTCACTGCTTAGGCAATGATCATATCAAGCACTAGACCTCACTGCCTAGGCCACACCAATGAGTTTGGTTACACTAGTCTCACTACCCCTACTACAACCTGGCACGGTTTGAATGTTTTGCCAGCGTTGAGACATATCCTGGACACACTGGTCCAATGTCATCGCATTAGACATAAACCACAATGCCAATTACACAAGTCTTATAGCCCAGGGGCACCGCCCCATGCAAACTTGCACATCTGGTCTTATTGCCTTGAGCCTCTGCTTGGTACAATTCTCACATACATCATATTCTGCTGGCCTAAGGACTTACTAGCCCACCAAGTCTTATAGCCTAAGCACATACAGTTATCATGCTTTTGCCGCGCCACTCTAATATTTTACACTTTCTAATACATTATAGGATGGACTACACTGAACCTCCGTAGTAACCCCTACTTGTTCCGTAATTCAATTCGGTTGAAAATGTTCAAGGCCAACCACTATTACAAACATCATCATCCTGTACACATGAGTAGGGCTCCTGCCCCACTAACAATATAAACATCATTATCATGTACACATAAGTAGGGCTCTTACCCCAGTAATCGTACACCAGCAATATCAAACATCATCGTCATGTATACATGAGTAGGGCTCCTGCCCCACTAACAATATAATCATCATTGTCATGTATACATGAGTAGGGCTCTCACCCCACAAATCGTACACCAATAATATCAAACATCATCATCATATATACATGAGTAAGGCTCCTACCCCATTAACAATATAATCATCATCATCATATATACATGAGTAAGACCCCAGCCCCACTAATCGTAATGAACAATATAAACACATCGTCATGTATACATGAGTAGGGCCCCAACCCCACTGATCATAATAAATAATATAAACACATCGTCTTATATACATGAGTAGGGCCACAACCCCACCAATCATAATCAACAATATAAATATATCGTCATGTATACATTAGTAGGGTGCCAGCCCTATTAATCGTACACTTGTTGGATTCTCATCCAATCCCCTAGGTGTAAGTGTACTTCCAGCACTAACTGCCCCCTCTAAGAAAACCATGTTAATTAATAAAAGCACAAACCATAGTAACCACACATTCATATAGACTAAGGCATAAAGTATGAAGGATAATATCCCTACATACCTTTAACACCATGGTGTTACTAAGGATCATCGCTTAGTATAGAGAAACCTTAAAACATTTACTATGCCTCAAATTTCTATAACCCCATTAAATAGACTTTTCTGAGTAGTATTCACTGCGATAGAAATGTCCCTATTTAAAATTAATAATTACATCATCATTATCTCCATGCATCTAGGTACTCTTTAAATCATTTAACTCAAATGATCATAGTAATGGAGAAACCTTAAGACAATTACTATTCCTCAAGTCTCCATGACCTTGCCAACATAACTTCTTAGGGGGTCAGACGTCCAAAGATTTTTCTGGGTTGAGCACGCTTAACTTTGTGTACCCGTACAAAACACAGTTACTTGCTATATCTATTCCCATTCATCGGTACCCCGAGACTGCCCTTATCTCGAGAGTCGTGGCAACTATAGTCAGTCAACTTAACACTGTTTGTGGACTTCATATCCATACCGGTACAAGTACCTGAATATATACCCTGATATGTTCCCTGATGTCTATAAAGTTGTCTGTCTGACTCTGCTCTACAATCTTATTCTTCTTTCGAGCCAAAATACTATATCTTGAAAGAAGTGTAATATTGTGTAGATCCCTATGTCATTCGGAATCCCTAAATTAACTTATCCCTGACCACCTACCACTGAGGTGTCGTACTCACGGACATCCCACAGGTATATGCTCCAAACATCCTCCCATAATCCTTGATTCGGTTGTAAACCACGCATCACGTATACTACCCCAACTCAGGGATCGATAACGAAATCTGGATCTGTCTCTATCTTGCCTATTTATGGCTTAACTGCTTATCACTTAACTATCGACAACTGTGGCTGGATGCTAATCATCCATCTGGTGATTCTGTTTTAGGATGAGGCTCCACACTTTGGCCTTACACAAACCTGCTTCCTCGGTGTCCGTGTCATCCTTGTACCATCCTTTTCTGGTATGGCAACATGATCTGCCTTATATAACCCCCTGCCTTATAAACCGTAATTATAATTAAAAAATGTGTAATTAAGATCAATTAGAGACCATCAGATGTTAAAAGACTTATTTCCAATCCCATCCACAGGATAGGGTTTTCAAAAATTTCTTTCAAACATGTTTAATTCAGCCTCATACTCACATTTCAAATATGATTAACCTGCGTAGTTCAATTGCATTTATACATTTCGGAGTACACACCAAAGTTCCTGGCAACCCCTAGGTTTCATATAATAAGTTAAGGGTTTACGGGCATTACCATCCCAACAATTTTCCAACTAGGGGATTACATAACATCATACAAAAATTTACATCCATAATATGTACAGTAATCCCAACCAAAATTTGACAACCAACTATCAAAATCATATCCCAAAGGAGTCCGAGCCATCCTTGGTTGTTTGTTTCCCCTTCGAGCTACTTGCCTTGTCTATAAGTTAGTCATCGGAAAGAATGAGATTCAAGAGAATCCCAGTAGTAACAAATCACTCATACAATATATAATCACATAACATGTAAGTAAATCATCAATCAGCACGCAACAACGATCAGAGTATACATATTGCCTCAACGGTATACACATAGTCTTTGCAGCATACACATAGCCTGCGGGTTACACATAGCCTTTCGGCTTCACATAGCCTTTATGGCTATCACTTAGCCTTTCGGCTTTTATATAGCCTTACGACTTTCACATCCATAAGCTTTACAGCATTCAAAATCATTACAGTTCAAAGATCAATCAAACATACAATGCATCACATATAGTATAAGAGAAAGTGTCATTACTTTGTTCTTTCCGGGTGTTCTCTAAAACAGGTTGCACACGTTCAGGGAAAATATTGAATCCTATCAATCAAAATCAAGGACATAGTATTATTCCCTTTTCCAATTTCTTAACTTTAAAACACTTAAGGTTGGTTGTCATTTGAGTCCCTTAGGTGGCTATGATAAGCTCAACGAAAGCCTAAAAGGAATGGGAAGTACTAGGCTAGAAACCACTTTTTAAAATCATAAAGTGCTGAAAACAGGGGTTGGTTGCAGCCAAAAAATCTCTGGCTGCGGCCAAAAACAGCACAGAGAGTTTTTGGCTGCAGTTAAGGAAATTTTCTATTTCTTGGTTGAACTTCCAAAAATCATAACTAATTCTAGAAAAAGCGAAATGAGGTGATCTCAAGTCCTATAGAAAAATATTGAAGTCCTCTATACAAGAAAAATATGAATCACTGTTGTTCAAAACCACAAAAATACAGAATTACACTAAATCTCATACTGCTCCAGAATAGCTTTCAATTTCAACCCTAAACTTTGGAAATCATAACTTCCATCACACAAATTGAAATGACACATATTTTATGTCCATTTTTAAGCTTGGCATGTGAAATATTAGATTGGAAAGTTTTAGAATTTTTAGACACCATTTGCTTATTCAAAATATCCATGCAAACCAACTGCACTGTACAGAGTTCACACTTGACAGAATTTCCAATTTTCAACCAATGTGTCCAATGGCTCCAAAATCAACAACCAAACCTATTCCCATACAACTTTTCACAAGGAAACCATTGGAATCACTAAAACAACCAAATTCCCATCACATACACATATATTTTATTTTCAATCACATTGCAACACAAACCACCAAATTGCCGAACTTTCCATTTAATGTTCCAAACCAATTTCATTGTTCAAACCATGCAACAAGGCACCTATTCCACTACCAAAACTATGCAATACACAAGACCCTAATGACACAAAAATTAGGGCTAAAATCTAGAAATTTCAGGTTTCAACCAAAGATCACATTATATATACCAAAAGATAGATATTCCTCACTTCTTTCACTTTCCAAAGTTTGTTCTTTGATTCCACCACCTTCAATTTTTCTCAAGCTCTCAAACACCTGTTAGAACTGGCTATCACCCAAGAGGGGGGGTGAATTGGGTGTATAATAAAAACTTAAGAACTTTAGAAATCTTTTCGTATCTTAACGAAAGCGGTAAGTATGAAGGTTTATAAATCAACAGTTAGATTAAATAATATATGCTGGAAATATAAGAGCTTAGGGAAGAGAATATGCAAACTGTGATTTATCCTGGTTCGGTCCAATCTGTGATGGCCTACGTCCAGTCCCCAGGCTCCTCCTGAGATTTTCAAATCCACTATCTCCTTGTTTAATCCGGGCACAAGAAAAGCCTTTACAATCCCACAAGTTTAACCGGGTACTTGTGAAACCTTTTACAAATCTCTCACTGAAATACTCCCCTTACGGCAAGTCTTACGAGCAGAGCAATTTCGAAGATCTTCCTCTCCTGCTTACTTATGCAAGTCTTACGAGCAGCAACGTTCTCTCCTGCTTACACCCCTGTAAGTCTTATGAGCAGCAACGTTCTCTACTGCTTGCACCTTGTAAGTCTTACGAGCAGAATGTCTTACAGCAATTCTCTCTACTGCTTCTCCGTAAGAAAATCAACCCTCTCAAGGTCCTTCTACCTTGAGATCAACTCAGAAATATAGATGAAAGTGTTTACAGACTCTCTCACAGAGTGGATATAATACTCACTGAAGTACAATACAAATAATCACTCTCTCAATGAAAAGTAATATTGAAACCGCAGAACAGAGAGTGTATGGGTAGAAGCAGAGGATTCACATTTCTATGTAGTTGCTCGCTGTCTCAGTTTTTCTCCGTTTTTCTCTGTTTCCTCTATCTTTTTCAGTTACCCATCAAAGTTGAATGCTATCTCATTTATAGTTGATGAAGATGATGACCGTTGTGAGCATTCATCCGTTGGAGTCCCATTGCTTCATTTGAACGTTTGAGCATATTTGAAAAACAAGCTCCTGTCCGTTGTGGAGCAAAGTGGAGCGTCTAGTTGGACAGCAAAGAAATTCATTTTGAGCTGTATATCACGTTGTGGAGCGTTTTGTGTTTCAGACAATTTTTCATGGTGGGTCCTTTGCTTGTGGTGGTTGGTAGCCGGCATTTGGTGTGTAGTGATTTTTATTTGAATCTGCAATCCGAATGTTTAATATCCTGTTTCACACTTGAAATATATGTTAGCTAACATGTAGAATCAATAACAAGTGAAAACACACTGATTCAATAACATATAATCATATTCGGATTGTTCGCTGTGAGACTTGATGTTTTTGGTCTTCTTCCAAAATATCACTCGAGCATAAAATGGCTCACTCGAGTGATCTTCCATTTTTCCTTCATATGCTTCAGTTATCGGGTTGTGCTTGCATGGGATTTCAGAGAGACAGAATTCTTACTCGCGAGTGAAATGGGGTCTCACTCGAGCACAACTTCCTCTGCTCGAGTGATCTTGCATTTTCCACTGGAAATGTCTTCTCGGGTCATCACTCGCACACCATTTTGACAAGAGTGAGAATTTGTACTCGCGGGTGATATGGTCCCTCACTCGAGCACACACCTTCTGCTCGAGTGATCTTGAATTTTGCACTGGGAGACTCTTCTCTGGACAGCACTCGCAGCTCTTCACTCGCATCTGCTCGAGTGAATTCTCGACATCACTCGAGCACAAAACGTCCTGCTCGAGTGCGCCTTCAGTTTTCACGTACATGCTTCTTCTTGGGTTATCACTTCCATGTCAAAACTTCCATGTGCTCGAGTGAGAAATGATCCAATGCTCGAGCATGAATCCTAGTGCTCGAGTGTTGCAACTTTCTTCACGTTTCAGCTGCTTCTGGACATCACTCGCACGACATTTTCAGAGAGAAAGTTTTTACACTCGCGGGTGATGTTGGGCCACTTTAGAAAAATTTTGTTTATTTGATTCAAATGATATATCATATGAAAGGTCTTGCCAAATGCATTCCAATGCAACAAGAATCAGCTCCAAACTCCTTGTATTCTGCAAGTTATAATCGAAAGAGTGTATATTTCGCTAGTCTGCACAAGCATCAACTTCCAGAAGGCATAGCTCCTAGAATATACGTTCAAATAAGGCAAATTACCTATCCATGGAAATCTCTTTGAGTCTACTTTCATTTAGCACTGGTCACGTCTCAATCCGATGTGTATTTTGGAAGTTATGTGCAAAATACCGAACCTGTGTCGAAAAATGACGGTGATTTCAGTTTCATTTTCGACGAATGATATCTCCTTCATTTGATCTTCTTTAAATGTGATACTGGTGCCAATTTTACGTGTTGGGAGTTTTCTTTCATATGCCACCGGTTTCGGGTCAATCCGACGTGTGGTTTGAGAGATATGATCAAAATACAAGACCTCGCTCAGGCTGAACGTAAAACAGAGTAGAACAGAGTATACACCCCGTGCTCGAGTGAAGTGGTCTGTGCTCGAGTGTGTTCTTCCTGTGCTCGAGCATAACACCTTGTGCTCGAGCATAACACCTCTAGAAGTGCCAAAACTCATATATAAGTCATCTTAGCTTCGTATTAACCTATTCCAACCATCATTAGATCATAGAAACCTCCGGAATCATTATAGAAACCTTCAATATCACATCTAACAACTTGAATCTTGATATTCATGATAGATCTTCCAAGTTCTTCATTCTTCAATATCTTTCTTCTTGGTTTTCCTCTTGATAATAATTCTCCATAACCAAAGTAAGCATCTCTTTGATTATCTTCAATTTCTTTCTTCTTCTTCCTCTTGTTCATTTTCATTAATTCAATCTTCTTCATTCTTTAGTTGACTAATCTACAAAATATGTAACATTAAATATAGTAGTTAGTCAAAGAAACACATTATATAAACTTTTTGCTCTTATCATTCCACATCTATATTTGACATCATCAAAACTAATCATATCTAACAACACCTTCTTTCAAAAATCTAAAACTATAGAGAAGAATCTCTCATCAACATGATTAAAGTTAAAGAAGAGCATTTGAGCATTCAAGGTCATCTCTAATATCAAAACCTTACCTTTTTCTTTCTCTTCTTCCTTGAGCTAGACGAAAATGGAGAATGGGAGAGAGAAAAGATGAGATGAAGAGGATGAGATCAAATTTTTGGCCTTCCCATGCTTGTTGGTTGACCTAAATGAGAAAGGGAAGAGAAAAAGCAAGTTTGACACTTTGACTTTGATCCATGGCTCTCAAGTTCACAAGTGTCATGATCTTAAGCCTCCTCTATACTCTTTCCATATGTGTGCATACATGTAATGATTTTCTCTCTTAATCTCTTGAGCAATTACACACTCCACACGATCTTCAAGTGATTAGTGAATTCCCTCTTTAGTAGCTGACTAATTTATCAGTACCGTTCTTTTTTCCATTTTGCCTCTGACTATAGCAATTCCATCTGAATCACCACCAAACACATTTTGACATTGCATTACTCCAACCATGCCCCCTCCCTTCCTCCTTAAATACATTTTAACCTTTGTCACATATTTAGGCTTAAATACAAGGTTTGGCCAATGATTGTAACACATTCAGCTCACAATTGGCATGGTATTCTCCAAAAGTGCTTGTTTAATAATAATTACATTCACTTTTGGAGTCCTTAACCCTTAATCACTTTTTGGGGTATTACATCTTCCGGGTATTCCACAGTTTCCCTCGAGGCATGTCTATTCCTTTTAGGGCTTGAGAACTAGCCGAAGCAATTCACTTCGCTATTCCGATCACTGTATAATCAAGTATATTAGTATATTATCCTATTGCCATAATCACCGTATTTACTTTGAGCAGACAATTCTGTGGCCAGAATCCTTGCTCTGATACCAAAATGTCACATCCTTATCTTATATTAACTTGCAGCGGACTATTAATGTGTGGTTCGGTGGGCACAATAGGAATAGCAGAAATATACTGATATTATTGATATAATGTGCTTGATTATAATATAGAAATTCCTAACAGGGTTATACATAAGATTACAGACCTTTAAAATAGTTCAAAGTCTGCAGGTAACCAACTCCTCTTCCTGATCTGAACCGGGAGAGTATGTGGCCAGAATTTACATCTTTACCTTAGAACCACTTTCTTCTACTTCTACCTATCTAAATCGTTGGTAAGGGAGGGTGAGATTCGAGAGAATCTCAGTAGGAAACAGATACCAATATGCATGCAAGATAAGTGCTTAATATATGACATGCTTCATTATATAAACTCATGCTCACATAATGATATATTTGCGTGCTCAATATTTCAAACAACATACCTATGGCCATAGCATAAATAGAAACGGAGCTTCAATCATTCATATATATATATCACATAATCAATCAAAGCAATAACATGCATCAATACACCAGCACAAATATCAAATATATGCAGGAGAGGTACGTTCCCTACCTTAACCCTTTTCTGCCTCAAAATATGTGCCTCATAAATCATGCCAATAGCTCGGGCTCCATATTCAATCCTCAAGCTCCCACTAGCTTTTCCTTGACTTGGCTGAAACCCTAAGTGATTTTGAGCTTTACAACCTTGTGATTTTTCTTTTCTTTTCTCTCACTAAATGCTCTCAAGCTTTCTCCCTCCTCTCTATGCTGCTGAACACCGAAAATGGGAAGGAAGAGATGACAATTAGCTTTCAATATCATGCTAATGTCATCTCTTCACATGCTGATGTCATAATTCCCTATTTTCCCATTTTCAGATTTTCTGGCAGATTTTCTGCCCAAACTTTGAAAAAACATAAATAATTCTAGAAAAATTGAATTGAAGTGATTCTAAGGTATAGAACGCTTATTGAGTCTAGTTTCAAGAAAAAATATAGAATTTAGCCAACCGGAAGCACAAAAAATCTCAGAATTTAAATCTTTGAATGTTGTTCAAGAAACTTTTCAGTTTTTCTGGGCTAACTTCAAAAATACATAACTTTTTGTATATAGATTTAATTGAGTCTTATGACCTATCAAATTAAAGCTTAGAATGTTTATTTTCACCTTGTAAAATATCATAATTTTTACTCATCATTTGTTGATCCAAAACCATATGACTAACTCACTGCCTCACAGAACATTTCACTGGAAGATTCATCACATTCTCTAAAATTCACCATTTTACTTTCTTTAATACCTCAAAGATATAAGAAACATTAGGGAATAGATTTGGGGCATCTGCTGTAACACCCCAAATTTTATATTCATAAAAAATATATTGTAATTATATGAGAAATTCAATAAAATGGTGAATATTCATGAAATTTGAATCTTTTGAATTTTGAAATATTCATATTCATGAGAAAATGGGCAAATTAATTCAAAAAAGGAAGTAAATTACAAAGGTGATAGCAAAATCATAATTTTACCAATTTAGCCCAAGATTAATTATTTTCCAATTAATTGAAGTTAATTTCAATTAATCAAGAAAAATAAAGGAAAATGTATAAATTGAATATTCTTAGAGGAATAAATCAAGAATTGTGAAATTAGAGGGAATTATACATAATTCATTTAATTGAATTATGAAAATGTTGAAAACACATTTTTATTTCTCTCCTCCTCCATAATTTTGCCTAGCATGAAAAGGATGGAGGAAAAAATTGAATTCTAAGAGCACATGCCTAATTACTACATGAACATAATCATGACGATAATGCTACATGAACATGGTAATGATGACAATGGTGGAGTGAATTGTAGGATTAAATATTGAGTGCGTGATGGTAAGGATTAGCTCGAGTGAAGGGTTGGATGAATTGAGTGCCTAGTTGAGTGCAAGATTGGATTTAGTTGGAAGAATAAACTTGGTTGGTTGGAGCAAGAGAGGGAGCATGTTTTTTTTGCCAACCAAGGGAGAAGAGAAGTGGTTCAAATCTAAAAGGAAGCAAATGGAGTAATTATGTCATAATATGAAGGAGGTATGGGTGGAGGCATGGGTGGTGACAAGTGTCACATTATAGTCCTTGATTAAATCAATGGTGTAGGATGAAGGGAGTAATTTTATGAAGCCATTTCCTTTCCTCCTCCTTTATTCATTTCGGCCAAGCAAGGGAAAGAAGAGATAGAAAGAGCTTTGAAGAGGTCTTGAGAATTAGAGAGAAGGAGGAAGAAGATTAAGGTAAGTGTTGTCTCTTAAAGTCTTTTCTTATAAGCATGCATGAAAAATCCTCCTCTAAACCTTGTTTCTTCATGAATCCATGATCTTCAAGACTCATTCTTAGCTGAAGAAGAAGAGAGAGAGGACGCATAGAATGAGAGAATTCAAGAAGTTTAAGAGGTAACTACACCAAACTCAAATCTATACTTGTATGAAGTTGATATTGAAGTTTGTTGTTGATTTGGTGATTTTTTGTTCAGTTGCAAATTTGGAAAAGCCCTAATCCTAAGGGGTTTATGCTACCCAAATTTCTTTGAATCATGTTAAGATGTGTTTAAATGAGTTAATAAAGGATTAGAAGTGGAAAAGTATAAGTTTTGGAAGCTAAAACACAAAGCTACATTTTTCCATTTTTTGTGAAACTTTTGGCTAGCACTGTTTTGGGGGGTAGGATCTGGATTTTCATGAAATAGATGGCTCCATTGGATTCAGTGGGTAAATATAGGTAGGGTTATAGTTGGTCACTTTTTCGAAAAAGGCCAAAAAAGCATAATTACGAAAACGCCCCTGAAACCCTAAATCAGGGCTGTCAAGGGTATTTTCTTAATTTGACACTGAATTTGGTAATTTTGATCCTGAAAATGGATTCCTTGGGCGAAAATACATTAGAATAGCCCTAGTAAAACTTTTGGGAAAACGTGCCATCGAGTCAGGTACTGCCGGGCCGGGCCAGGGTCCCGAAGGCATTTTGGTAAATTTTCACCATAGGCTAATATAATAACAAGAAACACTATGGAAGAGTCTAAAATGATATTTGGATAGTTTATGACCTATTTTTTGTATATTTAATATTTTAGGACCGAGTCGGAAGCCAGAACGACACATTTTACGAGGCATATCAAAAAGGGCTTATAAAGCTTGAGGTAGGAACATTATCCTTCATACATCATGCCATAGTTATATGCTTGTGTTGATGCCAATGTTTGTAAATGCGCTTTATTAATCAACATGGTTTGCCTAGAGAGGGGCATTTAATGCTGGGGTGCACTTACACTAGGAGTTGGCGGAAGTCCAACCGGTGTAGATTGTGGGGATGGGCGTTACTCATGTATATATGACGATGATGTGTTTATATTGTTCATTAATTGGGGCATACCTTGGCGCATGTCATATTTACTTTTCGCATTTTCTATGAACAATACCATGTTTCTACAGGAATTCTTCGGAATCTCACCCTATTTTTATAAACAAACATCTCAGTGGGTGCCAGTGGGACTAAAGGCAAAGGCATAGACGTCGGGAAGTGATTGGCATGTGTCTCAAGGCAAGATTGAAGATGGTGGTTATAATTAGTTTATGTTTAAGATATTTTAGGGAATCCTGTAAACGTTATAATTTCCGCTATTTTTTTGTATTTTCTGTATCTCGTTGACGAACGACATTGGGATTGTAAACGAATACTTTTATCAGTATAATTTTACTTTTTTGTATGCCCACGAAATCTTATCTTTATTACTCTTCAATTATCGAAATGGAAACGGGTGTTGACACTGCTAAACCGGGGCTTAACAATCCACTTAATTCAGGCTTATTTCTAAGCCTTCAATCCCAAAATTTGGGATATTACAAAATAGGCCTTTAAATTCCCAAAAATTAACTTTAAAATTATTTGGGTCATTTTTGGAGAACTAGCCTCTTTATAATTTCTCTAACTCTCTATAATAACATTTCATACTATTTCCTCAATATATCTGAGCCTTTTTTCAATTATCTTAAGCATTTTCTACATAATATACTTAAGACATTTGGCTCAACTGGGCTTAGTAGTTTACTGAATTTAGAATAATTATTTATATTCTAAGCCCACAAATTGGGATGTTACACAGCCACTCTTATATCACTGTCCATCATTATATTGCTGACTGGAGCCATAGGCTAATACATAGTCCAACAGAAACCCATCCATTTAACTGGATCGTCCCAAGCTCACCAATTCTTAAGGAACACCAGCCCAAAGGTGTAGAGCGTATGTCTAGACTATGGCTCCCCTTCACAAAAAACACAACTAAGGAGGTGCCAAGTGTCTCACATCTCCAATACAATCTCGACCAAAGGAAGACATGGAAGAAGGGGCCCTGGCAAGTGCCATCCATTATGCACCAAGTGATGACATACCATGTGGTAAGAGATCTCAACATACAAATTTCTCCTTACTCCAACTCATTACAAATGTAACCGCTATGATAGTTATATTCAATTATCAATAATATAATTAAAAAACAAGGTGCAATAAATCATGTTTCCATTCATATAAAATATCATCACATAATCAAACATGCCTAAAAGGAAATAATAATCCAAAAACACATTAATTATAATTAAATTATTAACTATGTGAATAAAGTAAGTTATAAAGAAATTTACTTGTAACATTACTCACTTGAGAATTTACAATACATACACATATACATATAATTCAATCAAATTTTTTAATAAAATATGGTCATCACAATCATACACAATTCACAAGTATATGAAAGAATATTTAGAGTTACCTCTACTCCCTACCTTATAGGCAATCACACAAGAATTATTCCAAAGCTTTTGATGAGAGTGTACAAAGTCACAAACACATATACTTATCAATATATTATGTTTCTTACTCTAGAGTTACTGTAAGGATATTCTAAACCTAATATAAGGCTATTCTAGAGCCTTAAAGCTACCTTCTTAAATTATATCCATAAACTAATCTAAATTCACATTATGTAATAGTAATATACATATATATTTATATGTATGAATGTATTTTAAGAAAATGAATGCACTACTAGAAAAAATGGTTTTAGCGTCCCTTTTTTTGGCCTTTTAACGTCTGAAAACAAAGGGACGTCTATCTGAGGGTTGTAGGAAAAAACGTCAATAACGTTCGTAAGATAGGGGATGACTATGGGCAGGACTTTAGACGTCCCCACCTCAGATTGGGGACATCTAAATTCTGAGGTACACTTTAGACGTCCCTAGTACGGACTGGGGATGTCTAAAGTCCCTTTAGACGTCCCCATTTTGTACTGGGGACGTCTAAAGGGAACTTTAGACGTCCCCAGTCTAAACTGGGGATGTCTAAACTGACGACAAACCCTTTCCCACGTCTCTTTTTATTTTAAGGACGTTAAAAGTTTTTTTTTTAAATGGCCTTTATATATATATTTCACTGTCTAGAAAATGTAAACTGCAGAAATAGGATGAAAACAACAGAATAAAAAAACAGCAGTTCAGTAGAATGGAAACAACAACTTGAAACATAGTGATCAACCCCAAGGCTCTACATGCAATAACTGTAGGAGGCAAGCTTCACCCAAGAGGGGGTGAATTGGGTGATGTTATAAATGTTTCGCTTGGTGTGGTGATATGAAAATTATAGTAGATAGAGTAGAGTTGAGAAGATTTGAACACAGAGAGTTATACTGGTTCGGCCTAACAACCAGGCCTACGTCCAGTCCTCAGAGATCAAGACCTACTGAGATTTTTACTATACCTCCAAGATTCAATGGGCTCTCAGAACGCCACAAAACAACAATCGTCCTTGAACGGACTACAAGCAGAAATATTCTCTCAATAAGAAATTTCTCTCCCCCTTACGACAAGTCTTACGTGTAGAAAAACAACCTATGACCCTTCTCACTTGCTTATGTATACAAGACTTATGAGCAGCAACGTTCTCTCCTGCTTACACCACTGTAAGTCTTACGAGCAGCAACGTTCTCTTCTGCTTGTATCTTATAAGGCTTATGAGTGGAAGGTACAACAAGGAATTCTCTCAACTGCTTCTCTCGTAAGGAAATCTACCATCTCAAGGTAGTAATACCTTGAGATCAAATAAACATAGAATTTGAATTGTATGAAGACTCTATTACAGAGCAAATGAATAAACACTGAAAATCAATGTGTATACAGAGAAAATGATGAATAGCAGAGACTCGTGTATAAGCTTGTGAATTCTTGTGCTTCGTTCTTAACTTGACTATCTCTGTATATATAGTTGCTTTAGTTTTTGCCCGTTTGGGTAATCATCGTTTGAGGAGCGGGACTTTTGCAACTATTGAAAGACACGCGCATGTTTAAATAATCTGAATGCGGTAGGTACGTGCGTGCTTGTAATGATGTTGTCTGCCGTTATTTGACTTTCTCCGTAATAACTAATTTCAAACGTTCATCTTCCTGCATCACACTTATAATACATTCAAAATGATGTTAAGCAATGATAATAAGTAATGATGATATGAATAAATAACAATAAACCATATTCGGATTGAACGTTGTGAGACTTGGCATTTTTGGTGATCTGGCAGAGCATCACTCGAGCATGAAAGGCTCACTCGAGTGATCTTCCTATTTTCTTCTTTGTGCTTCAGTTATCGGGTTGTGCTTGCATAGGATTTCAGAGAGACAGAATTCTCACTCGCGAGTGATGTGGGGTCTCACTCGAGCACAACTCCTCCTGCTCGAGTGATCTTGCATTTTCTAATGGGAGTGTCTTCTCGAGTCATCACTCGCATATCATTTTAGCAAGAGTGAGATTTTGTACTCGCGGGTGATGTGGTCCCTCACTCGAGCACACACACTACTGCTCGAGTGAGATGCATATTCTTAAGGAATATGCTCTCAATACCAACACTCGCATCAGGATTTGAGAGGGATAAATTTATCACTCGCAGGTGATGTGGGCCCTCACTCGAGCACACATACTCCTGCTCGATTGAGAAGAATATTCTCAAGTAATATACCATTTAGACAAGCACTCGCATCAGATTTGGAGAGGGATAGAATTTTCACTCGTAAGTGCTGATGTGTCACTCGAGCAGATGAGGTTGTGCTCGAGCACACTTGCGCTTCTCTGAACTTCATGACTCTCGGCCAAGCACTCGCAGTACCTTGCTCAAGTACAAAATGCTCATGCTCAAGCATTGATGTCTCTGCTCGAGTGAATCAAAGAAGCATGATAATACTTGCTCTCGGCCAAGCACTTGCGGACCTTCACTCGCATATGCTCGAGTGAGAATGGCTTCTCTGCTCGAGTGCAAACTCCAGTGCTCCAGTGAATCAGTGAGTATGACAGTGGCATGCCTCTCGGGTGAACACTTTCTGGCTTTCACTCGCACCTGCTCGAGCACAGAAGGGATCTATGCTCGAGTGCAAATCTCATGCTCGAGCACTCCAGTTCAATTTGACAGCAGATATCAGAAAACATTGCTATATGCATTTGGTAACTTTGTAGACATTTCTTAAACTTATAAAACCATGATTTGTACACAATTGTCTTTTTGTTATCATCAAAACTTGGGATCTAACAATAACTTTAAGGAGTAGCAAACTAATTAACTAACAAACCATACAAACTAAACAACAATCTATATCCAACAACAACAACGCTAATTATATGTACAATATATAGAATCACCACAAAAGTATGTCCTATACAAACTACTAAAGACTTTACTCTGGTATACGTTGAAGAAGATGTCCAGCCAAAAAGTCTCTGATCATATTTATATCTTCATATGAGTAGGCATTTTCATTATCAAATATCTGTAAATTAGAAAATAAGCTTAGATGAAATAATGAATCAAGTGAATGAATTGCCATTGAATTACAACACCAAAAATATTATCCTCTGAGAATGAAGAAGCGATTACTTGTTCAAAATCTGTCGTAATGCCACTCTTAATGATGTTAAACATATAAAGTAAGACATAGTATCCACATTCCCAGCCGCAAGGTTGTTTAGGGCACTATAAATCAAAAGTAAATGGTTAAAATCAATAAAGACATATCTAAAACGACCGTCAATCAAAAGAACTTGATTTAAAACTATGTACCTTTACGATCACGTGGCCCGCCAAGCACTCGATACGTCTGGGATGCCCTATCATTAAAATGAAAATCAACATAAATTATAATAATTCATTTAAGTCAAGAATCAAGAAGCATTGAAATACAAAAAAATAAATTACGTGTTGAAGACGCTTTTAGTTTCTTTGTCTGGTCTTCTACTCAAGGAATCAAACCAGTAAACTACGTGGGACCGAGGACAGACAATACACAAACTCTAGTGGTAACTATAACAACATATACAGATTAAAAAGAAGTTAGATGGCAAGGCAATTATTTATTAAAAATCTCAAATACACAAAATTAAAATGCATACCCTTGAACAATCAGTGGTAGATAACAACGATAGTCGTTTTCTCCTATTGTGAAGCCCACATAGTGCGTCCTTTTTTTCACTGTATTCCTATTCCTTGTCGTATATGCAGGAGACAAGAATCCATATAAATCAACTCTTTGCAAGTCAATACATATACGACGGAAGGAGCTATAATAGAATTAAAATGATGAATGTATTAGCTAGTTAAAATCAACTTAACTAAATGAAGGAAAATGGGAAATGAAAAACTTACAGGATTGCAAATTTGCCCCATCCTATATCTAGCTCCTCCAACTTAATGAACTATTTAAGATCTTCTTTATCAATTGTGAAGGGATACTCTAATTCAAGGCCCACAATCCCTGGAGGCATATGCAAATCAATCTGGCGAATGCCTTTATAGATCTGTTGTAGTCGTGTTAAGAAGGGTCATTTTCCTGCTTCCTGATCATTCCTTTAAAACATAAAAAACATATTGTAAGTAGGATGTCAACACATCTCAAGTAAAAGTGAGGTAGTTCCATACCATTGGAGGTGTTGCTAGTAAGCCAATAAGATGTACAGGCCAAAGGATGAAAGATCCTCTCGCCTGAGCTATCGTGGTAACCTCGTCATCGGAATAGGGATGGTTGTACCTTCTTCCCCCTCTCGAACACACGTCACAGTCACCCTACCCAAATGGTGTGGAATTTGCTGATGATGGTAGGTGGTAGCTTGTGTGTGAACGAGAGCATCTGCAACTACACGTAGCACTGGGGCATCCAAAGATAGGATGGCAGGTTCTCCCAGTGCTGGAGTGGGAGAAGGGTCGCCAAGTAGTTCCTCCACCGGGTTGTAACTTCCTTTGGTGTTGTGGAAGGCCAGGGATGAATGGGTTTTACGCTCGGTAGTTGCCATCTGCTATTCAAACATCTTCATCATTTCAGCTCGTAGCTCAGGCATCAGCTCAAGACGTAGCTCTGGCAACAACTCTTGTAGGAGCTTGTCATGAAGGTTGGCCTCGAGCTCTTGTGAGACTTCCTGGCGAATCTAGGCCACAAGCTCCCTACTGGGTTTAGCTTGTAACGAATAAGAATATGAGGCTCGGCCAAAATACTGCACGACACGAACTCCCCCTGCCTCCCTTCAAACATGACCAGGGTGATCTGCCTTCCCAATCGCCGTTGACAAGATGTCCATCCGTCCACTTGGAGTGAACGAACCTTGGCTACTATGATCTTCTAGTTCATCCTACAGCATAAAAGTTATCGTAAATGAAAATTAAGCACTCCTAATATGAAAAAAAAAACTTTGTACTTATGCTCTAACTACTTATAATCCTCACAGCAATCTCAGCAACAGTCGGATTTATGTACTTCATATCCTTAATCCTCCCTACTTTCCATTTTTATGACGTAGAGGAGGTGGCGGGGCCTGGACTACAACGGTAGGATCTGATATGACTGCTTCCTTTAATTTCTCCAACTCTTCTGCCATCATCTTTCGCTCAAGCTTCCGATAACCACCACGAGACATGCAATATTGATACTTATTAGCTGCTTACCTCTCTACATTTGCTGCACTTAATGCCTGTGAAAGGAAAACAATGAACACTGAATCAATAATGTCAACTATATTTCAAATAAAACACTATGATGATATAAATCTTACCAAAAAGTTTGGATCTTCTCGTGATGCCATAAATAACCTCCAGTCCTCTGGAGACAAATACATATACTCCTGACATGGATCCTGACCCCTCAGGTCCCCTCGAACGTAATCTTATGTAAGCCTATTCTTGAAATCTTTCCATCGTAGACGAACCTCCGTCATCCACTCCTTGTACATCTCCGCAGTGTCAGAGACATTATAGGTTTGCTGCAAGGTAAAAACATAAGTTAATTATATTTGAAGCAATAGGAATAAAGGTATATATGCAGATTTATCGAAACTTATATACCAAATGTTGTTGCCAAATCAAGTCTTTCATTTTTGGTGGAACCAACTTCTAATTATCATAAGTAATGCGAACTTTGCTCCGAGCCAAAAAACCTAAGTAGCTAATGAAATGATCTTCCTCCGGACCAATTGGTTTCATATTTTCATCAAAGTCAAAATGCAACCTCTCCTATTGATAGTGATGACGTGCTACCAATACAGGCATTTTTGTACTGCCTCTAACCCTTCTTCTCGCAGCAGGTTTAGGCCTATTCATTTCATTGTCTATATTCCTGTAAGCACAAAAATCATTGTCAGATAGGTGAAATCATTGTCCATATCCCTAGGGACTTTTCTGTGATTATTTCCCAAAGTCAAATGACAAAATTACCCCCTTTATAATTTAAAACTTTCTATTCTTTCTCTCTCATTCGTTCTGTGTTCTGTCAGATCTGACCTCTGTTTTCAGCTCCTTGTGCTCTCTCTACAGAAATGGTGGCAATGGTGAAGGCCAAAACTTTGAGGTGGTGAAAGACTTGTGGGATGAGATGTAAGATAGAAGGAAAAAGAAGATGGAAGAAAGGTCGTGGGAATTTTTGAAGCTCAAGCTTCCGCCATTTTTAAAGAATGAAGGGAAGAAGGTTATGATGATGATGAATAGTCCAACCCATCCCCCTTTTCCAACCTCATTGAAACCGCATCTCATAGTGGTGGGGTGCTGTGAAAACACTGAAATAGAAAAAAAAAATTATTGTTAATTCGTGCATTAGTAGTTATTAATTTAACAGTTGTAGTTGTTAATACAAAAAATGAGGTTGGGTGTCATAGTACTCTTTTTTTGGTAAGGTAACAGAGGAAGTGGTATATTTAAAGTGGGAATGGTTAATTCTCATAATGGTGGGGTGCTGTGAAAATGATGATATAGAAAAAAAAATAAATTATTGTTAATTCGTGCAGTTACAGTTGTTAATATAACAATTGTAGTTGTTAATGCAGAAAATGAGGTTGGGTGTCATAGTGCTCTATTTTTTGGGAACATAATAGAGGAAGTGGTATGTTTGAAGTGGGAATGGTTGATTCTCATAGTGGTGGGGTGCTATGAAAACAATGATATGGAAAAAAAAATAAACTGTTGTTAATTCGTGCTGTAGTAGTTGTTAATATAACAGTTATAGTTGTTAATACAGAAAATAAGGTTGGGTGTCATAGTGCTCTATTTTTTGGAAAGGTAACAGAGAAAGTGGTATGTTTGAAGTAGGAATGGTTGATTGTCATGGTAGTAGGGTACTGTGAAAACCCTGATATGGAAAATATATGTGTTGTTAATTCATGCAGTAGTAGTTGTTAATATAACTTTTGTAGTTGTTAATACAAAACATGTGCTATGTTTTTAGGCAATGTAATAGAGAGAATGCCCTGTTGTTTGGCAATCTAACAGAGGTATGTCTTTGTTTAAAGTGAAAGTGATTGACTGTGATTATGCTTTGTTTGATTACAAAAATCTAATATGATTATAAAAGAAGTGTTGTTAATATGTGCATATCCAATTGTTAATATTGCTTTGGAAGTTGTTAATACGAAGTTCATATTGCAGACTAATGAGGATGTTGGCAAATGGGCTCTAAGCAAGTTTCCTTTCAATTGGTGGGATAACATAACCACAAATCTGACTGTCACACATATAAAGTCCTAAGAGAATTCCAATTCACTTGTAAATTTACACTTGAAGAGTTGTAAACAGACCATTTGGCAAATTTAACGTGAGAAAACATTGTTTCAGGCAGAAATGTGCCGAAGTTTGAAAACGAACTAAAAGTGTTGTTAATACACGCAACACAAGTTGTAAACATACCATTTAGTAGTGTTGATGCGAGCATACATTGTTCCTAGCAGAAATGGATATGAAGTTGTAAAAAGCACTCAAAATGTTGTTAATGCCCGCTTGAATAGTTGTAAATATACCATTTGGCATTATTCACATGCAAAAACACTGTTTCAAGGAGAAACGAGAAGGAAGTTGTAAAATGCACTCAATTTGTTGTAAATACACACTTAACAAGTTGTAAACTAACTTTTTTAACAAGTTGTAAACTAACTTTTTTAACAAGTTGTAAATACACGCTTAACAAGTTGTAATCAAAATAAGTAAGGTTAATATCCCCTGTTTAAGTTGTTCCGCCTAACTACACAGAAATTTCCTAGACTTCAATATTGACCTTTCATACCAAAAAAAAGGAAATTTCCACCAACGAAGTGGAATCCTTCAGAGTCAACCTGAATATTTTGAGTCTAAATCTACTCTTGTGATCCTTCTCGATCATCTCGATGATCTTCTTCTGACCGAGTAGGCCCTTCTAACAGTGTTCACTTTTGCCACAACCTAAAGAAGCTAAAGTGAGAACACCTCATATCCATTTTACAACGCTTAAAGCGTGTATTTAAAATAGGTTCAGTATGTTTTACAACCTCCCACATGTTTCTGCTTTACAACTTGTTTTCTCACGTTAAGCATGACCAATTGTGCTGTTTACAACTCTTAAAGCATGTATACACAACCTGTAGAGTGTGTTTCACAACCTCCCACATGTTTCACTCTGACATGATGTTTTCTCACGTTAAAGATGACGAATGGTATGTTTACGACTCTTAAAGTGTGTATTCACAACCTGTTAGTGTGTTTCACAACCTCCCACACATTTCTCTCTAACATGGGGTTTTTCTCATATTAAGTTTGACGAATGGTATGTTTACAACTCTTAAAGCATGTATTCACAACATGTTGAGTGTGTTTCACAACCTCCCACACGTTTTTCTCTGACACGATGTTTTCTCACATTAAGTATGACGAATGGTATGTTTACAACTCTAAAAGTGTGTATTCATATCCTGTTGAGTGTGTTTTACAACCTCCTTTCGTGACTGCATCAGTAGTTCCCATTAAACTGCTCACAACAGCTAAATTGGTCATAATTGATTGATCAAGTGGTTGAAAACTTCTTGTCCTATTTTATCAAGTGCATTAGTCATATGCACAAGTGAATTGTAAGTCTCCCATGACTTTATAAATTACTCACCTTTCCACTGTCACATAAGCAACCCATGATTTTAACTAATTTTTATGCCTATTTTATTACAAATCCTGCTGCAAAATTTGACACCCAACCTCATTTTCTGTATTAACAACTACAATTGTTATATTAACAGCTACTACTCCACAAATTAACAACAATTTGTTTTTTTCCATATCATCGTTTTCACAGCACCCCACCACTATGAAAATCAACCATTCTCACTTCAAACATACCACTTCCTCTGTTATATTTCCTAAAAATATAACACTATGACACCCAATCTCATTTTCTGCATTAACAACTACAACTATTATATTAACAACTGCTACTGCATGAATTAACAACAATTTTTTTTTCCATATCTTCGTTTTCACAGCACCCCATGTAACACCCCAAATTTTATATTCACCAAATATATTTTAATTATTTGGAAAATTCAATAAAATGATGAATATTCATGAATTTGTAATTTATGGATTTTATAAATGTTCAATTTCATGAGAAATTGGGCAAAAATAAATATGGAATTAATTTGGGTGATTTAAAAAACCCAATATTAAGGTCCAAAAATGAATAAATATTAGAGAAAATATTTGGTCCAAAAGTATATGAAAATTGGCCGAAGAAAAATAAGAGAAGAAATTGGATTAGAAAGATAATGGCAAAATCGTAATTTTTCCAAATTATCACAAAATTAACTATTTTCCAATTAATTGAAGTTAATTTCAATTTATTAAGGAAAATAAATGTGAAAAATATATTTAGAATATTTTGGTCAATTAAATATGAATTTATGAAAAATTTGAGCAAAAATGCAAATTTGACCAAAATTGAAACTTTACGTGTATACGTAACTGAAACAAGTGATGAAGCCAATTGAAACCATAGGGAGGGACCTCTAGGTGTCTCCTACATGTGGCATAAATAAGAAAATATTGGTTGGACATAATGGCATGGTTACATGAATGTAGGAAGTTATGTAACAAAAAATTAGTTTTGGAACTTTTGGAAAATTCCATAAATCATTAAAATAATATATGGTATTAGAATATATCATCCTCATCCTCTTCCTTCAGCATTTCACGCATAGAACAGACCTGAAATAGAGAGAGAATGTGTGAAAATCCTAGAGAGAGAAAGGAGAAGAAATCTCAAAGTAAGATGATTTCTCCAACGGTTTAGCTCCTAACGCGTATAACTCCGACTCTAAGCTACTCCTCTTTGTTCATTACAGTTTAGAGGCTCAAAAATCTGTGGTCAAAGGGTTAGGGTTTCATCCATATTAGGCAAAAGCCAGAGGAAGCGAAAGGTAACTTCCAAACCTTCATATATTAACTATTCTGGCTGTTGTGGGCAATTTAATCGGTGAAATTTCGCCGGATTGCCATTAGTTTTAAATTTTGGAAATGGGTGTGCCTAAGGGTTATGCTACCCAATTTTAGTTCAAATGGTTGTTATAACTCAATTAGATGGTTAATAAAGTGGTTAGGTGTATAAAGGAATGCGTTTATGGAGCCGAAATCGCAAAACCCCGATTTTTCCTGGAAAATACCATAATTTCGGTTAGGGCCAGATCTAAGGGTAGGAGTTGGATTTTCAATGATTCGATAATTCCATTGGGTTCATAAGGGAAAATTAGGTGGGTTTACAAATAGGCACTTTTTCAGAAAAGCCCGAAAAAGTATAATTACAGAAATGCTCCTAAAACCCTAAAAGTAGGGCTGCCAAGGATAATTTCATGATTTGACATTAAATTTGATAATTTTGAGCTCAGAAATGGATTCCTTGGATGAAAATAAGTCAGGATAGCCCTAGTCAAAAATTTGGGACAACGTGCTATCGGGCCAGGTACAGCGGGGTCCCGAGGGTATTTTGGTAAATTTTCACCATAGGCTAATATAACCATAAGAAACACTATAGAAGTGTCTAAAATGATATGTAGATCGGTTATTACTTATTTCTTGTACATTTAATATTTTAGAATTAAATCGAGAGCTTAAAGTCGCCACGTTTCACGAGGCACACAAAAAGAGGTCAATAGAACTTCAAGGTAGGAAAATTATCCTTCATATAACATGCCATAGTTATATGATTGTGTGGATGCCATTATTGTAAATGTACTTTATTAATCAACATGCTTTCCCTAGAGAGGGGCCAGTAGTGCCGGAAGCACTTACACTAGAGTTGGTAAGAACCCAACCGGTGCAGATTAGTAGGGCTGAGCCCTACTCATGTATACATGCAGATGATATGTTTATATTGTTCATTAATTTGTGTATACATGGCGCATATCATATTTACTTTTCACATTTTCTATGAACGATACTATGTTCTACTGGAATCCTTCGGAATCTCACCCATTTTTCTAAATAAAACATCTCAACAGGTGTCAGTGGAGAAAAAGGCAAGGATGTAGACCAAGGAAAGTGACTAGCATGTGTCTCGAAGCAAATACAAAGTTCGTGGTTCTAGATAGTCTATGTCTAAAATACTTTTGGATATTTTGTAATAGTGGTATATATTGTCGCATTCTGTATGGTTGACTTTGGACTATAAATAAATATTTTTATCAATATATATGTACTCTTTTGTATACCTATGGAACTTGGTCTTTATTACTCTGTGTATATCGAAATGGAAACAGGTGTTAACACCCCACCACTATGAGTATCAACCATTCACACTTCAAATATACCACTTTCTCTGTTACTTTACCTAAAAACAGAGTACTATGACAAGCAACCTTGTTTTCTATATTAACAACTACAGCTGTTACATTAACAACTACTACTGCACGAATTAACAACAATTTTTTTCTTTTTCAGCCTTTTCACAGCACGCCACCACTATGAGATGGGGTTTCAATGAGGTTGGAAAAGGGGGATGGGTTGGACTATTCATCATCATCATTACCTTTATCCCTTCCTTCTTTAAAAATGGCAGAAGCTTGAGCATCAAAAAATCTCACGACCTTCCTTCCATCTTCTTCTTCCTTCTATCTTACATTCCATCCCACAAATCTTTCACCACCTCAAAGCTTAAGCCTTTTCTATCGCCACCATTTCTGCAGAGAGAGCACAGGGAGTTGAAAATAGAGGTCAGATCTGAGAGAACAAAGAACGAATGAGAGTGAGAGAGAGAATAGAAAGTTTTAAATTACAAAGGGGCAATTTTGTCATTTGACTTTGGGAAATAATCATAGAAAAGTCCCTAGGGACTTTTTAGATATTTGACTTTTTCCTGAGGCTTTTTTGTGAATATGTCTGTTGCTTGGGACCTAAGAGTGATTTTCCCAAAAAAAATAATGCATATCTATTGAGATTAACGTAGATGTGATCTTTTTTTTTCCCTTTCGTTAGGGGGTGAATTTTCTGAAGTGAAGTTCAATCACCCGTAGAGGAACCATATGGGCCATGGCCCATCACAAAACAAGTTTGTAACAAGGAATAATGTTTTCTTCCTTGTACCAAAAATTTCTTCCCTTGCACCAAAAACAAAATTTTTTCTTGCTTCTCACCACTATTCGTGAGCTCGAACCGGACAGGCCGGTCTGCCCTGGAAACCGGGGATCCAGTCAAAAAATTGGTCCAGTCCTAGTCACTGTTTTTTTGAAAAAAAAAAATATTTTTTCTTTAGAATTCCATATTAATAAGCCTAAAATCTTTAATTTCTCACCGGTTTGGCCCTAGTTTGACTCTGGTTTAGCTCCAATCTAACCCACTGACCCTTAACTCAGTACCCTGACCAGTTCAGTACCCGTTTCAATACCTTGCTTGTCACCAAACATTGTTTTAGAACATTTGTCATCCCATTTGAAAACATACACACTTAACTAACAAGGGCATGCTCAATTTAGTAGAGGGGCTGTAATCCGTAGTTTCAAGTTCAATTCTTTCAGGTCAAAAAAAAAAAAAGGTTCAATTCCTGAGTATGCAATTGCATAAATACTTATGGGAGAGCTTAGTCCACTACAAAAAAAAAGGTATTTCGTAGCGGTGGACTTGTAGCGGTTTAATATAACCGCTACAAATTATAGTATTTGTAGCGGTTTTTACCTAAACCGCTACAAATTTGTAGCAGCAAGAATATTTGTAGCGGTTTCCTACAAAAAACCGCTACAAATTTGGCGCGAAATTCCCGCCAAAACTTGTAGCGGTTATTTTGTAGCGGTTAATGCACATAAACCGCTACAAAATACCAAAGGTCAGAATTTTGTAGCGGTTTTTACTGAAAACCGCTACAGAATTTCAAGAGACTCCAAATTTGTAGCGGTTCTGGGCAATAACCGCTACAGAATTTCAAACGTTGGAAGATTTGTAGCGGTTATTGTAGAACCGCTACAAATTTAATTATTTGTAGCGGTTAGAGTAGCGGTTATTTTTAATAACCGCTACTAATTACTGGTCTATTTAAACCCCCCACCTCCTTCATTTCTCCGTTTGCTCATTTTGTTTCCTGAGGTTTCTCTGAGTGATTTCTTCGAGATTTGAGCGTTCGGACGTCTCTATAGGAGTTTTTAGTCAGTATTCCGCAGTATTTACACTTGAGGTACGTATATAACACGTATTTTATTTATATTTTTATTTTTATTATATTTTTGCATAATAATGTGACTAATTTTTTTTTTAATTTGTACAGTTGATGGGTATTCAAGCAACATTTCTCGATGTGTCGACTTGCAGGCTCGAAAGGTTGCTGGCCTGAAGAGTCACGACTCACATGTTCTTATGCAGCAGTTACTCCCTCTGGCTATAAAGAATACACTTCCTCCCGATGTTTCCATCGTTTTGGTGGAACTTTGTTCTTTCTTTCGGAAGTTGTGTTCTAAGGTTTTGATCGTTGAGGAGCTCGATCAGCTGCAGTCGAAAATCATTCTTACGCTTTGTCACTTGGAGATGATCTTTCCTCCGTCCTTTTTTACTGTGATGGTTCACCTCACGGTCCACCTCGTTCATGAAACAAAGCTCGCTGGACCAGTACAATATCGTTGGATGTATCCGATTGAGAGGTACTCATTTTAAATATGTGCTTTCATTTATTATCCGTATTTAATGTTTGCTCGTCGTCCTTTTCATCATTTTATATCAATTTTCTCTTATGTACTTCGTAGGTTCCTTGGGAAATTAAAATCTTACGTGAGGAATAAGGCGTGGCCAGAAGGTTGTATAGCTGAAGGCTATATAGGGGATGAGGTGCTATATTTTTGCTCAAGGTACTTTGATGATCTTGAGACGGCTTTCAACCGCCCGCCTCGTGTTGACGATTGTCCTGAACCTGCGCCGACATCAGGAGAATTTATCCCTCGTGTTGGTAAACCAGTTGGAGCAACTGAGAACTTCAAACTAACGGCAACTGAGAAGTTCCAAGCACATAGACATGTCTTGATTAATTGCACTCAAGTTGAGCCTTTCATACGGTAAGAATTGTACACTCACATGTATGTTATTCGATCTATATCTTTCGTAACATTTCTCACTTTCATTTCACTAACGCCTTTCCATTATTAATTGCAAGGAATTCAGAAGTCATGTCAAGCGTCAGCTCAGGATCCGTACACAGACATCCTCGGAAGTTGATAGGAGGGTCCACAGAGAATTCCCTGGCTGGTTTGCTCGCAGAATACTAAATGACCACAACCCACACTCACCGGATTTCAGAGCTCTCGCAATCGGCCCTCTTGATCATGCAAAACGGTTTACAGCATACAATGTCAATGGTTTTAAGTTTTGCACGGTTTCACGGGATCAGGGATTGCAAACACAGAATTCGGGTGTTTATGGCACATTTGGGACAAGGAGTTATGCAAGCAGCAGTGACGCCAACATGCAGTTCGGAGGCGTCCCTTACTATGGCAAGCTTCTTGATGTGGTCGAGCTTAATTATCAAGGCCGTTTCACCGTGACGCTGTTCAAGTGTTTGTGGGCAAATACCACGACTTCTCGGGGACTGACAACTGACGACCTAGGGATCACATCAGTCAATTTCTCACGCCCGATTCATACTGGTATTTCTCAAGATGATGAGCCGTATATTCTAGCTTCAGAGGCACATCAGGTTTATTATGTCGAGGACGAGCGGCATAGGGATTGGCACATGGTCGTTCATTTAAAGCCAAGAGACCTTTACGACATGGGTGAAGGCGATAACATCGCCTACGAGAGTGAGCCATTTCAGCCAGCTGATTTTGAAAACTACTTCCCTGAAGGCGATGACAATTTACCTCTACTGCGGTGAGTTTTTTTAAGTCCACGTCATTTCAATTAAATTTTTTAAATTTAATAATACATCAATAACAATAATTTTTCTACAAAATTTCTGTAGGGATGGCGACGATGAGTGATCAAATTCAATTGTAAAAAATTTGTCTTTAAAAAAAATGCAAAAAATTTGTGTTAAAATAAAATGTAAAAAAAAATTAAAATAATATTTGTAGAATTCAAGTGTAACAAATTTTTCTTTACAAAAAATTGAAAAAAATTTGTGTTAAAATAAAATGTAAAAAAAAATTTTTAAAAAAAAATTAATATAATATTTGTAGCGGTTATTAAACCGCTACAAAAAAATAAATAACCGCTACTAAATAATAACCGCTACATTAACCGCTACATTAACCGCTACAACTAATTAAACCGCTACAAAATATAAATAACCGCTACTAATTAGTAACCGCTACATTAACCGCTACATTAACCGCTACAAATAATACGTAAATCCCTATAAATACCCTTATCACAACTCATTTCAAACACTCCCCAATTTCTTTTCACCTTACCCTTCTTTCATTTCCTCTCATTTACAACTTCTTTCGTATGAATAGAGGAGCTGAATAATACGATCAAATATGGTAACAAGATTTTCAATTTCTTTTAGAATACTTCTTTCATTTCTATAAAATTTATTCTAAACATCTTTTTTTCTAGATATATCTTAACTCTATCTCATTTTCATCTATTTTTCATATACAATTACATTATATTATAAAACATAATAATTCCTTATTACCTAACTATCGTTAATAATATTATTAATATAATTTTATACTAATTATATTCAATTACATTTTTTCTTTTTAATTTATTAATAAGTTAAACTATTAAATAATAAACTAATTGAAATAGATAAAATAATAACAAATTAAACTATTTAATATAATATTGAAAAAAAAAGAAAAAAATCAATGTATAAATTTTAAAAAAAATTAAATATTTGTAGCGGTTATTAAACCGCTACTAAATAACGCGCCTTTTTTAAAGGTAAATTAAAATTTTTTGGCGGTAAATTTGAATTTGATGAAATTAGTAGCGGTTCTAAGAACCGCTACTAAATTCATCAAATTCAAATTTGGTAGCGGTTTCTAAACCGCTACAAATAAAAAAAGTCATTTTTAACAAATTTTCATTTTTATATATTTGTAGCGGTTTTTTAACCGCTACAAAAAAAAATTCTTTTTAAAGCTGTAAATAAAATTTTTTATATTTGTAGCGGTTATATAACCGCTACAAATATCTCTTGATTTTGTAGCGGTTACTATTAACCGCTACAAAGTTTGTAGCGGTTATTTTTGATTGAGTAGCGGTTTTATAGAACCGCTACAAAACCACTTGCAACGGACGATTTAGTAGCGGTTTTTCTAACCGCTACTAACATAGTTTGTAGCGGTTAGAACCGCTACGAATAGCTATTTTTAACCGTTACTAAATCACGTTTTTTTTGTAGTGGTCACTCGTGATTGAATATTAATATTAATGAATAAAAAGATTATAAAAAACTACTTTTACATGTACATATACTTTTTTCTCAATTTTTAATTCGGTATTTGTATATTTTTATTTATTTATTAAATCATTAGTTTTACTCTATTAGCATTGTTTCTAACATAACAAAGTTACAAGGACTAGCAAAGAAAAGTTAAATGATTTAATAAAAAGAAAAAAAATTAGTACCAAATTAAAAATTATTGTAGGGCATTGGTACCTGCAAAATAGTTATCCTAAGAGATTATTAGCATTTATATTTTATGGATAAAAGGTGTCACCCATCCTTCAAATAGTGATGCTTATTTTAATTGATTTTACATTGCATAAGATAAATATATTTGGAAAGTTTTGTCCCGTAAAACAAACACCCAACTGTTAAAATTCTATAAATGTTAACATACTCGAATCATTTATATGATACTATACAATTATTGTCTTTTAAAAACTTCTATTATTGACTTTTCTAGAATGTCTCAAAATAACTCAACAACTTTTCTATATAAACTCTCATAAATTTAATTTTGTTATTAATATGTTTATATTCTTGTTAAATATTTACTTAACTCAAATACATTTATATTGTTACTTTTTATGGGTTAGTTTATATACACACACATATATAATTAAATCTTAGAGAAAATTAATCATTCACTCTTTGTAGCTTTGATTGCAATTCTATCTGTATATCTTTGACTAGTTTGAAACTTAATTAGTCCATGAACTTTGCTCGTTTCCTATCTCTTTAACCATTTAAAATGTTTGATATTATCCCCTCGTTCTTGGATTCAGCTAGCGAAGAGGTCGAACACTCTCAATAAAAGGAGGGTTCGATCCAAGGAAAGTCCACTTAGTTGTGGTCCAGTCGAGACGCCGGGGGAGGCATCTTGTCACACCCTTACTTATTTCGACTTGCAGCGAAATATTCATGTGTGGATCGATGGGCAACACAGGAATAGCATAATTATACTAATAATATGTGCATGATTACAGAAATTCTCCTCAAGGATTATATATAACACTTACAATTTATGTAGCCACACAGGGCTACTAGGGTATTTAAACTCATCCTAATGAAACGGAGACATCTTCATGTCTTCGTTCCACCACTGCAATCCCCTCATATGGTTCTCTTCTTTGCTTTAAGTACACCTCTTGGTTTGACCTGTCTAATTTGTTGGTAAGGGAGGGTTAGATTTGAGATAATCTAGTAGGAAAATAGTACCAATATTGCTTAATGCATGACATGCATTACATAACTCACGCTCATACAATGACATATCTGCGTGCTCAATGTTTCAAACAACATACTTATGGCCATATCATAAATAAAAACAGAGCTTCAATCGTTCATATATGATTCACATAAACAAGCAAAGTAATAACATGCATTAATACATCAGCACAAATATCAAATACATGCATGAGAGGTAAGTTCCCTACCTCCAGTCTTTTCTTCTCGATTTGCGTGCTAGCAACTCAGGCTCTCAACTCGGTCCTACAATTTCAAATGTGCCATTTAGACACTTCCATAGTGTTTTTGAGGATTATATGTGTCTATATTAAAAAATTACTAAAATGCCCCCGAGGGCCCGGCCCCGCCGTACTCGGTTCGATTATACTTTTCCTAAAATTTTGATATGGGATATTCTGACATATTTTTGCCCAAGGAATCCATTTTTGAACTTAGAATTACCAAATTCATTGTCAAATGACAAAATTGCCCATGGCAGCCCTTGTTTTAGTGTTTCAGGGGCGTTTTTGTAATTATGCTTTTTTTGGCTTTTTCAAAAAAGTGACCAACTGTAAACCCACATAATTTTCACTCCTAAATCCAATGGAACCATCAAATCATTGAAAATCCAACTATAAGGCCCTCTAACAACTCTAGCCAAAATTTATGGGTTCTCTAGGGAAAATCGGGGTTTCACGATTTCGGCTTCGTAAATGCATTCCTTTCTACTCCTAACCACTTTATTGACTATTCCATTAGGTTACAACTACCATTTAGTACCAATTTGGGCAGCATGACAGCCCCCACAACCCATTCCCCATTTTTACACACAAAAACAATCTGGCGAAACTTCACTGATTAAATTGTCCACAGCAGTCAGAATAGTCAATAAACAAGAGTTTGGAAGTTACCTCAAGCTCCCACTAGTTTTTCCTTGACTTAGCTGAAACCCTAAGTGTTCCGCAACAAATTTTGAGCTTCCAAACCTTAAAGAACATAAAGGAGTACCTTAGTTTCAGAGTTATACGCGTTAGGAGCTAAATCGTCGGAGGAATCACTTACCTTGCGAGATTTCTTCTCCTTTCTCTCTCTAAAAATTCCACACGTTCTCTCTCTTAGCTGCTGCTGGTTCATGACATAAATGGGGCTGAAGAAGGAGGATGATGATTTTAATAATATATCCTAATTTAATTAATTAATTTTCCCAATTTTGGATTTTTACAAACTTTTGACATATTTCTCCCCAAACTTTGAAAAAATCATAACTAATTCTAGAAAAATCAAATTGGAGTGATTCCAAAGGCTATAAAACCTTTATTGAGTCTATTTTCAAGAAAAAATATAAACTTTAGCCAAATGGTAGCACAAAAATCCCAAAATTTAAATCTTTGAATGTTGTTCCAGAAACTTTCTAGTTTTTCTGGGCTAAATTCAAAAATTCATAACTTTTTTTATATAGCTCTAATTAACTTATATTACCTATCGAATTAAAGCTTAGGATGTCTACTTTCAATCTATAAAATTTCATAATTTTTACTCATCATTTGTTCATACAAAATCAGAGGACAAGCTCACTACCTCACAGGAAATTTCATTGGAAGCATAATCATATTCTCCAAAATTCACCATTTTACTTTCTTTAATACCCCAAAGATATAAAAAATATTAGGGAATAAATTTGGGGCACCTGCTAAACCAGAGCTTAGGAGTCCACTTAATCCAGACTTATTCCCAAGCCTCTGATCCCAAAATTTGGGATATTACACATCCCAACTTAAAGCCCTGTCCTTGGATTGTGGGTGAGCTTAACCCCTTTCCTAAAATTTATGTATAAAAAAATGTTCGATATTATATTTAATTAAATAAAATCAAATTTGTTTTAAATGGCTAAACTATAAACAATTGGTTGCACTGAGTCAAAATGCCAAGCCAAAACTTTTAATGATTGAGTTACACCGAGTTAACGAGGTTGGAGACTGAATCACAATTAAGACAAAACTATTTTGTCATCTAAAATATGGTATCGCATTCAATATAGGAGCGTGTATCCGACCGAGCATGTATCCTGGATACACGCTCCTGAATCTATCCATCATAAATTGAAACTCAATCTCTGGCTTTATTTGTGATTGTGGTTATTTTTAAACTTTAAAATTTTATTAATTTATATGTTGAAAATAATGAATATATGAAATAAAACAATTACAATTTCTTAATTACAGTATTTAATTATGTTGATGATTTTTTGTTCAAAAAATATTTGATCTCATTAATTCAAGTAAATTCATTACACTAATGACAGATGTTTCAATCCACATTTTGTTTTCAAAATCATTTTCTTTCATTTTTATTCTATCTTTTCCTAATCATTTTCAGTCCGCACTGATGTCATGATCAAGTTATCTTGTAATACATTGCTTGCCTGCTAGTCCAATCAAGTTCCATGTAACATTCCAAATCTAAATGTACCAGACTAGAAGTACTCAAGTAGTGCGAATACTTTCAATTTATTTTTACCCATTTTTAAAATTGTTAATCTTATTATTCTATAATTTTAAAAATAAGAAGACATGAAATAAAATTGAGTTAATATAACTTTTGGTCCCTGAAGTTTGATCCAATTTTGGTTTTGGTCTCTCAAGTTTAAAATCGGTGGTTTTAGTCCCTAAAGTTTCACATGATTTTGGTTTTGATCCCTCAAGTTTGAAATCAGTTATTTTAATTTCTGAGGTTTCACCCGATTTTGGTTTTGGTCCCTCAAGTTTAAAAAGGACTTGGTTTTTTTCGGGTCAGGTTTCAAAATAAGGTCATCAAGTCCTTTTCAAACTTGAGGGACCAAAACCAAAATCGGGTGAATCTTCAAAAATCAAAACCACCGATTTCAAACTTGAGGGACTAAAACCAAAATCAGGTGCAACTTCAAGGACCAAAATCACCGATTTTAAATTTGAGGGATCAAAATTAAAATTGGATTAAACTTCAGGAACTAAAAGTTATATTAACCCAATAAAAATTTTACAATTTTTACCTATAGCTTTTTCATTTATATTGATTATTTTTATGTTTTTTTCCTCGAAAAAATTGGGGAAAAGTACCCCATTGAGGATTTTATCATAATCGAAGACTTGAAAATCTTTTTACACAGAAACCACATTACTATGTGAAATTTGTAACCACAAAGCGACATTACCTAGATCCTCCTAAACAATAAAGTTTTTAAATGTTACTTTTCTCCAATTTCCCCTCTTTCTTTTGCCAAAGGCTCAAAGCATGATTTTTATATTTTAAAAAATAGTTATTTGATCTCATTGATCTAAGCAAACTCGGAATTTAATCCCTGTCATTACCTTTTATCATACATAAATTAAATATATCATAGAACTAATAAAAAAAATATATTTACAAGTGAACATCAGAAACATAATTTTTTCGTCCATCCTCAACAAAGAAATATATTTACAAGTGAACATCAGAAACATAATTTGTTCATCCATCCTCAACAAAGAAATATATTTACAAGTGAACATCAGAAACATAATTTTTTCGTCCATCCTCAACAAAGAAGGATCATCATCTGGATCCTTTAATGCACTCTGGAAACCACTCATCATCCTCATGTCCAATGTCTCAAAATTCAATCCACATTCTGTTTTTCCAATCATTTTTTTCTTTTCTTTTTCCTAATCAAAACTTCACAATTAATAAATTTGTTAATGCCAGAAAGACGAAGAAGCAAACATCTCTACCAGCATTGATCCGTCTCCCATCTTCGGGTCGTATAGAATCCGGAAGAGCCATCTTGCGTCGTCGACGACAGATACGGACGCCTCCTCCGGCGAGCGGCCCTCAACGAAAGATCATACAGTGCTCTGGCCGACGGATCGGAGAGCGTCTCATAGGCGTTGTGGATCGTGATGAAGTCTAATCCGTCCGATTCCGATGGGCACACGGCCGAATCAGGATGGTACTGCTTGGCCAAACTCCTATACGCAGATTTAATTTCCGTCGGAGAAGCATTCTGTTTGACTTGAAGCACCTCATAGAGACTCAATGGCCGCCGAGAATCAATCACTGCCGCATCGGCCTCCGTCGCGACAGCGCAGATCGAAGCTCTGCATTTCTTTGAGGATTTTACAGGTTGAAGCCGGAGAAATCTGCGGGAAGAGGCGGAGGATGAGGATGACCGGAGTAGCCGGGCGGCGGGGAGGGGAAGGTCGAGGGTTTGGGACATGGTGATTGGGGAAGGGTAAAATCGGAAGAGTATTTCTGGTAGGAGTAGGTTTTTGGTGTGAACTTGTAAGGCAAACAAAGGGACCGACGAGACCTCTTTATATAGTGGTCAACACTGGAAAGTTACGCCGTTTCGGTGGCAGTGAGAGAAGGGTAAGAAGGTAAATTCGGTAAGGGCACGAGGGTTGAGTGCAAAACTACGTGCAGTCGATTTTCAGGAAGGAGGGGAGAGAGATCATGGAAAGTGAAATTTATGCTGCCACGTGGAGGGGTGCGCTCTTTGTTTTGGGATGGCCTTCTAGAAGACATGCCCTTCTAGAAGACAGGACCCTTGGGGATGAGGCGAAGGGCCACATTTATTTGTTTATACTAAAAAAAATAAAACATCAGTATTAATATACATATAATTAAAATAAAATAAAATAATATTAATATCATTAATTAATATTAATATAAATATAAATATTTTCACAAAATATTTCAAATAAATATTTGAGTATTAATTATTTACTTATTATAATTTTAATCATTATAATTCAATTTCAATTTTCAAGTTACTGTATTATGAAATGAAGATCTTCAAAAATGTAAATTTTTATTGATACTTTTCACTTATATTCTCATTCCTTTTTCTCTTTCTATGTTTGAAGTCCTGGAAATCAAATTGGCTACCTTTTTGTTCAATTATATTAAGAATTTGTCAGCGCGTGTCCTGTGTAGTTAACTTTTATGACAATTGGATAATTTTCCTTTTGTTATGAAATGCAAATCATAAATAATAATAGATGTTCATGCACGGTGCACCACTTATTAAGACTTCTTCCAATCTTAAACATAAAATTTTATCAATTAACACATAGGGATTAATTGTAGTTCTCTAGAATCGGGCAGAAAGAGAGCGGCATAGTTGTTAGGAAGGAATGGGGGGTTTTAATGCAACGAGTTATAATCATTCTCTCATGAAACGACTTCTTTAGTGTTTAAAACTTGTTATCTTAAGAATATGTTTTAACATAGTATTTTGATAAATTTTTTTGATCCTATAACATTTTGGTAAATTTTTTTTATTGTTTAAAGTATCTCAATAAAAAAAGCCTAAAATACCCCTATTTTAATTAGGGTATTCAACATGGAGAATAAAGAAAGTAAGAAAAATGTGAAATTAATAAGACTATTGTGAAAAAATATTAAATGAGGGAAATAGAATGAATTAAGATTTTATATTCAGAATCAAGTTATATCCATTTACTAGGTCCCAGAGTACTTAAAATGATGTATTCCCCCTCCTAAATTTAGGAACTAGATAAATAATTTGTAGATATTAAAAAAACTAGTTAACTTTGTAATTTGTAAAAATTTTATGTTTCTTTTTTTTTTTTTTCAAAGCACCCCTTTTAATTATTTACATTTGATACTACTGGCATGGTTAAAAAAAACCTCTTAATAATAAGTGCAATTAATAAGAGAATTTAGGCAAAATAAATTATAAAATTAGAGACAAAGTAGTCATACATTTAGGGCCAAAATAAATATTTTATTAGTGACTAATTGAGGGAGTAATTAGTTTAAAATTCATATATGTGTGTGTTGTGTATGTATTTTTTTTTTTTTTTTTGCCAGTTGTATGTATGTATATGTATATATGTATATGACACCACACACACACATATAATATACTTATTTGATCAAATTATTGATTTGTATGTATGTATATATGTGTATAAACAACAATTAACAATAAAAAGCTAGTTCTTTTTTCCAACTAAACAATAAAAGGCTAGTTGGAGCAAGTCCAAATGACATCGAGCACCTCTCTTAAAGCTTTCTTAAGTGTGAAATTGTGAACTTTTAAGAGTGAAGTTGTGAGCTCAAACCCTTTAAGGAGTGCAATGGAAGTGTGAATCATCACTTAGAAAATAATTAATGTTTATTCATCAATTTTATCTTATAATTAATGCATATATGCGACTCATATTTTTCTTTCTCCCTTAAAATCTCATTTGGTAGAAGCAAGTTGAAATTTTTTTGAAATTAAAGACATTTAAATTATTTAGCCGTTCTTCCTTAATTTTGATAATGTGATTGAAACTTGAAAATCACTTATTTTTTTGTGGTGGAGGGAGCATATGATAAAGACATAGGCACAAGTTGTATTAAAAAAAAAACAGAGAGAGAGAGATACAGACAATTGAGGAAAAAATAAATAAAGAGGCTAAAAATGGATCTAGAAGCTTGGCCCAAGAAAATGACCCAGAAACGGCCCCTTCTTTATTCGGTGTGGATCTTCCCAGGCTCCAAAACTCCATGGATTCTCATTAAATAACAATTAAACAGACCATTTGAATAATTAAATATACTGTATATAAGTTGGCGGCCTTTGCATAATTTTCTTTTCTAAATAACTTCAACCAAAACTAAGAATCTCCAAAATTAGGTTACTATAGCTTAATCATGGAAAATTCCTAAATAAAAAGTTTGATACAAACCTCTCAAATTACCATCATTCTGAATTTTAAACTCTTGTATTTTTTTTAATGATGAAACTGTTGTAATAGGACAAGATTCAAATATAATTAAAGTTTAAAAACAAAAAAAAATAAATAAATGTTCCCTTATCAAACAGGCATCTGATATGAATACATATATATATATATATATATATATTTGATCGAAATCTGAGGTGAATATATAATGCTTTGCAAATAACATATTGTAATCTTTAGACTACACAAAAACTTCTAGAGAAATTTGTATCAAAAAAAAAAAAAAAAACTTCTAGAGAAATCACTTTTTTTGGTTGCTTGTTTTAAATATCTTTATATTAAAACAAAAATGCTTCTTTAAGTAGCAAAAATTTTAAGTATTTTTTTGTCACTTTGTTGAATATCTATATCATCATAAAAGGTTAAAATCTGTTATACCTAATACATGCGTACCCTTATTTTTGCATTATAGTTTAAGTCATTTGAATGCCTTTTTTTTTCATGATAAGACATTAAAAAATAAATTTTAAAATGCGTGTTTGTTTGTTTGTTTTTAATTTATAATTTCTTTTAGTGATTTAACCTCACCAACTTGTGTAACCCATGATTCAGGATAGGTTTATTTTTAATATGTTTAACCCATCTTGACAACTTTATCATAACACACGCAAACTCCCTCATTGAACAATTGCTCAATTTATGGTTAAGTTAACCTGATTCCTGTTTCGTTTTCAGCTTTTTCTCGAACTAACGTTATCTATCTTTTTTTTGGGGGTTTGTATTGATGTCCCAAACATTTAGTTTTCATATTTATCTTTTCGTACTGGCTGGGAACAATGGATTTAGACTCTTATATATATATATATATATATATATATATGCGCGCGTGTAAGTGTTTGGGAATTTTGATGTCCTAAGCATATAAGGCATGTTTGTTTGGGCGTTATGATTGTTTATAAGTTGTTTTTTACGTAAATTTAGATATAACTTCTGTTACATACTTACTTCATATACCGTAAATTACTATTGAAAAGCTACTTATAAATAATTGAATCGCTAAAACAAACATGTTGATAGTTTTCATATTTATTTTTTCGTACTGTGACAATCATTCGCCGGTAACAACGGATTTAGACTTATATATATATATATATGCGCCCGCGCGCCAAAACGAAAGCTACATGTAAAGTATAGAATAATTTAAAAAATATAAAGCTAAATACAAATTTTCCCATTGTTTTTCAATAGTAAATTATAAAGAGAATTTTACAAACAATTCATGTCCGTGAATAGTTTGATTTGGACCGTTGGCAAAAAAGAGTTTGATTTGGTAAGAGAACGTTGAAATATTTTTAAAATGAAAGAGTTATGTGTTTTTTTAAAAGTTATATTCTTATAAATTAAAAGATTTATATAAAAAATTGTGTAAGAAATTATAACACAAAATATCATCAAAGTAACGTCTCTTTAACTTTTAAAAAGATATGTCAAAAGGTTATTATAAAATGTTCGATAGTCACCACTTAGTGAAAGGATACGTTATTTATAAGGAAACTCTACGTAGTGAAAAGATGTTACTCTTTATGAATTTTTTTTTTTACATATAACCATTGATAATTTTTAAGTTATGCTTGTTCAAGAATCAATATGTGAGGTTTATGAATCTAATATATAATATATTTTTTCTGATTTATAATATAGGGCATTTAGAGAAAAATAGCTTGGTCTATAATATAGGTCACTTGTAGAATAATTAATACTTATATTTCAATTTTGTCCTTATAATTAATGCTCTTTCCAATTTACCCACTCAATAAATTTTCAAACATATTTTCCAATAAGGATAAAAGTGAAAACCAATTTCAATTTAGAACACATTTATTAAGTTAACTGTCATTTTTTATTTCCTATAAATTAGTTAAAATGCCCTATATTTGTAACATCTCAAATTTTATATTCACCTGTAATTGAGAAATTCAATAAAAAGGGTGAATATTCATGAAATTGGATCTTATGAATTTTGAAATATCCATATTCATGAAAAAATGAGTAAATTAATTCAAGAAAAGAATTAAATTACAAAAGTGATAGCAAAATCATAATTTTTTCAATTTAGTCCAAAAATTAATTATTTTTCAATTAATTGGAGTTAATTTCAATTAATCAAGGAAAATACATAATGTGGATTATTCTTAATGGAATAAATCAAGAATTGTAAAATTAGAGGGACTTTGGTATAAATCAATTAAGGGAATTATGAAATTAGAGAAACATATTTTTCTTTTCTTCTCCTCCTTAATTTCGACCGACACATAAAATTAAGGGGAATAAATTAATTTCATGAGCACATGTCCAAAATACTATAAGAAAAGAATAATGATGACAATGGTAAGATGGGTATTACATGAAGTATGGACATGATGATCATGGTAGGGTGATGTTAAGTGAGCAAGTAAGTCAAATTATGAGAAAGTATGGCATAAAAGTCCGGAGTGGCCTAATGTGATTGTGAATGCCTAAAAGTCCCGATTATCACTAGCGGAGTCACTAGTGGATGTACGGGTGAGGGTGACACTGTGAAAGTTGATACGGTGAGGTGATAATGTTGTTAAGGCCAACAGTCCCGGTTACCGCTGGTGAGTAACTAGTGGGTGTACGGGTGAGGTCAAAGTTGTGAAAGTGAATATAGTGTAAGCGAAAGCATAGTGGAAAACAACAAAAGCCAAAAGATGTAATCACAGCTGAAGCTGTCGGTTGTGCGCAGTGAGTCTGCGGTGCTTTGAGATATTCTCAGAAGGGGAGAATGACTTAATGACTAAGATTGAAGAGGCTTTAAGTCGGAATGAACGGGCGTAGTTCGTTCGAATAATGACTAATTGAGATGAAGACCTCTAAGGATTGAAATCGGAGATCTCGTGCTCGTGAGAGTGTCTCTGGGTACGAGAATTAGTACAAAGGGTTTTGAAGGAATTATCCTAATGAGAAACAAATTGAGGAACGGAAGCCATCGTGAAAAAGCGTCCGGAGTTTATGCCCTAAGTGGTGTATCAAATTTCGAGGATGAAATTTATTGAACGGGGGGAGAATTGTAACGCCCCAATTTTCAATTAAAGGTTAATGATAATTATTGAAGATAATTATCGGATTAAAATAGAATTAATGTATATTGGTGACAATATTGATTTATATGTCATAATTGATGGAAAATTTAAAGAATGGAATTATTGGCTTTAAGTTGGTGATTAATGGGGAAATTAATTACTAACTAAGAGAAAAATGGGAAGTGTGATTAAATGACTAATGGAGGGATTAGAGAAGCTAATTGGTGACTTATTTGGTGAGAACCAATAGGCTTGTGACATGTGGCAATAAGAGATGAAGCATGAGAGTGAGAAAAGTCTAATGTAATATTTTAATAGTTTCTCTCTCTCTCTCTCTTTTTCTCTCTTTGTTCAGTTGAAATGAGGGAGTATTATCATCACTTTCTTCCTCCTCTCTCCATCTCTTTCACGTTCTCTCTCTTCTCTCTCTTGTGCAGCCATTGTTGGCCAAGAAAGAAAAAATGAAAGCTTGCATTTAAGGTAAGTAAATGACCTCTAATGCCAAAACTTCCTTATATAAAGTTATTCCTTGGAGTGAGAGCTTTAATTTGATGCTTGTAGTTTCTCCATTGGTGGTGATTTGAGACAAAAATGTACAAGTTGGAGAATCATGAAGTGCCTTTAGGAAAGTTGTTGAGGTAAGTGAAAGCTTCAATTTTATATAAATCTTGTGCCCATTGGTTAGGCTTTGAATTTCTAGAAATTTAGCCCTAATTTTCGTGATTTAGGGTCTTGGGATGTATGGTATGTTGTTGTTATGGAAATGATGCCTTGTTTTGTATTTTGAATTGATAGAATTGCATTGAAGCTTAAATGTGAAGTTTGGCAACTTTTGTGTTGGCTTTGTGCTTTGGTCAAAACAGGGCATGTTGATAGGTTGTAATGTTGGTCATTTTGAGGTTACCATTGTGTTTCTTGTGAAAATTTATGTGGGAATAGGCTTGATTGTTAATTTTGGAGCCATGGGACACTTTGGTAGAAAATTGGAAAATCTATCCCTTGGAACTCTGTTCTGGGCAGTTTATTTGTGTGGATGTTTTGAATGACCAAATGATTTCAGAAAATTGTGAAACTTTTCAGTCTTAAAGTTTACAAAATAAAGCTTCAAAATGGACATATATTTTGTGTCATTTCGTTTGGTATACTAGGAGTTATGACTGTCCAAAGTCTGATGTTAAATCTGGGATCAATTTTGAAGCAAGGTGGACATTTTTTAAATTCTGTATTTGTGTGGTGATTTCCAGTATTGGTCCATATTTTTCTAGTAAAGAGGACTTAAATAGCTTTTGATGGGCTTTGGGATCACCTCATTTCGATTTTTATAGAATTAATTAGGAATTTTCAAAGTTACCTTGGCTGCAGCAGAAAATCTTAGCTGCAGCACAAAAGTTTCTGTGCACGTTTTGGCCGCAGCCAGAAATTCTTGGCTGTAGCCAAAAACCTTCTGTGCGTGTTTTGGCTGCAGCCAACCCCCATTTTTAGCATTTTGGGATTTTTAAAGGTGATTTCCAACCTAGTACTTTCCAATCCTTTAGGCTTTCATTGACCTTATTATAGCCACCTAAAGGTCATGAATGGTAACCAACTTTAAGTGTTATGAAAATGAGAATTTGGAAAAGAAAATGATCCTATGTCCTTGATTTGGTTATAGGGTTGGGTATTCGCTCTGATCATGGTTTGATATCTGCTTGGATCGTGAGTAGTCGATGCTAGAGAATACGTGGAAAGAAAAGGAGTAGGAAACTTACCTCTCCTGCATGTATTGATATTTGTGTTTGTGTATTGATGCATGTTATTACTTTGCTTGATTATGTGAAACATATATGAATGATTGAAGCTCTGTTTCTATTTATGCTATGGCCATGAGTATGTTGTTAAAACATTGAGCATGCGGATATATCATTATGTGAGCACGAGTTATTATGATGCAAGCATGTCATGCATTAAACACTTATCTTGCATGCATATTGGTATTTGTTTCCTACTGGGATTCTCTAGAATCTCACCCTCCCTTACCAACATTTTAGACAGGACAAGTGACTCGAGGAAGGAGCAAGCAACTAGGGGCGGCGAGAATCCCTTATGGGCATTTGGATTTGGTAGTTGGTTATCGTTATATGTTGGGATAATTGTATATGTTCGGACGATAAATTAGAATGTATAATTGGATATTGGATGTATATGTGCTTGGATGTCTATTGGGTTTTTTAGTTATATATTGGAGATGGATTTGTGTAATCCCCGTTGAGGAATTGTAAAGGGTGTATTGCCCTATGAATCTTTAGTAAAGGTATGTATCCGGGTTTGCCGGTATTATTGTTGTGCACTCTAATATTTATATAAATATGATTTATCCTCACGAAGTAATTGTATTCAAAATATGAATGTGAGACTAGGTTAAAGTGTTTGATAAATGTATTTGTGAAAATCCTATCTTAAGGATGGGAATGTAAATGAATTTTGATTATTATTGGTCTCTATTTCATTTTTAATCACGTGTTTCGGATATAATTACGGAGGGGGTTACAAATATAACCACAAAAAACACTATGAAAGTGTCTAAACTGTACAATTGACATTCTAGGACCGAGTAAAGAGCATGAGGGATTGGCATGTAAATTGAGGCACGTTATTCGAGGATCAGGGAAGGGTGATTAAGGTAGGGAACTTACCTCTCCTGCATGTATTTGATATTTGTTTTAATGTATTGATGCATGTTATTGCTTTGCTTAATTATGTGAAACATATAAGAATAATTGAAGCTCTGTTTCTGTTTATGCTATAGCCATACGTATGTTGATTGAAACATTGAGCATGGAGATGTGTTATTGTGTGAGCATGAGTTATGTAATGCAAGCATGTCATGCATTAAGCACTTATCTTGCATGTATATTGGTATTGCTTTTCCTACTGAGATTTCCCAGAATCTCACCCTCCCCTACCAACAATTTAGACAGGAGAAGACAGAACATATGCTGAGAACAAAGAAGACAACCATACGAGAGGATTACAGTGGTGGAACGAAGACTGGAAGATGTCTTCGTTTCACTGGGACGGGTGTAGACACTCACGTAGCGCTGTGATGCTACATTTATTGTAATTATCAAGTACGAACCCCTATAGAGAATTTTTATAATCGTGCACACAATATCAGTATGTTTATACTATTCCTATGTTGCTCATTGAACTGCATATCATTTTCCATAAATATTCTGAAATAAGTGAAAATAAGATGAGGACGGATGGAGTAATTATAATTGTTTTAATTGAAGATGGGTCGTTTGCACATCATTCGCCTGGTCCGTATCTTGAACCTGACAGGTGACGTTAAAGTTGACAACTCCTAAACCAATTAATTGAATAATGTTAAATAGTTAGTAATAATATATTTGGCGTCCAAATATATATATATATTGAATGCTGTGGGCCTTGGCAAAAAAACAAAAAGAATGCTGTGGGCAGTGGTGACTCATGATAGATTACTTGACCACCGTAAAAAGCCATCATACACTCACTCGCCGTTCAGTCACATCCTTCCTCAAGTGGAGTGCCTTGGTAAATCACAATCAAACCTTTATTAATTACAAAAGAAAAATTTATGATTTTAATTTTTAAGTTGAAATATTATAACGAAAAAAACTTAAAGGTCGGGGAAAAAAATTATTTTGAGATTTTGAACTGATACTCCTTTATTCCATCAAAAAAAAAAATTATGGATTTTAAAAATATTTATACTTTCTTATTAAAATTTTATCTTAAAATGTAAAAAAAAAATCCTATTTTTTATTTGAAATGATACAAATTAAACCATAAAAATAGTTCATCATTAGAAGAAGATTAAAAGAAGCCAACTTGGTAATAATGAAGTCGTTGAAGGGTCAGCAATAATTGCAACAAGGCAAAACCATGTCCTCTTGAGATTCTTCTCACTTATGGCCGTTTGTTTTTCGGCTCTTTCTTTTTGTGTCTTCCTTGTCCATTGCACCTCACAAAGCTATCCATAAGTGATAAGTGTGTGTGTGGTGAAATCTTCATGTTTCAAACATATCATTTTCATATATTTATTTTCTGTAGCAATCATTTGGTATTGGGCATCTCTAGAGCTTAATATTTTCTTTTTCTACATCAAAATGAAAGTTACATGAAAATTAAAGAGTAAAAATATATGTGTGCATTGAACCAAATGAAAACCATAATGTTAACATGATTTGTGAATAATAGTCTACATTATAAGGAGAAGCCGCACCATTAGATAATTTATAAATAAAATAATTTGTATAAGTAAGAATGATGGAAAATTTTTCCTGAAATATTTAAATCCAAATCAGGAACCCAAAATAGTTTAATCCTGTGAAGTCTCTAAGGACTTGTTTGGAATTAATTTTTTTCTTTTTTTGGCAAAATTACCTAACACAACTACATTCATGAAAACTATTATTGTACCTTGTGATCAATGAAAACCTTAACTTAATAACACCAACATTGAGTTTATAGCATGACAAAATTAGTTTTACTTGTGAACCCAGAAGCTGAATATTTGCATATTAATTGTCATTTCATAAATTCAAAGTACATAACTCCTCTTATCTTATCTATAAAGCAGGAAGAGATTTTTTTTTCCCTGTTATACTCATAAGTCACCCTTGGAGTAGAGTATGTATTAAATAAAAATAAAGCTATGTTGTAAAGTTATTAAATTTTAAGATAGGGTTAATGATATTTAATAATATTATTAGTTTGGGAAACATATTTATAAATTGAACCAAATGAATATTTGTCAAGCTAAAGCTGTTACCGACAGGAAGGCACAATTATTTGTGTGAATGTATTTGTTGTTGGCTAACGACATTTAAGTAATTTGGCACAAAAAAATAATTTCAAATCAATCCTTAGAAAATTCGTAATAATTAAACTGTTTTCGGAGTCCTGAGTTGACGTACATATATTTGTCCCCCTGGAAACTTTCTGTGATGCTTCCCCTGTAAAATACGTACAATTAGCCCTAAAATTTTTGGAGTGAAAATTTAAATGAAATATAATAGTAAGTCAAGGAAGACACCTAAACAAGCTGTCATTGTTGGAAAAGGTGTTGTGGTAGGTCAATGGAATATCATCTTTCATCACTTCAAAAGGTATGGTAGGCACTTCTGTAAATGTTATATATGTTATCAAGGATCTCTTATTGATTTAGTTTGTCTGGAGAAATTCAATGAATCCTCAAACTCCATTTCATACTTGGATGTTTAAGAGCTGCTTTATTATAGATCACTAAATCTAACATACAAGGAAGTCTAGGACCTCAGCGTTTTATAATCACTTTGTGTCAACAAAGCTTTCCTCATATTCTCATATCAGCCACGGTCTATTAGCAGCATCACATTGCAAGAGATTTTGATGCCTCTTAAACTTTTCAGTATGTTCATGTTATTTCACATTTATCTATTATCATTTTTTTCATCATTTTATTTGTGGTATTTGTTTTGGTACTTTGTAAACATTTTCTGTTTAAGTAATATCTTTTTGTCCGTTATAAAAAAAAAATACTCCCTTCGATTCTAATTATAAAACAAAGTTGATTTTTTTTAGAAAAATTAAGGAAGCTAATTAAATTACTTTAGAGTATTTTTATTTTTATTTTTTTCTCCAAACTAATTAGTTTGAATAATAAACTAATTATAATCTAAGGATACATAATATATGATATGATTAAATAACTTATTTAGCTTCTTTAATTTCTCCCAAAAAATCAACTTTATCTTATATTTAGAATTAGAAATAAGTCGAGGTCCATACATACGCCTGTTTGGTACGCCAAAAATTTTGGCAATGAAAAGAAAAATAATAATTTTAATGGAAAAGGAAAGTTGGGGAAGGAATCGCACTCCATGACGATCCTTTGAATTTGCCTCTAAAGTCGTATTTTCAATGGAAAGGAGCTTGGATGTACGATCGACCAAACGTTATACTTAACTAGTTTATTTGTGTGTTTGAAGCATCTATTGTAAAATTAGTCTTTTTTTAATCTGATTTTTAGCAATCTTACTTTTAGGTAATATCAAATTGTGTAATATGATTTATGTTTGAATTGGCGATTATAAAAATGACTTTTGTAAAAATAAAACTTATTTGGATTGACTTAAGTATAAGGGCTTTTGTAATAATGGTAAGAGAGAAATTAAATTAAAAATTATAAAAAATTTATAAAATTTAAAGTTGAGAAATTAGACAATTGAAAAAAATACAATCTCATGAAATAATATTATATAACTAATTGGATCACATGTTCTGTACAATTTTATCTCTAATTGAGTCACGAATATGGATCACACGGTGTTCTTTTTTGTATATTTGCTCAACGCAGGCGTAGACAAAAATCTCCGTTGTTTCATTATTTCAAACAGTTTTATCCATATTTCTATGCCAATATTTTAACAACTCAAAAAACTAAAACACTGCTATATGTCATTGAATAAGAATTAATGATAAGTAAAATATTTGCATATTTATTTTTCCTTATATGATGATTTTGTGGATGATATTTGAGCTTAATTTAATCAATTTGGGTGTAATTAATAAATAAACAATGATTTTGACTTAAAATAGAATTTGTTAAAAAATACTAAATTAGACCCTCTTTCAGTTTTCAGGTGATATCTCAAGCTCTAGATATTGGATTGAGACGTTCTTTATATGGATAAAAAGCTAAGAAAGAGCTCTATAACTTTTATGTTGAGACCAAGACCTAGTTCTATCTTTAAAGGTTTCGAATTTTGCTTGGAAGTTGAAAGTGGGAATCATCTACCATTTCACCAACATTCCATCTACCAAATTTTACCTACTACTTCATCTTCCTTTTCACCTACTACTTCATGTATCACTTTATCTTTCTTTTCACCTAGTACTTCATCTACCATACTCCATTCCCCTATATATAGTCATCATCTCCTTCACATTTTACAAACCATTTCATATCCATTACTCTTCTCTCTTTTTCACTTACACAACCATTTCATATTCATTACTCTCCTCTATGCTCCACTAACATACCATCATCTAAGAATTAATTTCATGCATTGTATTTGTTTCTTGGATGCCTCATACATTGAAGGTTTTACCTCTTACATGAAAGGCTGGATGTTTGTATTTTCATGGATCTTGTGGTTGTATAATTAAGTTTATTGCAATATTTATGAAGTTTTCAATTTATTTTATTTTTCTTTTTAATTTCATCATGAGCTAAATTTCCATTTTCCTAGGGTGGTGACGTAGCTTGCTAATAACGGATTGAATTTTAACTTATTAAATCTAGTTTGAATTTCTTCTTCATGATTGAGTTTTAATTATTATTCTTAATGCTTTTGATTGACTGGCAATCTTTTGAATGATTTCAATATACATGTTGAGACCGGAAGGAAATGCATGTATATAGATCCTATAATTAAAATCATGACTTGCATATGAAATAGGAATATATTCAAATGAGTTATGTAGTCTTACTGAGTTCCATAAATCTTAATGCATAATTGATTGCTTAAATTCATATAGGAGTATATTGGATTAACAATTAATTATAGAATTTTTTGACCTTGGAAGAGGCTAGTAATTAAATAAAGGGAAATTCGACTGTCAATCATGTGGAATAAATTGGGCTAGAATAGATAAGTGATTCAATCCGGAATTTGTTAAGTGAAATCTGACCCATAGGGCTTTTTCTAACAGTTGCTTTCATATCATTTTTATTCATATTTAATCATTTTTTTATTTTGTACTCTCAATCACCAATTATTCGATCGACTAAATAGAATTAAAATTACCCATTTTTGTACTTAATGATCAATCCTCGTGGAAACGATACTCTACTCACTTCTATATTACTTATTTATGATAGTGTACATTTGCACTTTCTAATGGATCATTTACACTCGTAACAATTAATATGAAGGCTAAAATAGATCATGTGCATCTAACAAAAACCAATAACCAATAACAAACAAAAAAATGAGATAGACGAGATGAAATCCACAGGACTTGCAAATTTCAGGTAAAAATCCACGGCAACTGAACAAATTCCAGGCAACAAAATTCCACCGAACTTGCAAATTTCAAGCAACAAAACAAAACAAATTTCAAGCCAAAACAAATTCCACCAGACCCACCGCCAGAAAAGGTTCAACCAACGATGCCTCAAGAGCTCATGCTGCAGAGTCATGGTTGAAGCACCAAATCAGAGATGATAGATCGAAGACGCTGAAGGACAGATTGAACATTCAGACAAGTTGACGATGAAGATGGATCCAAGGTGAAGATGAAGAAGCTCTTCAGGTTGAAGATTGGGTGGACACCGAGAGAGGAAAGGAAGCTTAGAGCAGCCAAGCCGAGACAAGAGACGGAGATCGCTGAAGGAGAGTCCAGATTCAAGCACGATGCAGGAGAGAGAGAGAGAGAGAGAGAGAGAGAAAGAGAGAGGAATAAAAATTAGGTGGGACAATGGTAACAATAAGCTCAATTGCAAAAGCTCCACATGTTAGCTTAAGATAAAAGCTGTTTTTGACAATGTTTTAAAAGACGAATCGAACGTTGAGCCAGAAAGGTTAACAGGTCATGGTTCAACCGGTTGGAATGGCTGAGCCGTTTAGCCAAACCGGTGACGTAATAATTAAATTTAAAAATAATATATATATATATATATATAATCTTTATTCTAATTTCACATGAAGTTAGTAACGTCACAAAACACCATTTAAGGATGAACATTAAGTCAACCATTAACCTAACAAAAAGCACAAATAATAATGATTTCATGACTGGTCAAGCATTGGAATTTGGTGGCTCTTGATTGATCCAAGCATGAGTTTCTTGAAAAGCATTTGAACAAAAAATGTCATCATCTTCTTGAGGAAATGACCCAAAATCAAGACCTCCAACTCCCATCCCAGAACTTCTAATTCCATCCTTAGATTGATGATAAGCCTCATTACCTTGTGCTTCAAAAACATCTTTATAAAATAGTGTGGAACAAACCAAATTATAAAAATTAGTAACATATAATAATTTGCATAGTTAGACATTTAAACACAATCATGACATTTTTTAACAAGGATCATTGTCTGCGACGCATACCAAGAGCATGCCAGCAACACAAGTATTAAAAACAAAGCAGGGAAAAAACAATTTTTGCACAACAAGACATTTTTGCAATGCCAAAGGTCCAAAAACAAGCATAACTTCATCAGTTTCATTATACTTCATCAGCAGGACATTTTTGAAGTTTGAACATTGAGCTAAGAAGCTGAAAAACTAAAAGCAACTAGCCCACAAGTATAACTTTATTAGTTTCAAAGTTAAAACTTCAAATAATAACTCTCGATTCAAGACCCACGTTAAGCTAATAAGCCGAATAATCTTTACATTCCAATTTCAACAATCCATAAATTGAGATTATTGAGAAAAGCACAACAATAGAGCAAAGAATAAGAAGTTATCATATAGATTACATAAGCTTTATTGGCGATGCTGTGATGGAGGAGATTTGGGGCTTTGGATGTGGCGGAGAGAAGCAGAATCATAGACCCCACACATCAGCCACACATGGCGTAGGACGATGGTGTAAATGGCGGTGGATGACGGCGTAAATGGTGGAGGAAGACAGCTTGCAAAGCTTGCATCGATTGTGCCACGGCGTATAAAGCTTGACGAGCTGACGAAGAAGCAAGGATAGAAGCAACAACATGGCGGTCGACGGAGGACGACGACTGAGATGGCGGACGATGACAGCCACACACAGCGGACTGCGACGCCAGACGCTCTGTTCCCAAATCAACAACAGATTTCGGACTTAGGGTCGGTTGATAGAAGCTCTCGTTTTCCAATTTCCACTTTCGCGTTTTGAGTTTTGATGTTCCCAATTCCCAAATCATCAGTTCAGTGATTAGATTAAAAAAAACTTCTGGACTTTTTTTTAGGCTACTTGTTGGGCCGGGTGGTTATTGGAAACCCGTTCCGGTTTTCGGCCCAACACCGGTTGGTGGTCCAACGACGGGTGAATTCCGACCCAAAACAGTTCCCAGGAAAAAGCAGCCCAAACCCCCTGACCGGCTCGCCTTAGGGACCGGCCGACAGTACGACCGATCAAACTGTCTGGTCTGGTTCTGAAAATCTTGGCTTTTTATTTCAAAAGTTCAATTGCAAAATCAGTCAACCAAACACTCAATAATTTTTTTTTTTTGCAACCTATCGAGCTTAAGGCTAGAAAAAGCCTGATTGAGCCCATCAATCGTGGCACCAAACACTCACTATATATTTGATTTGTGCAAAGCAGATGTACCTTTTTTTTTTAAGGTTAATATAATTTTTGATCTTTTAAATTTATTCTTATTTCAGTTTTGGTCTTACAAGTTTTAAATAAGAGATTTTGGTCCCTTAAATTTTATGTGGCTTAAAATATTGGTCCCTATAATTAAATAAAAATTTGGACTATTTTACTACTTTAGTGATCAAAACCTATGATTTGAAATTTGAACATAAAAGATTATATTAACTGTTTTTTTTTTTTTAATACAACGAAGTGCATGCCCTTTACGGTTGAACTTTATGAAAATTCATATGCACCGACTTTAGAGGGTCCAGACCTTTTTAAGAAGCGGTATTGGGTTGTTGCCGCTGGATATTTTGCCTGAGTGATTATTTCAAAAGAAATAATTTTGGTCCCCTACAAATATATTAATATATTCTACTAGCCCAGTTCAATATAACAGATTATCCTTCAAAAAAAAAAAAAAGCATAAACTATGAGAATTAAATTATTATTTTTTCCCACAAATTTATAGCAAAATATATACTCCTCTGGTCCTACATAAAAGACAATTTCAGCATATTTCATACATATTAAGAAAAACCTTAAACTTCATTAACTGTTCTATAAAATTCAATAACTTTCCAAATTTACCCCTATTTAATATACATTATATTCCATGAGAATAAAGTCAATACAATAATAAATAAAGAATAAAATTATACATTTATATTAAAATTTTCTCAATTTGTCCTATATATAAAACCAAGGAGTATTAACTTATATATAAATCTCATCTCAATAGTGTCCATTAAACATACCATGTTCGCTTAGTGTCCAACAATATCTCGAAACAGAATTGTCTCTAATAATAGGACAACTGTACCTAAAAAAAAGAGAGAAGAAAGAATCACTATGAGATGCCAACTCCCAACAAATGAATAAAATCACAGAAAATCTTATAAAAGGTTATCAACATTGTAATAACAAGTTCCGATATGAAAAATAAGAAAAGGTTTGTATCACTCACTTATTTTTGAGAATTTTTAGTGATTGCATCCTTATTTGAAACTTCGTAGTAATTTTTGGGGGAAAAAAAAAATATCCTGCTGGCTGTTGTTGTCCATTAACCTGGCACTACGTATATGCAACATATTATAATAAAAAATAATTAGTTAATAATGAACTAAGTTTAGAGAGGGCCTCCTTTCACATATAATACAAAACTAACTAACCTTCTTAGGTGGGTTTTTTTGAAATACTTAGGTGGCACCTTATAGGCTTATATATTTAATTATCTATTCCCTTGTATAGATAAATTGAATTAAGTGATCCAGAAGCTTGGCCCCGGAAAAAGACCTAGAAGCTAGAAGTGACCCATTTTTATTATTTATTTATGGCTTTTGATTTTTTTATTGTATTTCACATTAAACAAGGAGATGGAATATTGGAATGTGTATATATCTAAACAATTAAAACAAACAAAATGAAACATATGTAAGACTTTCACGAGATTCCTAAAATTAAATATTAGTGAAATGTGTACATACAAGCAATTAAACAGAACAAAATGAAAGATTTGGCGCATATATGATGGCACCATTTGTCCTATTAAGTTTTAATCTGCATGATTAATCATCAGGTCGTGATTGAATTGCATATATAGTTTGACCGGTTATGATTAATTTAATATATATTTTTTGTTTGATTGATATGTTAACTATAATATTAGGATTTTGAGAGCATCATCTGCTGATAAAATTAGGTGGAATGGAAATGAGCAACTTTTAAGTCTTTCAAAATTTTATTATAAATTTTATAATGATTATATACATTATATAAAAATTACTACATCTCATTACTATTTTCTTCTTATTTTTAAAATTTTAGAACAATTATTAATTTTCCTAAATTATATTTTTTTAAAGATCAGTAATAACTTGTTTTCTAAATTGAAGAGAAGGCAACCTCCCATCTTTTTGCCTTCTAATTTTATATATTAATCAAATAATATTCAGTCATAAAAAGAAAAAAGTAACTAAAACTCACCCTATAAATTTAATTTGGTAAAATAATATTTTATAAAGTATTACATGTAATTTTTTTTGTTACAATACTACCTCTAATATTAGGAAGATGACACTCTCAGAATATTTTTTCTTATTTTCATCTGGTTTAACCAATTTTGAATCCATTTGAGCCGTTCCCCATTTTGTTGCATATATTAGATAGAATGTTAAAAATAAGGTTAAGATGCAAATTTGTATTAAAATTTTTAGTTTAGAAATAATGTTTTCCCAATTTTTTTTTGGTTTAATTCTGCTCTGAAAATTTTAAAATGTAGCAATATTATTCTTTAACGTTAAAAATGGTAATGATCAACATCAGTTTTTGAATAGTCAACGTTAATATTTTAACGGAATGGGATAACATTATTGCCTTTAAAACTTCTAAAACAACATTAAACTAAAAAAAAACTTCTAAAACAACATTACTTTTAAACAAAAACTTTCTGTGCAAATTCGTATACTAAACCTTGCAAATATTAAAAGATGAAAATAATTTTCAAAAAACTAGTAAATTGTGGTCTATAATCCATTGAACGGTTTGCTAAATTAGTAAACTTTTCTCTAGTTAGTGATAGATGTTGATTTTAGTATAATGAGCTTTAACAGCTTAAACACGAACTCTTAGGCTCTGTTTGGTTTGAAGGGAGGAGAGGGAAGGGGTATGGGAGGGAGGGGAGGGATTTTACTCCCCTCTCCTTCATTGGCAAAAAAAAAAAAAAAAAAATTAAGAGAGGAGAGGAGAGGAAATTTTTTGAAATTTTCCCCCCTCTTAAAACCATTCACCCCCAAATTGGCGGGATTTGGAGGGGAAGCTAAACAAATTAGGGTGTTTGGACTAAAATGCCTATGTCATTGTTGTGATAATCCAAAATTGCCCTTATTTCTTATAATTTTTTCTCTCTTCTCAACTGTCTATCTGTGTTCATCTCGTGTGCATAGCAGTTATGCAAAGCGAGAAAGGCAACAAGAGAATCAAAGCACACAGCTAGACAAAGAGATAATAGGGAAGAAAAAGCCCCCTTTTGATAATTGTGCCTTCATTTGGCAACACAGGAATAGCATAAATATACTGATATTATGTGCATGCTTATGGAAATTCCTCATAGGGGTTCATACTTGATAATTACAATTAATATAGCCTTGATACGCTACATGGGTGTCTAAACCCGTCCCAGGGAAAATGGGGACATCTTTTAGTCTTTGTTCCACCACGGAATCCCCCTCATACGGCTCTCTTCTCTTACTCTCAGCATAACTTCTATCTTCACCTGTCTAAATCATAACCTACCCCCCATTCATATGATAATGACACTTGGCATCTTTAATTCCACAATTTACAAAATTGATAACACATTTTATTTTCAATTTTTGGAATAATGCCAATTCAAGTAGATTTTTTGCCCTAACTTTGAAAAATCATCACTAAATTTTTAGACATCGTTTTGGAGTGATTCCAAAGGCTATAGAACCCTTATTGAGTCTAGTTTCAAGGAAAAATATGGACTTTAGCAATTTGGAAACATATCATTCCCAAATTTCATTTATTTAATTGTTGCTCCAGAAACTTTCCAGATTTTCTGGACTAATTTCAAAAATTCATATTTTTTTGCCCACATCTTCTTCTGTTTTGGAATCAGATTCCAATAACACCTATGAAGATAACTGTTGTTGTTTGCTTAATAAAGGGGGGGGGGGCTCGGATTTGCATAGTTAAAATAGAAAGGGGAAGCGTGTTGTTATATTTGGGTTTGATTTTTTTTTTTGGATGAGATTGTGTTGAGGGAAATTGTTGCATAAATCAAGGAGTCTCTATTTATTTACGCCACTAGAGCTGCAAAAAAAAATTGATTATGAGATAATAAAAATTTTATTTACATTTAATAGAGTTTGAAAAAAATTACTTATAACATAAGGGTAAAATTATCTATATGAAAATAATTTCCCTCCCCTCTCCTTCCTTTTGATCAATCCGAACAAAGTAATATTAAAATCCCCTCTCTCCCCTCCCTTCCATTAAAATCCCTTACATCCCCTTTCTTCCGTTGAACCAAACAGACCCTTAAATTCAAGTTCATGTAAACATGGAGATTGTTTTTGGGAAGTTACCATGAGTCCCACAATATACAAATTTGGCATAACCATATAAAAAAACTCGCCGCTTGTGTTTTAGCGCTTTTATTGTGTGATCACAATCCAATGGACGTTACGAATATATCTGTAGGCTGTGGGACAATTTTGACCTTTCAAACATGACCCATCACATTTACGAAGTTCATTGTCTGACGAGTTTTAAAATGTACAATGAATCATGTGTTTTTTGGGCCCGGAGTACAATGAATCATACTATTGTTCCATGTTCATTGCTCACGTGTTTGATTATAACCGGTCCAGATTTTAAAGATATCCCGTATTGGGCCCATAATTATGTTTTTAGTATTGATTTTTTGGTGAACTGTTTTGGGTATTTAAGACATAACCGATCAGGAAAGTTTTCCAACGGAACCTAACCCCACTTGAATATCGTCCAATCAGATGATTAGTGGTATAAAAAAATTTCCAATTATCTGTAACAACTTATATATATATATAGTACTAATTCATGAAATTAAATAAATTGTGAATCCGGCTTGATAAATTACGAGATTGGTTTAAAAAATTAATTAATTAATTTAAACGGAAGAAGATTGATATAAATAATTGGATTCATCAAATGAGTCTAGACCCAATTTTTTTTTTTTTTTTTTTTTGCTAAAGTATACTTTTAGTTTTTTGAGTTTATATGAGATATATTTTTAGTCACTTAATTTTATAAAGCATACTTATGATCTTATTACTCAAACATTGTTAATGTTACTAACGGAAAATACAAACACAACAAACTCAAGTGATGACCATGTAAACTTGACTGTATAATTAAATGCTATTAATCTTAAATTTAAAATATGTGTAAATTGAAAAATATCTAAAACCTAATGAAACAATCAATATTAAAACCTTGATTTTATTTTTAAAAATTAGTTTAATAAAGGGAGAATTACACTGTAGTCCTATGGAAGGGAAAATACAAAGAAATGGTCCCGAGAAAACGTGAAATTATTGTGAAGTCCCATGGGACTATTTTATAATAATTTGGATTTGCCAAAAGTCCAAGATACCCTTGTCAGATAAATGAAAAGAGGGATGGAAAAATGGTGTAAAATTCAGAAAAAAAAAGATTTAGAAATGGCGTGAAAAATGCAATAAAGATCATCAGCCAAAGGTGAAGAGCAAGGTATGGAATTAATACTAATAACTCTCTTATCTTCATTATTCCATTTGATTCATGTTTTTGGTTGAGTGGCTAAATAGATTTTAGCTTGATTCATCTTCGTTTTAGTCCTGAAAAATGGAAAAAGTTGTCTGCTTTTTTATTGTCCTCCATATGCTTATAAATTAAAAAGGCATACCTAATAAATGCAATGGATTTGCTTTAGATATGGTTTCAAAGTGTTTGGGTATGGTTTAATATGCTCTATTTTTTCTACCATTATGTTATTTTTTTTGGTTCATTGTGCTATGTTTTTGTAATAGAAGAGCTAAAAAATAAAGATGAGGGTAAAAGGTTTATGGCTACATAACATGATCTGCGTAGGAAAAAATGTGTTGTTAATAGGGACAGCGATAGTTAACAGTGGAGGCTGCTGAACTTGTTAATGACAACTGTAGGTTATATTTAAATGTTTTTATACAACTACTCCCTCTAGTCCTATTTATAAGCAACTTTCCTCTTGATTGCGCAAAACAAACTAGTAGTTAAAAGCAATAAGTGTGTTAAAAATGCCATATTTTTTCCATATATGCCCCTATTTATAAAAAGAGTATAGGAGAGAAAATAGATAAAAAGTATGAGAGATAATGAATATAAGATATGAGAGAGAACGAGTATTTAATAAGGGTAAAATAAGAAAAAGAAGTTTACATTTTCAAACAAAAAGTGAAAGTTGCTTATAAAAGAGACAAGCCATATGAAAGAGAAAGTTGCTTATAAATATAACTGGAGGGAGTATATGTTTTGTTGATTCATCTTTGTTTTGGTCTTGATAAATGGAAAAAGATGTCTGCTTTTTTTAGGTATTGTCCTCCATATGCTTGTAAACTATAAAGGCAAACCTAGTAAATGCAATATATATGCTTTGGCTGAGATTTCATTGTGTTTGGGTATGGTTTAGTATGCTCTGTTTTTGCTGTCATTATACTCTGTTTTCTAATTCATTGTGATGTGTTTCTGCAATAGAAGAACCAAGGAATGAATATGAGGGTGAAAGGTTTATGGATACATAACATGATCTGCATAGGAAAAAACGTGTTGTTAATAGGGGCAGCGATAGTTGTCAGTGGAAGCTGCTGAACTTATTAATGACAATTATAGGTCATATTTAAATGTTTTGCTTGTGGTGTAATGATGTTTGACAAGGGTTTGAAAAGTTTGCTATGTTTTTGGTATTTTTTTGCTATTTTTAGTCATTTGAAGTGGGATTTAATGAACATGATGTGAAAGTTGTGTGGCTGGAAGTCCTAATTATATAGTAAGAATGTGTTGTTAATAAGGGCAGTGACAGTTGTTAATAAGGTTGTTGAAATTGTTAATGACAACTTTTTGTGCAGGTGGATAGTGGTGATGGCTAGCATGTCTGACAAGATTCTACTATGTGTCCTTCATATAGGGGGAAGGTTTGAAGTCAATAGAGACGGTGATATAACATATGTTAGGAGAATGGTCAGATCTAGAACCATTAAGGAAGGGACGAGTTTTGAAGAGTTTAAAACAACGTAGAAATCTTTTGATCATAACTGCATATATATATGCACAAAAACTATTATTTTTCAATGTGATCATAACTACATATATATATATATATATGAACAACTTCATCGGCGTACATTAACAACTCTAGGTCTATACAATGACAACAGAATTTACATTACCTAACAACTTTCCATAAATGACAGTAGGATACATATATGTCAACATAGCTGTTTATATATATATATATATATATTAACAATTTCATTAGTGTACATTGACAACTCTATGGGCCTCCACTGACAACTCAAGATCCATACATTGACAACAAAATTTACATTACATTACAAATTTTCATAAATGAAAGTGGGATACCAAACCATATTATATTCAACCTTCATTTACATCTGAAAATGCATGTACAAGGAATTAACAACAAATTCACAGACTGTGGCTAAAAATCAAGTGGCATGGATTTTTATCTAATAAGATTTACAAAAATAATATGATATGCACTTTCCAAAATCAAAAGATTTCTACATTGTTTTAAACTCTTCAAAACTTATCCCTTCCTTAATGGTTTTAGATCTGACCGTTCCCCCAACATATGTTAATTATTGTCTCCACTAACTTCAAACATTTCCCCTATATGAAGAAAACATAGTAGAATCTTGTCAGACGTGCTAGCTATCACCATTGTCTACTTGCACAGAACAGTTGTCATTAACAATTTCAGCAGCCTTATTAACAACTAGGGGTGGAAATAGGCCAGACAGCCTGTCAGGGGCCTGTTTCGGGCCTGCACAGGCCTGGCCTGTCAGAAAAAGAGGACAGGCCTAGGCCTATTTGAAGGCCTGTTTTTCTAAATAGGCCAGGCCTAGGCCTATTAGTAGGCCTTTTAGGCCTATCAGGCCAGCCTATTACTATTTATAAAAAAAATATTTAGGCTAGCCCAAATTCGCTTACTCTCAATCACTTAGTTTGAATTAAAATTGGGCCGTTCCAATCCCTCCCAACTCTGAAGACCTAACTCTCAATCGCCCATTCTAATTTCTAAATTCTAACTCACTCTCTCAGAACTCTCAAGTCTTACGGAGTCACGACTCACGACCTTATACTCTCAACTTAACTCTCAAAGTCTCAAGTCTAAATCACTCACTCTCACTCCAGGTCAAAAAAAAATCACTCATTCTCATTGTCACTCACTCCATCTCTCTCGACTCCCACTCTCTCAGTCTCATATCTTAGATTCTTAGCCGATCACTATCGACATACACCCACTCTCGCTCTCTCAGTCGATCATTGTCACTTTGTCTGACCGTCTCTCTCGACTCTCAGTCTCATATCTCAGCCAACACTGGACAAGTGGACTCTCAGTCTCAGATCTCGGCCCTCTTCCTTTCTTCATCTTAGCCTTGATCCCAAGACCTAGCCAGTCGATCACTGTCACTCCATCCTCCTCTAACTTAAAGTCTCTCTTCCTCGGTGGCCGGTCGTTGGGACTTGGGAGCAGCCGCTAATCTGAAAAATCTAACTTGAAGGTGGCTCTTTTATTTGCTCTGCTTGCATTTTTCATTATGTGAGTCTGCAAAATCTGACTTGAAATATTTTGATTTACTCTGTTATCTTAATTTTGTTATTCAATCTGATAGGACAATTTGCATTCTCTGCTTTCGTTCTTCCCTCTTGTTATATAGATATAAATCACCCTCTTATGATTCAGCTCTTCTAAGGGGAATGAAAAATGTGTGGTTTACTTCTAATTAGAAGATATAAATGCAATTAGAAAGCTGAGCAGATCTTTTATTGTGACAATCTTAAATAAATTGAATTATTATGTATGAATCTTGTTATATAGATATTTACTTGGTTTTTCACCATTGCTGGGTGAGATTTGGACATTGTGGAGTGGCTAGCATTTTGTTCTTGTTTGGCGTTATTATGTATGAATCTCCTTACTGGGCATTTTTTCTCTTCTTTTTGAGTTATCTATCTGGTGAAATTTGGAAAATGGTCTTATGATATTCAGGACACATTAGGTTAATTTCTAGAATTAATTGATTCATTGAATGATTTGGAATTTATTGATTCAGGACACATTAGGTTAATTTCGGCCTGTTTTTGGCCTGTTTGACGTAGTCCTGTTGTGAGGCTTGTAGCCTGTTTTCACCACTATTCCAGTTTCAGGCCTTCTTAACAGGCCACAGGCCAGGCTTAAGATCAAAATAAGGCCTTTAACAGGCCATAGGCCATGTACAAGCCATCTTGTCACAAAACAGGCCAGGCCTGTTAAGGCGGAAGCTTGGCCTGTTTCCACCCCTATTAACAACTATCGTTGCCTCTATTAACAACACATTCTTACTACATAATCAGGACTTTCGGCCATACAAATTTCACACTATGTTCATTAAATCCCACTTCTAATGACTAAAAACAGCACAAAATACCAAAAACATAGCAAACTTTTCAAACCCTTACCAAACATCATTACACCACAAGCAAAACATTTAAATATGACCTATAATTGTCATTAACAAGTTTAGCAGCCTCCATTGACAACTATCGCTGCCCTTATTAACAACACATTTTTTCCTACGTAGATCATGTTATGTAGCCACAAACTTTTCACCCCCATCTTCATTCCTTAGCTCTTCTATTGCAGAAACATATAACAATGAATCAAAAAACAGAGCATACTAAACCATACCCAAACACAGTGAAACCTCAGCCAAAGCATATCTATTGCATTTATTAGGTATGCCTTTATAGTTTACAAGCATATGGAGGATAATACCCACAAAAAGCAAACATCTTTTTCTATTTATTAGGGCCAAAACGAAGATGAATCAATAAAATCTATAATTGTCAAAAAAAATTAAATATGACCTATAGTTGTCATTAACAAGTTCAGTAGCCCCCACTGACAACTATCACTGCCCCTATTAACAACACCTTTTTTCCTACGTAGATCATGTTATGTAGCCATAAACCTTTCACCCTCATCTTCATTCCTTAGCTTTTCTATTGCAGAAACACAGCACAATGAACCAAAAAAATAGAGCAAAATGACAGCAAAAATAGAGCATATTAAATCATACCCAAACAAATTGAAACTACAACCAAAGCAAATCCATTGCATTTATTAGGTCTTCATTTTTAGTTTACAAGCATATGGAGGACAATAAATGAAAAAAGCAGACAACTTTTTCCATTTATCAGGATCAAAATAAAGATGAATTAAGCTAAAATTTGTTTAGCCACTCAACAAAAAAAATGAATCAAATAGAATAATGAAGACAAGAGAGTTGTTAGCATCAATTCCATACCTTGCTCTTCAAATTTGTCTGATGATCTTCATTCTGTTTTTCACGCCATTTCCAGATCTGTTCCTTTCTGAATTTTACACCGTTTTTCCATCCCTCTCTTTATTTATTTGATAGGGGTATCTTGGACTTTTGGCATTTCCAATTTATTACAAAATAGTCACATGGCACTTCACAACAATCTCGCTATTTCCCGGGACCATTTCTTCGTATTTTCCCTTCCATGGGACTATAGTATAATTCTCCCTTTAATAATCTAAATATCAAAACCTCGATTTCATTTATAAAGATTTGTTGGTTTATGTTAGTTTAATAATCTAAATATATTATATTAAAAAAATTAAAACTTAGATATGCTTTGTTAGCTACACAGTCACTTGAATTTGCTGCATTAACATTCTCTATTAGCAACATTAATGATGTTAGAAATATATGATCAAAAATATACTTTATAAAGTTAAGGGACCCAAAATATATCACATATAAAACTTAAAGAACTAAAAATATCCTTTAGCTTTTATTTTCTTAACCAACTTCGTCAAGTTTTCAATCGAGAATAGAGTTTTGGAGGGAAAAGAATGAGAAAATATCTCATTGTCTTTAACTGATTTAGATTTTCCCAAAAATCCTTGCATCTTTTTTAAATTTTAGGATTTTTAATACTTTATCTATTTATTTTTAAATTTGAGAATATATTTTCACACATTTTTTTAAGTGGGTCAAATTTGTTTAAGAGAAAATTAATTCACAAGTCCTTATAATATATCTCAATGTTGAATCAAGTCTCTTTTAATTTATTTTGTTTGAATAAACCCCTTACAGTTTGATCTATTATAAGCATTCATCCTTGACTATAAAAAACTATTAATTTTAATTTATAGAATTTCAAGAACTTTATGAATTATTTTTTTGTTTCATCTAACACTTGTAATACCCATGTACTTATCTATAAATAAAATTTCATTATGGCTATGAATTATCAAATCAAATATTAAGATTTTAATTTTAAAAAAATAATCTATAGATATATGATTTAAAATTGAGGTAAGCTATAAGGACATGTGGATTCATTTTCTATTTTATCAAAGATAAAATGATTAACCTGCAAAAGGTTGAGTCTAATGAAAAAGATAAATTTCACAATATAATGAACTAATATTTGAATTTTTAACGGGAAACCACATTTATACTTGATTGTGTGAAAATACTTGTGCGTATAAGAAAAAAAAACGATTACATTAAAAAACCCATGTTGACGAGATAACTAGAACAAGGTAGGTTAAGCCTACGATACATGGTTGCCAAAAAAAAAAGCCTACGACATATGAACCACATACGAACGGTCGAAAAGCCTAAGGTAAGAGCCCAAGGTAGAGCTTATACTAAAACCAAGTTGGGCCTTACATTATAATATATGCAAAAGGAAACAGCACACCATCTATCCTCAATAAAAAATTCAGTTGATTTTTTTTTTTAGAAAAATTAAGGAAGTTAAATAAATTATTTTAAAATATTTTTATTTATTTTTTTATACCGAACTAATTTTTCTGATTTATAAACTGATATATAATCAAATGATACACAACATATATTATGATTAACTAACTTATTTAACTCCCTAATCTCTCCAAAAAAAATCAAATAGGTTTTATATTAAAAAATAAAGGGAGTATAATGAACTAAACAGAGGCAACAAACGTGATAAGGCCTTCTTTTAGTTTTTCACTTTTTGTTTATACAATTTAAATCCACACCTGCACATAAGCATGCCAACGTCGGATTTGAATTTGAGAGCTCATCCAATTCTAATAGCATTATCACTGAGCAGCCTGCTGTTGACAATGTGATAGGGTTTTCGATAATGTTGTCAGACAACAAAGGTGATTTAGTATAGAAGGTAAAAGTAGAGCATGTGTTGCTAACACACATTGAAAACACATGTAGAGAGGAAGCCAACGAAGGCAGGGAATAATTAAAATTTAAACATAGGCAGGTCATGTTTTCAAACCTCTAAGTAGCTGCTTAAGAAACTTAAGGGCCTTTTCTGAAATCATCCTGGTAACTTTCATTTGTAAGATAAAAAAAGCAGGCATACATAATTACTCCCTCTAGTAGTTAGATAGTTAGAATGTTTGCTTTTATTTTAAATATAAAACCCCATCAATTTTATTTCTCAAATTTATAGCTTTTCCGCCAAGCAACCATTATTGAGTGCATATAATAATGGATTTTCATTAGGTGGAAGTTTCAAAACAAATGATTTTTAAAAAGGGGCATTTTAAAAAAATCAACAGATTTTTTTTTTTTTCAAATAAATATTAAATTAAATATTTATAAATTAATTATCTAATTCTTATATTAGGACCTCTTTGGTTGAGGGTTTTTGGAGGGAAGGGGAGATTAGGTGAGGGTTAGAGAGAAAAAATGTGTGTTTGGTTGGGATGAGAGGAGGTGAGGGTGGGAACAATTTGTGTCGATCTTTTAGTGCTCACCTCCCCTCCTCTCTCAACCCTCCAAATTTGGGATTTTTTGGAGACATGAGAAAATTTGTGTCTCATCCTCCGTAAATTGCACATGCCAATCTTTTGATATTTGATGCTTACCCTTGAACACTCTTCGCCTTGTTTCAGCTGCTCCCTCCATCCAGTCATCCACTCGGGTTGTCACCGATTCGCTCCTCTAGCCGTCAGCGCTGCATCCTGCTCCTCCATTTTGGCGGCGCCTAAGGGCCTGTTTGGTTGAAGGGGAGAGGATGAGAGGGGATAAAAATTAGCCCCTCCTCTAGTTTGATATGAAAAATTGGAGGGGAGGGGCCCCAAAGAAGGGACTCCAAATCTCTTTTGTCCTCTTATTTTTATTCCCTCCAAATTGGAAGATTTTAGAGGGGATGAAAAATGAGCCCCTCCCCTTTCATCCCCTCCCTTTGAACCAAACAGGCCCTAAAGGTGCATACCTATCACAAAGAGCTTTAGTCGCTCAAGTTGAGATGGATAGCAATGCAAGTTTTAACAGGAGCTTTCCATTAAGAGGGACAAGATTAATGTTGTTGAAAGAATGGCTGAAGAAGCAACACGAGAGTTGGAAAGGTTAAGAGCTAAGAAGAAGAAGGAGGAGGAGGAGGAGGAGGAGTGCCTTGATATTGCCTTGATGAAGGAGTGCTCTGCAATTGAACCAGAAATGGAGGTTTACGTAAGGCTAAGACATGAGTTGGAGGGTCAATTACACAGCCTTATGAATGACAAGGTAGAAATAACTTACGAGAAAGAAAGAGTGCACTTGACTGAAAGCCTTGTCCATGGCCAGGAAAACTTGTGGGACTCTATGGGCAATTAGATTATGTTTGGCCAGCATTCAATGGTTCAATTTTGGTTTGAATTCTTATAAATTTTAAAGGGTTAAGGTGCCAAAATACACATGGTTTTTGTTAGTCAAGGATATCACCTGCCGACATACACACACGTCCACACATGAATTGTTGTAAATGTACAGTAGTTAGAATAGGTTTCATATTCCTTTGTTTGTGTATAAATATGTAAGCTTTGCATTATGTTAATAAGAAGAGTTTCAGTTTATAACATGGTACCAGAGCCATATAACTTCAGACATTAATTCTGGTTTCCGGCGACGAACTCCATTTTTTCCGGCCAAAAGAGCTTCTGTTCAAGGTTCAGATCTGTCTTCGCCAGACCTCCGCTGCAGACACGCGCCAGATCACTGCCTTCCCTGTGCCCAGATCGGCCGGCCACCAAAATTTGAGGCCATTCCGACGGCGCGTGTGTCCTCACGCGCCGCCTGAAGCTCCGCTGCCAGATTCACGCGCCGGCGCGTGACGCTCCTTCCGGTGGCCGTTTGCGACGCCGTTTGCGGCGTTCTGATCGTCTCTCCAGGCTCTACCTCCCTCTGAAGTTTCGTGGTCATCCGAAACGTTTGAAATTTTGAGCTATTGTTCCTCGTCTTCGTTTCCACATCCGTAAGTTCCATTTATCACTAAATTCAGCATTTTGTGAGTGAGGTTGTTAAGTTTCTGCGGATCCCTTATCTACTTTGGAGTAGTTTGTCTCTTTACATGCGCATATATTGAGTAGTTTGTCTCTTTACATGCGCATATAATTGAATCTCTGTGGGTCCCGTTGGTTGCAACTTGATTAAGTTGTATTTGTGGATCTATCTTCTTGATCGTTTGTGACTCTTGCTATTTTTTGAGAAGGTGTTCGTATACTACTACGTTGATTGTTCAAAATGGCTGATTCTAAACCTTCTGATATGTTACCTATGTCTGCGAGGATTACTGCTTCACAGTTAAATTGGACCAATTACAGTGATTGGAACAAAACTGTTAACGTTTATATTTTGGGGATTGCAATGGAAACCCATTTAACTGCGGATCCTCCTTCTGATGATGAAACAAAACTTTTGAGTTGGAAAAGAGCAGATGCTCAACTTTTGTTTCAAATTCGAAATTCTATTGAACCACGAATTTTGGCTTCTGTTAGTCATTGTAATTCTGTTAAAGAAATCATGAATTATCTTGAATTTATGTTTTCTGGAAAAGGAAATATTACTCGGGTTCATGAAATCTGTAAAGGTTTTTATCGTTCTCAACAGCAAGATCGTCCCTTGAAAGATTTCTTTCTGGACTTCAAAAGAATGTATGAGGAAATGAAAGTACTTATGTCTCCGCAAGCAGATCTTTCAACTCGAATTAAGAACTTGGAACTTCAGGCCATCATGAGTTTTCTTGAGGCTCTCAACCCATCCTTTGAGACTATTCGTTCTCAGATTCTGTCAAGTCAAGAGCTTCCTTCTCTTGAAGATGTTTTCTCCCGGGTTCTTCGTGCTGATAGCTTGATCCGATCTTCTGTAGATCCAACTGCAGGTGCTCTAGCTGGACGTGGTCCCTTTGAAAATAGGACTTATGGGTACAAACAAAATACTCATTCTCCTACAATGACTTCTGGCAGTATTATTTGCAATTATTGCAAAGAACCTGGACATATTAAGAAAAATTGTCGAAAATTGCAAAATAAACTGCAGCGTGATCAACAGCGTGGCCTTGCTCATGTTGCCCATACACCTGGTCTTCCTGATTCTGGATCTTCTTCTGCCGGAGCACTAGCCACAGGTACTATGTCCTCTGGTCTTACTACTGCTTCCACAAAATGGATCATTGATTCTGGTGCCACCGATCACATGACAGGTAATCCTCACTTATTCTCTTCATATGCCCCCTATACCAACCCATCATCCATATTTGTTGCCAATGGTTCTCCTGTACGTGTTACTGGCTCAGGAACTGTTCAACCAACTGCCTCCCTCTCATTATCCACTGTTCTTAACGTTCCAGATCTCACCTTTAATCTTTTATCTCCCAGTAAACTAACTCGTAAGTTAAACTGTTTTATCTCATTCTTCCCTGATCATTGTTTAATTCAGGATCTATCGACGAAGCAGATTATTGGTAGAGGCTATGAATCTGGTGGACATTACATCCTTGATGATCAGGTTCCACGTTCTGTTGCTTGTTCTGGTGGGTCGTCTCTGTTTGAAGTTCATTGTCGTTTAGGTCATATGTCGCTTTCGTCTCTCCGAAAAGTGTATCCTCAATATTCTTCTGTGTCTACTTTAGAATGTGAGTCCTGTCAGTTTGCAAAACATCATCGTATTCATTTAGCACCTCGCGTCAATAAACGGGCTGCGTCCCCCTTTGAGTTAGTACATTCTGATGTTTGGGGTCCTTGTTCAGTTATGTCTCAGACTGGTTATCATTATTTTGTCACTTTTGTTGATGATTTTTCCCGCACCACCTGGCTTTACTTAATGAAACAGCGTTCTGAATTGTTTACTCATTTTCGTAATTTTTGTGCTGAAATTCAAACCCAGTTTAACACACCTGTGAAAATCTTACGAAGTGATAATGCAAAAGAATATTTTTCCGCCCAATTCACGGATTACATGCACATTCATGGTATTCTTCACCAATCCTCTTGTGCTTATAACCCTGCTCAAAATGGTGTTGCTGAAAGAAAGAACCGACATCTCTTAGAGACTGCTCGAGCTCTCATGTTTCATTCCTCAATCCCTAAACGTTTTTGGGCTGATGCTGTCTCTACTGCTTGTTTTCTCATCAATCGCATGCCTTCGACTGTTCTTGGTGGAGATATTCCATATTCTGTTCTGTTTCCCACATCTAAACTATTTCCTATTGATCCCAAAATCTTTGGCTGTGTTTGTTTTGTTCGGGATGTCCGTCCTAGTGTTAGCAAACTTGATCCCAAGTCCTTAAGATGTGTTTTTCTTGGTTATTCTCGAATTCAGAAAGGTTATCGGTGTTACTCTCCGGATCTCCGTCGTTACCTTGTATCTACCGATGTTAGGTTTCATGAGTCCTCTTCTTTCTTTAAGACTTTGTCCGTCTCTGAGTCTCCCTCTGTCATGGATGATTCCGATGATATTCTAGTTTATCCTGTTCTTCTCTCACCAGTACAGGATGCTGTTCCGGAACCTGACATCGTCAATGATGCTGATGTTACTAATGATTCACCGCCGCCACCTCCTGCTTCGCCAATTGATTCTGTAGATGTCTCCCTCGTTCCTGCCTCTGTTTCCGCCAATCCGCCTCTTGCTGTTACTGAACCACTTGTTCGTGCTTCTATTGGTACTACTCCTGATGACCAACCTATTGCACTTCGTAAAGGTACACGTCATCATTGTCCTCCCAAACGATATGCTGACTGTGTCTATCCTATATCATCTTTTGTGTCTTATCAGTCTTTATCAACTGTTTCATCTTCTCTTGTGGCCACTCTTGATTCCATTTCCCCACCTACTACCCTTCACCAAGCTCTAGCTCACCCTGGTTGGCGTGCCGCAATGGAAGAAGAAATCTTGTCATTAGAAACAGCTGGTACTTGGACTCTTGTTGATCTCCCTCCTGGAAAGAAAGCTATTGGATGTAAATGGGTATTTGTTGTTAAGACTAAGGCAGATGGTTCCTTGGAACGACTCAAAGCTCGTCTAGTTGCAAAAGGATATGCCCAAACTTATGGTCTTGATTACTCTGAGACTTTCTCTCCTGTAGCCAAACTCACTTCCGTTCGTCTTCTTGTCTCTTTGGCGGCTACATATCATTGGGAACTGCATCAATTAGATGTTAAAAATGCTTTTTTAAATGGTGATCTTCTGGAAGAAGTTTATATTGAGCAACCACCCGGGTTCGTTGCTCAGGGGGAGAATAGGAAAGTGTGCTACCTTCAAAAGTCACTGTATGGTCTAAAGCAAAGTCCTCGAGCCTGGTTTGATAAATTCTGTAATGTGGTCAAGAAGTTTGGGTTACATCAAAGCAAGTGTGATCACTCTGTGTTCTACCAACAATCTGATGCAGGCATGATTCTTCTTGTAGTATATGTTGATGATATTGTGATTACAGGAAGTAATTGTTCTGGAATCTCAGAACTTAAAATCTTTCTGAACTCTCACTTCCAGACAAAAGATTTGGGATCATTAAAGTACTTCCTTGGTATTGAGGTTTTGAGCAGTAAGAAAGGTATTCTTTTGACTCAAAGAAAGTATGTTCTCGATCTCTTAAAGGAGACTGGAAAACTTGGAGCTGCACCAAGCAGCATCCCCATGATTCCGAATCCTTTTCTAGATCTTGATGCTAGTATGTTTGATGAGCTTCCTGATGATTTGAAGAAGAAGATTGATCCAGAGAAATTAAAGCCATTTCCATTTCCTGAGAGATATAGAAGACTTATTGGGAAACTGAATTATCTAACAGTAACTCGTCCTGATATAACCTTCTCAGTTAGTAGGCTCAGCCAATTCATGGCATCACCAACAGTGGCACAATGGGAAGTTTTAGAACATATCTTGCATTATTTGAAAGGCTCTCTAGGTCTTGGTATTCTCTATACAGATTATGGGCACACTAAAGTTGAATGTTTTTGTGATGCGGATCATGCAGGATCAAAGGCCACAAGACGATCTACTACAGGTTACTGTGTGTTTGTTGGTGGAAATTTGATATCTTGGAGAAGTAAGAAGCAAGGAGTTGTGTCAAAGTCAAGTGCCGAAGCGGAATACAGAGCCATGTCACAATCAGTACAAGAAATTGTGTGGGTACTTCAGCTTTTGAAAGAAATTAGCATCGTCACAACATTACCTGCAAAACTATGGTGCGATAATAAAGCAGCACTTCATATAGCATCGAACTCTGTGTTTCATGAAAGAACAAAACATATTGAGATTGATTGTCATTTTATTCGTGATAAGATTAAAGAAAATATTGTGTCTACAGGGCACATACGGTCTGACGATCAACTGGCAGATCTTCTAACAAAAGCATTAAATGGAACACGGGTTCAATATCTTTGTAACAAGTTGGGCATGATTAATATCTATGCTCCAACTTGAGGGGGAGTGTTAGTCAAGGATATCACCTGCCGACATACACACACGTCCACACATGAATTGTTGTAAATGTACAGTAGTTAGAATAGGTTTCATATTCCTTTGTTTGTGTATAAATATGTAAGCTTTGCATTATGTTAATAAGAAGAGTTTCAGTTTATAACAGTTTTTTAAAAGTAGATTCAACACCAAATATTTTTTTTTATAATGGCTGGGACGGATTCAATTGTTTTGCTGAACTTGGAATTTGTTTGATAATGGCTGGGACGATAAGCTCTCATTCTAGAGAGTTGTTTCAGTCTTTTCCCTTCTATCATGCATGAAGATTTCCGTTCCTCAATTCCATGCACAAAGATTCCGTCGATCCCTCTAAGTTTGTCTCTGCCTTCTTCACCGCGCTCGATTTCTCTGGTTTGCCTAAATTGAGACCCTAGCACGATTTAATCCTAATTTCTATTTCCCCCTTGTAATTTTTATTCATAATTTTCCTTTAATATCCAATGTTAAATTCCCTTCCCTAGTCAGCAATTTTACTGTTTCAGTTGGCTTCTGCATTTTCCACGTCAGGCTACACATCATCTTATTCAATAAAAAAAAAATCCAAATTCATGGTCATCGTTCTCACTTTAACGGACTCTGTGACTTTTGCCCCACAAAACTCCTCTCACATGTTTACCTCGTAAATCGTAAAAATTATTCTTTAAAAACTAATCCAAACACACAAAAAAGAATTGGGTAATGTTTCCTTTTGGCTTATTTAATAATACAGAATGTTAAAATTTAATCATAATTTTTAATTTTTGGTTTTATCGTATTTTAGATAGGTACTAGATTTTAACAACCACATATATGTTCATGAGATAACATGTCCACGTTAATAAAATGATTTATAAATTTTTTTATCATATACAAGTGAGATAGTAGGTTTTTTTTGGTATTCATAGATTAAGAAATAATAATCCTGATATAAAAATTGTAAAAGAAGAAAAATATATAAATAAAAATATAAGGGCATATTTATTAATTTATAATTAGCTCACCTTTTCTACTCTTTTTTTTTTTGTTAGTCACAGACATCCTCTCATTGAAGGCAATCTAACTAACCACTCCTATTAGATACAACCCCTGTTAGTTCCTATCCTCTTAAACCAAACAAGAAACCAAATATTACCTCTCCTCTCCTTCAACCAAATAAAGCTTATAACCTCTTTTACCCTCTCTATTCTATTTGGTATGAGAGATTTAGAAGGGCCAGGAGAGAAGAAAAATTTTTATAAGTTGGATTTAAAAAAAATTAAAGAAGTGGAATGAAAATTTTGTAATCCCACTTCTCTTAAGTTGTTATGGAAACAGACTACCTTGAGTTGTTGGAGCTGATAATTGCTAAGTTGCTTCAGTTGCGAATGATAAGTGCTAGTGGTCTGGTCTGTGTCTCTCCCCCACTAGGGGTGGAAACAGGCTAGGTCAGGCCAGGCTTGAGCCTTAACAGGCCTGGCCTGTCTTGTATCAAGATGGCCTGAGCCTGGCTTGTGGCCTGTTAAAGGCATTTTTTTGGGCCTGAGCTTGGCTTGTACCCAAGCCAAGCCTGGCCTGTAGCCTGTTAAGAAGCCTGGAATTTTAAAAGATTTTAAGCATCAAGAGAAATAAATCCGATTTAAATGCCTATCCAAATCCAATTCTATATATCCACTTTCAAATTAGATAATTGCATATTTAAATAGCAAAAACAGATGATGATATCAAATTTAAAAAGTAATGCAGATTTAATCTGAACCCTAAAACCGCTGCACCTTATCCAAAAACATCCTTTGAACCATACAGAATCAAGAACGGAGTTTAAAAGCAGCTACATCATGAACAATAGATCCTGAACAGAGTTTAAACAATACATAGTCTGTATAAAATAGATCATGGAAAAATCAAAATATTTGACTGTTGGTATAAAATCCACAAAATCAAAATCTGTAAAAATCGATCCTGGAAAAAACGATATAGAACCAAGAAGAGTTTAAAAAGCAGCTACATCAAGAACATTAGATCCTGGACAGAGTTTAAACGATGTAGAATCTGTACAAAATAAATCCTAGAAAACTCCATTGAAATCAGAATCAAAATCAAATCAAAATAGATCAGAGTTTAAACCTGAACAGAGTTTAAATCACATATGAAAGCAAAATCAATGCTCTAGTCCACACCCAAACACGCGAATCGGACAACCCTTAGGAAGGCTTAGGCGTCGGAGAAGGCTTAGGAGTCGAAGAATCAACCAAATCCAACGGAGAAGGCTCCTGAGTCCTGACATAATCGAATCGGACGAAGAAGGCTCCTGTCATAAACAAATCGAACGAAGAAGGCTCTAGTCCAAACTGAATCGAAGAACCAACCGAATCAGACGGCGTAGGAGAAGGCTTAGGCGTCGAAGAAGGAGTGGACGGACGTAAAGCACGGCATCGAAGAAGGTGAAGAAGGGAGAACGGATGACTGAGCAGATGAGCGGCGTGGGTCTCTAGGGGAGTTGGTGTGAGTTCGCGTCGAAGAAGGGAGCACAGATGAATGAGCAGATGAGCGACGTGGGTCTCTGGGGAGTCGATGTGAGTTGTTAGTGCTTGTGACTTGTGTTTTGACTGTGACTGTGATGGTGTGTCGGTGTAGGTGTGGATGTAGGTGTGGCAGAATGGGGTAATTACAATTTGACCCTCAAAAGTTTTTTTTATTTAAAGCTTAGCAGGCCAGCCTGATAGGCTTAGGCCTAGCCTGTTAGATAAAACAGGCCTTAAAAAAGGCCTTGGCCTGGCCTATTTTTCTGACAGGCCAGGCCTGTTCAGGCTGGAAACTGGCCAGGCCGCAGGCACCTGACAGGCCGCCTGACCTGTTTCCACCCCTATCCCCCACCATGTGTTTGAGAGACTGTGCGTAATGACACCTGTTTGAGTAGGCCCCTGTGATTTCTCCCCTTGTTTTCAACCAAAAAACAAAAAAGAGGATAATTTCACAATCTAGAATTTTGATTCAAATTTAGGGTTAATGTGAAATTTTGTCCCAGAAATAACCACTTAGTGGTAATAAGTCACCGTGAGCTACCAACGGGGCTTGGGTCTTGTGAAAGAGATTAGCCTCTCACAACGTGGTGAACCAAGATTTGAATTCTTGTTGGAAGCCTGAAAGAGATGCCCAAATTTAGTGCCCAACAGTGCCTCAAATATGATTGTCTCCAATAAGAGGATAATTGTGCTTAGCAAAAAAGTCATCGTGAGCTTGATCTAAACTATCCATATTAGATATAGACATTCTAGATTTAATTTTTTTACTTTTATTTTTAAAAAATTATTTTAATGGAAAGAGAATCTAAAATAAAGATACTCTTTTAACTAACATTATTTTTAAAAAAAAAATTTTATTTAAAAAATATCGTTTGAAAATGTTAACAGTCAATTTTGCCCTAAAAGTTTTTTTATGAGCAATTTTATTTTGAAAATAACCAAAATGTAGCAATTTTACCCCTTACGGGTAAAAATGTTAACGATCAATATTAGTTTTTTAAAAGTTAAAATGAATTTGTTCCTTTTATATCACTTCTGGGGTGAAGTTGCTTTTTGAAAAACTTTCGGATACCTAATACTCCTTGACTTAAGTGCAAAACCCTAAAATTTAATTGCCCAATTCAAGACACCATATAAGCCATAAACTTTTTTAAAATTATTATAAGACTATTGATTTTCCTTTTTAAGACACAACTGGTTAGACTCAATTAGGTATAGCCACGGCAATTACTTCGACCCGATTTTGTACATGGGCTAGCTTCGAGCCGAGAAAGATTAGGCCAGCCCAATCCATGCTCAGTCCTAACACTTATGATAATTTAACTAAAGATTATATCATTAATGTTGACTAGTTTAGCTAACAAAAGTTGGTCCAATTGGTAAGGGGGTTAACTCATAACTATCAAATTATGAATTTAAATCCCATCGATATAAGAATCTTATTGGTGGGTGCACTCTTTGAACTTGGAGGCACCAAAAGTCATCACAATTTATCAACAACCACTAAGCAATTTTTGCAAGATGAGCTTTACTGAGATCTAGAAAATCTCTAAGATTTCCCCACCAAAAATCCTCAATTAGCATATCCAATTCTCTAAAAAAAACTTCTTAATAATAGAAAAACAAATCATTGGATAAACAGGTATTGCATTAGCTACTGCTTTGATTAAAACTTGCCTACCTGCAAAAATAAGCAACTTTTGCTTTCTCCTGTCCTTTCATCCCCACCTTGTTTCTATCATAGGAAGACCCAGTTCTTCGTATCTGCAACACTTTAGATACTCCCTAGACCTTTCACTTCTAGTCGCATTTGCTGGAAAAAAAAAAGATCAAGATTTGTCCAGATTAATTTCTTGTCTTGAAGCATTACAATAAGCTTGCAAAATTTTCCTAAGCACCCTACATTACAAGAGATAAACTTACATGATTTTACCTAATTCAAATATGACGGCAAAAAAGGCCTAACTCAATTATTAATAAAGGAAAATGATAGAAAAAGAATTTTGAAATTGCAAAATCCTAGATCAAATTTGTTGTCAAGAATTGATAAAGTAATAACGAGACTTGATAAGCAATTCACAACTCATTTTACGAGAAATATCTGATTTAGGATTTTGTAATTTTAACATTCTTTTTTTGTCATTCTCCCTATTAATAAAGACTTTTAAAAACTGATAGGCATATATAAAATAATTTTAATAATATAAGAAAAGTGTGTTTTAATCAATGTTATTAAACTTAGACCAAACCTATACCAAGTTGACTCGTAACTTAGTGAGCCGGTCAACTCGCCATTCCGGTGAGCCCCAACTCACCTATGTTGTTCGTATTCAATTCACTTCAAATGATTTTTTCTATTTTTTTAATAGGCGCCTACTCTTACTTTGTTTAGAAAACTACTTGGACAGTGCATAAATTACATACTTTTTTTTGGGGTATAGAGTTTGTAATCATCCTCACGTTTTTCTTCATTTCACGTTTGTGTGTAGAGCAAAACCAAAGAACTTTTGCCAAATAGGTTATACATAATATTGCTCCAATAAATGGTGGCTCAATATAGGATCGGAGACAAATAGTCTTTCATATATAGGAATTTCAATACTGTGCCGATGCAAAAGTAGAACAATTTAATACTCTCTCTATCATTTTAGGTAGAGTCATTTATAGAGGAATTAGCAGCTATGAACACTCACTCATGAACAAGAAAAAATAAAAAATCTAACCAAGAAAAGAAAAAAAACTTTAGAAGCTTGTCAAACAACCAAGTGACCATCCCACACATGTAAACTGTGGGGGAACGATCCTCTGCGACCAAGCTGACCCATCATCATGGCCAATGGTGCGAACCCACAAGGAAAGATCCCACAAATCCACAACCAATTCTGAAATATACACACCCCAAGAAAGCTAAATACAGATCGACGATCCACTTGAACCCTTGAACACGAAATAACAAGGACCCGAAGTGTTGGAAAACACCACAAGGTTGATCAAGCCTTGATAAGTTTGTTAGTTCTAAAAGAACCCTAGAGAGAATCCACTCTCAAGAAACAAAGTGCAGAAGTGAAACTTTCATTTATCATTCAAATCTGAATTGTGTCTTACAAATGAAGAAGCACCAAGTATTTATAGGAAAATATGACCTAATTGCAATAAGTGCAATTTTGAAAACAGCCAATACAAATTGTAAAACCATGTGCTAGGAAACCTAAAAGTCTAATATAATAAATACAAAAGTCTAATACAATCTAGAAGAAAGTTGAAAAATCAAATACAACATGCTAAAGAAAATAAAAGTCAAATCTGCCACCAACTCCTTATTGATTTTCGTACACCTAACTTCAAGAAAATGTAGTCAGCAAATTAAGGCTTAAAACGCGCTTATTTAGGCCCAAATGAGCCTCCCATGTGTAGTACTTGGTCCAAGCTCTTTAGTTTCAAGTTTGCAAGCCCAAAACTTGATCAATATCTCCATTTGCAGCCCATATGAAGTTAGTGACGTTTTCAGCATTTTTGTCAAGCTTTGATCCAATTGCTACTTGCTTTGTCCAAGTATCTTGCACTAGCCCATTTAATGCTTCCTTAATTTGTTTGGCTCTTGCTCTTGTGATTGGTCCACTTGGTATTTGCAAAGGATTGCTTGAATTTGACACAACTTGCTGGATTGCATCATTCCCTCTCTCCTCAAAAGGATTCGTCCTCGAATCTTCACCTACATCAAAAGGAGATAAATCAGCTACATTAAAAGTAGCACTAACAGAATAATCACCAGGCAAATCAATCTTGTAAGCATTATCATTTATTCTTTCAAGAACTTGAAATGGACCATCTCTTCTTGGAGCTAATTTAGATTTTCTTTGAGCTGGAAATCTTTCTTTTCTCATATGCACCCACACCCAATCTCCAGGTTCAAAAAGAACACGCCTTCTTCCTTTATTGGCCTTGAATGCATAATAATGTTCATTTTTCTTTTCAATTTGTTGTTTCACACGCTGATGAAGTTGCTGCACTATTTCAGCTTTCTTTTTCCCATCAAGACTTGTTTTCTCATCAATAGGTAATGGTAATAAATCCAAAGGAGTTAGTGGATTAAAACCATATACTATTTCAAAAGGAGAATAATCAGTAGATGAATGCACACTTCTGTTATATGCAAATTCAATGAATGGCAAACAATCTTCCTAATTTTTCAAGTTCTTTTGAATCACAATTCTGAGTAATTGTGGTAAGGTTCTGTTAACAACTTCAGTTTGTCCATCAGTTTGTGGATGACAAGCAGTAGAAAATAACAATTTAGTACCAAGCTTTCCCCACAAAACTCTCCAAAAATGACTCAAGAATTTGGTATCCCTATCAGAAACAATACTTTTAGGGACACCATGAAGCCTCACAATTTCTTTAATGAACAGATCAGCAATGTATGTGGCATCATTAGTTTTATGGCATGCAATGAAATGTGCCATTTTAGAAAATCTATCAACAACCACAAATATGGAATCCATTCCTCTTTTTGACCTAGGCAAACCCAAAACAAAATCCATTGATATGTCAATCCAAGGTTCACTAGGTACAGGTAAAGGAGTATACAAACCATGTGGCAAGACTCTAGATTTAGCCTTTTTACATGTTAAGCATTTAGCACAAATTTTTTCCATATCACGTTTCATTTTAGGCCAAAAGAAATGCTCATGCAAAACATCCAAAGTCTTTTTCACACCAAAGTGACCCATTAAACCTCCCCATGTGCTTCTTTAACAAGCAATTCACGCAATGAATATTGAGGCACACACAGTCTATTTTCTTTAAACAAGTACCCATCAACTCTATAAAATTTAGCAAATGCTTTCTTTTCACAATCAAGGAACAATTCAGTAAAATCAGTATCATTTGCATACAACTCCTTGATATATTCAAAGACAAGCAACTTAGTATTAAGAGTTGAAAGAAGAGTATACCTTCTAGACAATGCATCAGCAACCACATTCTCATTACCTTTCTTGTATTTGATGACATATGGAAATGTCTCAATAAATTCTAGCCACCTTGCATGTCTCTTGTTCAGCTTACCTTGACCTTTAATATGCTTCAAAGATTGATGATCAGTGTGAATCACAAACTGTTTTGGCCAAAGGTACTGCTGGCAATTCTCCAAGGCTCTTTTAAGCGCATAGAGCTCTTTGTCATAAGTTGGATACTTCAAGGCTGCTCCATTTAGCTTTTTACTAAAATAAGCAATTGGCTTTCCTTCCTGCATTAAAACAGCTCCTATCCCAACTCCAGATGCATCACATTCAATCTCAAAAGTTTTGCTAAAGTCAGGCAATACTAACACAGGTGCAGAACACAATTTTTTCTTAAGGCCAATGAATGCATCTTCTTGTGCTTTATCCCATTTAAAACCAATAGATTTTTTAATGACCTCAGTGAGTGGTGCAACAAGTGTGCTAAAATCCTTCACAAATAGCCTATAAAAACTAGCCAAACCATGAAAATTACTCACCTCAGTTATGCTTTTAGGTGTTGGCCATTCCTTTATAGCTCGTATCTTTTCCTCATCAACTTCTATTCCTTTAGCACTCACCACAAAACCAAGAAAAACAAGTTTATCCATGCAAAAATCACACTTTTTCATATTTGAAAACAGTTTTTCTTTCCTCAAAACATCAAGAACACAATGCAAATGATCTAAATGCTCATCCAAATTCTTACTATAAATCAGAATATCATCAAAATAAACCACAACAAATTTCCCAATGAAAGCACGCAAAACATGGTTCATTAATCTCATGAAAGTGCTAGGTGCATTAGTTAACCCAAAGGGCATAACTAACCATTCATATAATCCATGTTTGGTCTTGAAAGCAGTTTTCCACTCATCCCCTTCTCTCATTCTAATTTGATGGTACCCAGATTTCAAATCAATCTTAGAAAAGGCAATAAAACCATGCAATTCATCAAGCATATAATCTAATTTAGGAATGGGATGGCGAAACCTTACAGTGATATTGTTGACGGCTCTACAATCAATGCACATCCTCCAAGTTCCATCTTTCTTTGGAATTAGAAGCACTGGAACTGCACAAGGGCTTAAACTTTATCTAACATACCCCTTTGCCATGAGTTCTCCCACTTGCTTTTGAAGCTCTTTTGTTTCTTCAGGATTGCTTCTATATGCTGGCCTATTAGGAATTGTTGCTCCAGGAATGAAATCAATTTGGTGTTTAATTCCTCTAATAGGTGGTAAACCTGGTGGAGTTTCTTCAGGGAACACATCATCAAATTCCTGCAACAAAGAACCAACAACACTAGGAAAGGAAGAGTTAATGTCATTAGTGTTCAAAAAGGATTCCTTGTAAACAAGGAGTAGTAAGTGTGTTTCAGCCAGAAAAGCACTTCTCACTTCACTTTCTTTTGCATAAAAACTCATTTTCTTCTTTTCTTTTCTCTCTTCATTTATTTCCTTTCTCTGGATTTCTTTTTTTGAACTTTCAGATTTTCTCTCTTTTTCACTCTCTTTTCTTTTCTCTCTCTCATTTTTCTCTCTTTTCATCTTGAGTTGATCCTCATACACTTGTTTTGGAGTCAATGGAACAAGAGTCACAGGTTTGCTGTTCATTACAAAAGAATATCTATTTGTAAACCCATCCCTCTTGACTTTTCTATCAAACTCCCATGGTCTTCCTAAAAGTATATGTGCAGCATGCATAGGAACAACATCACACAATATTTCAACATAATATTTGCCAATTGAAAAAGAAATAAGAACTTGCTTATCAACTTTAATTTCCCCACATTCATTCAACCATTGTAGCTTGTATGGTCTAGGGTGTCTAATGGTAAGCAAATTCAATTTCTTAACTAATGTAGTGCTTGCAACATTTGTTACACTCCCACCATCAATGATCAAACTACAAACCTTGTTATTAATGAGGCAGCGAGTATGGAAAATGTTTTCCCTTTGCTCATTCGTCTCATCTTCCTTCACTTGGCAATTCAAAGCTCTTCTAACCACAAGGCATTCTCCTTCTACGGCATATTCAACCCCATCATCACTAGCATCTTCAATGGAATCATGATCACTTTCACTTTCAGTCACAACTTCACTATGTTTAAGAATCATGACTCTCTTGTTGGGGCATTGAGAAGCTATATGACCTGTATCCAAACACTTGAAACACTTTATATCTCTATTTCTAGAAGTTTGGGAATCAGATTTACCTTTGCTCTTTGATGTAGCTTCTTCTTTGTTTTTAGTTGTCTCCTTCTGGAAAGCTCTTTCTCCTTTCTTCCAAATCTGTTTTTGTGAAGAACTTGATCCAGAATGGAATTTTGAAGCACCTTTACACTTGAGTTGCTTCTCCACCTTAATTGCCATGTGCACCATGTCCTCCAGCTCCACATAATGTTGCAATTCCACAAAGTCAGCAATTTCTTTGTGAAGCCCATTTAGAAAATGAGCCATTGTAGCCTCTCCATCTTCTTGCATATTAGCTCTTATCAAAGCTAACTCCATCTCTTTATAATATTCATCCACACTCCTAGAGCCTTGTGTAAGGGTCTACAACTTTTGATAAAGCTCCCTATAATAATGGTTAGGAATAAATCTCCTTCTCATTAGAGTTTTCATTTCCCTCCATGTTGCTACGAGCCTCTCACCATTATTCCTCCTATTGATGCCCAATTTATCCCACCAAACAATGGCATAATTAGTGAATTCTATTGCTGCCAACTTCACCTTTTTAGCCTCAGAATAATTGTGGCACTCAAAAATCATTTCTATCTTCTTCTCCCACTCTAAATATGCTTCAGGATCACTCCTACCTTGGAAAGGTGGTATTTTCATTTTGATGCTCCCTAGATTCCTATCAACTTTATTTCTTTCCCTAGAAATATTTCTGTCATGTCCTCTCCTATACCTCCTATCTCTTCTATGCCATTTACTTCCCACTTCATATTCAGATTCAAAGTCTTTTTCACTAGCACCATTAACCTTATCATGCTCATATTCAAATTCATCCATAGAAGTACCCCGCCTATTGTGCCTTCTAGGATTTGGTCTAACTCTTTGTAGGTTTGCAATTCTTTCATCTTGTCTATCCATATATCCCTTATTTCTCCAAAAACAACATCCATACATGCAAAATGTTGTTGCATTGCCTTGAGGTAGTCATCTAGATTCTTTGGGTTGTTACCACCGGATGTTTCTTCTGCATTTGACATTGTTTCTACAAGAAAGATGTTAGAGAAATAATTTTCCTCACAAATTCCTCACGTGTTTCCCTCAAGGATGTCACTCTACACTCGTGTTTTACTCAAATTTGGCTTTTAAATTGATGTATTCACTCTTTTCCCTTTTTCCACTCTTAGATTCCTCTTGAGGCACTTTAAAGAACTAAGCAGTTCATAATCAAAGCAATCACAATTTGCAGAATCAACACAACACTTAGAAATATGGAATATCAAAGTGAGTATTGGAAGAGAAAATTCAAGGAAATCAAGAGTTTAAATGACACAAACTTCACAAATTCTGGATGTGACAATAGATATTGCTCAAAACACTTACACCACAATATTTTTTTTCAGTATTTTTTTTTCTTATCAAATTTTTTTTATGCTCTTTTTTTTTCCTTTCTTTTTTTTCTACTAAAATTTAAAGAAAATGGAGAATCTATCACAAACAACAAAACTCAAGCAATCTGAACCCAGAAATTCCAGAAAAGCATCTATTTTGGAAAGACTATAACTCACAGTGGAAATGTTGGATTGAGATGATACCAAAACGAAAGATGAGATTCTAAACTATGAAAATGACTTATTGAACGATGTAAAACATAAAGTAAAAGAGGTCAAACAAGGACAGAATATTTCAGGACGTTCTGGAAAAATGAAGATGAACACCCAAAAATTTTCCAGAAAACACAACTAGATTAAAATAGATAGAACTCACAAACAAAAAAATCGGATTGAAACGATTCCAAACCGAGATGAAAGAAGAGATTCTAAACTATGAATTTAATATACTAAATTTGAAAAACACAAAGAAAAACTTGACGAACAGAAGTAACAAATCTGGACACGGACAGACACAAGAACAAAGCACAAAACTTGAAACGAAAATGGAAACGAAGAACAGATAGATATGACTTGAATTTAGATCCGAAGCTTTGATACCAAGATGGTGCGAACCCACAAGGGAAGATCCCATGAATCCACAACCAATTCTGAAATATACACACCCCAAGAAAGCTAAACACATGTCGACAATCCACTTGAACCCTTGAACACGAAAGAATAAGGACCTGAAGTGTTAGAAAATGCCACAAGGTTGATCAAGCCTTGATAAGTTTGTTAGTTCTAAAAGAACCCTAGAGAGAATCCACTCTCAAGAAACAAAGTGCAGAAGTGCAACTTTCATTTATCATTCAAATCTGAATTGTGTCTTACAAATGAAGAAGCACCAAGTATTTATAGGAAAATATGACCTAATTGCAATAAGTGCAATTTTGAAAACAGTCAATACAAATTGTAAAACCATGTGCTAGGAAACCTAAAAGTCTAATAAAATAAACACAAAAGTCTAATACAATCTAGAAGAAAGTTGAAAAATCAAATACAACATGCTAAAGAATATAAAAGTCAAATCTGCCACCAACTCCTTATTGATTTTCGCACACCTAACTTCAAGAAAATGTAGTCAGCAAATTAAGGCTCAAAATGCGCTTATTTAGGCCCAAATGAGCCTCCCATGTGTAGTACTTGGTCCAAGCTCTTTAGTTTCAAGTTTGTAAGCCCAAAACTTGATCAATATCTCCATTTGCAGCCCATATGAAGTTAGTGACGTTTTCAGCATTTTTGTCAAGCTTTGATTCAATTGCTACTTGCTTTGTCCAAGTATCTTGCACTAGCCCATTTAATGCTTCCTTAATTTGTTTGGCTCTTGCTCTTGTGATTGGTCCACTTGGTATTTGCAAAGGATTGCTTGAATTTGACACAACTTGCTGGATGTAAAACAATCAACTTTAGCCCTTTTTTTTTTTGTATTTTATCATAAAATTCATTTTACTTATACTAAAGTAGTAATGATTAAGAAAGTATTTTTCAACATTCAATATTAAGAAAGTATGGAAAATATCAAAAAAATATTGGGAAGAATTTTAAAATTTAAAATTTGTTTAAAGGACTCAAGCAAAAAATCTTAATTTAAAATTAAAAAATATCTTATTTTTGTGGGATGGATGATAGATGCAGAATTTGCAAGATAGCTATGTTGGTCGATGAGAGGAATAGAATCCTCACCCACATGGTCACGTGTTCAAACAACATGAAAGTTAAGAGAGAGAGAGAGTAAAGAATTTGCAAGAGATCTTGCTATTTGGAATCCTGTTTTAATCTGCCTCCTTCAAATGACTCTCAAATATGTGAACGTGAGAGAAAATATATGGGAGTTTTTTTGTGGTAATTTAGCATTTTAAATTTATATTTTAATCTAATATTTAATTCTTTTAAATAATTACACTTTTTAACACTTCTCATAAATATAATTTTTTTTCTGAGTGCTTTGCTTTAATTTTAACTGAAGTACAATATTAACAATAAAATTTTCGCCATGAGCTTATAACATAACTAATTTTTTTAAGGTGCACTCACATGATTAAATTTTGAATTGTGTAAAATAAACATAGACATACACAATCTTTTAAAAAAAAGTGTAATTTTATCAATTTTTATTAAATTGGTCTAAATGTCCGTATTTTTTTTTTTATATAGGACTCGATTGTTCTTCTTCCCACCTTATAACCCATGTTTGGACCAATATAAGGAAATTATTAAAATAACATCATTTTTAAAAGAAAAAGGTTAGATCTACTCTTTATAGTTTTCAAAACTTAATTGTCTCATCTCGTTTATGGCAAAATAGCTTGATAATAAAATTGCAAATGAACGCACAGATATTTTTGTTTGGGTCACCATCCGGCGTGATATCTCCAATTGTCCATTTTGTTCATGGGTTCAAATCTTATCTTCCACCTCATTGTTCATGTCCCTTCATTACGCATCTTACATTTAACTCATTCAAATTAATACATTCATACATATTGGTTACAAAATTAATACACAGATATTTTGATTTCAATATACATATCATAAAAGATGGGAAACACATTGTTGAAACCTAAACCAGAGCGTCTTAAATTTTGTTTTCTCCTCAAATCCCCCACGTCTCACAGCTTCTCACCGGAAAATATGGCAGTCTTGGCGGCCGGCCAGTTGTCTCTGTGGGCGCCGGTGGGCTTACGTGGAAGGAGACGATTGGTTGGAAGGGATTAGAGACTTGTGAAGCTGAAGAAAAACGAACGAGGAAGCCATTGCTGCAACTTCAATGGCAGAAAACGCATATTGATCATAAGTTTCTCTCTAATTGCTGCTTCTGAGGCCACCCAATCTCATGTTAGCCATCTGTATCTCACTCACTCGAGTGTTCTTCATACATTCAAATTATTTCTCTCGCCTCTTCTATTTTCAAAATTTCAAGTCCTCGTTGCTTAGGCTTAGCATTTCCATGTTGGACCCCTCATGAGAAACTAAAAACTATGTGGCTGTAGTGATTGGTATTGTTTGGATTTAGAGAATTAGAGGAATAGGATAGCTCCTCTGTACAAAAATGGAATTCTGATTGAATTCCAACTTAGGCTTATTTGGTACGAGGGGAGGCTTTTTGTAGCTTGATTGCTAAAAAGAAAAAAAAATTAAAGAAGTGGGGTTAAAACTTATAAGTTTTCAATTAATTGTTCTTACTCTTTTACTCCATTCGGTCCTATTTATAAGTAACTTTTTTTCTCATAAGGCTGATCCCTTTTATAAGCAATTTTCACTTTTTGTCTGAAAATTTAAGCTTCGTTTTCCTATTTTATCATTATTAAATACTCATTATCTCTCATACTTTTTATCTATTTTCTCTCCTATACTCTTTTCATAAATAGGGGCATATATGAAAAAAACATGACATTTTTTACATACTTATTGGTTTTAACTACTAGTTCGTTTTACACAATCAAAAGGAAAGTTACTTATAAATAGGACCGGAGAGAGTATCTTATATTTTTTTTATTAAAATTTTGTAACCTGATTTCTTTAATTTTTTTAAAATCTAACTTATAAAAATTTTCCTTTCTCTTGATTCCTTCCCCTCCAAATCCCCCATAATAAACAGACCCTATGAGTAGTTTGCTTTGCACCATCATGCTTTTCAAAAGTTGAATCACCCATCTTTTAACATTCTTGATATCGTATTAAGTATATCCATGGTAATCAATATTCATAAATTTATTGTTTAGTGATATGACAGCTCTCGTAAAAGTGAGATTGTGAATTCAATCCTATACTTGTAATATCATGTCGTTAATGTTTTCCCTTTTAATTAAAAAAAATAGTAATCAACGTTTAATTTCAATTTATGCCACCATATCTAACCTTCCCTAAGCTTATGAAAATTAGAATGGAAACCTCTTGCTGGCTTTCAACTAACCATACAAGGTTAAAGAATGCCATTTTCAGTCCCTGATGAACATTAAACATTTCAATCAACCAAATACACTAAAAGGAATTTCAAGCCATGGATTTCCTAAATGATGGATTTCACTTTTGTGGGATTAGTGAGGCTCATTATCATTATATACTGATCCCTCCTCTCACTTCAATTGAAATTGATCCTGTGTTTGGTATCACTTATTTTTAGACAATAAGTGCTCGTTTGGATTAGTGATTAAAATACTTAAAAGCATCTTTTCAATCGTGATTTACGGTATACAAGGTAAGTATGTGAGAGAAGTTGTATCTTGATTTACGTAAAAAGCAGCTTATAAGCAATCTAATCGCTAAAACAAACATATAGCTTAAGTCCTTATTACATAAGTCGAGATAAAACTCCTCTGACATACTTACCTCGTATACCGTAAATAACAATTTATAAGCACTTATAAATAAAAAATAAGCTATCTCAAACGAGCACTTACCTATATTTTCTATATTATTTTCATATTGATTGTCTGCATTCTTCATGTTCATCCTAGAATCTCCCTTTCTCTTCTCTTTTATTACAGACTTAACACAATCATCATCATCATTAATATCTATATTTATATGTGTAGAAAATAGAGTTAGAATTTGTATATATGGGCTCAGGCCCAATCTGACCCAGTTTAGCATTAGTGTTGTCTATTGTATAAATATTGGACAGATGGTATTGTACAGTCAGTTGCTCTTTTTACCAAATGAATAATACAGAGAATTGTTGAGTCAACATGGCATCAGAGACTCAGGTTATCAGCCTCAAGCACTGACTTTAGAGGCACAAAATACAGAAGCAACCCAAGAAGACAGGACATACACCAAGACTCAAGGCCCAAACATAAAGAAGCCCAGTATTTTCTTCAAAAATTCCGAAGCGAAAGCGCGGAACATCAAGAACCTTGGGCCGGTCTTCATCAGTAATCCAAGAATATACCCGGAGCTCTCTACACGGGTTGCAGAATCCGGATTCTCCTCACCCAGTCAAATAGATCAATTTACCCACTAATCTCCGGTATCTCTCTGGATCTCCAAACAAATCCTCTCTCTTATGTTTCCCTTCTTCGTAAGCTACCAACTTCAAGTTAGTGGCCATTGGTATAGTGAGTGGCTTACATCCACTCATTCCTGCTTCCGCAAGTAAATCTAAAACATACTTTCTTTGTGAAAGCACTATACCCTTTGTTGACCTAGCAACCTCAATACCAAGGAAATATTTCATCATCCCTAAATCCTTGATCTTGAAGTTGCTATGTAACAAATCCTTCACTTCTTGAACCTTTAACTCAGAGCTTCCTGTAATGAGTATATGATCAACATAGACCAAAACCAGCACAATATCATCACCAGTTCTCTTAAAGAATAAAAAGTAATCATGCTTACTACGTTTGAATCCACCAAACATTAGTGCAGCACACAATTTATCATTCCATTGCCTAGAAGCTTGTTTAAGACCATAAAGTGATTTTTTAAGTTTACACACCATCCCCCCTTGGCCTCCAAAGCCTTGGGGAATAGTCATATACACTTCCTCATTGAGATCTCCCTGCAGAAACGCATTATCAACATCCATTTGAAATAGATTCCAATTATTCATAACAGCCAGTTTAAGAACAACTCTAATTGTAATCATCTTAACCACAGGTGAGAAGGTCTCATGATAATCGATCCCTTCTCTCTGTGTATAACCCTTAGCAACTAAACGAGCTTTATATTTATCTATTGTTCCATCAGACTTATACTTAACCTTATATACCCATTTGCAACCAATGGGCCTTCTACCTGGGGGCAATGGGACAATCTCCCATGTCTTATTGCGCTCTAACGCTCCTATTTCCAAATTCATTGCTTGGATCCATTTAGCATCTTTTATAGCTTCATAATAAGAAGTAGGCTCAACCACGGAATCTATACTACATAAGAAACACATATGTGAGTCAGAAATGTGGCTATAAGACAAGTATTTATCAATGGGATACAAACATCTATTCTCCTGTTTATATATGCCTGTTTCCAAGGTAATAAGTCAACAAACATAGTCTGTAGCCCATATAGAAGGCCTACGTTCCCTTCCTGCCCTTGCTGCCCTACTATTATCACTAGGTAAGGGCTGTGAACTGGATGGGATAACAGTTTGATTGGGTTCAGTAGAACAAACATCATGTTCAGTATTAGATTCAGTTGATTCAGACACAACTGGCTGCATATGACCATTTATTAAAGGCAAATCATTATCAAATAAAAACATTTGTCGAAGTTCAGTATTTTCACTTCCTTGTTCAGCAGATATTCTATCATGAAAGGGAAACACATGTTCAATAAACACAACATGTCTACTAACTATAACAGCTTGAGTGCGCAAATTAAGAAGGATATAGCCCTTTTGATGACTTGGGTAACCCATAAAGACACAAGGGATACCTCTAGCTTGAAATTTATCAGAGTTGGTCAAATCAGTAGCATATGCCAAACAACCAAAAGTTTTCAAGGAATTATAATCAGCATATTTCTTATACACTCTTTCATAAGGGGTTTCAAAATCTAGAAGCCTAGAAGGCACACGGTTAATGACATATGCTGCCATCTTTACACATTCCCCCCAGAACTGAATGGGTATGTTGGATTGAAGCATAAGACTCCTAGAGACTTGCATAAGTGTCCTATGCTTTCTCTCCACAATCCCATTTTGCTCCGGGGTATATGGACAAGATGTTTTATGTATAATACCCTTATGAAGAAGGGAAACATAAGAGAGAGGATTTGTTTGGAGATCCAGAGAGATACCGGAGATTAGTGGGTAAATTGATCTATTTGACTGCCACCAGGCCTGATATCTGTTTTTCTATACAGGTCTTAAGTCAATTTATGCATCAACCCATGAAGTGTCATATGACAGCGACTCTGAACGTGTTGCGCTACTTGAAGCAGAGCCCTGGAATAGGAGTGCTTATCAATAGAGAAGGCACTGCTGCTATTGACTGTTTCTGTGATGCTGATTGGGGAGCTTGTGAGACAACAAGAAGATCAGTTACAGGATATCTTTTAAAGCTTGGTGGTTCACTTATAGTATGGAAGACTAAGAAGCAACTTACAGTCTCAAAGTCGTCCGCTGAAGCAGAATATCGTGCACTTGGTTCTGCTGTGTCAGAAGTTGTATGGATAGTTGGCCTACTCAAGGAAATTGGCTATAAGCATTTGACTCTAGTTAATGTATTCTGTGATAGCAAAGCGGCTTTGCATATTGCTGCTAATCCGGTTTTCCATGAGAGAACCAAACATATTGAGATAGATCTTCATTTTGTTAGGGAGAAAGTTTTAGAGAAAATCATTGCCTTGCAACATGTTCGTTCCCATAGTCAAGAAGCGGATATATTGACTAAGGCTGTGGGAAAAGAGATATTAGATCGAATGCTTAGCAAGTTAGGAGCTATAGACTTGTTTAGCCCCTAACTTGAAGGGGGTGTAGAAAATAGAGTTAGAATTTGTATATATGGGCTCAGGCCCAATCTGGCCCAGTTTAGCATTAGTGTTGTCTATTGTATAAATATTGGACAGATGGTATTGTACAGTCAGTTGCTCTTTTTACCAAATGAATAATACAGAGAATTGTTGAGTCAACAATATGCGATTGTATACAATTTAGAGAACATTCATCTATAATAAGACATTACTGTAGACTTCATATAAATAGTACATGAAACTCATGATTGATTAGTTTCTACTAAAATACTAGTACTCTGGAGAGGGTGTAGAAGAGGGAATGAATGAAAAAAAGAGAGATTTTTTTCCCCGCCAAGGAGTGAAAAAAGGAGTTGAGAGACAATGAGTAGGAAAAAAGATATTAGAAATATATAATTAATTAGGTATAAATTGAAAAAAAACATTAAATGATGATATAAATACAAATTACAAAATATATCTTATATTTTAAAAAAAAATACACCTCCCAAGAAGTTGGTTCTTATTATACTCTAATTTGATTTAGAACCACAGGGAGCATTAAATATTTGTATTTAATAAAGACTGACCTAGAAAGAGATAAAGCTAGCTAGCTGCATGATATTCTGCCATGTTCTTGAACCCAGACCGGACTGGCTGGTCCGGCCCGAAAACGGGTGAACCGACCAGTGGAACGGTTCGGTCTGGGTTCCAATTTTTTTTTAAAAAAATTTCTTTAGAATTTCATACTAATAAGCCTAAAATCTTTAATTTCTCACTGGTTTGGCCCCGGTTTAGCTCCGGTTTGGTCCCGGTCTGACCCTTAACCCAGTACCCCGACCAGTTCAATACCCGGTCTGGGTTTTAATACCTTGATATTTTGTTTCTTTAGCATCAATAGCCATCATGGATAGCCAAGTTAATTCACATGGGGTGGCAAAGCGGGTTTTCGGGGATGGGCTTAGAGTGCAAATTGAAATAATTTATGCTGGAAAATAGCCTAGTCCACCCTTTGTGGATTAGGCCCAAACCTAATAGGATTGAAATCAAAGTATAAATAATATAAATATTTAGGTGGATATATGTAATATTTCCTAAACCATAATGAGTCATATTGTTTAACCGATATAATATAACTCTACAAATGGTATTGTTTCACCGAAACAATATGTCTCTCAATCGAAAGGATATTTTGTCTCTTCGATGGAAGGATATGTTAGTAGAGAGGAAAGGGTGCATAGAACATTATAAATAGGCGTCAAGGATTCAGTTGTGATTAACTTGAAACAACATACAGAAACTCTGTCAAACTGACTCCTTATTCCCTCTACTATATTACTCTCTTCTTCTTCCTGTGGTGGTGTATTTGCTGTGTGTCATTATCGCTTTCGTAACTGTGATCCGATTAGCGCGGGTACAAAAGATTAACGGCTGTACTCCAAGTACACCCAATAATTCTTACATGGTATCAGGGCCAGGTTAGCCTGTATGAGATTATGATCTCCATATTATGATTCATAAATTCTTTCAAAACTTTGCCCTTAACCTGGTTTCAAATTCACGTTTCAAATATAATTACCCTGTACAATTTAAATCATATTTATACATATCAGAGTGTAAAACAAAAATCCCGGCAACCCCCAGGTTTCATACATTTATACTAAGGGTTTACAAATTCCCACTAGGGGATTACACAACTATCTCCAAAATAACATTTACAAAATATACAGTGACCTCCCAACAAAATATAATAACCAACACCAAAATATAAATCTCCTTAAGGAGTCCTATCTGCCTTTGATCGTCTTCTTCTCCTTGGAGCCACTTGCCCTGTCTGAAAGTTAGTCAAAGGAAAGAATGAGATTCAAGAGAATTCCAGTAGTAACAAATCACTCATACCATACATAATCACAAAGCATGTAAATAAATCATCAAGCAGTATCACAATATAAAACACAGCACGTAGATTGCAACATATGCACATAATCACATGTTCTCATCCCCCATATTCCACCACCCCGAAGGCACAGTCCTCCCACCGTTAACACAGATGGGCTACGGGTGAAGGTTTCACATATAGCCTTTCGGCTTTCACATATAGCCTTTTGGCTTTTACATAGTCTCATCCCCCGGATTCCACCGCCCAGAAGGCACGATCCTCCCACCGTCAACACCGATGGGCTGCAGGTGATAGACCCATAAACAATGATCAAACAAACATACCATATATTACATATAGTATAAGGAAAAGAGTCACTACCTTGTTCTTTCCTGGTGTGTACTGGCACCGGTTGCTCGCGATCAGGGCAAATGTCAAAGCCTATAAACCAAATCAAGGACGATAGGTTATTCTCTATTCCAAATCCTTATCTTCATTACACTTAAAGTTGGTTATCATTTGAACTCTTTAGGTGGCTACTAGAAGCCTAGACATATGCCTAAAGGGTTGGAAGAAACTACCCCGAAGATCCCTTTTCAGAAGTAAACACATTGATTTTTGACTCAGACACTCAAGTGAAGAAGACCATACTCGAGTGATGGAGCGACTTGCACTCGAGCACTGAAGATCACTCATGCGAGTGTTTGACCGAGAGCATAAACTGAGACAGAAAGTTATCACAGAACTCAAGTCCTGACCTCATCACTCGAGTGATAGGCTTGTACTCACCCGAGTCCTACCGAGTGAGGCACAAGAAGTGACTACCCGAGAGCAACAGAAACCCTAGAATGGGAAGTGTACTCGAGCACTAGCTCTGGCACATGAGTGAAGCCTAACACTTACGAATGCTAGCACATACTCTTGACAATTTGACCGTGAGTGTTTCCCCGAGATGCAACCTCATAGTGCAGAATACCTTTGCACTCGAGTGACACCAAGATCACCCGAGTGATGACCCCTATCATTCACAAGTAAAGAAGTGCACCCTTACATTTTAGCTTGGAAGTACAACTGAAAGCTGAAGGAAAAGGGAAAACAGGATGCTGCACTCGAGTAACACCCCTGTGCACTCGAGTGAGGCTTATCAGAAGCCAAAACGCAGCAATCGACAAAATTTTCTAAACTTTCTACCAAAGTATCCAAATAAATTCTATTGATACCAAGACATAATATGCTACCAAATCCAACACCATACATTATCCAAATTGTCCATTTCAAAATTACACCAAAATCAAGGCAAAATCTAAAATTTACAGAACTTATTCAATGCTCACAATGAATATGTCAAAAGAAAGCTCTTTTTTACCTCTTCCTCTTCCTAAGATTAAAACCTTGATTCCTCAAATTCCAAATTTCTTCAAGTATTCAAATACCACTATTCAAAAATCTGAAACTATAGCCATGAAGCCCTCAACACCATGAACAACATTAAAGAAGATGAGAGTAGCATTCAAGGCCACATGGGACACCTACCTCAAGATTTCTTCTTTCTCTTTCCTCTTAAGCTCACACGAAAATGGAGGCAAGTGAGAGAAGGTGAGATGATGATGATGATAAACCAGATTTTTCCCTTATTCCCATGCTAATAGCTGACTTGGAGGGAGAGAGAAGAGAGGAAAAGAAGTTTGAAATATTGACTTCATCCTATGGCTCATACCTTGACACTTGGTAAAATCTTGTTGCTCTTTCCATGACACACATGAACACACATACATAGGATTCTACCCTCTTACTCAATGAATCTCAGCTATTGATCTTTAGATTACTGATAAATTTCTTCTCCGGTAACTAACCAATCGTTCGGTAACTTCCCTTTTTACCCATTTTTCCCTGACTATGGCAATTATTACCAAATCACCACTAAACATATTTTTTCATTCCATTTCCTTATTCATGCACCCTCCCCTACCCATAGGGTTCATTTTAAGCTTTATCACACAATTAAGTTTAAATACAGGGTTTAGGCACTAATCAGAACACATTTAGATCATAATTCACATTGTATACTTTAAAAGTGTGTATTCAACCATAATTACATCCACTTTTGAAGTCATTAGCCCTTAATCACTTTTGGGATATTACAGTTAGGCCTGAAACAAAAAAACATTTTTTTTTCAGAAAATCCACGTTGCACGTGAAGCCATGTGGCATATTCATTTGACACTTGGCAAACATAGTCCGACACTACTCGGCGCGTGGAAGCTAATGATCCAGCGCGTGTCCCAGGATTACTGCCGAAAGGTAGCGCATGGTGTCCACGTGCTACTGTGTGCATGTGTTTTTTCTGTTTTTTTATTTTTCACATGTTCTGACTTCTCTCGGCACGTGCCTGGTTTCAATGAGACCCCGTTTGTCCTTAAAAATCCCTAAATTCATTATCTTTAATATGATATGCTATATAAGTAGTTTAGACGCCAATTGATATATGTTTATGATATTCTAAGTGAGTTTATGAATGTTTTAAACCATTTTGAAACTTCTAAAATTCATTTGTTGATTTCAATATTTTTCTGTTATATTTAAATGTGTTATAAACATGTTTTCATATATTATAAAGAGAATATTGTCTTATTTATATTATGATGAAACATGATTTAGTTGATAATTCATTATATTATTATATGTTTTTGACAAGTGGGAGCTTTTAGGAGTTGTTAGTCCTAAAAGTTAGAGTTGTAAAAGTACCTATATATAATTCTTGATAGAATTTTAGTGATGTTGCTAATATTTATGTGATGGGAGATACAAGCGTATACTCCTGATCATGAATTTAGCAATATTACTATTTTTTTGGGTTAAGAATAATATAAGTACATGACATTGTATACTGTGTTGCGCTATATATATATTTTCGATGATATGTTCAATAGTTTGATTCCCTTAGAAAGACATATTGAATGTGGAATAGAGTTGTCATAGAATTGAAAATGGCAACTAAGAATATCATCGCTAAGTTAAATAAAGGGGACAAATTAAATGGTGACAATTGGGATATCTGGCACCGAAATGTGCAATATATTTTGGGGGAACAAGAGGCAATGGAACCTCTAACAACAGTTGTAGCACAACCTGCTGCTGGGAATACGACCCAACACAGGAGGGACCAAGAGGTCTATGAGGCTTGGAAAAAGAAAAAAAAAGCATTGCTAGAATTACATTGTTGAGTACAATGGCAGATGACCTCATATGTGAATGTGAGAAAAATGAAACAGTGCAGGCCATATGGGCAGCGTTAAAAGACAGGTTTGGCAGTATGTCCACCTCTAAGCTTAGAAGATTAACTATTAAGTTTGATACGTATAAGCTTAGGCCAAATACTTCCATGAAACAACATATGAGAGATATGGCTAATATGATTAGAAAATTGAAGGAAGCTGGGCATACTGTGTCTGATGAACAATAAGTTCAAGCAGTGATAAGATCATTGTCATCTAGTTGGGAGCACATGAAGGTTAATCTAACCCATAATGAAAGCATTAAAAAATTTAATAATGTGGCTAAACACTTGGAACTTGAGGACGAGCTGTAACCCTCTACATTTAAACACGTAATTATAATTCGATAATACATAATTAAACCGGATTAGAGACCATATGATGTTTTAAACTCATTTTAAATTCCTACCTTATCGTAGGATTTTCAAAAAAAAATCTTTCAAAACCTTTTTCCTATCCCGGTCTTAGTTCCAATATTCGAATATAATTACTTGTGCAGTTAATATACATTCATTCATATCAGAGTGTATAACCAAATCCCCGGCAACTCCCGGGTTCTATACATATATAACCTGAAAGTTTATAAGTATCCATTAGGGGATTACACAACCAAAATCGAATATAATATTCATATATCAAAATATACAATCATCCCAAGTTCAAAATAGATAACCAACATCTCCAAAATCAATTTTACCCCTAAAGGTCCTAATTGCTCCAGGTTGGCCTCTTCTCTTTTGAGCCACACGCCCTGTCTGAAATGTTAGTCATAGGAAAGAATGAGATTTGAAAGAATCCCAGTAGTAACAAACCACTCACACATGCATAAACACAAAGCATGTACATAAATCACAAACAACAACAGCAGCAGCAACTCAAAGATACATGGTTTTCACTACAAACGATAGCACTCATGGCTGTATACACAATACGACAGCTCTCGTTGTAATCATAATCATGACAGCTTGCGCTGTAAACGACAGCTTACGCTGTAAATGACAGCTTGTGCTGTAACCATAGCAGCATCAAAGATCATCACAAAACAGTGATAACACACACATACAGAGCATTACACATAGTATAAGAGAGAGAGTCACTACCTGATCCTTTCCTGACGTTTCTTAGCACTGCGGGCTCACGAGGACGGCAAATATCAAATCATGTAAACCAAGTTAGGGACAACCCGTCAATCTCTTTTCCAAGTTCTTATTTTTATAATACTTTAAGTTGGTTATCATTTGGACTCTTTAGGTGACTATTTTAGGTCTAAATATATGCCTAAAGAGTTAGAAGAAACTACCCCGAAGACCCTCCTTCTAGGAAGGATTTCTGAATTTTGGGGCTGGCTCACTCGAGTGACACCCCCATCAGCACTCGAGCACCAGCGAGTGAAACACAGAAAGTGTTTGCCTGAGAGCAAACCTTGATACATCATACACTCTCACTCGAGCACAAGAGGCTGTACTCGAGCAATGACCTCAGGTGCACTTGAGCACCAGGAAGTGAGACCCAGCGAGTGACTACCCGAGAGCAACCATAAATTCCCAGGTCTTAAACTTTCTCCCTCATTCGAGCATGCCCATGCTCACTCGAGCAGAATCATATCTTACTCACAAGTCAGGAAGTGTGCTTGCGGTTTCTGCTTGAAGACCTTCCCAAGATACCCAGAATTTCACATCGTGCTCGAGTGAGTTCCTCTCTCACTCGAGTGATGTCTATCAGATGCCAAAATCGCAGCAACTGATATAGTTTTCCAGAATTGACCAATTAAGCTCCAATAGTTCCTAAACTTATACCAATACTCATTCCCATCCAAAACTTCACAATGGACCTATTGGCAACCATAAAACAACCTAATTTCACTCAATCAACACATTCTCATCTCTAAATCACAAGATCACCAAAACCACAATTTGTCAAACCTTCTTCTCTGTAAATTCAACCCAAAACCATTAACACCCATACGCTATTTGGCATCTTTTCCACTACACTACATCACTTAATTCATATCTTTCGAAATCACAAGAAATCAGGGCAAAATCCAGAATTTGCTAAACTAAACCAAAAACCATAACATTTATATCAAACTTCATCAAATATTTACCTCTTTCTTTCCCAAATGTGATTTCCTTTATTCCACTAACTTCCAAATTTGATCAATTATCAAACACCACCTTTAGAAATTCTGAAAGCATGGCAAGGAAGCCCTCAACACCATAACCAACTTTAATAAACACAATATAAGCATTTGAAGGTATTAACCTACCTAAAACCAAGCTTTTCATTTTCTCTTTCTTGGTTGTTTGCAGCGAAAATGGAGGAGGATGAGAGATGAAGATGAAACAATTTCTCTTTGTCCCATACACACACACAACCGACTTTGAGAGTGGGAGGGAAGAGAAAGGAGTTGAATATTTGACTTTAATCCTATGGTCCATAATTTGCCACTTGTCATGATCTCTCTTCACCCTTACATGAACTCACATCTTCCCATCCACACTTGATTCCACCTCTTGTTCTTTCAATCCTAACCATTGATCTTGATTACTAAGGAGTTTTCTCTTCGATAACTAACCAGTCGATCGGTAAATTTACCGTTTTGCCCTTGATTACCTCAATACTCATTAAACCATTACCAAGCACCTTTATATTATATTGCACAACATATACTTCAAAGGTGTTTAATTATCATTAATTACATTACTTTGAAGTTATCAATCCCTGATTACAATTCAGGATATTACATGAGCGCTTGGAGGCATACAAGTCCTCTAGCCATACCTACTACACAGAGGGTGCAGGTCCTTCTAATGTAAAACTCGATTTCAAGAAAAGGAATAAATTCCAAAAGAATGGAAAGAAGGACAAGACTAAATTTGTAAAAGGAAAAAAGGAATTCAAGAAGAAAGGAAAAAAGGGCAGCAAGAAGAAGAAAAATGACTTAAAAAAGGTCAAAAGCTTTGCCTGCCAAAAGATGGGTCATTTCACACGGGATTGCACCAAGCGAAATGAGAGTGAAAAGGTACTAGTGAATTACGTAAATTCACATGTTTCCTATGTTTATAGCACTATTTTTCTAATAGAGAATATATGTTCTTCTTGGATTTTGGACTCAGGTTCAACAGACCACGTGACAAGGGATCGAGGATCCTATATAGAATACTGTCGGTTTCTTGACAGATGTAAGTAGATTTATGTTGTCAACAATGCAAAGATTGAAGTTAAAGGCATTGGAACTTGCAAATTAACTTTGCGTAATGGAAAGGCTTTGATCCTTTATGATGTGCTTCATGCTCCTGACATCGGATAGAATTTAGTTTCTGTAAAATTTCTTGTAAATCATGGGTTTAATGTAAACTTTCATGATAAAGTTGCAGACATATTTTATAATTTTGTATTTTATGGTTTAGCTTTCCTTTTAAAGAAGTTCTTTGTAATGGATATTATTGATAATTATAATATACATTATTGCTTTGCTACTTCCTCTTATTCAACTGTTGATATGGCTGTTTGGCATGCTAGACTGGGGCATATTGATCAAAATAAATGATTAAACTAGCAAAAGAAGGTTTTCTAGGATGCGTATCCAATATGAAAATGTCCTTGTGTGAAAGTTGTCTTGCAGGTAAGGCAACTAGAAAACCTTTTGGTAAGGGAACCAGATCAGAACAACCATTGCAAATAATTCATTTTGATATTTGCGGTCCTATGAGTGTAAGGGCAAGGCATGGCGCTTGGTATTTTATCACTTTTATTGATGACTATTAACGATACGGTCATGTCTATTTGATCACACATAAGTTTGAGGCTCTTAAGTGCTTTAGACGATACGTAAATGAAGTTAAAAATCAAATGGACAATAAAGTTAAAGTATTACGTATTGATCGAGGACGTGAATATTTGTTTGATCAATTTAAAGAGCTCTGTGAAGAAAAAGGGATAATTAGGCAGCTAACTATCCCTAGCACTCCAAAACAGAACGGAGTTACTGGAAGAAGAAATAGAACGCTTCTAGACATGGTTAGGTCAATGATGGCACAGGCAAATCTACCAATTTCATATTAGGGTGATGCTTTAATGACTACTACCTTCATACTTAATCGTGTGCCCTCAAAATCAGTTACTTCAACACCTTATGAGTTATAGACAAAATACAAGCCGGATCTTAATGTCCTCAGACCATGGGGGTCATCTGTATACATTCATGATAATTCTCATAAGTATGGCAAGTTAGGTCCTAGAGGAAAGAAATGTATCTTTATAAGGTACTCTAAACAATCCAAAGGATATGTCTTCATTAGTAAAAATGAAGATGGAACAGTGACTGAAATTGAATCTAGAGATGCTACATTTCTAGAAAATGAATTCCCTAATAGGGGAGACATTGACTGCACTGTATCTCTTTATGAGACACAAGAACAAACAAATATAGAACATGTTGGTATGCCTGAATCATCCCAAAATGTCGATCTAAGTGGGAACTTGAAAGGTCAACGCAAAGACCTAAACAAAAGAAAAGACAAAGACAAGAAGTTCCTACAAGAAAGAGTAACAGGGAAAGTATACCTAAAAGAAGCTTCCAAATAGAAAGTGAAGTACTTATTGTTACTCTTAATAGGGATGATGAACCACGTTCGGTACAAGAAGCCTTATCGATCTTGCTAAAGATGAATGTAAAAAGGCAATAGAAGAAGAAATAAACTCAATAAGAAAGAATAAAGTTTGGGAATTGGTTGACCTACGAAAGGGCTAAAAGTCATTGGGAACAAGTGGGTTCTCAAAATTAAAAAAAAAGTGAATGGGTCAATTGATAAGTATAAGGCACGATTAGTTGCAAAGGGGTATACACAGTAGGAAGGTATAGATTACGAAGACACATTTTCACCCATGGTACGATTTAATTCTGTAAGAATTATTCTAGCAATAGTAAACAGATTTTTACTTAGAATTACATCAAATGGATGTTAAAACTGCATTTCTAAATGGTGATCTGGATGAGGAAATCTATATGGAACAACCATTAGGTTTCATTGAAAAAGGAAAAGAGAACAAAGTTTGTAAACTTAAAAGGTCTATTTATGGACTCAAGCAATCATCCAGACAGTGGTATTTGAGGTTTCATAAAGCAATAACCTCTTATGATTTCCTAATGATTGAAGATGACCATTGTGTCTACATCAAACAGTTTGAGGGTAATTTTGTTATATTATCCTTATATGTAGATGATATACTATTGGTTAGAAATAATTTGAATTTGGTTATAGCTATTAAAGAATGACTTGCATTGAATTTTGAAATGAAAGACATGGGTGAAGCAGAGTATATACTTGAGTTAAGATCTAAAGAGATCGTTAAAAAAGAATATTATATCTTTCACAAGAAAATTACATTAAAAAGATTCACGAATAATTCAACATGAGCAACTGCAATTCCTTAGATACCCCAGTGGCTTCTGGTGTAACCTTAAGCCATGAGATTTGTCCCAAAACTGAGTCAGATCAAAAGAAAATGATGAAAGTTCCCTATGCTAGTGCTGTTGGTAGTTTAATGTACGTAATGATGTGTACAAGGCCAGATATCTGCTTTGCGGTAGGATTGGTAAGTAAGTTCCAGTTCAACCCAGGTGAGTGTCACTGGAAAGCTGTAAAAAGGATCATGAGATACTTAAAAGGCACATCCGATTATGCACTATGCTACGAAGGAAGCGATCTACGCCTGGTTGGATACTCCGATGCCGATTTAGGTGGAGATGAGTAAGAGCGAAGATCGACTTCAGGTTATACTTTCTTATTGAATAATGACGCCATATATTGGAGTAGTAAAAAGCAGACCTGTATTACTTTACATTCTATGGAAGCTAACTTCGTAGCATGCACTACAGCAGCACAAGAGGCTTTATGGTTGAAGAGGTTTATTGAACATCTTGGATTTCGTAATAAGAGTACCAATCCAGTATTAATGCATTATGATAACACTGCAGCCATAGCCTATACTAAAGATCCCAAGTATCATAATAAGACCAAGCATATAGACATTAAGTACAATTTTGTAAGAGATTATATAGCACAGAAAATTATTGTTGTATAACATATTTCAACCAAAAGTATGGTTGCTAATCCGCTGACCAAACCAATTACCAAGGAAACATTTGAAAAACATGTAAGGGCACTTGGTGTACGTAAAATGTAAAATTTTAGACTTTATGTATTGCATTTATATTTAATTGAAGTACTTAACATCATTAGTATATATGTCTGTGTGAAAGTATACAATGTCTAGTATGTCGTACATGTTTGTGAGGTTGTCTCTCTCACACGAGCAACTACCTTTGACACTCAGGAAGGGTGTGCAAAGATGAGACAATATTTGTTCATAAGTAAAGCTACTAGAATGCTGATATGGTATAGAGGAAACACAAACTATATCACCTTGACAATAGTGTAGCATGTCAGGATGAGATCCATAAATATAAATAAGTATGGACCGAATCATGGACATCCACTTCCATGATGCCTGTAGCCAGATAACAAATTCTTCAGCATTGACGTCTGAGTAGAAAGGAAGAATTTGGGTTTAGATACTGAGAGTGTCTAGACTTAAATCTGTACAGTGTCAGCAATAGAATGCAAAATGACGTACGCTCTTATGTTGTAAAAGTGACACTGTAGCATGCGATTCTTACCGCATGTACTAAAGAACTACAAACGGGAAGCAAGTAAGAAGATCCCTGCTTAATTGTTGTGAGTCCCAGGAAGTTTCTAATTCTTCCATTGATATCCTTTGACTTTGACAATATCACAGAGGTGTGCTTCAGCGTCTGCTACTTTAGTATATGTCTTACGATCATGATAGATACGATCTATAGTATTATGTTAAGAAAGCGGCTGATGTATATTGAAGTGATATTTGGGCGAAAGGAAGATTACTTAAAATATACACAAATATGATAGTGTTTGAGATATGTCCTTTATGATATTATTTTTTATAATTTCATAAGTCTGGATTCTATGCATACTAGAAAGACAATCTGAGTTTTATACTGACTCGAAAAGGATTAGATTAGCCATGTAAAAGTGTATATAAGTGAATTTAGGATATTTAAGGCACAATATTAAAATCAAGCTACACAATGAAAGTTGTCTTGTGCTAGTCTCTATAAAAGAGATTTCTAGTACATACACCTATATGCAGATGTCATGCCTACGCGGTTATGGCAAAACACCTAGTATGAAAGAAGGAAGAAAAAGAGACATATCTAATCCATCAAGTGTGAGTGAGAGATGTTGGAAAATAGCCTAGTCCACCCTTGGTGGATTAGGCCCAAACCCAATAGAATTGGGGTCAAAGTATAAATAATATAAATACTTTGGTAGATATATGTAATATTTCTCAAACCATAATGAGTCATATTGTTTAACCGATATAATATGACTCTACAAGTGGTATTGTTTCACCGAAACATTATGTCTCTCAATCGAAAGGATATTTTATCTCTCCGATGGAAGGATACATTAGTAGAGAGGAAAGTGTATGTAGAACACTATAAATAGACGTCAAGGATTTAGTTGTGATTAACTTAAAACAACATATAGAAACTCTATCAAACTAACTCCTTATTCCCTATACTATATTACTCTCTTCTTCTTCCTATTGTGATATATTTATTGTGCGTCATGATCGCTTCCGTAACCGTGATCCGATTAGCATGAGTATAAAAGATTAACGTGGTACTCTAAGTACGCCAAATAACTTCTACAATTTCAGTGAAGGATTCAATGAATTAGATGATTCCACCACAGTTCCCCGGACATTGGATTAAATTTAACTTCACAGGACCCCGCATCTACTATAAATATTAAATACCCATTCTTCTCTTCCGTCGGAATCTCAGTCCAATCTAGCTTTTGGGGCTGTGATTCCTACGTTTGCTATAATTGTTGCTTGGAATTGCAGTCCAAAGCTAGTTTTGGTGGGGCTGTGCCATTGATACTCTCTTCCATTTATTTTGAATGTAGATTAGATTTTTCAGCTCCTTGTCTTCCTTCTTCATAACAGGGTTCTTCAATTTTTTTTGAACTTGTTTGTCGGAGAAGATGACTGTAGGAGCTGGAATTTCTGTGGCCGATGGTAACTTGATGGTGTTGGGGAAGAAGGTCCTCAGTCAGGTTCCCCAAAACGTCGTCGTCACACCCTCCTCTTCAATCCTCAATGGGGCTTTCATAGGAGTCAATTCTGATCGCAAGGGAAGCCGAAGAGTGTTCCCCATCAAAAAATTACAGTACGTTCTTTCTTTCTTTCTTTTTAAACCTTTGTTTCTTCTATGTCATAGTTGAAATGAATGCAGATCAAATCCTGACGCTATATCTGCACTCATATAGTTGAACTATACATGCGTGCAATTTATTGCTTGTTAGTTTCTTTATCGCTGGGTTTAAAACTGGTCGAAGATTTTCCCTCTTGGTTATTTTTGTTTATTATATGTGTTATGGTGGTTAAGTTTGAAGTTCCAGTGCTCATCAGATTCAGCTGATTGTAATACGGATTTTCTCTGATGGCTTTTGTTCTTAGTGGGTTGCGCTTTATGTGTGTGTTTCGCTTCAAAATGTGGTGGATGACACAGCGAATGGGTACCAGTAGGCAAGAAGTTCCGCTTGAAACACAGTTCTTACTCGTGGAAGCTCACAAGGGTTCTGATATTGATGGGATTAGAAACGGAGAAGAAGATACTTATGCTGTTTTCTTGCCTCTAGTTGAAGGAGACTTCAGAGCTGTTCTTCAAGGAAATGAGCAAAACGAGATAGAGATATGTGTGGAAAGTGGTATGGTGAAATAAATGAAATTTCACTTTGTTCTATATATCATGTTAAAATTTTGCTGTTCTGGGAAGAGTAGTTAAATTCGATATATTTGTCTGAATGGATTTAGGATGCCTTGATGTTGAGGGATTTGATGGCTCTCATCTGGTATCATTGGAGGAGGATCAGACCCTTTTGAAGTCATTATAAATGTGGTCAAGTAAGTTGCAAATTTCACTTACTTGGCCATCATAAACTTAGAACCTTTGTTGATTTCTCTTCCTCGTATATGAAAGTTATTGCTAGGATAGGAATCAATTTTTATGTCAGTTTAGTACATGAATAGTATCAAATAGAAGATAATAGGTGTAAACTTCCAATCATTAATTTCTTTTTCGTTTGCAACTCAGGGTTGTTGAGAAACACTTGAAACATTCTCTCACCGTGAGAGGAAGAAGGTACAAATCTCTTTCCTAAAAATGAAAACTTCATGGACATCTATTTTCTACGAGTGTTATGAGGCTATAATGCTCATTGCCCTGTGTTCTCTTTTCATTTTGTGTCTAGATGCCAGACGTCTTGACCTGGTTTGGTTAGTGCACATGGGATGCTTTCTATACCAGAGTCGATTCACAAGGAGTAAAGCAAGGATTGCAAAGGTGTTATTTCTTCCCATCTAGGATAATTATCAAGATTTGTGAATTTATAAAGCAAATTGTCACTCTTGTCCTTGAATTATGAGGTGTATTTTCAGATTTAAAGCTGATGGACCTAAAAGTTCATATTGTACTCTGATTCATGAAGACAGTAAGTTAACCATTATTTATCTTTTTGTCACTTTTGCAGCTTAAAGAAAGGTGGCATTCCTGCTAATTTTGTTATTATTGATGATAGATGGCAATCTGTTGCTATGGACCCTAACGGTAGTGAATGGAAATATGATTTTTGCTGCCAAGTGAGTACTTTTATCTTTTCCCCCCTTATTTGAGCTTCACTGATTGATAATATCGAATGAGTATTTACTTTCTTTTTTTAATTTTTCTCTTGTTCAGTTTTGCAAATCGCCTAACACACATCAAAGAGAATCACAAGTTTCAGAAGGATGGCAGAGAGGGTCATAGAGAACAGGATCCTGCTCTGGGTTTTCGTCATATTAACAAAGACATCAAAGAGCAGCATGACGTTACGTATGATACTTTTTTGCAGCCAAACTCTGTCTTGATCATTAATAGATTATGCATTGTTAATTGAATATTCCTGTTGGTTTTCTGTATTACTTCAGAACTCAAGAATATGATTTTGCTTTGTATCACCCTTACGAGTACCAAAATGATATGAAATCATACTCTTGGATTCTCTGGAACAAAATACAGTTTTTGTTATGTGTTCTAGTAGATATTCAATTCAAATATTGACATGAATCAATACAACATTCTCACGGTCTTTGTTTTTTCAGGCACATTTATGTGTGGCATGCGATAACAGGATACTGGGGTGTCGTTAAACTTGGGGTTGCTGGCATAGAGCACTACGAATCAAAAATGGCCTTCCCTGTATCATCTCCTGGGGTTGAATCAAATCAACCGGATGAAGCTCTAACAACCATTGCCAAGAATGGACTTGGCCTTGTGAATCTCGAGAAAGTCTTTCACTTTTATAATGAACTTCACTCGTATCTTGCATCTGCCGGTATCTATGGTGTCAAACTCGATGTTCAGAATATCCTTGAAACCTTTAGGGCGGGCCATGGTGGTAGGGTCAAACTTGCAAGAAAATACCACCCGGCTTTAAAGGCATCGATCACAAGGAACTTCCTTGATAATGGCATTATTTGTTGCATGAGTCACAATACTGATGGATTGTACAGGTAAGAACACATAAAAATAAATCATGTAGTTGCATAACCATGTAGTATTGGACACAATACAATACTTCAAACTGCCACACAATATTTTATGTTTTTATATGAATAGTTAATTCATATAAATTTTCAAATTTGCATTGGTGCAGTTCAAAGCTATCAGCAGTTGTTAGGGCATCAGATGATTTTTGGCCAAGAGATCCAGCATCCCACACAATTCACATTGCATTAGATGCTTACAACACCGACTTCCTTGGTGAATTTATGCAGCCAGATTGGGATATGTTTCATGTAAGTTGACCAGTGTATTTTTTTTTTCTTTTCTTGTTGTTTGCCTTTTGCTTATGAAGTTAATTTCTTTTGCAGCTAATTAAATTTGAATTTTAACGTATGATAGAGCTTACATCCAATGGCTAAATATCATGGAGCAGCACAAGCACTAGGAGGATGTCCTATTTATGTTAGGTAGGTTCATTGTTGATGCTATATATTAATTTTACTATGGAAAATTTTCTAATCGAAAATTTTCTAATCGACCTAAAATTTTAAAGATTGTAATTATAGAAATATATGTATACATGTGTATTCATGATTGACACCACGACTTTGATCTTCTAAGAAAACTTGAACTGCCTGATGGTTCTATATTGAGGGCTAAACTCCCAGGAAGACTAACAAAAGATTGTTTATTTTCTGATCCTGCTAGAGATGGTAAAGACCTCATATGACACTGAAGCTTTTGTTAGAATAAATCATGTTTTTTCTCAATTACATCACAATAATCACAACATAAGATATTCTGCAAGTTACAGCGGAAGATTTTAATAAATACCTCTCGCCATAGCTCATCTCTGATCAGAAAGAGTTCACGAATACTGGGAATTGAGACTGCAAAACAGAAATGAGTCAGAAGAAAGGTTGACATGCTACTTTTTTGATTGACTGTAGGGCACAGTGATGGCAACTGGTGTGAGAGCTGTCACCAGTCAAGGAACCTCAAAGAGCAGTTAGCGTTTTCACTTGTACGATCAATTTAGACCGCTGAAAAACCTAATTGTACTTTTCACCATAAGAAAAGATACATAAATAGCCCATCCACTTATTACCCTAATCCTGTAGTTGGGCCTAGATCTGACTGACGGGTCACACTCAGGATATTTTAATTAATAACCTAATTAATAACTAATAATTATATTATAATAATTAAAATATCTCACATTCTCCGACTTGATCCATATCTAAATGCCAGTTGCCCTTTTAAGATTAAATTAAGGCTATGCTGCAAGAATCATGGCGATAAGTCCTCTTGGATTGAGTATTATCTTCCATGTATTACATGCAACACCCTTACTTAATGGGTATAACCTTATGAATAAACGCCAATGTTTATTCGGTTCCAAACTTAGTGTTTATTATTCTCATCAACAGATTGTATACATGTAATGATAGAGATAATAAACCATAAAATTAATTTCATTGCATACCTCTTCTATATGAATAAAGGTTTAACCCCCATTTGAGGGATGGGTAACACAAACGCATTTGGTTTCATTCCCTTAGTCAAAGGATCAACTAGCATGTCCTTTGTATTGATATGATCAACTGAAATTTCACCATATGCAATTATCTCTTTTAAACTTAGGAATTTCAGTTCGACTCACCAGCTTTGACTTCCACTCCTTTTGTTTTTTGCAATGGCTACTGTGGCTGTATTATCACAGTACATCCTGATTGGCCTAGAGATTAAGTCCACAATCTTAAGACCAGCAATAAAATTCCTTATCCAGATTGCTTGTGAACTTGCCTCAAAACACGCTATGTAGTTAGCATCACAAGTAGAGGGAGTTGTAAGTGTTTTTTTTTGTTTTCCATGATATAGCTCCATCTGCTAGTAGGAAGATGTAACCAGTAGTAGACTTGTTTTGTGTCTAAACATCCTCCTAGATCAGAGTCTGAGTAACCAACCACTTCCAGGTCATCTGTTCTTCTGTATGTGAGCATGTAGTGCTTAGTACCTTGAAGATACCTAAACACTTTCTTTGCAGCTATCCAATGTGCTTCCCCTGGATCGCTTTGGTACCTTCCCAACATGCCAACAACAAAAGCTACGTTAGACTAAGAAGAGCTACGTTAGCTGAACAATTTTGCATCCTAAATCGTTCAAAAACTTTGTTGATATAGGTTTGTTGAGACAAGCCAAAAATGCCTTGAGCTCTATCCCTATAGATCTTGATGCCAATAACATAGGATGCCTCACCCATATCCTTCATGTCAAAGTTCTTGCACAAAAATTGTTTTACTTCACATAATAGTCCTAGATCACTGGTTGCAAGTAGTATGTCATCGACGTACAAAACCAGAAATATGATCTTGCTCTCACTAACCTTATGGTATATGCATTCATCCATGATGTTCTTATCGAAACCAAATGATGTGATTACCTCATGGACTTCAAGTACCACTGTCGTGAGCTTGCTTCAAGCCATAGATCGATTTCTTTAACTTGCATATCAGATGTTCCTTATCCTTTGCAACAAATCCCTCAGGTTGTTTCATGTAGACTTCTTCCTCAAGAACCCCATTGAGGAATGTAGTCTTAACATCCATTTGGTGTAACTCTAGATCAAAATGTGCAACCAATACCATGTTTATGCGGAAAGAATCTTTCATTGATACATGAGAAAAATTTTCCCTGTAGTCAATCCCTTCCACTTGTGTGAAGCCCTTGGCAACCAACCTAGCTTTGTATCGATCAATGTTACCTTGTAAGTCCTTTTTGGTTTTGTAAACCCATTTACAGCCAATGGCTTTAGACCCACTTGGTAACTCCATAAGATCCCATACATCATTGTTTGCCATGGAATTCATTTCTTCAGTCATAGCATCATGCCATAACTTAGAGTTCTCACTCTTAACAGCTTGAGTAAACGTTAATGGATCATGTTCAATACTAATATCGCAGTCAGTCTGAACAGAGTACACCACATGGTCACTAGGTAATGTTGACCTTTTTTCTATAGTTGATCTTCTTAATTCAACCTCTTGAGTTGGTTCAGATTGTTCATTTGAGACATCCTCCACCACAACTTGTCTTGGTTCTCCATGTGTGGGAAGTGGATAAATCTGAACAAATCCTTCATGACGTAAATCAGGGGTTACTTCCATATGATCATTGTTTGTTTGATCACTCCCACTAATCACCTCATTCTCAAGAAAGACAGCCTTCGTAGATTCTATAAAACGTGTAGAAGGTGGAGGACAATAGAACCTATAACCTTTAGTCATACATAGAACTACAAAGTAAGCTATAATGGTTTTAGGATCTTGTTTCTTTCTTGTGGATTGTACACTCTTACTTTCGTAGGACAACCCCATACCTTAAGGTGTCTTAAATTGGGTTTCCATCCTTTCCAGATTTCAAAGGGTGTTTTTGGCACTGCCTTTGTTGAAACCCTGTTTAATAAGTACACAGCTGTTTTAAGTGCCTTCTTCCACAAGGATGTTGGAAGTTTGGAGCTACTCATCATGCTACTAACATTGTTCAACAAGGTCCTATTTCTTCTTTCTGCTACACCATTCATATCCGGTGAGCCAGGCATGGTATATTGTGCAACTATACCATGCTCCCGAAGAAAATCCGTAAAAGGACTTGGCACTGGTCTTTTACTAGTGTACCTACCATAGTACTCACCACCTCTATCGGATCTCACGATCTTTATTGGTTTCCCAACTTATTTTTCTACTCCAGCTTTATATTCCTTAAAGGCATCTAGTGCCTCGCTTTTATTATCAAGCAAGTAGATATACGTATATCGCGAGTAATCGTCACTGAAAGTGATAAAGTATTTTTGACTGTTCACAGATAAGTCAGGACAACAAATATCGGTATGTATAATTTCAAGTAAGTCGGAACCTCTTTTAGCTCCATTTTGTGACTTATTGGTTTGCTTTCCCCTTATACAGTCCACACAGGCATTAAATTCCGAATGGTCTAAAGATGGAAGGATTCCATCTTTAGTTAACCTCTTGATCCTGTCAACGGAGATATGTCCTAATCTCCTATGCCACAAGCTAATAGAATTCTCATCAATGATACTTTGTCTAATACCATGTGAAACAGAAAAAACTTCAAGCGGTTCAAGGATTATTTTAAACAAATAATCAATCATAATAACCCTTGTAATTGGAAAATAGTCTTTACTAAAATACATCAAGTCCTTTTGCAAATAAATACCATAATTCAAAGGAATGAGTTTTGACATAGAAATCAAGTTTCTCATATATCTAGGAATATAGAAACAATTTAAACGATCCAGTACGGTTTTATTTGGGAAAACGATTCTAAAAGTTCCAATTCCTTTGACCGGATCTTCTTTCCCACTTCCTGAAAGGACTCGTGCTTCATTGGGAAGTGGAGGCCTAGTATTTAGAAACCCCTGCATGGTAGTAGAAATATAGATCATTGCACCCGTATCAATCTACCAAGTATCGTTATTAATACTAATATGATGAGCTTCTAAAGCTAAACTTGAAAAATACATATATTTACGCTCCAACCATGCCTTCCTCTTTAAGCACTTATCCTTCATGTGCCCTTTCTTCTTGCAGAAGAAGCAAATTGCTTCAGCTTTCTTGATGGATGACACAGCACGAATCTTTTTCTTCTTTTTCTGCTTGTCCTTGTTACCCCTAGCACCATTCCTGTTGGAACTTTCAGCCAAATAAGCTGCCCTAGGTGCGTCCCTACCACTCATTTGAAGCCTAGTTTCCTCCTGAACACACATGGACAGCAGTTCATCAATTGTCCATTTTTCCCTATGTGTGTTATAGGAGACTTTGAAGGCATCATAATGAGAAGGGAGGGTGTTCATTACCAGATGTACCAGGAACTGCTCTGTTGGTTCCATATCAAAGGCTCTCAGCTGATAGGACAAGTCTCTCATCCTCATGATATGTTGTCTGACTCCATTAGTACCTGTCAGCTTCATGGCATATAGCTTTGACATGATGGAACCACCCAGCTGCTTGTCAGTTGGCTTAAACTGTTTGTCAACAGCTTCAAGGAACTCCTTAGCAATTTCACATTTGGGAATTGCTCCCCTAATGCTTCTTTGGATCCTGGTCTTGATATATGACAAGGACATGTGGTTGTAGTGCTCCCAGCGCTCTTGATAGTCAATTTCATCTTTAGTTGACTTGTCAGTTGGTTTGGGAGGTCTAGGTTTCTCCATTACAAAGTGCATGTGCAGCATATCAATCTGTAAAGTTATATCCTTTCTCCACTCAGGGTAATTAGTACCATCCAGCACAACTTTGCCAGTAGTGTCAGCAAAAAGGTTAGGGAAAGTAGTAGGTGCTGCAATTTAAAGATTTAAGTTAGCTCACAAGATAAATATTTAAGACAATCACGAATTCTGTGCCTTTTGAATGCATGTTATGCACCAATGGAAACATGCAATATATATAAATGCATATCACTAAATTCTACCTGTGGGCAAAGAACCTAGCATTGCATGCATTTATCTCAAATTGGTGGGCCTAGAGTGTATAATTTACATTTCCTAATACCTGTGGGCAACTTAGAAAATATAAGACCAAACTATCCCACCATAATTAAATATATAATCATAACTGTCTACCAGTGGGTAAAGATCAATTATAATTATATATTTAATTACAATTAGATATTTTATAAGTTCCATATGTGATTATGTTGCATGCAAAACGAAAGGATGTTGTGACTATTCCTTGGAAAAGTAGCATGCTAGTCACAAATATCATTTAAGTGCATTTAAATCAAAATGTGCATGTCATAATGGAGAGATTAATTAATTTAATAAATTTAGTAAATAATTAATTAAATCCTTCCCATTGTTTTTTGTATTCAAAATTGTTTAGAGAATTAATTTTGGCACCTTTCAACTCAAATTTGATTTTTGCAAAATTTTTGAAATGTTAAATAATTGTCTAAAGCTATTTTCAAAATGTTAGACAATTAATTAACTCATGAAAACAATTTTAAAAATATTCTAGTATGTGAAAATGCCAAAATTAATCACTGTCACTAATTGAAACAATTTAATGTCATTAATAAGAAAAATACATAAAACATAAATTTATTTATTAAACAGTGAAGTAAAAGTTTGACAAAGGCCTAAAACGTTTTCTGAAAATCTTAAAGTCCATAGCCCAGAAGAACAAAAAACATGACAGAGCCCAGAATTCAGCCGAAGACCGTCACGGTTCAATTTTTTAAAAAAAATACAAAAGCCCAGTTGATTAGGCCCAACAGTGCATCATTTATCAATTGGCTGAAAAAAAAAATTAGAGTCCAAAACACGTCAACCCATAGTGTTTGAACCCGACCCAATTCACTTCAACCCTATATCTAGATGAGTGAAATGCACTGTTTCACTAAAGGCTAAAATGACGTCGTTCGCGCGTGTGGAGGGAGCTCTTCAGAATGACTCGCAACGGCGATATTTTGAGCAAGTCAAAACGCCGTCGTTTTGGGTTGCCTTCCCCACCCATTCCCTGCAACCCTACCCTACCCGCCAACCCGACATGACCTGGTTGGAGCCGCCGCGACCCACATTGTCAAGCGATCGGAGAGTCTAAAAGCGACGTTTTCTCCGACGAATCTCACAGAAATTTATCCAGAAACATGATTAAAACAAGATATGTGTAATAAGCATCGATTAAACACAATTTTTTTAAGGGAAAATCACTGTCAGGTCCCATGGAAGCAAAATATTGTCAAAAAAGTCCCAGGAAAAACTGAAATATCTGAAAAGTCCCTAGGGACTTTTCTGATATTATTTTCCAATGTAAAAAGACACACATGCCCCTCTTGTTAATGTAAAAGTGGAAGCTTCAGAAAGAGGAGGGAAGGCGCAAGTTTTTTTCTGGAGACACAGAAACGACGCGAAAGGGACTGGTGTGAACTCCAACATTGAAGGGATCAAGTGTAATGTTGAAGTTCTTGGTAAAGGATCAAATTTGCAAGCTCCACGTAGTGGTACCGAGGTAGAACACGAAACTGAATTTTTTGTTTTTGGTTCTGTGTGATATTTGGATAAAGTGAAATTGAATGATGGTGAAAGGTTGGTGCTTGGTGGTAATAGTGGACAAAGTGGTAGGAGGTAGATGAGTAATGACATGATTTAGGTAAAGTTATGAGCTTGAGCGTTGTAGTTGGGGTTTGAATGAGGTTGGGTAGTGTTAATGTGATAGTGCTCTGTTTTTTGGGGAGGTGACAGAGGAAATGATACCTTTAAAGTGGGAATAGCTGATTTTCAGGTTGGTGGGGTGCTGTAAAAATTGTGATATGGGAAGAAATTTAATTGTTGTTAATTCGTGCAGTTGGTGTTGTTAATATAACTGAAGTGGTTGTTAATACAGCAAATGGGTTTAGGTGTCATAATGCTCTGTTATTGTGGAACAAAACAGAGAAAGTTGGACGTTTGACGTGGGAAAAGTTGATTCTCATGGTGGTGGGTTGATGTGAAAAGGGTGATATGTAAATAGCTTAAGTAGTTGTTAATTCATGCAGTAGTAGTTGTGAATCTAACAGTTTTAGTTGTAAATACAAAAACTGTGCTATGTTTTTAAGTTTTAAGGCAATGTAATAGAGAGAAAGGCCTATTGTTTGGAAACCCAACAAAGGTATGTCTTTGTTTAAAGTGGGAGTCATTGAATGTGATTGTGCTTTGTTTGATTATATGATTGTAAAAGAAGTGTTGTTAATATGTACATATACAGTTGTTAATATAGCTTTGGAAGTTGTTAATACGAACTTCATGGTGCAGATTATCATGAAAGATGGCAACTAGTTCTGGGAAGAATCTATTGTGTTTCATTCATGTGGGGGGAAGTTTTTAAATGTCGGAGGAGATGAAATGCAATATGTTGGTGGTATGGTAAGAACAAGATCTACATTTAGCTCCATATTGTAGATAGTAATTGGTTTTGGCTTTTTTATAGATGCTTGTTCATATGGCATTAATCTATACCTCTTCAATGTTAACTTGTTTATATTGCGCCTTTACTGTTTATAGTCTCTGCAGCTTTATTGTGCACCGTTTATTAACTTCCACTCATAATACTGAGTTGTTTTGTGATAAAACTGAACTGTGTGGACTTGGGTTAGAGTTTTGGTGCAGTGACTTGAATTTGTTGTCAAAATGTGGATGTTTGCTGAACGGTATATTCCAAAGCTTTGCATCCATCGCTGAAATTCTGTACACTTTGTTGAGTTTGGTGAAATTTCTGATATGAGCTTACTTGTCCAAATTTGCATTTGACATACATATTGACTGCTGAGGTAAGTTGTGTGACTTTAGGTGTATGTACTGAAATTTCAAAATTTTGGGCAATGTTGGAGGTGAATCTGATTTGTGACTGTGGAATTTACTGGTTATAAGCTATGCAAAGCAGTAGTCTCTTGGTGGCACCAAACTAGTGTTGTGTTGGAGTCATTTTAGATCATTGTTGTTGATATTGAGTTTTAATTTGCACATGAAAATAGTTTGAATCAGTGGACTGTACTCTGTGTTAAAGCTCTTGTTTCTGAGTTTTGGAAGGATTGGATTAATTATTATGTTTCTGGTTAAGTAAAAAATGGCGAACAATCATGTGTTGCAACTGGTTGGTTGTGTTTCATATCGTTTGTTCCTTTCTGTTTGTAGCGATTCGTGTGGCGTCCATGTTCTTTCATGGTTATTCGGTTGGGATGGCTCGGTACAGGACAAAGAGGGGTATACGATGCCTAAGTTGTCTCCTGAACAAATTCGGCAGATTAAGGTCGATTCGTTATGGTGGCTTGTGACACATGACGGGAACATATATGCCAAAAAGGTGTTGTCCATTGCAGGTGGCAAGAAACAAATGTAGGGGAATAGAGACAAGTAGCATTTGTGATGTTATTATGTACATATGTTGTTATTTTGTGGGTCCTTTGAGAACCTTATGTCTTTGTGTGACTATTTTGTAATTGTAGGAAGGGCAATCATGCAATGCTTTTTTGTTTACTGCCATGTTTAGGTGACAAGGAAATATTTACAACTTCTTACGGCTACTGCACAACTGCATATGCCTTCTTGTACAAGTTGTAACATTTAAGTAATAGGGCGTTATTACAATGGTGATTTTTACAAGTCTTCAAGCGTTTATTCACAACAGGTTATGTGGGTTTAACAACCTCCAACACGTTTTCCTGCAGATGATGTTTTCTTACGTTATGACTAATGTGTTGTTTACAAGTCCTCAAGTGTGTATTAACAATCTGATGAGTTCGTTTTACAACTTCAAGGTGAGACGATTTGCTTTTGCTTCGCCACAGCAAAACAACAGCAAAATGACATCAAAAATGGCCTATTCTGACCTCGTTCGCTGTTGGTACGCCCCAGCGAACCAGCAGCGATAACACATGATTTCTGTTTTATAATGCTTGAAGCGCTAATTTACAACCCTTAAAGCGTTCATTAACAACCCTGTGAGTTCAATTAACAACCTCCCCCTCGTTTCTCTCTGACAACGTTATCTGACGTTAAGTGTTGGCAAATGAGCTCTTTACAACCCTTAAAGCGTTCATTAACAACCCTGTGAGTTCAATTAACAACCTCCCCTCGTTTCTCTCTGACAACATTATCTGACGTTAAGTGTTGGCAAATGAGCTATTTACAACCCTTAAAGCGTTCATTAACAACCTATTGAGTTCAATTAACAACCTCCCCCTCGTTTCACTCTGACAACGTTATCTGACGTTAAGTGTTGGCAAATGAGCTATTTACAACCCTTAAAGCGTTCATTAACAACCTTGTGAGTTCAATTAACAACCTCCCCCTCGTTTCTCTCTGACAACGTTATCTGACGTTAAGTGTTGGCAAATGAGCTATTTACAACCCTTAAAGCGTTCATTAACTACCTATTGAGTTCAATTAACAACCTCCCCCTCGTTTCTCTCTGATAACGCTATCTGACGTTAAGTGTTGGCAAATGAGCTATTTACAACCCTTAAAGCGTTCATTAACAACCCTGTGAGTTCAATTAACAACCTCCCCCTAGTTTCTCTCTGACAATGTTATCTGACGTTAAGTGTTGGCAAATGAGCTATTTACAACCCTTAAAGCGTTCATTAACAACCCTTTGAGTTCAATTAACAACCTCCTCCCATCGTTTTCTCACCGTAACTGTTACCAGTTGAGCTATTTACAACCTGTGAAGCGTTCATTAACAACCCTTTCAGTTCCTTTCACAACCTCATCGCGTGACTGCAGCAGTACTTCTGATGCAAATTTTCATAAGAGCTGAATTGTAGCATATTTTATCAAGTGGTTGGCAAGTTGTTTGCCTATTGTATGAAGTAAGTTAGACACATGCATAAGTGAATGGTAAGTCTCCCATGACTTTATAAAGTGCACACCTGAATGAATTAACAACTAAAATTGTTATATTCACAACTACTATTGCATGAATTAACAACTACTTGAGCTATTTACATATCACCCTTTTCACATCAACCCACTACCATGAGAATCAACTATTCCCACGTCAAACGTCCAACTTTCTCTGTTTTGTTCCCCAATAATAGAGCATTATGACACCCAAACCCATTTGCTGTATTAACAACTACTTCAGTTATATTAACAACACCAACTGCACGAATTAACAACAATTAAATTTCTTCCCATATCACAATTTTCACAGTACCCCACCAACCTGAAAATCAGTCATTCCCACTTTAAAGGTATCATTTCCTCTGTCACCTCCCCAAAAAACAGAGCACTATGACATTAACACTACCCAACCTCATTCAAACCCCAACTACAACGCTCAAGCTCATAACTTTACCTAAATCATATCATTACTCATCTACCTCCTACCACTTTGTCCACTATTGGCCCCAAGCACCAACCTTTCACCATCATTCAATTTCACTTTATCCAAATATCACACAGAACCAAAAACAAAAAATTCAGTTTCGTGTTCTACCTCGGTACCACTACGTGGAGCTTGCAAATTTGATCCTTTACCAAGAACTTCAACATTACACTTGATCCCTTCAATGTTGGAGTTCACACCAGTCCCTTTCGCGCCGTTTCTGTGTCTCCGGAAAAAAACTTACGCCTTCCCTCCTCTTTCTGAAGCTTCCACTTTTACATTAACAAGAGGGGCATGTATGTCATTTTACATTGGAAAATAATATCAGAAAAGTCCCTAGGGACTTTTCAGATATTTCAATTTTTCCTGGGACTTTTCTGACAATATTTTGCTTCCTTGGGACCTGACAGTAATTTTCCCTTTTTTTAAATTCAAAATTCTTAGATTTGAAAAGGCAAAAACAAATATTCCTACAGCGTTGACGGCGATACAAAAACGGAGAGTGTTAGCAAAAGAAAACCAGACAAGGATTCATAAGATCGAATAGAGAACATGCTTTTGGATTCCTTTGAAATCCCAATGAAGGAGCGTCAACATTCAATGGAGAACTGGAATGTTCTTCTCGTCCTCTCTCGCCAAACAAATTTAACACAAAATTTGTACACGAGTATTTCAAAAATCACCAACACATAATTGAAAAGAAAAATTCCTGAAACTCAAATTTATTAATCAAATATACCTAAAGCCATCGATGAATCATGTATTTGATGATTTAGGTTCGTGTAACATTTTTTCAGAAAGAGAAAGAATCAGACCCTTCAAAATCCAGTGAAGGCAGTGATGAATTCATCAGACAAATTAATGTCCTCACATCCCATAATCCGAAAGGGAAATTTATTTATTTAATTCAAAAACAAAATTTAGATAACTGTGATCTTTAATTTAAGATATGGAATTCGTGTAGAAATTACTACTGTAGACTCAATAAAATTCCATACTTAAATTATCCCTAATCAAAGAAAAGAAGGCTGAGAATCAGAGAACGAGGCTCTGATACCACATGTTAGAATAAATCATGCTTTTTCTCAATTACATCACAATAGTCACATCATAAGATATTCTACAAATTACAGCGGAAGACTTTAATAAATACCTCTCGCCATAGCTTACCTCTGATCAGAAAGAGTTTACGAACACTGGGAATTGAGACTGCAGAACAGAAATGAATTAGAAGAAAGGTTGACAAGTTACTCTTCTGACTGACTGCAGATGGCAACTGATGTGAGAGCTATCACCAGTTAGGGAACCTCAAAGAGCAGCTAGGGTTTTCACTCGTACGCTCAATTTAGACGGTTGAAAAACCTAATTGTACTTTTCACTATCAGAAAATATTCATAAATAGCCCGTCCACTAGTTGCCCTAATCCTGTAGTTGGGCCCAGATTTGATTGACGGGCCATACTCATGATATTTTAATTAATAACTAATAATTATATTATAATAATTAAAATATCTCACAGCTTCTTCATTCTTTCTTCCTGTATTTTTTTAATCTTGTACCATAACTGATGGAAATTGCTTTTATATAGCCTTCTGAAGATATGGAACCTGAATAATTTCTCTGGAGTCGTCGGGGTGTTCAATTGCCAAGGAGCAGGATGGTGCAAAGTTGGAAAGAAAAACCTTATCCATTATGAGAATCCAGGAACAATCACCGGGGTCATCAGGGCTAAGGATGTTGGCTCTCCATCTAAAGTTGCTGATGAGAAATGGAATGGAGATACCATTGTATTTTCCCATGTTGGTGGTATGTTCCTAAGCTCGACAAAGCGCCTGTGCATATTCATGGGCTACACATCGATTTTGAACTCTTCTAGCTAACCCTAATTTGCCTTTAGGATTAGTATTTAGCTTGAACTTAAGCACTTGTAGTTCAAATGATCTGCTTGGGTCTATACCCTTTTATGTGGGTCACTTATAACTGGCCGAGCTCTCAAATAGGCATCATACTTTTTATAAATTTTTATTGCTAGAAGTTGGTGAAAAGAGCTACTTTCTCCTTTTATCAACTAAACAACGTCTTTAGATACACTTTAAGCCAGTCAAGCATGCCTATTGATTTTTGAACTGGCCTAGCTCTTAAATAAGCATAATACTGTTAATAAAGTTTTACTGCTAGAAGTTGGTGAAAAGAGATCCTCTTTTTATCCATCGAACACTCACTATTTTATACACTATAGGCCAGTCAGGTATACTTATCGGCCGGCCTATAGTGTTAATAAAATTTTACTGCTACAAGTGCGTAAAAGGACAGAGACTTTTTTCTTTCCCCCAATTAAACGGACACCTTTAGATGCATTGTAGGCCAGTCAGGTATACCTATTGACCGGCCTAGCTCTCAAGTAAGCGTAATAATACTGTTTAGATACACTGTAGTCCCTATATCTCCTTGATGATTATTAAAGTTTCCTTATTTGTATTTATGATGCCAATTTGAATTTGCAGGGGCGGTTACTTACCTACCAAAGGATGCATCTATTCCCATTCCTTTGAGATCCAAAGAATTTGAAGTCTTCACAGTAGTTCCTGTTATCGAAGTTAAAGATGGTGTGAAATTTGCTCCTGTTGGTTTGATGAAGATGTTCAACTCTGGAGGAGCCATCAAGGAGTTAAATTGTGCATCTAATAATAATGGAGCTACCACGAGTGTTGCCATGAAAGCGCGAGGCTGTGGTTCATTCGGGGCTTATTCTTCGGCTTGACCCAAGACCGTGATGGTCGATTCGGAGGAGGTGGAGTTCAGATATGAGGAAGGATCTGGGCTGGTAACCATTAACTTGAGAGTACCAGAAAAAGAGTTGTACCAGTGGAACATTTCTATCAACTACTGATTTAAGAATCTCATATTTTTTGGGGGACCTCACTAGTTTGGATCCTAGCATCATCACATTTGACAGAAACATAATTTATAGACAACAAAATTTTTAGAGATTAGTGTCATGAGCCCCCAGATTAGGAAATAGAAAGCTTTTCTAGTTTCTTGTGTGCTCATATGCAAGTGACCAAGAAAGAAATAGGAAAGTTAGGAAGCTTTCTAATTTTATTGTAATGTACTCCTATTTATGTATTGGAGGAAGGCTTAAAGGGCTAATAAATTGGAGTGGCCCTTGAAGTTGAAACCCCCCGGGGCAAGAATGTAATCCTATATATATATATATGCAATAATGCCCAGCTTGGGCAATTCCAGAAATAAAAGCTTGAATTTATAGAAACAAATAGTTGTATAACATGAAGGCCAATTCAATGGCCTGTCTTGAAATAGTTATTATTAAGAAAATTATTATACTGTTAAAGCAGTTTATCATTGTTTGGATTCTACTTCTCTTCTGTGGATTCATTCATAATAATTAATAAACCTCTCTCTTCCATAAACCCCTATTAACACTTTTGATGAAGATGATGCTTGCTGAGGAATTTCTTGTTGCTTGGAAAAATAGTGTTTTTTTTTTTATTTCTCTTAATTCATTTTTCTGAGGAATTTTTTTGCAAATGTAACAGGTCGTTTAATTTGAAAAATATGATAGGATAAAAGATTGTCCTAAAATATAATTTTATACATAAAAATATCTTGTGTTATTCAATAAAAATTATAATTACTTCTAAATAATAATAAAAATTAATATTTCGTTTCAAGGTGAAGAAAGGAAAAAGTTCCCAACATTGTAACCCAACCAGAGATGAACAATAAAAAAAAATCTCCATCCTTACCCGGGAAAAAAAAAGAAAATTATAGAAAAGAGGATGTTGGATTGGCTGATGAATTTGACTTGTATGAGAAACCAGCCAAGAAAGTCTGGGGACTGGAACCACGGGGATAAATATATCTTCTTGGTTTTATCTTTCTTTCTTTTTTCTATAATCTTTCCTCTCGCCTTAAATATAAAATTTAGTACTTATTGCCAACTAACTATAAAATTTAATTAAAGGATATGTTTTGGTTGTAAATAGAGAGGATTTCAATCTTCTTTATATTCTTCATTTAATTTAATATTTTTTCCTAATTATACTCGGTAATTTCACAAGAGGAAAAAGACCGAAAAATATCATCAAAATTGGTAAAAGATAAATAATTATGTTGAATTTCAATAATGCCAAAAAAACTGATTTGAAATTTTGAAATGTTGCAAAATATGAGAAATTAGCTAACTACCTCTAGTTTTTTTTTTTTAATAAAAAACCCTCAACCCCCTTGCCAGCCCCCGGAACTCTGGCGCCGATGACCGGCGGTGGCGACTGTCACCAAAGCTAAAAGCTGACCTTGCCGGCAACCAGCCGCCGGAGCTCCAACGGTCTAATATATTTTTTTCAATTTCTCAAACAAAAGTTGTTAATATAGATACTTAAGATGTTAATAGCGATACTAAAGTTGCAAACAGTGGTCTAATATATATTTTTTAATTTCTCCAGCAAAAGTCATCAATATTAATACTTGACTTGTTCATAGCGATATTAAAGTTGTAAACGAGGTATTTGTTGAATATTATCAAATAACTTTCACTAGAGCTCTGGTGGTTAATATATTTTTTTGAATTTCTCATGCTAAAGTTGTTAATATAGATACTTTAGTTGTTAATAGTGATATTAAAGTTGTAAACGGGGTATTTATTGAATATTTTCTAATAACTTTCACTGGAGCTCTGGCGGTTAATATCTTTTTTTGAATTTCTCATACTAAAGTTGTTAATATAAATACTTGAGTTGTTAATAGCGATACTAAAATTGTAAACATGATATTTGTTGAATATTTTCTAATAAACTTCACCGAAGCTCCAACAGCTAATATTTTTTATTTGAATTTCTCTTACTAAAGTTGTTAATATAGATATTTAAGTTATTAATAGCGATACTAAAGTTGTTAATATAGATACTTAGATTGTTAATAGTTTTCATCGGAGCTCCGGCGGCTAATATTTATTTTTAAATTTCTCTGACTAAAGTTATTAATATAGATACTTAAATTGTTAATAGTGATATTAAAGTGTTTAATATAGATATTTGAGTTGTTAATAATCTTCACCAGAGCTACAGCGGCTAATATATTTTTTTTGAATTTCTCATATTAAAGTTGTTAATATAGATATTTGAGTTATTAATAACTACATTAAAGTGTTTAATATAGATACTTAAGTTGTTAATCACCTTCGCCGGAGTTCCGGTGGCTAATATCTTTTTTTGAATTTTTTAGACTAAAGTTGTTAATATAGATACTTAAGTCATTAATAACCTTCACCAACAAGGTCACCAAAGCTCCGGTGACGGCTACCACCGCCAATCACTGGCGCCAGAGTTCCGGCGGCAAGCAAGGGATTTGAAGATTTTTTATTTAAAAAATTAAGAATAGTTAGATAATTTCTCAAATTTTGTAACATTTTAAAATTTCAAATTAGTTCTTTTGGAATTATTGAAATTCAACTTATTTATTTGTCTTTTACCAATTTTAATGGTATTTTTCTTTCTTTTTCCCATCTTATATTAAGGAGATGAGGTAATATGACCTTTTTCATATTCTATTTCTAATACACAGGTTTAGTTTAGTTATGTCGGCAAGAGTGGATAATAAAAAATAAAAGAAAACGGAAGTAAAACGGAAAAAAAAAAATAGAGTAAGGTCGTGTGTATCATCAAATACATGTTGTATAAATGCACATTGGACGAAGGCTAATTCTTGAAGCTAAAAACTCATATGAGGAAGAATATAATCCTACGTATGCAATAATTCCCAACTTGTGCAATTATATATATATATAAAAAAAAGATTTAAGGGTGGAGAATGGAGATTATGCCTAGAAGAGATAGATTGATTTTATTAATTTTGATCTTTAATATATAACATATTTGAAAGTTAGCCTTAATCCTAAATATAAGATATTTTTTATATTTATCAATTTTTTTCTTAATTTATTCCTTTGATGCTTCTACAACAATATTGAGGAGGGGAAGAAGGAAATTAAAAAAGATGACAAGTGTATTTTAGAAATTACATGTCATATTAACTGATTCAAATAATTTTTTTTGATATAATCAAATTAAATAAATATATCTTATATTAAAGAAGGAAGAGAATATAAGTTTATAAGCTATTTGATGAGATAACCTCTCTCATGTCGTTCTTATAAAACCTCTTTTGGAAAGTGTTTTTGGTCCATTTATAAAATATTTTGATAGTTTTAATGAGTATTAAATATTTTTTTATATATATGCACAGGAAAAAAAGCCGTCCATCACCGGGGAATGTTTTTTCATTAGCATTTAGTGTCTTAAATTAATTTTTAGTACACTTAGTATTCTAATTTTTTTTCTTGGTGGCACCTAGTATCTAACACTCATCATCCACAAGTATTTTTTTAATAGCACCCAATATCTTAAAGTAATTTTTAGTACATTTTTTTAGCACTAAGGATACTTGATGCTACTAAGAAGATACTTTTGAGTGATGGGTGTTGGACACTGAGTGTAAAAAAAAAACTTATTTTAGAATGTTGAATGTACTAAAAATTAATTTGAGATACTAAATGCTACTGAAAAAATATTTTATAGTGATGGATGACATTTTTTCAAAATGAAAAAGCTTCTTGGCTTGTTTTTACCCCAAAACTATATAGTTGTGGGACAAAGTGTAATATCCCGAATTTTGATATCGGAGGCTTAGGAATAAGTCTAAATTAAGTATACTACTAGGCCCCAATTTGCAGATGTCCCAAATTTATTCCCTAATATTTCTTATATCTTTAGGGTATTAAAAAAAATAAAATGGTGAATTTTGAAGAAAGTGATTATGCTTATAGTGAAATTTCCTACGAGACAGTGAATTTGTCATGTGGTTTTGGATGATCAAATGATGACAAAAATTTATGAAATTTTACATGGTGAAATTAGACATCCAGGGCTTTAGTTTGACATGTATTATAAGCCATTTTGACTAGTTGATTGAGAGTTATGAATTTTTGAATTTTACCTAACAAAATTGGAAAGTTTCTGGAATAGCTTCCAAATATCAAAAATCTGGGAATGATGTGCTTCCAATTGGTAAGAGTCTATTTTTTTCCTTAAAACTAGACTCAATAAGGGTTCTATAGCCTTTGGAATCGCTCCAAAACGATCTCTACAAATTTAGTTATGTTTTTCGAAATTCGTTCAGAAAAACTGCCAAAATTACCAATTGTTGCGAAATTGGAAAATAAAATGTAATGGCAAATGTGTAAATTGTGGAATAAAGTAAAAACCCATATTTTTATTTTATTGGTGGATATTTGGGAAAAGGGAAATATTTACTTGGAAGATAAATATGCCAAGTGGTATCATCTAAAGCCAAGAGATTAAATTATAATTGGGGTTAAAAGTCACTTTTGCCCCGGAAGTATTCGCTTAGGGCCAATTTTGCCCTGGAAGTTTCAAATTTGGAACAATTTTGTCCTTGAGTTAGTTGACCATTAGCCGGGGCAAATTTGCTCCAAATTTGAAACTTCCGGGGTAAAATTGTACCTTAACCCAATGACCGTTAGTCGGGCGCATCAAACACCACGCGACGTGCTGTGATCTTCCAGCTGCTAGACCCTACCTCCGGCTGAACCATGGTAGGAAGGTTGTTAAACAGAAAAAAGAACTCTTCCCGAGACCCCTACCAACATCTCCAGACTCACTAACATTACTATCAGCTACCACGTCCCAGTTCAAGAATCTTGACCCGATTCCCTTTCGAAGTATGCTTGTTGCAGGCTATCAGACAAGCTTCCCCCGTCTCTAAGGATTGACTAACTCATGTGCAAGTACCGTTCACATGAAACATTTTCCCTCTTCAACCTTCAAAATTCTTGCTTGAATATTTGCTACTACCACCAAGATCTACCTCGAGCCCGGGTGGAGCAGCCTTCAATGCAGATCTTGGTGGCAATAGCAAATATTCAAGTGACAACTTTGAAGGCCGAAGAGGGGAAATGTTCCATATGAACGGTACTTGCACATGAGTTAGTCGATCTTTAGAGATGGGGGAAGCCCATCAGATAGCGTGTAGCATGCATACTTTGAAAGGGAATCGGGACGTGGCAACTGACAGTAATGTTAGTGAATCTGAAGACATCGGCAGGGGCCTCAAGAAGAGTTTTCTTTTCTGTTTAATAGCCTGCCCACCCTGGCTCAGCTGGAGTTAGGGTCCAACAGCTGGAAGAGCACAGCACGTCACGTGGTGTTTGATGTGCCCAACTAACATTCATTGGGTTAAGGTGCAATTTTTCCCTAGAAGTTTCAAATTTAGAGCAAATTTTTCCCAGCTAACGATCAACTATCGTAAGGTAAAAATTGTTCCAAATTTGAAATTTTCAGGGCAAAATTGGCCCCAAGCGAATATTTCCGGGGCAAAAGTGACCTGCAACCCTTATAATTGCTAAAGTTGGAGCATATGTTTAAATTGCAATAAAATATATTATGTTGACCAAAGGAATGAGATAGTTGTAGAAAACCCAATTGTTGCATGAAGGACCCATTTAGGCGTGAACTTGGGCCAACTAGAAGAGGAAAGATTAGTTCAAGTTTAATGGAGGACAATGACACTAGTTGGTAGTAGATAACCCCAAGTACCAATTATGTCATAAAAGTCCTATTTTTGAAATAAAGAAAATCAAGGGAAAATGCTAAGATATTTTAAAAGCTTCATTCCTCTTCCCTTCTCATATTTCTATCCAAACACCCAACAAAGAGAGAGAGTGAGCTTGAGAGAAAATCTAGAGAGAAGATGGAGAAAATATCAAAGTTAAGCTTGTAGTTTTTATGATTTAACTTCCTTTCTTGTGAAATAGCTCCTCTAACCTCTCCCTCTTCATGGAAATCATAGTGTATCAAGAAAAATCTCAAGGTTGAGAGAGAGAGGGAGGAAAGTTTTAGAGAGAGAAAGTGAAGAAATCCTAGGTAACCTCAAGAACATTAAATCTCTTGATATATTGTTGTAGTTGTTGTTGTTCTTGGCTTGGTTGGTGGTTTATTGTTGATTTTGTAAATTTGGAAAGTGATAAACCTAAAGGGAGGTACTGCCCAAATTTAGTCTAATCATGTTTAGAATGTGATTAAGTAATTAAACAAGTAATTAAAGGTGAAAAGAAGGTGTTTTGTGAATTGAAATAATAAAACTCCATTTTCTCCAAATTTTATAGAATTTCGTCCAAATCTGTTTTGGGCTATGTTTGGACTGGATTTTGGTGTTTTTGATGATTCCATTGTGTTTAGAATAGAAAATTGTATAAAGATTATGTTGGGTGCAAAGTGAGAAAAGCCCTAGAAAGTGAAATGACAAAAATAGCCTTAAAACCATCACATAGGGGCTGCCATGGGTAAATTCATAATTAGGGTTGGAATTTGAGAAAACCGAGATAAAAAATGGATTCATTGGATTAAAATATGTCAGCATAGCCCAGGTCAAAATTTTTTGAAAAGTACAGTCGGACCGGGTACCGCGGGGCCGAGCCGGGGTCCCAGGGGCATTGTAGTTGTTTTTCAATATAGACTCATATAACCCCCAAAAACACTATGGAAGTGTCTAAATAGTATATTTGATATTTTAGGACCAATTTGAGAACCCGAGTCGTTGGCACGCATTACGAGGCGCGTTATTCGAGGATCAGGGAAGGTGATTAAGGTAAGGGAACTTACCTCTCCTGCATGTATTTGATATTGATGCATGTTATTGCTTTGCTTGATTATGTGAAATATATATATATATATATATGAATGATTGAAGATCTGTTTCTGTTTATGCTATGGCCATAAGTATATTGATTGAAACATTGAGCACGCAGATATGTCATTGTGTGAGCATGAGTTATGTAATACAAGCATGTCATGCATTAAGCACTTATTTTACATGCATATTGGTACTGTTTTCTTACTGAGATTCTCTCGAATCTTACCCTCACCTACTAACAATTTAGATAGGTGAATACGGAAGGTATGCAAAGATCAGAGAAAAGAACTACATATGAGGACTATAGTGGTGGAACGAAGATGAGAAGATGTTTCTGTTTCACTAGAACGGGCTTAGACACCCAAATAGCCCTGCATAGCTATATTGATGGTAATCATCTTGTACGAACCCCTATAGGTTATTTCTGTAATCATGCATATATTATCAGTATAATTATGCTATTCCTGTGTTGTCCACTGCATTGCGTATCATTTTCCGCTATTACTATGAAATAAAGGTGAAGATAAAATAAGGGCGTGACACAAAGCATGGGAGCATTTGGAAAGGGTAAAGGAGAGAATCCTAATCTCAATAAGTGCATTTTTTAAGATTCAAACGTGTGTTTACTTTCTTATGGATGTGAGACCGCTTACCACATGAATCAACTAGTTGTTTACTAACAAACAAAGTAGTGTAAAATATCATATATGGGTTGGTTTTAACAAGAGAAAGAAAAAAGATACATATAGTACTCTAAATTTATATTTAATTTTAGTTTAGTTCCTTGAGTTTATAAAACATATTTTTAGTTTTTTAATGTTAACACCGTTGCTCTTGTTAACTAAAAATGCTAACCCAATCAATTTAAATTATGATTCTGCAAATAAATGTTGCGTGTCTAAAGTTTAATCCATTAATATAATATATTTATGTTTTGAAATATAAGTTGTTGTCCAGTCAAAAAACTACAAGTTGTTGATGTTGAAAGTTTATATTAGACTGCATCTTCATTTTTATTTAAATATTTTTCAATTTAAAAATTTTAAATTAAAGATTAATATGTCATCAATAGTAAAATCATCACTTAAATTCGATGAGTCAGTATTTTTTGTTAACGACACTAACGATGTTAACATTAGGAGATTGAGACACTATTGTAGATCTACTTTACAAAATATTGCATGTAACAATAGTAAGTTTTCTCTATTTTTTATGATCGTTTCAGAGCAACGGTCATCACCTCCATCGTTGCTTTTTTGTTTCCGACGTTGATCTGTGGCTGTCTGGCTCTTTTAACCCTGCTTTTCTGGTTTCAACCTTGCTCTTTCGTCGCTGCTTTTCCTGCTTCAAAGTTTCTGATGCTAAGTTTTCTATTATGAAGTCCATCTGATTCTGGGCAGCTGTTTCGGTGTTGCTTTTCCTGTTTCATCTTTGAAGTCGTGTTTCTCTAATGTCGTAGATCTGCGACAAGCCTGGTTTGGACGTTGAAGGGATCTCCTTTTTTACCATTGATCTGTTTCGATAAAAAGGAAAAAAAAGTAAGGTTTCCAAAATCACAACATGGGTAAGAATTCCTAAATTCCCAGTTGATTTCTATGATAAGGGTATTTTATATGTGGTGGGTAACCAAATTGGACGGGTTCTGAAAGTGGATACAAATACCCTTCAGCAAACCAAAAGGCGGTTTGCCCGCATATGTGTTGAGGTTAATTTGAGTGCGCCTTTGCTCCCATCATTGATGATTAATGGTAAAGAGAAGAAGATCGTTTATGAGGGTTTGCATTTGATTTGTTTCTCATGTGGACGGTATGGCCACGATATAGAGCATTGTCCTAATAATCAAGCAACAAATATGTCAAAGTCAACTGTCATGGCGAATCTGTCAGTTTCTACAATTACAACGAAGTCGCCTATTCGCTCTGAGACCGACACCATAATGTATGGGGAGTGGATGGTGGCACCGCGTCGGAGAAGGGGCCAATGGATCTCAAATACTGGGAATGGCAATTATGGGCGTGAATCTAGACGTGATTTACATTCTCAAAATATAGGAGGAGGATCAGGATTTGATGCTCTTAATTATGAAGATATGGGAATTAATGATGGAGGTTATGGTGACAGTGAAAAATAGGGGAAACTTAGTGTTAGTTCAAACCCAACAGAAAGATCGCAGGAATCAAGGGGGAAATCTGGTCATCTACTTGATTTAAATAAAGGGAGCAAGGGGAATAATGGATCGGACACTTTAAATGTAGGGAAAAAGGAGAGAAATTGTGATACTGTGAATAGTATTGGACAGTTAAATAAGTTGAATAAAACTCGAGGGAACCAAGAAGCTAAGAAGAAGGGGATTGAGGAGGGAATTTCCAAAGGAAGCTTGAGTTTGGGCCAGAAAATACAGCAAACGAAGACACAAGTGGAATATTATATGTTGAATTCTCATCTATCAACTCAAGAAGCAGGACCGTCGTGCAATTCAAGTGGGGCTGTGGGGTTAGGAATTAACAATAACATTGTTAAAATAGATCCTAATCCCTCCACTATCCCCCAAGAAGCCTCCAACCTTCTTGACCCAGGTGCAGGAGGAAAGCAGACTTTTGAAACTCGAATGAATCCACTCAGAGCGGATGATGACATGGTGATGCATGGTGTTGGTGAGGTGCAGGAGGGACATATATCTCAATAATGCTCGATTTGGTTGTTCTCTTTTTCTTTTTTATTAAGTTTTTAATTATTATTATGACTTGGAATACTCGGGGTGCTGGTGGTGCCTCTTTTTATATATTACTTAGTGATATTGTTGTCAGACATGGTGTTAATTTCTTTGCTCTGTTAGAGACCAGACAGGTAAGGATGAAAGCCAAGCTCATTGCAAGGAAACTGGGATGGACGAATATGTACATGGTAGAAGCACGAGGCTTTAGTGGAGGTATATGGTTATTCTGGGATTCTACGTTTAGTTTTTCTGTGACTTGTTCTGGTAATCAATTTGTTCATGGAATGGTTAATAAAGACACAAGTGAAGAGTGGGCGCTTACTGTGGTGTATGGGCATCCAAATATGGTTATTAGACACCATCTGTGGCCTACTCTTGAGGGTTTTCAACAATCGATTGTAGGAGGTTGGGTAGTGATTGGAGATTTCAATGCTATTTTATGTCCTGAAGAACACTGGAGTAAGAAACTCAGGGAGAATACTAGCATTGATAGGTCCTTCCAAAATTGGCTATTGGGTAGCGAGTTACTTGATATTAGTTTTAGTAGACCTCGATTTACATGGGGCAATTTGACTAGCCAGAGCAGAATTGACAGGGCCTTGGTGAACAATTGCTGGTTTACAAAAAATCCTAATGCCACAGTGACACATTTCCTAAAATATAAATCTGATCATTGTCTAGTGCTTCTTGATACCGAATCTCATGTTCTTACTACAAAGAATTGAAGGCCTTTTAGTTTTTTTGCACCCTGGGTCATGCATGATGAATTTAAGCTTTTTGTACAATCTCACTGGGGGTGGGAGGCAACTGGTGCAGATCCGTAAAATAGTTTATTGAGGATTTGAGGTTATGGAATAAGGAGGTTTTTGGTAACATCTCCTATATGAAAGAAATTTTATATCGATGATTAGATGGGATTAATGCAAAGATAGCTTCAGTAGGTATCTTGGAGTATCTTGAGAAGTTACGAGGGGAGCTATGGGGTGAGCTTGAAAAGCTATTAGCTCTGGAAGAAGTTATGTGGCTACAGTACTCTCGAACTAACTAGTACATGGATGGGGATCGTAATACCAAATATCTCCATTTAGTGGCTAACGGCAGACGAAGAAGGAATAAAATAGAGGCCTTCAAGCTAGACTCTGGGGAATGGACATATGATGCAGCAGTAATTATGAGAATGGGAAGCAAGTTTTTTGAAAATTTATATACAGAGAACCAAATATATAATGGATCATTGGTATTCGGATGCACTTATCCTGAAATTTACGATGTGAATATGCGTATTCTGGGGAGATTAGTTGAAGATCATGAGATTAGACAAGCTTTGTTTGATATGGAGCCACTGAAAGTGCTAGGACCAAACGGTTTCAATCCATTATTTTATCAGAGCCAATGGGAGACATAGGACCGTCAGTGCTTGACTTAGTTAAAAGAGTCTTTAATGATCCTATGTGGGTACGACAAATCAACGCCACTCATATAGTACTCATACCGAAAGTGGAACATCCTGAGACGATTAGAGATTTCTGCCCCATAAGTCTTTACAATGTTGTGTACAAAATTGTTAAGAAGGTTATATCCAATAGACTCAAGACAATCATGCCTTTAGTGATAGCCCCAAACCAGTGCAGTTTTGTGAAAGGGTGCCAGAGCTCAGACAATATTTCCTAGTACAGGAGATCATTCACTCTATGAAGTCATTAAAGAGGAAAAAAAGTTTCATGGCCATTAAGATCAATTTGGAGAAAGCTTATAACCATGTCAGATGGAGTTTTATATCCCACTGTTTAAGAGAACTCAAGATCCTTGACTATCTTCTTAAAGTTATTCAAGCTTGCATGTCAACATCACAAATGCAACTGCTTTGGAACGGTGAAGCTACTAATATGTTTTTCCCTTCTCGTGGGTTTCAACAGGGTGACCCAATATCACCGTATCTTTTTGTTATCATGATGGAAAGGTTAGGGCATCTCATCCAAACGGTTGTAGGAGAGGGTGACTGGCAATCTTTTAGGCTCTCCAAACGAGGTACTCCCGTCTCTCATATCTTTTTTGCTGATAATCTCATTTTGTTTGCAGAAGCTGATCTAGACCACACGGGGGTTGTGAAAGGCCATCCTGGATGACTTCTATGACATTTCGGGCCAGAAAGTGAATGATGGAAAGTCAAGAATTTACTTCTCAAGAAACGTGAATTATATTAAGTTCAAAGAAATAAGCAAGTTCTTGAATTTTACTCCGACGTCAAATCTGGGGAAATACCTAGGAATGCCTTTATTACATGAACAGAGTTCAAAGGCAACATATAATTTTCTCCTGAATACTCTAGTGTCTTCTGGAATGTCAAACATGTTAACGATGGCGGCCAGGAATACTCTAGTATCTTCTGTAATGTCAGCTATGCCTTATTATGCTATGCAGACAGTGCCTCTTCCTTTGGGAACCTATGATGAAATTGACAAACGATGTCATAATTTCCTCTGGGGCAATAGCTTAGCTAGCAGAAAACCTCATCTAGTATCTTAGGATTTGGTGTGTGCACGTAAGGAAGATGGAGGCCTAGGTCTTAGGAAGGCTCGTTACCAGAATCAAGCATTCATGATGAAGCTTGGATGGAGTATGATTAATAGACGAGATTCACTCTGGGTCAGGTTTTTGCGAGAAAAATATAAAGCTGGCGATGATATTATTCCTAAAGTTGAGAAGCACCGGTCGGAGTCAAGGATGTGGAGGGGTATCCGTAACAGTTGGGAGAAGGTCACAGATAGTATATCATAGAGAGTCACCAATGGCGAGAATATTTCTTTCTGGAATGACGTGTGGGTGCCTCACTTGGACAAGCTTCAGGGTTTGGCAATCTGGGTATTGCATAGAGATGTTACTGAATGGAGAGTAGCTGACTGCATCACTCCCTCCGGACAGTGGGATATGAGTAAGTTTGATTACCTACTCCCAAGACATGTATGTACAGCTATCAATCGTGTCAATATCCGTCAGCGAAATGGGGAGGATTTCCCGGCATGGAGATGGTCTTCTAATGGAATTTTCTCCCTCAGATCTGCTTATAAATACATGGTGTGTACCCCACACCCTCACAATAAATACAGGTGGAGATGTGTTTGGAAAATGAAGGTCCCTCAAAAGTACCATACTTTCTTGTGGCTGTGCCTTCATGGTTGTTTAATGACAAATATGGTACGGTTCTATCGTGGTAGTCACCCAACAGGGCCTTGTGAAATATGTCATAATTCATGCGAGTCAATACTCCATGTTCATGGTGTATGGAGAGAAAGGACATAGTTCAGGGATTCGAGTTTCATCTTTGGTTTACGGTCCTATGCAGGAATATCTGGTTGGCTCGTAATGACCGCTGCTTTAACAACAATCTTGGAGTACAGAGGCCATTTTAGCCCGTGCTCGTGCATGCTTAGCATGGGGTAATACAAGCCTATTTAAAAACCATAATGAGGAAGGAAGTCGCCCCCATTGGAAGCCACCTCCGACTGGGTGGGTGAAGATTAATACTAATGGATCCAGAAGTGACAACTTATGGACATGCACTTGTGGAGGTGTACTGCTAGATCACAATGGTGAGTTTTTCCTAGGGTTTATATATCGGATTGGCCAAGGGACGGTAGTCTCTGCTAAAGCTTGGGGTGTATTATGGGATCTTAAACTTGTATGGGATAGAGGATACGGACAAATTCTGATTTAGAGTTATTGTACTGAAGTCATGGAACTGATTCATACCTCGGTGTCTCAGGAACACCCAGATATTCATCTTATCGTGGAGGTTCGCACGTTGATGGATCGAGACTAGGAAGTGGAAATGTTATATTATACTCGAGATGTTAACATAGTTGTAGATGCTATGGCAAAGGAACCTTGGAAGATGGTGATGGATTTCCATATAACTAATTCGCCTCCTGAAGTTATTACGAGCTTATTACTTACTTATGAAAATAGGTTGAGACAACATGTTGACTTAGGAGGATAGCTTCTGCGTTTTTTGTAGTTTATCATGTACTATAAAAAAACATTAAGAGATTGAAAACTCATTTTATAAATTGAAGGGAACAAGCTAAAATTATATGTAAGCTTAAAGGATTAGATATGTACTTTAATCTAAAAGAAATTATGATCACTTAAATGCAAAAGTCTTACATTCATTAAAGTCTAATCAAATAACTTCCTTTTTGTTTTAAAAAAAAATGGTGCTTCATCATGAATTTTGTGATTTATTTTCAAAAGTCAAATAGCTATTCCTATTTTTTCCAAAAAAAAAAACAAGATGATAGCCACATAGCCCATTAAGCTGGTGTGGGTCTCTTCACACATTGTTAACAAATTGTTAGGTGATTTTATAATATGAGGAAAAAGATGTTAGGTGATAATAGGGGTGGTAATATGGTCCGGCTCGGTGGGTTCGGGCTAACCCGTCATGAGTTGAAACCATATGGGTTCGGGCCCAAAAGGACCACATCAATATGGGTTGGCTCAACCCATAACCTCTGGGTTGGCGGGTTGGGCGGGCCAACCCATATTTTTTTCCAATGTTTTTAACAATATACTAAGATTATTTTTTCTACACACCTAAACCATAACAAAATTAAAAATATATTATAAATTAAACATTCATCACAAGTCCACACATAACAAAATAAATATAAATCCACAAGCCATCAGTATTACTTAACAGTAATCAATAATTAGTTAATATTAAAATTGTTTCAATTTGAAGCATGATATGAAGCCGTATCTTGAGCTTGATCACTTTGCTTTTGCACAAGTAAATCCGTCACTACTACAGATAATAAAACAAAGTGAAAGATAATATTATGCTAATTTTAAATAAACAAGTAAATAATCGACTAATTGAGGCAGTGAGGTCGGGTGAGGACTAAGGAGTGGACTCCTGGATGGTGGATTGGACTAAATGGTATAGTACTGGACTGGGCCTTGGCTCTTAGTCTCTTACCTCTTGCCTCTTGGCTTATATATAAAAAAAATAGGGGCTGACCTGCCAACCCGATGGTCCAACCCATCACGGGTTGGGACCATATGGGTTCGGGCCTACAAGATGTAACACCCCAAATTTTATATTCTCTAAGAATATATTGTAATTATTTGAGTAATTTAATAAAATGGTGAATATTCATGAATTTGGATCTTGTGAATTTTGAAATATTCATATTCATAAGGAAATCAGCAAATTAATTCAAAAATTGAATTAAATTACAAAGGGGATAGCAAAATCGTAATTTTGCCAATTTAGCCCAAGATTAATTATTTTTCAATTAATTTGAGTTAATTTCAATTAATCAAGGAAAATGCATAAGGTGATTATTCTTGGTGGAATAAATCAAGAATTGGGAAATTAAGGGGGATTATACATAATTTAATTATGTAAATTTTCCTCCTCTTCCTCTCTAATTTTCGTCCATCATGAAAGAAAAAAAAAGAGAAAGAAATATTAAAATACATGATCACATGCCACAAGAAGAAGGAAATGATGACCATGGTGGAGTGAGTTGGTAGATTAAATGTTGAGTGCAAGAATGGGGGAGAAGCTTGAGTGAAGGAGTGAAACACATGATTACATGGAAGAATATGGACATAGAGAAAGAAGCATGGCTAGTGGAGAAAAGAAAGGAAGAGGGACGGAATTGTTGGAGCAAGAAAAGGGAGACCATGACTCAAGTTAATGACAAGTCAATGAAGAAATTATGAGGAAGAAGGAATTGTGACAAGTGTCACATTAGGAGCCATTGATTAAATCAAGGGCTAAGAGGCAACAAGAGACAAAATAATAAAACATACTCCTTCCTCTTTCCAAGTCACATTCGGCCAAGGCAAGCAAAAGAGAGAGAGAGTGAGTTTGTGAGTTCCTTTGGAGACTTAGAGAGCAAGAGGAAGCAAGAGCTAAGGTCAGAGTTATTTTCAAGTGATTTAAACTTACTATCTTGTGTAGTTCATCCTCTAATCTCTTATTCTTCATGGAAATCATGGTTTAGCAAGCTAACCTTCAAGGTTGAGGGGAAAGAGAGGATGTCCTAGAGAGAGAAACACCAAGGATCAAGAGGTAATCTCCAAAACCTCAACTTCTTAGTATATTGAAGTTGTTGGTAATTATTGTTTGGTTTTGTGATTTTTGGGTTGAGTTGTAAAATTAGAAAAGTCATAACCCTAAGGGGTTATGCTACCCAAAATCCTTTAAATCATGGTTAATAAGTGTTTAAGTAAGTTAATCAAGGATTAGAAGTGGAAAAGTACAAGTTTTGGGAGCTAAAACACAAAACCTCATTTTTTCCATTTTTCCCTAATAATTTTGGCCAGAACCAGAACTGGTACTAGGAGTTGGATTTTCATGAAATAAATGGTTCCATTAGACTCAGTGGGCAAAAATAGGTGGGGTTACAGTTGGGCACTTTTTCGGTAGAGGCCAAAAAAGCATAATTACAAAAATGCCATTGAAATCACTAAATAGGGGCTGTCAAGGGCATTTTCGTAATTTGATAGTGAATTCGGTGATTTCGAGCCCGGAAATGGATTTCTTGGGCGAAAATACGTCAACATAGCCTTAGTCAAAATTTTGAGAAAATGTGCCATCGGGCCGGGCCGGGGTCCCGGGGGCATCTTAGTAAATTTTCACCATAAACTAATATAACCACAATAAACACTATCGAAGAGTCTAAAATGATACTTTGATAGATTATGACATATTTCTTGTACATTTAATATTTTAGGACCGAGTCGAGAGCCGGAACGACACGCTTTACGAGACACCGTTAAACAGAGGATTATAAAGCGTTGAGGTAGGGATATTATCCTTCATACATTATGCCATAATTATATGATTGTGTGAATGTCAATGTTTGTAAATGCGCTTTATTAATCAACACGATTTGCCTAGAAAGGGGCCAGAAGTGTCAAAGGCACTTACACTGGAGTTGGTGAAAACCCAATCAGTGCAGAATAGTGGGGCTGGGCCCTACTCATGTATACATGCAGATGATATGTTATAATGTTCATTAATTGGTGCATATATGGCATATATCATATTTACTTTTCGCATTTTCTATGAATGATAGCATGTTTCTACTGGGGTTCTCCGGAATCTCACCCTATTTTTAATAAACACCTCAGCAGGGACCAGTGGGTCTAAGGGAAAAGATGTAGACGCTGGAAAGTGAGCGGCATGTGTCTCGAGGCGAGAATATGAACGTGGTTATACCTTAGTCTATGCCTTAATATTTTGGAAAATTTGTAAATGTTAAGTTTCCGCTGTATTTTCTATTTTCCGTTGACGAACGATATCAGAATTGTAAACAAATATTTTAATCAGTATAATTGTATTTTTCTGTATGTTAATTGAATTCTGTCTTTATTACTCTTTGAATATCGAAATGGAAACGGGTGTTGACACAAGAACTGCTCCCAAATAGTCCTAGATTTTCAGAATCCAACCCGACACGGGTTGGGACCATATGGGTTCGGCCCACGATCTCAACCCATATTACCAGCTCTTGGTGATAAAATGAAGTTGAGAGGAGCCTACAAATGAGCCAAAAAAAGTGAGGCAATATGTCATATCACTACAACCACATGAAAAAGAAATCCTATCCTTTATCTATTCCATGTGATTGCAAATTTCCTTGTTTTCTTCGGGTCAACATTTGCTAAATTTCTGATTACTTTCACGCAATAAATTCATCAAATAAATAATGGTTTATCTTTCTCATCGATTTGAAAAATTGGGGTCAGTGATCCATTTGAATGAAATCACAAAATAGACAATAATGAGTTTTAAGGATGTTGTTTAATTAGTTGGGGAAGGTCAAAATTTTTTTTTTAAAAAAAAGGCAATAAGGAAAAAAATTAGACAACTTGCAGATGATCTAGTAACACCTCAAAAATTTTTAATTCAGTTATTTGAAGTTTAAGGAATTGGAAGAGAAAAGCGTAACAACACATTTAATTAAACTAAAGTATATTAGTAATCAGAGTGAATTTATAATTTTATAGATTAATTGAAGAACCCAATCAATTTTTGCATTTAAAAGTAGACATATCAAGTTTTTTTATGAAGTCTAATCCGTTAATTTTTGAGTTTGACACATAAATTATCAACTTTCAAAGCTTACACACACACACAGATATATTCACATCCTTAGGGCATGTTTAATATTGTTTTCGTTGAAAAATCACTAAATATATGAAATTTGTTATGAATATTAGTTATGTGGATGTCCATTGACTTATCTTAGTCAGCATTCATAAATATGTTATTGATAAACTAAAAGGCTATTTAATGCATGAATAATACGAAGGGTGACATAGTATTAATTGTACCATTTATTATATATTAATTGTAACCTTTGATAATAACTTTTGGAGGCTTATAAATAGAGGCCTTGTACAAAACATTGTAATCACAAGAAACACAATTGTAACCCTCTTTTCTCTCTCCCCGTTTTCTCTCTATCGTCTTACTATTCTCTATCTCTTATCTCAGATCTCTTTTATTTTCACAATTCGTTATCAGCATGAAAGCTCTAACGAAATTGTGTTTCTCTCATCATTTCTTTAACGATGTCAACTATCTTCTTTTACGGTATCTTTATTTGATCTATCTAGGATAATTTGAGCCACTATATGGAATTAAATAGACTTTTTTACTTATTGTTATAAATATCAGGTTCCATAGCTAAGATTAGATATTATTATTGTTTTTATATCTTATTTTAATCTTTTTTTTTTATGAGTTCTTCTATATTATTGATGTTGTTACTTTTAGTATGGTCAAAAACTATGCATCTCTGATTTCATATTCTGAAATTATATGGTGAAAAGTCATATTACGTTGATTTCCTATTTTTGAATTATATGGCTAGAAGATATACAACTTTTCATCTTCTACCTTATTGTATGGCCAGAAGCCATATACAACTTTTATTTATCTTAAAGATAAACAGCTATAAACCATATAGATTTAATTTCTCATATAAAACCAGGAGAATTACATGGCCCGAAGCCATAAAGTTTTAATTTTGTTATCTTACATATAAAACCAGGAGAATTACATGACCCAAAGCCATAAAATTTTAATTTTGTTATCTTACTCTATGAATTATTTTGTTGAATGGCGGCTTCTCCTTCAATCGTTAAACCTAATAGGCTAATATTAAGAAATATATATATATATATATATATAATGACAAAACTACCCTTTTATTCCCCAATTTCTATTTACACAAAGTTATTTGAGAAGTAAAATAAAAATTAATTCATTTATGCCCAATTTTTTCCTTTTTCATCATTAATATTTAATTAAACTTCGAAAATATGTTTCAAAATAAAATAACATTCAATAACCATGTGTGTAAAAATATTGAATGAAAAATTTAATCATAAATATCCATGATTTAGCCAATTAATTTTCATAAAATATGAAATGACTAATAAAATTAAATATGATCCACTAAATTATATTATTGTAAATTAAATTCTATAATTTTAATATAACTGGTTTAACCTTAAGATGACTCCTATTTAACCTACTAACCCTTAAATTCCTACGTTAATCAATTCAATATCCAGGCTTCAGAACCTTAACTATTAGTGGTAGTAATAATAGCATTATAAATAATATCATCACTGGGTAAATTATTAGGGTATGTTTGGCCCCACAATAACCAACCATAGAAAAAGACAACCCACGAATCACAGAAGTCACTGGTCACATGATGTTGGCATGTTGTGTGGGACTGGTATCCTCATCCTCTTTTTGTTTGTTTGTTTGATTTTTTTTTTTTTTTCCGTTTTCCAAATTTTCTTAGTGCAAACCTAATAAGCTCATGGTTGCTCGGCCCAGCTAACGGTCAGACTTTGAGCCAACCAGTTTACATGTACGTTGACGAACAGTCGAGCAGGATTTTGAATTTGTATTACGATTAGGATGAGCTATTCATAATCAAATTAAGAATTTTGGCCCAAAAAAAAAAATTAAGCATATGTTTGAAATATCTTATTTTTAAGAAATAAATATTTATTAGGTAAGTCGAGATAAAACTACTCTTAAAACTAAAAATCTATATTACATTCACGAATCTCTGTACTTCTTTATGATTAATCTCTGTACTTCTCTAGGATTAAAAGACACCAGGTTTCTGAGCCAGATATCAGAAATTTCATTCTCTGTTCTTCGTACTATTGCCAGATACACTCGGTTTGATTGGAATGAGCCTCGCTGCCTATCTCATCGAAGTTTGGATCGTTCGATGGAATTTGGATGGTTTTAATTTAAATTTTTTTTAAAAAAAATTATTTTAATAAATACATAATTTAAAATAAAAATAATCTTTTAATTTACATTTTTTTTAAAAAATAATTTTTTTATTTAAGAATCACCCCATTTTAAAAAGATCAAATCTAGATCGATCGGATTCAGGCATAGACGATCTGGATCTGGACAAACTCTTTGAATAGCTACCAAAACTGGTCCCTGTTTGAGTCGACTGCTCCATAGGCTCGCGCATATATATATATATATATATAACTCATTGCTGGTGAGGAGGACATAGAGAAATTAAATGAGTGAGCAGGTGATTGAAAGTGAGCCTTTGATTGCTCGTGCTTCAGATTCAGGGCTCATCGGCGACCATGACAGAACAGGTATACTCTGTTTTAAGCAATTTTTGTGCTCTGTTTTGATTGCTCTCTCTCTCTCTCCTCTGTCAAGATGAATTCGGATTCTCCTGTGTTCTTTTCTCTGCAATTCTCTCCTCATAATCAGAGCACTGGCACTTTACTTTCATAGGCTCAATCTTTTTTACTTTAATTTAGAGGCGCAGATTAGTCGGATAATATTCAAGCTGAACCCAACCCACTACCTCCCACCCAGCTACTGAGGAATTTTCATGCCATTAACCTTTAAGATCATTACATCATGAGAGAATTTGAACTCGCTTCTTCTTTAGTTGTGGTTAGGATGAAGAAGAATAAGAGGAGGGAAGGATTAGTTGAAGGGAGAATAATGTCAGCTACTCAGGAACGAAGGTAATTACCAAAAAGTCCCGCCTAGCGACGTATAATAACAAGTCCCAAGAAATCATAATAATTTTAGGAAAAATTCCATATAAAGTCCCCTAAAATAGAAAAATTCTAAATCATATTGATAAATTTAATAAATCTCTAATTAAGTTATTAATTTAATTTAAGATTTTAAAATATGAGTTAAATGACTTTATTACTCCCTCTTAGTCTTTCCTCTCCTCTTAAAAGGATTTTAGTGACTGTAGCTTTTTTTTTTCAATAATTATGTATACAACATTAATATATAATAAAATAAAATATGATTGGCTGAAATTAAAGGATTTTTGTGTCATGGTCATGGAAGGATCATCAAGAATAATTCTGGCAAAAAGAAAAAAAAAAGGAAAATATAATCCTAAGATCAATTAAATTATTTTCAGTTGAAAGTTGAGTGGGAAAAAATGATTTTTGACTAGATTTTTTTCTGATGAAAAGAAAATTAGACTATGCTAATAAAAAAAATCTGACTAGCGTGTATATATCAAATATTTTCATTAGCAGCATTTTAAGAAAAGAGTTTCATCACCGTAAAAAACAAACTAGATCTTACAATATACAAATAAAAATTTAATGAAGTTTGATTTTTTTTATTGACAAAAAAAAAAATTTAAGTCAAATTTTTCTAAAAATACAATTTCTTATTCACGATACTCAAATAACAATATTTTAATTAATATTAGGTGAATGCTTTTCTTTTTATTTGTTTGACTTGAATTATTTTTGTTGATTCTTCCCAATTAAAGGAATCACATTTTATTTTATTATATATTAATGTTAATATATCTAAAAAAACTAAGATACAGAGCAATAAAACTCTTTTAAGAGGAAAGAGGATAAAGTAGACTATAAGAGTGTAATAAAGTTATTTTACCCATATTTTAAAATCCTAAATTGAGTCAATAACTTAATTATGGATTTCTTGAGTTTAACAACCTGATTAAAAAACTTTTTATATCAAACAACTTTATATGAGATTTTCCCATAATTTTATGCTGCTCACTTATTATTTTGATGTTCAGCATGCATCCCTTTTGTTGGAGAGCACTGAATATTTCTCTCTCAACCGAATTGTTTGTTTGTGTTGTACTGCCCCTTATAAATCATGTGTAGAAGAATGTATTGATATTGTTGTTTGAGAATAATTAATATTTATTTATCAATTTTTTTTTCATAATTAACATTTAAACATGATTTTTTGTATTTTTCTTTCTCTTTCATAACTTGATTTAATATGGATAAGATAAGAAAAAAATTTAATTTTAAAACATATTTAATGAAAAAACTATTATTTATTTTTTGATTATGATAATTTAACTGAATTGAGTTATAGCCTTATAGGGTATATATTGATGATTAATTAAGGACCCCAACAAATAAAATTGGCATGAATTAGCTGTGTGTTTAATGCTCATTAAATAAACGTTGAATGTGAAGGGGGAACTTGGAGTGCCGTGGCGCACATAATAACGGGAGTGATAGGAGCCGGAGTGCTGTCACTGGCGTGGGCGACGGCGCAGCTAGGGTGGATCGCAGGTCCATTGTGCATCCTAGTGTTCGCAATCATAACCCTTGGATCTTCATACCTCATAGCTGACTGCTATAGATACCCTCACCCTGACACTGGAGATATCAGGAACCGCTCGTACATTGATGCAGTCAATCACTACCTAGGTACCCCTTCTTTCTCACCCTCTTACAAGGATTGAGCTTTCTTGCAGTGTCAATATTACTCCATCATATCTTAAATACTCTCAATCCTATTTATAAATAATTTTTATCTTAATTACACAAAATGAATGGGTAGTAAAAAATAACAAGTATATAAAAAATATTATGTTTTTTTTATATATGTCTCTATTTATTAAAAGAGTATAAGAGAGAGAATAGATAAAAAAATATGAGAGATAATGAGTATAAAATATGAGAGAAAACAAGTATTTAATAAGGATAAAATTTAAAAAAGAAGCTTATATTTTGAGACAAAAATTGAAAGTTATTTATAAAAGGGATCAATCTTATGAGAGAAAAAGTTGCTTATAAATAGGACCGGATGGAGTATATGTTAAAGCTGATTTTTTTAGAAATATTAAAAAGACTAATTAAATTATCTTAAAATATTTATATTTTCCATTTTTTCTTCAAATTAATTTTCTTAATTTATAAACTGATATATAATCTAAGGATATACAATATATGATATGATTAAGTAATTTATTTAACTTCCTTAATCTCTTAAAAAAAATTAATTCTATCTTATATTTAAAATAGAAAGGAATAGGTTTTTTTTTTAAATAACCGTTTGACCTGCGCTTTTTCTAGATCAATTTGGATTGAGGCACTAAAATACGTCTTTCTAAGAGCATTTTTTAATAAGATAGGATTCAGACTCAGTTTCCCACTTTATAATCTAACCGTTTGACCATTAATAGTCACTGGTTTCAATGCCAACGTTAGTATCAAACTATCTATACTTCTCATCTTTATTATGAAGACTCTTCATCTACGTATAAATTTTTTTTTAATATATTCATTAGTTATTGGTTAGTTTGGCTCCTTTAATTAAGTATTTGTGCATTCTCTCACACACTCACCCTCTCTTTATAAATAATATTTTCTCTAATCCATAATATAAGATATATTTATCTAATTCGATTAGATTAAAAAGTTAATTAAGTTAATTCATATGATATGTATTTTCTAAAACATCCTATTCATCTTCTCCTTCTCCCTCATCCATAACTATTTATTAAGAGAATATTAATAGAGGTAAATTAGTAGAAGATTGACAAATATTAAAAACATGTTTTATATTTAGGACCAATATCAACTCTCTAAATATATTTTATATTAAGTAGCGGAGGGAGTAATGTTTTTTTTTTTGAAAATAAGTTGCAATATAATATATATATATATATATTGCAACTTATTTTCAAAAATATTGCTTTAAATTTTATTCTTCAGGTCATATTTATAAATCATTTCTAAGATTTTTTACACAGACAAAAAAAAAACTTAAGTCACGTTAACTTTGTTTTAAAATTCAACAATTTTTTAATTTTATACCCATTAAATATAAATATGTCTTAAAAAAAGTCAACATAATAATCAATAAAAAATAAAATTGTACATTTCTATGAAAAACTTAGTGTGACTTATAAATAGAATTAAAATAAATCTTCTCTTTGTGCTATACTCCTCTAGTCCTATTTATAGGGTAGAGAGATAAACTCTTTTATCCTATTTATAAGGCACCTCATTAAAATTTTAAGATGAATGTACAATTTAACTATTTACTTATTATTATGTTGACTTTATTTTTTTTTTGGTATTTTATATATTATATAAAAGTAAAATTATTTTATCGTAGAGTTAATAAAATTTAAGATTTTTCTTAATTTATATGAAAAATATTGAAATTATCCTATAAATAAAATCAAATAAATAAATAGAGTCAGTTAATTGTATTTCCATTTTTTAGAGTCCAACATGTGTATAGGGAAGGAAATATGTGTGCTGATTTTCTAGCAAACTTAAGCTTAGGACAGGAAAATTTGGTGGAGATGTTTGATGACCCACCTTTACAAATTAGACAATATCTATACAGGGACTCAGTGGGAGTGGCATATCCTCATTTAGTATTGAACAATGAATAGGGCGTGAGCCCCGCATATTTACCAAAAAAAAAAAAAAAGGAGTATTTATGTTGTTCGGCTATACGACTTGTTAAAAAAGTCAAGAGGATGTGACCCCCACAACTTTAATTCCCCTACATTGGTGGATGCCCCCAAAACATGTGACATTGTACCAATTTCCATGGTTATCGTTCTAAAAGTTACAAGGACCAATCCCTATTTGTGGTTTTAGTGGCCGTGTAATAAATAAAAGTAGGCAACTCCAAAGGCAAGGTAGTACTCCTTGCAGGTTTATTTATAAATAATTTTTTTTAATTGTGTAAAATGAATTGATAATTAAAAATAATAAGTGTATCAAAAATACCATATTTTTTTCATATATGTTCCTATTTATGAAAAGAGTATAGGAGAGATAATAGATAAAGAGTATGAGAGATAATGTGTATAAGACTATAAGATATGAGAGATAATGAGTATTTAATAAAGGTAAAATAGGAAAAAGAAGTTTACATTTTTAGACAAAAAGTGAAAGTTGCTTATAAAAAAGACCAACATTATGAAAGAGAAAGTTGCTTATAAATAGGGCAAGAGGGAGTACTTCATGAGGTGCACTATAAAAAAAAAACAAGCCAGAAACAGGAAAATGGGGAAATTATTAATATACTCCCTCATGTCCTAATTATAAGATAAAATTAATTTTTTTAGAGAAATTACGGAAGCTAATTAAATTAATTTAGAGTATTTATATTTTTATTTTTTTCCTTCAAACTAATTAGTTTAACTAATAAATTAATATATAATCTAATGATACATAACATGTGATATGATTAAATAACTTATTTAGCTTCTTTAATCTCTCCAAAAAAAGTCAACTTTATCTCATATATATAGGACTAGAGATAATACATCCCTCATTAAATTGACAGTTTCACCCCCAACACTCACTGTTGCTCTGTCTCATCTGAAAATCATGTTTCCTTCATATTTTTTTGTCCATAAAAATATTATGTGTCTTGTGATTTTGTTTCTTGTCACTTACTATATTTGAACTAGACACATTTTTTTACATATTGCTCACATTGTTAGTAACTTATCAATTATTAATAGTGCCTCCAATTCTTATTACGAGGACCTGTGTCATGCCTTATAATATACTTTTCTCACACTATTTATAGGTCATTTCAAACATGTTTTATGAAAACCCAAAAAACAAAAAAAAAACAAAAACTTAAACCTCATTAACCTTGTCTTAGTAACTTTTCAACTTACCCCTATAATTATACATGAATATGGAAAAAACTTTAATCATGTAACTTATAAATAGGACAAACAAAAATCTTATCTCCTTGCCTTATAAATAGAACTAGAAGAATAACATGTTTTCTCTAAAGTATTGATTTTTTTCACATATTATCCCTAATTAACTATAAAACTCTCTATTTAATTAACCAAATTCCTCTAACCGATGACATTTGTTGAAGGTAATTTTAATATTTAAAATAAACAATTAATTTTAATTAATTTCATTAATTTATGTAAAATTGTTATTAGGTGCTTATAATAAGCATGAGATTATTAATTAGATGCACTAGTGGTTATGCTGAAATTTCACTCCAATAATATCATATTGTAATTTATAAGATATTTAATTTTTAGAGAAAATCACACTCAACCAAAAAAAAAATCTGAAAAGTCTCATAAGACTTTTAAATCAAATAATTATGTAGTACTTTATTATTTACCCAAAAAAGATGTAACCACCTAATAAAAATCTAGCTTGGGCCCAAGTCTTATCCTAAAATGAGGTCTGGTCAAGTGGGGCCCAAGCATTGAACTAAACGTCTAAACTAATGCCCTTGCATCCTCAAACGGAATTTTTTTTTTTATGTATTTCTAAATTATTTATGTGAAATGAAAATTTGGGACCCCAAATTGACTAATAAAGTATTTATTCTGTTGCATATGACACATTATTTTGAAACAGGGGAGCGAAACAAAATGGTTTGTACAATATTGGTGAACGAGAGCTTTTGTGGCAGTACCATTGCCTATGTCTTTACAACTGCTTCCAGTGTCAGGTTTTTTCCTTTTTCTTCTTTAAACAATCATTAATTATTACTCCATTTTAATTTTATTTTTCAGTGTTTGATATTTGTTTATGATGCATTTTTTTTAGGATTTATTATACACTTTGATGGTTTTTTTTTTTTTAAAATGAAGAAGATTGATAAGATCAAATTAAGCATGATTCTTTTTTGGTCAAATAATTAAGCATGACTTGATTTTTAGTAGATAACCCTAATTTCTAAAAATTAATACTTTAAAATAAAATAACAGTGGCATGCATTTTCTTCATACTAAAAATTTTAGCAAAGCAAAGATAAACTCCCTTCCGTATTAAGTATGATGTTCATTTGAGAGTTTTGGTTTGATCTTAAATATAAGGTCTCATCCTCTATTGTCTCCCATAATAAATTGTTCCATAATATTTCTATTTATTAGGAATTCTTTTCTCTGCTCCGTAAATTTTAATCACTAAATGGTGCTTTCTTTTTTTTTAAAAAAAAAATCTATCAATTAGTTAAAAGGACTTTACATTTAAAAGTGAAGGGAGTTAGACACAAACCTTTTGAATTCCATGAGGATCCTTGAAGTGATGAAGTTAAGCTTCACCACTTTCACATGGGGTGTCTTTTTTCCCTTAATATATTTCTTATTTAAAAAAGTCAAAAATTAAAACGTTTAGTAAGTAGTAGTGTTTAGTCCTCTAATTAATGAGGTGGTTTATTGGTTGGGTCAATACTTTTATTGGCCCGCATAAAAATAAATATAATTGAATTATAGAGTAGATAATTAAATGATATAAAGTAGATAGGTGGATCAGGTCACCCCAAAAAAAAAAAAAAGTAGATAAGGTTGATCCAACAATGGGTTTGGGTTATCCCCTTTTTATCTTTCCTCGCCCCCCCCATCTCATATCCACCCTCATATTAAGAAATGGATGGTTTAAATTTAATATTTTATAAAATTGATATTATAAAGGGAGAATTTTTTAAAAAGAATTTGAAAATTGTAAAAAAACAAATCATGTATTTCCCAAAAGAAAAGTTGAGAATTTCTTATTAAATTTTGACATTTTCAAATCAATTCTTAATAAAAAAAACTTGATTTTACAATTTCCAAGTTCTTTTTAGGGATTCTCCCTATTATAAATATAAATAAATTTAAGTTGTTAAAATTTGATCTGCACAATTTATAATTGCAACATAGATAAAACAAAAAAATTAACCAACAAAAATACTATAATAATAATTTTATAAAATATTAAATTTAAACTCTTCATTTTAATGATGGAAATGAGATATTGAAAAGGAAAAGGAGGGGAAAGAAAAAAAGAGAAAATATGCTTCCGATAGCAATATGCATGCCTTATCTTCTTACAGTGTAAGTTGAAATCCATCTATATCTCTTTAAACATTGTTTAAGTTGTGAATCTTGTCATAATTCAAGTGAATTTTTAATTTCAACTTACCTAAATCTCTTTTTCATGATAAAAAAAAAAAACAGAGAAACCATATAATCCACATCCTCTACTAACATAAAATCTCATTGACGAATACTCCTCTCTAGTGTTTGATGTAATACCTATTTGATTAAATTAAAAAAGTTAGTTAAGTTAGCTAATATAACATTTTTTCTAAAGCACCCTAATTATTTTCCTTAATTACTTCCTCCTCTTATCTGATTATTGTTAAGGGAGTATTAAGAGGGGTTATTTGAAAAAAAAAAATATAAATATGAAAGATAAATCTTACGTTTAGAACCAAATAACTTCTAATTATATCCTGTATTTTTTTTCCCAACCTAATTATGTCCTATATTAAAGACACGAGTAGTAACATAAATGCATCTCTACAAGAGTTTATTAAAGTTTTAGTGAATTTTTAAACCAATGCATCTAACTTTTTAAGTGTGTCTATGATAGCGCTTAGGCACCCAAAAGCCATGTCTTAATAGTTGGGCGATGTCTGAATGAAGAGAAAAGTGAGAAAAAAATAGGGGAAGAATATTAAGTTGAAAAATTTCTATAAATGATAAAAATTTTTATTATTTTTGAGAGTTTTTCCTTATAGTTTTCTTCCCCCCATAATTTTCTCTCCATCCAAACATGGGAACAGTGAAAGCTAAGTTTTAAGATGGTGTTCATATCATATATTATAACAAAAAATGAAAAATGTTGTGGCTTATACCATAATGTCATTCATAATATGATGTGTCTTTATTGGTAAATAATTTATAAGGACCAATGGGAGCTAAAATTTATTTAAGGACCAATGTGCAACATATCATCACTCTTCTTCATTTGTGTGTAGTATAATTTTAACCATGTCTAAATATCTTTCCTTTTGTACATGGATAAAAAACAAGTTGCACCTACTGAAGATAGATATGTCATATGTGTCCTTAAACAAATTTCAAGTACCTTTAATCGATAAATTTTGCAATGAGATTTTTCAGCAATTTTTTTTTTGTTTTTTAATGTTCATATTGGATGAATTGGTTGGTGTTTTTGGGTAAAAATCGGTTGGTTTGAAAATTGGGGATAAATCCGTATTTGAGAAATTAATTGCAAATGAGACCTGGGAGAATGGGATCTCAAAGCTTCACCCTTTTCCTAAGTCCCTTTATATAATTAATTTATATGTATCAGCATTGCTTCGGCTGCACTTGCTGCTGCTCCTAATAAGTCAAAATCACCCTTCCCAATCCATCATTAGCTTATTTCTAATGGCATAAAAGTAGTTTTTCAACCGTGATTCACGATAAATAAGCTAAATACTCCATCTAATTCATAATATAAGTCGTTCATAAAAAAATGGTTTAGTCTACAATATAAGTTACTTTTAGAGTAATTAATGCTAATTTGTCAATTTTGCCCATATAGTTAATGTTTAAATATGACTCTTTGTATTTTTCCTTCAAAACCTCATTTAATACAAGTAAAGTTGGAAATTTCTTTGACTTTAAATCAAATTTGTCAATTTTGCTTATATAATTAATATTTAAATATGACTTATAGTATAGACTGGAGGGAGTATATGAGAAGAGTTAGCAGCTCTAAACAAACACTTCCAAGATTACTGCAAACATTAAACAGTGAACTTTAAAATTCAACTTGCCACTTTTGTTCTCACTTCTCAGTGCCTTGCAAAAGTTGAATGTCTCATTGTGCCCTCAAGAGCTCAGTGACCATCAACAGCCTCTCTCTCTCTCTCTCTCTCTCTCTGTGTCAACCGTTTAATCATAACCGCTGACTCATACCCTCTTTGAAGGTGAACGTTCCATTCATTAGTCTTATCCATTACATACCCAAAATCATGGTTGTCTTCTCTCCTTCTCCCTTTCTTGAATTTTCCTTCACTCATACCAAAACATAGCCTAAAGAGGATAAGAAAATCTTCAAAGCACAGAGAAGCCTGCAATACAAAACAAGCCAAGTGTCAGGTTCTCCCAAACACAACAGAAAACATTTTAAATAAATTCAAGCGGCAGAAGCAACAGTAATAGTTAATCTTAAGTGGGAGTTACCTCAGGCCTTTTCTTATATGAACCTCACACACTGTAACTATCTTCTTCTACATTGGTTTCCACTGAGTTTTAAACAGACATGGCTATCCAAAGCTCCCTCCAAATAACTTCTTCTACTGCTTATGATGATGATGGACGTGCCAAAAGAACTGGTATAAACATCAATCTAAACCCACCAGTCACAATACAAAACAATCCAAGTTTCTTTAAACATACTTTTTTGAGTTTCATGCATTGATTGATTCATTTTATTTTGGTTAGGAACTGTATGGAGTGCTGTGTCTCATATCATTACTGCTATTATTGGTTCTGGTGTTTTGACTCTGGCTTGGAGTATTTTTCAGTTGGGTTGGATTGCAGGGCCTGTTTTCTTGCTTTTCTGTGCCACTGTTACCTATATTTGTACCATCCTCCTTTCTGATAGTTACAGAACTCTAGATTCTGTTTCTGGCACCAGAAACTACTCTTATAGACATGCTGTTAGGACCTATCTTGGTAGTAACTCTCCTTGATTGTTACAGAAGTTTATATTTTGTTGGTAGAGCTTAGTTTGGCTTGGATTTATTATTCAAATTAAACCACACTGAACCAATTATAAAGTATACAATTTTTCTATTATCACAACTGAATTGGAGATGGTATTGAACCAACAGTGATGTGATATTGTTGGTTTTGTCTTTTAACCAGGGTAATTTTTCTTAGATTGATTTTCCTAGACTATACTAACAAAAATCCGACTGAACTATTTTAAAACAATAAATGAATACCTAAAAAAACTTGAAGAAGCTATATCACTTGAACAAAACCCATGAACCAAAGAAGTACTCCATTTTGCAAAGTTTGACTAAATGAGATGTCAGTCCTCTGTTTAGCACTTTGCATGAGGTATATAATGAGTAGTACTGTTCATGAATTATGAATAATACAACTTCTTAAACATTTTATATGATATATTGATTGGTTTGGCTTATTTTTGACGAAAAACCAAATGAAACTAAACATGTAACCACTCCTAAGAATCATTGGGGGGAAGACAACAAAGGAAGACCCTTTTGTTCTTAGCAAGAGGACTTTCTAATCATGCAAGAATCAGCATGATTTATTACTGGAACTCAAGTTCATGTCATGATTTGAACTGAGGGTATGCTTCTTCTTTTGGAAATCTTAATGTTTTTATGCTTTCTGATGGGTTTAGTGTTAGTTCAGGACGAAAACGTACATGGTTAGCTGGTTTCTGTGAATATTTGAACTTGTATGGGACTAGTATCGCTTACGTTATTACCACAGCAACCATTGTGAGGTACATATCCTCTGTTGGAAAAAAAAAAAAAAAAACTACACCATTTCTATGTTACTACCTCCGGTTGTTAATATAAGATCTCGTTCATAATGCGAATTGCACTATGAACAAGATCTTATATTGAGGTCCAGAGGTAGTATTTACATGGTTTGTCTATTAACAATTGATTACTTATTTGAATGTCTTGCTGTGTTATTGATAGACAATTTAACTTGAACCTCATTTCAAAAATGTTGGTGTTCATGTTCAAGTTCAAGTTCATTATAATAATGCAGGGCAATTCTGAAGTCAGACTGTTATCACAAGTATGGACACAATGCAACTTGTCACTATGGGGAAACCTTGTTCATGGTGCTGTTTGGAGTCGTACAGTTCTTTATGTCATTTATACCAGATCTTCAAAATATGGCTTGGCTTTCAGTTGTTGCTGCAATTATGTCATTTTCATATTCTTTTATTGGAATTGGACTTGGCATTGCAAAAGTTATTGGTAAGATCTTTCTCTCCTTCACTTTGTTCTGACTTCTCAATTTCAAGCTTATGATCGATCAATACATCAATGTATATATACATATAATAATCTATAACAATTCACACTATTTATAAGCCATGAAAAGTACGGCTTTTCACTCTATGTGTAATGCAGGGGGAAACGTGTTTAGTTGGGGAGAAAAGAGCAAAGTTGAACAGCGTTTGGGAAACAAGAGAATCAATTAAAAAAAGCTCTTTTGCACTTTACGAGACAAAATTTCTCTCATATATTTACCTTGTATAGGGCAAAATCACTTAAAATAAGCTAATCAAAACACCCACGAAGAAATAAACCTTTTGTAGTCCTAATTGCTTCAAAATCCTGTCATAATGTTTTGATACGGCAATAGTATCTGCTAAAAATGGATTTAATCTTTGATTTAAAGCTGATTTTATATGATATATTGAAATTGCAGAAAATGGGACAATTAAGGGTAGCATAGCAGGAGTACCAACTAGTAGCTCTGTTGAAAAGATGTGGTTAGTGTTCCAAGGAATTGGTGACATTGCCTATGCTTATCCCTACTCGGTTCTTCTTCTTGAAATACAAGTAAGTTTCACATTCCAATTGGTGAATGACATTGTGTTGGAAAATAGCCTAGTCCACCTTTGGTGGATTGGGCTCAACCCCAATAAGATTTGGGTCAAAGTATAAATAACATAAATGCTTGGGTACATATATGTAATATTTTCCAAAATGTTATGAGTCATGTTATTTATCCCATGCAATATCACTCTACAAGTAGTATTGTTTCACTGAAACAATATATCTCTCAATCAAAAGGATATCTTGTCTCTCTGATGGAAGGACATGTTAGTAAAAGAGGAAGGGGTACTTAGAATCCTATAAATAGGCGTAAAGGGATTCAGTTGATAATACATTCAAAATTACATACAGAAACTCTGTCAAACTGACTCCCTATTCCCTCTACTATATTTATCTCTTCTTCTTCCTATCGTGGTGTATTTGCTGTGCATCATAATCGCTTCCGCTACTATGATACGATTAGCGTGGGTATAAGAGATAAACGGTCGCACTCCAGGTACACCCAATTTTTCTTACACATTGAAAAGAATACACGATGGAAACTTGGTAGTATGTGATACTGTTACGTGGTATATAGATATATACGTGGTGAATGCATAAAGTTCATAAATAGATAGACATGTGCCAGATACATAGAGCTTCTAGTGAATAATTGTAACTACTTCTAGTTGATAGCAACAGAATGGCATAACTGCTATCTTTTGGGGTAAGGTTCCATATCCCACTTAAGTACCCATCAATCAATACATAGTTTCAAAACTGAAGCAAAAGTGTTGTTGAATTTTTGTTGAGTGTAGGATACGTTGAGGTCTCCTCCACCGGAAAACCAGACCATGAAGAAGGCCTCTATTATATCAGTCGTTATCACAACCTTCTTCTACCTTTGTTGTGGATGCTTTGGATATGCAGCATTCGGAAATGATACACCCGGAAACTTATTGACCGGCTTCGGCTTCTACGAGCCTTACTGGCTCGTTGACTTTGCTAATGCTTGCGTTGTTGTTCATTTGTTGGGAGGATATCAGGTACTTGTGTTGTGAACACTTCGCAGAAACCATAGTTCATACTTTGTAGTTTGATTTTTTTGCTGAATGTAATTTTTTTTCTTTGGCCTGAGATTTCTCTCCAGATTTTAGTTTCTTTGTTTGCTTGCTTCACAAGTAGGAGTTTAGCCAGAAAACAGTATTTTTCTTATTTTAAGTGTTAGAAGATACACCTTGAAACAGAAACAAAGCCAACTCCTTTTAGCAAGAAGCAATTTTGCGAACTGCAGCCAACTTGTGAAAGATTTTTGCTTTCTTTCCAATCAGATATGACGGTTGACAGCAAATTGAGCTCGCTAAATCAAATAGTTTACATTTGTAGTCAGAAACGAAGTAATACGAAAAAGGTGTGGTTGTTTATGGGATTCATAGTTTCTCTTTACACCCACATCATTTTTTCCCTTATTTCCCCTAATTGTATTACTTGCTGTCACAAAACTAATAAAAGTCTGAAGTTACATTTTCCAAACAATATTTAACTCTTTACATGATCATATCTGTGGAAGCTAGCACCAAACCACCTTCTATATGTAATATACAAATTATAGAAAACCACACTATTTATTAATGGGAGAATCACTATTAGGTCCCAAAATGAATGTAATCGTCAAAAATCTCAATAACAAGTGAGCAGCATAAATCCGTTATCATTTCTTATACTAGAACTTGTTAATGCATGCTGCTTACTTGTTGTAAGACTTTTTGGTGATTACATTCTTTTCTTAAGACCTTATAGTGATTCTCCCTGTATTAATCACTAGTTGAACTTTACAATGTTGAATAAATTATCACAAGTGCAAATTATGGAGCTTCGTAGAGTTTCACTTGAGAGAAAAATGGAGACTATTTTTTCAGTTTTAAAAGAAAACTCTGCATATTTTCAGAAATCTTTGACTGGGCCCTGTAATATGTGTTAGTCTATTTCTTTTCACTATCTTTGTGATCTTATACAGTATAATCTGCTAATTCTTCTTCTTCTTGATGATGATTATGCTGTTATCAGATATACAGTCAGCCAATATTTGCAGCTGCTGATAGATTTTGTTCTAGAAAGTTCCCAAACAGTAACTTTGTGAACAAAATTTACCCAGTGAAGCTCCCACTCTTGCCTGTGTTTCAGCTGAGTCTATTCAGGCTGTGTTTCAGAACAGTGTATGTGGTTTTCACAACAGGCATGGCCATCCTCTTCCCTTACTTCAACCAGGTCCTTGGAGTTTTAGGAGCTTTGAACTTTTGGCCATTGACCATTTACTTCCCTTTGGAGATGTACTTTGTGCAGAAGAAAATTGGTGCTTGGACTACCAAATGGATTGTTCTTAGGTCCTTTTGTTTTGTTTGCTTAATTGTTAGTGTTTTGGGACTTGCTGGGTCTATTGAGGGGGTCATTAAGGAGAAACTCAGCTCATAGGATATGATGGTCAATTATTCTGCTTTTGTGGTTAAGTGGGTCTCAATTATTCTTTTGAGAAATATATCACACACGAACATATGTTACACTGATGGTGCTTTTACCTTGAATAACTCTGTAAGTTCCCTTGTACACTCTTTTGGATTTTCAATTCAATACACTTTAAATAAGATTTTGTGTACTCCCTGCCGTCTATCTACACAAGTCATTTCTCCTTAATTATTTTTGAGGAAGAATCAATGAGAGGAGTAAATTAGAAAAAGATTGACAAATATAAAAATTATATTTTATATCTTATATTAGCTCCCCAACCTATGTCTTGGAGAGTAATTAATACTTATTACTCAATTTTGCTCCTTTTTTTTTGCCAACAAAGAAACAAAATATATTGAAATCAACCGAAAGTTACAACATCTTAGAAGCCAAAAGGAACAACCTATAAACTAAGAACACAGATTAAATTTAAAACATACAAAAACTAAAACTAAGAACATAAGCCAATAACAGGTCTTCAGTTTAGCAAGAACATCAATCATAATCAAACGAAACATCCGCAGCACCAGAGGCCAAGAAGACCTACAACTGTGACCGAGGTCGAGGTACCCAACACAGAGGGTAAGACCATCCAATGAGGCTTTAGTACTCCACACGGCTACCAAATCTGCTTCAATGAGGATCCATATACAAGAATGGTTCCTGATAATATTCCTTGCGACAAGATACCGCTCAAGGAGGTCAACAATCATAACAATAACATACATAGCACAATTAGTGTGATAGTAAATGAGAAAATCACAATTCCAGCTTACTGATGAATAGTGTTGCCATACCCACTGAACAAGCACACATTTAAGCCAAATATGAATAGTGTTGATATCTACACTGAATAGGCACATATCTACCCAATAAAGAATAGTGTATACAAACTCACTGAAAATACTCAAATTGATAATTCTATCATCTAATAACCATTCAAAACAATTCAGAGCAGCAAATCTAGCCATACTACCATTCTCAAAACCCATTCCTAAATCACCAGCATCATAATCTGTTTGAACTTGCGAGACCCACTAAACACAGGAACCATGGATTGTATAAGAAAAGAATGAACATTGGAACACCTAGTGAAACTTATAGAACTTCCAACTTGGTTACATATGCATTTGGGGTTGATCTTCTTGAAATTTTGATAGGAAGAAATGTTCAGGGACAAACGAAGATTGGGTTGGATTTGGTTTGGTGGATTAACCTTTGATTTCCTTACAAAATCTAAAAATCCCCAAAACCCTCCCATTAATTTACCTGGCAAAGGCTTCTGATCAACTAGGCCCGAAGCTGACCCCTCCGTCGATTGAGCTCGAAGCTTTTGTCATAGTCTATGGCCAGAGACGTTTTGCCCTTTAAACTTGCTAGTTGCTAGAGCCTCTGCTGTCGATTGAGCCCGAAGCTGACCCCTCCTTGCTGCTGGCGTAGGCCTCCGCAGCACCTCGAGCGGCACCAATGACCTTGGTGACACCCAACGAAGATCACTATCCAAGACCATCTCCCAGATTTGTAAGCTCCAAGTCTTCACACATCGACCATCATGCTCTCCTTTCTCACCTTCGCCGATTGTCGCTCTAACTTCAGGAGCAATAGAAGGCCACAAATTAGGGGAAAAGCCGAAGAGCTCTGCCGGAAGGGGTGAGCCGACCTCCCACCACATTGGAACCATCATCTTGACTGAGTAATAGGAAACCTTATGGTAGGGAAGCAAACCCCAATTCGGAGACGTCGTGTGTTTGGAACAGCGATTGAAAAAATAGAGTTTCTTAATATTTGAGGATATTTATGTGTGTGTTTGGAACAGCGATTGAAAAAATAGAGTTTCTTAATTTAGTTTTTGATAATCTTATTTTTGGTAAAAACCCGATTGTGTAATGTGATTTATGTTTGGAACAACGATTGTATAAATGACTTTTATAAAAGTAAAACTTATTTGGATTGACTTAAACACAAGTGACTTTTGTCATAGTATTAAGAGAAAGTGAGCGAAAAAATATTTTAAAGGGTTAAAAGAACAAAAAAATATTTTAAAATAATTTTTGAAGCTGAAAAAGTACATTAAGGATAAAATTGAAATCAGTTTGATAACACACTGGGTACAGTTGAAAAAATATTTTAAGGGTTAAAAAAACCAAAAAATAGTTTAAATTAATTTTTGTAGCTAAAAAAGTATATTAAGGGTAAAATGGCAATCAGTCTGATAACACACTGGATACAACTGAAAAAATATTTTAATCATTCTCACTCTTCCCAAACCTTAAATCACTAAAAGCTCCAATATTGAGCTTATGACATAGGGTGTGTTTGGGGAGGCCAATAAGCTCAATTGGGGGAGGTAAAAGCCCAATTGGCAGCAAGCATTTTTTTTTGAGTGTTTGGGAAGGTCTATTAGCAATTGAGCTTTTGCCAAAGTCCAATTGGTGAAAGCTCAATTGGGAGAAGCTAGAAAATGGAGCTTTTGTTAAAAGTTAATGGCATTTTATGCTAGTTTAGGTTGTCTAGAAATTAATTATATGATATTGATTTTTCCCATAAAATGTTTTTTAAATAGGATGTAGTATAAAAAAATATTTTTTGAATGTTTTTAACCCCTTAAAATATTTTTCTAGTTATACCCACTATTTAGTGTGCTATCAGATTGATTGTAATTTTACCCACTTTCTAGTTGTACCCACTCAAAAAATATTTTTTGAGTGCTTTTAACCCCTTAAAATATTTTTTTGGTGTTTTTAACCCCTTAAAATATTTTTCAGCTTTATCCAGTGTGTTATCAGACTGATTACAATTTTACCTTTAATGTACTTTTTAAGCTCCAAAAATCACTTTAAAATATTTTTTGGTGCTTTTAACTCTTTAAAATAATTTTTCAGTTGTACCCAATCTTAGAAGACTGATTACAATTTTACCTTTAATGTATTTTTTTTTAGTAGTAAAGAGCATCCAAGACTTATAATACTAATTTATTGATTTCCACCCACTCTAAAATATTTTTCCAGTAGTACCTAATATTTTAAAGTAATTTTTAAATATTTACTTGATTTTTTAAATATTTTTCCACCCACTCTCTCTTACCATTATCACAAAAGCCCTTATGCTTAAGTCAGTCCAAACAAGTTTTATTTTTGTAAAAGCTCAATTGACAATCGTCGATCCAAACATAAATCACATTACACAATTTGGCTTTTACCAAAAGTAATATTACAACAAGCCCAATTGAAACAAGCCCAATTTTCTATCGCTGTTCCAAACACACACATAAGCTATTTTGGAACTCACAAGCTCAATTGGTAATTGGAGGCTCCAAACACTCACTTTTGTTTTTTCCAATTGTTAATTTGTGTTTGAGTTGCAATTGAGTGTTTGGGCCCCAAACGCCCTCACCAAACACACTCTATATCTTTCAAGTGTTGATTGGGAGTTGGGACGCCCCAATTTTGCTCTTATAACTAATGCTTCAACGTAACTGTTTTGTATTTTCCTCTCTTCTTTAAAGCCTCATTAAATATGGATGAAGTTGGGAAATTTGTTCAATTTAAAATATATTTAATGAATTAATCATCATTTCTTGGTTCTAATGAACTAGTGGTAGTGCCTCATACTATAGACCGGATGGAGTATTGCTCTAGTCCTATTTATAAATAGGAAAATCATTGTGAAGTCTCAAGGATAATAAAAAATTACAAAAAAGTCTCAAACCAAATTCCCATATAAAAAAAGTCTCTAGAGATTGCATTGTGATTAATTCAGAATGTGAAATTAATTTCTTGCCCCCATTGAATACAAAAGGAAAGGAACAACATATGCATTTTTTGATAAGTGCTTATACTTATTTTGACAACTGGATGAGCTATTTTGACAAGTTCATTTTCCTCCCTGAAGAAGTTTTCAAATTTCAGAACTTAATATCCCTACTTTGATAAGTGCATATGCCTTTTTTTATAAGTGTTTATGCCTATTTTGACAACCGCATAAGCTATTTTGACAAATTCATTTTCCTCCCTGGATAAGTTTTGAGCTTTAATGACTAAATGCGCCAATTTTGACAAGTGCATATGCCTTTTTTGATAAATACTTATGCTTATTTTGATAATTGCATGAGCTCGTTTAACATTTTTTTATTTCTTAGATGCCTGAAGACTAAAATACCTAATTTAAAACATAACTATAATTAAAACTAAGTTAAAACATCAAACATTAACTATGTTTAGCAAAATACAAACACTAAACTTAAGTCCAAACCAACATTAATGTCTAGCTCCACAACCAAGCAACCACTATAAGTCCATAAGGCCACAACCACAAGTTCACAACCTCAATCAAATAAATAAGGAGGTAAAGTCATACTCATAAGCTAAACACTAAACAAATGAATAAAATTGTCATTTTCTTCTCCATGACCATCATCACTATCAACGACATTTGATTGTGCTTCACTATAAGTAGGCTTCTCTTCAGCTACAGGGGCAAAAATATCTAGCATTTTCATTTCTTCTCCACTATCTAGGATTTCCTTCAATTTTTTAGGCCCGGCCCATTTAATTAAAACCGCGGGCTTCAAGCTTGTTTAGCACTTTTTTGCTTCTTATATGCTTGAAGACTAAAATACCTAATTTAAAACATAAATATTATCAAAACTAAGTTAAAACATCAAACATTATCCATGTTTAACAAAACACAAATACTAAGACCTAAGTCCAAATCAAAACTAATGTCCACACACAACCACCAGTCAACCACAAGTCTACAACCACAAGTACACAAATCACAATCAAATAAATAAGCAGGAAAGTCATAATCATAAACTAAACACTAAACAATATGTATAACATTGTCATCACTATCAATGTCATCAACGTCATTTGATTGTGCTTTACTATAAGTAGGTTCCTCTTTAACTTCAGGGGCAAAAATATCTAGTCTTTTCATTTCCCTAGTAAGGGTTAGGTTAACTGGTTAGTGGTTATGTTATATCCAAAGCCATTGCAGTTAGGCTTATTTTCTAAAAAAAAATGTAAACGAACTTAAAAGGGTCAGTCCTATAGGGCTGCAAGGTAGGGAGGGCCCTTTTAATCCTGTAGCCTTACAGAGTTGACCCTTTTAGACCTAACTCCTTCTGGAGGCTCTAAATCATAAGCCTGGCCTTTAACGGGCTCGAGTGGAAATAGGCTCGACTCGATTTCCCGACTTTAGTGGTTTGCATCTAATCGTCGTTCGAGTTGTAGACCCCTCCCTTTGTTGGTGCTACAACTTTCTTGATGGTGAGAACCACGGCGGTAATGGAGGGTGAGGGCACAACGGCAATGGAGAGCAATGGCATTACCAATGGTGACTGATGGTGTGAGGGATGGCTAGGCTTCATAGCATTAGTGAAAGCAACGATGAGAGTCGAAACTGAGAGGGGTACTTTTTGTTTGAAAATAAATATGAACAAGGATATTTTGTCACCATAATTTGCAATCCTACGATTGAAAAAGCAATATCGAGGGAAGCGGCTTTGGTCCAATCTCACTTTTGTGGTATTATCTATCCATGGTTGTGATTAATGCCACGTATCACATAATACATTTTGGCATAATCCCTGACCCAAGCCCAAGCCCCCATCCTCTGTATCAAATAGGACCTTTAGGTTCAATTCTTCTGTCAACTTTTAGCATATAGATTTCTTAATAATAAAAATTTATCTGGATAAAATTTTAAAATTCTATCTGACAATTATTAATAATAAAAAAATCACGTATGGAAAAATTTGATTGGAAAATTGAATCTAATTGATATAACTATAAGTAAATAAAATTAAGTTTTGTTCATTTGAAATTGTATTTACTATTTATATTTAGATAGTATAAAATTACTATCTGAAAGTTCAAAATTTTAAGTGATTAACTTATCCTTCTAACAGTCTTATTCTTAATATTATAATTATAATGTATGTGTGTGTCTTTTTTTTTTTTTTTTTGGCGACTATACTATGGAATAAATGCCTAGCAACAGAAAAACCTGAAAAGGGAAAAAAGGAGGTATAATGGAGAAATGACCTGAATTAGCGAATTGTAATATGAGAGACCTGTCTTTATCGTAGTGGAAACTGGAAAGTGACATTTATGTATGGGAGAATCATTAAAAAAGAATTTGGAAATTGTAAAATAATAAATTAGGTATTTTCTAAAAAAAATTAGAAATTATTTATCAAGTTTCAACATTTTTTAATCAACTTTCGATTAAAAATATCTTTTAAATCCTAATTATCTTTTAGAACAAAATAATTATTACTTTTGTTAATATATCAAATTTGAACTCTCCAATCCATCCCACCGATATTGCCTAAAAAGCATCAAATCATTAAGCATCAATATATTAATATATAATTATAAAAAAATGAAATATATCAAAAACAGTCTTTACTTAAAAACCATAATATTTATGTTTTTATTATAATTATAATTTGATTATCTTTTTTATGACAAATGAACTATAATTTTCTTATGAGTGTGTGGATATATATAAATGAAAGAGGAAATATTTTAAATAAATTGAAAATATCAATATATATATATATATATATATATAGGGTTAAGATGCAAAAATACTTATAAGTTTTTATCAAAAGTGCATCCAACACCATATACTTTTTAGAGATATAAAAATGCCTATAAACTTTGAAAATAAGGGCAAAAATGCATGTGCCGTTATCTCAACCCAACGGACGGTACTTTATTTTGGTGGGACCCACCATGTGTCCAGGTCAGTGTCATCAAGGACAACTTGGATAATACCATCCCATTAATTTTGCAGCTAAATTTCAATGAAGAACAGACCAATCAAACCAAAAAACTTACATGAAAGATTATGAACAAAAACTCACTTTCTCAGAATAAACCTCTCATTTTCCTCGTGGTTAGAAACACACAAGTCTAAAACTATGAAAGAGACCCAAAACACTATGGGTATAAGAAAGAAAATGAGACCAAAAGCACCACGCAAGTAAAGAGTTCCTACAACATTGTTCAAAATCGAAAGCATGAAAAGAATTATCACTAAGCTTGGCTTCAACCTCCTCTAGTTTTCTTTGTAATTTTCATTCTCTTCATCTTCATAACTGAACCCCATCTAATTGTAGACCCAAAGTACTTACAGGAAATTTCCCTAAAATAAGAAAACAAACAAAACCCATGTTCCCTTTCACCTCATTGGTCTTCCTCTTGGCGATGATGGATTTTCTACTGAGAGATTGCAAAGATCCCAAGCTAGGAATGGGTGATCTAACGGTCTTCACTACCGACTTAATTAACGACATCATTGGTCGGAAGAGAGGACAGAGATTAGGTGTAGTGAGAGTGTGACAAGACGGTGGTTGGAAAGAAGGTCGAAGAGGAGGAAGCCGAGCTTGCGGCTGGGTGAAGGGAGCTGCGACTTGCGAGGGTGAGGAGGATGAATCACTGTCACGAACTTGCAGTAGAGAGGGTGAGGGATTTTTTTTAAATTTTTTTAAATTAATAAATTAATATTTATAGAATTATTTCTATTTTTATTTTTTCACCCACTGCCAAGTAGGATATTAACAAACCCATATTAGTATCCCCATCACACTTTTCACTTAAACCAAGCAACATCAACGGTCAACGTCACATGACTTGACGGCATGGACAAATTTATCTATATTTTCAAAGTTTATGGATATTTCTACACTTCTAAAAAGTATATGATGCTGAATGATTTTTTACAAAAGCTCTTGGGCCCCATAATTCATGAATGTTCATTGCTATGGATGGGAACAAAGCGCGCGCCTGAAAGATACTGACAAAGCTGTTACAATGCATAAGGATGGAAATTATATTATATTTAAAATTAAAATTAGAACATCAGCCTCATACTCCACATCAAATTTGAGATAAATCATGATTCGTAAATAGTATGTTTTCATTAAAAAAAAATCTCTTATATATTGTATTAGTACATTAATTAATAAATTTTTATATAATTATCTTATATTTAACTAATATTAAGCCCAAGTAGCAATAATTCTTTCAGCTTAATATTTTTCATCCACAAAATTTTGTCCTTCAATCTTAGTTACGTTGAGAAAAATTGAGTTTCATATGCTTGCCTATTGTTGGTATTAATGAAAAATAACACTGCTTTTGATCCTTAATCTAAAACATAGTTAACTAATTTAGGGAAATTAAGAAAGATAAATAAATTATTTAAATATAGTATATTACATGAACTTTGAAATACTTATGTGAATCATTATATTATATATTAATTTATAAGATAATAGGGGTTCTCCCTCGTGTGTTGCACAGGCCGATGTTTCTTATATGATAATATGTCCTAGATTCCTTTTTTTGTTCCTTGTGTTTCCCCTTGCTGTGTAAAACATCATATTTAATATATACATCATGTTTTTCAAGAGATTTTAGATCACGTTTTACTTGGAAGAAGACGCAAAATAAGAAGCCATTGTTTGTCGTGATTCCTCCTAAAGGTCAATAAGACATAATAGGGATCCCTTTTTTGTTAGGCATGTTTGCATCAATCTAGGTGGTGTGAATGTGACACAAGTAGCCCTTACTTGAAAGCCGACAAGGTAAGCCGTAATCTTGATCATTGCATCCGCTATTTTGGGCAACACTAGAGGCCGTGTACCGCCCATGGGTCTCAACCAATTCGACAACGTCCATGCAAATGTGGCAAACACAAGATTGACAATAGTGGCAGTGAATAAGATAGGTTTTAAAATATGAGAAGGGGGTCATTTAAATAAATGTCACGCAACAGAGGAGGTAATGTGTGTTTCCCCTTGCTGTGTAAAACATAATATTTAATATATACATAATGTTTTTTAAGAGATGTTAGATCATGTTTTACTTGGAAGAAGACGCAAAATAAGAAGCCATTATTTGTCGTGATTCCTCCTAAAGGTCAATAAGACATAATAGGGATCCCTTTTTTGTTAGGCATGTTTGCATCAATCTAAGTGGTGTGAATGTGACACAAGTAGCCCTTACTTGAAAGCCGACAAGGTAAGCCGCAATCTTGATCATCGCATCCGCTATTTTGGGCAACACTAGAGGCCATGTACCGCCTATGGGTCTCAACCAATTCAATAACATCCATGCAAATGTGGCAAACACAAGATTGACAATAGTGGCAGTGAATAAGATAGGTTTTAAAATATGAGAAGGGGGTCATTTAAATAAATGTCACGCAACAGAGGAGGTAATGGAGTGTGTATGCACCTCTCAAATTGGTGCCAACTATTTTGTCTCGTATTATTCTATATAGCTGCACACTCTCAAATGTGTTGGAAGGAATGTTTGCCCCTTCATATGATAACATATTTGTGTGCATGTATAGAATACAATAACATGGGCATGATAACATAGTCTAATAGGAAAGTTGTCATCGACAGTTGTGTAATCCTTAAAGTAATACAATCGTACCTCTCTAGAACATTTTGAATTTGTCAAATATGTGCTGGTCAACCTCGGTGGCATGTATTTTCATAACTTAGAAGGGGAAAGTAATTATAAGTTGTAGAAGGCCACGTAAGATAAGCTTTGTATGCAAATTGCACCAAGTAAACTTAAGTGGATTATTTAGCATATTGTTGGAGAATACGTCATTATCCATAAGTATGAAGTTTAGAGTCCTGGTGCTAGTTAATGTGTTGTTTTTCCTATCATGTATGAACCGTAAGACAATAATAGCTATTTGCTTGTTGGAGGTGGTGGTTTGAAGTATGGAACAATAATCATGACTGTAACAGATTTTGACAAGAGAGCATTTACTAGCGGAAAACCTCTTTAGCTTCTTGTTATTCCATAACATGCACCATAATATTAACACTCATAAATTGGGTCACTTTCATCTAGATACCCAGAATCAGAAAAGTCTGTGTACTCCATGGCACATCTTTCATTATGGTGTTGTTATCATCCGAATTATCTTGAGCTCCATCTACATTTCAAATCATCTTCCTATAACAATTCAAAAGGTATCATAAAAGTGAAAAGTGACACACAATATAATGCTACTCATTTACCACCTTTATGGGTTGATAGTTATGCCTCTGAGTTGGGACTTGTTGCTTTACTGATTTGTGTCATACCCTTATCTTATTTTCACATTTTTCATAGTGTTTGCACGTAGTTCGGTGGGCAACACAGGAATAGCATAAATATATTGATAGATCGATATAATGTACTTGAATACATTACTGATTTTCCCCAAAAAGATCCAAAAAAATAAACTGCATATAACCACCATCTTTGTCTTGGGATCCGCACTCATCAGTTTTCTATGTCTACCACCTTGCCCTTAGATCCGCCGGTTCCCGCTGACACATTATCATTTTTGAAAAGGAATGAGATTTCGAGGAATCTAGTAGTAACATATAACCAAACGTATAAAATGTGAAAGTTAAATATGCAATTCACCATATAATGTAAAATGAAAATTCATAACAATATGTGTGTATACAAAGCTCAGGGCCAAATCGCTGTTTGGATCCTTTACCTTAACTGGGCCCCTAACCACAACTAGGTAATGTGTCACACCCCGCCTTCTTGGCTAGGTTCGCTGAGCACCCTTGTTGACAGGGCGGAATCACAAGAGCTATCCCCAGCCCCCACTCCCAGGTTTCTTTCGCCTCCCCAAGTCTCGAACACTTGACCAAGGGGCCAAGTACAAGTGCCATGTGAGAACTGGTACCATTGAGCTAACTCTTGTGATTCCGCCCTATCGGCAAGGGTGCTCAATGGACCTAGCCAAGACGGCAAGGTGTGACAATAAAAAGGCACCTGTGAACACCCTATTTTGTCCGGGCCCCATTCAAAAATATAAAAATAATTGATGATGATTGGTATCCAAATTAGAAATCATCATTGGAAGAAAAAAAGAAATAAAAAATGAAAATAAGAAAATCCTCCTATTGATGATGATCGGTGTCCAAATTGGCGATCATCATTAAAAGGAAAAAAAATTAAATTAAAATAAATCCTCTCATTGATGATGATTGGCATTGTCATTCATTAAGGGAAAATAATAAAAAAACGAAAAATAAAAATATAAAAAAATATCATTTATGTTGATAGGCTTAAATTAGGAAATTACTTGTGGGGAAAAGATAAAAAAATTAAAAAAAAACCAAAAATTAAAATAAATCCCCTCATTGATGATGATTGACACTATCATTCATTAAGGGAAAATAATAAATAAATAATGAAAAATAAAAAAAAACATAAGAAAAAAAAGTCTCATTTATGTTGATAAGTTTAAATTAGGAAATTACTTGTGGGGAGAATAATGAAAAAAAAATAAAAACGAAAAAAAAATCTCCACTAATGGTGATTAGGTCAAGCTAAGAAGTTTTATCAATAGGAAATACAAAAATAATAAAAAAAAATTAAAAAAATTTCCATTGATGGTGATTGGGTCAAGTTAGGTGGTTCTTAATATAAAATACAAAAAAAAATCAAAAATGAAAATTCAAAAAAAGAAGGAGCATTTATGAAGAGAACCCTACCTTGAGACTATAAATAGGGGAGCAAGGGTAGGAAGCAAGACAGATAAGAATTTTGGGAGGAGAGAAAAAACACAAGAATTTTGGGAGAGCAAGGAGATAAAGCAAGAGCTGGTTCAAAGGATAAAAGGTACGCATAAATCTCCTCACATTTGATTTCCTTTTTGTTTAACTTGTGCTACTTTTCTTTTCTTTTTTAAATCCCTTTCTTAGGTCCTCTTTCAAAAAAGAAAAAAAAAATATTTTGACACATTTTGATAAATGAAAATAAAATGGAAAAACTCTCTTTTACAAGAAAATAAAAAAAAAATTTAAAAAAAATAATAAAAAATAAAAACCAAACAAAAAATATATATTTTTCTCAAATAAATTAAATAAACATTTTCTAAAAAACACCAATCAAGTGACACGATTTCTACCCCCGAATTACGTGGGCTTTGATCCCTCTAAAGGGCACGTAGGCCCTAGGTTTTCATCCTAGACCAAGTCCAATTTTGTAAATAAATATATTTTTTCTTATAAATGTTCCATTTTTTAAAATAAATATATTTTTATTTTTGTAAATAAATATTCCTTTTTTCTTCTTCTTTAGTTTTCATTTCATTTATTTTTGTAACTATTCTCTTTTTTTTATTTGGGTAATTATAATAAAACTAAAGACCATCATATTTTTAAATAATTAACTAGGGGTAACCATTCTTGTGAATGGGTGTTGTGGGGTTCCTAACACCTTCCCCATACACAATCGATTCCCGAAACCTAAATGGTTTTTGTAGATCAGTTTCCGTTTAAAAAAAAAGGTTTTCCAAAATTATCCTATTTCAAAAATTTTGGTGGCGGCTCCATGTTTTCCAAATTCCAGGCGCTACAGCGCCTTTCTATGTAACGGTACGGCCCCCCACACAGGATGCCATACAGGCCAAGCGGTGTCGAACCCTTACACACAGCAGGGCTAGGATTTGTCCCCCCCCCCCCCTCTGCTACAAACAGCTGGCTCAATGGTACCAGGTAAGGCATAAGCCTTATACTTATGACTCCAGGGTCGTGTCTTTGAGCCTGGGGAGGTGAAAGGAAGGTGTGTAGGAGGAGGTCACTGATAGCTCTTGTGAGTCCATCCCTCACCAAGGGTGAACAGTGGGCCTAGGCTGAAGGGGGTGTGACATAATGTACCCCAGGCGTACCTCAGTTGGGTACCTAGCCACAGCTAGGTAACATACCTCAGGCACTGTGTTCATATCACAGAATACAATAACATACAACATATTAACAATCACATAGTGTATGAGATATTATAGTTACTACCTTAACCCTTTTAGCGTTAAAACTCGTGCCTCGTAATTCGTGCCAATGATTGAACTCTCAACTTGGTCCTAAAATGTAAAATATACAATAATTAGGTTCAAACCCATTAATGTACTATTCTAGGCAATTTCATAGTATTTTTAGTGGTTATATGAGTATATTGTGAAAGTTTACCAATATGCCTCGAAGGCCCATCCCGGACCCAACTTACCCGGTTCGACCGTACTTTTCCCAAAATTTTGACTTGGGCTATTCTAATACATTTTCTCCCAAGGAATCCATTTCCAAACTCAGAATTACCAAATTCATTGCCAAAAGACCAGAATACCCTTGGAAGCCCCTATTTCAGGGTTTTAAGGGTGTTTTGGTAATTATGCTTTTTAAGGTCTTTTTGAAAATGTGATCAACTGTAGATCCACCTAATTTTCCCTCTTGAACTCAATGGAATCATTAGATCATAAAAAATCCAACTCTTGCCCCTTAAACCAGCACTAGCCGAAATTCACAATTCTTTGGGGGAAATTAGGGTTTTTGAAATCTGACTCCGCAGACTCTCTCATTTCTACTCCTAACCACTTTATTAACTATTTAATTATATTATAACCACCATTTAGACTCAATTTGGGCAACATAACGTTTAGGATACAAATTTTCCCAAATTTACAAACAGAGCAAATCCAGCAGAATTTCACCGATTAAATTATTCACAGCAGTCAGAACAATCAATATTTAAAGTTTCAGAAGTTACCTTAAGCTCTTTCTTTCTTTTCCTTGGCGTGGCCGAAAATCCTAGCTTCAAAACACCAAAATTTGTGCTTCAAGTACCTTAAATAACAAAGAAGAGAAGTTTAGGATAAGAATCATACACGTTAGGTACGAATTCATCGAAGAAATCAACCTACCTTGTGAGATTTTCCTCCTTCTCTCTCTAAAATTCAAAGCACACTCTCTCTCCTCTTTATGCTTGCTGCTGGACGAAAATGGGAAGAGGATGAAGGGAAATATATTTATAATATCCTACTTTCCCTTTTAATTATTTAATTACAAGGTAATTTTACAACTTTGACTTTTCATGACATAATGTCTATCTTCATCAAATTGTGTCATAAGCTATATTAGCATGTTACTAACATTTCCTTCTTCTTATTACATATAATGGCATCCCAAGGATCCTTCCTTTAGGACCAGATTGGCTTCACAACTTATTCAAATTACATGTACACCTTGTGTCATATTTTTGGTCAAATTTGTACATGTGACCCAATTTTCTATAAATTCATATTTATTTTACCAAAATATTCCAAATTTATACTTTACCTTTATTTTCCTTAATTAATTGAAATTATCTTCAATGAATTAGAAAATAAATAATTTGGTGCTTGTTTGGCAAAATTACAAGTTTGTCATTACATTTTCTTCATTTTCGGATTTCTCACAGATTTTCTGCCTAATCTTTAAAAAATTATAACTAAATGTATAGACATCATATCAAAGTAATTTCAAAGGCTATAGAACCCTTATCGAGTCTATTTTCAAGAAACAAATATAGAATTTATCCAAATGGAAGCACACAATTTCCAAAAATTTCATCGCTGAATGTTGTTCGAGAAAATAGCCAATTTTCCTGGACTAACTTCAAAAATTCATAACTTTTTGTATACAAATTCAGAAATTACCAATTACCTATAAAATTAAAGCTCAGGAGGTCTACTTTCATCATATAAAATTTCATAATTTTTTATCATCATTTGGTCATACAAAATCCATAACAAGCTCATTGCCTCATAGATGATTTCACTGGTGGCATTATTCACCTTTCTATTTCCAATATTTAATTCTTATGACCAAAATTAACATTAATGTTGGGCTAAATATTATTTTCTCGCATTCCTCTACTTTGGGCCTCAATATTGGGCTTTTCAGAAAACCCAATTATTAATTCCATAATTTGTTCTAACCTAATCTTCATGAAAATGGAAATTTCTAAATTTCTAAAATTCCAAGTTCATGAATATTCACCATTTTATTCCTTTGAATATAAGGAATTTGGTGTCCGAAATTCGGGATGTTACAGTTTGCCTTCCAGGTGTCGTTAAATTCTCGACTCTGAGCTACATGTCACATGTCAGATTGATGAGTTAGGTTTGTTGATGAACATAGTTTTTCATCACTTGAAGGTTATTTGAATGATATATGGCCAATGTTGAGCACATCATCCTGGGAAGGCATAATTGGTAATTTGGGTTGGCCAGTGGGTTATGGGCCAGCCAGCGTGGGTTGGGGCTGTGACGGGGCGGGCTGGGTTTTGCCAACCTAAGCCCGTTTAGCTCGCCAGCCCACCAATTTTTTTTTTTTAAATTTCATTCTTTTTTTATAAAATTTTTACTCTCTTTCTCTTTCACCCGCTCATATCACACTTCTTTTATTTTATACATTTATATTATGAAGTCAATTTCATTCTTACTTTCTTGTTTTTTCATCTACTCACATCACAAAACTATATAAACACATCTCTTTTAAATTTAATAATAGTAGAATAAATAATATAATATGAAAATAAGTGTCTAATAAAAAGTATGGGGAATTAATTAAACACATTATCAAAGAAAAGGAGATAAAGGACTAATGGTATTTGAGAAAAAAACTAAAAAAAAAATTAAATAAAGCGGTCCAGCCCATATCAGCTCGTGGCCTAAATGGGCTTAGCCCGTTTAGCCATAAATCAAATGGCGGCCCGAACCCAATTATTTTGGCCGGGCTGGCAGGTCCCGAATTACCACCTCTATGGAAAGTGTAATGCCCTAAATTTTGATTAAGGTTTAATGACAATTATTGAGAATGATTTGGGGATTAAATTTGAATTATTATGTGTTTTGTGGCAATTTCGGTAAATGTGCCAAAATCAGTTGGAAATTATCGGTTAATTAGTCAGTGGTTAATAGAGAAATTAATTACTGACCAAGAGAAATGAGATGTGTGACCAAATGGCTAATAGAGTGGTTAGAGTAACTAATATGTTGCTTATATTATGAGAACCAATGAGAATGTGATACTTGGTAAGCTTATATGAAGCAAGAGAGTAGAAAAAAGTCAAATATCATTGTTTAATATTTTCTCTCTCTTCTCTCCCTTGGTTTTCACTGGGCAAGCATGGAGGGGATGTAAGATTGATCATTCTTCATCTCCTACCTCACTCTCATCTCTCTCTTCTCTCTCTCCATTTCTGGCACCATTGTTGAAGAAAAGGGAAGGAGAAAAGCTTGAAAAAGGTAAGAAGAATTATCTCTAATGCCAAAACTCATTTCTTTAATGTTATTCCTTGGTGAGAGCTTTAATTCTATAGTTATAGATTGTTCATTGGTGTTGATTTGAGCTTTAAATGAAGTTTAGAGGTTGGAGAATCAAGAAGCTCCTTTGGGAAAGTGGTAGAGGTGAGTAAGAGACACCTTTCTATCTAGGTTTTATTCCCATTGAGTTAGCTTTGAATTTTTGGAATTTTGGCCTTAAATTCGAAAATGAGAGTCATTGGGAGTTTGATATGCTATGGGCATGGAAATGGTGTTTTGGTATATGTTTAAATAGATAGAAATGGATTTGGGATTGAAATGTTAAGTTTGAAGATTTTGGGAATTTGGTGTTTAATGTTGCCTAAACCAAAGTATGATAATGGAATGGGAATTTGGTGATTTTTATATTTCTATGTGATATCTTGTGCAATTTTCTGTGGGAGTAGCTTTGGTTTGGTATTTGGGATCATTGGAATCACTTTGGGCAAAGTTTGGGAAGTTCTGTCATCTTTGTTGCAATCTGGGTTCTGATAAGCATCACTCGAGTGCGGTGGTGCATTTCTCTTTGTGGTCTTCGGTATTTCTGTTACACTTCCGCATGAAAGGCAAAAGTGTTGCCTCACTTGCGAGTGTTGTGGGTTCTCACTCGAGTGAGCCTCCTCTCACTCGAGTGCATGTGTATCTGACACCATGAACTCGCGTCTCGGGTTGTCACTCATAGCCAATTTCTCAAGAGTGTGTCTTAGCACTCGCGGGTGTCAAGACATCACTCAAGTGCCAAGGTTCATGCTCGAGTGATGTTCCCTTCTAATAGTTGCTTGTGCTCTCGGGTAAGCACTTCTTGACCCTCACTTTATGGAACTCGGGTGAGCATTAGGCTGCCACTCGAGTAATTCAATTTATGTTTGAGTGCAGCGAGCAATTCTAGGTTCTGTCATTCCTTGCTACTCTCGAGTGAGCACCTCACTTCTTAGGACTCGGGTGAGTATTTGGCTATCATTCGAGTGTTGCTTCCTGGACTCAAGTGCATGTCCATCATCACTCGAGTGAGGTCTTTTTCACTCGAGTGCAATAGTGAAAATTCTGTTCTTGTGCTTCTAAAAAGGGGTCTTTGGGATTGTTCTTCCAACCCTTTAGGGCTTTGGTTAGAGGCATTTTAGGCTTCTTAAGGGGTATCAATGATAACCAAATTTAAGTTTTGTGAAGTTATTTGAGTATTGGAATAAGTGATAATGTATAATCCTTAATTGTAACTTTAGGATTTGATATTTTCCCAGAGCATAGAAGGCTTATGCCCACTTAAGTACAGAAAGACCAAGGTAGTGACATTTTTTCCTATATCATGTGTAATTAATTGCTTGTTTGTATTTATCATTGAATGAGCGAGGGGATGTGGCGGTAAGCCCGGCCTTGAATATTGTTGAGGGGACATGGCATGAGCCCGGCCTTGAATAGGGGACGTGGCGTGAGCCCGGCCTTGAATATTATTGAGGGGACGTGGCGAGAGCCCAGCCTTGAATATTGATATGCTACATTGTGATATATACTTACTTGCTTTGTTTTAATTATGCATCATATGCGTAAATTGTTGCTACTAGGATTCTCTTGAATCTCACTCTTTCCAAATAACCATTTTAGACAGGGCAAGTGGATCGAGAGGCAAGCAAGTGAGCAAGGATGATTAAGACTGCCAGTGGTAGTCTAAGCTATATTCCTTTTTGGTTTTTGGTTATCATTGTGGACAAATGTACATATTGAATTGACCATAGATTTGTAGTTATTGTGTAATTCCCAGTATGGGAAACTGAGATGGGCAATGATACCCTAACTAACTCTTAGATTAATGATATTATCCCGGGTGAATGTCGGGAATTTTGTTAATACTTTTATATTGTATATGTGACAAACCAAATAGGCCTATTGTTTATAAATGAATGAATGGAGATCTACTTGTACAGGGTTTTGTAAAAAGTTTTAATTACTTTTGATCTCTTATTTAGTTATAAAGCGAATTTAAACACTAATTACGGCCTTGATGACAGCGGGGGTTACATGAAGGGCATCTAGAAAGGCACATGATTAGCATTAATTTAGGTTGGGTAGTTAGAAAGTTGTTTTTGTGGGTAGTTCATTGACCGTCCTTTATTTTCATAAACTGCAACCTTTGTTGTCTCTTATTCAAAAAATTTAAAATTTTGAATCAATTAAATTTTTATTAATAAAGAAAACAAACCAAATTAAAATGAAACAAACATACATAGAAAAAATAATAATAACAAAAAAATATTGATATTTTATGAATATAAAGATTAAGAGAATAATAAAAAAAATAATGAAATATAAATAATAAAAGATTAAGAGGTGCACCCACCACCACCCTAAAGTATTTTAGGGTATAATTTTGTCCCCAATGTATTTTACATTGATGCAATTTCAACCCTTTATTAAGTATGTGTTCTGATTAGCTTTTGGAGAATAGCTTTTATAGTTTACGAGGTAAATATGTGAGAGGAGTTTTGTCTCGATTTACGGAAAAGTACTTCTGAAACCACAATTTTGGGGGTAAAAGAACACACACAACATATCAAAAAAAGTCTGTCTACTCCTTAACGCATAAGCATTTGTGCTTTTTTGATAATGACACATAATTACATAAAATTCTACATTTGCTGAGGAAGAAAGAAAAAGCCACCTCCAAGAATCACCCGAAGCACTTTATAAACCCATGTCTCTCCATGATAATCACTCTTGAATTGGGTTTGGGCCTTAATTCACTAAAAGTGAACTAATATATTCTAACAAATGCAAAGGCAGAAAGTGAGATGCACAACATTAAATTTTCTAATGCCATGAAGAAATAGTGATGGTTTCTTACCAATTAGTTTTTCATTTTCGACAATGTAATTGGCAATTTTGTACAGAGAAATGAAGTTGAATGCTTTCTTTGGGATTGAGAAATCTACTCCTTGAGTCTTTATTACATTCCAAAACCCTCTATCTTGGTGCCCTACAAGTATTTCACAAGCCACCATTAGTAATAGCAAGAAAAACATCTAAAAGAACGGTGAAAAAGCATTACATATGTACCTGCTCATCCACCAAAATCATGCCAACCTTCTAGGAAGCATATGGCAAGAATTTCTTACAAGAAACAAACTTTGTAAGAGCACATACGATAATAACACAAGTGTCCTTTCATTTGTCAATTTGCGGAAATTTGTAGGAACAAATCGGTCATATTGTGTTGTTTTGGAGGGATCAAGTAGGGATAGAAGTGTTCAATTTGCAATTTTCAAATGAACCGCAAATATGATTAGGGATGCTACTTAGTTGTGGACAGATATGTTAATGAGTCCACTTATAAAGAATTTCATACACTAGAACAAAATTGCTTTTTTAGACTGTCACATTTAGACCAGTTATAATGGATAAGGTCTAACAAAGATGACGGTGGTAGTTTTATAATTATAAATAAATTAAAAAACCGGTTCTTAAAATATGCGGTCTAAAATAAATTATTTAGACCAGTTATTAAAACAATCGTTCTAAAAAGATAAAAAATTGAAAGTTTTTAGACCAGTTATTCAAACAACTGGTCTAAAAAGATAAAAAAAGCTTTTTAAAAAAATTTCTAAAAATTTTTAGATCGGTTTTCACTAATAACCGGTCTTAAAAATAAAATATTTTAGATCAGTTGTTTTCTAAACTGGTTTAAAATATTTTTTCCCCTTTTAAGACCTGTTATAATTTACAACCGGTTTAAAAAATATTCCCAAATCTCATACCCTTGCTCCTCCCGCGTTTAAATTGAATTCCGCGCTTAAAAGATATTCCCATTTCTCAATGTTTCCACTCTTTGCTAGTTTTCGGCTATGTCGGGTGTGAAATCCGAGGTTCACCTATTTCTTGTTGATCCGACGCTGAAGTCTTCGTCGATAGTTGTTTTGCCTGACTAGTTTCTGGCTGATGTGCGGTTGGGTTGGCTTCAAGGGAGAGGGGTAGAATATTCTCAGTGTCCAAGTATTTTGTTTGCTAAGACTACTTTGTTTCTTTGAATTGGCTGTATATTTCTTTGCTTTGTGTTGACCAGTTCATGGTTTCTGTGGCTAGCTTGACAGTAGTTTCTGTTCTGTATGCTAAATGCTATGTTGGTTCTATTCGTTGTTTCAGGCCATAAACATTAAGTTACAATGGCACTATGCAACAAATTTGGTTCTATTAAGGCAGGGTGCCGCACAAAACAGACTAGTGCCAGTTGCGTCAATGCTGAATTATGCTCGCTCCATGTCATCCTCCAAGCTTTTCATTGGCGGTATTGACTATTGTTGGGGGGTCCTTTTTAGATTAAAGCAGCATATATTGATGCCAATTTTATGATTAGTACTTTCCTATTGTTTAGGCACTGTGGAACTCCAATGTCGACTTGGTGGTCCGAATTTCCACACACCGAGCTTGTACTTTTACAGGCCAACAATGGTGACGGAGGCGGCGGGCTCATTGAGTTTCTTCGATGCAAAGCTTCTTAAGGAGGCTCTGAGCAAGGTTCTGGTGCCTTTTTACCCAATGGCTAGGCGGCTCCACTGGGACGACAATGGCCACATCGAGATTGACTGCAACGGTGAAGGCGTCCTCTTCGTCGAGGCTGAAACATACAGAGTCATTGACAATTTCGGCGACTTCGATCCAACGCTTGAACTCAACCAGATCCCCACCATCATTTTTTGGGCAGTTTTTGGCTTCATTTTCTTATTATTGTGATTTTTTTAAAAAAATACAATGAAACTTTTAGATCGGTTGTAACAACCAGTCTAAAAAGTGATAGATTTTTTAGATTGGCTGTATCAAGACCTGAACTAAAATCGGTCTAAAAAGTCATTTTTTTACTAGTGATACAATAGGTATAATTATAATATATGTTTATAATTCAAATTAATTATTATTAAATGGCTAATTATTCAAGTGAGTTGGAAGGTGAAACTTGTGCCATATGAAAGGTGTATAAGCTGAATAATGCTACATTCCAAAGGTGGGGTGGGAATTTGTGTTGGTGGAGTTTTATGGATGAAATAAATAAATAAGGGGGTTAAAAATTATTTTAAATGGATGATTGATGCCCATGTTAAGTTTAACGGCAACCCCAAAGTTGTGGGGAAGATGAAATGATTTGGCAAAGTTATGGCGTTTTTGAAAAACATTGGAGAGCTAATTATTATCACGGCAAATTATTTTTCACATTAATTTCAACGGAGACCCAAAATCCCCACTTCCGTCCATGCCAACAAACCATGCTTATTTAATAAATGGGGTTAAGCACAAACGGAAGCAAACAAAATTCACCCCATCATTACGCCTGTTCGATGTAAAGCAGATTAAATTAATTTAGAGAGAAATGATAAATACATATATATTAAATTATTTTATTTAACTTCCTTAATTAATTAAATGTTCTACACTTGATCTAAGCAAAAGGCCAAAAAAGTATTTATTTAAGTATTCTAACATAAGCCGATGAGTCCCACTGTTAACCCAAGAAGTCAGGTTGTTGTACATGTGGATGATGAGTGATGACTAAAATTTAAATTTGAAGAAGAATGGTTACCAAAGCATTTCATCAATTTTTTTTTTCAAACATTTCATCAAAATTTAAGACATTTATGATGTGTCGTATTTGTAGTTACTCCCCTAATCATATTTATAAATAACTTTTAACATATTTCATTAGAATAAAGAAAATCTTAAATTTCATTAATTATGTCTTAAACTTTAATAATTTTATGACTTTATCCTGCTTAAAATATATTCTAACTTTAGAGTTTAAAGTCTATACAATAATAAATAAAAGGTAAATTATATATTTATATAAAAACTTGATGAAAATAACTTATAGATATGATAAAATATATAGTATGTGTTTGTTTTGACGGTGAGAGGCAATTTAAGTTACTTATGGCCCCTTTAAGTCAGCAGCTGACTTTTAAAAAAAAGTTCTTATGTTTGGTTGGGCGTTGTACCAATAGCTTTCAGTAGTTTTTAAGTTACTTTTAAATAAACCTCAAAGTGTGGCTTTTTAAAATAAGCCTCAAGCAATGATTTCTGTTTTGAGGATCTTTGGGGATCAATGAGGTACTCAAAATTACTTCTAATCACAAAACTTCTTTTATGAAAAATGTTCTAAATAATTTTCTTTTTCTTTGGATAGTAATCTTATGCTAATTGGAGAATACTTTAGGATAAAAGTTTAGGCAAGTTTTGAGTTTTATCAATACATGACTGTAGAAATGTAGAGAATAATTAATAATTAATTTTAATCAGTTTAGATTTATTATTTAGTTATTTTATGATTTTATAATCATTTTTTATAAACATGCCATAAATTAGTTTCTATATGGTATTTTTACCAATTAAATTTAGTTTAAATAATTTATTTGGATTATTGGAGGTATTATTGAGGTTTTAATCGGTTTATTTTGTTAGATTTTGAGCTATGTAAAAATATGAATTAGGATTTAATATTTAAATTAGAGTTTGATATAATTTATAAAATTTAAGTTTGGAGTGCACAATAGAAAGGACTTTTGGAGTGTACCAATTTAAATTAGAGTTTAATATAATTTTATTTAAAATTGTACCATTGCCAAATTTTCAAAGTTAATTTTTGAGAAAATTGTGAAAAAATCCCCCTGTGTGTAGACATCTTCTCAGATTCCATTTGGCAATTAAGTTGCCAATGAGGTTTTTTTTCACAATTATCCCTTAATTTTTTCATTGTTCATAATTTTTACAATTTTTTCTCTTAAATAATACAAAAGTCACTTATGCAAAAGCCAAACCAAACATCATTCACTTTTACATAAGTTACTTATCCAATAGTCAATCCAAACACTCATCATTTTACCCAATCTAACTTTTTTTCAATTTTAAGATTCTATAAGTCTAAATAAAAATAAGTCACTTATCCAATCGTCAAACCAAATATACCCATATTCTCTCTCTGCCTTCTAAATAGATCTAGAGGAGTATCTTAACTAATTATAATTTATAGAATTTTAAATGCAACTCTTTCTTATATTACTTATACGAGTTAGATAACGTATTTATAAAAATTAAAAAAATTAGTTAAGTTGTATATGTGTATTAGCTTCCATAAAATTTCCCATTTAGTCATTCGAATGGGAAATTACCCATGGATGAAGATCCTTGAGAAGTATAATAGGCAGGGACGATTCAAAAAAGGGTTAAGAAACAAATTTATTAATGAAATTTTGTCTGAAGAGTGTCTAGTATAAATATGTTTTAGAAGGGGAAAAAATACTAATGAACAATTAAAAAGGGGCATCTAACATAAAAACCGTTAAATCTGTACTAACGGTGTTAAATTATAAGAGAAGAAAATCCTAACAGTGTTAATATGGATTTAACGGTTTTTGTGCTGGATAGCCCTTTTTAATTGTTCATTAGTATTTTTGCTCCTTTTTAAAACATATTTGTGCCAGACGCTACTCGGACAAAACTGCGTTGGTAAATTTATACCTTAACCCTTCAAAAAAATAATCATAAATTGAGGAAATAAATTAGATTATGGTCTTATATTTATAATAAAACAGATCCCTAGACTAATTCTTAGATTTAGAAGTGGAAGAAATATAATTTATGTTATGTTATGTTTTTTTTTTTTTTTTTGCCAAGAAGGGAAAAATTAAAAAAGGAATACTTAAGATGAATCATTTTCACTGTCTAGATTTATTTGAACCACAGAATTCATGAATGTTCAATGACTATTGATTAGAGAGTGGCCAACTTAAATTTAAAGTTGAGGCCAATGGTGATGATGGAGCAGAACGAAGTGAAAGACAAGAGAAGCAAAAAGACGGAGAAGAATGATGACAAGTGGACACGTCAAAGTGGACACGTCATATGGTGGTATTTTCCTGAATGTTGCAGAAGCTAACACAGAAGCCAAAGTGTACTCAAACTTCTCTTTTGATTGTTTTTTGGCATTTTGGCTGCTCTCTTTGGAGGATGCAACTCCCATTCTCTCTCCAACGTTGATAAGTCAAAGTGCTAATCACTTTTAATTTTTTAATTTTTTTATATGTAGACTTTTTGTTAATATCTTCTAATCTCATTATTACATATCTATATTATTGATTTATTTCAGCCCATAAGCCTTCCGAGTCCTGTCTATGGCAGCATCATCTTTCAATAGACTTTGGATGATTTACCTTGTTTTTGTTGGAGTTTTGGCTTGTTGAGTGTGTTAAAAGGAGGTTTTTATTGCTTAAAATTGAGAAACCCTTATGGGCTATGGAATCATAAAAAATGGTTTTTTTAAAACAATTTTTTATAAATTAAAATAAAATTCTTTTCGTATACTTACCTCAAACCCTATAAAAACACCAATAAAACTAAAACAAACCGGTACTAAGATGTGAACTTTAGCAAGTAAAGGGCTAATAAGAGGAGTAGACTCACGCGCATCACAATTGAAATTTGTGGAATTCTTTACTTTGGCGTGAGAGTGTGTCTGTTTGTTTTAATGTTTTAGAAGTGTTTATATGATTTATAAGATAAATATATGAGAAAAATTTTGTTTCAACTTACAAAAAGAGCTTAAAATAAACATTTTTTAGAAGTTCCCAAGCGTAATAACTTGTTTCCAAGCAAAATGAATTTGTTTATCATATTAAGGACCATCTTAAAAGAGAAAAATTTCCTTATAAAAAGGATTAGAGAGAGTGATAAATAAGGGCTGAGGGAGTATTAAATAGGGAAAATCTTACTCAGGTCCCAAGGACCAGAAAAGAATATTAAAAAAAATCTTAATATAGATTTCTCTATTAAAAAACTCCCTATGAACTGTAATGATATAGATTCCAAGTGTAGATTTATTTTATTGATATAGATAGATTTGTCAATGGTCTCTCTATGACTTGTCAATATAGTCACATACACTTGTTACAGAAAATTATTTTAGTTAACATATATGAATTTTTCAATATCCACTTTATGACTTGTCAATATAGTCACATACACTTGTCAATAAGATAAGTTCACGTCTAAAATCTATATCACTGCTGAGTTTTATGATGGAGGAATTTATAATAGGGAGAATTGCTAAAAAAGACCTCATGGACAACTTATTTGCTAAATGGGATCTGGGAAGATATTTTCTGCACACATGGAAGATAATCTGCACGCGAGTGTCTCATTTAACAAATAAGTTGCCAATAAAGGATTTTTTCACAATTTTCTCTTTATAATATGGCTTCTTTTTATTTTTATTTTTTTATCTTTGGAGTTGAGCGAAACTTATCCTATTATATAAAGATAAGACTGAAAAGTTATTAAATTTATTAAAAAAATTTAAGATTTTTCGGATTACATTAAAACGTGATGAAAGCAACTTCTCATAGGAGGGTGTATTTGACAGGCGGAAGAAAACTTGGAAGAAAAAAAAGAGGACAGGGGAAAGAGCAACCGAGAACCATATTCATAGATTTTGAAATAAATGTTGAAAGAAAAAAAAAAAGAAATAAATGTACTCCCTCTAATCTTAATTATAAGACAGTTGATTTTTTTAAAGAAATTAAAGAAACAAATTAAATTACTTTAGAATATTTTTATTTTTTTCTCTAAACTAATTAATTTAACTAATAAATTAATATATAATTTAAAAATACTAAAAATATAAATACTCTAAAATAATTTAATTAGTTTATTTGATTTCTTCAAAAAAATTCGATTTTATTTTATAGGAGGAAGTAATAATTAATTGTGGATCAAAAGAAGCGCCACAGACAGCTCACCTACCCCATAGAAACCTACTCTTGTACCACGTGTCCCTCTGCTTTTTATTATATTTTTTCCGTACTGTTTTTTCCTGATCACCCCCACAATATTTTCTCGGGCTCAAACGCCGCGTCTTCAATTTTGCCGATTATTCTGATTAAATTTGATTATTATCTACAGTAATGCATTATTTTCAATAAACTACCCTGAAAATATCATAATCCTAAATTAGTTTTGTTTATAACACTTCATTAACTATTTGCTATAAGCCTATAAGTAAATGATGGCATAATTTTGTAGGAATCCTTGGGATTTTCAAATTATGAAAATATTTACTTGAATTTTTTTATTTAAATATCATATATTTTAAAATGAAGGAAATAATTCGGTATAAATAAAAGTATTTATATGAAAAATAAAATATCCATATGGCAAAAAAAAGAAGAAGAAAACAAATATCTGTTTTAATGTTTTAGAAGTGTTTATATGATTTATAAGATAAATATATGAGAAAAATTTTATTTCAACTTGCAAAAAGAGCTTAAAATAAACACTTTTTAGAAGTTCCCAAGCGTAATAACTTGTTTCCAAGCTAAATGAATGTTAGGACCATCTTAAAAGAGAAAAATTTCCTTATAAAAAGGATTAGAGAGAGTGATAAATAAGGGCTGAGGGAGTATTAAATAGGGAAAATCTTACTCAGGTCCCAAGGACCAGAAAAGAATATTAAAAAAATCTTAATATAGATTTCTCTATTAAAAAACTCCCTATGAACCGTAATGATATAGATTCCAAATGTAAATTTATCTTATTGATATAGATAGATTTGTCAATGGCCACTCTATGATTTGTCAATATAGTCACATACACTTGTCAGCGAAAATTATTTTAGTTAACATATATGAATTTGTCAATATCCACTTTATGACTTGTCAATATAGTCACTTACACTTGTCAATAAGATAAGTTCACGTCTAAAATCTATATCACTGCTGAGTTTTATGATGGAGGAATTTATAATAGGGAGAATTGCTAAAAAAGACCTCATGGATAACTTATTTACTAAATGGGACCTGGGAAGATATCTGCACACGAAGGGAAGATTTCTGCACATGTCGGGAAGATTTCCCCACAAGTATAGGGAAGAATTTTGCACACAGGGAAGATCATCTATACACCAGGGAAGATATTCTGCACACATGGAAGATAATCTGCACGCGAGGATTTCATTTAACAAATAAGTTACCAATAAGAAATTTTTTTCACAATTTTCCCTTTATAATAGGGCTTTTTTTTTTTTTTTTGTCCTTGCAGTTGAGCGAAACTTATCCTATTATATAAAGATGAGACTGAAAAGGTATTAAATTTATTAAAAAATTTTAAGATTTTTCGAATTACATTAAAACGTGATGAAAGCAACTTCTCATAGGTAGAGCTGGAAAAACGGGCCGAGCCCGTCGGGCCGGCCCTTTTAGGCCCTGGCCCTTCAAGGGCCGGGCTTGTGAATTGTAGCTTCAAAAGGAAGTCGGGCCTAAAAGGGCCGGCCCTGTAGGGCCTCGGGCTTAAAAGGGCCGGCCCTGTAGGGCCTCGGGCCGGCCCTTTAGGCCCTTTTATTTTTTTACTTGGAAAGAAACCATGTTACATTTTTAAATTACCTTATTGAATCTATATGTCACTCTGTCCTCATATTATATAGAGTATAATTTTTGAGTATATTTTTTTGTCTAATTGAATTATATTGTGATTTTTAAGTATATTGTTCTGCCTATTTAGACTAAAATCATATTATATACTATTTTGCTTAACAGAGTATGATTTGTTATGGAGGTTGTGATTATTTGACTATTTGAACCTACTGCTCAAAGTGAAACACAATCAAATGTCCTTGAAATTGATGATAGTGGCGAAGAAGGTGAAAATGATAGTCGTCATACTTATGTTGTTTAGAGGTTAGAGTATTTAGCTTCTTGCCTTCTTATACTTTAGCCTTTGTGTGAGTTATTTATGGATATGATTTTACCTTTGATTATACATTAGTAACTGTGTTTGTTTGTTGCAAGAGACATGTTATTTAAACCTTAATGTTGACAACATTTATGTATTAAATTAGAACTTTAATCGTTGTTATTTACTAATTATATCTCTCTGGGGAAAATATGCAGGAAAAATAGTTAAATATTGTGAAAAAGATTTCCAGGCCCTGCGGGCCGGCCCTGGCCCTGATGCTTTCGGGCCGGGCCTTGAAAAACTGCAATTTTCCTGACCCCGAGTCCTTTAGGGCCGGCCCTGTTAGGCCCTGGCCCGTCAAGGGCCGGGCCGGCCCTGATTCCCAGCTCTACTCATAGGAGGGTGTATTTGACAGGCGAAAGCGAACTTGGAAAAAAAAAAAAAGAGTACAGGGGAAATAGCAACCGAGAACTAATTATAAGACATAGTTGATTTTTTTTTGGCGAAATTAAAGAAGCAAATTAAATTACTTCAGAGTATTTATATTTTTATTGTTTTCTCCAAACTAATTAATTTGACTAATAAATTAATATATAATCTAAGGATACTAAAAATATAAACACTCTAAAATAATTTAATTAATTTCTTTAATTTCTCTTAAAAAAAATGAATCTTATCTTATAATTAGGATAGGAGGGAGTAATAATTAATTGTCGTGGGCTCAAAAGAAGCGGCGCAGACAGCTCACCAACCCCCATAGAAACCTACTCTTGTACCACGTGTACCTCTGCTTTTATTATATTTTTTCCGTCCTGTTTTTTCCTGATCACCCCCACAATATTTTCTCGGGCTCAAACGCCGCGTCTTCAATTTTGCCGATTATTCTGATTAAATTTGATTATTATCTACAGTAATGCATTATTTTCAATACACTACGATGAAAATATCATAATCCTAAATTAGTTTTGTTTATAACACTTCATTAACTATTTGCTATAAGCCTATAAGTAAATGATGGCATAATTTTGTAGGAATCCTTGGGATTTTCAAATTATGAAAATATTTACTTGAATTTTTTTATTTAAATATCAAATACTTTAAAATGAAGGCAATAATTCGGTATAAATAAAAGTATTTATATGAAAAATAAAATATCCATATGGCAAAAAAAAAAAAGAAAAAAAAGAAAAAAAAAATATCCTGCAGCCTACAACTCAACGGCTAGAATTATTATCTTCATTCCCCTTAGACATTTATTTGGGTCCGGTTTCTCTTATTATCCCTTTTCTCATCATCTCTCATAATCTCTAAATCATGTCCGTCTAATCAATCTGAAAGGTTAAAAATGAGCCACATCATCAAGTTATCACTTTTTTAACTTTTTTCTCCTCTTCCCAATCAACGATCCAGATGGGCTCCTATTCTCAATCAACGGTTCAGATAAGTTAATGAGGAATGATGAGAAAATAAGATGATGAGAGGATCTGCTTCCCATTTATTTCTTTGAAAACATTTAAAATTTTTTGGGAGAATTACAATGAGGTCCCAAGGAAGAAAAAAAATGAAGAAATAGTCCCTATAGATTGCAAAATGAAAAAATGGTCCCATTAACAACTCCAGGAGCCTGTATTGACAACTCATTAATAACTCCATGAGCCTGTATTAACAATTTTATGTGATCATTTTTTCATTTTGCAATCTATTGGGACCATTTTTTCATTTCTCTTCTTCCATGGGACCTTAGTGTAATTCTTCTAAATTTTTTTAATCAAGGAAAATTGAAAAGAAGCACCTGTTTAGAAATTTTATTAGGAAAAAACCTGGCCTAACACATGTTCAATGGTCTACCATACATTAAAAGTCATATGCAAATAGCCGTACACGTGTTGCCTATAGTTGATGAAGAGTTCTGAAAATGAATACCGTCAACTTCAGTTACTTTGAAAATACTTGTAACCAATTACAAATTAATTAATTTTTTATTTACTTTATAACCCAAACCACAAACGAGAAATGTTCTGAACATTCAAGGTCCCCACAAACCATATTATATCTGAACTACCAATAGGAGGAGGCCAGGACACCACAAAAGTGTTACGTCCTTTTCTACACGGACTATAATATCTTAATTTCTAATTTCTTTTCTATTCTAAATCATCATCAATTTTGCCCTCTCTTTCATAGGAGTATATAATTAATAAAATGTATAGTCATCATTTTTATTCTACAGTCTACTCTCCCATCGGTCCACGCAAAGTTGGGTACGTGGATGAATCTGAGTCCAGAAAAAATTTCTCAATTATTGAGTGCGTTTTGGGAGCACAGATCTCGCCTCACGGGAGATTTAGGAGTATTATATCTAACAATTTCAAATTAAGATGTATAAAAAATTGAGAAAAAAATTTAAAAAAATTATATTTAACCTTTAAAATTTTAAATTAATTTTATTGAAAATAAAAATAATGAGATTAATAAAAAAAATATAACCATTAACAATTCAGATTTTTAAAAAATTATTTATTTAGGATTTTAAAATTTAAATAGTATTTTTTTATTTTTTTTCTTAAAAATATTTGTAAAGTAATTTTATAGTTCCGCATTCAAAATCCCCGCCCAATTACTTATGCATATATATATATATATATATATTCAAAAATATTTCTATTTTCGTGGATCAGCTTTTCAGCCGAAGGATCTGTGTGTATGGTTGGGCAATTGGGAGGCCCAAAAGTATTTATGCATATAAGTCGAGACAACACTGCTCTCACATATTTATCTCATATACTATAAATCACGATTGAAAAGCTATTTTTGAAGACTCCAATTGCTAATCCAAACAAGCTATCACTGACCATTTTGTGTTTGTGGTTGTGTTTAAATTGTACTTCCTCGGCTACCCTTGATAAATACTCCCTCCGGTCCTATTTATAAGCAACTTTCTCCTTGATTGTGCAAAATGAACTAGTAGTTAAAAGTAATAATAAGTGTGTCAAAAATGTCATATTTTTTTCCATATATGCCCCTATTTATGAAAAGAGTATAAGAGAGAAAATAGATAAAAAGTATGAGAGATAATGGATATAAGATATGAGAGAAAATGAGTATTTAATAAGGATAAAATAGGAAAAAAAAAGCTTGCATTTTCAGACAAAAAGTAAAAGTTGTTTATAAAAGGGACCAACCCTATGAGAGAGAAAGTTACTTATAAACAAGATCGGAAGAAGTAATAACTATGCAAATTAAAAGCATTCTTTAGAAACAAAACTTAATTAAAAGCAATGCCGGTCATATTTTTTACTAAATACTCCCTCCTCCAAAATATAAGCTTCAAATAATTATTTTTCGTTCATCAAGAAAGTAATTTAAAAAATTTAAAATAAATAAATAGGTAAGTGATATATTTTTTTCAACCATGCCCTCTCATCCACATTTTTAATTAATGCAATTCACATGGTCAATGATAAAAAATATGCAATATATATACAGTCAACAAGGTAAAATTGAAAAAAATTAAGAACAAGCAATAAATATTGGGACAAAACTAAAATAAAACTTATATTTGAGACGGATTTATTCTCAATTTTGAAGCTTATATTTGGAAAAATGATAAGTATTAAAGAAAATGAGTGAAAAAAAAAGATGAGAGAAAATAAGTATGAAATATAGATGTGAGAAACATATAATTAATTGGAGGTAAAAATTGAAAAATGCATTAAAAGAAAACCAAATTGTATTTTCTCATTTTCTTATGAAAATCCCATATCCACCCTTGAATTGGAAAAAAAATTGATGATTCATATTTAATAATTCATGAAATTATTATAAACCTAAATAAATAAAGTTAAATGGTTAAAATATGATATAGATAATTCATAACTACAATATCAATAAAATAAAAAAATTAATTTATAAAATATTAGAATAATAGTTGATAAAATTTTAAATCAGAATTATCCATTTTTTTTATATAATGGTAAATATATAATTCTATGAAGGAAATGAGAGAAAAATCACGAGAGTATCTACTCCCCTTCATGCGAGGGAACCTTTTTAACCTGAATTACCACACTAGATAATGCTACTTATAAATGGGAATGGATGGAGTTTTTGATTTTTAATATAAGATATATTTATATAATTTAATTAGATTAAGATAATTATTTAAGTTAGTTAATATAACATGTATTTTTTAACACATCATATTCATTTTCCTCAATCCCTTCTCCCTTCGTCCTTGATTATTATTGAAGGAATATCAATATATGTAAATTAAAAAAATGTGAAAAAATATGAAAATTTTATCTTATATTTAAGATCAAAATCACATCCTAAATATATTTTATATTAAAAGTCGTGGAGTATTTAAAATATGGTAGCTAAGCTGGCATTATAATTATCATTTGAGTTGCGTGTCATGATTTTAAAATCCCTCAATTTTTTTTTTAAATTTGAAACGCTAGCTAAATAATTATTAAATTATAAATGTGATAGGTACGTATGTCACAAGAACGAACTCATTTGTTCTTATCACTGATCAGCTTATAATTAATTCCCATGAATATAGATTTTCTTTATATATACACACACCCTCACCTGCTTTCGAGGATCTTGTGCCGGGGAATACGTTTATGACGGGTCCGCGAATTGAGAGGCTATTTCCCTTTCCGTAATCGTCCATTGAGATTTGCAAGTCGCAACTCTGGGAGACAGAGAGGATCTTCTTCTGAAAGTAGTTCAAACACGAGGCTCTTTCAATTGAGGATTTTCCAAATCTCATATCTGGAAGGAGATTTTTATTTCCATTTCAATCACTGTTTGTTTTGATCGACGACTGAATCCGTTTTTCTGTGTTTTAATGGCCATGGGGGAAGATCAAAAGGCCCCTCTCTTAGAATCTCAATCTGCTCATCATCATCATCTCGCCAAACGAACAGGTTTGTAATCTCTTACAGAATCATAATTATCTTCTTCTTTTTGGTTAAATTCGTATTGAGATGTCATCATAATCATCGTAATTGATATGAATCATCTGATCGATTGAGATATAAATGAATATCTGGTTTTGTGAATAGGGACGGTATGGACGGCGGTGGCACACATAGTGACGGGGGTGATAGGTTCGGGAGTGTTATCGCTGGCTTGGAGCATGGCGCAGCTTGGGTGGATTGGAGGGCCATTGGCGATGATTCTGTTCGCTTCTGTCACTTTGTTCTCTTCGTTCCTTCTCTCCAACGCGTACCGTTCTCCAGATCCTGAATATGGCCCTCACAGGCATCCCTCTTACCTTCATGCTGTTAATTTGCATTTAGGTAATATTACCTTTTCCGTTCATCATCAGTTATGATCGTTCCCTTTCATTCCTTAAATTTTCTGTTTTGGTCGTCTTGGACCGAAGAATTAGTATCCACTGAGTTTGATTCCTTTTAGGCAACACTCGGGCATTCCCTAATATTTGTTGATGATGACGATTAATGTGTTTAATAATTTCGGAACCAAATTATGAATTTACCATTTACTCTTGTAGGGTCTCTTACTGTATCCTTTTTTTTTTTTTTTGGATTTAAGGGTCTCTTACTGTATCTAATATATAACACGTTTCTAATTTAATATCATTTTGCCTTGCATAGAAAAGATCCCAAAGAAAACCCCCTCTTTCCGATGGGTTTATTTATTGTGGACTCGGTTTACTTATTTTTTATTAACTGGAATCACCTGTTTTTAGTCTTTCGGGAAGATTTTTCGTCGAAGGATTTTTCTCAATACTTGCTCTTTTTCTTTTTGCAAGTAATTTGTGTCTTTCATCTGCTGCTCACTTGTGTTGGTTTCTTAAGCTTTTGCTTTTCTTCTATAAATGGTTACTGATCCATAAATCAAGTTTTGTGATGAAAATCATTTACTAAAACATAGCATGACTTGTTCTTAAGCAGAAGAATGAGATTTAATTGAAGCTCTTAGGTTAACTGAACATTGTAATTTTGTAGAGTTGAGTGTGGGTTACAGCTATCTTTAGATTTGTCCAAATGGCTCGTTTGACTGGGGCCAAGGATGACGGCTGGAAGAAAGCTACTTGTTTGATACGTTTGTCCGTTGCATTGCATCATATATGATATATTCAACTATTTCAGTTGTGTCACGCAAACCATATCCTCTTCACCATTTCCATTCTGCCGGTTGGATTTCCTTATCCATAATAAATGACTTGTGGATCTAGTCATCTCTTTCAACACGTCTGACTTGTAAACATTTATTAGTGTTACTAGCCCCAGCTTTTGTCATATATTAGAAATCTCCTTTTTCCTTAAATGTAAGGAACAAAGATTGTCTTCTTTCATAGGAGAACGTGTACTTTCACTTGTTGTTTTTAATTTAAAGCTGTCAAAATCTCACTGAGACTTCTGCTGTGTAGATGAACAGAATAGCGGCTCTATATGACAATTTTAGTCGAACATGATAAATTTGTAGTGTATTTGAAAATTGGAACATCATATAAGTATGTTTTTATTGGTAAGACTGCTATTATATGACTCTCATTGGGTGGTTGCAGGATCAAAGAAAGGAAGGTTGTGTGGCTTTTTGGTTCAATTAAGTTTATATGGGTTTGGAGTGGCCTACGTTGTTACATCAGCTATTAGCATAAGGTGTGTCATTGACTACTCTAAGTGGGTTCCTCTTTGATAATGTAATTTTACTTCTTTGCTTTCCTTACCCTTTTCTATTTATTAATGGATTTATGGATTATGGATGCTACTTGTTCCAACTTTGCCTTTTGATGAGAGGTTTTTGGAATATCATGGATAGAAAAAGATGGGCAAACCAGAAGACAAGTAAACATTTTAAATGATCAACTTGTCTATCTATACTTGTACGAATCTAACTAAGAAAGTTCTGCTTTCATCAAATTTGTGCTCTCTTTTTCCCCTGGAATTTTGTTTACCATTGCTGATAGATACTTTGGATTACCCTTTGTTTGTGTTTGCAGAGCAATTTTAAAATCAAACTGTTACCATTATGATGGGCGTGGAGCAGCATGTATTTTTGGGGATGCATATTATATGATGATTTTTGGGATCATCCAAATTGTTCTGTCACAGATACCCAATTTCCATAACATTGAGTGGTTATCAATTGTTGCTGCAATTATGTCATTTACGTATGCTTTCATTGGAATGGGTCTTGCCGTTGCTCAAATCATAGGTACGCTGACCAATACACTGACAGTTGCTTGGAATCTTAACCCTGGATGGTTAAATTAGAGTAGTCTCAGTCTATAAACTAAATACACTTGTTGAAAAAGTGCGGTGCTGGTCTGCCACAAAGAAAAGTTCATCATAGAATACGCAAATATACTATAAAGTATAACCGTGCTCTGTCATTGCTTCCTGTGGCCCAAGGCGTGTATACATAATAATTCACTGATCATTGATGTACAGGAAATGGATTCATAATGGGTAGTACAGATGGTATCAATACCCCTAGTGTCACTGCAAAAGTATGGCTGGTTGCTCAAGCGCTCGGTGACATAGCATTTTCCTATCCATTCTCTGTAATTCTTATAGAAATACAGGTATGTAATATTTGCACTATGACTCTTAATTTCATTACTCAAGAAACCTGTACAAAGGCTGGCTATCTAAAAATGAAGCCAGCTAACAAAATATGCAGAATAATAGGTGACAAAACAAAAGGGCGAACATGCCTATTAAACTAATCAGATTGAAATTCTTTTACTCTGAGCACTGTGAGTTTTAATAGCTGGAGGGTAGTTTTCAACAGCCTTCAAAGAGAAGGCCTAATTTGAGCTTTTACCTATTTCCGTGTGTAAAGGATACTTTGAAGTCACCGCCACCAGAAAATCAAACCATGAAGAAGGCTTCAACAATATCAGTAATTATCACATTATTTTTCTACCTCTGTTGCGGATGTTCTGGATATGCAGCCTTTGGTAGCGGCACGCCAGGAAACCTTTTAACAGGATTTGGATTTTATGAGCCTTTTTGGCTTGTTGACTTAGCCAATGTTTGTATAGTGATTCACCTCGTTGGCGCTTATCAGGTACATGTGATAACATGGATTTGTCATCTTCAAATTTTAATATATATCTTCCCTGTCCTGATATAATTTGTCATTAATGAGAACTTTCGCTTCTTAGTGGTGTCGTGGGACCATTAGCTACAAAGTTTTCTTTTGCTACTTGAAAGGGAAATGAGTCCATATGACTAATTTGGTCCATGTATTTTCTATAGGCTGAATTTATCTTAAAATCTTTACTAAATATGGAATGTGATTTTATTGATATGTTTCAGGTGTTCAGCCAGCCACTATATGCAAATGTTGAAGATTGGTTCCGTCAGAAGTTCCCAGAAAGTTCATTTGTGAACCATACATATTCCTTGAAACTCCCATGTCTGCCAGCTTTTGGGCTAAATATTTTGAGGCTGACTTTCCGTACTGGTTATGTTATATCAACGACTGTGGTTGCAGTGCTCTTTCCCTACTTCAATCAGATTTTGGGAGTTTTGGGGGGCATAATATTCTGGCCATTAACCATATATTTCCCAGTGGAAATGTACTTGAGTCAGTATGATGTTGAAGCATGGACAACTAAGTGGGTCTTACTACGGACTTTTAGCATCGTTGGCTTTGTGGTGGGAACATTCACTCTTGTTGGTTCCATCGAAGGAATAATATCTGCAAAACTAAGCTAAGAAGCTCACAGATCTCTCCAATGGTGTAGTGATGTCATCCTTTCTTACATTTGATAGATTATATAAAGGGCTGTGCGTGTGGTATCGATGACACTTGAAGATTTAGGCAGAGTCACTTGAGTATTTTGTATTGTAAATGGTAAAGGACCTGTTATATTTTTATGTAGACAGTAATTGCGGTGCAGTTATGTCCATGATGAAACCGCTTTGATGTTCAAGTCTTCCAGGTTTGCAGCTTTAAGATGAGTTATTGCAGAAGCTCTCTGCATTGATATTTCCTATCTTTGAAGTTTAAAGCCTCACTCCCTTATTGCCAACTAAATTCAATGCAAATCCCAAAAGAAGTGCTTGTGGGTGGAGTTCTCCACTTGAGTTTTTGGCAATTGATCCGACTCGCACCAAAGGGAAGAAAGCTTTGAGGTAACTAATAGTAATAATGGGAATTTTTCAAGCATTACAGAATCTAGTTTTTAGTGCTTATGGAGGATGACTTGTAGCAAATTCAGCATGAATATATTGCAAGTTATATTGGTAATGATACAACCTATATCTCTAAGATATAGGCTTGAATTTCGTTGCTGATGTGAGGACCTCTGTAAATGCCACTTTTAAGTCTAGCGTTCATTGGGCCATGGGGCTCACTTTAACCTTGTTAAACTCTTTGAATTCAATTTATTGAAGCTTTTGTTGTTGCCAATTTATTAGGTTCAACCTGTGTAGAGTAGTAACATTTGTCTTCATGCCCAATTGGTTATCTTCTTGTATGATTATTTGTTTAGGCCTGAAACTTTTTGTCTTACCAATTGGACCTAGGAATGAAACTTGGGATAAAATCACATCTGGCTTCAATCTCACTAATATCTTCACTTTATCTAGAGTAGGAGCCATCAGCAGGATTGAACGGTGACTTTCCACTCTTTACTTTTTATTTTACCTAAAATTTATTATTCATTTGGCATGAAAGAAAAAATTTTGGACAAAAGCTTCCCTCTTTCATATGGTAATAATTTTTGTAGCACATATGGGTCAACTATCTAATTTTGTGTAAGGGAGAATGATAATTAAGGATCCTAGGAAAAAATAAATATAAAATGAAGACCTTTTAAACTAAAACCTTGAAATTTATAACTCACTTTAATATTTACAACTTAAAGCAGCTTATATTGTATTAATTTTTTTACAATATCTTTTAATTGCCATTCTCTCTGTGAACAAAATTTGACCATTGTATGATGTAGTAATTTATAACCAAGGTATTAAAACCCGGACCGGGTACTGAACCGGTCGGGGTACTGGGTTAAGGGTCAGTGGGTCAAACCGGGGCCAAACCGGGACCAAACCGATGAGAAATTGGAAATTTTAGACTTATTGGTATGAAATCCTAAAGAAAATAGTAAAAAAAAAAAAAAAAAAAAAATCTTTTTTAAAAATGGAAACCGGACCGGGAACCGGACCGGCCAACTGGCCGGTTCGCCGGTTACCGGGCCGGTCCGGTTTCCAGAACCATGTTTATAACTTTAATATCATATTTTGATCCTTTTTTGGGGGAAGAAAAACCAATGCTCTATCCTCTAGTTTCATTGGCCCAATTTAGGTCCGCAAAATAACGATGGCATCACTCATATCGTTAGTGTAAATGAAAACCTGTCATTAACTAATGGGGTTTGGTCTAACGAAAGTGTTAGTCTCTCGTGACGAACTAAAATTTAAATTTCCGTTAAGAGAGGTGTTAACATTTGCTTGATTGTTTTTAATAAGAGGGTATATGTGATGGGAAAAATAGGACGTGTTTTAAAAAAAATGGGAAAGAAAACCTGTAAGTAGATTTGGAGCATGTGTTACACGTACAAGGTTGCTTTTTTCATTCCCCATATAAATTGCGAATGATTTATACGTTACATTATTGGGCATCATGCCTTTACTGAGGGTGGGATTGAATCCCCACATAAGTGACAGGTACATGCGTATGAGTGTAGATCCTAGATAAGTAGGACATTTCACCATTCAAATTTAGGTTCACTTTTAAAGTGCATTTTAGTTTCTTAACTTAACACTGTTAATCTCATTTAAAGGAAAATGTTGACTTAATAAATTTAAATGGTAGTTCTACAATAATTTAAGGTTCTAGAGTCTAAATTGGAGGTTGATGTAAACATAGATAATCAAACAAATACTTTAACGTTTAACCTTTCACCACTTAGATACTAGTCACGTTAAGTGGATTCTTCCATTTGTCACTAATAAAGAATAATAATAACATTTGGAATGATGGGTGTGTTTGCGTAAACTGTTATGGGAGCAGTTATCAGACTGAGGGTGGGGTTTAATCCCGCATCAGTAAGAAATGTGTAGGAGTCTAGAGAGATAAGATATTCTACTAAAATATACTTTTAGTCTTTTATGTTTATATGAGGTTTCATTTTAATTCCTTAAATTTATAAAATGCACTTTTAATCCTTAAAACCTAATACCGTTGATATTACTAATGGAAAATGCTGACTAAGCAAAGTTAAGTGGTGAATGAGCAATATTGACTAAGAAAGTTTAGTCATCCCCCTCCTTTTAATCGAAAATCAAAACTCCCGCTCCTCCCTCTTGTTTTTCTTCCATCCAGTAATCAAAAGTCTATCAAAAACACTGAAGGTACCTTGGTATGAGTCCCCGACCTTGTATTCTTCCCAAGAACAAGACTTGGTAATATGGATGATGGGTGTGGTCAAAATTAACATCCCCATCCCCAAAACTTGTTCAATGTTTTTGTCTAAATTTTTTAAAGGGAAGGTAATTAAAAGATGAAGAATTTGCAATGGCAAAGGGATGCTCGCCACGTTGTCCTCCTTCTCTGAAAATTGAGTCTATTATTTGTTGCTGGCAAAAATAAGAGGAGAAACAAGATTGGTGAGAAAAGAACATTCGCCAATACTTCATTAGAGGAGGGCTGGAATTTCTGAATCAAAAAGACGGGGCAATGACAAGGGAGGAAGAGAGGGCACAGCGAAGAGGCAGCATACAATATCCTAAGAATTTTTTATTATATTTTAAATAATTAAAATGGGAATTAAAAGCCAAACACATAGGATTAAAATAGTATAAGATCATTATTGCACAGTCACCACTTAATTTTACTTAATTAGCATTTTCCGTTAGTAACATTAACCGTGTTAAGTTTTAAGGACTACAAATGCATTTTATAAACTTAAGGGACAAAAATGAAATCTCATGTAAATATAAAGGATTAAAAGTATACGTTAGCCTTCTATAATTTATGTAACACCTACATTTTTTGGGCATAAGTATCCGTTTGGTCCTTTATGTTTGCATCAGAGTTCATTTTAATCTTTTGTGTTTAAAAAGTGTACTTTTAGTCCTTCAAACTTAACATTGTTTCTTTCTTTTAATGGAAAATACTGACTTATCAAGCTTAAGTGATAACTATATAATTAAACACTGACATGTACTTACTCTTTTAAATTTTTAGTATGTTTAAATTTGACAATAAAAATAAACAAGTAAAAAAAGGGAAAACATGTGTATTATTGCCTTCTTCGACAACTCAACTGCTCCTCAAAACACATATGTAATATCCTTCCATTTCTTTCACCCACAACATATGGATCTTTCTTCTACCTGCAAGATCAAAAACCAATCGCTGCTTTCTCTGTGAAACTTCATCTATGAGGTCGAAGACTCGGCATCGATTAATCAAGACTATGTATCAGAGGGATATGATCTAAAACCAATTGCTGGTTTATCTATTAACCCCTTTATTTTTCTTCTAGGGTGGCAACAAAACATACTTGTTTTAATTTCATATGGCAAGCATAGACTTGAAAGGTTCAAAGTACTACTACTAAACAACTAAGTATCAGGGATTAGATCCCTCCTCTATTGAATGTTGATCCAAATAGACTTGTTCTTTGCAACTTGATGACACCTCACGTAAAAGAATGATTCGGTCCATCTCCAAATGGGAGTCTGTAGAACATACATAAGTTTGTAGATATATTTGTAGTATAAGCATTGTACATTTACTGTATATATTTACTCTACTCTGTTGGGGCTTGTATTTCCGGCCCAAGCCCATCACTCATTGGGCTATATATGTATTAGTATGTGAGAATATTGCACAGTTGTTGATAAATGAGAATTAGTGGATTCAGTCCACTTAACATGGCATCAGAGCCTGTATTATGCGATCCTATCTGCCCCAAGAACCACATTCACCTTTGATCATAACTGAGTCCATATCTCACCGTTCATTCCCATCAAGACACGCACGAATTTTCTTCCCTGGCAGGCATTGTCTTTTTCTTCTCCATTACATTCACATCAGCGATTTTTTGGGCATTCTTCTGTCACTGCATCTCGCACGGGTTTTCGAAGATGACAGTCTCCAAGATCATCGAATCTGCAGCGATTTTCCCTCAAGAATCGGTCCACGTTAGGTTTTTCGATTTTCTTGCCTTTCTCGCTTGAGTTTCTTCAGATCTTGGCCGAACAATGGTTCCGATAGGACCAAATCCGGTTGCTGCATGTTGCTCGGCTCCCTCGTCAGAACCGGCCTCCAATCTTTTGACAGAAACTGCGATCATCGTCTGATTTTTGGGTGCTGCATTTTGCTCGGCTCCCTCGTCAGAACGGGTCTCCGATCTCTTGTCAGAAACTGCGATCACCGTCTGATTTCACATTGGGTAAATTTTTTGATTTCTTTGCACTACTCCTTCTGTCTTCTCTCCTCCAATTTCTACTGGCTGCTATGATCTTCACCGATTCTTTCATGGTCATTTCGGTCATCGCCTGACTTGGAGCATGCGTTTTGATTGTCTCGGTTATCTGTTTTGGTATTAGTTGACCCCTTTTTCGGTACATATTTGCAATATGACAGAATCTGCCACATCCAAGATGCAAGCACTGGATTTTTAACACCCTCTTTTTCTCCATCCAGCAGACACTCAGGCCATAACTCTGGTATCACAAGTTTTGGTTGGGTCTCAGAATTATGCTGTTTGGAGCAGGGCAATGCGCTTAGCCTTACTTGGTAAAAATAAGCTGGGCTTCGTTGAGGGGACCTGTCTGAGAGACAAACAAGAGGATGGTTATAAGGATCAATGGGACCGCTGTAATGCGGTTGTACTTTCCTGGCTCATAAACTCTGTTGATAAAGAGATAGCTAGTGGTTTGGTCTTTTCTCTTCATGCCCACACTGTTTGGAAAGACCTGAAAGAACGCTTTGATGATGTAGACGGGGCACGTATCTTCACATTATATCGTTCCATCAACTCTCTTTCACAAGGCAGCATGAGTGTTTCAGCCTATTACACACGCCTCAAGGAATTGTAGGATGAGCATGCTGCTCTGGTCCCTATCCCCAGCTGCCAATGTGTTTCATCTCAAGAATATGCCAAGACTGTTCAGGAACATCGGTTGTTTCAGTTTCTTATGGGCTTAAACGAAAGCTTTCATCACGTTCGGAGTCAAATACTCCTCACAGTCCCTCTTCCTTCCCCCAATCAAGCCTATTCAATGATCACACAAGAAGAGACTCAAAGGCAACTTCCATATATGCGTCCTTCTTCCTCTGCTGATGGTTCTGTGATGGCGTCCAATGCTGGCAGAGGTGGGCGTGGCCGTGGAAGAGGAAGGGGAAGAGGTATAGGACAAAGCCAGGATATTTGTAGCCACTGTCATAAGCGAGGACATCAAAAGGACTCATGTTACCAACTCATTGGGTTCCCTCCAGGATTCTTCCGGCCTCAAAACAAGAAGGAATCGCCTGATGAGCAACTTAATCCTGCTATTAATGATAATCAACTCAAATCCGCTGCCAAAGCCGCTGCCAAAGATACTGCTCACACCTCTGATCAAGGCAACCAGCCACCCTTCTTCACCCATGAACAGTACAAGAAGATCCTAGAGATGTTGAAGAAAGATTCAGACCCAACTGAGGCCGCTGTGAGTGTGCAAGCAACTACCCCAGGTATGTATCCTAACCTTGAAACTGAATGGATATTGGATTCAGGGGCTAGTTGTCACATAGTGAATGATATAACCCGTCTAGATAATTGGAAACCTTCTTTAGGTCCAGCTAAATGGGTTAGAGTCCCTAATGGACAAAGAATTAGGATAACACATGTTGGGAACATTCGACTAACTAAGGATATTGTGCTAACAAATGTATTGTTTGCTAAAGAATTTTGCTATAACTTAGTGTCAATAGCTAAACTCACTATAGATAGTGCATGTGTTGCCTCTTTCCTTCCTAACTTTTATGTACTGCAGGACATATCCAATGGAATGATCAAGGGGATTGGTAGCTATTCTAGGGGGCTGTATCTATTCAAGAGAACTTGTAATTTTGATTTGTTGAAAACTGAGAATAAGCATGAACATGTGACCAATGTAACCGATTTTCTTTGGCATTCTAGGCTAAGTCATGCACCTATAGACATATTGAGACATTTAAGTGATGTAAAGGTTTTTGGTTCTGCTAAAAATAATGAGAAATGTGAAATCTGCATTCAGAGCAAGCATTCCCGCTTGCCATTTCCTACCAATTATTCTGAATCCAAATGTTGTTTTGAACTTTTACATGCTGATGTGTGGGGACCATATAAGACACCCACACACCAAGGTTATCGATATTTCCTCACTTTAGTTGATGATTTCTCTAAAGCAACATGGGTATTCCTTATACATCTTAAATATGAAGCTTTTAAGTTTTTAAAGATCTTCATTCGCTATGCAATTACTCAATTTTCTGCTAAAATTAAGACGGTAAGGACTGATAATGGTACTGAGTTTGTTAATAATGAATTAAGGGGATTTTTTGATCATCTAGGGATTGTTCATCATAGATCTTGTCCTTTCACTCCGCAACAAAATGGAGTGGTTGAAAGGAAACACAGGCACTTGTTGAACGTCGCTAGATCAATTATAAGTAATTCCAACATGTCTATTAAATTCTGGGGAGAAGGGATTAGAATTGCTGCATACTTGATCAATAGGACACCATCTAAAAGTTTATCCTATTTGACCCCATATCAAATGTTGTATGGAAAACCACCATTTTTGAACCATCTTAGAGTATTTAGATGCCTTACCTTTGCTATGACATACAATGTTCATGATAAGTTTCAAAATAGGGCTGAGGCATGCATTTTTCTTGGGTATCCAACTACTCAAAAGGGGTATCTTCTATACAACATTAAATCTAAATCTCTCATTGTTTCTCGGCATGTTACTTTTATGGAGAATAAGTTCCCTTTTCGTGATTGTGCTGATTATGATCAAGGGGGAGTTCAAAAACAAAATCAACGTCATTATTTTGATATTTCTTATGAGTTATCTCCACCTCCTATGATAAGAATCACCTCCAATCAGAATCCTAATTTTGAACATGTAGATGCACAACAGGATCCCTCACAGAGAAATGATATTAGGACTAGTGTGCATCAACAATCACAATCAGCCCCTAAGCCGACTAGAACTAGGCAGCCCCCTGCTTGGACTAAGGACTATGAGTGTCAATACCTACCTGATTTAGGTCATCAAACTCGTGAACCTGTAAGTGACATAGTAAATGATAATAATAATAATCTGCTGCATTGCATATCATTTGATGATTTATCTGCATCTTATAAATGTTTTCTTTCCTCCATTGATAAAGAGATTGAGCCAGAACACTATTTCCAAGCTTGCAAAGACCCAAGGTGGGTTGAGGCAATGCAAAGTGAAATCAAGGCATTGGAGTCAAACAAGACTTGGAAAATAGTGAACTTACCTAAGGGAAAGAGACCAATAGGATGTAAGTGGGTCTTTAAAGTTAAATATAAGGCTGATGGTACGGTTGATAAGTTTAAGGCACGATTAGTTGTTAAGGGTTATAATCAAAATGAGGGAATAGATTTTTATGAAACATTTTCTCCTGTGGTTAAGATAGTAACCATTAGAACCATTTTAAAACTTGCTGCAGTTAATGATTGGGAAATTCATCAAATGGATGTTGATAATGCATTCCTTCAAGGGGATTTACATGAGGAGGTCTATATGACTATTCCTCAAGGCTTTGAAAGAAAAACAGATCACTTGAAGGTATGTAAATTGGAAAAATCACTCTATGGCCTAAAGCAAGCTTCTAGGCAATGGAATGAAAAATTAACCCAATCATTAATTAAAGGGGGTTTTCAACAAAGTAAACACGACTATGCCTTATTCTTTAAACGAGTTGACACGGGTTTGATTTTTATCCTTGCATATGTTGATGATCTCATGATTACAGGAAGTAGTGCAAAAGGTATTAGTGATGTAAAGAGCTACTTGCATGGTGAGTTCAAAATTAAAGACTTGGGTGCATTGCGATATTTTCTTGGGTTAGAAGTAGTAAGATCCAAACATGGAATCCTTCTTAAACAACAAAAATATGCAACTGAGCTTATAGATCAGACTGGTTTGGATGAGTCAGAAAGTGTTTTGACTCCTATGGAACAGAATCTCAAGTTATCAGCTACAGAAACAAAAACGGACCATTTCCTTGAAGATGGAGGGCCATTTAGAAGGCTTATTGGTAAATTGTTATATCTCACTTTAATAATGCCTGATATATCTTATACTGTGCATGTGTTAAGCCAGTTTATGCAGGAACCAAAAGAGTCGCACATGAAAGCGGCACTTAGATTGGTAAAGTATTTAAAGGATAGCCCTAGGAGAGGGGTTTTCCTTTCGGCCAACAATTCGTCTATTCTTGAATGTTATTGTGATTCTGACCATGCAGGTTGTGTCTATCAGACGGTTAGTAACTGGTTTTATTGTAAGGTTTGGTGGTTCTTTAATCTGTTGGAAATCCAAGAAGCAAAGTGTAGTCTCTATTTCATCTGCTGAAGCAGAATATAGAGCACTAAGGATGGCTGTAGCAGAATTAGCTTGGATTGTTGGACTAATGAAGGAGTTGCATATTGGTAAGGTGGAACCTGTTAGAGTTTATTGTGATAGTCGTTCTGCAATTCATATAGCAACAAATCCTGTTTTTCATAAGCGTACAAAACACATTGAGGTGGATTGCCATTTCGTAAGAGAAAAGCTCCTAGCGGGAATGATTGAGTTCAAGCATGTGAGATCCGAGGAGCAATATGCGGACATCCTAACCAAAGCTTTAGGAGGAGCACAGCATGAGTACATTCTTGGCAAGTTGGGAACCTATGAGTATAGGGTGCCCAACTTGAGGGGGAGTGTAGAACATACATAAGTTTGTAGATATATTTGTAGTATAAGCATTGTACATTTACTGTATATATTTACTCTACTCTGTTGGGGCTTGTATTTCCGGCCCAAGCCCATCACTCATTGGGCTATATATGTATTAGTATGTGAGAATATTGCACAGTTGTTGATAAATGAGAATTAGTGGATTCAGTCCACTTAACAGAGTCTCTAGCCAAAATATATCTGCACATTCAAAACAGCAAAAAACATATTGATGCCAGCGATTTGCAAGGATGAAAGCAGGGAGCAAATCAATATCAATTAAGGTTCATGAACCCGGATCGGGCACTGAACTGGTCAAGGTATTGGGTTAAGGGTTAGTGGGTCAGATTTGGGCTTAACAGGAGTTAACCTAAAGCCAAACTTGTGAAAAATTGAAGATTTCAGGCTTATTAATATGAAATCTTAAAGAAAATTAAAAAGAAAAATAGTGAACCGAACTGGATGCCAGACTAGACTGATTTACAGGCCGGTTCACTGGTTTCCGAGCTGGACCGGCCTATTCAGTCTGGGTTCATAAAAACTGATATAAATAGTATATATAAAAGAAGCAAGACTTACAGAAGTAGTTGCTCACCGCAGGAATTCATCACTCGTCACAGGGATGAGTCTCACGGATTAAACCTAAAAGATATAGTTTTCATTTTGAATTTTTTTTAATTTACATGATTTAAAATAAAAAAATATTATATTAAAAAAAATTAATAAGTAAGCCTGCTTTGTTAGCATTTTTTAATTTGCACAATCATGATTTAAATTTAATGAGTTAGCAATTTTCGTTAAGTGAGACTAACGACACTAAGTTTGAAGGACTAAAAATGAACTTTTTAAATATAAAGGACTAAAACAAACCTTGATGTAAACATAAGGATCAAACGTATACTTTAGCCTTTTTTTGTACAAATATAAAATGACACTAATGGGGAATTGAATCCCAAACTCTCCTTATCTACCAAGGCCTGCAAGTGACACGGGTAGGTATCCAATAAGGACGTATAGCAGATAAGCCATCTTTAGCAAGAGTATGTTGGGATTGATAAGCACAACGGAAAATTAAAATTCAAAAGTTTTCCATTCCTTACTGTGGATTTGTCAACGATGTTTAAATCGAGTAGTAGAGAAGCGTACATTTATTATGTGTTCAGTCTTTCTTTTTTATCCCAATGAGCTAACAACTCAGATCAGCTCCCTCTACGAGTATCCACACAAATAGGAATCCAACACGAATAGCGTGTTAGCCCCTCCAACATGCCACTCTAGAGTTTTCTTTTCTCACAACTCTCTATCTTGCTTTTTTCATCACACATAGAAAACCCTAGCTCACCCTTTTTAAATAACAAGTTAGGGCTTTCTATTTTATGATGGATATTGGATTTTTAAAATTAATCTTAATTAATTTCAAAATCCATATCATATCAATTAACACTTGATTGTCTTTTGATAAACAAATTAAATAAATATGATTTAATTAAATATGTCCAACAGTTTTAATTTAACCTATTTATTTAATATGAATAAAGAGCCAATGGAAATAAAGATTTTTATAAATTAAATCCAAGATATTATATCTTTGTCGTGTTAGTTATTAAATTTAATTTATTAGATAAAAATAAATTTAAAACTAATATAATATAATAATATTATCATACAATATATATATATATATATTTCGAAAGTACATATATGTATATATAATATTACTTTTTTAATATATATATATATATATATATATCTACCCTAAATTAACCATTACATTCATTAAATTTAGACATATCTTAGATTCAATAAATCTAGACATTATAGCTTGTGTTGAGCTATTTTGTGTACGACCCTATAGGCCCATATGAAGTTAGCAGTGGGCCAATGACTATACTAACCCACAAGTCGTAAGCGGCTTCTAGCAAGACATTACGACTACCCAATTCATATAAGAATCGATTAATTGATGCAACATGTCATACAACCATATCACGTCCCTTTTGTCACACGATATTTCAATCAAGGATGAGGCATGGAGAATGTCATCATCTTATTCCTGACCATTATTTTCTCGATCCCTGAGTAGTCTAACTATAGAAATAGAAACTCCTTTCCATCGTAGTATGGCCATACATTTCTTAGACTCACTCATCGAGGGGCCCAGTAATATTTTTCTACTAATGTGAGCGACAAATTCCATCTTGACTATTCACATTCCTCTGCATAAAAACCACCAAGCCCGAACATAACCTTTATCATCACCCCGTCAAAAGTGACTTTTGACTAGGTCAAAGCTGAGCGACACTCATGTAGGAATCTATGATGATCTCAGGTCAAAGGGCATAGTGACGTGGTTATACATAAGACAAGCTTATGACTTGATCCATACAGCTTTCTCATACCAGGTCGGTCAGTACCTTGTACTTTTACAAGTGCTTAGGATTTTGATTTGTATCTCCATACTTCTTCAAAGTCATACTAGTCTTATTTCATTTTTGTTCCCGCATAGATGACTGACCACGAGCATTTAGGACGATCATTATGATTTATCTAAGGATAATTATCACAGTGAACATGAAAATAATATGATAATAAAATGGAGAAGTTGATTGAATAATAATGTTCAAAATATAATGATTTGCCCCTAGGGCACAATTTCCAACATCTTGCACATTTTCTCTCTCATCCCTTTTCCACTTTGCATTTACACCTCTCTCTCTCTCTTCTTTCTTCCCATATACCCAGCCAATAGAAAAACAAGAGTAAAATTGGCAAAACCGCATTTAATACCCTACAAGTGACTTATATTTTGAACAAAATTTTTTTGGGTACAAATGACTTATATATAGCTACTGAGTGGTGTAACAGATAAGCCATCTTTAGCAAGGATGTCTGCTAGTCCTTGGTTCTGATCTCTTCTTGTATAATGGAGTTCCACCTCCCAAAGAAGGTTCAGTTACTTCTGAACTTGTATAACTAAAGACTACTAACTCTTTGGGCATTAGATTCAGTGATTACCTTTTTATATCCACGGTCCCAAGCCAGATTAATTAGTCCCTTATACACAGCCCACAATTCAACTTCAAAGACATTACATGAACCAATGGTATATGTAAATCCATGCCAACATATCATTTCCCATTTCGGAAACATTAGTAATAATTTTTAGAAAACATACATTGCTTGGGATGAGAGAAGCAAGGACCTGAAAATGCCAAGTGCCTTGGACCACCAAATCCACAACCTTACTATGTTCCTCCTCTTGGGTCAAAGGTCAAAATAGTAAAGGGGAAATAGGAAGACCTTGCCATAAACCTCACTGAGGGGAAAAGAACTTTGTTTGGGTACCATTCCATAAAACATTGTATGAAATAGGAGAGACATAAGACATGATCAAATTAATGAAGTCCGCTTCAAATTCAACCTCCACATGGACTTGTTTAAGAAAATCCCAACAAATGTGGTTATAAGCGTTCTCTAAATCAATCTTTAAGGCCATTAATCCATGCCTACTTCTTGTCTTCCTCATTAAATGCAGAACTTCTTGCCCAACAATTATATTATCTTGTATCAGCCTTCCTTTAGTAAAACTACATTGGATCATAGCAAAAAGAACTAGATTGGAAAGAAGAAACCAATTCATCCATAACACTTTAAAGTCTACTGATGATAACCTTTGTAGTACATTTATAATGCATAGTATATAGCGAAATAAGATGAAAATGGCCTACAACCTCCAGATTATCTCTCTTAGGAATGAGAGATATTAAAGTTCTATTTTTTTTCAGGCATTACCATTCTACTTGCAAAAGCTTCTCTTACAAATTTGCATAAGGACACTCCATTGTACTCCAATTTGCTTGAAAAAAGATTGGGGAAAACCCAGCACAACCAGGTGCTTTATAAGGCCTTATAGCAAAGAGGGCACCCTTTATCTCTTCTTCGGAAGGCACACTGCTCATATTTAAAAGCTTAACCTTGTTGTCATCTGGAAAATTAGCAACAGTACAAACCAAACAAGCAGAAAAATCATTGCAATCATACATATTCTTAAAGTAATTAATTACCAAATGTTTCAAATCCAATTCATCATCAATCCACTGGCCGTTATCATTATTTAGAGCTAAAACTCTATTTCTTCTTCTTCTCATATAAGTTTTCAAATGATAATATCGAGTATTCTTATCCCCTTTAGTAATCCAATCGGATCTTGCCTTTTGGAACCATTTTATCTCCTTTCTTTTTCAAATTTTCTTTAGTTGTGCCTGTAATTCTTTTTCAAGATTACACAAACACAAGGAATGAGGGTAAGCTGAAGAATTTTGAATTCCACCCAAATAAGCTAATGGATTTTGTTTTTCTTTTCTATAAACTCAAAAATCTCTTTATTCCAACCAGCCATAGCAATTTAAATTCATCCAAAGTCTTGTGTAAATCATTAGATTCAACCCAATTTTGAGCAAGGAAGTCTTAAAAGTTTTCAAATGAGAGCTGTATAGCCTCAAACTGGAAAGGTTTAATACCTTGATTCCCAACAGATGCAACTTTAAATTGCAACATAATAGGATTATGGTCTAAGAAAAGGGTTCTAGGCATTACCTTAACAAAGCACTCTAGCAATAATAGGAGAAAATGAGAATTGGCAAGGGCACAATACAACCTTTCGTATAGACATGCATAACCAGCATTCTGCGTACCTCTCTAAGTAAATTTAGGGCAGTTGGATCCTAAGTCAGTTAATCCACATTCCTCTACTTGATCATAATTCCAATTAATAGCTCCTCCAACCTGCTATGAATGATGCAATATATCATTCATATCTCTAAAAATCACCCACGGTTTAGAAATTGTAGCAATTAAATTCTTTATTTCCCCCCACAATTCTTTCCTTGGGTTTGAGTGAGGAATGGCATAGACTGCCATTAGAAGTAAAGAGTAGTGACCTAGAATTACACAATCAAGACGAATAAACTAGCAGTCTTCCTCTAGTACCGAGACCTGCACAAAATCTCCTCTCCAAGTGGTGACTATACTGCCCAATCGGCCTATGCTTGCAATAACCTTGATACAATCAAAGCCCAGGGAATAAAGGGAGAGAAATCATGCCTCCCTTTTGCACCAGGTTTTTGATAGGATAATCCCATTATAGAAAAATTTTAAATTCCTAAGGAGCCCACTTCCACAAGCGCCTCTTATATTCCAATATAGAATACTATCCATTAAAAAAGACTTAGATAAAAGATAGGAAGCCTAATCAATACCCATTTGAGAACTAGGTCTTAAGCACTAGTGTAGACACATTACCACTTTCATCACCCATCATTGCATTTGGATCAGTAAAAGATAGTCTAACACCATGATCTACTAGGTCAACTTCCTCAATCCTAATATGGGCCTGAGTACCATTGTTTAAGATAGGTTAGGCCTAATGTCCCATTATCTGGTCTTTATTACCGTGAAACCTTGTGTCCTCTGTCACATTATCACACGACAAAGTCTCCCCAAGATTTCCCTCATTTATGTCCTTTATAGTCAACATAAGGATTTCTCTACTCTTAACCTTATTCCGTATCATTTGTCGCATTCTTTTCTCACTACGCCTCCTTATATTGTGCTCCTCATTGTTTCTTTCCATCACCATTAGTGCTAGTCCCTTCGTACTTTTTTTTACTGTCCTTAATGCCATTTTGCATTTTCATTATGCCATTTTTCTTTCCTTTTGAGGTTCGTACACATGAAGCACTTTGCAATGTTTGTGGAAGCACACTCTGATGTATGATAGCATCCTGCGTCTTTTGGTTGGTTTCCTTGGTGTGAGGATGAGGATCCATATCAGCTAAAATTCCATATCATGGACTATTTGTAATACCCCGAATTTTAAGACTTGAGGCTAGAGAATAAACCTAAAATAAGTGGACTTCTAAGCTCTAGTTTAACAAGAGCCCAAATTTATTCTCTAATGATTCTTATATCTTTGGGGTATTAAAGAAAGTAAATGGTGAATTTTGAAAAAAGTAATTATGTTTTTGGTGAAATCATATGAGGTAGTGAGCTTGTCATGTGATTTGTATTACCAAATGATGAGCAAAAATTATAAAATTTTACAGGATGAAAGTAGACATCTTAAGCTTTAATTTAATATGTCATATTACTCAATTAGAGCCATATACAAAAAGTTATGAATTTTTAAAGTCAGCACAGAAAAACTGTGAAATTTCTGGAACATGTAAAGATTAAAAATCTGGGAATGATGTGCTTTCAAATAGTAAAAGGCTATATTTTTCCTTGAAACTAGACTCAATAAGGGTTTTATAGCCTTTGGAATCACTCTAATTCGATATTTCTAAAATTAGTTATGATTTTTGAAAATTTGGGCTAAAAATCTGCCAGAAATTTCTGAAAAATTGAAAAATGGAAAATTTGTGATGGTAACTTTGTAATTATGAGATAAATTGTGATCAGCCCATTTTAACACAAACTTGGGCCCCTGACATGAATATGGCTGACTTGAAGAGGGAAATATTAGTTGCATATGGGCTTTCATGTAGATAGGAAGTGTGTGCACAAAGTCAACATTTTTGGAAATGGGTTGGCGTAGGGGCTATGTTGCCCAAATTGGTACTAAATGGTAGTTGTAACCTAATGGAATAGTCAATAAAGTGGTTATAAGTAGAAAGGAACGCGTTTACGGGCCGAAATCACAAAACCCCAATTTTCCCCGGAAAACCCATATATTTTGGTCAGGGCTGTAAATAGGCCTTAGAGTTGGATTTTCAATGATTTAATGGTTCCATTGAGTTCAGGAGTGAAAATTAGGTGGGGTTACAGTTGGTCACTTTTTCGGAAAAGGTCGAAAAAGCATAATTACGAAAACGCCCATAAAACCCTGAAAGTGGGACTGTCAAGGGTAATTTTGTAACTTGACATTAAATTTGATAATTCCGAGTCCTCAAATGGATTCCTTATTCAAAAATATGTCAAACTAGCTCATGTCAAAATTTTTGGGAAAAGTACAGTCGGATCGGGTACGGCCGGGCCGGGCCGGGTCCCTGGAGGCATTTTAGTAAATTTTCATAAGAGGCTCATATAACCCCCTCAAAAACACTATGGAAGTGTCTAAATTGTATATTTGGAATTGTAGGACAAAGTTGTGAGCCCAGTCGTTGGCACACTTTACGAGGCACACATTTCGAGGCGTAAAGGGTTAAGGTAGGGAACTTACCTCTCCTACATGCTCTGACATTTGTTTTGGTGTATTGATGCATGTTATTGCTTTTCTTGATTATGTGAAACATATATGAATGATTGAAGCTCTTTTCAATTTATGCTATGGACATAAGTATGTTGTTCGAAACGTTGAGCTTGCAGATTTGTCATTGTGTGGCATGAGTTATGTAATACAAGCATGTCATGCATTAAACATTTATCTTGCATGCATATTGGTATCTGTTTCCTTCTGAGATTCTCTCGAATTTCACCCTCCCTTACCAACATTTTAGACAGGGTAGGTGGATCGAGGATAGAACAAGCAATCAAGGGCAGCGAGGACCTCCTTAGGTTGTAGATTTGGTAGTTGGTTATCAATGTAGTTGGGATAACTTTACATGTTTGGATGTATACATGGTTGGATAGGTTGGAATGTATATTTGGATATGTATTTGGAAATGACTATGTGTAATCCTTGTTGTGAAAAATTGTAAAGGGCGAATGTGCCCTGTGAACTCTATAGTAAAGGTATGAACCCGGGGTTCGCCGGGAATTATGTTGTGCACTCTGATATATATGAATGTGATTTATTTCTGAGAGGTAATTATATTCAAAATGTGAATATGAGACCAAGTTGTTTGAATTTCAAAAAGTATTTGTGAAAACCCTATTGTGTAGATGGGTTTGAAAATGAGTTTTGCTAATCGTTGGTCTCTAATTCATTTTAATCGCATATTTTGGATATAATTACGGTGGGGGTTACACTGTTCACCTTCGATCAAGTTGACTTGCCTTTAGTCTCCCTGGCCTTTCATTGTCGGCAAGGTTTCTGAATGACGTACCATTGTTCTTGATTCCAAGTATCCTCCTTTCCTCCAACCATGTCCTCATCTCCTTATGGCTCTCGGGTATCCCTATCTAGAGCTGCATTATTCATTGTCTTTTCCTTGTTTGGATACATTTCATAATGATGTCCATAAATGTCACACCCAGTGCAAAACATATGTAGACATTCATATTCCAAGAAATATTTCTCTCCATCCAGGCAAAATCCAAACATAAGTTGCTTCCCTTAGTCCACAAGAACACAAATTCTAGCCTAGTGTCCTCTTATTTGACATGATGTATTCATGTCCACCTTAATAGTTTCCCCAATTCTATTTACAATAATAGTAAGAGCTTCTTCATTATAATACTTAAGGGTAACCTTAGGCATTCTTACCCAAACAGCCACCTTATCAATGGTAGCCTTCTCAGGTTTGAACTTAGGTTCCCATGGCCTCACAGTCAAGTAATTATCATAAATCATTCATGGCCCTCCAGTGAGAGCATTGAAATAGTCTTATCTGTTTGAGAGCTTTACTACATAAAATTCATGTCCAATGTTGATTAAACTGATGGCTCCTCTCCTAGTCCACGTAGTCTATAAATGAGAATGAAGGGCATTATATCTAACATTCCTATCCAAAAGCTTGGCAATCACAACCTTTTTCTAAGCTTTATACATCTTTTTTTCATCTTTCCAAAAAATAAGATGGTTGGAAAGTTTCTTTCGAGGTCTTCAATGGTTCTACATAGTGGTTCCTCTTCCCTATGCTCATGCAATGTTTAGGGGAGTTAGTCAAACTCATCAAAAAATGAATCTAGATCCTCTTTGGTGTCATCATCTGATTGAACACTATTTCTATCAATTCCTTTCATCTTTTTTGTAAAAGAGAGGCCTCCTTTACAGTATGTAGCGCTTTTTGATCCCAGCTTAGGCCATTGCTCCTTCCTAAGGTCCTCACTAACATTCTTCATACTATCTCTCTTAATCTTATTTGAGCTGTGCATAAGAGGTCATCATCTTCCTAAGAAGATGGAACAGAGGCAAACGCCTTTTCAGAGAGCATTAGGCACGACACAGATGTAATGCCCCAAATTTTGATTAAGGGCTAATGACAATTATTGAGAATTTTTTGTGAAATAAAGTTGATTTGAGACACGAATTGATTATTGGGAATGCCCAATACCCTGTATTTTAGCATAATTATGTGACAAAGTAATTTTTGGAGCTAAAATAAGGGTAAATGACGCATGTAGAAGGGAGAGAATTTAATTATGTGTTATGTGGCAATTTAAGTTAATATGCCATAATCAGTGAAAAAATTGAAAGAATGGAAAATTTACCGGTCAATTAGTCAATAATTGATGAAGAAATTAATTACTAACTAAAAGAGCCAGTGAGGTAACTAAATAGTTAATGGAACTAGTTAGAGTAACCAAGTGGTTACTTACTTTATGAGAAGTCATGAGATTGAGACAAGTGACACAATTGGATGTAGACGAAGTTGTTGGAAAGTCAAACAAATCATATTTTATCATTTTCTCTCCCTCCCTCCCTTTCTCTTATGCATATAGACATGGGAATGGGGCATAAATTCTGCCTCCTCCTTCATCATCATCATCTCAAACATCTCTCTCTCTCTCTCTCTCTCTCTCATTTGTGCGCCATTGAAGGTGAAGAAGGAGGAAGAAAGTTTGATCTTAGGTAAGCCATTTGACCTTCCAAATGAACTCTTATGCCAAAATCTCCTTCTTTAAAGTTGTTCCTCTTGTTAAGAGCTTCCTTTCTGTGGTTTTAGAATCTCAAGGAGAATTGTTGAATTCTATATTTTTGTGGGTATAGACAGCAATGATTCATATTTTTCCTATAAAGAGGACTTAAATAGCTTTCCATTGGCTTTGGAATCATCACATTTCGATTTTTTTAAAATTAGTTATGATTTTTGGAAGTTCAGCCAAGAAATAGAATTTTTCCTTAGCCGCAGCCTAAAAACTTTTAACTTGCTTTTGGCCACAGCCAGAAGACTCTTGGTCGCAGCAAAAAACTCTCTGACCTGATTTTGGTCGTAGCCCAAAAGTTTTTGACCTATTTTTGGTCTCCGCGGCCAACACCCAAAAATCAGAATTTTTTCCTATCGTAAGGTGGTTTTTGAGATAGTACTTCCCAATCCTTTAGGTCTCGTTTGGGCTTCTAGTAACCACCTAAAGGTCTCAAATGATAACCAATGTTAAGCATTATGGAGTTAAGTATTGGATTAGAAAATAACTCTTCATCCTTAATTATGGTTCTAGGATTCGATATTGGCCCTGCTCGTGATAGACCAGTGTCAGAGCAAGTGCAGAAAGACCAAGGTAGTGACCTTTCCCTTATATTGTGTATGAAACATTGTATGCATGACTTATTATTGTGTTGTCATTGTGAAATATGTTGTACAAAACCTTGCTGTGGTAAAATATGTGGATGTGAGATATGTCGTTGTGCGTTGCAGTGTGAGCAATTCAGCGTGAGCAGTTATAGGGGTGATGCATGTCACACCTACCTCTGCCGTTGTAATTGCCATTGTAGTTGCCATTATTGATTTGTGGATGTGAGATATGTCGTTGTGTGTTGCAACGTGAGCAATTCAACATGAGCAGTCGTAGGGAGTGATACACATCACACCTATGCCTGCCGTTGTAATTGCCGTTGTTGAGTTGTGGTATTGTGAACTGCCCACTGTTGAGAAACATGCCGATGTGGCTATGTCGTTGTGAAATGTGTCATATGGAACCCTGTTGTGTGCAGCTATGTTATTGTGGAATGTGTCATATAAAATCCTGCTATGGTGAAATATATTGATGTGTGATATGTCGTTGTGCATTACAACGTGGGCATTACAACGTGAGCAGTCATAGCAGGTGATGCACATCACACGTACCCCCGCCATTGTAAATACCATTTGTAAATGACGTTTTTATGTTGTGGTGTTGTGATTTTCTTACATGCTTTGTGGTTGTGCATACTATGAGTGAATTGTTACTATTGGGATTCTTTAGAATCTCATTCTTTCCATAAAACAATTTTTAGACAAGGCCAGTGGTTCTAAAGAGAAGCAGGTGATGAAGGGCGGTTAAAGCTCTGGTCTAAGAGTTTTATTTTGGATAGTTGATTATCATGTTATTAATTATGGAATTAATTGTATATATTGAATAGTTTGTGTAATCCCCTAGAATGGGAAACTGATTATGGGCATTTGCACCCTGTAAACCCTTAGTTGACTAATGGAACCCGAGTGTGCTCGGAATTTATGTTGTACTCTGATATTTATGAATGGAATCGAATTGTACTAGCCAAATTTGTAATTGAAATGTGAATATGAGACCATGTTGAATAAGTTTTAAAAAAGTTTTTGCAAGCCCTGTTTTGGAAAATGAAATTTTTAATAAGTGTCAATTTATCCTGTGGTCTCTAATTCAACATGATTATGTATTTTTGAACGTAAATCTCAGCCTTGATATGAAGGGGGTTACAACAGGGTTTTTAGAAGTTAGGGAAGTTACTCCCTCCCTTTATTGACTGGAAAAGTTTTAAGGGAGGTAACACCTACATTAGATCCCTATTTCTATCATAGATATGAGTTTAAATCTCATTACCGATGTGAAGACCTCTCTGTAAATGCCATCAAGTTTGTGAGTATGAGCTCACTTTAACCTTGATGAACTCTTTGAATCCAATTTACCTGAGCTTTTATTGTTGCCAATCTATGAGGCTCTCAACCTGCGTGGAGTAGTCACATTTTCCTCCATGCCTATTTGTCATTTTCTTGTATGATTATTTGTTTAGGCCTAAGAAACTTGGGCTAAAATTACATCTAGCCTCATGCTCACTGATATCTTTACTTTTTCAATTTATAGGAGTGGGTATTAAAAAGATCGAACTCGCCAATTCCCAATCTTCACTTTTTATTTTACCTTAAACTTATTATTCATTCAGCATGAAAGAAAAAAATTTGGACAAAAGCTTCCCTCTTTCATATGTTAGTTAATGATGAGTGGTTTTTGTGGGCCGTATGAGTTAACTTTCTAGTTTTGTGAAAGGGAGAATGACAATTAATAACCCTCTTAAGAAAATTAATACAAAATGATAACATATTTGGGATAGCTTTTAAGAAAATAAGTGACTTGCTGTATGTTTGTTTTAGCGATCCGATTGCTTATAAATTGCTTTTCACGTAAATCAAGATACAACTCATCTCACATACTTATCTCGTATAACGTAAATTACGATTGAAAAGTTGCTTTTAAGCATTCCAATCACTAATCCAAACAAATAGAAAGTTTGGCTATTGGCTTTTCTTCTTATTTGAGTTTTTTAAATTGAATTTTTAATATATCATTCAAACAAATTTATATCAAACTGACTTTTTTATAAAAATCTTCTTAAACATAAATCACATTGCACTACTTAACTTGTATCCCCACTTTACTTTACAAAAGTTAATTGGGATGAAACAAACCCGAATTCTTCTTTGATTTGGATTAACATTATGATACAAGTAAACATGAAAAACACCTTACTTGTCTTGGACTTCAATCTCCTCAGTTACGAAGTACCCTGCACATGTTTGGTGTCCATTTTTTCAAACATTCCCAGATAAATCGCCAAACACATCCTAAGTGTGTTTTTGTATTCAAGTTTGCAAATATAAAACAGGAACTAAAAATTATCTTAGGCTTATATTACGGCACACCAATGTTCAAATTCTTGTAGGGACAGTTGCTCATGTTTAGTGTCCGACGCTACTTCGAACAGGATTGCCTCCAATTAAAAAATACATACACTTCTAAACTCATATTTATACTACACAGCTCAATCCTCCGACACACAAATACAGGACTTAACAAAACTCAGATTAATCTTGTTCAAGTTAGATAGATTCACAAATGGTGACAAAACTTTTCTATCAACTATTTAATGCAATTAGATCAATTTCTAAGAATCGAATTTAGACATCTAGTTAAGCTGGTACAATCTTCCTTCACCTTCCATTAGAGCAAGCGAGTAGTGGTCACATAGCACCAATATGTGCCTCTTCCCTCACATGAATGTTTAAAATAATTGAGGAAATCTAAATTCATATATGGATTATTATACATATGCATAGAGTATTATATTACCAATGTTAAAAACAAATGTAAATATGGCTGAATTTTGTGGAAATCTGTTACTCTGTGTCGAACCATCATATTTTCCTCGTTTTTCATTGAATTCAGTTTACCTTATCATCTGTAAAATGACAACAACAAAAAAGTAGCTTATAAAAAAAACTCACGATGACGAGAATTAATAATAAAAGATAAAAATTTTATGAAAAAAGTAAGTACCCTCTCAATCAATCGTTGGTGATTTATAATGTGAGGCCTATACAAGAATTGGGCCTGTTTGGTGTCGCTTACGTGCGTGTATGGGTACCGTATATGTTTGGCATTTATTTGATACTACAAATTAATACTATAAGTTTAAAGAAATTTGGAAATCCAGCTTTTTAAGTAATTAGAAAAGTATCTTCTTCATAAAATTTAGGGCTGAACAAGTCACCCGCAACCCAATAGACCTGCCCTAATCCATCCAAAACTTGCCCCTTTAAGCCCACCCATAAAAGGCTCGTGATGGAGGGGGTTGAAACCTACCCATTTAAGAATTAAATGGGCAGGCTACGACATACTTTCGGGCTGCCCATGCCCGTCCATTTAAAATTTTTTAATTTTATCATGATTTATTTTTATTTGTGTGTATTTGTATTTTGTCTGCATACTTGATTACTTTGCCTTTTATTAGTTTCTTGTTTTTATGAGTACTATGAATTTTATGATTTTTGGTTTTTGAACTCCATCCTATCTGTTTCTAATTTTTATTATGATAATTGAATTCCAAAGTGGAACTGTGATTAAGACTATGGCCTTTAATTTGTCTTAAGCATTTTTTTATAACATTGTCTTAAGTTTTTTTTCTTATTGTTATTTATCGGTAGATTTTCATGTGTAGTTTTGTAGAAGAAAAAATTAGCAAAGGAAGTAATTCATTATTGTTGGTTGCATAATGAATTAACAAGGACTAGAGTTTCAAGATAATTGTCCATTGGCTTTATGGATTAGTTTTATTTCACAAGGAGAAGAAAAATTCTTTGTGGTGCGTTTTGACAATATCTTTGAAGGTGATTATATTTGTCATGATTGTATTTTTGCCGAAGGGTATAAAATAAAAAGACAGTGTAGGAGTTGTGCAAGTAACAAATTTGTGTTTGTGTTAATATCATGTTTATATATAGGGGTATTTTGTTTTGAAATTATATCAACTAGTATTTATTTGGCAGCTGGAGCTACATCCCCTTTATGAAGTGAATTTGAAAATCATGATAAAGTATGAAGACCTAATCGAAGCATATCATCTCATAAGTCTTTGAGCTTATAATTGTCATAATTTAGTTTGAAAGTTGAAGTTTGAATATTAAAATGATGTTATGATGACATATGTCTAAATTTAAATTCTTTTGTGTAATATGTAATAATGGAATTTTGAAGATTCAAAAATTAATATGGTGATTTTTACCTATATTTTTTTAAAAAAAAGTAGTTCAAAATTTATATGGGTTACCCATAACCTGTTTTAACCCGCCCATTTATGTTATAACCATAGAACAAAAAAACCGGACCATCCAGTTTGACCGATTGAACCGGGAACCGGTCAGTGGTCCAGTCTGGTTTGATGGTTACACCGTGAAACCGGTTGAATTAGTTTGAAACTGATTGGACCGGTTAAAACCGGTGGTTGAACCGGTTTCTTTTTTTTTTTCTTTCAAATTTTTATTTTGTTATTTTTTAGGGGAAAATGGAAGATTGAAGATTAAAATGAAAAAAAAAAGTAGGTAAAGAAAGAACAAATCTAAAAAAAATGAAGAAGATAATGAAAAAAATTATTCAAATAGATATAATAATTATAGGAAAGGAGATATCATTGCATAAGTATAGACATTATTACTAATACTAATAGATTTTCAGCATTTTTTTTCTAAAAATCTTCATTTTTATCTATAGAAGTTTAAAAATATATTAATATATATTGCCACTAATAAATTATAATATTTTAATATGATTGATTCAACTACCGGTTAAACCTCGGTTGACCTATTAACCTTTAAACCTGTATTGTGACCGGATCATTACCTGATCTGGTTTTTCGTTCCTTGGTTATAACCTATTTAACATGAGTTAAAACGGGTTGAGGTACGAGTATGGGCTAGCTCGTACTCTTATAACATTAAATGGGCAGACTACGGGTTTACGTACAAGTTGCCTAACTCACCGGTTGCTTTGCCCTAATAGAATTTAATGAAGTGACATTTCTCTACTACTTTTTTAAAATATTATCATCCGATACGTTTCGGGGTTCATGGTTGTCCCTTTTAATATATGTATCTCCTATAGGACTTGAACTCGAGACTCAAAGGATCTAGTAGGGGCCTTACACCACTGGACCAACTTTATGTTGTTGACATTTCTTATTTCTCTACTACTATTTGAGAAATACTTACATATTTTAGGAGTGCCACATCATCTGGACTCCATCTAATGAAAATATAACAATTTAGATCATTTTAATTCTGGTTGGTTGATGATATATATGAAATAATTTACATTTTATTTTATTTTTTAAGCAAAAATAAAAATCTTAAAAAATATACTCAACCAACTAAGATTAAGAGCTTTATTTTTCTTAACAACAAAATAAATTGTGAATTGTTTTAGATGAATCATCAGCAAACTAGAATTAAAATGATGTGAGATGTTGTGTTTTTATTGTATAGAGTTTAGGTAGTGTAATACCTCAAATTTTGAGACTTGAGGCTAGAGAATAAGCCTGAAATAAGTGGATTGCTAAGCCCCAATTTAGCAAGATCCCAAATTGTGATTAAGGGTTAATAACTCCAAAAGTGGAGGTGGTTAGTAATAAATAAACCCTTTTGGAGATTATGGTGTGATTTGGCACCCGATGTGATTTGTATGTGCTATGAGCAGCGCCAAAACCCTGTATTTAAGCTCAATTATGGAGTAACATCTAAATTGACTTAAAATAGAGGGAAGGCGCATATTGTGGCTAAATGAAAAGATGTGAAGTGTTGGTGGTGATTCAATGAGAATTACCGTAATCAGGGGCAAAACGGTAAAGTTACCGACCAATTGGTCAGTTACCGAAGAGGGAACTTATTGGTAACTTCAAGATCAATGGTTGAGATTGATTTGTGTATAGATCAAAGGGTGGAATCATGTGTGCAAGTGCCTATGTGAGCTCATGAAGATGGATCAAGATCATGACAAGTGGCAAGATTTGGATCCTTGATCTTGGGTCAAAGATTCAACACCCTTCCTCTCTTCTCTCTCCCTTATTTGGACGGTTTTTGGCCCTAAAAATCTGCTCCCTTCTTCATCATCTTCATTGATTCATCATCTCATCTCTCTCTTGTTTCTCCATGGCGTCCCAAAGCAAGGAAGAAAGAGAAAGGAAGAGTTCAATGTTTAGGTGAGATAATATCCTCTAATGCTCAAATACCCTTCTTTAATATTGTTCATAGTGATGAGAGCTTCATTGCTATGGTTTTAGATTCTTGATTGAAGGTGTTTGAGAGGTTTAGCAAAAGTGGAAAGATGGAGAATCAAGAAATTGATTTGGGAATGAGGAAGAGGTGAGCATTTGCTTCCTTTTGATCTAAGTTTTGTAAGTTTTGGTTAAGTATGGTGAATTGTGGATTTTGCCCTGATTTTATGGTATTTTCGTGTGGTATGAAATTGGATGAATTTGATGTTGTTTTATGTTGAAAATGGTGTCATGTTGTGGTATTTAATCATTGGAATTGATTTGAATTGGATTGGATGCATTGTGTGCAAAACTGGAAATTCTGTCCAGTGGGAATTCTGTTTGGGCAATCTGGTTGTGTGGATGTTTTGACTGGGCAAATGATGTCAGATAATTATGAAACTTTCCAGTCTTAAATTTCACATCCCAATCTTCAAAATGGACATATAATTTGTGCCATTTCGTTTTGTCTTCTGTGAGTTATAGCTGTCCAAAGTTTGAGGTCGAAAATGGAATCTGTTTTGGGACAGTCTTGAGTTTTGGGGAAATTCTGTATTTGTGTGGTGATTTCTAGTAAAGGTCAATATTTTTACTGTGTAGAGGACTTGAATAGCTTTCATTTGGCTTTGGGATCACCTCATTTCGATTTTTGTGGGTTATGATTTTTGGAAGTTCAGCCAAGAAACTGGATTTTCTTGGCTGCGGCCCAAATGTTTTTGGGCAGTTTTTGGCCGCGGCCAACCCCCAAAAATCAGCATTTTGGACTTTTAAAAGGTGATCTTTGGTCAAGTGTTTCCCAAGCCTTTAGGCATATGTTTAGGTTTTGATTAGCCACCTAAAGGTCATGAATGGTAACCAACTTTAAGTGATATGAAAGTAAGGTTTTGGAATAGAGAATAACCCCTATGTCCTTGCTTTGGTTATAGGGTTGATGTTCACCCTGGTCGTGGTTCGATGTTCATTTTGTTCGTGAGCAGCTATGCTGGAGCTTACGTGGAAAGAGTAGGGAACTTACCTCTCCTGCATGCTTTGATATTTGTGTTTGTGTATTGATGCATGTTATTGTTTTGCTTGATTATGTGAAGCATGTATGAATGATTATAGCTCTGTTTCTAGTTATGCTATGGCCATGAATATGTTGTTGAAACATTGAGCACGCTAAGATGTCATTATGTGAGCATGAGTTATATATCCAAGCATGTCATGCATTAAACACATATCATACATGTATATAGGTATCTGTTTCCTACTGAGATTCTCTAGAATCTCACCCTCCCCTACTAACCTTTCAGACAGGGTAGTAGATCGATGATGGAGTAAGCAGCCAAGGGCGATGAGGACTTCCTTCGGATTGAAGATTCGGTAGTTGGTTATCATTATAGTTGGGACGTGTATTTGTATATTTGGATTTAGTTATATATATGTGGATGAGGATTTGATTATGTGTATGGGAAAGATTTGTGTAATCCCCATATGAGGGCCTGTAATGGGCAAATGTGCCCTATAAAGCTTGAGTTAATAAATGGAATCTGGAATTGCCGGAATTATCACATTGCGTACTCTGATATATTGAATGCGATTTATCTTAGTGTAGTAATTGTATTCGGAATGTGAATGTGAGACCAGGTTATAAATGATTTCGAAAGGTATTTGTGAAAACCCCGTCTAGTAGATAGGTTTATAAATGTTATTTGATTATTATTGGTCTTTATTTCACTTTAATCCCATAGTCCGGATATAATTACGGCAGGGGGTTACAGGTAGTGGTGTACCCAAGAGTATGAAAGTATTTCTCCAAATATTTTATAATAGTTTTCTAAATTATTCTTAGTTCCTCAAATTCAAAATTATTCTTAGCCACATTTTGTATGAATTCATGGTACTTTGCGATCAGTGTATATAAAGCTGGTAAAAAGGGTCGGTCCTTTTAGATCTGACTAAAAAAAATATTCATTTTTCAAGGCCCGGCCCTTGAGCATAAGGGTCAAGGCCGGCCTTACAAGACCGAAGCGAGTTTAACGATTTTTACTGTTTTTTCAGTTTTTTAAAAAATTACAACAATGCAAGTCCTAATTTAACACATAAATATTTTCAAAATCAAGGTGTGAATGATACGCATCATGCAACAAATAAACACAGCCACTAAGTTATAATTAAAGGTAAACTATTATACACATACCACAATTACAATATAATTAATTAGAAGACTTAACAAAATTAAAAATACTTCTCATTAATATGTTTGGAAAAGTGTAAGTAGTCAACAAAATAAACAACACAGGGTATAAACAAAACAATCACCAGAAAATAAATTAAACAATACAAAATTAGTAAGAATACTTATGAAATAAGAAATATCTTTTATAAGTTTTTAATTTTTAGGATTATTAATATAAGGTATTCTTATGAAACTTAATTTTAAAAAAGATAATAACAACTAAATATTTACAACATCATTTACAAAATATGAAAAAACAATAATATTATTATCATATAAATAATTTTAAAAAATAAAAAAAAATATTTAGGCCTAAAAGGGTCAGCCCTTGACCCCATAGAGTTGGCCCTTTTAGGCCCGCTTTCACTTTTGAGGCAAAAATCTTAAACCCGGATTTTATAAATTCAGTGCCTAAATGGGATGGCCTGATGGGCGCGCCGTTTTTCCGGCTCTACGTTTATACAACAAGGAGTAATATTGGATGATAAAAATTAATTTTTTTTATGATAAAACATCATAAATTATTTGCCACAAATTCTTATCAGTGAATTTATAAAGCCGTAGCCTTATAGCCTCTCCAAGGGTTAAAGGGCGTATTTGGCACGCAGCTTATTTATTCAAGAGCTATGTTTTTATTTTTAAAATTGTGTTTTGAGGGAGATGAAAATTGTAGAGGAAGCCAAAAGAAAAAATACTGCTTTTGCTTTGAAGCAAAACTATAATTGATGTCTTTTAATAATTACAAACTTGTCTTTTATTATCTAAATAATTTTCTCTTTTACTGTTTCTTCATATCATTGATGTGTTTTGTTAAATTTATTTCAATATTATAATTGTATTCATTGTACCTATTTTAAAGTAAATTGAAAGTAAAGTATTTTTTTGAATGATTGACCCAATCCAGTTATATTAATAAAAGCCTTTGTCTAGTGATTTTACTAAACATCAATTCCGTTTTTTTGTGCAAAAAAATTTTATGTGAATTGAATTTGAAGAGTTTATCAAGATCAAGTTTAAAAAACGAAGGCAAAAAAAGACATGTTTAAAAAAATACTTATAAATTATCCACTAACAAAATTTTCCTATTAACTTCTTTTCCCAAAAACAGAGGTTTTTTTTTTAAATAATAAAAGTGGAAATTCAAATATATTTTTTTTTCGCTAGAAGAAATTCAAAACATGGTCAAACTATCTTTAAACTTGATTAGGACATAAGCTTATTAAAAAAATGGGGGAATAATTAGGCCCCACTAAAATTACTTATATCTTTAAGTTCAAGTTTAAACTAAAGTGATCCAAATACATTTACTCAACCACAAAAGTTAATGGAATATTAATATGATAATTTATATAGCAAATTACGTGTGCAAGGGTATGTTAATTTTAAACTTGTGAATTCATTTTTTGAGCTTATCATTTTCACGTTCCTAGCTAATAAAATTATGTTAATTTACTCTCTTTTTTTTTTGGTATAATATGTGGCTCAATGCCCATCAACTATATATTACCTAAAATTATTAGTACTCATCATCTCCATTGCTTCTTGTGGTAGCCGAATAACAGTGGTTGAGTCCCCTTCAATCATCAATTTATTCACCCTCATTTCTCTCGCCACCATAATACTCCAGTAAGCACCCTCACTTCGTTTCAGCGCAAACCATGCCCTTCTCGCCTCCACACAATCTCTAAGGACATGTAGCACGTCCTCATCCTCCTCACCACATCTTCTACACACAGCTGGCGTCCCCACCATACAACTTCTCCTTGTGGCTGTAAAAAAACAGTCATGCAATGCCTTCCGAATAGAAACCTGGATCCTTCTCAGCCCTTTCCATTTCCATACCAACAGTATCCCCGATTGCTCGCCACTGCCATGGAGTTTGTTGTACATTTCAGCTACACTATAGTCAGCTCCAGTAGCTCCTCTCCACTTAATTCTATCCTCCATCCCTTCCTCAAAAGGTACTGGGGTAACCAACAAACTGTTGACGTGATAAGGTGACTCACTCGGTACGGAGGAGAATATAAATTCGAGTCTTAAGAAACTTATTTGTTGGGAGAGGTGAGAACCTTTTACTTTCTAAACTTTAAGGAAGAAATCTTGATCAAATCAAAAAAAAAAAAAAAAAGGGTACCGGGATAGCCATGATTTTGAGAAGGTCATTCTCATTAAGATAATCCTTGAGAAAACAAAATTCCCTTTCCCCTCTTTCATTTACCAAATCTTTTACCTTGCATTCTAATAATCTTCCTTTCTATAAATTCAGTTAAACTTGTGAGTTCATGTATCGAGTTCATTGTTTTTATACTTTTTAATTTACAAAGTTGTGTCAATTTGTTTTTAAAGTAATTGAGAAATCTAAATTTATAGTTTATTATATATGGAGTATTAAAATTTTTATTAATAATTTTTTGGAAAAATATCATTAAGGTCCCAATTAAGAAAAATAATATCATAAAAGTCTCATTGACAAGTGAAAGAGCTACTGTTGACAAGTTATAAGACTTTTCTGATATTATTTTTCTTAGTTAGGACCTTAATGATATTTTGACTAAGTTTTTTTATAAAAAAAATCTTGGAGAATGCCTTATATGAATGGAATCATGCAACTTATCATGAATAATCCATGTTAATTTTTCAAACTGGCTATTAGTTGAAAAATGTAAAATGCCTCAGCTTAAAAAAAGGGAAAATCCTGCGTAAAGCTGTCTAAAATAGGAAAAATTTTAAATCAGGTCGGTAATTTCAATAAATTCCTAATTTAGTTATCGACTTACTTTAGAATTTCAAAATGTGAGTTAAATGACTTTACTACCCTTTTATAGTCTTTTCTCTCCTCTTAAAAGAGTTTTAATTCTCTTTAACTTATATTTTCAATAAATGTGTGTGTGTATGTCAATATTAACATATAATAAAATAAAATAAGATTATCTTAAATTAAATTTTTTTTTGTGTTGTGGAAGAATCATTAAAAACAATTCAAGCTAAAAAAGGGGAAAGCATAACCCAATATCAATTAAATGATTTTTAGTTAAATATTGAGAATAGATAATTTCATTTTTTACTTGAATTTTTTTTTTCTATGAGAAGAGAGTTAAACTATGTTATTAAAAAATAAAATCTGACTTATGTGATATATCTAACTATATGTCAAAAATTTTCATTAACAACATTTGAAAAACAAACTTCATATCAAATCAATCTTTTATATGATGTGCCCATAGATTGCTGAAAAAGACTCCGACTGGATCAACGCATGCTTTGGGAGGGATTCACCTCATTTATTATTACCTTTACCCTTTAGTTTTAAATATAAGATCCATTTAACCTTTTTAAAAAATTTATGGAAACTAAATAAAGTTATTTCAAAATATTTATACTCATTGTTTTTCACCAAACTAATTTATCTGATTTATAAATTGATAATAAAATTACTTCAAAGTATTTATACTCATTGTTTTTCACCAAACTAATTTATCTTATTTATAAATCAATATGTAATATAATGATACATAACATATAATATGATTAAACTACTTAGTTAGCTTCATTAATCTCTCCAAAAAAATCAACTAAGTCTTATATTAAAAATTGGAATGAGTAGTATTTTGTGCTCATGTAATTTTGAAATTTCAACGCTCAGCTTGTCTCATGTAATCAAAAAATAAAAATAAAAATCATTTAATTGATATTGGGATTGTGCTTTCTTTTTATTTTTTTTATTTTTGTTTGAATTATCCTTGATGATTCTTTCCAAACACAAAAATTCCTTTGATTTCAACAAATCATATTTTATTTTATTATATATTAGTGATTATATATATATATATATATATATATTATGTCACCATCCATTTCCATTTCGATAATCGAAGAGTAATAAAGATGGTATTCAATGGGCATGTAGAAAAGTACAATTATACTGATAAAAATATTCGTTTACAATACCGATATTGTTTGTCGACGAAATACAAAAAATACAGCGGAAACTTAATATTTACAAATTTCTTCAGAATATCCAAAACATAGATTAAATATAACCACTATTTTGTCCTCGCCTCGAGACACGTGCCTCTCACTTTCCAGTGTCTACTTCCTTGCCCTTTTATCCACTGGTACCCGCTGGGATATTTGTTTTTGAAAAAGGGTGAGATTCCGAAGAATCCCCGTAGAGACAAACAATCGACATGTAAAATGTGAAAATTAAATATGCAATGTACTATATTAGGCAAAAATGAAAGTTCGATTCGATTCATATATATTTACCTTAGCCGAGTCACCGACTATAGCTAGGATTTCTAATAATATACCTCAACTGAGTCATCGACCACAGCTAGGATTTTCCGATATACCGTTGTTGGATAGCGAACCACAACTAGGTACTGTACCTCTAGCATGCAATCATATCACAAAATACAGTAACAAATACATATAATTATTCATATAGTGTATGAAAGATGGTAGTCCCTACCTTGAAGTTTGTTAAATCCCTTTTTCAGTGTGCCTTGAAAAACATGTCGTTCCAGCGTCCGACTCGGTCCTAAAATATTAAATATACCAGAAATAGGTAATAACCTATCCAAGTATCATTTTAAACTCTATAGTATTTCTTGTGGTTATATTAGTCTATGGTGAACTTTTACCAAAATGCCCTCGGGACCCCGGTCTAGCCCCGTTGTACCCGGCCCGATGGCACATTTTCCCAAAATTTTGACTAAGGCTATTCTTACGTATTTTGGCCTAAGGAATCCATTTCTGAGTTCGAAATCACCAAATTCATTGTAAAATTACGAAAATACCCTTAACAACCCCTATTTAGGGATTTCAGTGACGTTTCGTAATTATGCTTTTTCGGCCTTTACCGAAAAAGTGCCCAACTGTAACCCCACTTATTTTTTGCCCACTGAGTTCAATGGAATTATTTATTTCATGAAAATCCAACTGCTAATGCCAGTTTTGGTTCTAGTCAAAAGTTGTAGGAAAAATAGAAAAATAGAGCTTTGTGTTTTAGCTTCCAAAATTTATACTTTTCCACTTCTAATCCTTTATTAAGTATTAACTCACTAAAACACTTATTAATCATGATTTGAAGGATTTTGGTCAGCATAACCCCTTAGGGTTATAGCTTTTCAAATTTGCAAAACTAACAACAAACTACCAAACAACTCAAGAATCACATCAACCACATCAATACATTAAGAGTTTGAGGTTTTGGAGATTATCTCTTGATTTTTGGTGTTTCTCTCTCTAGGATGTCCTCCCTCTCTCTCCTCAACCTTGAAGAATAGCTTGCTAAACCATGATTTCTATGAAGAACAAGAGATTAGAGGATGAACTACATAAGATAAGAAGCTTAATCACTTGAAAAACAAGTTCTTACCTTAGACTTTGCTTCCTCTTGCTCTCTAATCTCCAAAAGAACTCATAAGCTCACTCTCCCTCTCTTTTCCTTGCCTTGGTCAAAATGTGCCTTGAAAGGGGAAGGGAAAATGTTTTATTAACTTAGTCATCCTTCTTCCTAGCCCTTGATCTAATCAATGGTTGAGATTGCTCCACCTTGCATGCACCATCCCTCCAACCATACCTCCCACCATACCCTCTTACTTTATGCCATTCCTTCTAATCATTTGGGTCCAATTGGGTTGGGACTAGATTCTTTCTAGTTACACAAACCATCCACCCTTCTCCTTACTCTAACTAAACCCATTTCCTCTACCTTATTTTCATGGTTGGACAAAATTTAGGGTGGAGAAGAGAAGAAAATGTTTTTCATAAATTCCCTAATTCATATAATTGTATTATATATAATTCTCCCTAATTTCACAATTCTTGATTTATTCCACCAAGAATAATCCAATCATGCATTTTTCCTTTATTAATTGAAATTAACTCCAATTAATTGGAAAATAATTAATATTGGGCTAAATTGGAAAAATTATGATTTTGCTATCACCTTTGTAATTTAATTCAATTTTTGAATTAATTTGCCCATTTCGTTATGAATATGAATATTTCAAAATTCACAAGATCCAAATTTATGAATATTCACCGTTTTATTGAATTACTCAAATAATTACAATATATATTTGGTGAATAAAATTTGGGGTGTTACATATTAACATACATTTATTGGAAAACTAAGTTACATAGTAATAAAACTCTTTTAAGAGAAGAGAGATGATAGTAGAGATTATAAGTCTAAAAGAGTGCAATAAAGTCATTTTTATCCATATTTTAACATCTCAAATTAGATCAATAACCTAATTAGAAATTTATTGAGTTTAACATCTTGATTTAGAAATTTCCTATTTTAGGCCGCTTTATATGGGATTTTCTCTTTAACAAAAAACAAATTGGTTGAAACTAAGAAAATGAAAAATAAATAAAATAAAAATAATTAAAAATGAGTTAAAATACAAGTACATAAAAATTTCATGACAAAACTATTAATGAGGACATTTTTTAGGGTTTGGCTTTGGTCCTTTGCCCCAAAAGAAAAGGAGGTCCTTTTCTTTCCTATGGGCCGTTGGATCAAGATCTCAACGGTCCAGATTTAATATATTATAAAAATATAGATTTGAATAGGTCCCCATAGCCTAGTGAGCCCGCCCAGGCCTAGTGTAAAATTGTCCATTTTGGCCTGACCAAGAATGACCCATAACAGGTAGGTTTGAATAGGGGGCCTATACTATGCCTGTAGCCCGCCCATATATGTGTGTGTGTATAATATATATTTAAGTGTGTGTGTGTTGTGGTCTATATTACATAGGGAGAATTGCAAATAAATACATTTTTGACAAATTAATTGCTGAATGCTACCATAGAATATCTATTGCTCATAATAGAAGATGTTTTGCACATAACGGAAGATTATTTGCACATTTATATGGAATATTTTTGCACACACGGAAGATGGTTTGCACAAAACGGAAGATCGCTTGCACACACGGAAGATTGCTTGTACACTTGGTAGCAATCAGTAATTAATTTGCCTCCAAGGTATTTTTAGGCAATGCTCCCTATTATACATATTTCAGTATAAATTAAGGCAAAGGAGCTTGTATTAATTTAATTATGCTTCACGTATGTGGGATAAAATATATATTTGAATATATATATATATATATATATATTATAACAATGATTCTAAAAGGATAAATTTTTGAAGAAAGCATGAGATATAATTTTATAATATATATATATATATATATATTTCAGAACTGATTCAATTGAATATTGTGAATCAATATCTGACCTTTTGGCATGGTGGAAAGTGTATGCTTCCAAGTATAAAGTTCTAAATTTGATTGCACGTAATTTGTTGACTGCACCAGTCTCTATAGTATCTTTAGAATCTGCTTTTAGTATTGGGGTTGAGTACTAGATACTTTTAGAAGTTCATTATCTTCAAGATGGTTGGGGCATTCATATATGCTCAAAATTGGCTACCTACAAGTCCTCCCAAATTGAAGAAGGTTGATGTTTCATCTTTTTATTACATATTAATGAGTACCATTTGTTTTAGTTGGTTTTGTAGAGGAAGAGGAAGCAACTCCAACTTCGACCATCTCAAGTGAATCTGACAAAAGATGATAATCCAAATGCACCATGGCAATCTTCCTGTCCTACATTTTGTTATTTTTTAGATTAATTCTTGCATTAATTGAGAACTTTGTGAACTATTTGTTAATTTGTGTATGTCATTTCATGTGTGGTTTCAATGAGAAATGATGAGGACTATGGTATTTTATTATTAGTGTTTTTTATAATTTATATTGAGAAATTAGTTATAACAATATAGTAGAAATGCCGTTGCATATTGAATTTTTTTTTTTTAAGAAAATGCATTGTCAAGCCACTCACTTCCATTCAAAACCACACGGGTTTAGCTCATCCTATTTGTCATGGGCTTTAAGGGGCATTTGATGGGCATGGACTAGCATATGCCCATTAAGAAATAATGGGTAGGCTGTGGACTGACCATTGAGCAGCCCATCCAACTTATTGCCCAGCCTAGTAATTACCAAAGCACCAAGTAGTTTGAATAAAATACAAATATTTTAACCATGGGACCTAGTATAGTTAGCACTTAGCTGGGTTCCTTAAGAATCTAGTCAGTGTTTCGATCCCTGGTGATGAGTATGGAGAGGGTCTCATGGCCAGCACTACAGCTTCTTTGGGAAGTCTATGGTGTGAGGGGATTAGTTACCACTACTGGTGGTGGATACCCTGAGCCTAAAAAAAAATACAAATATCTTCCAATTTAGTTGGGCATAAGCAGGAAGTAACATGGATTATATATTGTCCTTATATTATTTGCTTGTTTTCTTACCATCATAATATTATTTACTTTTAATATCTTCCTTGTCCATATAAAAAATATTAGAAATCAGAATCAGAATGACAACTCATTACAATATTGAATTGTAACTCTTCAACTGAGTCCAAGCATAATATTATATTACCTCCTTTGAACAAAAAAAAAAAAATTGCCTCATATCCTTAATATAATATCAAATTTGTAGTGCAAATCTCATAGGGTTTGTTTGGTGTGAGGGACTTGGAGGGAAGGGGAGGGGGAAAAATTTTTTTTTGAATTGAATTTACAAAAGATTGAGGAAATAGGGTTATAAAATTTTAATAAAAAAGATGTAAGATAAAAAAGTAAAAAAAATTAATTAAAAACTTTTAACCCCATTTCTTTAATTTTTTTTAAATCTGACTCAAAATTTTCCCCTCCCCTCACTTTACATCCCCTCCCCCCATACCAAACAATTCTATGAGTTGAATTTTATAAAAAATAGAAAAGTGGGATTAAAATTTTTTAATTAATTTTCTTACTTGATTATCTTACATCTTATCTTATATTCATTAAAATTTTGTAACCCCATTTCTACCATTTTTTTAAAATTCAACTTATAAAAATTGTGTCTCCATTCTTTTTCCCTCCCTTTTCCTCATACCAAATAGTCCTTTAATTTAAGATATAGTTTGTAGTTATAATTTTTTTCAACCAAAAAATTAATAATTTGTACTACAAATTATATTTTATATTAAGGATTGGAGGTAGTAGTATTTTTCAATGGATGTAAACTTTTACAATTCTTTTTTAAATTTGTATTGATGAGATTTATCTCTTTTTAATGTTTTACTATTTCACGTTAAATATGATGAGTCATAATATTATGTCTATAAATATAATATTTGTATTATGTATTTGGTATCTTAATCAACCAGAAATTTGCTTTCACATATTTCTTCTCCTCAATTCCCTTTTTCTTCCCGAAATTCGTTTTTGTCCTCCTTGTATATAGTAGTATTATATTTTCTTTATTTTCACCACAGGACCGTTGACAGTTGGCACTGCACAAAGGGCAAAAACCTGAATGATTAAGTTGTAAAAAAAAACCCTTAATGATTAAATTATTAATCATAATCAATACAGTTATTAGGCGCGTTTGGTTATGTATGTATGGAAGAATACTTTATAAAATAAAAATAAGATTATAATATTGATTTCTACATTTAATATAAAATTGATTTAAAATTTCATTACAAATTTATCTCAATCTTTGTATAAAACGTCAGCCCATGATTTAGTTTATAGGTTCTGACCTTTTGTAGTTATTAAATTAGATTTTTATTGCTATTTCATTTGGAGATGTGAAAGACAGTTTTAAATTATAAAATTAATTATTATTTAGTTTATGATCACATTATCACTATATTTAAGTAATACAACTGATTCAACAAGCATAACAACAATATGTTTGATTATTTGAAAAATATAAAGAACAATAGTATGATTTATCCTCTAATTTTTATTAAATATATGAGGAAGTGTGTTTAAATTTATTATAGATTTCAAACCCTAATTGTAAGTTTGACAAAAAAAAAAAAAACCCTAATTGTAAGAAAAACTAGAACTGGGAAATCGAGCCGAGCCCATCAAGGACTGGTCCTATAATTTAGAGGCTCTAAATGGAAGTGGGGCCTAAAAGGGGCGGCCCTACTACAACCTTGTAGGGCTGGCCCTTTTAGGCCCGTTTAATATTTTTTTAAAATAAATTAATATATGTAATATCATTATATCAAATTATCAATATGAGAGATACCTAAGTATCTAATAGAGTATTAGTAATAGGCAAACACTTATTAAATGGTTTGATTTATTTTGTTTTCTACAACGATTTATTCATTTAAACTTAAAAAAAAGGTTAATTTGGACATTAGATAATTATTTTAACTAAAAATTTATGAGTTTTAAAAATAATGTATCTCAATTTAAAGCAATAAATAAATTGTAAAACTTGAAAAAAAAAATTGAATTAAAATGAGTTTAGGTATGTTTAAGCCCGAGCCCGTGAAAGGCCAACCCTGTAGGGTCACGGGCTTTAAAAATTGAAGGTTTTATAATAAGAGGACCTAAACGGGTCGTTTAGACCCAAACTCGTAAAGGGTCGGCCCGTATTCTCACCTCTGAAAACAACCTGCATAACTCATCACAGATCTCATCAATAAAGTCAAGGGAATTTTTGTCTATTTTAATCCAGGTTCAGGAACCAGGACCTGACTAGCCGGTCCGGCCCAGAAACCGGTGAACTGGTCCGGTCCAGGTTCCAATTTAAAAAAAATTATATTTTTTCTTTTGAATTTCATACTATAAGTCTAAAATTTTCAATTTCTCACTGGTTTAGCTCCGGTTTGGCCCCAGTCTGGCCCACTGATCTTTAACACAGTACCTCGACTGGTTCAATACCTGGTCCGAGTTTTAATACCTGAATTTTAATATATGTATACCCTCATTGCCACACAAAAAGTATTCATAGCAGTAATTAAAGAATTTCAAGGTTCTTTCCGATACAACACAAAAATTTATGATTGGCAAAACATTTCATGCCCCTTAAATGCTCCAAATCCAGCTACTACTTCGAGTTTGCCTACTTGCGATATTCGCAACATTCTTCGATCAACTCAGTACTGGACAATCTATATAAAAAAGGTTAGGACTCATAAAAGGATCTCTTATATTGCCATGGTCTTTCTTCCCCACTCAATGAACTATGCTACCCCCATCTTTAGTTGTATAGGCTATATCATTTTAGTTAACATTGTTGATTTTCTATTAAAAAAGAAAATAAAAATGTTAAACATGAGAGTTATATATTAAAAATCCTTACAACGACTCCTCCTTGTTCGTCCATCACCCATATTTGCCCAGCCTCATCAAATTCTGGAGAATCTTCGCCTAACCTTCCTCCTTAGAAGCTACTTCGATAAAATATCCAACAGGCCCTCATGTCAATTTGATTCGCAATATCATTTTTCATTTGAATTATGTAGCGGTGGTTTTCTATTGGGGCGAGGCCTTTGGGGGTTATGACTTGATGCTTTTTGTTGGGTGTATGGTCTTAGTCTAAGAATTTGTTATCTAATGGGAACAAATTAGAATGAAGAGGGTCAGTGAGATTGAATTCGGCGGTTGCAAAACGAGGTGCACAGTAGCCAAGGGTGTTTTAGAATTTTTATTGTTTTTTATTTTGATTTAATATAACAAATAATTTTTTCGCTTAATTTCCTTAATAACATATCAAACATGCTCATGGTAATAAATATTGTCTTACATCCCATTTCATTGCATTACATTATTGTCTCTAAAGATGTAGTAATTGAACTAAATAATTTTTGTCTCTAAAGATGTAGTAATTGAACAAATAATTTTTTCGCTTAATTTCCTTAATAACATATCAAACATGTTCACGGTAATAAATATTGTCTTACATCCCATTTCATTGCATTACATTATTGTCTCTAAAGATGTAGTAATTGAACTAAATAGGTTCTTAATGAATTCTTTAACGCCTAATAGACTTCTAATGTTAAGTACAACCGCATATGTAATTTTCCCTTAATATTGAGAACATGCGTTGATTTTTGATTAATTTTCAGCTTTCCAATCGTTATCACCACTTTACATCCCCTAATATCTCTTAACATTTGATTTTCAACTATGCATTTTGTTTCACAACGAGCCACATAGATTCAAGGCTTATTTGTAGTTTCTTTAATTCAAATTCTAACATGACATCAGAGTTAGAAAAAAAAGGGGAGAAAACAGAGAGAAGAAGACGGAAAAAAAAGAAAGAAAACAAGATAAAGAGAAGAAGAAGGGAAAAAAAAGAAAAGAAGAATAAGAAAAGATGAGAGGGTGTTATTCCTTCCTTCTTTTTCACTACTACAAAAAACCAAATATGTGGCGCTTATAATTGCATTAGCTGTGGCGCTTGCGAAATGCCACTCATCTTAACGCTACTAAAAAAAGCTGTGGCGCTTGGAAGCGCCACAGATTTTTAAATTTTTTTTTTAAAAAATAACCTCCTGTGGCGCCTGACCTACCAGGCGCCACAGGAATCTTACCTCCTGTGGCGCCTGGCCGGTCAGGCGCCACAGTAGGCCTATACATCCCGGCCAGGCGCCATAGTAGGTGTTTTTTTTTAAAAAAAAAATTTTCGTTCTGGTTTTTTTTAGCATATTTTTTCCTCATATTTTTTTGGGTTTTTCGTATTGGTTTTTTTTTTTAGCATATTTTTTCCTCATGCATATATAATTAGAGTCTGCAAGGTTTAATAAGAACAATAATAGATAACTTTAAAATGATACCAACAAATGATTGATTAGCTAAAGTAGTAATGAAAATTGTTATACAATATACTGTAAACCTAGCTGAATGAAATATAATACAACAAATTCAACTTGAACAAACATGCATGACACAACAATTGGCAATTACAAACAACACAAAAAAAACCAGCTAGTGAATTTAATAGTAAATATAGCTACCTAGGGATTTGCCTAAACATATATTCACACCATTCCTCGATCACTTCATTAACCTGATGGTCTGTCAAAGCGTCACAACGTTGATCTTCATAATACTACAGATATATACAATCAGACACAAGTTAGAATGAATTAAAATCAGTAAAACATAACTGTCAGGCACTAATTCAATTTCATTACAACACAATATGACGTGCAACTAAATGACTTACTTTTTGAGGAATAAATGGTTGATCATGCATAATAACATCCTTCATAAATTTCATGATATAGTACCCACAATCATTGTCATTAGGTTGGAAAGGGCACTGCAATAATATAATGCAATATTTGGGGCTTAGAAATTCCATCAAACTCGCAAAAATGCTGAACCAAAAGAGAAGGCCCCATAGCATATGGTTACCATATGACCAACCACCGAAAAGCGATACCTATTCATGCCTAATAATGACAAAATCTTAATCTAATTCGTTACTGTGTGCTATATAATTTGAGAATAATCCTTATATTAGATTGACGTCCAAATAAATTCAACTGCTATATCTGAAAAATCTCTCAATAAATATAAATATACATGTATGCGTGTCATAGGGAAAAAATCAAAAAAAGCATCGCAACCATGCCATAAAGAAAAAAAGAGCACGTAAAACAACCTGAAAAAAAAATTAATAAAAAGAAAACGCAAGTTGAACTTACAGGTTGATCAGTGGAGTGGGGGACCATGTAATTGCCGTTGGTGACGCAATCTTCAGTGAGGGAAGGAAGAAATTTGAGCGCTAGCTACCAAATGGAGTGGGGACCAAGAGAGTTGAAGACAACGGAATAATACGGAAAGAAGTGGGGTTGGCAGTTGGAAAAATACAAAAACGTGTGCGCGTGTGGGTGTAGTTTTAAGATATGAAGAAGAGAAAATGGAGGGACGGGGTGCACGCACAGATGGAAGGGAAAGTGATAGAGGGAATAATTAAAGATAGAGAGAAAGAGATGGAGGGGGGTGGAGGCGGGAAATGAAAGAGATTGGGGGGCGGCGGGAAAACAAAAGGGGATAAGGGGGGGCGGGTTGGGATCTCATTGGTGGGGAAGGGATAGGATATCAAAAATTAATTTTTTTTTTAAAAAAGAGTCAGGGGTGGCGCCTGACCAGGCAGCCGCCACTCCTAACAAAATTTTTTTTAAAAAAAAAAAGTGTCAGGGGTGCGCCAGTCCTGACAAAATTTTTTTTTTTAAAAAGGGTCAGGGGTGGCGCCTGGCCAGGCAGGCGCCACCCCTGACAAAAACTCTTTTTTTTTAAGGGTCAGGGGTGGTGCCTGACCAGCCAGGCGCCACACCTGACCATAAGCGCCAGGCGCCACAGCTGCTACCACCTTGTCAAGTGTGGCGCCTGCCTAGCCAGGCGCCACACTTGATCATACCAGCTGTGGCACCTACCCTCCCAGGCGCCACAGCTGGTTAAAAAAAAACATATAATATAAAAATAATAATAAATGAGCAGCTGTGGCACTTCATTAAGGAAGGGCCACAATATGTGCGCCACCTTTCAACCTTTTTGTAGTAGTGTTTATATTCCTTGTATAGCATAGAGAGACTGAAGTTGACAATGCTTCCAAATTAACATTATGAACTAGTCATTTGAAGAATATAATGGATACAATCAAGTGCAATTACCTTCATATATTATCATATGTTTCAACTTCCTCGCACACATCAACAATGAGACATCAAAAAGATTAATCCTTCAAATTCTTGAGGGTCATCTTGTCCACCAAAAATGGCATATAAAATTGGTATCGAAGTCCTTCATCCCCACACATTTCTTAGAAATGATATCAGATGAGTTACAAAATGGTATCAGAGTAAGATAACAAATATTCAAAAAATAGCAATCTAACCCATTATAATCTTATTAATACTAAGCATCATGAACTCTTTCATTCCGCTTAGCTATGTTTGATATAGAGTTTTGGCTTGGAATTTTTTTAAGAAGAAAGGAACTTGCACCCTTTATTTGAATGAAATATTTTTTTGAATAACCCTCCTTTTTCCTTTCACAACTTCCACTTTAAATTTGAAAATTTCTAGAGTAAAGATAAAAATTTTAATTATATAATTAACTTTAATGAAATAATATAATTTTGCTCTTGCCTTTAAAAAGCTCACTTCTGCATATTCAGCTCCCTCTTCCTTTCTTTGTCCCCTCCTTCCCAAGTGATACCTGGATAAAGTTGATAAATTTTTATATTATATATAAAATTTATTTGCTAGTCTTATATTATGCATAGATATTTTATGCAAAATCCAAAAAAATGATTTACAAAAAATGGGAAGAGTGATGAAAATATTCAAACAGGGATTTAGGTCGATTATATTTTATTCTGATTGTATAGAAGCCATTGAGTTTTGTTTTAGGGGTTGTGATGTGAATCACCCCTTTAGACACATCATAGAGGATACTCGATTGGTTATACACAAGGACTGGCATGCTTGATTTAAGCATACACATAGGGATAAGTTTGTAACAATTTATTATCTTATATCGCATAGCTTAGTAGATAGCTTTTGCATCCTTGATCAATCTCCACCTAACTTTCAGAGGGTGGATCTTGATGAGGGATAGGTTCTCTTATATAATCTTTTAAATAGGTTGCAATGATATCCAGTATTATTTTTAAAAAAGGATATCAAGACAATATTCACTCCACTAAAATCTAGCAGTGTAACACCTCAAATTTTATATTCACCAAATATATTGTAATTATTTGAGAAATTCAATAAAATGGTGAATATTCATAAATTTGGAATTTATGAATTTTATAAATGTTCATATTCATGAGAAATTGGGAAAAAATAATTATGAAATTAATTTAGGTAACTTAAAAAGCCCAATATTAAGGTCCAAAAATGAAGAAATATTAGAGAAAATATTTGGTCCAAAAATATATGAAAATTGGTCAAAGGAAAATAAGAAAAGAAATTGGATTAAAAAGGTAATGGCAAAATCGTAATTTTTTCAAATTATCACAAAATTAATTATTTTCCGATTAATTGAACTTAATTTCAATTAATTAAGGAAAATAAAAGGAAAAAATATATTCAGAATATTTTGGTCAATTTAATAGGAATTTATAGAAAATTTGAGCAAAAAGTACAATTTTGACCAAGATTGAGACTTTACGTGTATGCGTAACTTAGACAAGTTGTGAAGCCAATTGAGACTATAGAGAGGGACCTCTAGGTGTCTCCTACATGTGGCATAAATAAGGAAATATTGGTTGGACATGATGGCATGGTTACATAAATGTAGGAAGTTATGTAATAAAAATTAGTTTTGGAATGTTTGGAAAATTCCATAAATCATTAAAATAATATATGATATTAGAATATATCATCCTCACCTTCTTCCTTCACCATTTCACACACATAACAGACCTGAATAGAGAGAGAATGTGTGGAAACCCTAAAGAGAGAAAGGAGAAGAAATCTTGTAAGGTAAGTCGATTTCTCTAACGATTTAACTTCTAACGCATAGAGCTCCGACCTTAAGCTACTCTTCTTTGTTCTTTAAGATTTGGAGGCTCAAAAATCTGTTGTTTAAAGGTTATGGTTTCAGCCATATTTGGGGAAAAGCTAGTGGGAGCTTGAGGTAACTTCCAAACCTTCGTATATTAACTATTTTGGTTGCTGTGAGCAATTTAATCAGTGAAATTTCACCAGATTGCCATTGGTTTTAAATTTTGGAAATGGGTGAGCCTAAGGGTTATGCTGCCCAATTTTAGTTCAAATGGTTGTTATAACTCAACTAGATGATTAATAAAGTGGTTAGAAGTAGAAAAGAACGCGTTTATGGAGCCGAAATTGCAAAACCCCGATTTTCCCCTGAAGATCCCATAATTTCAGTCAGGGCTAGATCTAGGGGTAGGAGTTGAATTTTCAATGATTTGATGATTCCATTGGATTTAGGAGGGAAAATTAGGTAAGGTTACAGTTGGGCACTTTTTTGAAAAAGGCCGAGAAAGCATAATTACGGAAACGCCCCTAAAACTCTTAAAGCAGGACTGCCAAGGGTAATTTTGTAATTTAACATCAAATTTGATAATTTTGAATCCGGAAATGGATTCCTTGGGTGGAAATATGTTAGAATAGCCCTAGTCAAATTTTTGAGAAAAATATAGCCGGATCGGATACGGCGAGGCCGGGCTGGAATCCCGGGGGCATTTTAGTAAATTTTCACCATAGGCTAATATAACCACAATAAACACTATGGAAGTCTCTAAAATGATACATGGATAGGTTATAACCTATTTCTTGTACATTTAACATTTTAGGATCGAGTCAGGAATCGAAAGTCAACATATTTTACGAGGCATATGATACAGGGGTGATAAAGCTTTGAGGTAAGGACTACTATCTTTCATATATTATGTGATTAATTGTATGTTATATGTTACTGTATTTCATGATATGAATGCATGCTAGAGGCACAGTACCTGGTTGTGGTTCGGTGCCCAGCCAAGGTATATCGAAAATCCTAGTTGTAGTCGGTGACTTGACTGAGGTACATGTAGGGGTTCTAACTCGATGTTTGACCCTGAAACTTGTGCACACATGTGAATTGAATTAAACTTTCATTTTGCCTAATATAGTGCATTGTATATTTAATTTTCACATTTTATATGTCGACAGTATGTTTCTACTGTGATTCTTTGGAATCTCACCCCTTTTTCTAAATCAAAATGTATCAGCGGGTGCCAGCAGTTCAAAACGCAAGGACAAAGTCGGTGGATATATTTAGCCTGTACTTGAAATATTTTAGGAAATTCTGTACATATTTATAATTCGTAGTGAATTTTGCTCTGTAAATGACTGTCTGTAAACAAATACTTATTATCAGTATAACTGTACTTTTTTATTTGCCTGTGGAACTTGTTCATTATTGCCTTGCGTATATCAAAATGGAAACGGGTGTTGACAACCAGCAAACCCAAAAGATGAAAGTTATAAAAAAATTTGAATAAAAATTTTAACATTATTAAAATACCATATAATTACATTATTCACTTTATGCTTCACATCACATAGGAAATTATTGGTTATATAAAAAGCATCACCTATGTTACTTTATATAAAAGTATATAAGTTATTTAATTCTTTGCCATTTTTGAAATTATAATCTCATCCTAAGTTGATAAGTATTCATCCCATGAGGCGCAGATTCACTACTTAGTGTGTGTTTTATTTATTTATCGCATAGGGATAGGTCTTGGATAAAATAAAATTAAAATCTTTTATAGCATGTTTAATCTGATTCTATGAGAGAGAATTACATGAACTTTGATACAACAAACTGATTATATCATTTGGTTGGGGTTATGGAATGTAAAGAGGATTACACTGCTATAACTGATGAATGTGGATGCAGATATCATGTAATCAAGTGAAAGAGATACTATTGTCATTATAATTTTTTAAAATTGGCCAAAGTGCCTACCTATAGACATTATTAAATATTAAATAATTATCATAATTAAATATTTAAAAAATTAATTAATACTATAGAAATTTAAAAATATTCTCCATTAAAAAATTATATTCCATGGCTAAAACAATATTAAAAATATCCCATTAAACAGTTTTCAAACTATTAAATATTAAAAATTTTCCATGAACCCAATTGTATATGGCATAATATTTTCACAATTAAATATTAAAAAAATTACTATGAACCCAATTTGTACACTGCAAAAAATGGAATATTTCTATATATTCTCATGTTTTTTTTCTTTGCTCAAAATATATTCTCATGTTTGATACAATCTAACCAAAAGTTTTTGTATGTATACATCATCTTTCTTTAATGACAAATCAAAAAAATTTATGTAATCATTATTACGTTATATTCAATTACATTGCATTATATTTCATTACATTATCTCCTTGGTTGGGGTTATAGAATGTAAAGAGGATTACACTGCTATGACTAATGAATGTGGATGCAGATATCATGTAATCAAGTGAAAGAGACACTATTGCCATTGTAATTTTTTTAAATTGGCCAAAGTGCCCACCCATAGACGTTATTAAATATTAAATAATTACCATAATTAAATATTAAAAAAATTAATTAATACTATAGAAATTTAAAAATATTCTCCATTAAAAAATTATATTCCATGGCTAAAACAATATTAAAAATATCCCATTAAATAATATTCAAACTATTAAATATTAAAAAGTTTCCATGAACCCAATTGTACATGGCATAATATTTCCACAATTAAATACTAAAAAAATTACTATAAACCCAATTTGTACTGTAACCCCCTCAAGGTAATTATATCTAGACTACGAAATTTAAGTGAAATAGAGATCAATAAGACAAAAAGCAACATTTATAAACCCATCTACCATATGGGGTTTTCACAAATACCTTTCGAAATCATTATAACCTGGTCTCACATTCACATTCCGAATATAATTACTACACGAAGATAAATCACATTTAATATATCAGAGTACGTAATTTAATAATTCCTGCAATTTTGGATTCCATTTATTACTCAAGCCTTATGGGGCGCATTCGCCTATTACAAGCCCTCATATTGGGATTACACAAATTCATCTCAATACATAATCAACCCTCATTCACATACATATATACACATCCAAATCCATATACTCCCAACTATGATAACTAACTACCGAAGCTTCAACCCGTAGGAAGTCCTTGCCGCCCTTGATTACTTACTCCATCTTGATCCACTTGCCCTGTCTACACTGTTGGTAGGGGAGGTTGAGATTCTGGGGAATCTCAATAGGTAAACAATACCAATATGCATACAAGATAAGTGTTTAATGCATGACATGCTTGCAATACATAATCCATGTTCACACAATGACATATCAGCATGCTCAATGTTCACACAATATACTCATGGCCATAGCATAAATTGAAACAAAGCTTCAATAACTCATATATGTTTCACATAATCAAGCAAAGCAATAGCATACATCAATGCACTAACACAATTATCAAATGCATGCAGGAGAGGTAAGTTCCCTACTCTTATTCTTTCCACATATACTCCAGCATCGACTACTCACAATCTGAGCGGATATCGAACCATGATCCGGGCGAATACCCAACCCTATAACCAAATCAAGGACATCGGGTTATTCTCCATTCCAAGTTCACTTCCATAATACTTAATGTTGGTTGCCATTATTGCCCCTCAAGCCCTCACCATTGGCTCTAACACAAGCCCTTAAAGGTTAGAAGAACTATCACAAAGTTCCCCTTTTGGAAGCACAAAACTAACATTTTACACTGAGACACTCGAGTGAAGATGGCCTCACTCGAGTGATATTGTACAGATACTCGAGTGAAGGAGACCTCACTCGAGTGATGGTACGGTCAATACTCGGGCACTAGAAAGTGAACAACAGCGAGTGAACACCCGAGAGCACCAAGAACTTTCACAGACTACAATACTCGAGCACACTGGATCTCACTCGAGTGATAGCCAAATGCCTCACTCGAGCACCTGAGAGTGAAGTCCAGAAGGTGAGAACCCGAGAGCATAAGAAAAATGGTAGTAGCCCGATGGTTTACTGCACTCAAGCACAACACGGCTCACTCGAGTGATACCCCATGCTCGCGAGTGGGAAGGCACACTCTTGCACCATGACCGCGAGTGACAACCCGAGAGGCAAAACCTTGGTGTCAAATACACCAGTCACTCGAACATAAGGAGGCTCACTCGAGTGATGTCCCACCGCACTCGCAAGTGAGACTATACACTCTTGAGGTTTTCCAGAAATACAACAGAAAAACTAAAGAGAAAACATAATTTATGCATAACACTCGAGCATCACTCAACCTTACTCGAGTAATCTTCATCACGCACTCGAGTGAATCCCAAATCACTCGAGTGATCTTATCAGAAACCAGAAAATACAGCTAAACTGACCATATTTCCTAACACTTGACCAATTGATCCAAATGGACCCAAAACCTCTACCAAAGTTATTCTCACATAAAAATACCTAATGAATTCAATGGAATAAACAGAATTACCAAAATTCCATTCCATTAACATGCTTTGGTTTAGGGCAATATAAACATCCAAAATTCCAAACTTAACAAACTTAATCATTCAATCCCAAGTCCATCTATCTATCCGAAACTCATACCAAACACCCATTTCTATGCCAATAACATGCCAAACTACCCAATGATCAGCATTTTCGAATTCAAGGCTATAAATACCAAAAATTCCAAACTTCATACAATGGCATGAAACATAGATAGAAAGATTGGGTTCACTTACCTTAACAACTTTCTCAAAGAGATTCTTTGATTCTCCAACCTCCAATTTTCGTGATTTCTCAAATCACCACCAATGGAGAAGTTACAACCATCAAATTGAAGCTTTTAACTCAATGATCAATATTAATGAAGAGCATTTTGGCATTTGAGGCCATTTGCTTACCTCAGGATCCAGCTTTTCGTTCTCTCTCCTAAGCTCCCATTGGCACCGAAAACAAAGAAGGGAAAGAGAGAGAAACGAGAGAGAGAGAGAGAGGGAGAGAGAGGAAAAGAGATGGAGTGTGATGGAGAGCATGGAGAAATGATAATAATCATACTCCCTCCATTTAACTTTTCTCCCCTACACTCATCATACCCACTTTTACCACATGTCACATTTCTATTGGCTTTCCACAAATTAAGTCACCAATTAGCCATTTAATCACATATCTCATTTTTCTCTTAGCTAGTAATTAATTTCTCTATTAATCACGAACTAATTGCCCAACAATTTCATTCTTTCAATTTCTACTAATCATGACATATTAATTAATATTGCCATAAAACACATAATTATTCCCATTAAACCCATAATTATCCATAATCAAAAATTGGGATATTATATGTACACTGCACAAAATGGAATATTTCTATACATTCTCATGTTTTTTGTTTTGCTCAAAATGTAATATCCCAAATTTTATTCATAAAAAATATATTGTAAATTATTTTGAATAATGCAATAAAATGGTGAATACTCATAAATTTGGATCTTGTGAATTTTGAAATATTCATATTCATAAGGAAATGAGTAAATTAATTCAAAAATTGAATAAAATTACAAAGATTATAGCAAAATCATAATTTTGCCAAATTAGCCTAAGATTAATTAATTTCCAATTAATTGGTGTTAATTTCAATTAATCAAGGAAAATAAAAGAAAATGCATAATGGGATTATTCTTGGTGGAATAAATCAAGAATTAGGAAATTAAGGAGGATTAGACATAAAATTAATTATGTCGATTGTGGAATTGAGCAAAAAAAATTTTCTCTTCCCTCCCTCTCATTATTTTTGTCCATGCATGAAAGAAAAAGAAAAAAAATATTTAATACATGAATCTCTCAATGATGACAAAGGTGGAGTGCACTCTAAGTGAAGACATGTGCATGGTGGTTATAATGAGAAGGTATGGCATAAAGAAGAGGATATGGTAGAGCCGGGAATTCGGGCCGACTAGGCCCGAGCCCATTAAGGGTCGGGCTTGTAATTTAGGGCAAAAAAAAGGAGGTAGGCCTAAAAAGGGTTGTAGCCTTGTAGGGCCGGCCCTTTTAGGCCCGTTTAATTTTTTTTTGTTTTAACTAGGCATAAGGCAACACGCAGTGGTCAGGGGGCAGAGTTAACCTAGCCTAATACTCAGATCAGAAATGCTCTCATACTTACTCATTCCTCATTTAAATCTTCTCTTCTTTGATTTTCTTTTTTTTTTTGTATATGTACGCCAAAATCCAAATCATGTATTCTATTATTACTGACATTTGAAGCTTTTAGACTTGTTTGATTGCGACTGTGGGCTTGTTTGATTAGTTTTGGAGATTAATTATGGTTTGGACTTAAGTCTTAGTGTTTATGTTTTATTAAACTTGGATAATATTTATGTTTTAAATTAGTTTTGATGATATTTATATTTTAAATTAGGTATTTTAGTCTTTATAGAATAAGGAAAAAAAAGGAAAAAGGTAAACAGGCCTAAAGCCCGCGGCCCGCGAGCTTTTAATAAACGGGCCGGGCCGCCCTTTTCGGTGTACTTTTTTGGTACTTGGGCCTAAACGGGCCGGCCCATTTAGGCCTGAGCCTCGCCACGGGCCGGCCCTATTTCCCAGCTATAGGATATGGTGGGAGGTATAGGAGGAGGAATGATGTGTATGCAATGTGGTGTAAATTTGACCATTGATTATATCAATAGCTAGGAGGAAAGATGAGGAAATTAATAAAACATGTTCTTTTCCCTTCCATTCATACGCTTCACACACAAAGCAAGGAAACAAGAGAGAGAGTGTGAGTTTGAGAGTTCTTGGTGATTTAGAGAGCAAGAGGAAGCAAGGGCTAAGGTAAGAGCTTGTTTTCAAGTGAATAAGCTTCCTATATTATGTAGTTCATGCTCTAATCTTTTGTTTTTCATGGAAATCATGGTTTAGCAAGCTATTCTTCAAGGTTGAGGAGAGGGAGAGAGAATGTTCTAGATAGAGAGACACCAAGGATCAAGAGGTAATCTCCAAAACCTTAACTTCTTAGTGTATTGAAGTTGTTGTTGGTGATTGTTGTTTGGTTTTGTGATTTTTGGGATGACTTGTAAAATTAGAAAAGCTATAACCCTAGGGGGTTATGCTGCTCAAAATCCTTTAAAGCATGATTATGAAGTGTTTAAATGAGTTAACCAAGGATTAGAAGTGGAAAAGTACAAGTTTTGGAAGCTAAAATACAAAGCTCCATTTTTTTCTATTTTTCTTCATATTTTTGGCCAGGACCAGAACTGGTACTAGGAGTTGGATTTTCATAAAATAAATAGTTTCATTGGACTCAGTGGGCAAAAATAGGTAGGGTTACAGTTGAGCACTTTTTCAGTAGAGGCCGAAAAAACATAATTACAAAAACCCCATTGAAATCCCTAACTAGGGGCTGTCAAGGGTATTTTCATAATTTAATAGTGAATTTGATAATTTCGAGCCCGGAAATGGATTCCTTGGGCGAAAATATGTCAGAATAATCTTAGTCAAAATTTTGGGAAAACATGCCAACGGGCCAGGTACGGCGAGGCCGGGCCGGGGTCCCGGGGACATTTTGGTAAATTTTCACTATAGACTAATATAACCACAAGAAACACTATGGAAGAGTTTAAAATGATACTTGGATAGGTTATGACCTATTTCTGGTATATTTAATATTTTTTGACCAATTTGAAAGCCGGAATGACACGCGTTACGAGACACACCAAAAAAAGGAATTATAAAGCGTTGAGGTAGGGACATTATCCTTCATACACTATGCCATAAGTTATGTGATTATGTGGTTGCTGTTATTTTGTAAATGCACTTTATTAATCAACATGATTTGCCTAGAGAGGGGCAATTAGTGCCAGAGGTGCACTTACATTGGGAGTTGGCAGAAGTCCAATCGGTGTAGATTGTGGGGCTGGGCCCTACTCATGTATACATGACGATGATGTGTTTATATTGTTTATTAATTTGTGCATACCTTGACGCATGTCATATTTACTTTTCGCATTCTCTATGAACGATATTCTTCGGAATCTCACCCTATTTTTAAATAAACACCTTAACGGGTACCAGTGGGGCAAAGGGAAAAGACGTAGACGCCGGAAAGTGAACGGCATGTGTCTTGAGGCAAAGACAAGATCATGGTCATAATTAGTCTATTTTGTGATATTTTGGTGAAATTTATAAATATTAAAACTTCCGCTGTATTTTCTATATTTTGTCTACAAATGATATCAGAATTGTAAACGAATATTTTTATCAGTATAATTGTACTTTTCTGTATGCCCATGGAATTATGTCTTTATACTCTTTGAATATCGAAATGGAAACGGGTGTTGACACAAAATATATTCTCATGTTTGATACAATCTAACCAAAAGTTTTTGTATGTATACATCATCTTTCTTTAATGAAAAATCAAACAAATTCATGTAATCATTATTACCTTATATTCAATTACACTGCATTATATTTCATTACATTATCTCCGATTTCATGAACCAAAAGGGCCATTAGTGTGTATAAAATTAATTTTCATTTTCATTTTTTAGATAAATTTCTCCTCTCTTTTTAATATAACTAGTATAGATCCCATGCAATGCACGAGATGTAAAAAAGATTTGCCATATTAGGGGAGAAAGGGAGTTTATGAATGTTGAAGAAGCAGCATCTTGATGGAGAAATGATGAAGACGACGAAGGAAGCATCAACAAGAACTGCAAACTACACGATCTCGAGCAAATAAGGAAGTTAGAAACTCCTTTCCTCTTTGGGTTGACGGTTCATAATTTTGAAATTTGGAGAGAGAAAATTAAGTCATATATATTATCGATATAATAGAGATAAAGGGGGAGAGTGAGAAGTTAGTTATAAAATATTTCAAAATTTTAAATTCAAAACATGAAAAATAAAATAAAGATATAAAATAAAACAATCTCAAAATAAATATATCCTAAAAAGAGATGTGAGAAGTTTGTTAGATAATATTTTAAAATCTTAAATTTAGAAGGTGAAGAATAAAATAAAAATATCTTAAATTTAAATGGTGGAAAATAAAACAAAGATGTAAGAAATATTCTTAAAATAAACATATCATAAAAAATAGAGATGATGAGAAGTTGGTTACAAAATATTTTAAAATCTTAAATTTAGAATGTGGAAAATAAAATAAAGAGAGATAACAGGGGTAGTTACCAAATATTTTGAATTCTTAAATTTAGAATAAGAATGTTCAAAAAAAATAGAATGGAAAATAAATGAAATTTATAAAATAATATATTTTGAAAATAGGCATATCAAAGCTAAAAATCTATTTATTTATTCACAATAATTTTTAGCATACAATCATAGAGCGTGGGCAATTGATACAATGGTAAAATCTATTTATTTATTTATGATAGTTTTTAGCATACAACCATAGAACGTGGGCAATTGGTGCAATGATAGTTATTATCAGTTAATCGTAAAAAATCTATTTTTCTTATGGAGAGAAAATTCAGGGATGGCATGACATGCTATAATGCCTACTTTCAGCTATGCTTTTAAGAATAAGATAGATGAGTAACTTTTGTATAACATATCTTTAGTTTAAGAAGGGTCATATCTATTGAAGATATGTTATATTTGGGTCCTCAAACAAATTTTAGGTTTCTTTATGCAATAATTTTGTATGTGAGATTTTTCTACAATTTTTTCTTGATTTCATAAAACAAGTTTATTATTAAAAAAAACATAAAAATGTTAAAGGAAAAATCCTATTAAATATATCAAAGTACCAAAATCTAAATTAAGTCTTACACTTTTAAAACTCAGATAAAGCCTTGATGAGGAATTAGTTTCCCTTAAATTTCAGATCAGGCAGACTTCAAGCCTCTAGGTTCGTTGCTCATATGTGATGGTCAGTGGCGATCCTTCCCTTCTCATGCAATGATACTAACAACCCTCCCCTTCCTCTTTGCAAATCTCACTCTCACCCCTTGCGTCATCCCTACTTGCTTCCTCAACCTCCTCGTCTTCATTTCTATCCTCAAGCACGCTGAAGCCGATTCTTGAAGCTCTTCACAGGATCTCAACTCCCCTTACTGCAAATTCTTCAATCTGTTTCGTTTTGGCTATTTATGGCTGCATCTTTTCATCTTTGACATATTGGGGCTAAAGGAGATGTTTTAGTTTTTGGTGTGGGTTTGATATTTATGAAATTATCAAATTAAATCATTGTTAAGTTGGTTTTGTGATATGGGTTCTGGATGAAATTTTCATCCGTGGTGGAAGTTCAATCTTGGAGGTGAGAGATGAAGAAAAGGATGAATTGAGGAAGTTCAAACAGGCATTATAGTTTTATTGAGTTTGTAACTTAATCCCTATATTTTAACTTGCAACTCTCGGTCCTTATAGTTTTCTACTTATCTCCATCAGTCGAGACTCGCTCGTGCTTAACCCTACCGAAGAAACTCCTCAGGTGACTTGACTTCCCCCACACCGGCGACACTCATCCATTGACGAACTTTCGCTGCTGCCAACGCTTCTCCCTACTTCACCATTACTGGCGGTGCTTCTGAACCAGAATCGAGGGTAGTTCACTGCCTCATACTTTAGAATCTCAAGTAGTTGCGAGAATCGGGGAAGATGAAAACGAAGCACATTACTTGTCAGTTTTTTTTTTTGGTAAAAAAACTTATCTTTAGCAGCAAGGACCATATAGCAGGTAACAATTTGAGAGGGAAGGAATTTGAAAAAACACTTGTTTTCTACCATAGCTAGTGGAGAAACAAGGGAAGGGATCCAATGAATCAAGAAGTAGAGAACCCAGATTGTTCTATGTGGTCCACAGTAATACCTTTTTCTTCTATGGTTTGTTAGAAAAATTAAGGAAATGACAGGAGAGAAGAAGTAACCGAGGGGAATGGTGGAGGCAAAAACAAACAAAAGAATGGCTCAGTTTTGGAGTTGACTTTGCATCGAAAAACTTAAAAGAATGGTCGGTGTAATGAACCACCTTTGATTCTGGTCTAGAAGCGTCACCAGTGATAGTAAAGTAGGGACAAGTGGCGGCGGCGGAGGTTCGTCTGTGAACAGCGCCGCCGTGTGGGGAGGTCGCCGGAGGAGTTTCTCCAATGGGGTTGAGCCTCAGCGAGCCTGGACTCAGTTTATGGAGGTAAGAAGAAAGGGCAAATTACATTAAAGTCCTGGATAAAAGGGAAAAAATGAAAATAGTCCTTTAAAATAAAAAAATCTGACAAAAAATCCTGTTTGCAATAAATTCTAGTTCGACGGATAAATTTATGAATTTTTGTTGATAAGTCTATGGCGTTCATTGATAAATCCATAAGCACGTTATGGACAAGTCTTAGTGTGCGTTTGGAATGGCTTATTTTTGTCCAAAACGTGCTTATAATTCGTGATTCACGGTATACGAGGTAAGTATGTGAGATGAGTTTTTTCTCGGCTTGCGTAATAAGTATGTTTTTCCTGTACAAAACGCTGAAACAAACACAGGCTTAGGGTATTCATTAATAAGTTTAGAGCGTTTATTAATAAATCTATAAGTATCCATAAATTTATAATTGGAATTCATTTAAAACGATAATTTTAATATTTTAGAGGACTAGTTTTTTATTTTTTTTTGTCCGAAACCTAAATATAATATCCTCAAGAAAAAACCTAAAAAGATCAAGTCGTGACGGATTAAAGTGCAAGAATTAAGTTATAAATTTGGTGAAACTATGAAGGGAAAATAATCAACTTTCCCTGAATTAAATTTTAACACCCGAATGTCAACTCAACCTTGCGGATATGCCTCACCAAATCAGAACAAATTTTCACATGACTGTTACTTGCTTCTTCAAACTCACTGTACAACACATGATCTGAGATCTCGTTCACTGATAGTACTGTAGTATTTACTGTGAAGATAAAGTTGTATACGTATTTGTACAGTTTTGTAAAACAGGATTTGCAGACGCGAGAATTAAGAGGGACACAATCTCTGTTTGGGTCCCATAACTCACAGAAAGAGCCTCAAAGGCTCTCTCTCGTTAATCGTTCACACCCACACACCCTTCCAACCATTCCCCAAAACCCCCAAAGGTGCAGGCGGTGGTGGGTGTTGGATCGGATCTCAGTCGCCCAGGCATGTCTTTCTCCGGCGCCGGTGTCGGCAGCAGGTTCATGGCTTTCTCTCCCTCACCGTCAGCTCCTCTCTCACCTCATCTTTCCGGTCTTCGCTCTGCCGCCGCCTCCTCTGCTATCCTCGAGCAAGAGAAGTATGCTCTCACTCTACGATCCGCGTCTCTGTTTTATTTTTCTTTCCTCCTGTTTGAATCTAGTAGGATCTGGCTTCGGTTGTCTTTGTCTTTGCTAGTTTTTTAGATTTTGGGTTTTGGCTAGTGTTTTGTTCGAGATCTTGTTCTGTGTGGATCTGATTGACTATGATCCTTGTGTTCTTTTGTAGCTGGGCCTGTGATTTCCTAATTTTGAAGAGTTCATTTTGTTTCACCTGGTGAACTGTTATTTGGATCAATTGGTCGACTATACTACTTGGTTCCATTGCTGTGCCTTTTTCCCCCCCGATTAAAGGTCGTGCTTTGTTGGCACTCGATAGTTTATCGATTTTTATTACATGATCTGGTTGTTTCTTCTCCTTCCTCACATCAGCACTCTAGACCCTCAACAACTGATTGATAGATGTGATATGGCTTCTAAAATGTTATGCTTGAGTCCATTTGGTGCCTGGATCTTGGAATTTACTGGTCTGTCCTTCATTGAGAATGAGTTGATCTTGTTACTGATTATTGTTTTAATCTAGTATTGATAGCTTTTAAATTATGTTGTATCCATCTACCTTGCTTTATACTTATTGTTGATCAATCATGTGTAAAGATGTTGTCCTTGCCTTCTCTGTTGTTTAGGCTTACCGTGTTACTATTTCACCTATCCACATTTTTCTACCCGAGAATTTATGTGCATCTCCTTATAGGGTACAGGAGAGATAAATGTCTGACTCTCCTTACACGGCTCATTTATTTTATTTTCAGATATTTATCTGAGTTACTAGAAGAACGTCATCATCTCGGTCCCTTCACAGCTGTGCTTCCCCTCACCTATAGATTGTTAAGCCAAGGTCTGTTCCGTTTCTCGCTATACTTGCATGCATTTACAATGAGTTTCAAGTCAAATTCTTCCCTCTTCTTCACTTTAAATAACTCAACTGACATATCTTGCTTATGTCCTAGCACTTGAGGCAAGAGTATGTTGATTTGTTTTCAGTATTCATTATTCAGTTACCTGCAGGAGGTTATGGAATTCAATTTGTTTGATGCACAAGGCAATTTAAATGTACTGCATATTGATGACTTGGATTCCTTAATTTTAAATCTCAAAGTTTTAATCATAATTTCTAAATGTAGATAATGCAGTTTGACTGAAGAGCCATAGTTTTTATGCTGTTTTATTTATACACTTCATTCATGAAAGAACTTCAATGATTAAGCAATTAGAGATTCATTTTCTATTCAAAATGAAAGCCGAGAGCTATATTCTTCTGTATATTACAAGTTATATTTGCTTTTAATGCTTGCTTTCAATTTTTATCCCCTTTTAATTTGATTTCTATCTAATTTTCTATGTTCCTAGATTTGAAATGGGAATTCTTCATTAACCTCTTGAGTGCTGTATTTCTTGGGATATGGTCTACAATGCATACAAGTGTCACCTTTTGTTTTAAAAAAACAGAGAGATTTGCTTCTTTGCTTTACATGATTTTAAGGTCCCTCAAGTCGCGTTTTAGATTACAAAATTTATTTTTCACTTGTAGAGTGTATGCCAACCAGAAGACCAGAATTGGATTTCATTCAGCATCTTGAGTATAAAAATAGTATTGTATTTTTCCTATGGACCCTATATATCCTTTTGATTTGTAATCAAAATAAATGAGAGGGACGAATATACTTACTTTCCTTGTTCTGATGGGAAAATACAATGTTGTGAGTAGTAAACACTTATTATATGGATATATATGTATATAGGTGGATGAAGAATGTAGTGTTGGACATGAAGGTGTGGTTTACAAGTGTTCATATGTATTGTATTTTTCCTATGTACCCTTTATATCCTTTTGATTTGTAATCAAAATAAATGAGAGGGACGAATATACTTACTTTCCTTGGTCTGATGGGAAAATACAATGTCATGAGTAGTAAACACTTATTATATGGACATGTATGTATATAGGTGGATGAAGAATTTAGTGTTGGGCATGAAGGTGTGGTTTACAAGTGCTCATATGGAAAATTTAAGGAAACTTATGTCTTGTTAGGGTAATTGACTAACAGATGATATGATGATTGGCAATTTTAATGAAGTGAGGCTAACCTTTTCTAGTCTTGTTTACTTAGACCACCTCTTTTTACTCACAGTACCCCTCGTGGGGGGTGTTGGTGGTTTGGGCTGAGGGTGGATCTTCGAATATATACATTCCTTCTTGAGCTCAGCTGGGATTTTAAGACACTTCATTCATGCTTGTTAAAGTTGGACTCTTGATCAAGTATGGAATGAACCTCTGTAAAAGAAAAGGCAGAGGTTTAGGTAATTTTCACTGGAGGTGCATTAATAGGTTATGTGTTGGATACATTTTGAAGGATTTTTGTGACAGCAAGAATTGTGGCCCTTAAACACCATTGCTTATCTGAGAGGGCGTGTTCAGTTCTGTGCATTTACTATGGAAATAAGTGCCATCTGTTTAATATCTTCTTTTGATCGTGATGATGGTATTTTCCTCTCTATGAAAGGGCTAAAACAAAGTCTGGCTGGTGGTATATGTGATTATGGCTTTATGTAATTCTGCCGGTTCCTGAGAATGAGACATTTGTTCAGGCTTTTGACCTGTCATGCTTATGTGGTAGATGTTTTAGTTCTGAATTCGTGGTTATTATGCAGGTAGTTACTTGTGTATATTTTACTAACCTGATTATTAAAAAAAAGTCATTTTAATTTTAGTGTGTGACATTTTTCATATATTTCTTTTTACATTTAGCAGGGTGACAATTGACTGCATCTATTTCTTCCATCCCTGATTACATCCATTCAAAGCTAAAAATTTATATTATAGGGGGGACATTAATTTTTTACTGACTCAGCAAACATCCGTGTTGTCTATCGATTATGTGGTGACTGCTAACTTGTTAACAACTGCTGACTGGTACATCTTGAAAATTGGCATTTTTGGAGCAGAAATTTTGCGTGTAACCACTCTGTTGGGGAATGCATCAGTTTTAGGTCAAAGTGGGCTTGAACATGGTAGCCCCCTGGCTTCTGGAGGAATATTTTCAAATGGAGGTGCCGATGTGAATGGATGGGCATCACGATTTCAATCAGAAGTACGGATACTAACCATTAACATTAACTTCTTTTCCGTCTAGTACTGTATTTTAGAAGCATTTCTGACAATTTTTACATTTCATGCTAACTGATAACATATGTTCAGGTGCTTACAGTTTTAATTGTTGTTAGTGACAGGTAGTGCTAAGCTAACTTAATCAAGTTCTGACAATTACTAATAGCTTAGCTTCTGTTGCCAGAATCCTGTCGAGGGTTCTGCCTTTTGTCTTCATTTGGACTTGAGATATATTAGATTGGATGTAAATACATGACAACCCTTAAATTTTTTGTGACTATTATTACTACTACAAAATAACAAGCGTAAATGAAATGTGTTGGATGGGGAAACGTGTGTATTAAGATGGGAATCTTGTGTAGAGTGTGTGTGTGTGTTATGTTATTTTTTTCCCCTTTTTTTTAATGTTATAGTGCTTGCACCAGCATTTTGAGCAGTTGGCCCCCATCTTGCCATAGGAGTATACTGTCTAATTCTTCAAGTTAGAGATAACGAGTTATTGTATAAGTTTGCTGAAATAGGTTGATGACTGCCATGTAACATATTAAGTTAGTGCAGTGATAGCTTCCTAGCGCATTTAACATATGGTCTCTAATTCTGATTGCAAATGTCAACATACTAACATACTAAGTACATATTCTGTGCATTTTTGTTGTAATTGTTGAGTGGTAGTTCTATTTTTGTGCTTATATTTCTCTCACTGTTTTTAACATCTTTTGAGCAGCTTTTTACTAAGTGTTGATCTTCTTGGGGATCCCTCGGTGGTCTGATGCAATAGTAAATTTAATCTCATCATATGCATTCCATATGATAGAAGCACTATTATCTGTTATTGTTGTATTTAACATTGGACTTGAAATGTGCAGGTCCCAGCCTTGTTACAGTCACCATCAGCACAAAATTGGCTGAGTACACAAAGTAGCTCATCTGGTCTTATTGTTAAAAGGACAATCAGAGTTGAGATACCTGTGGAAAAATATCCTAATGTATGGTTGAAGAACTGTCTATCCTATTAAAAACCTATTCTTTGCAGTATCTGATATTGACTTAAATTTATTGCAGTATAACTTTGTTGGTCGGCTCCTAGGCCCAAGGGGGAACTCTCTAAAGCGTGTGGAGGCTAGTACAGAATGTCGAGTTCTGATCCGAGGACGTGGTAGCATTAAGGATCCAGCTAGAGTAAGGATCAATGTTCATTATGTATCATAAATGTAACATTACTGACTATCTAGTCATTTGCATTTTGCACCCATAGAAAAATATTGTAGTGTAATGTTCAGAGCAGATGGGAAGATGTTTTACTGTCATGAAGTATTTATGTTTATCTAACTGAAGTGTTCATTTAATACCAGGTATTGATGTCCTTGTGATATTCTGGGATCCATGTGCTTCCTTTTGTGCATATCTTGTTCCTTTATTAATTATTATTACTTTTACATCATTATGACTTGGTTTATCAGCCCATCTTATCTTGATGTGTGTGTGAGTGTAGCTTTTGCCCATTCACATGCTCTGGTGTCCAAACGACCTGTTAAGCCAAACATGTTTCAGTTGTTCTATTAGACATTTTTATTTAAGTTAGGTCTGGAGATAACTCTGGGGAAAAGGGTCTGGAGATCACAAGCTTGAGTTGTATTAATTATATTTTGCAGGAAGAAATGATGAGAGGGAAACCTGGGTATGAGCATCTAAATGAACCTCTGCATATTCTCGTTGAGGCAGAATTACCCGTTGAAATAATCGATGCTCGCCTGTTGCAGGCCCATGAAATACTTGAGGATTTGCTTAAGCCTGTGGTATCAACACCTGTCCTTTGTTTAATATTGGCTGGGGTACATTTTCAAAGAATATTATTTGTAGTAACTATTTTAATAATTTTTCCCCTTTCAGGATGAATCTCATGATTTTTACAAGAAACAGCAACTTCGGGAACTAGCAATGCTCAATGGAACGCTTCGCGAGGAAGGTTCTCCCATGTCTGGATCGGTATCACCATTCCACAACAGCCTTGGCATGAAGAGAGCTAAGACCAGGGGGTAAATCATCAAGGATGAGAGGGTTTGGGAGCTTATAAGTTAAAATTTGTGCAAGTAAATAACACTTGCCAGAGTCACAGGTGTTGCTGTGTCAACCAATGCTCTGAACCACTGTCGGGGCACTGGCAACATAGCGCTGGTTCTAGCTTGTTTCTATGTGCTTTGTGTTTATATTCTGTTTGGGGGGAAGTCTAAAATGATGTTAGCACGTAGGAAAGGTCCAAATGAGTTTGGGGTTTTCCATTTATTTTTATATTTGCGTCGCTTTAGCAGTTTGGTTGGATATCTAGTCCATCCTGTCTATATTATATTAAGGGTTATCTATCTACTAGACTCGCTATTACAGTTTTGATATGGTGGTGGAATTCTTTGAGGAAGATGATGTGTATTGTTTGTACCAAAACATGAGGCAGATAATGATGTATGGGTGACATTTTGTAATATGGAAAGTAGAATATAGGTTTGTGAAATGCATTCTTTGTTCATGGTAAAGATTTTCTCCCTTTACTTTCTTTATGTGTGTATATGTATAGTTGCTTCCTTTTCTCGTTATCTGCACTGAGATAACAGCTGGTTCTTGACAACTTGTAGATTATTGTTGTTGCACACTTTCTTGGCCAATGGTTGAAAGCCTTTCTCTTTTATCATCAATATTATTTTCTGTCCTTGGGTTAAATTATGTTGATGGTGGAGCAAATCAAATCTATTATGACCATCTTGTTATCAGTTTTTCTTTGTTAAGTATAAGTATCCTCTTATTAAAACTGATCCTGTTTGATGCACCGTCAGACACTATGTGGGCACATCATCTAGTGGAGATCTGAGTTTTGATTTGCCATGTAAAGGACTAGCGAGATTCAAGCTTTGTTGATCTTTTGTTGTATCATTTTATCATAACTAAATAAAATTTGTCAATGTTAATGGATCTAGAATGGGGGAAATAACGACCATCCCATGATCTCTATGGGTTATTGTTACGTGGTTAACCAAATGTTCTCTTGTCAATCAGTAGCACTAGTTAGGGGAGATGTACTTTAAAAACTGAAATGATTTAACAATTTGTTCATAAAATAAGCAATATATGAGAAATTATGATTTCTCTCAATATAGAATCGTTTAAAATGGCATATAGGGCCCTTTTTTTTTTTTTTAGTGGAATGGGATAGTATTAATAAATCAAGAAATTTACATCAGAGGTGTACACAAAAGAGGGTGTTGACAGTGTTAGATACGCTCATTAGCAAAAAGTTGGAGCGTGTTTTTCACCCTAAGAGTATGTTCAGTAAGTACAATTACAAAATGAGCTAAAGTATCCGAACTTGTTTGGTGGTCCTGCAAGACTCGCTGGTTTCGTGCATCCCATAGCTTCCAACATAGCAGACCGAACTGTGTCCTCCAAACTTCACCTTTGTTCATCGGGTTAAGATTGCAGAACATCCAATCAACAAAGGAAGTTTAGGGGCCTTGCTGGTTGTACTCTTCAGCTCCCAATAGTCTCCAGCATTCCTTCGCTAAGGCATATAGGGCCAATTTGTTTGAACTTTGAACCATTGTTCTGAAAATCAAACTAGACTGGCTGATTTGGGTCAAAAACTGTCTGACCGTTTAGTTCGGTAGTTGAACTAGTTTGACTAGTTCAATCTTTTAAAAATTTAAAAAATAAAATAAAATTGTTTTTTTTTGAAAATTTATTCTGAATTTCATATAAAAAACCCTAAAATCTTCACTTTCTCACCGGTATGGCCTCGGGTTATATCCAATTTGACTCCGATTTGACCCACTGACCTTTGACCTAGTACTCTAGCAGGTTCAGTGGCCGGTCCGGGTTTCAGAACCTTGGTTTGAACTTAAAAAATAGGAAAAATTCCATTTAAATATCATTTGAACTTAAAAAACCCCTAAAGACCTGTTAAAACAAGGAAAGAACACATAGGTCACAAAGGAGGAATATGAGATTTTGAACTGTTGTACTTTCAACAAAATACCTCTCACTTTTTTTTTTTTAAAAAAAGGAGTTGCCGACTAGCCCCACCCCTACTGGCGGGCCGGGAGCTGGAGCTCTGGTGACTACTTGAGTAAAATGATTAATTACTTGGGTATAGAGTTGATAGGCATCGTTGACAATTTGAATAAATATGATACTTGAGTATAAAGATTGACAATTTGCACTCCTCAAGTAGCTAATTGATATATTAAAGTTGTCAATAATGCCTATACCCCTATCAAGGATCGTTGATAACCAAAATATAGGAAATTAACAACTTCGGTATCAAGATTGACAAGTTGAGCTCCTCAAGTTGTCAATCTCTATACTATAGTTGTGACTTGCTATACTCAAGTTGTTATTATTTTTATTTAATTTGTCAACGATGACTGATAGGGCTTAAGGAGTTCAAATTGTCAATCTTTATGTCCAAGTAGTCAATCGCTGTACTCAAGTTGTTATCGGAGCTTCAGTAGCCGGCGAGGGTTCATTCCTTTTTTTTTAAAAAAAAGTGAGGGGTGTTTTAGTAAAAGCACAACATTTCAAAATCCCAAATTTTTTCCTTGTGACCTATGTGTCCTTTCTATGTTTTAACAGACCTATTGAGGTTTTTTAAATTCAAATGATATTTAAAATGAAATTTTCCCTAAAAACATAAGTAATTTTTATCTGGTTTAAATATTTTATGAAAAGCTTTGTATTTTATAAAGGTTTTCATGAGAAATTATTGTCTCTCGTCTATTGTATCTCTACTTTCATCAGCTACTCAAAGTAGCTTCCCAGAATAATTAGAAATGCGTTCTTTCACATTCTGATTATTTTCAATAGTTGAAAAAAAAAAGTAAAATTTCATAGAAGTGACTTTTTATCAAAAACTTAAGTATTTTTTATTTAAAAAAAAGAAAAGTTTAGACAATTAAGTCTAGATAATTTATAGACTGCTGATCATGGGCTTAATGAGTGAAGTGTCCACATTTAATGCATGACAATGCATCAAATTGAATTATTTCTTATATGTGCCTAGAAAAAAAAAATTTTCACAACATAACCATTACTTTTGAACTTTGAAGAGCCAAATCCTATGAGTTTACTCAATTAATTAATAAACCCAAATATTATTGCCACATTTGCCATCCAAAAGGAAAATTGGGAAAGAGAGGGTGCATCTTTCTTTTTCCTTTTCAGCTCATCTTTTGGTACAGGTCCCTTTCCAACAGTTGTCCAATCTTGTTGAAGAGATAAAGTAGTAGAATCGATAAGTAAAAAAAAAAAAGTACATCCTATCATTTTCTTTAGGGAGAATTACAATGAGGTCCCAAGGAAGGAAAAAAATGAAAAAATAGCCGCTGTAGATTGCAAAATGAAAAAATGGTCCCATTAACAACTCCATGAGCCTATATTGACAACTTGTTAACAACTCCAGGAGCCTGTATTAACAACTCCATGGGACCATTTTTTCATTTTGCAATCTATTGGGATCATTTTTTCATTTCTCTTCTTTGGGACTTAGTGTAATTCTCCCTTTTCTTTATCTTATGGAAGATTCATACCTTTTTCTCTTATATTTGTCAAAATTCAGATATAATATAAATACAATTATAAATCATAGTATTTATAAATTATGAATATGAATAGTACATCTTATTTTACGGGTGGAAATCATGAGACCTACTTTGTTAATATTAATATAAAACTCCCAACAAATTACACTTGTCATGAATATTTTCGGATTCCGCACAAGGCATATAGTTACTATATTAGTTTAAATAATATAGGCAAAGGATCCAAGTTATTGTGAAAGAGGATCTGCATTTTTTAGTCTTGTTTTTTATGGAAAAGAGGGTGATCAGGCCTTAAATTAAATTAAGTATGCATGTGCAAATTGATCTCAAGTACATCAATGTGCAAATTGGGAACATCAATAAAATCATGATCAAACTCAATATGGGGCCCAAGCTCGTGCTCTACATGATTCAATGCCTCCCCTCAAGTGTAGAGAACTAGATTAGAGCCGATAAAATGGGTTCAACCTGCAGGTTTTGATATGGTTAGGGTTGCGGTTTTTGAGGCCTAAAATGCGGCTTGCACTGTACAATCCGCGGGCTGGCCCGCATTTTTTTTAAATATAACAAGGTTGCTTATTTGCCTGTTCAACTTTAGAGTTTGGCTTGTTGGATTTGGACATGACATAGTGTGAATGGGACTGAAAAACTTTTTTTTTTTAACAATTTGACTCATTCTCAATTGTTTTAAAAAAACAAGAGAAGAAAAAAAAAAAATTTGTGCGGGCTGGTTTGTGAATCCGCACATGTGGGTTAGGATTAGTGATTTCTCAACCCGTGAAAGTGCGAGCCATGCACAGCTCATGTGTTGGCCCGTATTACCAACTCTTACCAGATAACATTCAAGAAACATATCATAAGAGTCAACAAAGTTTTATGCCGGTTATCGAAAGCCTAATACAATCCTCTTCCCTCCTCCTTTATTCGGACTAACGACAACTATAAAAGATAGACAGAGTTCCATACAACATTCAAGAAACCAACCCATTTCATATGGTGACATTAAAGAGGTAGTTCGTTTATAGATATCTTTTAACATGAAATTGAGTTCATCCTACACTTTTAGACTATCTACAAGCTTCAAGAATGAAGGTTTCATTTCTTTCTTTTTTTAGGTCAAAAAAAGGAAAAAAAAAATCAGGGTAGCAACTTGGGACTTTTTATTGCAACTAAAAAACCCAAAAAGCCCTTTTCTGAAGGAAGTTGCTTGGGCTGACACACTTTGCAACCATTAACAACACTAAATGCAGAGCTAAACATGTTTTTAGATTACAGAATTCAGATTCATTTGCCTTCTTCATTGTCTTCCTCATCTTCACCTTCATCAATTCCAACCCAACGGGTAAATGCAAAAAGAAACTCCTTGAAGCTCACCATTCCATTATTATCCCAGTCCATTTCTTCTGCAGAATTTTGCAAACATTCGGGGAAAAATTACTTTGTTGCCACTTGCAGTGAATAATGCTTTTCAAAAAGTAAGAAAATTTTAGTAACACCATGAGTTGTCGCATGCCAGCATAGTTTATTCAGGACTAGCTTAGTCTATCTATAGTAAAACTAAGTTTGCCAAAGAATCTTTCTTTGCATACATACCATTGAAGTAAAATCATAACGCGGTCATATAAGAAGAAACTTGTTTGTCCATTGTGTTCATTATTTAGCTGAACTAGAAATTAAGTACTCTCTCCAGTCTTCAATGTAAGAGCTGGTAAAGAAGTTTGCTTTGATCCTAAATGTAAAATCTCAATCCACTTTGTCTTCTAACTTTATGATTTTTTTTCTCTAAACTCTCCCTATTGATTGCACATATTAAGGGGGTTTTCCATCAAGAGGTAATTTCCAATGCAAATTATTAAAAAAGTCACTTTAGAGAAACCAACACATTTTTCACAAATACCTAACTTAACTACTTTTCTTAATTTCTGCAAATTAGTTATTTAGCTCCTATGTTTAGAACTGGTGGGAGTATCTTCTAACCCTTCAATAAGTTAGACTTGATGCATGACCATGGGAGCTCTAGCTGATTGTACTTTCAATTTCATTCATAAATGTTGAAACTATTCTTAATGCTTGTATGGTTTGAAGCGTAGAAACATAACAGATACACAGGCAATCACTCTGGATGTTTTCACAAGGATTTCAAGGTACTAATACTGCTAAGTACCTAGAACTTCAAATGTTTCCTCTTCAGATGTTTTGACAGTGTGTCTTATAATTTTAGCTTGATGACTGAATAAAGCATAAGAAATTCTTAGTCAGTTATCAATTGAGAGGCTCTCTCATTCTGGTACAAGAATATGAATCCCTCAGAGCACTATCATATGATGCAGCATGAGAGATTTACACGATAACACAAATACGCACACGTTTATGCAGACATGTAAGATTTTTCTTTGGTGGTAACAGCAATTTCAGTTTACAAATGAAAGCACACAAGAAGAGGGTGAAGAAGCTAACCGAATCTTTTCATGGCTATTCTTCCAGACGAACGCTCTCCTGATGTAGTTTCATTTATAGCTTCAACCATCTCATTTTTGCTGACATAGCCATCCTTATTTTTGTCCAAGAATACAAATGTATCGACCAAAGTCTCGAATGTGGCCTCCAGATTCGGCATCCCAATTCGTGATTTCTAGAGAAGTCATGGGGTCCAAGATAAAAAGTAGCAAAACATATATAATTTCATTGCTTATGATTATCATTCAAACAAAACAAGCAAATCTAGTAGGACATCATCCATTAACATCACCTCTAAATTCGGATTTCATTGCTAAAGATTTCTAAGCTCATAACCACTATGCCTAGCCAGTGATATTTTATGCTCCACAAGTTTATAAAATTATCACATCATTCTATGCAAAATAACATGGATATAAAACTTCAGGCTTCTTCCTACCCACCCAAAAAAGAAACACGCACACACACAAGACCGATTTCTGCCTTCTATAGGATATTGTCATGATGAGAAATAAGTTGTTCCGCAGAAAGGCATGAATCAGAAAGAAGGTATATACCAGAAAATTTTCCCAGAAAAAATGGAAATGAAACTTGAAACATGGCATGTGCATTAAAAGAAACGATATAAAAGTATATCCACCAAAAAGATAAAAGAAAGTTGTGTTACGTAGATGGTGGCAGATGGCAGAGTAAAGAAACTTAAATAGCAAATAGAATTCGACAGCAGTAAATGGCATATAGAATTCGTTATGGATACAGTTCGAAGGGCTACTGGATCATCCTTGAAAAGGTAGACAAGGCAGAGAAGCACAATAAACTCATTGAACTTCATTCCCATGTCATCATTAATATCGCATGCTTCAAAAAGATCCTTGATCTCCTCCTCAGCGAAAGAAATATCCAGCTTACTGAAGCATTTTTTCAGCTCTTCCTGATCTATTACCCCATTCGAGTCCTCATCTATTCAAAAAGCCGTAAACACACACCTGTTAGCTACTACAAAAGGATAAATTAAGCATGGCTTTCTGTGTGCAAGCACCGGTGATGCAAAACATTGAATTGGTGAATGATTTAAGCACTACCAAAGCCTTAGGCTAAGCATAATAAACATGAGCTTGGGCATATAAGGATTTGGACAGAACACTTTGCTTTGCATTTACTTAGCCATGACATGTTGGCATATTTTTAACCGATATATTATATCGAACTACCTGTTTAGCAAAAGCATAGACATGAAGTGGAAACCTACCAAATTGCTCAAATATGGATTTGCATTTTCTGAGATTCTCATCGATTTTTGGGAACTGCAAGATTATAGTGTTGAATGATCTCATGGAACTTCCTTGAGATGCCCTCCGCTTCATGGCTTCAACCATTTTAGCTTCAATCTTGGTTTCTGGCATCCAAACCCTTCTTGATGACTCTGCTGTTCCTAATACACCTCCCATTGTCAATCAGCAAAACAACCAAGAGTTCAGGTAAGAGCCTTAGGTACCTGGGTAAACACGCAACAGAAAATATTCAGATATTACCCACACATAGATATGATGAAGCAGGAAACTGCACAAATTATAGGAATGACAAGTAGCAACTTGATTGTTCTCTCTCTCAATATAGGACTATTTCTCAGTGAGTTTCTTTTGAGGTTTCACTTCAGAATAATGCCTTCTTTTGGGAATATAAAGCATATTTCCTCTTGACCTGACAGCCATTTGTGAAACCAAAAGCACCTTTAAAACTCAAACGTCTAGAAATATAAAGTGGCGATAACGATTGAAAAGCTGAAAATTAATCAAAAATCAACTCGTAAGCTCAATATTGAGAGAACAATACATATGGTGTGTGGTTAATATCATTAATATTTAGGCCCTTGAGAATCTATTGAGTCTCTCTACACTTTGCTTTCGCGCAAAACCTTTTAACTGCCGGAATCATACTCAGCGCTAAGTGCAATCAAGATTTGAAGCCAATTAACCATTAACTTTTTAAATTCCAAAATGCTTTCCAAGAACTTTTAATATATCAGTTTTTCAGCTCACAAACTCTCAATTTTTTCCACATCACTCAAGAATTTTCAGTGGACCAGAAACATCAACATGATCAGCAGTTTCACATTTGTCTTTTTTACCGTATTATTATGAGAAAATATGTTTTGGGGGGTGGGGGAGACGTGCTTTATGTTGATGTAGCAGACGATTTTATAGGACAGAGACTTCACCATATCAGAACCAAACGCATTAATGAATAATAGATATTGAATGAAAACATGCCCAACCTTTCAAATGCACTGAATGAAATCCTAATTGAAAAGGAAAACATGCCCCACAAGTGGAAGAAAAAAACAAGCAGAGAGACACGAGGATTCAACCTTTACCCAGCGGAAGAAGAAAACGAACCAATTATGAGAAAGAGACAGACGAAGCAGGATTTGAGCAAGGTCCTGAGAATGAAAACTGAACCCTGATAAGCAGCAACAACAGATATATAGATATACCCAAAAAGATCAAACAAGACAAAACAAAAAAGGGTATGCGGCAAAAATTTAAGCTCGTGATGGTTGTGGAGATTGCAGAGAATGGGGATTGTTGAGATTGAAGATTGGGGAAGGAAATGAATATGGCTAAATTAGGGAAAGTGAGAGTATCATTTGTTAATTAGAAGAGTCAAGGACTTGTTCAGCTTCATGTGTGTGTAAAGCGAGAGCTACGTTTGTGGTGTGCCCACCACGTATTGTCGTAGCGCTCTTCGCTCTAAGCGCATCGTCGTCATCATCTCTGCCTTTCACTTGTAATATTGCGCCACCGAATTCCAACTTCTGCACCCACACCAATAAGATATTCTACTAGTTGTCTAATGCCGTTACTTCTCCCCTCTCCTATTTCCAAAGTCTTAACCTTATCTTTTTTTTATTATTTAATAAAAAGTCTTAATCTTGTCGTTTGCCCCAAAACAACAACTCTTATGCCCCGTTCAGAGGAAAAGTGGAAGTTGAATCATGAAATTAGATTGTTTAGTGCGTCTGAAATCACTTAATTATGAAACTTACTTCCATAAACAACGATGGAAGTCACTTCCTTCCTCCTACCCTGAGAATTGACTTCCACTTCTCATGGAAGTGGAATTTTGACCATTTTGGCCCCTTTCCCTTTCTTCCTCAAACATTCCGTCGCACAAAGACGAGGATGGATCTGTGACAGCGGACAATGAGGAAGACGACAAGGCGGCGAGTGAGGATGACGGCAAGGACGAGATCGGCGGACGGCCAGCAAGGACGAGATTTGTGGATGGCGAGGATGACGACAAGGCAGACTATAAGGAAGATGGCGGACGGCGGCCTCTCCTCCTTCTCCCTCATATAATACTTTCATCGTTGTACCAAACATACTTTTATCCCCACTTCCACTTCCATTTCTATCTTCATTTCCATTTCCACTTCCAACAAAAACTCTTCCATTATACCAAACAGGGCATTACTTTTAATATTCCCTCCTATGGTTATGGCGTATGCTGAAAAATAAATTGGGAGAATGACAGAAATTTTTTTTAAATTATAAAATTTTAATTCAGGTATTTCTCATTAAATTGTTTATCATGTTTCTTCATTACTTTATCAATATTTAGTAACAAACCTGATTTAGGATTTTTGTAATTTCAAAATTCTTTTTTTATCATTTTCCTAAATAAAATAGGGGAGGGGATCACAAAATTAGTTCAAGATAATAAATTTGTGAAAAATAATATACTTTTAAAAAATACCCCTTTTTAGAAAGATGGTGTATGAGATAAACAATAAGTAGAAAAAAAGAGGTGTGTGTGAGATAATTAATAAAATGATATAATATATAGTGTCTGTTTGGATTAACAGTAGAAGTTACTTTTACAATATGATTTACGGTGTACGAGATAAGTTGTGAGAAGAGTTTTGTCTTGTTTTGCGTGAACGTGCTCCTCAAACGCTAACTCAAACAAACTCATAATTAATTGGAGTAAGAATAAATAATGCTGATTAAAATTTCAAATATTTGTTTAATATATCTTATAAACGGGATCATGCCTACTCTAAAACTTATGTTTTATATAAATAATTGGAGAAGGTACTTTATTCCCCAATTTTCTTACAGGACTAACATGAGTTCTTTATTTTTCCCATTAAGTTCGAAATTTGGAAACAACAATTCTGCATGCACATAGCTACATATTAGTTATTTAATTATTTAATTGAGTAGGATTCAAGTATTTTCAGATATATTTAAGTTAACTATTCCAAATATGTTTTTCCTTCCTCACATGAATACACTTTATGGATAGACTTGCTGTGTACAAAATGACTCATCTACAGCATTTAAGGGTGTGTGAAAGGGGTTTAAGAGATAAATTAATTAATTAATATTAGCACTTGGCAGCTCTATTGTTGTTTTTGTGATGGGGTCCACAGATTCAAATTCAGAAGGTTCATGTGTGTATGCATATATATAGAAAAGTGACTCCCATTCTAAGTTATGCTTTGGATATTCTTATGTATGCCATTGAGCTGATTGGATTTTAAAACAAAAAACAAAAAAACAAAAAAACAAAAAAGGCAGAATTATGGTAGAAAGTGATTGGTTTGAACAACGGGTTTCCGTGTGAATCTAAGAACTTATCAACACAATGTCCTGTGATTTTGGTAAGTACCTTCTTAAAAAAACACTTTGTTATTATCCTTTGGGTTCTCATTTCTAACGTGATTACCCTTTCCATCAAGGAGATTTCTCTCTATGGTTTAATCAAGGGTTAAGGGGTAGTTTTATTTCTGAAGTGTCAAAAAGTGAGGAATTTTGCTCCGACTATTATCCTAGTTAATTTTAACCGTTAGTTGATCAAATATGCTGAGCTGACAGTCCATATGTCATCCGTGTCATTTTTGTTAAGGTGTAAACTTGCTTCCAGAAGTCCATATATTATCTACTTCATCTTTTTACAAAGTTAGATTTAAAACTTTCAGAGCAAATTTGTACATTAACAAAAATGACGTGGATGATATGTAGACTGTTTGTTTAACATATTTGATTAACTAATGATAAAAAATTAACTGGGATAATGTTCAAGGCAAAATTGTTCAATTTTTTATATTTTTGGGACAAAATTGCCTCTCGCCGAAAACTTCTTGGGCAAAAGTGCCCCTTAACCCTTTAATTAATACTCCCTCAAGTATTAAATACAAGACTCCGCTAACCTTTTTTCTGAAGAGGTTAATGAAGCTAAATATATTAGGATGAAGATGCAAATTTAGAAATAAATAATTTTGCTATGAGCACCCCATAAGAACTATATATTTTAGTGTAACACTACAAAAAAAAAAAAGATTTCGTAGCAGTACATTTGTAGCGGTTAATTTTAACCACTACAAATTGTGACATTTGTAGCGGTTATAACGTAAACCGCTACCAATTTGTAGCGGTAAGCTACGCGCCAAGTGGCGTGACTGATTTGCAATATTTTTTTGTAGCTGTTAAAAGCGTAAAACTGCTACAAATATGATTTGAGATTCCTGCCAAAATTTGTGGCGGTTAATTTGTAGCGGTTACAACAAATGAACTGCTACAAAGTTCGCGCCACTTAGTGCCGCAAAGCTGCGCCAATAGTGTAGCGTTTGTTTGTAGCGGTTACAACGAAATGAACCGCTACAAAATGCCAAAGGTCACCTATTTGTAGCTGTTTGGTATTCATAACCGCTACAGAATTTTAAAGGTTGTCCCATTTGTAGTGGTTACGTTTTCATAACCGCTACAGAATTACAAAGGCCTGCATATTTGTAGTGGTTATAAAATAACCACTATAAAGTTTTGCTGCCCAAGCTTGTTTGTAGTGGTTTATGTAGCATTTTTTTCAAGAACTGCTACAAATTCCAAACCTATAAAAGCACGCCACCTCTTCCTTTTTCATGTTTGGCCATTTTGTTTTGTGACGTTTCTCTAAGAGTTTTCCTTCATATTTGAGCGTTCTAACGTTTATCGGAGAGTTTTCACTACATCATTTTGCATTATTCTCAGTTGATGTACGAAAAATATATATTTTTATTTTTATTTTCATTATAATTTTACATATAAATGTGACTAATTAGTTTGTTTTTTTTTTTTCAATTTTTGCAGTTGATATGGCTTTAGAGATGGATAAGGGAAAAGAGCCCGAGGTCTCGAGACCGATTATGCGGGGTGGCAGCAATAGAGGAGGGGGCAGTGGGAAGGGGTAGCGCGGAGGGAGAGAAACCGCTCATTTCAGCCCATCTCCGCACAACAGCCACAGAAGTCGGCTTTACCACAGCCACCGCAGACGGTCCCACAGGAGACGACCGCACTAAAGGTGCCTGATCTGGGAGAGGGAGATATCAGTGTTGATGACTATGATGCAAACGAGGACTTTGACATCTCGATTCCGATCAGAGACATGGAGCGGTTCCTCGATGAAGAGGAGGTGTGGGAGCAGAACAACCCACAAGAGTTGTCTTCTCGGTCTACTGGGTTTGAGGTGCAAGTCCAAGGTAAATATATTTTTTTATTTAATAAATTATATATTTAAATTCAAAATGTTAAATTTGAATTATAATTTATCTAACGTGTGGTAAATTGTGTAGATGAGCAGGGGAACGTGTCCACGAGGAGGCTGGACGTGGCCGGTCTGAACAGCTTAGACCGGACACTACGAGTTGTAGTTTCATGGAATGAGGCCATGGACTAGCCCATCGACAATGTGAGTTACCTGTTCAACCGCTTCAGAACAAGTTGGGCTCAAATTGGATGTGATTCCCCTTTCACTTCAGGACGTGGAGGAACATTCCAAAGGGGCCGAAGGACCTGAGACGAGGTGGTGCAGGTAATTAATAGTATTGAATTATTTTATATTTTTTGTAATTAATTGTATTTAATTAATATGTTTTAATTGTCTTATTTGTAATTATTCATATTATTTTTTTTCAATAGTGTTACAGCTTAGGTTTGCCGTTCGGGCCAATCGGAAGAGGTACACGCTGATAAAGATGGGCAACGATTAGAGGAATAGGAGGAATCGTCTCTTCTACAGTATGGATAAGTATGGGATGATTCCTTTGCAGCAGCTGATCGAGAACGTCCCAAATGGTGTCTCGCTAAACGATTGGGCGAGTTTCGTCTAGTTCAGGAGGAGCGCTAAGGGGCAGGTAATGTATTTATTAGATTATTTCAATTATTAGATTTAGATTATATTATATAAAAAATTAAATAGTTATATTTAATTTTTTATATAAATAGTAATTATATAAAAAATTAGATTTAGATTAGATTATATAAATATTAATATGAATGATTAAATATTAATAAATTATATAATTAATTATATATAATTTTTAAATTTATAATTACTAAATTATAATTTCAATTTAAATTTAATTAATTTTATGATTTTATTAATTGTAAATGTTTTATATTGTTTTAATACTTTTAATATTGTTTTTTTTCCTGGCGCTTTCTCAGAGGAACACGAGGTGTCGTCGGCAGCAGACGATCCACCACACAGCAGGATCAAAGACCTTTGCTATCACTTACAGCGAGATGGTAACTTTTCACAATACCAATTAGTTTTAGCTGGTTATTTCATATTATAAATCTAGTATTTTGTTTTGATAATACTAATTTAATTTTGTAATTGTTTTAGGAGAGGAAGGTATAGCAGGAGAACTGTCAGACAGAGTATGAGGAGTTGTTCGCTATCACACAAAGACATCGTGATGGGACTCTGATCTCTCAACAGGCAGAGGCGGCCATTGTAAGTTATTTCATTATTATATTGTTTATAAAACCAACTTTATTATGAAAAATAATAATAAGTAATTGTTTCATAAAATGGCTGGAGTAGATGCAGTAGTCGTAGGCTGAGTTGCGAAGAGACCCAGATTGAGGAGTTACAAGGGTCTATGGACCCCATGGCTCCTTTGAAGGTGAGTCTTGTAAGAGGCAAGTTTCACCCAAGAGGGGGGGTGAATTGGGTGATGTTATAAATTTTTCGCTCGATGTGGTGATATGAAAAATATAGTAGATAGAGTAGAGTTGAGAAGATTTGAACACAGAGAGTTATACTGGTTCGGCCTAACAACAAGGCCTACGTCCAGTCCTCAGAGATCAAGACCTACTGAGATTTTCACTATATCTCCAAGATTCAATGGGCTCTCAGAACGCCACAAGACAACAATCGTCCTTAAACGGACTACGAGCAGAAATATTCTCTCAACAAGAAATTTCTCTCCCCCTTACGACAAGTCTTACGTGCAGAAAAACAACCTATGACTCTTCTCACTTGCTTATGTATACAAGACTTATGAGCAGCAACGTTCTCTCCTGCTTACACCACTGTAAGTCTTACGAGCAGCAACATTCTCTTCTGCTTGTATCTTATAAGGCTTAAGAGTGGAAGACACAACAAGGTATTCTCTCAACGGCTTCTCTCGTAAGGAAAAACAACCCTCTCAAGGTCCCAATACCTTGAGATCAAATACACATAGAATTTTGAATTGTATGAAGACTCTCTTACAGAGCTAATGAATAAACACTGAAGATCAATGTGTATACAGAGGAAAATGATGAATAACAGAGACTTGGTATAAGCTTGTGAATTCTTGTGCTACGTTGTTGTTGTTTCTCTTTGAGTCTCTGTATATATAGTTGCTCCAGTTTTTGCCCGTTTGGAAATTCTTCATTTGTGGAGCGGGACATTTGAAAGTATTGGCAGACACGTGCATGTTTGAATAATCTGAGTGCGGTAGGTGCCAGCGTGTTTATAATCATCTTGTCTGCCGTTGTATCACTTTCCTCATGTGGTTCAATTCAAACGTTCATATTCCTGTATCATACTTTTAAAACAATCAAAACAATGTTAAACAATGATAAAAAGTAATGATGATATGAATTAATAACAATAAACCATATTCGGAATGAACGTTGTGATACTTAGCATTTTTGGTGGTCAAACAGGGCATCACTCGAGCATGAAAGGCTCACCTCGAGTGATCTCCTATTTTCCTTCATATACCTCTGTTATCGGGTTGTGCTTGCATAGAATATCAGAGAGACAAAATCTTCACTCGCGGGTCTCACTCGAGCACAAAACCTCTGCTCGAGTGATCTTGCAATTTCCACAGGGAATGTCTTCTCGGGTCATCACTCGCATACCATTTTGACAAGAGTGAGAATTTGTACTCGCGAGTGAAATGGACCCTCACTCGAGCACACTTACCTCTGCTCGAGTGAGACGCATATTCTCAAGGAATATGCTCTCAATATCATCACTCGCATCAGGATTTCAGAGGGATAGAATTTTCACTCGCGAGTGATGTGGGCCCTCACTCGAGCACAAAGACTCCTGCTCGAGTGAGAAGAATATTCTCAAGAATTATACCTTTTGAACAAGCACTCGCAACAGATTTGGAGAGGGATGGAATTTTCACTTGCAAGCATTGATGTGTCACTCGAGCATATATGGGTGTGCTCGAGCACACTTCCACTTCCCTGAACTTCATGACTCTCGGCCAAGTACTCGCAGTACCTTGCTCGAGCACAGAATGCTCATGCTCGAGCATTGGTGTCTCTGCTCGAGTGAATGAAGAAAGCATGCCATTACTTGCTCTCGGCCAAACACTCACAGACCCTCACTCGCATGTGTGCTCGAGTGAGAATGACTTCTCTGCTCGAGTGCATACCTTAGTGCTCGAGTGATCTAGTGAACACAAAGGGAGAATGCCTCTCGGGTACATACTTTCTGGCTTTCTCTCGCACCTGCTCGAGTACAGAAGAGATCTGTGCTCGAGTGCAAAATCCTTGCTCGAGCACTCCAGTGCAATTTCACAGCAGATATCAGCAAAGCATCAAATATGCATTTGGTAATTTGGAAACTTTTCTTAACCTTCTAAAAAACATGTTTTGCACATAATTGACTTATTGTTATCATCAAAACTTGGAATCTAACATTCTCCCCCTTTTTGATGATGACAAAACTCTTTGTGATGAAGATTTAAGAGAAATTGATTGAAATTGAAAATTTTTGAAATTTCTTCAATGTTTCCAAATGCATATCATGTTTAAGTTTCAAATTCAAGTTTTCCTGCAATGTTTCCTCTGGACACTTAACAACCAAGATAAGCATAGTATGAGGTATGTAACTTAATAAGAACTTAATAACTTGAAACATCATTGAAATTTTGATAATCAAAAATTTGAACCATATCATCAACTTTGGAAAAGCTTGAACCACATTACATAACATAATAACTTGTAATTCAAAATGACATACATATCAAATCCTACCCAATACAGAAATCTACCCAAACACCCATATACACCCTACAGAAGCTCAGAAAACATCACACATCCTTCTCCCCCGTTTTGTCAACATCGGAAGGGGGGTCTGGAGGTGGAACAAAGGAAATCATAGCAGAGAGAGGGTCAATGGGCTGATCAGAAGGAGATGGTGGTTGTGGTACAGATGATGAGGGAGGTAGTGAAGGCGACCGATCAAATGTAACATCTACATTAGACTCAGGATCAGTGAAAAGTACATGAGTCTGTGGATGAAGTGGTGAGGTATGAGTGGTCTCTGGAGGCACCCCGGAAGATGAAGAGGGAAAATGTGAATGCAGGAAGGTCTCCATATTAGTAATCCTCTGTGACATCTCATCCTGAGTTTTGAACATCAGTTCAAAATTAAGATTGGCCTTGTCAACCAGATTGATGACTTGTGCTTCCATTTTCTCCACAAGCTTCTCATACTCAGTCACTAATTCCTTCTTCAAACTTGATACAGCTTGATTAATTACCTCAGTCAGATGATTGGACAGAGAGGCATTGAGAAAGGAAGGAGGAGGAATAGGACCTTGTGCTGATGATTGTGCCTCATCTCCTTTGGATGGAGTGGCTTCCCTATTTGATGTGGCTTTGGTCCGACTCACCGGAAGATTGATACCCATGTGAGTTAACTGAGTCTTACTAAACCTTGAGATGAGAATCCTTTCTTTTCCTTCCAGATACCAAATTTTGTTTTTCATCAAGATGAAGGAAACAAGTTGAGGGTAAGGTATGGTTGTGGATCTTGTTGAAGAAAATCTAAACCTTCTCATCTCATTAAAAATGATCTCCCCTACATTCCTTTGTTGCCCAGCAACCAAAGAAGCCAAGAAATAGTAATCCTTTTGAGCAAAGTGGGTAAAGTTTTTGGATTTATTGACTATGCTCCGGGAATATATATAATGAAGGACTCTGTGATTATCAGGCATATCAATAGGTTTGAAAATGAGGGGGCCAATTGGGTCTTTTGGTCTCAAAATTTTAAAAGCTTCATTGGCAGAGAAAGAGGGTGGATCAGTAGGAGGTGCAACATAACCAAGTAAATCATTTATGATTTTGGCAGAAATCATAATGAATTTCCCTCTAATGGTTGTAGATACAGCTTCTTCAATCAACTCACCAGATCTAGACATAATATTATGAGTTTTCATATTGCAATAAAATGTTTTCACAACAGTGGGGGAATATGGCAAATGGATTTCTAACCAGGGAGCATAGTATTGAAGATAAGGATATAAGTCCAAATGATAGTTCTTTTTCAGGTAATCCAAATCCACATACACTACAGGGCAGAAATGTCTATGCTTAAATTCATCATCATATACCTTCTGAGATAAAGCCTTAAGCTCTGTAACATTGAATCCCTCAGGAGGACTAGTGAGTTGGTCATCCACTGGTGCTTGGGAGGCAGAAGGTGCTCCTGAAGCAGAGGCACTTGGTTGCCTATCTTGATGTGAACTTGAAACACCGGCTTGAGAAGCAATCTTCCCAACTATCTTGTCAAGTTTGGATTTCTCTATTGCTTCCCGGAGTTGTCTACTGAATGTATCCCCAGAAGAAGAAGATGATTGGGGTTGTTCTGAATCCTTCTTCTTTCCCTTTCCTTGAACCTCTTTGGATTGAGACCGGGTGATTATTGGTTCCTTGAATACCACCCCCTTTGGTTTCTTTTGAGGAGGTTGGTCTTTCTTTGAAACTTGAGGCTTTAGATGAGGTTTCTTAGCCGGAGTCCTCTTTTTGGTTTTTGGTTTAGGAGGGGGTGATGGTGAGGAAGAGATTTTGGGAGATGGAGGAGTAAGTTCAGGGGTTCCAGATTCACTGGCAGCAGAGTGAGTAGGAGAAGGAGAATGAGATTTTTGAGGAATAGAGGGTAGCTTTGTTCTTGCCATTGTAGAGAAAGTGGAAGAATAGCAAAAACTCTTAGTTTTTGAAAGAAAGATAAGTGGAGATTAGGGCACAAGTGAGAAATGCAGAAGACAAAAATCACCTCTTATAGAAGATTGAAAGGTTGTAACGGCGATTTGAAGCAGAGAGACGTGATTGAATGATGAGAAAACGGTTGAAGGTGAAGAGTTGTGTCTTTCGAGTGAGAAAGCACTTCGAGTGAGAGGAGGAAGTGCGACGTTCTGAGCTCCCCAGTAACTGATATAAGTGACAGTGCTCGAGCATGAACCCTAGTGCTCGAGTGATGTTCATACTGTGCTCGAGTGTGTTCTAGCTGTGCTCGAGTGATCTTCTGGAAAAATAAAGAAACAAGTAAAAACGTACCTGGATTGTGGATTACTTGATATATTTTTGTATCTTTGTACTCAAATCCTCCAAGATCATTTGAGTAACCATGATTTGGATAGCTTTTGCAAAGAGATTCTTCTTCTTCACTCGAGCAAGCATTCCTCACCTCAAGCATGTTCATACCATGCTCGAGTGAGAATTCCTCACTCGCGAGTGAGTCCAATTCTCACTGTTGTTTTTGATATATTCCCTTAGTATTCTTAACTCCTCTGTTAACCTCTGTTTTAACTATCAGAGAACAGAGTATCCTAAATAGTGCTGTGCTCGAGCAGAGCTGCTTGTGCTCGAGTGACACAGCTCATCACTCGAGCAGCTCCCTCAGTGCTCGAGTGAGAATCCTGCAAAAACAAATTTTGGCCACTCCGATGCTAAAGTCAGTATGGTTATCATCAAAAGATACATTTAATTTAAACTTTTTAACAATAAAACTTACAACTCATTGGGATTAACCATTCCCAATTCTCTTCGAATATAGAGGAATTGCTCTTTTGCAATTGGTTTTGTGAAAATATCCGCAAGTTGAAGATGAGTTGGTATAAATTCCACTTTGACATCTTTCTTTTGAACATGATCCCGAATGAAATGATATCGAATGTCTATATGCTTGGTTCTTGAATGTTGTACAGGATTTTTTGCCAAGCTTATCGTGCTAGTATTATCACAATAAATTGGGATTTCTTTTAAATAAATTCCCAAATCTTGAAGTTGTTGTTTCAACCATAGCACTTGAGAACAGCAGCTTGCCACAGCTATATATTCAGCTTCAGTCGAAGATAATGAAACTGTGTTCTGCTTCTTGCTGAACCATGACACTAGAGAGCCTCTGAGAAATTGACATTGTCCACTGGTACTCTTTCTGTCAGTTTTATATCCACCGTGATCTAAATCTGAATATTCCATTAAATACTCGTTCCCTCTTTTTGGATACCAAAGTCCAAGCTCTGAAGTATCTCCTAGATGTTTGAAAATTCTTTTTACTGTCTCTGCATGAGATACCTTAGGATTGGATTGATACCTTGCACACATTCCTACACTGAACTGAATATCTGGCCTGCTTGCTGTGAGATAGAGTAATGAACCAATCATTCCTCTATACTTTGTGATGTTGAAGCTATGTCCCTTTACATCAGCATCCAACAATGTTGTAGAACTCATTGGAGTATCAGCTCCGTTAGCATTATCTAGTCCATATTTCTTCAACAACTCTTTCAAATACTTTGTCTGAGATATAAATATACCATTCTTCTTTTGTTTGATCTGAAGTCCAAGGAAGAAGTTCAATTCTCCCATCATGGACATTTCAAATTCTCCCTGCATAATCTTAGAGAATTCTTGACACATAGATTCGTTAGTAGCACCAAAAATAATATCATCAACATAAATTTGAACTATTAGAATATCATTTTTGTTATGTTTGATGAATAGAGTTGTATCAACTTTACCTCTGACAAAACCTTGATCAAGAAGAAATTTGCTTAGTCTTTCATACCAAGCTCTGGGTGCTTGTTTCAAACCAATAATGCTTTCTTAAGTTTGAAGACATAATCAGGTTTTGTTTCATCTTCAAAACCAGGAGGCTGTTCGACATATACTTCCTCCATAATATAACCATTTAGAAAAGCGCTTTTTACATCCATTTGATAAAGTTTAAAACTTTTGATGCAAGCAAAAGCTAAGAGTACTCGTATTGCTTCCAATCTTGCCACTGGAGCATATGTTTCCTCATAATCAATACCTTCTTCTTGATTATAGCCTTTGGCAACCAATCTTGCTTTATTTCTCACAATGATTGCTGATTCATCAAGTTTGTTTTTGAAAACCCATTTGGTCCCTATAACCGTATGATCTTTAGGTCGAGGAACCAAATCCCATACTTGATTTCTTTGAAATTGATTTAGTTCTTCTTGCATAGCAATCACCCAATCATTGTCAGATAAAGCTTCTTCTATATTAGAAGGCTCAATTTCAGAAATAAAAGCTGAAAATGTTACCTCATTGAGAATTCTATTTCTGGTTTTGACACCTTCTTGAATATCTCATATAACTTGATCAATTGGATGATCCTTCATATGTCTCCATGCTTTAGGTTGAGCATGATCATCGACATCTTCTAAATTTTGAAAATCATTTGTTTCAAAATCATCCTGTTTTGAAATAGATTTGTTTTTCTTGATTGAATCCATTTCTTCTTCATCATTAAGTTTTGTCTGAGATTCAATTTCATCAAACACAACATGAATAGATTCTTCAATAGTACATGTTCTTTTATTGAAAACTCTATAAGCTTTACTTCTATTAGAATATCCTAGAAAAATACCTTCATCAGACTTTGAATCAAATTTACCTAAATTTTCCTTACCATTGTTGTGAATGAAACACTTACACCCGAAGATATGAAGATGAGCAATATTTAGCTTTCTTCTTTTGTAAAGTTCATATGGTGTCTTTCCAATAGATTTGCGAATATATGCTCTGTTTGAAATATAGCATGCAGTACTCATTGCATCTTCCCAGAACACTTGTGACATATCTTTTTCATTAAGTAATGCTCTTGCCATTTCTGTAAGCACTATGTTCTTCCTTTCTACTACTCCATTTTGTTGAGGTGTTCTCGGGGCTGAGAAATTGTGATATATTCCTTTGTCGTTGTAGTAATCTTCAAACAATTGATTATCAAATTCTCCTCCATGATCTGTTCTAATAGAGACAATAGGAATACCTTTCTCATTTTGAATCTTTTTGGCAAACATAATAAATTCAGCAAAAGTTTCATCTTTTGAGGCAATAAATATAGTCCATGCAAACCTTGTAAAATCATCAACAATTACTAACGTATATAAATTTCCTCCAAAACTTTTTACTCTTGCAGGTCCTACCAAATCCATATGAAGTAATTGTAAAGGTTTTGAAGTAGAAATTTCATATTTTGTTTTAAAAGAAGATTTAGTTTGTTTGCCTTTTTGACATGCTTCACAAATCATGTCGTCTTTGAATTTGAGTTTAGGAAGGCCTACAACTAAATCTTTTCTAATCAATTTGTCAAGTTGATTCATATTGACATGAGCCAAACGCTTATGCCATAACCAACTTTCCTCTGATCTACTAAGAAAACAATTTTCAGAAGAATTTGAATTTAAATCAATTGTATAACAATTACCGTCCCTTTGAGCTCGGATCTTTGCCTTGATAGTTTCTTTGTCTAGGAGTAGATCTTTCTTGCTTACTATCAAGCATTCTTTCGAGTCAAAAATCACCCAGTTATCTTTGTCAGTGCTTTGGCTTACACTTAAGAGATTGTGGCATAATCCTTCAACATAATATACTCCATTGATTTGAATGCCATCGGTTCTTCCCACTTCACCAATTCCAGCAATACGTCCGGATTGATTTCCTCCAAATGTCACCTTTCCTCCTTCTCTAGTTTCAAACATGGTGAACTTATTTTTGTCACCAGTCATGTGTCTCGAACATCCACTATCAATATACCATTTGTTCGCTCGAGATGCTTTGAGACATACCTAGAATAAGATGATCAGGTTTTAGGTACCCACACTTTCTTGGGTCCTTTGTGGTTAGTATTTGGAATATGTGTCCCTTTCGGAACCCATTTATAAGTTCCAACAACCTTTCCCTTTTTGAAATAACACGATGAAGTATAATGTCCTTTCCTATTACAATAATTGCATGATACAAATGGATTCGATGTATGCACAGAATTCCTGAAGTATTTAAGATAGTCTCTACTACTCTTCTTATTCTTATTATGCATAGCATTATATCCAATTCCAGATTTATCAAAGGAAACTTTCTGAGAACTTAAGATAACCTTGAGAGTTTCACTTCTTTTAGTAAACTTTTCAACAATCTTTGTTAAGTCTTCTATTTTCTTATCTTTCTCTTTACACATTTCATATGATGATATGACATTACTTTCTAATTCTTTTACTTTCTTCTTATAACTAACCATTTCTTTAGCAACTTTGATGAACTCAGTATGCAATGCATTATATTCAGATACAATTCATTATAAGAGGGTTCAGAGTCACTTACCTCAGAGTCTGATTCTTCTTCCTTAGCTACCAAGCATAGATTTGCTACTTCGTCGTTGTCATTTTCTTCCTCTGACGAACTATCACCCCAAATAGATGATATATATGCTTTCTTTTTCTGCTTCTTTTTGTCTTTGTTTCTGAAGCATTCAGATTTGATGTGTCCTGGTTTCCCACATTCATAGCATACTATTTGTTGTTCTTTGTTTTCTTTCTTGCTTGGTCCACCTTGATAATTCTTGAAATTCCTTTGTCCTCTTCTGTAGAATTTCTTGAACTTTCTCACGATCATTCCCATTTCATCATCACTAGGAACATCTTCATTCTCGGAAGTTTCTTCTTCTTCTTTGATAGCTTTAAATGCAACTCCCTTTTTCTTTTTATCATCGAATTCTTCAAGTTCCTTTTTGAATCTCAACTTACCTTCATATTCAGAAAGACTACCAAAGAGAGCAGCTACGGATCTCATAGACTCTCCTTTGGCTTCTTCGATGACTGTCACCTTTGCTTCCCACTCTTTCGTAAGAATATTAAGAATCTTTCTTACCTGGCAATTTTGATCAAACGTCTTTCCAAGAGCAGATAATTGATTAACAAGATGAGTATACCTTAGTTCAAATTCTGATATACTTTCTCCAGATTTCATACGAAATAGATCATATTCTGTAATTAAAGTATTGATTCTATTTTCTTTGATTCCAGAAGTACCTTCATGAGCAATTTCAAGAGCATCCCACATATCTTTGGCAGTTGGTAGAGTACATATACGAAAGTATTCTTTTTGACTAAGAGCACTCTGTATCATTAGAATAGCTTTACTATTTAATGTTACTAACCTTTTGTCATTCTCGTCAAACTCATCTGGGCTCTTTTTAACTGCTCTATCTTCGATTTTCTTCATTGGAACATAGTCACCATCTTGTATAACATTCCACAATCCGTACTCGTTGGCCATCATGAACACTCTGAATTTGGCTTTCCAGAACGAAAAATGTTCTCCAGCAAAACCAGGAGGTCTAGTGATTGAAGCACCGTCTGGAAGGATATTTTCACCCATTGTTGCCATTTGTCGGATCCTTCTCAAGCTGTTAGGCTCTTCGGAGAAGACGAGGCTCTGATACCAAATGTAAGAGGCAAGTTTCACCCAAGAGGGGGTGAATTGGGTGATGTTATAAATTTTTCGCTCGATGTGGTGTTATGAAAAATATAGTAGATAGAGTAGAGTTGAGAAGATTTGAACACAGAGAGTTATACTGGTTCGGCCTAACAACAAGGCCTACGTCCAGTCCTCAGAGATCAAGACCTACTGAGATTTTCACTATATCTCCAAGATTCAATGGGCTCTCAGAACGCCACAAGACAACAATCGTCCTTAAACGGACTACGAGCAGAAATATTCTCTCAACAAGAAATTTCTCTCCCCCTTACGACAAGTCTTACGTGCAGAAAAACAACCTATGACTCTTCTCACTTGCTTATGTATACAAGACTTATGAGCAGCAACGTTCTCTCCTGCTTACACCACTGTAAGTCTTACGAGCAGCAACATTCTCTTCTGCTTGTATCTTATAAGGCTTAAGAGTGGAAGACACAACAAGGTATTCTCTCAACGGCTTCTCTCGTAAGGAAAAACAACCCTCTCAAGGTCCCAATACCTTGAGATCAAATACACATAGAATTTTGAATTGTATGAAGACTCTCTTACAGAGCTAATGAATAAACACTGAAGATCAATGTGTATACAGAGGAAAATGATGAATAACAGAGACTTGGTATAAGCTTGTGAATTCTTGTGCTACGTTGTTGTTGTTTCTCTTTGAGTCTCTGTATATATAGTTGCTCCAGTTTTTGCCCGTTTGGAAATTCTTCATTTGTGGAGCGGGACATTTGAAAGTATTGGCAGACACGTGCATGTTTGAATAATCTGAGTGCGGTAGGTGCCAGCGTGTTTATAATCATCTTGTCTGCCGTTGTATCACTTTCCTCATGTGGTTCAATTCAAACGTTCATATTCCTGTATCATACTTTTAAAACAATCAAAACAATGTTAAACAATGATAAAAAGTAATGATGATATGAATTAATAACAATAAACCATATTCGGAATGAACGTTGTGATACTTAGCATTTTCGGTGGTCAAACAGGGCATCACTCGAGCATGAAAGGCTCACCTCGAGTGATCTCCTATTTTCCTTCATATACCTCTGTTATCGGGTTATGCTTGCATAGAATATCAGAGAGACAAAATCTTCACTCGCGGGTCTCACTCGAGCACAAAACCTCTGCTCGAGTGATCTTGCAATTTCCACAGGGAATGTCTTCTCGGGTCATCACTCGCATACCATTTTGACAAGAGTAAGAATTTGTACTCGCGAGTGAAATGGACCCTCACTCGAGCACACTTACCTCTGCTCGAGTGAGACGCATATTCTCAAGGAATATGCTCTCAATATCATCACTCGCATCAGGATTTCAGAGGGATAGAATTTTCACTCGCGAGTGATGTGGGCCCTCACTCGAGCACAAAGACTCCTGCTCGAGTGAGAAGAATATTCTCAAGAATTATACCTTTTGAACAAGCACTCGCAACAGATTTGGAGAGGGATGGAATTTTCACTTGCAAGCATTGATGTGTCACTCGAGCATATATGGGTGTGCTCGAGCACACTTCCACTTCCCTGAACTTCATGACTCTCGGCCAAGTACTCGCAGTACCTTGCTCGAGCACAGAATGCTCATGCTCGAGCATTGGTGTCTCTGCTCGAGTGAATGAAGAAAGTATGCCATTACTTGCTCTCGGCCAAACACTCGCAGACCCTCACTTGCATGTGTGCTCGAGTGAGAATGACTTCTCTGCTCGAGTGCATACCTTAGTGCTCGAGTGATCTAGTGAACACAAAGGGAGAATGCCTCTCGGGTACATACTTTCTGGCTTTCTCTCGCACCTGCTCGAGTACAGAAGAGATCTGTGCTCGAGTGCAAAATCCTTGCTCGAGCACTCCAGTGCAATTTCATAGCAGATATCAGCAAAGCATCAAATATGCATTTGGTAATTTGGAAACTTTTCTTAACCTTCTAAAAAACATGTTTTGCACATAATTGACTTATTGTTATCATCAAAACTTGGAATCTAACAAGTCTGGGTCAGGTTGAGCACCCCGAACACGTGCGGGGAATGGGGATAGGCGCCAAACCTAGCATGGTCTACTACGACAAGAGCGCCGCGTCTGAGCCTGGTAGCTCTAGAGCACAGATGTTTGGGGTCAGACGTCCGAGGGATGAGTCTGTTTAAGAGCTACGCTCAGATTTGGCTAGGACACAGGTGTAAGCGGCAAGCTTCACCCAAGAGGGGGGTGAATTGGGTGATGTTATAAATTTTTCGTTTGAGATGGTGATATGTAAATATAGTGGATAGAGTAGAGTAGAGAAGATTTGAACACAGAGAGTTATACTGGTTCGGCCTAACAACAATGCCTACGTCCAGTCCTCAGAGATCAAGACCTACTGAGCTTTTCACACTATCTCCAAGATTCAATGGGCTCTCAGAACGCCACAAGACAACAATCGTCCTTGAATGGACTACGAGCAGAAATATTCTCTCGACAAGAAACTTCTCTCCCCCTTACGACAAGTCTTATGTGCAGAGAAACAACCTATGACTCTTCTCACTTGCTTATGTATACAAGACTTATGAGCAGCAACGTTTTCTTCTGCTTACACCACTGTAAGTCTTATGAACAACAACGTTCTCTCCTGCTTGTATCTTATAAGGCTTATGAGTGACAGATGCTACAAGGAATTCTCTCAACTGCTTCTCTCGTAAGGAATAACTACCGTCTCAAGATCCCAATATCTTGAGATTACACAAATATAGAGTTTTGAGTTTGGATGTGGACTCTCTTACAGAGTAAATGAATAAACACTGAAGATCAAAAGTGTATACAGAGAAATCAGATGAATAACAGAGAATTGATATGAGCTTGTGAATTCTTGTGCTGTGTTGTAGAATTTTCTCCGTGAGTCTCTGTATATATATAGTTGCTCCATCTTTTGCCCGTTTGGATTCTCTTCAGTTGTGGAGCGGGACATTTGAAAATATTGGCAGACACGTGCATATTAGAATAGTTTGAGTGCGGTAGGTGCCAGCGTGTTCATAATCATCTTGTCTGCCGTTGTATCACTTTTCTCATGTGACTCAGTTCAAACGTTCATATTCCTGTATCATCCTCTTAAAACATTCAAAACAATGTTAAACAAAGATAAAGAGTAAAGATGATATGAATTAATAACAATAAATTATATTCGTAATGAACGTTGTGAAACTTATCATATTCTGTGGTCAACAGGGCATCACTCGAGCATGAAAAGCTCACTTCGAGTGATCTCCTATTTTCCTTCATTTACCTCTGTTATCGGGTTGTGCTCGCATGGAGAATCAGAGAGAAAATATCTTCACTCGCGGGTGAAGAGTGGTCTCACTCGAGCACAAAATCTCTGCTCGAGTGATCCTTGCACTTTTACCTGGGAGTGCCTTCTCGGGTCATCACTCGCATACCATTTTGACAAGAGTGAGAATTTGCACTCGCGAGTGATCTGGACCCTCACTCGAGCACACTTACCTCTGCTCGAGTGAGAAGCATATTCTCAAGGAATATGCTCTTTAAACCATCACTCGCACCATAATTCCAGAGGGATAGAATTTTCACTCGCGGGTGATATTGACCCTCACTCGAGCACACTTACCTCTGCTCGAGTGAGAAGCATATTCTCAAGGAATATGCTCTCTAAAACATCACTCGCATCAGAAATCCAGAGGGATGGAATTTTCACTCGCAGGTGATATTGGCCCTCACTCGAGCACACTTACCTCTGCTCGAGTGAGAAGCATATTCTGAAGGAATATGCTCTCTTGAACAAGCACTCGCAACTGATCTGGAGAGGGATGAAAATCTTACTCGCAAGCATGGATAGATCACTTCAAGCATGGACGGGTGTGCTCGAGCACTCTTGTATTTTTCTGAGTTTCAAGACTCTCGGCCAAGTGCTCGCAGTGCCTTTCTCGAGTGAATGATGGAAGCATGCCTTGACTTGCTCTCGGCCAATCACTCGCATACCCTTGCTCGAGTGAATATAGGAAGCACACCATTGCTTTGCTCTCGGCCAAGTGCTCGCATGCCCTGCTCGCATACGTGCTCGAGTGAGAATGACTTCTCTGCTCGAGTGCGTACTTTGTGCTCCGAGTGATCCATTGGTTACCAAGGGAGAATGTCTCTCGGGTACTCACTTCCTGGCTTTCTCTCACACCTGCTCGAGTACAGAAGTGTTTTGTGCTCGAGTGCAGATTTCATGCTCGAGCACTCAAGTGCATTTTTACAGCAGATATCAGCAAACACCCGATATGCATTTGGTTAACTTGGAATCTTTTCTTAACCTTCTAAAAACATGTTTTAATCATAATTGAATTATTGTTATCATCAAAACTTGGGATCTAACATTCTCCCCCTTTTTGATGATGACAAAACTCTTTGTGATGAAGGTTTAAAAGAAAATGAATGAAATTGGAAAGTTTTGAAATTTCTTTAAAGTTTCCAAAATGCATATCAAGTTTAAGTTCCAAATTCCAATTTTCCTGCAATGTTTCCTCTGGACACTTAACAGCCAAGATAAGTATAGTATGAGGTATATAACTTAACAAATAACTTGGAACATTGAAATTTTGATAATGAAAAACTTAAACCATATCATTAACTTTACCAAACTTGAACAATACAAGATAACTTCAAAATAGAAAAATGACATACATATCAAATCCTACCCAATACAGAAAACTACCCAAACACCCATATACACCCTACAGCCTACAGAAAGCTCAGAAAACATCACACATCCTTCTCCCCCGTTTTGTCAACATCAGAAGGGAGTTCTGGAGGTGGAACAAAAGATATCATGGCAGAGAGAGGGTCAATGGGCTGATCAGGAGGAGATGGTGGTTGAGGGACAAAAGTAACATCTACATTAGACTCAGGATCAGTGAAAAGTACATGAGTCTCTGGATGAGGGGGTGAGGTCTGAGTGGTCTCTGGAGGTACTCCGGAAGATGAGGAGGGAAAGTGTGAATGCAGGAAGGTCTCCATATTAGTGATCCTCTGTGACATCTCATCTTGTGTTTTGAACATCAGTTCAAAGTTAAGATTGGCCTGATCTACCAATTTAACCACTTGTGTTTCCATCTTCTCCACAAGCTTCTCATACTCAGTCACTAACTCCTTCTTCAAGCTTGATACAGCTTGATTAATTACCTCTGTCAAATGATTGGACAATGAGGCATTGAGAAATGAAGGTGGGGGAATAGGACCTTGTGCAGATGATTGTGCCTCATCTCCTCTAGATGGTGTTGCTTCCCTCTTTGATGTGGCTTTGGTTCGACTCACTGAAAGATTGATACCCATGTGTGTTAATTGAGTCTTTCCAAACCTTGAGATGAGCACCCTTTCTTTCCCTTCCAGATACCAGATTTTGTTCTTCATCAAGATGAAAGAAACAAGTTGAGGGTAAGGTATGGTTGTGGATCTTGTTGAAGAAAATCGAAACCTTCTCATCTCACTAAAAATGATTTCCCCTACATTCCTCTGTTGCCCAGCAACCAATGAAGCCAGAAGATAGTAATCCTTTTGTGCAAAGTGGGTAAAGTTTCTGGATTTATTGACTATGCTCCGGGAATAAATGTAATGGAGAATTCTGTGATTATCAGGCATGTCAATAGGCTTGAAAGTGAGGGGTCCAATTGGGTCTTTTGGTCTCAAGATGTTAAAGGTATCATTGGCAGAGAATGAGGGTGGATCAGTAGGAGGTGCCACATAACCAAGCAAATCATTAATGATTTTGGCAGAAATCATAATGAACTTCCCTCTAATAGTTGTAGATACAGCTTCTTCAATCAAATCACCGGATCTAGACATGATATTATGAGTTTTCATGTTGGAATAAAATGTCTTTACAACAGTGGGGGAATATGGCATATGGATGTTTAACCAAGGAGCATAGTATTGAAGATAAGGGTATAGGTCCAAATGACAGTTCTTTTTCAGATAATCCAAATCAACATATACTACTGGACAGAAATGCCTATGTTTGAATTCATCATCATATACCTTTTGTGGTAAAGCCTTAAGTTCTGACACATTGAATCCCTCAGGAGGACTAGTGAGTTGGTCATCCACTGGTGCTTGAGAGGCAGAAGGTGCTCCAGAAGCAGATGCACTTGGGTGCTTGACTTGATGTGAACTTGAGACACCTGCCTGAGATGTGATCTTCCCAACTAACTTGTCCAATTTGGATTTTTCTATTGCATCCCTGAGTTGTTTGCTGAAGGTATCCCCAGATGAAGAGGAAGATTGGGGTTGCTCTAAATCCTTCTTCTTTCCCTTCCCTTGTACTTCTTTGGATTGAGACCGGGTGAGTATGGGTTCCTTGAAGACCACACCCTTTGCTTTCTTTTGAGGAGGTTGGTCTTTCTTGGAAACTTTAGGTTTTGGATGTGTTTTCAGGGTCCTCTTCTTGGTTTTGTGCTTAGGAGGAGGTGAAGGTGAGGGTGAGTTTTTTGGAGATGGAGGAGTAATTTCAGGGGTTCCAGAAACACTGGCAGCAGAGTGAGTGGAAGAAGGAGAATGAGACTTTTGAGGAATAGAAGGTAGTTTTGTCCTAGCCATTTGAAAAGAGGAAGAGAACCAAGTACTCTTGTTTTTGAAAGAAAAAATAAGATACACGAAGAGGTAATTAGGGCACAAGTGAAGAATGCAGTAAACAAGAATCACCTCTTATAGAAGATTGAGAGGTTGTAACGTCGATTTGAAGCAGAAGGACGTGATTAAATGATGAAAGAACGGTTGAAGATGAAGAGTTGTGACTCTCGAGTGAGAGAGCACTTCGAGTGAGATGAGGAAGTGCGACGTTCTGAGCTCCCCAGTAACTGATATAAGTGCCAGTGCTCGAGCATGACCCCTAGTGCTCGAGTGATGTTCATACTGTGCTCGCGAGTGTTCTAACTGTGCTCGAGTGATGTTCTGGAAAATAAAGAAACAAGTAGAACGTACCTGGATTGTTGTTTTCCTGACATATTTTCAAACTTTGTACTCAAATCCTCCAAGATCATTTGAGTAACCTTGATTTGGATAGCTCTTGCACAGAGATTCTTCTTCCTCACTCGAGCAGGCATTTCTCACCTCAAGCATGTTCATACCATGCTCGAGTGAGAATTCCTCACTCGCGAGTGAGCTCAATTCTCACTGTAGATTATGTTATATTTCCTTGGTGTTCTTGACTCCTCTGTTAACCTCTGTTCTAACCATAAGAAAACAGAGCTTCATGAATAGTGCTGTGCTCGAGCAGAGCTTCTTGTGCTCGAGTGACACAGCTCCTCACTCGAGCAGTGCCTCCTGTGCTTCGAGTGAGAGTCCTGCAAAAACACATTTTGGCCACTCCGATGCCAAAGTTAGCATGATTATCATCAAAACAAATACTTAATTAGGCATTTTAACAATAAAACTTACAACTCATTGGGATTAACCATTCCCAATTCTCTTCGAATATAGAGAAATTGCTCTTTTGCAATTGGTTTCGTGAAAATATCCGCAAGTTGAAGATGAGTTGGTATGAATTCCACTTTGACATCTTTCTTTTGAACATGATCTCGAATGAAATGATGTCGAATGTCTATATGCTTGGTTCTTGAGTGTTGTACGGGGTTCTTTGCCAAGCTTATTGTGCTAGTATTATCACAATAGATTGGAATTTCTTTTAAATAAATTCCCAAATCTTGAAGTTGCTGTTTTAACCATAGCACTTGAGAACAGCAACTTGCTACAGCTATATATTCAGCTTCAGTCGAAGATAATGAAACTGTGTTCTGCTTCTTGCTGAACCATGACACTAGAGAACCACCGAGAAATTGACATTGACCACTGGTACTCTTTCTGTCAGTTTTATATCCTCCGTGATCTGAATCTGAATATGCCATTAAGTACTCATTCCCTCTCTTTGGATACCAAAGTCCAAGCTCTGAAGTATCTCCTAGATATTTGAAGATTCTTTTTACTGTCTCTGCATGAGATACTTTAGGATTGGATTGATATCTTGCACACATTCCTACACTGAACTGAATGTCTGGCCTGCTTGCTGTAAGATAGAGTAATGAACCAATCATTCCTCTATACTTTGTGATATTGAAGCTAGGTCCCTTTACATCAGCATCCAGCAATGTTGTAGAACTCATTGGAGTATCAGCTCCATTGGCATTATCTAACCCATATTTCTTCAGCAACTCTTTCAAATATTTTGTCTGAGATATAAATATGCCATTCTTCTTTTGTTTGATCTGAAGTCCAAGAAAGAAGTTCAATTCTCCCATCATGGACATCTCAAATTCTCCCTGCATAATCTTAGAGAAATCTTGACACATAGATTCGTTAGTAGCACCAAAAATAATATCATCAACATAAATTTGAACTATTAGAATATCATTTTTGTTATGTTTGATGAATAAAGTAGTGTCAACTTTACCTCTGACAAAACCTTGATCAAGAAGAAATTTGCTTAGTCTTTCATACCAAGCCCTGGGTGCTTGTTTCAAACCATATAATGCTTTCTTAAGTTTGAAGACATAATCAGGTTTTGTTTCATCTTCAAAACCAGGAGGCTGTTCGACATAAACTTCCTCCATAATATAACCATTTAGAAAAGCACTTTTTACATCCATTTGATAAAGTTTAAAATTTTTGATGCAAGCAAAGGCTAAGAGTACTCGTATTGCTTCCAATCTTGCCACTGGAGCATACGTTTCCTCATAATCAATACCTTCTTCTTGATTATAGCCTTTTGCAACCAATCTTGCTTTATTTCTCACAATGATTGCAGATTCATCAAGTTTGTTTTTGAACACCCATTTGGTTCCTATAACCGTATGGTCTTTAGGTCGAGGAACCAAATCCCAGACTTGATTTCTTTGAAATTGATTTAGTTCTTCTTGCATAGCAATCACCCAATCATTGTCAGATAAAGCTTCTTCTATATTAGAAGGTTCAATCTCAGAAATAAAAGCAGAAAATGTTACCTCATTGAGGATTCTATTTCTGGTTTTGACACCTTCATGAATATCTCCTATAACTTGATCAATTGGATGATCCTTCATATGTCTCCACGCTTTAGGTTGATCATGATCATCAACATCTTCTAAATTTTGAAAATCATTTGTTTCAAAATCATCCTGTTTTGAAATAGATTTGTTTTTCTTGATTGAATCCATTTCTTCTTCATCATTAAGTTTTGTCTGAGATTCAATTTCATCAAACACAACATGAATAGATTCTTCAATAGTACATGTTCTTTTATTGAAAATTCTATAAGCTTTACTTCTATTAGAATATCCTAGAAAAATACCTTCATCAGACTTTGAATCAAATTTACCTAGATTTTCCTTACCATTGTTGTGAATGAAACACTTACACCCGAAGATATGAAGATGAGCAATATTTGGCTTTCTTCCTTTGTAGAGTTCATATGGTGTCTTTCCAAGAGATTTGCGAATATATGCTCTGTTTGAAATGTAGCATGCAGTACTCATTGCATCTGCCCAGAACACTTGTGACATTTCTTTTTCATTAAGTAAAGCTCTTGCCATTTCTGTAAGCACTCTATTCTTCCTTTCCACTACTCCATTTTGTTGAGGTGTTCTTGGAGCTGAGAAGTTGTGATCTATCCCCTCGTTGTTGCAGTAATCTTCAAACAATTGATTATCAAATTCTCCTCCATGATCTGTTCTAATAGAGACAATAGAAACACCTTTCTCATTTTGAACCTTTTTGGCAAACATAATAAATTCAGCAAAAGTTTCATCTTTTGAGGCAATGAATATAGTCCAAGCAAATCTAGTAAAATCATCTACAATTACTAACGTATACAAGTTTCCTCCAAAACTTTTTACTCTTGCCGGTCCTACTAAATCCATATGAAGTAATTGTAAAGGTTTTGAAGTAGAAATTTCATATTTTGTTTTAAAAGAAGATTTAGTTTGTTTGCCTTTTTGACATGCTTCACATATCATGTCATCTTTGAATTTTAGCTTGGGAAGGCCAACAACTAAATCTTTTCTGATCAATTTGTCAAGTTGATTCATATTGACATGAGCCAGACGCTTATGCCATAACCAGCTTTCCTCTGATCGACTCAGAAAACAATTTTCAGAAGAACTTGAATTTAAATCAATTGTATAACAGTTACCGTCCCTTTGAGCTCGAATTTTTGCCTTGATTGTTTCTTTGTTTAAAGGTAGATCTTTCTTACTGACTATCAAGCATTCTTTTGAGTCGAAGATCACCCAGTTATCTTTGTCAGTGCTTTGGCTCACGCTTAAGAGATTGTGACATAATCCTTCAACATAATATACTCCGTTGATTTGAAATCCATCTGTCCTTCCAACCTCACCAATTCCAGCAATACGTCCGGATTGATTACCTCCAAAAGTCACCTTTCCTCCTTCTCTAGGTTCAAACATGGTGAACTTATTTTTGTCACCAGTCATGTGTCTCGAACATCCACTATCGATATACCATTTGTTCGCTCGAGATGCCTTGAGACATACCTAGAATATGATGATCAAGTTTTAGGTACCCACACTTTCTTGGGTCCTTTGTGGTTAGTATTTGGAATATGTGTCCCTTTCGGAACCCATTTATATGTTCCAACAACCTTTCCCTTTTTAAAATAACATGATGAAGTATAATGTCCTTTCCTATTGCAAAAATTGCATGACACAAATGGATTTGATGTATGCACAGAATTCCTAAAATATTTAAGATAGTCTCTACTACTCTTTTTATTCTTATCATGCACAGCGTTATATCCAATTCCAGATTTATCAAAAGAAACTTTCTGAGAACTTAAGATAACCTTGAGAGTTTCACTTCCTTTAGTAAATTTTTCAACAATCTTTGTTAAGTCTTCTATTTTCTTATCTTTCTCTTTACACATTTTATGTGATGACATGACATTATTTTCTAATTCTTTTACTCTCTTCTTATAACTAACCATTTCTTTAGCAACTTTAATGAACTCTGTATGCAATGCATTATATTCAGATAATAATTCATTATAAGATGGTTCAGAGTCACTTACCTCAGAGTCTGATTCTTCTTCTTTAGCTACCAAGCATAGATTGGCTACTTCGTCGTTGTCATTTTCTTCGTCCGACGAACTATCACCCCAAATAGATGATATATATGCTTTCTTTTTCTGCTTCTTTTTGTCTTTGTTCCTGAAGCATTCAGATTTGATGTGTCCTGGTTTTCCGCATTCATAGCATACTATTTGGTGTTCTTTGTTTTCTTTCTTGCTTGGTCCTCCTTGATAATTCTTGAAATTCCTTTGTCCTCTTCGGTAGAATTTCTTGAACTTTCTCACGATCATTCCCATTTCATCATCACTAGGAATTTCTTCATTCTCGGAAGTTTCTTCTTCTTCTTTGATAGCTTTAAATGCAACTCCCCTTTTCTTTCTATCATCAACTTCTTCAAGTTCCTTTTTGAATCTCAACTTACCTTCATATTCAGAAAGACTACCAAAGAGAGCAGCTACGGATCTCATTGACTCTCCTTTGGCTTCTTCGATGGCTGTCACCTTTGCTTCCCATTCTTTTGTAAGAATATTAAGAATCTTTCTTACCTGGGAATTTTGATCAAACGACTTTCCAAGAGCAGATAATTGATTAACAAGATGAGTATACCTTAGTTCAAATTCTGATATATTTTCTCCAGATTTCATACGAAATAAATCATACTCTGTTATTAAAGTATTGATCCTATTTTCTTTGATTCCAGATGTACCTTCGTGAGCAATTTCAAGGGCATCCCACATATCTTTGGCAGTAGGTAGAGTACATATACGAAAATATTCTTTTTGACTAAGAGCACTCTGTATCATTAAAATGGCTTTGCTATTTAACGTTACTAACCTCTTGTCATTTTCGTCAAACTCATCTGGAGTCTTTTTGACTACTCTATCTTCGATTTTCTTCACTGGAACATAGTCACCATCTTGTATAACATTCCATAATCCATACTCGTTGGCCATCACGAACACTCTGAATTTAGCTTTCCAGAACGAAAAATGTTCTCCAGCAAAACCAGGAGGTCTAGTGATTGAAGCACCGTCTGGAAGGATATTTTCACCCATTGTTGCCATTGATAGGATCCTTCTCAAGCTGTTAGGCTCTTCGGAGAAGACGAGTCTCTGATACCAAATGTAAGCGGCAAGCTTCACCCAAGAGGGGGGGTGAATTGGGTGATGTTATAAATTTTTCGTTTGAGATGGTGATATGTAAATATAGTGGATAGAGTAGAGTAGAGAAGATTTGAACACAGAGAGTTATACTGGTTCGGCCTAACAACAATGCCTACGTCCAGTCCTCAGAGATCAAGACCTACTGAGCTTTTCACACTATCTCCAAGATTCAATGGGCTCTCAGAACGCCACAAGACAACAATCGTCCTTGAATGGACTACGAGCAGAAATATTCTCTCGACAAGAAACTTCTCTCCCCCTTACGACAAGTCTTATGTGCAGAGAAACAACCTATGACTCTTCTCACTTGCTTATGTATACAAGACTTATGAGCAGCAACGTTTTCTTCTGCTTACACCACTGTAAGTCTTATGAACAACAACGTTCTCTCCTGCTTGTATCTTATAAGGCTTATGAGTGACAGATGCTACAAGGAATTCTCTCAACTGCTTCTCTCGTAAGGAATAACTACCGTCTCAAGATCCCAATATCTTGAGATTACACAAATATAGAGTTTTGAGTTTGGATGTGGACTCTCTTACAGAGTAAATGAATAAACACTGAAGATCAAAAGTGTATACAGAGAAATCAGATGAATAACAGAGAATTGATATGAGCTTGTGAATTCTTGTGCTGTGTTGTAGAATTTTCTCCGTGAGTCTCTGTATATATATAGTTGCTCCATCTTTTGCCCGTTTGGATTCTCTTCAGTTGTGGAGCGGGACATTTGAAAATATTGGCAGACACGTGCATATTAGAATAGTTTGAGTGCGGTAGGTGCCAGCGTGTTCATAATCATCTTGTCTGCCGTTGTATCACTTTTCTCATGTGACTCAGTTCAAACGTTCATATTCCTGTATCATCCTCTTAAAACATTCAAAACAATGTTAAACAAAGATAAAGAGTAAAGATGATATGAATTAATAACAATAAATTATATTCGTAATGAACGTTGTGAAACTTATCATATTCTGTGGTCAACAGGGCATCACTCGAGCATGAAAAGCTCACTTCGAGTGATCTCCTATTTTCCTTCATTTACCTCTGTTATCGGGTTGTGCTCGCATGGAGAATCAGAGAGAAAATATCTTCACTCGCGGGTGAAGAGTGGTCTCACTCGAGCACAAAATCTCTGCTCGAGTGATCCTTGCACTTTTACCTGGGAGTGCCTTCTCGGGTCATCACTCGCATACCATTTTGACAAGAGTGAGAATTTGCACTCGCGAGTGATCTGGACCCTCACTCGAGCACACTTACCTCTGCTCGAGTGAGAAGCATATTCTCAAGGAATATGCTCTTTAAACCATCACTCGCACCATAATTCCAGAGGGATAGAATTTTCACTCGCGGGTGATATTGACCCTCACTCGAGCACACTTACCTCTGCTCGAGTGAGAAGCATATTCTCAAGGAATATGCTCTCTAAAACATCACTCGCATCAGAAATCCAGAGGGATGGAATTTTCACTCGCAGGTGATATTGGCCCTCACTCGAGCACACTTACCTCTGCTCGAGTGAGAAGCATATTCTGAAGGAATATGCTCTCTTGAACAAGCACTCGCAACTGATCTGGAGAGGGATGAAAATCTTACTCGCAAGCATGGATAGATCACTTCAAGCATGGACGGGTGTGCTCGAGCACTCTTGTATTTTTCTGAGTTTCAAGACTCTCGGCCAAGTGCTCGCAGTGCCTTTCTCGAGTGAATGATGGAAGCATGCCTTGACTTGCTCTCGGCCAATCACTCGCATACCCTTGCTCGAGTGAATATAGGAAGCACACCATTGCTTTGCTCTCGGCCAAGTGCTCGCATGCCCTGCTCGCATACGTGCTCGAGTGAGAATGACTTCTCTGCTCGAGTGCGTACTTTGTGCTCCGAGTGATCCATTGGTTACCAAGGGAGAATGTCTCTCGGGTACTCACTTCCTGGCTTTCTCTCACACCTGCTCGAGTACAGAAGTGTTTTGTGCTCGAGTGCAGATTTCATGCTCGAGCACTCAAGTGCATTTTTACAGCAGATATCAGCAAACACCCGATATGCATTTGGTTAACTTGGAATCTTTTCTTAACCTTCTAAAAACATGTTTTAATCATAATTGAATTATTGTTATCATCAAAACTTGGGATCTAACAACAGGCTGCAGTGGCTCAGCAGCAATTGGAGATACAGCAGCAGGCCGATTTCTACTACGCTCAGCATGCGCAGTAGCACGATATCACGAACTTTATACTCGAGCGGTCGTGGAGTTGCCTGCTCTCGGATGAGCAGCATCTATAGGTTTCCCCTGTCCTTCGGTTTGTCATCCAGCATCCTCTTCCTTCTCCTGCTGATGATAATGGTGTTGTTAACTCTGCCTAGCGCCCCAATCTAGCTGCACCTGAGGGAGCCCCACATGAGGGAGGACCAAATAATCACCCTCCTGCTAGTTATTTTAGGACATTCATATTTTCTCTTTTTAAAGCATTTGTAAATAAACCTGGATATTTTATCTTCGGAACTTAAATTCTTATTGCGTTTACAATAGTTATATTTATATTTTTAGAGCTTTGTTAAATTTGTGTTGTATTTACAACAATCTTATCTATATTTCTAAAACTAACCACAAAAAAAAAATCACATATATTTGTAGCGATTTTATTGTAAAACCGCTACAAATATTTTAAAAAAATATTTTATTCCATATTTGTAGCGGTTAATTGCAAAAACCACTACAAATTTGATTTTCAATTTGTAGCGGTTAGGAGTATAAACTGCTACAAATGTGAAGCACCGAGGGAGGGATTTTCAAAAATCAAATGCTGTTTTTTTGTAGCGGTTACAGTAATAACCGCTACAATTATTCAACATTTGAATTTTGAATGTCCCTCCACTGTGTTCTAAATTTTTAGCGGTTTAGTCCAATAACCGCTACAAATTGAAAACCTATTTTTTTTTTAAAATTGTCCAACGGTCATGCATATTTATAGCGGTTGTTTTCTTATAATTGCTACCAAGTTAAAATTTTAGAAATTTGAAATTCTTCTTCCCCCTGAAATTGTAGCGGTTAAGAATTTATAACCGCTATAAATATATATTAGTAGCGGTTACTTTTTAGAACCGTTACAAGGTTAAAATAAATTATTCTAATTTATTCCAAAAGGTTGAAAATTGGTAGCGGTTTTACTCATATAACCACTACAAATTTGGAACACGGTAGTGGTTTCTGAACTGCTACAAAATATTAAACGTTGGCAAATCAAAATATAAGCTTCCAGGTATTCGTAATTTTCTATTTACTCATCTTCTTCACTATACTTTCTTCTCTCTCACTAGTAGCTATGGATAAGTCATGGATCAGGTTGCCATGCAATTCTCTGGAATATTTGTACGGATTAAACAATTTCTTGGATTTCATATTCACTCACGCCAGCTGTAACAGTAAGATTGTCTATCTGTGTCGGAGATGCAAGTTCAAGAAGTAACATGCACGACATGTTGTTAAGGAACATTTGCTTTTGAAGCCTTTCTCGGAAGACTATACGTTCTGGGTAGTTTATGGTGAGAAGACCGGTATGAGATATGATGATGCTCTTCCTTAAAGTTCACAAGTAGGAGTTCAACTAGATGAAGATGATCTGGTTAATGATGCTGTGCATGATGCATTTGGTTTTCATGACGACAACTTCAACGAAGAAGTGTAGAGCTTAGAGCTGGTGTTCATGAGGAATGAAGCCGCTTGGGATTTTTTCAGCTTGATGGATGAAGCAGATCGTCTTTTATATCAAGGTTGTCGAAAATACTCTGAATTATCTTTCTTGATCAAGTTGTATCATATCAAGTGTTTATGTGGAATCACAGATAAGGGAATGTTAATGTTGCTGGAATTATTACAAGATGCATTTTTTGACGTGGAGATTCCCACAACATTCTACGAGGCCAAGAAGATTAGTAACAGATTGGGTTTAAACTATAAAAAAATTGATGCATGCCCCAACGATTGTATGCTATATTGGGGAGACGATGACATCAGGGAGACTTGTAAGCGATGTCACATATCGAGGTACAAGACAATTTGGAAGGGAAAAAAGTAGAAGAAGAAACCTGTAAAGATTCTCACATACTTCCCTTTGAAGTCGCGCTTATAAAGATTGTTTATGTCGTCTAAAACAGCGGAGCACATGAGGTGGCATGAGGTTGATAAGAATGAAGATGGTAAATTATGACATCCTCGGGATGCAGTCACCGGAAAAATGTTCGACAAAGACTTTCCATCTTTAGCTATTGACCCCAGAAATGTTAGACTTACTTTGGCAACTGACGGTTTCAATCCATTTGGGAATCTTAGTACAAGTTATAGTATTTGGCCTGTAGTTTTAGTTCCCTACAATTTACCCTCTGTATGTGTATGAAACAAAGCTCTTTTATTTTTTCTATGATCATTCCAGGAAAAAAGGCACAGGGTAATGACATAGATGTATATCTCTAAATGCTTATTACGGAATTGCTTGACTTGTGGAATGTCAACATTGAGACATATGACGCCTACTGGAAGATATTGTTCAACTTGCGTGAAGCTTTGATGTGGACAATTAGTGATTTTGCTAGTCTTAGAACATTATCCAAGTGGAATGTGTATATTGGCTCGGCTTGTCCAACTTGCAATCTTGACTCTGACGTTGTGCGCCTTCCCTATAGTCAGAAGTGGTGCTTTATGGGGCATCAGAGGTTTCTCGATGGAAGGCACACGTTTCAATGGGAAACCAAAAACAAGAGGGCCACCTCAGACTTTATCCAGTGCAGACATCTTACAGCAGCTTGATGATGTTGAATTTGAGTTTGAAAAAAGTGATGATGCAGCACAAGATGGCTGAAAGAGGGGTAAGACTTTTGCACCTCAGCAATGGAGGAAGATAAGCATTTTCTTTACTCTTTCATATTAGAATTCTAATTTACTTCACCATAGTCTTGATGTCATGCACATTGAAAAAAATGTATGTGACAATGTGCTATATATGCTGCTTAACAAACCGAGAAAGTCAAAAGATCATCTTCAAGCGAGGACAGATTTACGTGCTATGGGAGTTCGTGAAGAAGCATGACAAATTTCAGCCAGTAAAGTTCACTCTAACAAAACTAAACAAGGAAGTCTTCCTCGCGATGTTGAAGAAAATAAAAGTTCCAGATGGATATTCAAGCAACATTTCATGATGTATTGACATGTAGGCTCGAAAGGTTGCTGGCCTGAAGAGTCATGACTCACATGTGTTTATGCAACAGTTTCTTCCACTGGCTATAAAGAATGCACTTCCTCCCGATGTGTCAATATTTTTGGTGGAGCTTTGTTCTTTCTTTCGGAAGTTGTGTTCCAAGGTTTTGATTGTTGAGGAGCTCGATCAGCTGTAGTCTAAAATCATTCTTACGGTTTGTCATTTGGAGATGATCTTTTCTCCGTCCTTTTTCACTGTGATGGTTCACCTTATAGTCCACCTTGTTCATGAAACAAAGCTTGCTGGCCCAGTTCAATATCGATGGATGTATCCTATTAAGAGGTACTCATTTTAAATATGTGCACCATTATTAGTTCTCATATTTGTTAGTCGACCTTTTGAGCATTTTGTATCATTTTTCCCTTCTTCACTTTGTAGGTTTCTTGAGAAAATGAAATCTTACTTAAGGAATAAGGCTTGGCCACAAGGTTCTATAGCTGAAGGTTATATAAGGGATGAGGTCCTGTATTTCTGTTCAAGGTACTTTGATGACATTGAGACCGCCTTCAACCGACCACCTCGTGTAGACAATTGTCCTGAACTTGCGTCAACATCAGGGAATTTATCCCTCGTGTTGGTAAACCAGTTGGAGGAACTGAAAACTTCAAACTAATGGCAACTAAGAAGTTGCAAGCACATAGACATGTCTTGATTAAATGAACTCAAGTTGAACCCTTCTTTCAATAAGAATTGTACAAGCATATGTTATTCTATATCTTTTGTAACATTTTGTACTTACATTTTATGATCGGCGGGTTTCCATCATTAATTGCAGGGAATTCAAAAGTCATGTGAAATGTCAACTCAGGATTCGTACGCAAACATCATCCAAAGTTGACAAAAAGGTCCACAGAGAATTCCCAAGCTGATTTGCACGCAGAATACTAAATGACCACAACCCACACTCACCAGATTTCAGAGCTCTCGCAATCGGCCCTCTTGACCATGCAAAAATGTTTATAGCTTACAATATCAATGGTTTTATGTTTTGCACGGTTTCATGAGATCAAGGATTGTAAACTCAAAATTCAGGTATTTATGGCACCTTTGGGACAAGGAGTTATGCAAGCAGTAGTGATACCAACATGCAGTTCAGAGGCGTCCCTTACTATGGAAAGCTTCTTGATGTCATAGAACTTAATTACCAAGGCCGTTTCACCGTTAAGCTATTCAAGTGTTTGTGGGCAAATACCACTACTTCCCGGGGACTCACAACTGACGACTTAGGCATCACATCGATAAATTTCTCGCGGCCAATTCACACTGGTCATTCTCAAGATGATGAGCCGTATATTGTTGCCTTAGAGGCACACCAGGTTTATTGTGTTCATGGTTGTTCATTTAAAGCCTCAAGACCTTTACGACATGGATGGTGGTGATAACATCGCCTATGAGAGTGAGTCGTTTCAGCCCGCCAATTTTGAAAACTTCTTCCTTGAAGGCTATCACAATTTACCTATAGTTCGATGCGTTTTTTAAATTCATACTATTTTAATTAAATTTTTTTAACAAAAAAAACATCACTAACAATTTTTCTATATAATTTTTGTAGGGATGGCATGGATGACTGATCAAACAAATTATTTTTTTTGTTTTAAAACAAATTATGTTTTTGCTTTTTTAAAAAAAATTTTAAAAAAAATTTAAAAAATATTACATAAATAACCGCTACAAAGACATGACACTAAACGCTACAAGTTCCACGTAGATCCCTATAAATACTCTAACCATATCTCATTTCAAATACTCCCCCGTTTTTTTCCACCTTACCTCTCTTTCATCTTCTTTCATTCTATGAGGTGGGGAGCTTAACAAGGTGATGAAATATGATAATAAATTTTTAAATTTTTTATTTCAATACTTTTTTCTTTCGCATAATATTTATTCTTACTATTTTTTTTTCAGATATTTATTTACATAACAAGCACTAACTCCCCCGCTTGATGTGTGGGATGAATTAGCTTTAAGTGTAATTAATATTCTTAATATATTCAGCAACGCATAAATTAGTTCCAATGACTTATACTGCGCGCAACGCATGCAGAGATTAATATTAACAAAAATGTTATGAAAGTGCTAAAAAAGAAATTGGGTACATCACAAATGTGTTTTCATTAAAATATGACACATTATGAACTAACACAATGCTAACCGTTTATTTGTAATCATAAATACTACAACACATTTCATGTTAATGAAATTGAACCTCACTCATTGAGATCCTTCAAAAGCCACCATACAACAAACTATGGAAATAAAGAATAATCCCATTAACCATTAAAACTTCTCTAACATTTTTATTTCCAATGTCAATAGTAGGCAAGATAAAAATCTAGAATGGAGCAGTACAAAGTAGAATGAAAGTAACAATATGAACATAGGTTTCCAAAACTTAAAAAATCAATATCATACAGATGTTAAAAAAAATTGCAAATCTTACAGCAAAGGTGAGTGGGGCCCACAATTTGTGAAAAAAAAAAAAGAATGGAGAAGTGATTATTTACACGAGGGATAAATTTAAAAACCAACGGTTATACATTTTCAACCATGGAAAAACACTACATATCATGACATCCATGCAAGAAAAAAAGATTGCCATGAGATCCTTAGGATTTTGCTGTCCAATAGTATGACAAAGGAATTCATCCATTCTTCTTTGCAATAAACAAACAAACCTCCAGTACCCCTATATGGCAGAAAGTTACCTCCCTAATCTAGGTTGATCCTTAGCATGCTGTAGTTTTAGAGAAAAACTGAAACTAACTAATTTAAAAGATTGCTCAGCGGTTATCACTATTTTTTTGTTATCTGAATTTAACAATGCAGATATGCGGATGTGTAAGTCTGTTGAGGAGGTGAATTACTTTCTTTTCTAAGACACCAAGGCATAATCTAGAACTCGAATATAATGTGCCTATATGAGAATCCTGAACCTCAAGCTGATATGATTACCGTATTGGAGATAAATTAAGATCTTAAATTATTAAGTTATTTAAGTTATTCTTAAAAGCAAGTCTAGTTCTAACCATTGGATTTAGTGTTGCACATCTTTACCACCGCCACCTAACACATGAAACGTTTCAAACTGATGCCCCATTTTGCACGCCAGCTCTCTGCCATGCTCAACAAATCCCCTTGGCCGTGGGTACAGAGCAATTGAAAGACACACAGCCTAATATGTAAAAACTGTACGACAAGCATGAAAGAGGAGAAAGAAATCCAACATGCACCTTTTCCCCTTTACCTGTAATACCCATATTTTAACTTAACATCATGTTAAAGAAATTTTAAAAGTTGCCATTAATTTCCTTGAAGTATTGATCTACTTATACACTGACGACAATTTTAATGCAAAATATCACCCAGAGTATTCAAAGATAACAGTTAAACTCCGAATAGATAACCAATTTTTAAACATTTAAATGTTATCTTTGAATACTTTGACAATTTTTAAAAGCTGCCATTCACTTGCTTTCCACTGCCTTGCCTCACTTGCTTCTGAGTAGAGAAAACTGACGCACTCCGTGGAGACATTCAGAAGTGTATAGCCATGACTTCAGACAAGCAAAATTAGCCTTTTTAGCGAATTAACTTGCAGTAAAAGCCAAATCTAAAGAATGAAAAATTGACAGTCGTTAAATTTTTAGGACTAATTTTTAAAATCATCATTTTAAAAAAGTGAAACAATCTTTAATGATCTGTTCTTTGATATTCTCCGGATTTGTTCCAGTCAAAAACCAATCTTTAAGTTTTCACAGTGTTCTCTGTCGGGTGGAGGATATGAAAACTAAATGTTCACACACACATACACTCTCTCTCCAAATCTCTCTCTTCCCTTCCCATCCCTCCGAAATTTCTCTGTCTAGGTTCTCACTATCTATCGCTTTCAGTGTTTTTTACAGAATGAAGCGAATTGAAACATTAATCCTCTGCCTTTAATCCTTACAGTTTCCCCTCTTATTCAATATAGTCTATCTTGAACTACTACAAGAATGAGTGATTAGATAGAAAATCAATAGAGGAGGGAAGAGAACACTACGAAACAGATATAAAAACAAATATTAAAAAAAAATTGAGAGCTGAAAAGTTGGAAGCTGAAACATGAGCTTAAAAGACAGGAAGCTAGAAAGAGTAAGATAATAGAGAGGGGTGGGGGAGTGTAAGGAGCCCTTCATAAAAAGCTTTGGAATTTTGAAAATGTCACAAGATTCTGTCGAGATAAAGATGATTGAGTAGTGGAGATGGTCGGAAATGCAAGGCCTTGAGCTCGTCTCTTCTGGTCCTATCTTTGAACTTCAGATAGAGCCAACAACACAAACAAAGGAAAACAGAGAGGCAAAGCCAATAGAAGAAGTTGCTCAAGAGGGAGAGCGAAAGGAAGTTGGAAATCTTGCTAGTGGAAGTGCCGGCGGTGGAAGTAGCAGCAGTAGTGGAGAGAAGCCAGTGAATATTCTAACGGTTGGATTTGGGGAGCTTTTCAGATTTGCCGATGGGCTGGATTACATTTTGATGGCTATAGGAATGGTCAGAGCAATCGTGCACGGTTGTTCTCTGCCTTTATTTCTCCGGTTCTGCGCCAATCTCGTGAATTCTTTCGGATCGAATGCTATCTTATTTTGTATGCATTTTTTGGATAATAGTATATCATCCCGTCCATCAGTGTCTACATCCCCAAAAGAAAACAAAATCTTTAACTAAAACACTAATAAAAATGAGACCATAATCTGAATGAGAGATTTATAGGTACCTCGTAACACCTCTGTATATTGAAGTTCAATGACCAATAATGTTCTCTGGCTGCGCAGCCACGGGTGCTTGGTTCCTCGCTTCGCTTAAAGTCACGGGAAAGCCATTGTTGCGGTGGATTCTGAAAGCTCAAGGAAACTTGAAGACACTTTTGGTTAGATCCAGTTTCTCTGCTTATCATTTTGATGATGAGCAGGGAGAGCTAGCATGATTTGGACCGTCCAGATCAGATATGGATGGTCCAAATTTCATTTTTTTAATTATGATTTTTAATTAGAAAAAATCATTTTTTGAAAAAATGTTAGTTAAGAGATTATTTTTATTTTAAATTCTTTACCTATTAAAATAATTTTTTTTTGAAAAACAAAAATAAAAAAAATGAAATCTGGACCATCCATATTACGCTAGCTCAAATGATGAGCAGGGAAACTGGATCTGACCAAAAGTGTCATCAAGTTTCCTTGAGCTATTAGAATCCATCGCAACAATGGCTTTCTCGCGACTTTGAGTGAAGCCGAGGAACCAAGCACCTGTGGTGGCACTGCTAGAGAACATTATTGGTTACCGGACGACTCGATCACAAACTCGCCATAAGCAGCCTGATGAGCAATGTTGGCCATGAACGCCGAGTCCTCTACCTTATGAATTCTTTCAGATCGAATGCCATCTTATTTTGTATGCATCTTTTGGATAATAGTATATCATCCCGTCCATTAGTGTCTACATCCCCAAAAGAAAATGGAATCTTTAACTAAAACACTAATAAAAATGAGACCATAATCTGAATCAGAGACTTATAGGTACCTCGTAACGCCTCTATATATTGAAGTTTATTGGCCAAAAGTGTTGTCAAGTTTCTTTGAGCTATCATAATCCACCGTAACAATGGCTTTGTCGTGACTTTGAGCGAAGCTGAGGAACCAACCTGTGGCGGCGCAACTAGAGAACATTATTGGTTACCGAACAACTCAATCATGAACTCGCCACAAGCAGCCTGATGAGCAGTCATGGCCATAGACGCTGAGTCCTCCACCTCTGAGCCGGAGTTAGCAGGGAAAGCTTTAAACCCAGTGATTGCTTTCAGATCTTGCAGGTCGGTGAAGTAGTCACCTCCGCCATGCTTATATATCTGTATCAACGATGAATCTTGCATCTCTGAATAGAAAACGACCTCTTTCTTGAGCTTAGGCGTTACTAAAAGCTACTCAACCATGGAAGAAGTAAAGAAAAATACGCAATACTCGGAGATGATGATGAAATCAGAATCAATTTCTAAGAGCATCGGGATCAGGAAGATGTAGAAGAACTCGCATGCAAGTTAAGCATTGAAGGAGATTTAAATGGATTTGAGTCAAAGAAGGAGAAAGAAACAGAGTGAAAGAGAAGGATTGCAAGCCATATGAATATCTTAGGAGGAAGGAATTGAGCTTCGTGTGAAAGACAAGGATGGCTTCGTGTGATTTAAATGGATTTGAGCTTTTAAACTGAAAAGAAAGAGAGAACGAGTTTGGGAAATTCAAGAGGGAATTTCAATTTCAAATGCAAGCTAGTGTGCATGTCATGGAGCCAAATGCAAGCTAATACTGTTCATATGAACAGTAAAATGAGTGAGAAGCCAAAAAAACATGGCTTGGCTTGGCTCCTTGGTCATACAGATTTATTATATTAAAGGGATCATAATCACATTATAGCAGACAACATAATAGTTTCTTATTACTTACGTATCCCCAATAATATTAGCTTTACAATTTTCAAACTTATCTAATTTAACTAATTAATTCCTTTTAAATTACAAATAACCTAAACTAATGAATAATAAGCTATTTAAATTAGCTAAACTATTAAAATAATAATCTATTTAATTAGCTAAACTATTAAAATAATAAGCTATTTAATTTAATATTAAAAAAACAAAAACATATAATTGTATTTTTTTTTCAAACTTTCTGACATTTGTAGCGAACCACTACAAAAATACTTTTTAAAAGACAAATTAATTTTTGAGCACAAAATTTGAATTTCAATTGAAATTAGTAGCAGTTATATAATGACTACTAATATTTTCCGCCCTTTTTAAATTTAATTTAGTAGCAGTTTTTTAACCGCTACAAAAATCAAGCCAAATTTTCATTTTCATTTCCCGCCATTCAAAATTCATGGTTTGTCATTTGTAGCGGTTATATAATTGCTACAAATTACCCAAAAAAGGATTGCCCATATTGAATGTTGTAGCGGTGCTAATTAACTGTTACAAAATATAGTAGTGGTTTTTTTTGCTTGAGTAGCAGATAAAAATAATTGCTACAAATACACTTGCAATAGTGGATTTAGTAGCGGTTTAAGGAACCACCACTATAAAAAAATACCCAATTTCCGACGGAATTGTTTTCGTAGCAAATTCCGAAGGAAATTCCGTCGCAAATTTTTCCCAAGAAATTTCCGACAGAATTTTCCGTGGCAAATTTAGCCACGGAATTTCTAACGGAATTTTTTCTGTGGCAATTTCCAATGGAAATTTCCGTCACAAAGTTTTCCGACAGAAATTTCCGTCGGAATTTATCTAAAAAAATGTTTCGAAGGAATTTTTTTCATGGCAAATTCTGACGAAATTTTCGTTGCAAAGTTTTCTGACCGAAATTTCCATCACAATTTGCCACAGAAAATTCCGTCAGAAATTCTGTCTGAAAAATTAAAAATTATTAAATTTTAAAACAATAATATTTATAAAATTAAAATAATATTTATAAAATTAAAATTTTAATTATTAAATAATTATATTTAAATTTAATTATTAAAATTATATTTTTATTTATTAATATATATGTTATTAATATTATATTTATAATTTTATATTAAAAATAATATTTATAATATTGAATTATTATTTATAAAATAATTTTAATTAAAAAATTATTTAATCTAAATATCTAAATATTTTTTTTCGTTTTTATTAAATTTTTCATTATTTTTTTATAGTATTATATTTAATTAATAATTAATTAATTATATGTATGTATGTTTATATATATATATGATAATATTATATATATAATAATATAACACAGGTTTATTCAGGAGCAACTGGCAAAGACTCGGGGGCAAAGGTCTCTACACCCTGAGGTCGCGGGTTCGAACCGGAGGAGCGACACGTGGCAGCACGAGGAGGTGACACCTGGCCTCCAGGGGAAGGAACACTTGGCAGCCAGGGGAAAGGGACACATGGCGCTCTGAGGAGAAAACATGTGGCATTTGTAAATTTAAAAAAAATTTAAAATTTTTTTGATTTTTTTAAGAAAATAATTTTCTATTTTTTTTAAAATTGCGTCAAAAACAAATTCCGTCAGAAATTTGCGACGGAATTGGATTCCATTAGAATTTCTGACGGAAAATTTCGTTGGAATTTGCGATAGAACAGATTCCGTCCAAAATTTCCTACGGAATTTGTTTCCGTTGAAATTTATGATGGGAAATTCCATTGTAATTTGAAATGGAACAGATTCCGTCAGAAATTTCCTATGGAATTGAAATTCCGTCGATAACACATTCATAATGATAAACATGCATACCAAGTATCATACACAACATGAGAGAAGAGTCACTACCTTGATCCTTCCGTGTGTGTCCTAGCGACGGTCTCTCCCGAGTAGGGCAAATGTCAAATCCTATATTCATAATTAGGGACGAAGTGTCAATTCTCTATTCCAATTCTCAATGACTTCTTAACACTTTATTTGGTTATCATTATTGCTCTTTTAGTACCCATAAACAACTCTATCAATAGCTCTAAATGGTTGGAAGACTATCCCCAAATATCCCCTTTTTGGAAGCATAAAACTGATATTTTTCACTGAGACACTCGAGTAATATTGTACGGATACTCGAGTGAAGGAGACCTTACTCGAGTGATGGTACGGTCTACACTCGGGTACTAGAGAGTAAAGGACAACGAGTGCATACCTGAGAGAACAAGAACTTTCAGAAGACTACAACACTCGAGCACAGAAAGCAATACTCGAGTGATGGCTAAATGCTCACTTGAGCACTAGGAAGTGAGGCTTAGAAAGTGAAGACCCGAGAGCACAAAAGTTCTCAAGGATCAGGAGCACTCGAGTGGAACCCAAAATACTCGAGTGATGGCTTAACACTCGCAAGTGTTAAGGTACACTCTTGCCTTTATCCATGGAAGTACAACAGAAACTACAAGTAGAAAGGAAAAACACACTAATGCACTTAAGTGAACCCACCTTGAGTCGAGTGATGTTCATCCCTCACTCGAGTGAGCTCACTCTCACTCGAGTGATTTTATCAAAACCCAAAAAACGCAGCAAAACTTACCACATTTCCTAACACTTGCCCAATTGATCCCTATGGACCCAAAACTTCTACCAAAGCTACTCTCACACAAAAACATCCAAGGAATTCAATGGAATCATCAAAATTATATAAATTCTACTCCATTATCATGCTTTGGTTTTTGGGCAACATAACATCCAAATGCCAAAATCATCCAAACATACCATTCTAATCCCAAATCAATCAATCTATCCAAAACTTATACCAAAACACCAATTTCTATACCAAGAACATGCCAAACTACCAATGACCCTATCCCAACGAAAATGGGCTAAAAATTTCAGAAATTCCAATCTTAATCATTTGGCATAGAACATAGATAGAAAGATTGGTTTCACTTCCTCTTTCACTTTGTCAAAGAGATTTCTTGATTCACCAACCTCTAAAATTTCGTGTGGGCACAAATCAATACCAATAGGTACACTATAAACATCAAAATGAAGCTCTCACTCCAAGGATCAACATTAATGAAGTGAGTTTGAGCAATAGAGGCCATTTTCTTACCTTAATCACAAGCTTTTCTTCTTCCCTTTTCCCTCAACAATGGCGCAAGAGAGAGAAAGAAAATGAGATAGATGAATGATGAAGAAGATGCAATGATACTCCCTTCCCTTGCCATACCTATGTCAGCCAAAATGAGAGGGAAGAAGAGAGAGAAACAATAAAAAAAATGGGTTTGACTTTCCTCCTCTCTTCTCCCTTCACACACACACAATCTTGCCAAGTGTCAACATCTCATTGGCTCTCCTCAAATAAGTAACTAATTAGTTACTCTAACCATTCCATTAGCCATTTAATCACACTTCTCATTGTTCTCTTAGCTAGTAATTAATTTCTCCCTTAATCACTAACTCATAGCTAATATTTCCGTTCTTTCAATTTTTCCACCAATTATGACATATTAATTTATATTGCCATAAAACACATCATAATTCCAATTTAAATTCACAATTTTCCATAATAATTGTCATTAGCCCTTAATCAAAATTTGAGGCATTATAGGAAAGGTCAAGGTAGTGACTCTTTCTCTTAAATAATGTATAATGCTTTGTATGTATGTTCATATCATCAATTGTTATGCATGTTACGAATGTCAAGAATGTTACGATTATCAAGAATGTTAAGAATGTTGCAATTGTTATGAATGATATTATGTGATGATTGCTTACATGCTCTATGAAATTATATGTCATATGAGTGAATTATTACTACTGAGATTCTTATGAATCTCACTCTTTCTAATGACTAACCTACAGCAATGACAAGCTGCTCAAGGGGCAAGCAGATAAACATGGAAGGCTAGAGCACACAAATAAAGGATTAGGACTTTTGTTGGTTATTTAGTTTTTGAGGAATTGTATATGATATATATAAGTACATTGTAAGCCTAGTGCTCATTATAATATAGTAAACGTACTAATCGTAGATCCAAATATTAGTATGTAACCACGGTAAATGAACTAGAATAAGGTGACCATGCACAATGGACTATTTAGGTAATGAACTTAACTTGAATATCCGCTGAGAACTTTGGTAAGTACTCTGATATTAACAAATGGAAATATAACCAAATGAGTCAAACGGATTTGAAAAGCCAAAATGGGACCATATCAAAAATGTTTTGGAAATTTTTTTGAAAAACCACTTAAGTACAAGACCGAACCTTATATTGAAGTCAGGATCCCAAATGGGTTGAAAAATATTTCTGGTATCTGGTTTGACTTCATGACATGTTTTGAACTTTTTTCAGCACTTTGAAATTATGGCGTTACATTTTTTGTATTAGAGTAGAAGGTTTTAGAAATAGGACTTTCTGCTTAGAATGTGGATTCTGGCATTAGACTAGAGCTATTTGCTTATGTGATTAGGTATACTGACCCTTAGATAGTGACACTGTATAGGTGCTTGAGTGTAAGGAAAAAATACCTATATCAAGTGTGATATTAACAATGTAAATTGAGGCTGTAGTAAACCAAAATTCCCCCTATAGGATCCTATGCAACAGATACTGGGCCTATTGACTCAACAACAACCTATGATCCATGAGCTTTGAGAGGAGCTTAGAGAAGTGAAGAAAAAAGAGAATGAGGATAAAGAGGAACTTAAGGAAATGAAAGAAAAACATAATAAGGATAGAGAGGAATTTGAGAATGAGGAAGATGCTCAGGAGTCAGAGCAATCATAGTAGGAAATGTATCCACCACAACTGGAATTGAATTGAAGACCTTATGATGTACCAAATCAAGAAGAGGGAAATTTACAATATTGGGTGTCAAAATGCTATAAACACTATCCCCTAGTGTTTAGAGGAAGATTTGATCCCCAAGTAGCTCAGGACTAGTTGGTCATATTAGAAAAGATCTTTGAGGTATTGGAGTGTCCTTCTGAGGTGAAGGTGCATATGGCAATATACAAGCTAGAAGGGGACCTAGACAGATGGTGGAAAAATATGGCAATGATTCTGCAGGCTAGATATATTCTTATAACTTGGGAAGTGTTCCAAGAGAATTTCAACGAGAAGTATTTCCTAAGATCTGTTAAAATTGAGAAAGAAGTAGAGTTCTTGTTGCTTCAACAAGGTAGCTAGGAAACCTTTGACGAGTTCCTGTCTAGATTTATCAGGTTGTTCTGCTACTCTTCTTATCTATGGTATAAATATGATGAAGAGTAGAGCTCAGATATGCTTGTACGAGGACTGAAACCGGAATTAAAGGGCAAATTAGTCTTGAAGCAGTTTAAGAAATTCAATAAAGTCATGGAGGTGTGCTGAATTATGGAAACAAATTTGCTAAATCTGAATATGGGTAAGAGTGCCAATAGCCGTGGTGGACCGAGTCAGGGGCATACCACCCAAAAGCATAAGAGTCAAAGGTTCTCACCTTGAGGCAACAATAAGAAACCCATTTAGCCAGAGAGATGTGGCAACCAAGATCCCTCACTACCTCGACCCTGTCCTTGTGGCAAGGCACACATTGGTAGAACATGTGTTGGACAGATAATCTGTTTTAATTGTCAACAAACTGAACACCTTGCCATTAATTGCAGGCAACGACCAGCTGAGCCAAGGCCCAACTATATAAGGAGTTTTTCTCCATAGCAATGAACTACAAGCATTGTTTTATTCGGGTGCTAGTCATTCTTTCATTTCATATGATTGTGCGAGATGTCTAGGACTGAGTACCCATAAACTACTATATGATTTGATTGTCTAAACACTTATTGGTGTCAAGACAGTTTTAGCTGATGCTTGTCTAAATTGTGTTGAGAATGTTATGGGGTATGAGACTATGGTGGATTTAATTTATTTGCCACTTCATAACCTAAAAGTCATATTGGGTCTTAGTTGGCTAACGACAAATAATATATGGTTGGATTATGGAAATAAGAAGATAATATACCCTAATCCGTGAGAAAAGATTAGTGCTGATGCTAGTCTAAATTTTCTCTTAGCAGCCTAAGTTAAAAAATGCCTAGAAAAGGTGTGTCAAGGGTTTATGGTGTTTTTCTCCATGCAGATAGAAATAAAAGCAACACTTGAGAACAAACCAATAGTGAATGAGTTCCCTGAGGTATTTCCAGAAGAAATTAGTGGATTTAGAAAGGGAAGTGGAATTTGCTATTGAGATTGTCTAGGAGCTGGATATATTTCCAAGAACCTTACCGGATGGCACTAAATGAAATGGCAGAACTAAAGAAGAAGATAGAAGAACTACTGGAAAAAGAGTTTATATTGCCCAGTGTTTCACCATGGGGAGCTCCAGTATTATTTGTTAAGAAGAAAGATGGGAGCCTACGGTTATGTATCGATTACTGAGAGCTGAACAAGGTAACCGTCAAGAACAAATATCCACTCTTCAGGATTAATAATCTACTTGATCAGCTATCTGGTTCTAGTGTATTCTTTAAAATTGATTTAAGATCGGGCTACATCAGCTATGAGTAAAATAAGAAGATTTTCCAAAAACAGCCTTTAGAACCAGATATGGGCATTAGGAATTCTTGGTGATACCTTTTGGCCTAACCAATGCACCTGTTGTGTTTATGGACTATATAAACTAGATATTTTGACAAAATCTAGATTAGTTTGTGGTCGTTTTCATTGATGACATTCTGATATACTCTAAGAGTAGAGAACATGAGCAATATTTGAGAATAGTATTGAATGTTCTGAGAGAAAAGTAGTTCTATGCCAAATTGAGCAAGTATGAGCTTTGGCTTACAGAGGTTAGATTTCTAGGCCATGTAATCTCACAAGAAAGGATCTTTGTAGATCCTTGCAAGGTAGAAGCAGTACTGAATTGGAATAGGCCAAAGACTGTAACTGAAATATGCAGTTTTCTAAGTCTTGCCAGATACTATCAGAGGTTTATACAGAATTTCTCCTGAATTGCCTTATCATTGACAAAGCTTATAAGAAGAATCAATCATTTGTGTGGGATGGAAGATGTGAATAAGAGCTTTATTGAGCTGAAGGGGAGGTTGACATCTGCATCAGTATTGATTATCCCAGATCCTAGTATAACCTATATGGTCTACAGTGATGCTAGTAATGAAGGATTAGGATGTGTCCTTATGCAACACGGGAAAGTGGTGCCGTATGCATCTCGACAGCTAAAGTCTCATGAAATGAATTACCCCACTTATGATTTGGAGCTGGTAGCAATTTTGTTTGCTTTGAAGATATGGCGGCATTACCTGTATGGTATTATTTTAAAGTTGTATTGCGATCATAAGAGTCTCAAGTACTTACACATTAGAAAAAATTGAGCATGAGACAATATTGATGGATGGAGCTGTTAAAAGATTACAACCCTGGAGATCAAATATCATCCAGGGAAAGTAAATGTTGTCGTTGATGCTTTAAGTAGAAAGGTAGTGCAGGTGGCAATCATAACGGTACAATAACATAAGTTGCTAGAAGAATTCAGGGATTTGAACTTGTCAAATCAAATATTCATGAACATAAACGTATCAAATGAAGTACTCTTTGCTAGTTACAGTGTCAACCAGGGGGAAGGTGATCTGAGAGCAAAAATTGAAGAAGCTTAGATGCAGGATGGATGAGCAAGGTCTATCCTAGGTATGATTATGTGAGGTGAAACTCAGGATCATGATCTTTTGCCTAGCGGATTGGTCCAGTATAAGAAACGAATATATGTACTGCTAAGGGTTAATCTAAGGCGAAAAATTCTAGATGAGGCATACAAGAGCAGATATACTCTCCATCCAGGTGCGGTTAAAATGTATCACAATTTGAAGTCTGAGTATTGGTGGTTAGGACTGAAGAGTGACTTGACCAAATACGTGGCTCAATGTCTCACTTATCAGAAAGTGAAAATTGAACATCAACGACCGTAGGACTTTTTCAAAGTTTAGAAATTCCTAAATGGAAGTAGGAAAGCATTACCATGGATTTAGTAGTGGGATTACTCAGAACCAGAAACCAGGATTCAATTTGGGTAATTATTGAGATTCTTACCAAGTCGGCATACTTTATTCGTATCAATGCCAGTTATTCTCCTGAGAAGTTTGTAGAGTCTACATAAGGGAGATAATTAGACTCTATGGTACGCTGAAGAGTATTATTTCAAATAGAGATCCTTACTTCACTTTGAGATTTTGGAAAGCTTTATATGAAGCTCTGGGTATAAAATTGTGATTCAGTACAGCCTATCATCCACAGATGGATAAATAGTCAGAAAGAACCATACAGATTCTGGAAGACATGTTAAGGGCGTGTGTATTAGACTTTAAAGGGAATTGGGATCACTTTATCCCACTTGTTGAATTTACCTACAACAATAGCTATCATACAAGCATCTAGATGGCTCCGTATAAAGCACTATATGGGAGGAAATGCCAATCACCCCTGTGCTGGACAGAGTTATTTGAAAGAAAGTTGTATAGGCTAGATCTGGTTGATCAAACCATAGAGAAGATCAAGATTATCAGAAAGAGGCTCCTAGCAGAACAGAGTAGACAGAAAAGCTATACTGACAGAAGGAAAAGACCTTTAGATTTGAAGTTAGAGATCATGTGTTCTTGAAGGTATCTCTGGTTACCTGAATCTGTAGAGCAATAAAGAGGAAGAAGCTGAGCCCACGGTACATTAGTCCATTTGAGATTCTTGTGAGTTTGGACCCGTGGCATACAGAATAGCCCTACCCTCAAACTTGAGCAGATTCCATGACGTATTCCATGTCTCACAATTGAAGAAGTAGATATCGACGTGCAAGATACTTTCAATTATACGGTGAAGCCGGAATGAATAATTGATCGACAGGAAAGACGACTCAAAATATGCCCTGTAGACCCTTTTAGTAAATGAATGAAACCCAGAAATCCATTAGGAAATTTTTTTTATGCACTATGATATTATGAATGGAACAGAACCAAGCAGGCTAAATAGATTCAAAAAGTGGAAGTAAGACCGTATTAAACAGGTTTTGAAAATTTTTTGAAAACCTACTTTATCACAGGACTGAATCCTATCTTGAGGTCGGGATCTATAATGAGTTGAAAATAATCCTTTGGTCTCCTATTTATTTTATAACAAGTTTTCGAACCATATTAACAACTTTTAAGGAAGGGGGTTACATACAGTGATATAGTGATATGACTTGTGTGGTCACAGTGATATGACCTGTGTTGTCACAGTGATATATACCATTATGGTGTATAATGATATGACCTGTGTGGTTACAGTGATATACACTTGTGTGGTGTACAGTGATATAGTTATATGACCGTGTGGTCACAGTAACAAAACTTGTGTGGTCACAGTAACAAAACTTGTGTGGTCATAGTGATATACACCTGTGTGGTGTACAGTGATATTACCTATGTAAATCTGTGTGATTTATAGTGATATGATCTGTGTGGTCAATAGTCACACAACCTATGTGGTTTGTGGTGACATGTAAATAGAGATTGGGATGAGCTTAGTGTAGTAGGGTATAATGGTGGCGAATACTCTCAATAGTGTAGCCTCATAGAATGATTACCCACTCGTAATATAGTGCATACAATGAATGATACACGTAGTAACCAGTGCATATAGTATGACAAGTGAATAGTGTATATTGTATAGCTAGTGAATAGTGCACATAGTATGACTAGGACGGGTCAAATAGTCATTTGATCCTAAATGCCGAACAGACAGGCATGAATGCAGATAGTTATATGTACAGATAGATATATTGGTAGTACGTTCTAGTGTACATGTTTGTATGGGACAGTACAATTGAGATATTCAATGTTGTGAGAGTAAAATGACATAAGTCGTAAGGCTAAACACACCGGGTAGTGTCTCGACAAGGCAATGAGGCCAAGATAATGAATAGAGTGTCTTGATAGACAATCAATACAATAATAGGTTGGGTGACCCATGAGTATATAACAAGTTGAATATGTAAGTGTTAATAGGAAGTTCATCCACACATATCAAGTAATGTGAGGTGCATGCTTTATAAGTATGCATAACTTAGGGATGAGTTACACTGTGAGATAGGATTGATCCCCAAGTTGTAGACATACAAATTTTGGAGGACAAAATTTATTGAATGGGGGGAGAAATGTAACATCTCGAATTTCGGTCACCAAAATTTCTTATATTAAAAGGAATAAAATGGTGAATCAATGAGCACATGGAATGACAAAACTAAGCAATTAGTGGTGACACACAACATTATTAAGTGGGAACACAAGTTGTACAAATTGATGGTTGCTATCAGTGAGTTTCCTTGTGTAGTAGTCTTATTGTGTGATGTTTTTAAATAGCCAAATAAAGTCTACAAATTATGAAATTTTACTGTGTGAAAGTAGACATCCTAAGTTTTACTTCAATAGATCATATGAATCATTTGAAGCTATATGCAAAAAGTTATGAATTTGTGATGTTAACACAGAAAAACTGTTGATTTTCTGGAACAGTATTTAAAAACTTAAATTCTGGGAATTTTGTTCTTCCAATTGGCAAAATTCTATATTTTTTCCTTGAAACTAGACTCAATAAGGGTTTTGTAGCCTTTAGAATCACTCTGATACGATATTTATAAATTTAGTTATCATTTTTCAAAGTTTGGGTAGAAAATCTGCTAGAATTTACCTAAATCCGAAATTTGGAAATTAATTAAAGGAAAATAGGAAATATTATAAAATATCATCCTCTTCCTTCCATTAACCAAAACTGGCATCCTTGAGCTGTAAAAGGAGAGAGAAAGCTTGTTGAGTTCTAGAGAGAGAAGGAGAAGAAATCTCACAAGGTCAGTTGATTTTTTCGGTGAGTTCGTACCTAACATGTATAATACTTCTCCTAAGCTTCTCTTCTATATTCTTTAAGGTGTTTTGAAGCAAAAATTTGGTGTTTGAAGAGTTAGGGTTTTAGCCTTAAAGAAGAAAAGCCAGAAAGAAGAAGAGGTAACTTCCTAAACTTCAAATATTGATTGTTCTGGCTGCGGTGAAACTCCGCTGGATTTGTTCTGAATGTGAATTTTGGAAAAGATGTGTTCTAAATGTTATGCTACCTAAATTGAGTCTAAATGATGGTTTTAACATAATTAAATAGTTAATAAGGTGGTTAGGAGTATAAAGGAGCAAGTCTACGGAGTCAGAATCGAAATACCCCATTTTCCTTGGAGAATCCTTAATTTTGGCTAGGGCTAGAAAATGGGCTAGGATTTGGATTTTCATGAAATTGATAGTTCCTTTGTGTTTAGGATGGAAAATTAGGTGGGGTTATAGTTGATCACTTTTTCAGAAAAGCTCGAACAAGCATAATTACAAAAATGCCCCTGAGACTTTAAAGTAGGTGCTGCCAAGGGCATTATGGTCTTTTGGTAGTGAATTTGGTAATTTTGAGTCCATAAATGGATTCTTTGGGTGAAAATATGTTAGAATAGCCTAGTTCAAAATTTCAGGAAAAGTATGGTCGAACTGGGTACGGCAGGACCGAGCCGAGTTCCTAGGAGCATTTCGGTAATTTTCTTAAGAGACTCATATAACCACCAGAAATACTATGGAATTGTCTAAATTGTACATTTAGAATTGTAGGACCCGATTGATACCCAAGCGGTAGCACGAATTTCGAGGAGCCAATTTAGGATAAAAAGGGGTTAAGGTAGGGAACTTACCTTTCCTGGATGTATTTGATATTTGTGTTGGTGTATTGTTGCATGCTATTGCTTTTCTTGAATATCTGAAACATATATGAATGATTGAAGCTATTTTTCTATTTATGCTATAGCCATTAGTATGTTGTTTAAAACATTGAGCACACAGTTATGTCATTGTGTTAGCGTAAGTTTATGTAATGCAAGCATGTCATGCATTAAGAACTTATCCTGTATGCATATTGATATTGTTTTCTACTGAGATTCTCTCGAATCTCACCCTCCCTTACCAACAATTTAGATAGGTGAATACAGAAGGTACGCAGTGATCAGAACAGGGAACTATACGAGAGGATTGTAGTGGTGGAACGAAGACAGGAAGATGTCTTTATTTCACTAGGATGGGTTTAGACACCAAAGTAGCCCTGTATGGCTACATTGATTAAAATTATCATGTACAAAACCCTATGGGGAATTTCTGTAATCATGCACATAATATCAATATATTTATGCTATTCCTTTGTTGCCCACCAAACCACATAATAATATTCCGCTGCAAGTCGAAATAAGTGAGGGTGTTACATATTAAACAGGGGGAGAATTATAATATCTCAAAATATATTCAAGGGCTCATTGACCCAAAATAAAATGTAAATAATGTTAGAAACCACTTTTGGGAATAAAGTGTGAATTATGATATGAATTAGTTGTATAAAATGCCCAAACCCTTTATTTGAATTTAATTACGATACAAAGTCTAATTTGGATTTAAAAAGAAAGGGAATGACTTGTGGAAAGGGAAAAAGGGAATTGAATAAAGCACTAAATGGAAATTTATTAATATTGCCATAATCAAGGGTAAAATAGACTTTTACCATGAGATCTTGAGGTTAAAAGTGAAAACCAAAATGTAGGGCTGGGATTTGTTCTTGAAGAAGTGAAGTAATGATGAAGCCTAAAACGCAAATTAACTCCGTCCTTGTCCATGGTTAAATTTTGGTCAATAAGGGTCAAGAAAGAAGGAGGAAAGAAAAGTCAAAATTTTAACTTGGAAATTATGACCAAAATGCAAGTGAATCGTAAGAGAACTTGGTCAACCAAATGGTAACTTTTTAGACACATATTTCGGTCTTGAAGAGGGAAGAATGGATGAAGATTGAAATATCCAACTTAAACAAGCTAAGGTTAAGTAACAACTTATTTTTGCAAGAAACCATAGCTTTTTGACATATGGCATTTTCCCTTTTATTTTGGCTAAATTTCTGCCAAGCATTAAAGGTAGAGGGAAGAGGAAATTTCAGACTTATCACACACACTCTCACTCATAAAAGCCGTCCAACAAGCTAACAAGGTTAAGGTGAGATCTTCTACTTAGATTTTGACCTTGTAAACCACTTCTATAGCTCAAAATCTCTTCATAAAAATTGTTCCTCTTGATAAGAGCTTAATTTTTATGGTTTTAGAATTTCAAGAAGAGGCGTTTTGGGTCATCTTGTAAGAGCCAAAGTTAAAGAACTAAAGAAAGATCCTTGGAAATTGAAAGAGGTAAGTAAGAGCTTCATTTGGAGCTATGGATTATGTTGATTGGTTGAGAATTTTGGAGTGTGAAATTTTGCCCTAATTTTGGTTATATAGGGTGTGTTAGGGTTCATGAATCTTTGCTCATATAGATGTGATCATATGTTGTTTTGGAAGCATATGAGCAAAGTATGGTGGTTAAAATGTGCATTGGTAACTTGTTGTATCAGACCTTAAATTTATGCCAAAATAGGACATATAGAAGGAATGACAATTTGATCATTTTGATGTTATCATTGTGCTCTACAAGAAATATTGTGTGGGAATAGCCCCTGTTTATGAATTCTGGATCATTGGAATATAATTTGTAACTTTGCAATTTCTGCCAATGTGATCTTCTTGAGTGGCAGTCTAACTGTGTGATAGTTTTGAATAGGAAAATGGTGTCCAATGCCAATGATATTTTTGCAAATGAAAGTGGACTTAATAAGCTTTGATTTGATAGGTCGTATTGGTTATTTGGAGTTGTACACTAGGACTTGTGTATTTTTGAAGTTGGTCATATAAAAACTGGCATGTTTTTGGACAGTGTCCATTAAATGGCAATTCTGGATTTCTGTGCGTCCAATTGGCTATGCAAAATATTTTTCCCTAAAACTAGACTTAATAAGGGTCACATAGCTGTTTGAACCATTGCAATTGGATATTTGTGAAAAGAGATATGAATTTTTAAAGTTAGTTGACAAATTCTACTAGCTTTAGTAAATGTGTGTAAATTATAAAATGCAATGGCACATTGTGATTTCTTTGAACTCTAATGGTAGAAATTAGTCCCTTAGGATAATTTGACCATGTTAACTCATTGGTTAACTTGGTAAAATGACCATAATGACCCTAATGATAACCAACATATCACTCTGGTCCTATTTATAAGTCCTTTTTGACAAAAAAAGTTGGTCCTATTTATAAGTCGAGTTTTAGGGTAGTAAATGCTTTTTATACCATTTTACCTCTATTAATTGTAATAAACAAAAGGAATTTATTCATGTTGAGTTTTGAAAACAATTATAGATAAGGGTGAAATTGGAAATTTAGCTCATAGTTAATGAATTAATTAACTCTCTTTGGTATGTGAGAATTAATTAAAAAGGACTTATAAATAGGACCAGAGTGGTAAGAGTTTGAATGATGAAAGAATTGGAATAGGTAGTAACTCGTCGTCCGTAAATTCTAATTTATAGGATTTGATATCTGCCCTAAGCGCTAGAAATCAGTACAAGAACTAGACTGGAAAGGCCAAGGTAGTGACTCTTTTTCTTATATCATGTATAATGCTTTTTATGTATGTTCATATCATCAATTGTTACACATGTTATGAATTTCAAGAATGTTACGATTGTCAAGAATGTTATGACTGTTATGAATGATATTATGTGATGATTGTTTACATGCTCTGTGAAATTATGTCATAAGAGTGAATTGTTACTACTCAGATTCCTATGAATCTCACTCTTTCCAATGACTAACCTACAGCAAAGACAAGCTGCTCAAGGGGTAGGCAGGTAAAAATGGATAGCTAGAGCACACAGATAAAGGATTAGGACTTTTTTGGTTATCTAGTTTTTGAGGAACTGTATATGATGTATATAAGTACACTGTAAGCCTAGTGGTCGTTTTAATAGTAAACGTACCAATTGTAGACCTGAATATTAGTATGTAACTATGGTAAATGAACTAGAATAGGGTGACCATGCACTGTGGACCTTTTAGTTAACGAACTTAACCCGAATATCTACTAAGAACTTTGGTAAGTACTCTGATATTAACAAATAGAAACAGAACCTAATGAGTTAGACATATTTGAAAAGCGAAAATGAGACCACATCGAAAATGTTTTGGAATTTTTTTTGAAAACCCACTTAAGTATAGAACCGAACCCTGTATTGAAGTCAAGATCTCAAATGGGCTGAAAACTGTTTCTGGTCTCTGGTTTGACTTTATTACACATTTTGAACTGTTTTTAACACTTTGAAATTATGGTGTTACAAAGATTGCAGAGAATGCGGATTGTTGAGATTGAAGGTTAGGAATGAAATGAAAATGGCCAAGTTAGGAAAAGTAACGAGGTTATTTGTTAATTAAAAGAGTCAGGGACTAATTCATCTTCATATGTGTGAAGCTACGTTTGTAGTGTGCCCACAAAGTATTGTTGCAGTGTTGTTCACTCTTAGTGCATCATCATCATCACCTGCCCTTACACTTGTAATACACCAACTTCTGCACCCACACTAATAAGATATTGTACTAATTCTATTCCTCCTCCTCTCTCCTATTCCCAATGTTTAATCTTGTCTTTTTTTATTTAATAAAAAATCTTAATTGAATATAAAAAATAGAAAATTCTTTAAAAAAACTTTAAAAATGATGAAAGACAAAATGATGTTCTAAATATTTAAAATATTATAGAGGTGTTAGGATTTGATTCATCATTTTAAAAATTAAAGGAAATGATGGAGTTGTCCTTTTAATCAATAAAGAAAGTGAATAATATTTTCAAAAGTTCTCATAAGATTTTCATAAATTTAAATAAGGTTTTCATAAATTTGCAAATCAAAATCCAATTTTGATAAGGGTTTCATAAGTTCGGATAAGATTTTCACAAATTCTAATAAGAATTTCACAAGTTTAGATACGGTTTTCATAACTTGAAAATCAAAATTAAATTATGATAAGGGTTTTACAGTTGTGGTAAAGGTTTTACAAGTTTGGATAAGGTTTTCACAAGTTCTTATAAAAAATTCACAACTTGTAAATCAAAATTCAATTCTGAAAAGGGCTTTAAAAGTTTAGATAAAGTTTTTGTTAGAACCGGCTGACACCCAAGAGGGGGGGTGAATTGGGTGTAAGATCAAAACTTAAGAACTTTAGAAAACTTTTCGTATCTTAATGAAAACAGTAAGTATGAAACTAATGAATCATAAATCAACAATTAGATAAATGATATATGCTGGAAATATAAGAGCTTAGGGAAGAGAATATGCAAATTGTGATTTATCCTAGTTCGGTCCAATGTGTGATGGCCTACATCCAGTCCCCAGGCTCCTCCTGAGATTTTCAAATCCATTATTTTCTTGTTTAAACCGGGCACAAGAAAACCCTTTACAAGCCTATAAGTGTAGTCGGGCACTTGTGAAGTCTTTAACAAATATCTCACCAAGATACTCCCCCTTACGACAAGTCATATGAGCAGAGCAATCCCGAAGACCTTTCTCTCTTGGTTACCCGTGCAAGTCTTACGAGTAGCAACGTTCTCTCTGGCTTACACCTCTGTAAGTCTTACGAGCAACAATGTTCTCTACTGCTTGCACCTTATAAGTCTTACGAGTAGAATGTCTTACTGGCAATTCTCTCTATAGCTTCCTCGGTAAGGAAATCAATCCACTCAATGTCCCTCTACCTTGAGATCAATTCAGAAATCCAGTTAAGGGTGTTTACAAACTTTCTTACAGAGTGGATATAATGCTCACTGAAGTACAATACAAATAACTCTCTCTCAAATATACATGATATAGAAAATAGATAAGTACAGAGAGTATTTGGGTAGAAGTAGATGATTCATGATCTTAGCATGTTCTTCATTGTTGTCGTCTGCTTGAATCTCTTGTATTTATAGTTGATTAGGATATGACCGTTGTGAGTATTTCAACCTATCCGTTGAGTCCCATTGCTTCGTTTGGCTGTTCTTCACATTTGAAAAACTAGCCGTTAGAACGTTGGATGCTCCTCTTCCGTAAAGTCAACTTTTTTCTCTTTACATCATCTCTTCATTGCATTCCTGGAGAAATACATTAAACACTAATACAATGTAGTGGTAGAGTGATTAGAAGTAAGAGGAATGAGTTATATGATCATTCCATTAATTTCCAGAATCTTTAGGACGTTGTTTTGTTCTCCTGGGAAGCATTACTCGAGTGTTCACTCTAGTAAGCCGAGGTCATTACTCTAGTGAGCCCTCGAGTAATCTTATTAAAATCTGGCTGAGAGTAACTGCTTCTTTCCTTCTCTGATTACTTGAGTAATGCCTCGAGTAATACAACTTTTCACATCTGGTTACTCGAGTAGTCCCTCAAGTAAAGTCTGTCATTTCTTGCCAAGAGCTACTGGATGATTTCTTCTCTGGTTACTCTAGTGATCCCTTGAGTAAGCTATTAAATAACTTTACGGATTACTCGTGTGGTCCCTAGAGTAAGGTCATTCAAATCTTGGCTGAGAGCATTTCCAACTTGATTACTTGAGTGATCCCTCGAGTAAACTTTCAAATAACTTTACAGATTACTCGAGTGATTCCTAGAGTGAATTCTTGATTTTGATTCAAAATATGGCAAATTATATATCATCGGAAATCTCTCATTGTCTACATTCCAATGTAACAAGAATCAGCTAGAAACTTGTTGTTCACAGAAAGTTATCATCCAAAGAGTATCTACTGTTCTTAGACAATCTCTGAAATCACGAGCAACAGCTTCCAGAAGGCATAGATCTTAGTATATATTTTGAAATGCAACATATTATATATCCATGGAAAGCTATTTAAGTCTACTTTCATATGGCACTTGTTTCGTCACAATCTGATATGTATTTTGGGAGTTATGTCCAAAATAGTAAACATTGTTCTGGTGAAAGATGCTGATTCATGTGTCAACTTCAAATCATAGCTCTCTCATATGAACTCCTTTTAATGTGATCTTGGTGTCCATAGTTTGTGTTAGGAGTCTAGTTTCATATGCCACTAGTTTCAGCTCAATCCAACGTATGGTTAGAGAGATATACTCAAAATTTAGAACACAATGATAATATCAAAATAAATAAATTCTCACTCATTACCCACGTCCTATTTTGGGCAGAAATTAATCAAAATTTCAACAATTACTATACTTCTAATTTAAGCCCCTAACTAGCTTCATATGTCCTTTAAGCATAATAAAACACCATGAACAAAATCAAATCACCATGACTCTTCAAAACCCTAGCTTGGACTAAATCGAGACAGAATTACATATGCCAAAATACTCATTCAACCTACACAACCAATAGCTCAAATTGAAGCCAATACTCACCTCTTGCTTCTCCTTAGCTTATTGATTTGGTTTTTCAGCTTTGGTTCTTGGATGATGTCTCAAAACACCTTATCTTGAAATTCTAAAATCATAGAAATGAATCTCTCATCAAGAGGAACAATGTTTATGAAGGGTGTTTAGGCCATATATGAGGTTCAGAAGGTGAAACTCAAGAGGAAAGAACTCACATACACCTTGCTTCTTCTTTTCTCTTTTTGTGCAGCAACTAAACCGACTTGGAGAATGACATAAGGGTGATTAAATGTTCAATTTTTCTCTTCCCTTAACACATTAATACTTGGGCTGAAAATTGCTTCTTGTATTAACTAAAAAGGAGCTCTTGAATTATCATATTTTCCTCTTCCACATATTTTATTTAGAGTTGTAATATTTAACCATAAGACTTTTTCCATGATCTTTTCTCTTCCTTAACCGTAACTTGATGGAAACTATACCTTAAAGAGGCTATAAGAAAGCTTCTTGAATTTCATATGTTTCCTCCTTACTTTAGTTGAAATAATTGACTTTGACTTCACCTTTTCCTTTTCTTCCTCATGCCACACAATCTTGCCCTCTTAAAAGAGGAAAAATAGCTTCTTACTTAAACATATTTCCACTTCCTAACATATTACTTTTAGCATGAGAAAATTGACCAAGTCCTCATCTTTTCTTAGTCTTATATATATTTCTCTTTCCTGTCTCCAACTTGACATAAAAATGGCTGCCAAAGGAACCAATTATAAACTCTTAAATTAGTTTCATTCATTCCCTTGCAACTAATGTGTGATGGCCATTATATTATAGACTTGCCTACTTCTTTGACTTTTCAACCATACTTTGTATGGTCACAATTGCTTCATCGTTTGGCTTATTTATCACCAAGTATCTATTCCCTTCATGCTCCCTTATTTGGATGTCCTCATATCATGAGGAAAAGGGACAAATATGGGTTTTGGATTTTATTTAGCTAAATGACCATTATGCCCATTCAGCTTATAGTTCACATTGTATTATCTGAAAGTGTTTGTTTAACATTAATTACATTCACTTTTAGAGTCATTAGCGCTTAATCATATTTTGGGGTATTGCAAGTGCTCTACCTAACTAAGCTATAGCCCTTGTTCTTTTTTTCTTATACACATTTTATCATATTATGTAGAGAATATATTGTCAATATGAATATTATATGGTTATATCTCTTTGATTGGTATTGCTTATAAGTAATATTCCATTTATAATCCATCAATATGACAGGTCCCACTTATTTTTCTTTGACAGGTCCCACTTATTTTTCTTTGGAATAATAAATGACCTACTTAACTCAGTGGTTAAAGTATTGCTTTCATACGGTGGGAGTCATTAGTTCAAATCCAATAGTAGGTAAAGGTAGAACTTTTAGCTACCATAGTCAATAGAATCTAATAAGTTTTTTATTCACCTTTTTCTTTTATTGATTTTTTATCTTTTATATCTTATCTTACTCTTCTATTTCATTTTTATTCATTTTTTGAATTTCCAATTTTTTTGTTGCATTAGAATTCGATTGGACTATTTGATTTTATTCAATCAACAAAAATGCAAATAGGTTATAGAAAAAGACTTCTATTTCTACAACCTATTTGGATTTAAAATTATTTTATTTGTATGCACCCACTTGTTACAAAATCATATTGGTAGCCTTTACTTATGTTCTAGCTCATTTGAGAGCTAGATTTGCCTCAAATGTTTGTCTCTTGCCTTCAAATTTACTCAAGTTAGCTTCTACTATTTCAAGAGTTTGATGAGCTTCTTGTGGATCTATGTCACTACCCTTCTCCATATCATTTACTAAAAACAGTGATCTCATTATTGCCTATTCTAGCAAAACCGCCTATCAAATCCATCATTACCTATTAGTCGTTAAGGCATATTCTCAAAATACCGATAGCTATTGCTGTGGCAATAGACATGTAATTCGGTAATACTCCAATTTGTTCACTATTAGTAGATAATATAATTTTCTTTACTTTTGAATCCCAAACAATTTGATTTGGAGTCAATACAAAAAGATTTAAGGTTATTTCTTCTTTATTGTACCAAATCAGGAAACCATTAATGGGAGAAGAGAGAATTGGATTCGTATGGTACTAGAGGTGGATAAGGTTGGAGGAACCCTCGTGGCGCTTGGAGGAAGAGAGAGTATGGGGAGGGAGCTTGGGGTTGAACTTAGAGTACTGAGCATTGGTGTTGAGAGTTTGAAACTAAAGCTTAGAAGCAACTAGAGGATGAAAATAGAAAAGAAAAAGGAGGAAGAATAATAGAGAGAAAGTAATGGATGATGACATGTGTAACATCCTGAATTTCAGTCACCGAAATTCCTTATATTTAAGGGAATGAAATGGTGAATTATAGAGCTCATGGAATGACAAAACAAAGCAATTAAGGGTCACGCACAACATTATGATGTGGAAACACAAGTTGTATAAGTTCATGTTTGCTATCGATAAGTTTTCCTATGTATCAATTTTGTTGTGTGGAATTTTTAAATAGACAAATGATGTTCAAAAATTATGAAAGACATCCTAAGATTTAATTTAATAGATCATAAGAATCAATTAATGTTATATAAAAAAAGTTATGAATTTTTGAAATTTACCCAATGAAACTGGAAAGTTTCTATGGCAGTGTCCAAAGATGGAATTTCAAGGAATTTTATGCTTCCAATTGGCTAAATACTATATTTTTCCTTGAAACTAGACTCAATAAGGAATTTATAACCTTGGAATCACTCTATTTTGATGTCTACAAATTTAGTTATGATGTTTTAAGGTTTGAGTGGAAAATCTGCCAGAAATTGTAAAAAATCCAAAAATGTGGAAATTAATTAAATAATTATGGGATATATTATAAACTTCATTTTACTTCATCTTTCTCCTATAAGGCCGATAGTTTTGCTGCAACAAGAGAGAGTTGAGAGAACTTTAGAGAGAGAAGGAGAAGAAATCTCACAGGTAGGTCGATTTCTTCGGTGAATTCATACCTAATGTGTATAATACTTCTCCTAAGCTTCTCTTCCATGTTCTTTAAGGTGTTTTGAAGAAAACATTTAGTGTTTAAAGAGCTAGGGTTTCAGCCTTAAAGAGGAAAAGCTAGAAGGAAGAAGAGGTAACTTCCTAAACTTCAAATATTGATTGTTATGACTGCTGTGAGTAGTTTAATCGTTGAAATTCTGACAGATTGGCACTAATTGTAAATTTGGAAAATGTGGTGTCCTAGGTATTATGTTGCCAAAATTGGATTCAAATGGTAGTTATAATGCAAATAAATAGTTAATAAAGTGGTTAGAAGTAGAAAAGAGCAAGTTTGCTGAGTCAGATTTCGAAAACCCCAATTTTCTCAGAGAATTGAGAATTTCGGCCAGGGGTAGAAATGGGGCTAGGAGTTGTATTTTCATGAAATTGATGGTTCCATTGTGTTCAAGAGGGAAAATTAGGTGGGGTTTCAATTGATCACTTTTTCATAAAAGCCTGAAAAAGCATAATTATGAAAACGCCCCTGAAACCCTGAAATAGGGGCTGCCAAGGGTATTTTGGTCTTTTGATAGTGAATTTGGTAATTTTGAGTCTGAAAATGGATTCCTTGGGTGACAATATGTTAGAATAGCCTAGGTCAAAATTTCAAGAAAAGTACGGTCGGACCGGGTTTGGTCAGGCCAGGTCCTCTAAGGCATTTAGGTAATTTTTCAATATAGACTCATATAACCCCCAAGAATACTATGGAAGTGTCTAAATTGTATATTTGGAATTTTAGGATCGAATTTGGAGCCCGAGCTCTCTCACACATAGATCGAGGAACTATTTTTGTTTAGCAAAAGGGACATAAGGGAACTTATCTCTCCTGCATGTATTTGATATTTGTGCTGGTGTATTGATTGATGTTATTGCTTTGCTTGATTATGTGAAACATATATGAATGATTGAAGCTATGTTTCTATTTATGCTATGACCATAAGTATGTTGTTTGAAATATTGAGCGCGTAGATATGTCATTGTGTTAGCATGAGTTTATGTAATCCAAGCGTGTCATGCATTAAGAACTTATCCTACATGCATATTGGTACTATTTCCTACTGAGATTCTCCTAAATATCAACCTTCCCTACCAACAATTTAGATAGGAGGAGACACAAGGTATGCTGAGAGCAAAGAAGAGAACTGTATGAGGGGATTGCAGTGGTGGAACGACGATAGGAAAATGTCTCCATTTCACTGGACGGGTTTAGACACTCTAGTAGCCCTGTGCGGCTACATTATTTGCAATTAGCATGTATGAACCCCTATGGGGAATTCCTATAATCAAGAACTTTTATCAGTATTTTCATTCTATTCCTATATTGCCCACCGAACCGCATATCATGTTCCGCAAAGACTCTAAAAAATGTGAAAAATGAGAGAGGGGCGTAACAACATAGTAGGAGGTTGAGGCAGAAGCGGTGGGAGAGTAAGGAAGAAAGGGAAAGGGTAAGGGGTATATAGATAAGGGATGATTTAGTCATTTCATTTTAATTTTAAAAAGGACGAATCAGGCCCTAACACCTCTATGGTATTATGAATATTTAGAACATCTTTTTAATTTTTTGGCATTTTTAAAATTTTTTAAGGGATTTTCCTTATAAAAAAAGTCTTAATATTGTCATTACCCCCAAACAACAAATATAAATTTTAATTCTCCCTCCTATCATGCATAGAAACAAGAGCGTGAATTGAAACAAAAGTTATTTGAATTGGTTAAAAACAATAAATAAGTAAAATAATTATTATTTTTTGAATACCCTTGTTTTGGGAAAGAGAGTACATACAGTTGAGAATTAGTAAAGAAAAAAGAGGTGCATGAGAGATAATTAATACAGTGATATACTAATATGTACTTCCTTCGTCTCTATATATAATTAAGGTCTTTTTAACCAAATTGCAGGTTTTGAAAACAATTAAAATTACTTAGAGTAATCAATATGTAGGAAATATAATAATTTTCCAAAGATATAATAATTAGTTACTATGATGAGTTTCATTGTACAAGCCTTCAATTCCACTTCCATAACATACAATGGCCCTAAGTAAACATAAGATATCAATTGCTAAACTTAATATGACTATTGAAATGTCCTTCCCCTTTAGTTACTAAAAATAGAACATCAACTATACTCTAAGAACTCATGCATTCATGTTATTCTTAACCAAATTGAAACACTACAATAATAATGACAGAATCTCACAAGTTTTGTAGAAAATCAGAGGGAAGAAAAATTCCTCATTATATACAAAAAAATTCCTTAGTTTTACAAAAAATTAGGGGGAAGCGAAGAAAAAGTATAGAGGAAAATCTTCTAAATGTCATGCCCGTATCAACATCAGACTTGTATCACCCATCTCCTCGAAATTGTCCTACACAGAGATATAAACCTAGTTAGATATGATAACCACAAATTGTCCTACACAAATTATCAGTAGATAGTAATCTAGCACACAACATATAATTGAAAAGCAATATGATTTAGCACAACATTGGATTCAAAAACTTATTATTGTTGTAAAAGCTCATAAATGACTTCAGCACAACATTTGCGGATGAAACCAATATCTTCTTCAGGCAAGGGATCAGTAAGATTAAACATATGTAACACCAAAGCCAAACAAAACACTAACTTGAGAACTTAAAAAAGAATAAAAGTAATACAAAATAATTGAAATATACATTTATCTCTTGATTAAATTCAGTTATGCCTAGGGTGATAATATTATAAATGTCTCAAAATATACAAACCACATAAGTTGGACCTTAGTGGTTGCCTACGGCTCTGAAAAAGAATATGACATCATTAAAACATATATAAAGCTAAGCATAGCTTATTGAACACATTCTTAAAGCCTAAAATTATGTACCAACTTTTGGGATCCATTTAGGGTCTTGGACCTCATGAACATGCTTACCATAAGCAGCGTGTCGGAATGTCCTCATAGCCCTATCATCAAAATCACAAAGCTAAGGTTACTTATTTTGCATAAATTCCATGAACTGCCAATAATAGGTAATGTAAGAAAACTTACGAGTTCATGGTCTTCTTCAATTTATTGCCTGGTTTGTAGTGGAGGGAGCATAAGAGGATGATAATATAACTCTTCTTGCATAGAAGAACCAATTGCCAATTATCATTGAAAAAAGGGATGACCATTAAGTAGATATAAAGCATTATATATTATGAAATTTAAAGTTGTTTCTTACCCATGCACATATGGAGCCAAGAAACACTCAGTTGCAGTTTTACTAAGCCTCTTTGATAAGTATACATGTCTGATAGCAACAGTGGTCCCTTTGTCGTGGATTTAAATTGGGCATATGAATCCTAATTTATCACTTTTACCAGAGGAAACTAACCTATGATTTATGTACCTATAATAATGCAAGCACAAAAATCAAAGTTTAACAGCATAATTTCTAAAATATTTACTTCCAATTGAAGAAGATACATTAAAAATAGTTGGACAATTGCAACTGTAAGCTGTTGTCTAGGAGCTACCAGGGACATTAAATCATCCGTCTCAATATAGCATGCCACCCCTAACTTGCCAATAGCTGAATTTATAGGCCAATCTCTTGTTTGAAAGGATGTATCATATGCCATCAGAATCACTTGTTGCATGATACTCAATGGAGGATGTTAAACTTCTTGAGTGGATGGAGGTGCAGTTGGGGCTATGATTGGAGTTTCCTCAGTTTAATCAGAAACAAGACTCTTTGGCCACAAGATGAAAGAATTGAGGATATCGTTCACAAGCTTCAAATCATCAACGGGGATAGGGAGAGGTGTATTTGCAACGATCACCTCTTCAACTGCCACTCTGACTTGATCATCTTTTATTTGTTGGTGGTGGACAGTTGATCCCAAATTGTGTACGCTCCCTTGTGCAACTAACATCTCAGAGGATCCTCCACAAAAAGGTCATAAGGCCCAGTAATTTCTTTTCTAGGACCCTCTGATTACTGACCAATATTGCAACAACTCCCTTTAGTGGTCTGGTTAAGTGAAGTAAAGTTGTATGGAGAGCATTGGTATCTTGTCTTGTGCTCACCATGATCATCATTTCCTCCCTCATCTTGCTCAACTGGGCTTCTAATCGTGCACCAAATGATGCTTCTGCCTCGGCCCTTGCTTCTGCCTTCACAGTGGCCAACATTTCTCTATCTCCTCCCTAGTCACTATACTTGAGGAATGGCATGGGGGTGCTCCAAAGTAATCCTTTATGCCTACCCCTCCTCCAACTCCCTTGACACAGCCAAGATGCTTATGTTTTCCTGTAGTAATGGTTAGGATATCATTCTTCCTATCTAACCTAAACGATCCCTCAGCTTGTTTTTTTTTGAAGCTCCTTCTGTAAGACACATATGACAAACATAAGTAATGAATTTTTTTACTAAATAACTAATAACAACAATAATACTTACAATTTTTTCACTAACTATATAAGATTATTCACTTGTATAAGACCCACTCCTCTTTTGGTGAGCGAACAACCATTTTTCCTTGCAATGTATCAGATATGGTGGATAAAGTAGAACAAAAGGATCAGATTGAGCTGCTTCTTTTAATCTCTTCCTTTGGCCGCTAACAAGTTTTTTTCAGCCTTTACATAAACCCTATGAGACATTGTATGAGGGCAATCTACCACTCTCTTGTGCTTTTTTATGTGCAAATAAGAAATAAAAAAAAGGTTACAATCAATAAAAACAATTCATAAGTAAATAAAATGCAAACTAATTTAATTGACCAAAGCTTCTGGAGTAGTTCGAAGCCTAAAAAATTCTTACCAAGTGTGTTCATCAATGTATGAATACTTGTTGCACGGATTAGGATGGGGTTGACCATCTTTCACTTCGATATACACGTAATTGTTGCCTAGATTTGTCTTAAATTTCCTCCAGCATTCATTACAGTATGTCATTATCTTCATATATAAGATGTCACTTTGACGAACATCATAAGTGAGCTATAATGCATGCATTGAAGTAGTTAGTGACAAATTTGATAATTCAATCATACAAAAGACCACTTTATACTTGGATAATATCCCAAATATGTTGCTTAACATGTTCATCAACATTTCTCCAATCCTCAATAAAGATGCTAGGCTTGTTGCATGCTATGAGGCTAATAAAACTCCTATACCGCCTTGCATTAGGTACGATTAGTTTCCAATATCTATCAAACTCAATTGGAATATTTTTCCCGATACTCCAACTGAGGGAAATGTCTCACAAATGTGTGCCTCTTCTACCCTTCTGTATCAACTGGCTTAAAGTATTGCTAGGCTCGCTCTGATGAATGTAATGCCCTAAATTTTGATTAAGGGCTAATGATGATTATTAAGAATAATTTGTGTATTCAAAGTTGAATTATTATGTGTTTTGTGGCAATGTCGATGAATGTGCCAAAATCAGTGGGGAATTTGAAAGAATGGAAAATTATCGGGTAATTAGTCAGTGATTAATGAACATATTAATTACTAATTAAGAGCAATGAGATTTGTGACTAAATGGCTAATGGGGTGGTTAGAGTAACTAATTAGTTACTTGTTTTATTAGAACCAATGAGAATGTGATACTTGGCAAGCTTATATGATGTTAGAGTAGGGGAAAGTCAAATGGAATATTTTATAATTTCTCTTCCCTCTCTCCCTTCTTTTCAGCTGAGCATGTTATGGCAAGGGAAGAGAAATGATTTCTTCTTCTTCCTCACACACTCTTATCTCTCTTGCTCTTTCTCTCTTTCTTGTGCCATTGTTGAAGAAAAAGGGAAGAAGAAAAGCTTGAAAAAGGTAAGAATAATGACCTCAAATGTCAAAACTCTTTTCTCTAATCTTGTTCTTTGGATTGGGAGCTTCATTTTTATGGTTCTAGATCGTCCATTGGAGTTGATTTGAGCACTTAAGGAATTTTGGGGTTTGGAGAACCAAGGAACTTCTTTGGAAAAGTTATAGAGGTAAGTAAGACAAACCTTTCTATATAGGTTTTGTGATATTTGAATTAGGTTGGAAATTCTGGAATTATTGCCCTATTTTCAAAAATTATGGTAATGTGGTGTTTGGTATAATGGGGTCATGGAATGGGTGTTTTGGTATGTGTTTTGGATAGATAGAATTAGTTTGAGGTTGAAATGTTAAGTTTGGTGATATTGGGATATTTGTGTTGAATGAAGTTTAAAACCAAAGCATGTTAATGGAATAGGAATTTGGTAGTTTTGATGGTTCTATTGGATTCCTTGTGCAATTTTATGTGAGAGTAGCCTTGGTTTAGTATTTGGGATCATTGGAATCACTTGGGTAAAAGTTGGGAAGTGCTGTCAACTCTGCTGCGTTTTTAGCTTCTGATATGCATCACTTAAGTGACATGGGGTCTCACTCGAGTGAAATCGTGCATATTCTCTTTTCCCTTTGAGTTTTCGGGTGTACTTCCGTGGAAAAAGCCTAGAGTATTGTCTCACTTATGGGTGTTGCGGGTTATCACTCGAGTGAACCTTGTCTCACTCCAGTATGGGTGTATCTGACACTATGAGCTCGCGTCTCGGGTTATCACTCACTGTCAAAATTCAAAAGTGTGTCTTAACACTCGCAAGTGTTAAGCCATCACTCGAGTGCTACGGTCCCTGTTTGAGTGATGTCCTTCTTGAAAGTTTCTTGTGCTCATGGGTGAGCACTTCCTGAACCTCACTTTGGGGGACTCGGATGAGTATTAGGCTATCACTCGAGTGATTTGAGTTATGCTCAAGTGCAGCGATCAATTTTGGTTTTTGTCATTTCTTTCTGCTTTTGGGTGATCACTTTGGTGCCTCACTTTGTAGGACCCATGTGGGCATTTGGCTATCACTCGAGTATTGCTTTCAAGACTCAGGTGCAAGTTCATCATCACTTGAGTGAGGTCTTCTTCACTTGAGTGCAATAGTGTAAAACCAGTACTTGTGATTTAAAAAGGGGATCTTTGAGATAGTTCTTCCAACCCTTTAGGGCTTTTGTTAGATGCATTTGTAGCTTCCTAAAGAACATAAATGATAACCAATTTAAGTGATATGAGGTCATTTGAGTATTGGAATGGAGAATAACACTTCATCCTTAGTTATGAATTATAGGATTCAACATTTACCTAATTCGGGAGAGACGCATGAAAGGACCAAGGTAGTGACTTTTCTTTCATGTCGTGTATGATGCTTAGTATGCATGACTTATCATTGTGTTGTATGGGTTATCGGCCATAGGGCATTACAGCGTGAGCAGTTGTAGGGGGTGATGGTTATCACACCTACCCCTGCCGTTGTAATTGCCGAGGTTGCGTTGTGGAATTGTGAATTCCTGTTTGATTATCTGGCCAGGATGGAGGAGTGATGTGGGAAGGAGGAGTGGCCAGGCAGCGATGGAGGAGTTTCGAAAAAGAAGGAGAGAGTTTTAGATTCAAGTATGAAATTAGGCACAAGTAATGGAGAAATCTGAAACGCATGTATATGGTGGGCTCTTTTAGGCCAGTTTAGAGAACAACCGGTCTAAAAGGTCATATTTTAGACCGGTTGATTCAAATAACCTGTCGTAAAAGTAAGCAATATTTTAATTTTTTATTGCTTATCTTTTTAGACTGGTTCCTAATAACAACCGATCTAAAAAGTTTAATATTTTAGATTGGTTTTGAGGGACAATCGATCTAAAAAGTAATAAATATTTTATTTTTTTAATTGCTTTTAATTTACAAAATATATCAGACTTGTTATAGTAGAACCGATCTAGAAAATTATTGCATATATATATATATACTTTTAATTATTTTATCTTTTTAGATTTGTTCTTTAGAAAACCGGTCTAAATAATATATTTTAGACCTTATATTAAGGAAACCGGTCTAACAAGTTTTTTATAATTATAAAATTGACACCGCTTATACCTTTTAGACCTTATCTGCTATAAATGTGCCGGTCTAAAATTTTTTTTTATACTAGTGCTACTTCAGTTTCATTATTAACTATTCATATTTCCATATTGACTATTTTTATTTGAGAAATTCAAAACAAAAATATTCGGCTACTGGAGCTCTAATGACTAGTTGCCAACGCTAAAGTTGGGGTAGATGATCGCTAGCAAGGTCATTGGAGCTCTAAGGATGGGCCATCGGTGATTCTTTTAAAAAATAAAAGGTAAGGATAGTTATCTAATCTTCTAACATTTGTTAACATTTCAAAAATTTAAATTATAGTCCATTTAGAATTAATAAAATTCAACACTCTTATTTAGCTTTTGTATATTTCAAAGGTTTTTTTTTTAATCATTTCCCCATATATTATAAATAAAACCATATACAGTCCAAAAACTATATCTTGTATAAACAATCAGGGGAAGTACTTTATATCCCCATTTTCTTATCCGGAGTAATATGATCTTTTATTTTTTTTCCAAGCAATTGTTTCATTTAGTTTGAAATTTGGAAAGAATAATACTACCTCTGTTATCTTTTTCTATGTACTATCTAAATGGTTTATATTCGAACATCATCAAAACTAATTTTATAGTAGCTCTTTCAAAAATATTTTCTGCCTATTGTAGACTTAGTGGGTTGATGTATAAAATGACTAATCCTTAGCGTCAAAGGGTTTGATTTGGGGGGGGGGTGTTTGAAAGAAAAATTAATTAATTAATTAATGTTGGCAGATCATTGTTGTCTTTGTGATGGGGTCCACAGATTCAAATTCAGAAGGTTAATGTGTGTGTAAGCATATATATAGAAAAGCGACTCCCATTCTGAATTATGCTTCGGATATTCTTATTTATGCCCTCGAGCTGATTGGAAATTATTATTTTTTTAACAAAAAAGGACGAAGTATGGTAGAAAGTGATTGGTTTGAACAATGGGGTTTCGTGTGATCTAAGAACTTGTCATCACTGTCCTGTGCTTTTGGTAAGTGCCTTCTTAAAAAAACACATTGTTATTATCCCTTATGTTCTCATTTCTAACGTGATTACCCTCTCTTTGCTTCTTCTTCACTGCCAGTTCGAACCTCTGACCATTTGGTTAAATGCAAAGTACACAAACCAAACGGCTGGAAGTCATTTTGGCAACGAGATTATCCTTTCTATCAAAAGGACTTCTTTATGTTTAATTAATATTTAACTTTTATTTGATTTCAAATTTAAATCCGATTTGATTTGTTATATGGAAAAAACTTAGGTCCATCTTTTTATACCCATTAGGCTAGGATTCTCCAATCAAAATTTGTTATGAGTGTTTTTATTGTTATCACTACTACAGAATCGTCAATATATGATAGTTATTATCAACTATAAATAACGATTTTGAACCGTCATATATGTGGGTACTAGACCTGGCTTCTCTCCTTTTCTTTTTCCGTCCGCTACTGTCCTTTTCCTCCTTTATGACTATTAGATCAAAATCTAATGGTACACGTTTAATATTTTATAAAATATTATTACAATGGAGATAAAGAAATATTTAATATGGACCATTATATTTTGATACAATAGTTGTGAAAGGGGAAAAAGACGATAGCAGATGAGAAAAGAAAAGGAGAGAAGCCAGATTTGCGGGCACTATATATTCCTTGCGTAGATATATCATAGTTCCGATTCGTGATTTATTCAGTATCTATTATAACGGTTCTAATATAACACCCGTTATGTATAAAGCTTGGTGAGGCCATGATATGCGCAATGTTGTGATAATAAATAATGTGCACATGTAAACAACTGTCATAATATATGATAATGCTTGTATAATACAAAATGGTCTCGTTTTAATAATCGTTGTATATTCAATAAAATAAATAACGGTTCTTTCAAAAACAACCATTATATATTTATAGTTATACTAACGGTTTTATTTAAACAACAGTTATATATAGTTGACATAAATAGCGGTTGTTAGTTAACAATAGTTAAATTTTAAAAAAAAAAATTGGGGGAGGGGGTGCTACTTTTGATAGCTCTCCTCAATATATATTTATACAGAATGAATCAGAATATATATTTACAGTCATTTATATACATAATAATACAACAAATTAGATTATATTTAGAGTTATTCATGTACATGTATACACTGCTAAAACCAAAAGTTTAAAACAAACAAATAAGTAAATATAAATTTATAATCATTCATTACAGGTTTCACCCTCCCACTAATGTTGCAGAGATGTCACTAACTCTTTAGCCACTTCTTCAATTTGGGACTGGCTAAACTTCATGCAAGAGGCATAAAAATACTGTTTGTAAAAGAAGAAAATAGATGAAATTAGATATTGTAATATATAGCTGATCGAATGTATATATAAATGAATTGAGCATATAATATACCTTATTATGACCATTATTTTGGGGACCATGTATGCTTATGTCTTTCATGAACTGCATCACGAGTACCTACATTACTTCCATCTAGTTGCCTTGAGCACTATAAAGAAATGAGAAGAAAAATGTTTCAATTAGTCATATATAAGTTATATGTCTGTTTCAATTTAATATTATAGTCATTGGTAAATAATATATATATCTTTAGATTTAGCCATTAAAAAGTGTATTTGAAGCGATCATCGGAGAGGTTGCAGTCAAGACCTTTTGTGTTAACACCCGTAGCTTTACTCTAGGATTCAACATTATGGAGCCTTCACTCTAGGGTGTGACGTCACGGCGGCTGCACTCTAGGGTTTGACATCACGATGGTTCCACTTTACATTACTGCACTCGGTGCTTCATTCAGTCACCTGACTGGCCAGCCCTTTCAGTCAGAACTCTCCGTAAGGAGACTTTTCCCATCAGATCTCTTCGTAGGTAGCCCTCTCCAATTAGAACTCTTCGTAAGTAGCCCTCTCCGATCAGAATCCTCCATAGGTAGCTCTTTCTGGTTGGTCGCCTCTAAATGGAAGTACTATTGTAATGAGAAACCAGATCTCGTAAACTCCTTCTTCTCTAGCAATTTTGTACTCTGCTTTCTTTAATTCTGTCATCTCATCTATGGTCATTTTGTATGGACTTTCAATATCAGTCCAGCTCCAGACATATTCACAAACTCTGCTTCCCTCATCAGGGTACTCTACCCACGTTGTACAGGGAATCCAAGAGCCACTCATACATTCTATTCTCTGTCTCAACCTTGAGACCATATCTCGTGGCTACTTTTTATTCTATCAAGAACTATTCTCATTCAATAAGGGAATATTCTATTATCAAGATCTTTCCCTATGCTAGATTAGCAACTAGCAACCTCGAGAAACCTTATACACGTTTCAATACATTCTAGTACCATGTTCTAGTACCTCAGACCATACAGGTCAATTTAAATTCCCAAAGAACCAGTTCAACTATTGATTTTGATTCTTATATCATAATTCAACTCTTAGAACCTCAACATTAGCTTAGCCGAGAAATCACTTTCCTCAATTCCATGGATCATCATTAGCTCAACACATTTCTGAATAAATTTGCCAACCTAAGGGCACACCGGTCAGGTAGGTCTTAGGGCCCCTGGACACACAGGTCTACTACAACATTCTGGCATGTTGGATTTATAGCCTAAGGTCTTTAACCCAACTTTTAGGTTCATCATGAAATCTAGAACCTAACATTACATAGATCGGAAATCGTTTTCCTCAATTATACCGAATAGGTATGCTAAAATCATGATCATTATACCGAATAGGCATTTCTGGCAGATTTTCTGCCCAAACTTTGAAAAATCATAACTAAATTTGTAGGCAACAAATTAGAGTGATTCTAAGGGCTATAGAACCCTTATTGAATCTAGTTTCAAAGAAAAATATAGCCTCTAGCCAATTAAAAGCTAAAAGTTCCCAGAATTTAAGTTTTTGGATGCTGTTTTAGAAAATACATAGTTTTTCTAGGCTAACTTCAAAAATTTATAACTCTTTGCATACAGCTCCAAAAATTACCCATGACCTATTAAATTAAATATTAGGATGTCTACTTTCGTCTTGTAAAATTATATAATATTTTCTCATCATTTGGTCATGCAAAATCATATGACAAACTCACTGTTTCACAGGAAATTTTCACTGGCAACGCTATTTACATTCCAATTTTTGTATACAAATTTCCTATACTCTTTAACTTATCATTATATTCCCTTTAATGCCTCAAAGATATGAGAAACATTAAAGAATAAATTTGGGACACTTGCTAAATTTGGACTAAGTAGTCTATTTAATTTAGGTTTATTCTCTAGCCTCAAATCCCAAAATTTAGGGTACATTTTGTGTGTGGTACTCATACACCACTCTGAGAGGATACAATAAAAAATCATACATATAGGAACATGCAAGTTGAACTGAATTATAAGAGACGATGAATGGATAACTTACTGGTTGAGAGTCTCCTACATGTATAGTCTCTTGTCTGAAAGCCTGCTGAGAATCATAGAACCAAATCTTTTTGCGTAATCGATTTAGCACTATGAGCATCTAGTGTCCCCAAAGTACAATATTAGATCACAAAATAAATAAAAAATAATTTAAGAAAAGTTAATGATATATCCATCCTTGAATTTAAGGCACAAATGATAAGTAAAATATTCGTATATTTATTTTTCCATATATGATGATTTTGTGGATGTTATTTGAGATTAATGCAATAAATTAAGGTGTAATTGATAAATACAGGATGATTTTGGCATAAATATTTTTATTACTATTATAATATTTACTTGTTTTCTCTTTTGATAGCCACACAATAAGAAGAGAAAGGAGACAAAAAATTGGACCGATGGGATTGAAAAAGGTCAATACCGTAGCATTGGTTACTATTCACTGGGTCGCTGTTCATGACGGATTGTTCACAACGGAATCAATATAGCAGACAGAAGTACTATAGTGGATGGCAGTACTGTAGCAACGCGCTTTTCACTGCATCAACCACATTTTTTTTACTGTAGCCAATAGTTAAATTATAGCATGGAAAATGCATTTCCTCATTATTTTGAGAATTTGATTATGTAATGCATAGTTATGTATGCAAGTTAACTCCCTATTGAGGGATGCATATGTTTGTGGTGAAGACACTTGTTTAAAAATATGCTCTGTTTCAGTGATAAAAAAATAGGGGCAAATAGAGCACTATTTCAACATGCACATGGGCACATAATAGTTAAATGTATATAAATTAAGTAGGTTGTAATTCGTTCACACTATGATTACCCCGTGGTTACGATCGTCTCCCATTAGTAAAAGTCATTCACTCTGATAATGGCGTTGTTAAGATGCTTCTCGGTGACCCTTTTTATTTTAAATTACCATAACCATGGGTTGCATGTGGGCATCGAGTGGTTACGTGAAATGAGTTTAACTTCAAAATCTAAAAGACAATGACTTGTATGCACCCTGTGCACACCATGGATATGCAGTGGGTACAAAGGACTGACATAGCATATTATCTTTAGTTGAGTGCCTTAGAGCCAAATTAGTTAAGATGGAGTGAAACTTTCAAGCTGCACGCATTTGATATATATATATATATATATGTATGTATGTATGTATGTATGGTGGAAGAGTTAAAGGAAACAAAAGTGAAAATAGGAATAAGTTTCTTAATATATTTTTATTGAAGTGATCATCATTTATCACATATATATGAAAGGAACTTCCTTTATTTTAAGGAAAATTAATCTTTTAATTTTGATCTATAGCTTTAGCTTATTTATAACTTGCTCCTTAAATTTTGATTTGGTGCAACTTATTAGCCTCAATAACTTTAACTCAGTTGAAACTTGGTATTTAGAGTATAACCTAGTACAACTTATAATATCTATAATTTTAACCGTTTACAACTTTTGGTCCTTTGGACTTGAAATATGCAAACCGCCTTAATGAAATATCCAAATTTCACCACTTTTATTTTATTCTTTCTTGTAGGTGGACCCAACTATATAATATAAACAAGGGAAAAAATATGAATAAATCTCTTAGTTATCATTCTATGTGAAGTTAGATAACCATGAGTCACCCATCACATATATGTAAATTTGTTAATTCATTCATGTATAACCACAAGCGACTGGTGGTATCTCATAGTTATTGCTCTGTTACTTTATTAGGAAACAAGGGCAAACAGAGCACTAATTTTTTATTAGCTCCACTCATTAAAACTCGAAACAAAAGGTTATTTGATCAAAATTTCTAAATGGAAGTGAAGAAAGTAAGTTCCAAATAGGCTATTTCATCAAATATCCTCAACCTACTTCTTTTCCTAGCTCATACTTCACCCCAATATTCTTTGCTTATCCAAAGCTCTTGTTCGTAGCGTGAGACAATGGAAGCTCACTACCCCATCCTCTCTCATTTATTTTCATCTCCCTACCAAAGCATTGCCCAATTCTCCCTAACTTTTGAATCTCTCCCTGTGCTTGTACCGGTGTTTATATTAGTATATATTTAAATTAAATTTAAAATACACACACATACATATATTTCTGAGTAAAAAATAAGTTCAAACAAGAACATATTTTTCTTGAACTATAAGTCTTGATTTTCATTGATATAATTGCATTTGCGATCGAGCTCCTATGGATCAGCAAGTGTTGATGTCCCCTGTCATTGTTTCTACAGATTGGAGTGATGGCCTTGGTCTATGGAGATGACAAAGGCCTTGTGCTGCCACCTAAATTCCTATGCTTTATACAGATGCTGATGTTAAAGGTATATCAAATGGTTGTGATGCTACTGTAAGTTCAAATATATACATATACATGGATGTGATCGGAAAGCTTAAACACCCCAATATTGTCAAACTCATTTTTTCTGACGACAACGCTACATCCCGAAGAATAAGTGAGCTGCTTCTTCTCTGTTTTTTTTGTTATTTTCTTGTTGTTTGCTTTTAATGTGATGGCCGAGCATCCCTAGTTTTTTGTGTTGAGTTAAGTGATATTGTATATAAAGGGAAGAGGGCTTGTCCATATGGGTTTGGTGGGTGTGCAATGGTTAGAAATATAGTGGGTAAGCAACAATGTAGGGGTGCGTGGGTCTTATAGCCTTTAAAATAATGTTTTTAATATAGGGGCAAAATAGTCTTTTGGTCATTTTCCTATCTCATTTTATTCCAACCAAACAAAAATGTTCTTATCAACCCATTTTATTTTCCCATACAAACCAAATGCATCGGTGGCAAAATTTTTTCCCTTCCTTTCCATTCTTTTTTTGTATTTTTCTTTCCATTCCTACCTCCTCTTTGAACCAAATGGGCCCTTAATTTCTCTCTCATTCCCCCTCAATTTCTATATTGATCTCTCCCCCTCAATATTTCTGCTCTACCTCCTCCTTATCTCTTTGTTTTCCCCCTCAAAGGAAATAATGCGTAACAAAGTGGATTTAACTTTACAAGTATTAAAAAATTAGAATTATCTATTCTCTTCTTATTTCATGAACCTAGTTACTTCACCCTAAATTAGCGATCATAAAAGATGTGTTTGTCTAATATTCAAAGTTAATCAATTACGCTCTCTCAAACTAAAATTATCATCTATTTTCAAATAACTCATTCAATCTCTTGCAACAAGATAGCAAAAATAGCCTTTAAGTATCAATCTTACAATGACAATACTAGATTAATTGGTTAAGCTCTATCCCAAGCAATGCACTAATTTAATTTTTTTTTTTTTTTTTCAATTGCATAAAGTTCAAACACGACAAAATCAAAAGTAGTTATGCCCCTCACCCCCAATCAAATTTCACCGTGTCCCCATGTGATACTGATATACAAAAATAAATGACATGAATATAAAAAGGTCAGAAACCAAGGGAAAGAAACAACACTCCTCTGACATATACAATAAGGTGGTGCACTCGGAACCAAAAGATGAGCGGAATATATAATCCATGTTAGTTGCAACAGAATGTCATCTAGGAACAAGCATGAGTACAGGTGCAAGGTGACGAGCAAGTCAATATACAGTCATCCAATGATAGGAACTAAGCAAAAAGAGACAGCCTAGCATATGTACAGTAATCCAAAAGAAGGCCAAGACAGATACAAAAGTGTGTACGTCCCTAAGGAGGCATGTGAGTCGACGGCTGCGATGGGGGTGGCTGCTGTGCCACAAGAGTCTGAACTAAGCAAAAAGAGACAGCCTAGCATATGTACAGTAATCCAAAAGAAGGCCAAGACAGATACAAAAGTGTGTGCGTGTCCCTAAGGAGGCGTGTGGGTCGACGGCTGTGATGGGGGCGGCTGCTGTGCCACAAGAGTCTCAACCATTTCCTTCAAGGCAGCCAACTCCTGGGCTTGCTGCATCAAATGTGTCTGAACAATGTCCTTCAAGTCCGCCAGCTCACGAAGTACTCGGGCCGCAAAAGGTTGAGGAGGGGGAGGGCGGCTTACAGGTGGACTGGGCACTACTGCATCCCGAGATCATTAGGGGCCTCAGCACCTTGATTTGCGACTGCATTTAAGGCATTTTCTTCCTCAATAGCTTGATGAACTGATTCAAGGCAAAACGGTTTTGGTGGCTCCAATTTCTCAAGGACATACTGAGGGACATCTTGGCGAACGCACAGGGCAGAAATTAGATGTGGATATATCATGGTGAACTTCTTGTCTTCGGATAAGGTGGCCAACTGTTTGATGGAGTGTAAAAGATTGCTGTAGATTATAGTAGCCAGATCCACCGGATGGTTCTCCATGATGCAATATATAAGAACTGCCAGAGCTGTTGAGATCTTGTGTAAATGGGAAGTGGGTAGGATATTGTAACATAAGAAATAATGCCAAAATTTGGCGGCTTCCCTTAAATCAGATCATGTTAATGCCGCAGCCCATTTGTCCTTATATGTGGTCTTGCTGATACGCTGTCCAATTAGAGCAAGATCAAGGTCTGCCTCATTCTTCATCAACTCCTGGTATTTGCAAGAAACAGTGCGGAGACCATAGTAGTGGCGAATGTGATCGACTGTAATAGTAACATGTACTCCCCGGACAAAATACTTCCCTTCTTCACCAAACATAGCATTGGCGAAGAACTCTCACACTAAGGACCTGTATCCAACTTCTGGTCTAGTAAAGAGGGATAGCCACTGATTCCGTTGGACGATAGGGAAGGCCGGGTGTTGGTCATCATGGGGGAACGATCTCTCCTGTATAAGACTGTTATCCTTAAAGCAGGTTTCAAATTTCTTTTGCGCTGCTGGCAAACAAAAACTTGTAGGTGGCGGTTCATTTGGATCATTGTTCAGGTGGGCCTCAATTACGTCAGATGGTTGATGTCTTATTGGAGCAGGCTTCTTGCTGCGGGAAGAAGATGCTGCTCGGTTGCTTGCCTTCCTCTTCAGTCGAGCTCTTGCTCTAGGAGGTGCCATCTAGTACTGTAAGCTCATCATGAAATACACAGAAATAATGGCAATGCTAAAGATCACAATAGTATGCAGAACGGCACCAATCAGAGCAATTTATGCAATGGTAGCTCAAAATCCCCAAAACTATAATGAAACTCCTTTAGAATCTCACTATTAACATCAGTCACACCAGTTAAGAAGAAAAATTCGCACATTAGTATACACACCAAGGAGATTACTAGTTGAGCGCATTCCAAGTCAATTATCCAACGAGGCAGCATAAAAAATGTTCAGGTTTAGAATTGAGTCGAACATTTCACCAGTGCAATGGACTAACCTAGAATTCAGCTAACAGAGAACAAAATCCCACATGTGACCAAGAGTGTCAAAGCAAATATGATGTGAAATGAAAGCAACCGCGGAGTATGAATAATGATTTCACATATGGTACAATGTTCAGGGAAAAGAGCAATGCATTCGTCTCAGACGCTGAGAGGCACAGCCTAATCACTTGTATTTAAGAACCATTCTCAAAATATGCATGACAATCAGTACAAATTCCAGTAATCAGGTGTAATGAAATAGACCAAGTGGATAAGGCATGAGAACTGTAACATGTTCAGAATCACGCTCAGCAATAAATTCTTATGTCCTAATAATATCTGTGAAATCCACAAGTGCCTCTGTTCAAAAGTTCATATGCATTCAAAACAAAACAAAACTCTCCATCAGTATAGTTGTTAATCCCAGGGTCTGAAAAGTCTAGTGCAAATTAGTTCAATCCAATTCTGGTTCATTTATAGCTCACAGCATGCGTGAGACAGAACAATAATCAGGCGAGCTCACTGATGAACTTGAGACACCATAATCATATCAAATAGAAATGACATTCCCTCCTCTACTCCTATCACAGAACCAAAATCAAAATCAAGCGAGGGTTACATAAATACCTCGCAAGTAGCACCGATCGGAGCACAGAATAGTAAAGCAAAGATGGAGCGCAGCAGGCGACTTGGACTCTCGAGGCGGCCAGAGTTGAGAATGGGGAACACGAGGGACGAAGGACTGGAACCGTGAGAGCAGAGAGAAAGAAGATACGAAATCGAGTAGGAAGGAAGGGGGACAAAATCGAGGAGGGAGGATGGCGGGTGAATGGCAGCAGTACAGGGAATGGTGGTAAGCGACGAAAGTGGAGGAGAAGGGAGCAGAGCGAAAAGCGAACGGTGGAGAGGGGTGGAGAGGCAAGGACAGAAGGATGGTACGCGGCGAGGATGGAGGGGGCTTGTACGCCGGAGTCGGATGAGGGTGGGGCGGCGGAGACGCTGACGCTGATGGAGACGCCGGCGAGTGCAAGGGCTGGAGGTAACGGCGATTTCGGGGGAGAGGTGAGAGCGGCGATCGAACCATAGAAACGAAGTTTCGTTGGAGGGGTGGGGTGGCACGGAATGAAAGATGACCCCCTTTTTTCATGTGGTATAAAAAGTAGGAGGAGAGGGGCTTAAAAAAGAGGCTACAAATCCCTCTCACTTTTTTAAATTGGTTCCCTCTAAATTGAGAGATTTTGGAGGGAACAAAAAATTTAGAATTATTTTGCCCCCATAGTTTTTTCACATTCTCAATTATACCATGAGTTCAGAATAAAAATATTACTTCGTTTTGCGATCTATGTTTCTTGACTCTTGTCTCAGCTCAGCTCTCATGGTCTCTTCCTCCATCGTCTCGCTCGGCTATGTGGCATTGTCTAGCTCGGGTGGCATCATCTTCCTCCGTCGTCTCGCTTGGCTGTGTGGCTTTGTCTAGCTCGACTGTGTGGCGTCGTATTCCTTGGCTCTGTTAGTTTTTTTTTCTAATTTTTTTTCTTCTGATTTTGGCTGTCAATTTCCTTGGTTGGGTGGGTGTTTTCTGAATCTGATTTGCTCATCAATTTCATCATCAGTTTCTCCTTTATTTTCTCTGCACAAGATAAATGCCGCTATCAATTTCCTCAATTTCTCCTTTATTTTCGACAGCCAGGTTTTTCCAATGACAGATTGTTGCCCTTTTGTTCAACCTATTTCAAGAATAATTCTTGTACATGTATCTTGAAATTTTAAAATTTGTTGTATTAGACATATCGTCTTGCACCTACTAAACATACTCGTATTTGTGCATATTTAGTTGTTGGGATATTTAGTTATGTTTTATATTCTGTAAATTCTTCTGGTATCCAAGCCTGTATCTTTTCTGTTCTGCAAATTCTTCTTATATCCAGGCCTGTATTCTTGTACATTCTCATAGTGTTAGATTTCACTTTCTTCGAATATCGTTAAGGGCCTGCATTGTTGCGTTTTTTCTGGGTTATTTTCGGTAAGGGTTCATTTTCCTAGGTTCGTTATTGTATTGTTGCGTTATTAATCTCATTTCTATTCTTTGTGTTGCTTGCTTGCAGATATTGTATTGCTATTGGAACAGAGGTGAGCTTTCTTATATGTTTAGTTGTCGATGTAAGGCTGGTACTTAAACTATTTTTGCTGATAAGTTACTGATAGTCAAAATGGGGTAAAAGAGCATAGAGGATTCGAGCTCTCCATAATGCTAGTTATTCTTGGATTCTACTTTTTCTGTCTCTGCTACTATTTTGTATGCTTCTGAATGCTTTTTCTGCCAATAGCATATTTGACACTATGTGATAGGTTACCCATGCTCAAAACTAATATTAAGATTCTGTAAAGCACAAGAAAAAGTTTGAAGACTCTGCAAGTCTTTGTCTTAACTTTGTTTGGTATTATTATTTTCATTTTGAGATTCTGATTATTGATATGCATTTTCATTACTTTGTTAGATGGACTTGGAAACTCAATATTTTCTACTAGTACGTTGGTGGCTTGAGTTGCGTCAAAGAGCGATAGCTTTGCTTATGTGTGTTTTGGCTCAAGTATATGCCAATGAAATGTGTACTAGAAGAATAAGTTATAGTTTGAGTGGTAAAAGAGAGAGAGAGTGCGTGATTAAATAATAAATAGAATAAGTAGTTGTCTGTCTAGTCGAAATATAATTAGAATGACACTTAGAGTATTCTTAGAATTATGTGGTATGTTAGAAAGAGACTATGGTCTGCAACCCACACGTTGGTTAAGCGTGGAAGAACAAGTTGCAAAAACTCTTTATATATTAACACATAGTGCAAAAAATCGTGAAGTCAATTTTTGGTTTAGGCATTCTGGTGAGACAGTTAGTCATCATTTTCATACAATTTTGGCAGCCATCATTGAGTTAGAAGTAAAATTTGTTGTCCAACCTGATGGGTCTAGAATTCCTCCAGAAATTCAAAATGAACAGAAGTTCTTTCCATATTTTAAGAATTGTATTGGTGCTATAGATGGAATACATATACGTGTGAAGGTGTCTTCTTTATATGCTCCTCATTATCGTGGTAGGAAGGAATTCCCTATACAGAATGTGTTAGTGGTATGTACATTTGACTTGAAGTTCACTTATGTGTTCCCTAGTTGGGAAGGCACTGCATCTGACTCAAGGATCATTAAAATTGCATTAACAAGGGAAGATAAGCTTAACATTCCCGAAGGCAAATATTTAACCAATTTTGATGAAATTTACATTCAATAGGTATTAAAAACCCTCTATAGTAATTATTTTCATGTATTATAGGTAAATATTACCTTGTGGATGCTGGATTTATATTAACAAGAGGGCTTATAACACCTTACTGGGGAGTCCGTTACCATTTGAAAGAGTATTCCCAGAGAAATCTACTCATAAACTATAAGGAGTTATTTAACCTTCGTCATGCAAAGTTGCGTAATGCCATTGAACGAACTTTTGGTGTTTTGAAGAAAAGATTTGTAATTGTATCAAATGCAACTGAACCTACATATGGCATAAAAGTTCAAAAAATGATAATATATGCATGTGCCATTCTTCATAACTTCCTTATAAGTGTTGACCCTGTTGAAGATTTGTTAAGAGAAGTTGACATGGACCTCTGTCAACAAAATGAATCAAATGACGATAATCATGCTCTAAGTAGTGACAATAATGAGGCTGCTCGAGGTGATCTTATTAGAGAAAATATAACAACTCAGATGTGGATAGACTATCAGAATAATGAGGCTGCTCTTGAGGATGACTTTGATGATGATATTGAGGGTTTAATGATGTTTTACTATGTTACATATGGACATTGTTATGTACTCTTATTAGACATGAATTTAAGACATATGGCTTTGAATAGATTTCATATTGTACCTTATTGTTGAATACAAAAATAATTTTTCTGGGCACCAGATAGGAAATTGCTACAACCTTACATGGGTACCTTACCTTGTGTTTTGTATAATAGATTTCATATAATTTTTCTGGGTTATGCAATTATCTTGTATGGGCACCAGATAGGAAAGTGTTGCAACCGCCAAAGAATTGGGATCCAAATTTTCCATGGACCTGGCTTGATTTTTCTAAGTTAGAGAAAACTGTTTTCCAGGGACATAGAGTTATTGATGGCTCAGGAAATAAATAGTGGGCGGCATCTTGCAAGAAAAACAAGTCAACTGTAATATTTCAAAACTGGACCTTTGTTGTCTTGTGGTTCATTTAAATCTTGAACTGAACATAACACCTTGTCTTTCGTGTTTCCTTGCATTCTTTTTTTCAGCCCTGCAAAGGTGCCCCAACACTAAGGTACCATTTTCTTAAATCTTATCCTCTTAATATTTGAACTTTATATGGTTGAAACATTTGCAGGAAGTGTAATTATAATTACATAATGAAATTTAACTGTGTGTTGTATGCTCAAGTTATACTCAATATCGTGGGTTCATAGGAAAGTGCTGCAATTATCTTGCATGACCAGATGGAAGCCATACATGTGCATTATACTTAATAGCTGAACTTAACAGTGAAATAGAAGGAATTTTTCATTTAATTTAACATGATAATTGCTAGAATATTCATATAACGAGAAATTAAATTGGGGGAATTGAAAACTATTTCCATTTTATATCTTTATCTTGTTTTTTATAAATTATATAATTTATATTGAGGTGTAAACTAATTTAAATCATTTATATAAGGAAAAATATATAAACTAAAGTTTAAGGGTAAAATGGTAAATTAGACATTATCTCTAGAGCCAGGATTTTGGGCCGAGCCTGTCGGGCCGGCCGGTTTAGGCCCGAGCCCTTCAAGGGCCAGGCTTATAATTTAGAGGCTAAAACAGGAAGTGGGCCTAAAAGGGCTCGCCCTGTAGGGCCGACCCTTTTAGGCCAATTTAATATTTTTTAAAAAAAAATTAATATATATAATATCATTATATCAAATTATCAATATGAGAGACACCTAAGTACCTAATAAGCTATTAATAACAGGTAAACACTTATTAAATTGTTTGATTTATTTTATTTTCTTCAATGGTTTATTCATTTAAACTTTAATAAAGAGGCTAATTTGGACTTTAGATTATTATTTTAACTAAAAATTTATGAGTTTTAAAAATAATGTATCTCAATTTAAGGTAAAATAATAAATAAATTGTAAAATTTGAAAAATATTTTTTTTTTATTAAAATGAGTTTAAGCCCGTTTAGGCCCGAACCCGTGAAGGGCCAGTCCTGTAGGGCCGTAGGCTTTAAAAATTGGAGGTTTTTTCGGAAGCGGGCCTAAACGGGCTCGAGCCCGTGAAAGGCCGGCCCGTATTCCCGGCTCTAATTATCTCCCCTCCCCTCCCCTCTTAAACCAAATAAAGAATCATTAAAAAAATATTTCCCTTCCTCCCCCTCCAACCAAACAGAACAAGGTGATCCTCCATCCTTCCCTTGCATCTCCTCCCTTTAAATCAAATAGGCCCTAATGGGGTTGGGGCACAATTGGAAAAAACACTTTTGAAAATTTGGGGGGTGGGGGCGTTATATGCCCAAAACCATATAATAGAGACAAAATAATAGTAATTAGAAGGATAACAATTAAAAGGATAAATCTTTGTTAGATTATGAAATCAAAATCTAATTTGATAATAAACTAAAGAATAGGGTAAATCTTTAATAGAAGAGAAGCAAGAATCTTAACCTCACTGGATTACTAAAGCTAAAGGAGTATCTCCCGTAATTAGAGAAATAATTCTCTAATACTTTTCATATATTTTTCAAAATGATTTTTACATATAATGAGACTCAATAGGCTATTCCTGAAATTAGCGATGGATTAGCGACAGAAAATTTCTGTAGCTAATCTGTCAAAAAATAATTTATTTTTTATATTATTTAAATTACTGCATGTCCTCACCTCGAGCCTCCACAAATCCCTCACAAGCGGCCACCACCTCACTGCCAACCGCCACGTGTACCCACCATCGGCCATGTGTCCCCCATAAGTGACTGCCACCTTACCTCTGCCCGCCATGTGTCACCCTCTATCACCCGTCAAGGGTGACCCTCCATCACGTACCATGTGTCGCCCTCTATCACATGCCACGTGCCCACATCACAAATTGGTTGCATTTTGTGACCAAGTTGAAATTGGAAGCCATGACCTCTTACACGCGTGCTAGTGCCTTTGCCAATAGAGCTAATAAGAACCTACATGATTTAAATGCAAAATCTCACACACACACACACACACACACACACACACACACTCACTTATCATTAAATGCAAAATCTCACACACACACACACACACACACACACACACACACACACACACACACACACACACACACACACACACACACACTCACTTATCATTAAATGCAAAATCTCACACACACACACACACACACACACACACACACACACACACACACACACACACACACACACACACACACACACACACACACACACACACACACACACACTCACTCACTCACTCACTCACTTATCACTTTACAAACAAAAATAGAAATATAATCTTAACCTATTATTAAATATTTTAATTTAGTTTTCTTATTTTATTTTATGCAAATATTCTACCTTAATTTTTATTATTAATATATTTTTTATTCATTTTATCATATATTTTATTTTTTTTGTTTGTATTTATAAAATTTGTATTTTTATTTTTATATATTATATTATTAAAAATTCATATATATTATATTATAATTTCAATTTCAATAATATATATCAATTATTAATTTTTATTTATTTATATTATAATTTTTTAATAATTTAAATTTTAAAATTTAAATTATTTAATAAATTTATAATTATGAAAAAAATTTAATTATTGAAAAATTTAACTATTATAAAATTTAATCATTTTATTTAACAAAATCAAATAATTTGGAGATTATAAAAAAAATTAAATATTCTATATTGAGAGTTATGAATAAATCAAATTATCTTTTTGATTGGATGTGATATCAATTCAATTCAAGTTTTAAAATTATATTATCAAAATAAAAGATATTTTTAACCAATTTATTTCATCATTATATAATTATATGAAACTTCTAATTACAAAAAATATAATTATTATAAAATATAATCATGTTATATAACAAAATCAAATAATTTGAAAAGGTTATTCGTATTCAATTATGTAGTCTTTTTAGCCGATTAACTTATCTGGGTACCTTTGGATAAACTTCTTCATTAAAGCACATTCTCTTAGGATGTTGTTTTCTTGTTAGATTATACGCTTGATATAATCTATTATCTTAATGATTCATTCGATTGATAATGTCTTCTTCTGATAATACTATCTGCGATTATCATGACCTTACTCAGAATTATAACTAAAATTTTCATATCTACTAGTGAAGCACTTAATCTTGTTTTGTTATCATCAAAACATGGAATCTAACTCTTATCATATTTGATTAATTATCATTAAGGCACAAGAAGTATTGATCTTAACGACATATAAAACAAGTTTTGTTTGAGATTATAATCTTAAATAATACAATTTGAAATTAGCGAAGGAATTTTTTGTCACAAAATATTTTGTGACAAAAATTAGTGATGGATTAATGACGGAATTTTTCCATCCCAAATTTTTGTAACAAAAATTAGTGATGGAAAAATTTTGCCCCTAATTCCATTGGAAACTATTTTGTGATGAAAATTAATGACATAATTTTTCCCGTCGCAAATTTTTGTCACAAATCAGTTTGTGATGGTAATTAGTGACGGAAAATTTCCGTCGTTAAACTGATCACAAAACGTTTAGTGATGGAAATTAAGGATGAATTAGTGACATAAATTAGTGACAAAAAATTTCAATTGCCAATTCCATCACAAAATATTTTTGACAGAAATTAGTGATGGATTAGAGAAGGAAATTAGTGAAGGAATTTGTCAATCACTAATTTCCTTTGTTAATATTTTTTGGATAGAATTAGAGATATATTAGTGATGAAATTTAGCGACGGAATAACCTGTCACTAATTTAATGACGGAAAAATTATGTTGCTAATTTTAGTGACAAAATTTGTGATAGATTAGCTAATTCTCTATTTTTTGTAGCGATTTTGGAATAAATTAATTAGAAATTTGTATTTTGGTGATTGTAATAAGTGAGGAATAATTTATGAAAGAAAAAATTGTGATTTGAGATGATGATTTGAGGAAGAGTTGATTTATGAGATTTGCCTAAGGATTACAGTGAGAAATTTTGAGGATTTTAAGGTGATTAGAGGGAATTTTTGTTGTTAAAGATTTTATTGACTGACATAGAGTTAAGAAATTTTAGGATTTGTAATTTGAAAGGATGATTTGAGGAATAGATAAATTGTTGTCATTTTTCTAAGGAAATTAAAGTGAGCCAATCATGGAGGTTTAATTAATTGTTATTTACTATTGTATTAGTTAGCATTCTTAATAATTTTATTAACATATAATTATATATTTCTTTTAGAGTGAACTTGAATTTGGCTTGTTGAACTTAAATTCTCTCAAGTTTAGTTCTTGTGTCAAGAACTTGAGGTAGCCACTTTGTAATTTACCTTGTATGCTTGTTTAGGTGATTATAAGTGTGTGTTGGCATTTTCAAATGATATAAGTAAATGTTATAGTATTTTACATATGAAACATGTGAGAGAGAGAGAGAGAGAAATGTTTGTTTGTGAGTAAACTTTATAGTTAAGTGGGCTTAAATTGTTTATCTTGTGCTTCTAATATTGGTGATGCATAGCATTGAATGTTGAATATGATAATAAATTATTGATGTTGAAGTCAGTAATGTTGAACTGTTGAATCACATATTGTAGTGTACTGGATTGTGCTACGTTGTGATTGTAAGAGTTTTCATTCTTTTATACCACGTGGTATAGCCATCACTATATGCACAGTGGATGGGTTTAACATTCTCAGGGCTCTTGGTGTCACTCTTCCTTTGGCCATTTTAACACAGGGGACATGACACCTTTCTATATTCGAAGGAAAAGGGAACGCATAGTTTGATATGAGTTTTGTAGCCTTGGGTCAAGCTAGACCTTATCATTGGAAAATTTGGTGCAAGTCTTGTCATATGGATAAATCCTATTATATGTTGTAGCCTATGGATTATGTCAGCGGTTATAAGGATGGTTGGGGTAGTTCTATGCATATTAAATTATTTTTTGAACTATTATTGTTTTTCAAAAACTATTTATACTTTACATTATATGAACATATATTTTGCCCACTTAACTATCTTGTAATAATTCATTGCATACTTGTTAAACTATAATGCAGTTATTGGGTCTGTGTGACTTACCCCCACTACTAGAAAAAAGACCTTTAAGACCGCCACATCTAGACCTCATATAGACACTATAAACGGTGGCATTTTTGTAAATATATGTAAAATTTTAGACCGGTTTCGCATACAACATGTCTTAAATATAACTTTTAAACTAAGTGCTTTTACAACCGGTCTAAAAGGCATTAAAATATGTTTTGTAAAAATAATATTTATAGGCTTTTAGACATGTGCTGCATACAACTGATCTAAAATATGCTTTTTAAACCTGATGTTTCTTCAAAAATATTTTTGTAAAAAATATTAGTTAAAGCTTTTTACCGGACTTTGTTAAATCTGGTCAACAAAGTAATCTAAACCCTAAAAAAATTATATACACTTCATTTGGTCACCCCTTTGAAAACAAATTTCATGATTTTGTGTCTTTTCATCTTCGTTGTCCATATTTCTGAAGCTCTCCCCTTTCTTATCTATCACAAGACCATACTAGTGATTTTCTCCACAAACTTCTTGAATTGAGCATCCTCTTCCTTCTTCTTGAATCTTTGAGGGAATGGGAGTGGAGGCATCACAATAGAGGTGTGTCTTCCTTTTCTGATCATCATTCCTCTCTTGTTCCACCTTCTTGCCATTGATCACATAATCCAAACTTTCTTCTACTTGCTTTTTCTTCTTGGTATCTTCCTCTTCCACTACCATTTCTTCATCTCCAGTTTCCTCATTATCAACTTTGACAACCACTTTATCCTTCTTCTTTATTGAGATTTGCTTACTTGAGCTAAGCACCTCAAGTAACACCTTGCCACTTCTCAAGTTAATGGTATGGCATTCCTCTTTCTCTTCTCTTTTTGGATTTGTAATGGTATCACTTAGAAGTCCACTTCTTAGTTACATACTCAAGTGTAAGGCTATTTGCCCAACTTGGATCTCAATATTCTTTATAGTAGTATCATGAACATTAACCTTACTTGTCACATCTTTTTGTCTATTGAGTATTTGCCTCAAGTGGTTTGTTTATGAATCACCTTCTCTTATTCTTTGTTGGTACTCAAAGCCTGGTGATGCCATTGGTTTGTTAGTGAAAGTATAATGAGTAGGAGGATTCTCACTTGGACCATTCTTCCAAGAGAAATTGGGATAGTCCATCGTACCTTTATTGTAAGTATTATAGTAGGGATTGATTCTTGCTTTATATTAGCCGTCGACCCCTTGGAATGAATCTTACTTTTAATTGAGAAGCTAGTTTTCTCATGTAGTAATGGAATTGGGAGGTAGAGCTATAAGCCAAGCTTTTGAATTCCTATCCAATGATAAGGGGAGGAGTCTTAGTGTTTGTCTTAGTGCATTAGAAGATACTCCCTGTTGTTTGAAGTTTTCATGTAATATCCCAAATTTCTATTAAGGGTTAATGACTTCAAAAGTGGATATGATGAGAATTTAGTTGTTTTAGTGATTCCAATATCTTCCTTGTGAAAATTTGTGTGGGGAGAGTGTTTGTTGTGAAATTGGAACCATTGGGAACAATTGTGCAAAAGTTGGAAATTCTGTCCATTGAAACACTGTACAGGGCAGTCGGTTTGTATGGACATTTTGAATAGACAAATGGTGTCTAAAAATTCTAAACCTTTCCAATCTTAAAGTTCACATGCCAACCTTCAAAATGGACATATAATTTATTTCATTTCGATTTGTGAGCTAAGAGTTATGATTTTCCAACATTTGGGATTGAAACTGGAATATGTTTTGGAGCAGTATGGACTTTTGTGCAATTTTATATTTTTCTGGTTATGAACTGTATTGATCCATATTTTTCCAGTAAAGAGAGCTTAAATATATTTCAATTGGCTTTGGAATCACTTCAATTCGATTTTTCTAGAATTAGTTATGATTTTTCAAAATTAGGGCAGAAAATCTGCTAGAATTCAGACAAATCCGAAAATAGGGAAAATTGTGTGATGGCAACATGGTAATTTTGGGATAAATACATCAGCCCATTTTTGTTGATTTAAAGGACCCTTAGGACGTCATTTTGACGGGCCAAGAGAAGAAAATATTAGTTACATGTTGTTTGGGCCTTAGGATAACATTACATGTACCAAACTTTATGGACACAAAGTTGGAAATTTTGGAATTTTGGAAATTGAATAATTATGAGATAATAGTAAAATATTATAAAGCAACATTTCATCTTCTTCCATCCTCCAAACTAAAGTTGCAGCAGCCAAAAAGGAGAGAGAAGAGTTGAGAGCATTTTAGAGAGAGAAGGAGAAAAGATCTCGTGCGGTAGGTCAATTTCTTCAGTAAATTTGTACCTAATGCGTATAATACTACTCCTAAGCTATTCTTCTATGTTCTTCAAGGTTTATGGAGCACAAATTTGGGTGTTTTAAGGCTAGGGTTTTTAGCCATATTAGGGAAAAGCCAGAAGGAGCTTGAGGTAACTTCAAAACTTTTGTATATTGCTTATTCTGACTACTGTGGACAATTTAATCGATGAAATTTCGTCGGATTAGCATTGGTTTTAAATTTTGGAAACTTGTGTTCCTAGGGGTTATGCTGCCGAAATTGGGTCTTATAGGTAGTTCTAACCTAATTAAATAGTTAATAAAGTGGTTAGGAGTAGAAAGGAACACGTTTGCGGAGCCGAAATCGCAAAACCCCAATTTTTCCTGGAGTATTTGTAAAATTTGGCTAGGCCTATAAATGGGCCTTAGAGTTTTATTTTCAATGATTTGATGATTCCACTGAGTTCAGGAGGGAAAATTAGGTGGGGTTAGAGTTTGTCACTTTTTCGGAAATGCGCGAAAAAGCTTAATTAAGAAAACGCCCCTGAAACCTTGAAATTAGGGTTGTTAAGGGTATTTTTGTAATTTGAAAATGAATTTGATAATTCCAAGTTCGGAAATTGATTCCTTGAGTGAAAATATATAAGAATAGCCCATGTCAAAATTTCGAGAAAAGTACAGTCGGGCCGGGCTGGATCCCTAGGGCATTTTGGTAAATTTTTAAGACGGACTCGTATAACCACTAGAAAAACTATGGAAGTGTCTAAACTGGTACATTTGACATTTTAGGTCCAAGTTGAAAGCCCAAGTGATTGACACGCGAATCGAAGCACACAGTTTGAGGTAGAAAGGTCTAAGGTAGGGAACTTACCTCTCCCGCATGTATTTGATATTTATGCTAGTCTATTGATGCATGTTATTGCTTTGCTTGATTATGTGAAATATATATGAATGATTGAAGCTCTGTTTCTATTTATACTGTGGCCATAGTTTTGGTGCACGAAACATTAAGCACGAGTTTATGTAATGCAAGTATGTCATGCATTAAGCACTTATCTTACATGCATATTGGTATTATTTTCTCTATTGAGATTCTCTCGAATCTCACCCTCCCCTACCAACAATTTAGACAGGAGGAGATAGAAGATACGCTGAGAACAAAGAAAAGAATCGCATGAGGGGATTACGGTGGTGGAATGAAGACGGGAAGATGCCTCCGTTTTACTTGGACGGGTTTAGACACCCTGGTAGCCCTGTGTGGCTACATTGATGGTAATTATTATGTACGAACCTCTAAGGAATTAATGTAATCAAGCACTTTTTATCAATGTATTTAGGCTATTCCTGTGTTGCCCACCGAACCGTATATTATTTTTTGTGAATATTCTGGTAAAGGTGAAATTAAAATAAGGACATGGCATTTCACACATGTAAACAAAGCATGTCAAATACTCAATTGAATCTTCATTCTGATTTTCTGAAAATGGGTCAATCATTTAGAGCACTTGAAGTATAATCGGCTTCACCTCAAAGTTTTTGGAAGTAATGGCTAAGAATTGGATGCTAGATTGGATGGGGCTTTCTTATTCCATATATTCATCCAAAGTATGATCCATATCATTATCATTAAGGTTTGCCATGTTGTTAGGATTAGGCGAGTTTGGTAATAACTCTAGTTCAGAATTATGTTCCTCTTCTTCAGAATGATACTCTTTATTAAGATTGTCAGGAAAGACTGCCAATGTGCCTCGCATATGTCAAGAGTTACTTACAATTCTAAACCAAAACCGAGGAGTATCAACTTATCAAAAGGTAAAACAAAAGAAAGAAAATCAAGAATAGATAGGGAAGACTCAATTGTAATCAATCACACAACTAAAACAACTAACTTAACATATTTTTTGCCAAAGTCCCTTGCAACAACACCAAGAACTTGCTCTCTGATTAGCTTAACTATACCGCACAGGTTGCAGGTAGTATAAAAAGTATCGTCACACAAGGACTAGGCAAAAACAAGCTAGTTATGGCAACTGTATTCTTAATTAAGTTAAGCAGATTCATTTTTATTTGGTTTTAAGAATCGAAAGGAACTAATATGAAACAAAGTGGACTTAACTTCATGAGTATTAATAACCTAGGATTATCTATTCCTTTCTTATTTCATGGACCTAGTTAATTCATACTCAATTATCGATCAAAGAAGATATGTATTTGTCTAATATTCAAAGTTAATTGATTGCACTTTCTCGATTCATAGTCAGCATCTAGTTTCAAATGGCTCATTCAATCTCTTGCAACAAGGTAGTGAAAACAGTCTTTAACTACCAATCTTACAATGACAATACTAGGTATTTAATAAAGATTTTGCTTCTATTAAGAAACCATTCAACTGATGCCCCAACTTCAAGTCTAATATAATTTTACTAAGTTCCTAAACTACATAATCTTTCTCAAGCATTATCTCATTCATTAAAACAACAAGTGGTGATTAAGCATTTGGAGGTACTAACCAAAAGATAAAATCAACGCATAAAATCTTATTATGCTATAAGAGAGCACTAGTGCACAAATCTCTTTTTAGACCTAGCAAAAATCTTTTTCTAGACCGGTTTTAGATCAAGTCTTGATACAACCGATTTTAAAAGTCTGTTACTTTTTAGACCTATTGAATAACCTATCTTAAAAAGTACTTTTCACACCAATTGCTTGAAGATCAGGTCTAAAAAGTCTAACTTTTTAGATATGACTTGGCTTATATCATGTCTAAAATGTATTAACTTTTAGACTAGTTATTTTAAAACCACGTCCAAAAAATGTCTTTCAGATATTATCTTTTATAAAACTGGTCTTAAAAGTTATACTTTTTAGACCCCATATGTTATACATCAGGTCTTAAAAGTACTTTTTAGACCTCATATTTTTAACACCTGGTCTAAATTTTTTGTGTTTTTGTACATATCTACCCTATTTCTTCCTCTAACCCACCATCCAGGCTAGCATCTAAAAGAAATCTTGTCAAAAAGAATACAGTTTAATCTACAAGGTCTCAAAAACTTAATGAGTTACAAATTGAATTATCACAATTCAAAAGCTTTAAAATGAATCTAATACCAACATACTTCCAATTCAAGTGGGAAAAAAATCTAACAACTATTCATTATTCACAAGTTCATGAACTACATGCATGAAATACATATGAAATGAAAATGAAATAAATAACACCATGTGTCTTAACAGCTACACAAGACCTAAACTCACTATTGTTGTAAAAGATCATAAATGAATTTAGTAAAACATTTGTGGATGAAGTCAATATTTTCTTCAGGAAAGGGATAAGTATGATTAAATATATGTAACATCAAAGCTAGACAAATCATTAACTTGCAAACTTGAAAAAAAAATAAAAGTTATACATAATTTTTGAAATATACATTTACCTCTTGAGTAAATTCAGTCATGCCTAAGTTGATAATATTAAATACGTTTCTCAACACATAAAAGCCACATAAGTTGAATTCCGGTGGTTGCTTACAACTCTAAAAAAGAACATGACATCATTAAAACTATATAGAGCATAGCTTATTGAACAAGTTCCTCAAACAAACAAATATGTACTAACCTTTGGTGTGATTCATTTAGGGTCTTTGACCTCATGTACATGCTTACCACATGCAGCGTGTCGGTATGTCCTCAAGACCTTATCATTAAAATCATAAAAGGTTACTTATTTTCCATAAATTCCATAAACTTCCAACAACAGGTGATGCAAGAAAACTTACACTTTTCTCTTATTTATTCAATTGACATTACTGTTCACTACTTTATTTAGTAATAAGAAAACTTATGAGTTCATGGTCTTCTTTAATTCATTCCTTGGTTTGTAGTAAAGGGAGTATAAGAAGATGATACTGTAATTCTTCTTACATAAAAGAACTAGTTGAAAATCATCATTGAAAAAAAGGGATGATTATTAAGCAAATATAAAGCATTATATATATATATATATATATTAATTTGTTTCTTACTCATGCACATATGGTGCCAAGAAACACTCAGTTTTGGTTTGACTAAGTCTCTCTAATAAGCATATATGTCTTAAAGAAGCATCTCACCGTTTTGGATTTGAACTGGGCAAATCCACAATTATTGCTTTTGCCCAAGGAAACCAACCTACAATTCATATACCCATAATAATGCAAGTACATAAATTATAACAGTTTAATTGTTAAAATATTTACACTTACGAAAAGATACTTATAGTAAAAATACTTGGATAATTGCAACCGTAAGCAGCTACTTAGGAGCTATAAGGGACATTAAACCATCCCTCTCAAGATAAATCGGTACCCTTGACTTTCTTGCAATTGAATCCATAGGCCACAATCTTGTTGTAAAGGTTGTATCATATGCCATAAGAATCACTTGTTACATGGCATTCAACTTAGGCTGTGAAACTTGTTGATTGGATGGAGCTCCACTTGGGGTTGTGATCAGGGTTTCCTCAGCTCAAATAGAAATAAGGTTCTTTGGCCACGAGATGAAAATATTCTTGACATCACTCATAATCTTGAAATCATTAGTAGGGATAGGGACAGGTGCATCTACAATTATCACCTCTTCAACTGACTCTATGACTTGATCATCTTTTATTTGTTGGTGGTGGATAGTTGATCTTGTGGACACTCCTACGTGCAACTAATCGTCTAAGAGGATCCTCCACAAAAAGGTCACAAGGTTCAGCAATTTGAATTCCATGACCCTCTGATGAATGCCCAATAATGCAACAACTCCCTTTAGTGCTCTAAATAGGTGAAGTGAATGTGCCTGAGGAACTATAATACCCTTACCTTTATAGTCATCTGATATGTTATACGCAATGTGTAACCCCCTCTGTAATTATATCCGAAATACGCGATTAAAATGAAATAGAGACCAATAATAATCAAATAACATTTATTAACCCATCACATGACGGGGTTTTCACGAATACTTTTTGAAATCATTTATAAAATTGGTCTCATATTCACATTTCGAATACAATTACTACGCGAAGATAAATCACATTCATATAAATATCAGAGTGCACAACTTAATCATCCCAGCAATCCCGGGTACATACCTTCGCTAAAGATACACAGGGCAAAATTGCCCATTACAATTCTTCAAATGGGGATTACACAATCTCATCTCGAAAGAGTCCTAGCTGCTCCCTCCACGAGCCACTTGCCCTGTCTAAATTGTTGGTAGGGGAGGGTGAGATTCGAGAGAATCTCAGTAGGAAACAGATACCATAATGCATGCATGATAGATGCTATGTGTATGACATGTTAGCTTTATCTAGATGCATGCCACATAATGACATTTCTGTATGCTCAATATTTCATGTAACAAAACTATGGCCACAGTAAAACAAAAACAGAGCTTCATTTATTCAAATATGCTCTATACAATCAAGTAAAGCAATCACATACATCACTACACAAGCAAAGATATCAAATACATGCAAGTAAGGCAAGTCCCCTACCTCCAGTCTTTTCTCCTCGATTTGCGTGCCATCAACTCGGGGCTTTACATTCGATCCTACAATGTCAAATGTACTATTTAGACACTTCCATAGTGTTTCTGGGGGTTATATGAGGCTATATTGAAAATTTACTAAAATACCCCCGGGGACCCGGCCCGGCCCGGCCCCGCCGTACCCGGTTCGGTTGTACTTTTCTTGAAATTTTGACATGGGCTATTCTGACATATTTTCGCCCAAGGAATCCATTTCCGGATTCGGAATTATCAAATTCAATGTCAATTACAAAATTACCCTTGACAGCCCCACTTTAAGGGTTTCAGGGGCATTTTCGTAATTATGCTTTTTCGGCCTTTTCTGAAAAAGCGCCCAACTGTAACCCCACCTAATTTTCGCTCCTGAACTCAATGGAATCATCAAACCATTGAAAATCCAACTCTAAGACCCATTTATAGCCCAGACCGAAATATATGGGTTTTCCAGGGAAAAACGAGGTTTTTCGGTTTCGGCTGCGTAAACGCGTTCCTTTCTACTCCTAACCACTTTATTGACTATTCCATTAGGTTAGAACTACCATTTAGTGTCAATTTGGGTAGCATAACAGCCCCACAAACCCATTTTCCATTTTTAGAACCAAAGACAATCCGGCGAAATTTCACCGATTAAATTGTCTATAACAGCCAGAATAGTCAATATGCAAGAGTTTGGAAGTTACCTCAAGCTCCCACTAGCTTTTCCTTCTTGTGGCTGAAAACCCTAACTTCAAAACATCAAAAGAGGAGCTTCCAAACCTTAAAGAACATAAAGGAGTAGCTTAGGATCGGAGTTATACGCGTTAGGAGCTAAATCATCGGAGAAATCGGCTTAACATGCGAGTTCTCTTCTCCTTTTCTCCCAAAACCCTCTCAACTCTTTTTCTTTACTTTGGTTGCAGAATGGCGTCGGAATGCTGAAGGAGAAAGATGATGTTTCTTTAATAATCTTATGCTTATGTCATTGCTTATGTCATCAACAATTTTCCATTTTCGGATTTTTCAGAAATTTTGGCAGATTTCTGTCCAAACTTTGAAAAATCATAACTAATTCTAGAAAAATCGAATTAGAGTGATTCCAAAGCCTATAGAACCCCTATTGAGTCTAGTTTCAAGTAAAAATATAGACTTTTGCTTTATGGAATCACAAAATTCCCAGAATTTCAATCTTTGCATATTGTTCCAGAAATTTCACAGTTTTTCTGTGCTGACTTCAAAAATTCATATCTTTTTGTGTATAGCTCTAATTGATTCATATGACCTATCAAATTAAAGCTTAGGATGTATACTTTCATCCTGTAAAATCTCATAATTTTTACTTATCATGTAGTCTTCCAAAACCTTATGATAAGCTCACTGCCTCATAGGCGATTTTATCGAAAACATAATTATATTCTCCAAAATTCACCATTTTACTTTCTTTAATGCCCCAAAGATATAAGGAACATTAGAGACTAGATTTGGGACATCTACTAAATCGGGGCTTAGTAGTCCACTCAATTTAGGCTTATTCCAAAGCTTCCAATCCCAAATTTCGGGGTATTACACAATGCATTCAAGCCACTTATCGCTATTCATATATAAAAACTCTTTCAATTCCCAATCTCAAGATAGAACTTAACCCTATAGTTGAGTGGGTTTTTTCAGAATAATTTTCAAAATCTTGTGGAAGCGTTATTCAGTGGTTCGCAACTTCATTACTACTCATCAATTCTTATCTTTATTTAATTCAATTAGAGTGATTCACTGCTCATTTATATAGCTATACTATTTCTTTGCTCATTCTTAGTTCATTTATTTGTATATGTATACAGACAGTGTAGCCACATAGGGTTACCAGAGTGTCTAATATAATATACAATAGATCAATCTTCACTTCTCTACCATAGTTCCCTCTTGTACAACTCCATGCAGTACTCTTCTGTACTTCATCACACCTGTATGGTTGGTTGGGGGAGTGAGATTCAAGAGAATCTCAGTAGGAAACAATTACCACAATACGTGCATGATAGATGCTATGTGCATGACATATTAACTTTAACTAGATGTATACATCATAATGACATTTTTACAGGCTCAATGTTTCATGCAACAAAACTATGGCCACAGTATAAACAGAAATAGAGCTTCATTATTCAAATATGCTCTACACAATCAAGTAAAGTAATTATATACATCACTACATCTAACTCCTTATTTCGTAATCGTTGGATGAGCTTATACACAAATAGTCTGAACCACTTTCATAAAATCATTTTAAATTCCCAACCTCAAGAGAGGATTCGAACCTAAAGTTGAGTGAGTTTTTCAAAATATTCTAAAATCATGCGGAAGCGTCATTCAGTGGTTCACAACTTCATTACTACTCATCGACTTTCACTTTTATTTAATTTAATCAGAGTGATTCACTGCTCAATCTTAGTTTTACTAATATTCAGCTATATAATCAGTACATAATCCATTACTAGGAGTACAAGTCTTTCAATGTACTCATACATATACACAACATGTAAATATATACAATTCCATAAAATTCGGCAACCAACAAAAGCCATAAGCCTTTATTTGCGTGCTCTAGCAATCCTTGTTTACCTACTTACCCTTTTAGCTGGTTGCCTTTGCTGTAGTTAGTCATTGGAAAGAGTGAGATTCATATGAATCTCAGAAGCAATAACTCACTTATATGATATACAATTTCACAAAGCATGTAAGCAATTATCACATAACAGCATTCATAGCAATCAATCATTCTTGACATTCATAACAATTCTTGACATTCATAACAGATGATGATATGCACATACATATAAAGCATTATACATGATATAAGAGAAAAAGTCACTACCTTGGTCTTTCCAGTCTTATTCTTGAACTGATTTTTTGCTCTCAGGGCAGATATCAAATTCTATAAATTAGAATTAAGGATGACGAGTTATTACTTATTCCAATTCTTTAATAACTCCAAAGTACTTGGGTTGGTTATCATTTGAGTCCTTTAAGTAGCTATTAAAAGCTTAAACAAATGCTTAAAAGGGTTTTGGAGAGCTAGACCTATAATACCCTGAATTTTGAGATTTGAGGCTAAAGAATAAGCCTGAAATAAATGGACTGCTAAGCCCCAGTTTAGCAGGAGCCCAAATTTATTCCCTAATGATTCTTATATCTTTGGGGTATTAAAGAAAGTAAAATGGTGAATTTTGGAGAAAGTAATTATGTTTTTGGTAAAATCGCCTATGAGGTAGTGAGCTTGTCATATGATTTTGTATGCCCAAATAATGAGCACAAATTATGAAATTTTACAGGATGAAAGTATGCATCCTAATTTTTAATTTGCTAGGTCATATGACTAAATTAGAGCTATATGCAAAAAGTTATGAATTTTTGAAGTCAGCACAGAAAAACTATGAAATTTTTGGAATAGTATGCAAAGATTGAAATTCTGGGAATTTTGTGATTCCATCTAGCAAAATTATATATTTTTCTTTGAAACTAGACTCAATAAGGGTTCTATAGGTTTTAGAATCACTCCAATTCGATTTTCTAGAATTAGTTATGATTTTTCAAAAATTGGGCAGAAATCTGCCAGAATTTCCAATTAATCCGAATTTTGGAAAATGATTACATAATTAAAATACAATTTCATATATGATAAAATAAATCACCTCCTTCCTCTATCAGGCCAGAAATGATATCCTTTTTGTTGGAAATAGAGAGAGAAAGCTTGAGAGGCTTTAGAGAGAGAAGGAGAAGAGAACTCGTAAGGTAAGCTGATTTCTCCGACGATCTAGCTCCTAACGCGTATAACTCTACTCCTAAGCTACTCCTCTATGTTCTTTAAGGTTTAGAAGCTCAAAATATATTGTTAAACACCTAGGGTTTTCATCCAAGTCAAGGAAAAGCTATTGGGAGCTTGAGGTAACTTCCAAACTCTTGTATATTGACTATTATGGCTGTTCTGGACAATTTAATCCATGAAATTTCGCCGGATTGTCATTAGTTTCAAAAATGGAAAATGGGTGTGTGGAGCTGTTATGCTGCTCATATTGGTACTAAATGTTAGTTGTAACCTAATGGAATAGTCAATAAAGTGGTTAAGAGTGAAAGGAATGCGTTTACGCATCCGAAACCGAAAAACCCAAATTTTTCCTAAGCAACTGAGAATTTTGACCAATGCTATTTTGGACGGGTTAGAGTTGTATTTTCAATGATTTTATGGTTCCATTGAGTTCAGGGGCAAAAATTAGGTGGGGTTACCGTTGGTCACTTTTTTGGAAAAGGTAGAAAAAGCATAATTACGAAAACGCCCATGATATCCTTAAAGTGGGGTTGTCAAGGGTATTTTTGTTATTTAACAATGAACTTGGTAATTCTGAGTCAGGATATGGATTTTTTGGGTGAAAATATATCAGAATAGCCCATGTCAAAATTTCAGAAAAAATACGATCGGACCGGGTACTGCGAGGCCGGGCCAAGTCCCCGAGGGTATTTTAGTAGTTTTACAATATAGACTCATATAAACCCCAGAAACACTATTGAATTGTCTAAATGGTACATTTGACATTGTAGGATCATTTATCGAGCTCGAGCTATTTGCACGTAAATCAAGGAACTATTTTTGTTTAGCAAAAGGGACACAAGGTAGAGAACTTACCTCCCATGCATGTATTTAATATTTGTGTTGGTGTATTGATGCATGTTATTGCTTTGCTTGATTATGTGAAACATATATGAATGATTGAAGCTATGTTTCTGTTTATACTATGGCCATAGTTTTGTTGCATGAAATATTGAGCACGCAGATATGTCATTGTGTTAGCATGAGTTTATGTAATGCAAGCATGTCATCATTAAGCACTTATCTTGCAGCATATTGGTATCTGTTTCCTACTGAGATTCTCTCGAATCTCACCCTCCCCTACTAACAATTTAGACAGGAGGAGATAGAAGATACGCTGAGAATAAAGAATAGAACCGTATGAGGGGATTGCAGTGGTGGGACAAAGATGAGAAGATGTCTCTATTTCACTGGGACAGGTTTAGATACCCAAGTAGCCCTGTGTGGCTACATCGATGGTAATGATCATGTATGAACCCCTATGGGGAATTTTTGTAATCGAGCACTTTTTATTAGTATATTTAAGCTATTCCTATGTTACGTACCAAACCGCATATCATTTTCCACAAATACTCTAAAAAAGGTTAAATTAAAATAAGGGCGTGACAAGACTAGCCATCACCTTTCAAAATATAAAATGCTCAAATTAGGTGTCGGTCACGGCCAAGGAATCCTTTGTTCTTGGCTCAACTTCCAAAAATCATAACTAACTCCACAAAAATCAAAATGGAGTGGTTCAAAGTTCTATGGAAATCTCTTTAAGTCCTCTATACATGAAAAATATGAACCACCACCATTTACAACCACACAATTACAAAATAACATAAATTCCCCTATTGTTCCAGACTCAGGTCTAGAAACAAGGCACAAATTCAAAAATCTATAACTATCAATCCACTAGTCCAAATTGCTTATAATACCTATCAAATTAAAGCCCAGGATATCTACTTTAGTCCTTAAAAGTTTCATGATTTTTGGACTAGGTTTGTCCCATGAAATCCATTGCATGACAACACTACCTCAACGAAGGCAAATCAAATAGCATGCACTTGCAACTTAAAAAATTTCCAAATTTGTATAGATATTTCCAAAAATTATAAACACATGGAGTCCCACACAATTTGTCATTCTAAACCGAATGGAATCATCAAATCAACCAAATTCCAGTCCATATAGGATAAAAATGCTCCTAGCCAAAAATTCCAGAATTTAGGGAAAAAAAGATTTTCACTTTTCATGCAATTAAACATCTTCTTTACACTTTTAATCATATGATTAACCACTTAAACACCTTTTAAACATGATTAATCAAGATCAGTGCATCACCTCTTCTTAGGGTTTGGCATCCCTGAAATTACAAAATCAATCAAAACAACCACCAACCAACACAATATATATGTCAAAGGGAAGATCTTTCTGACCTCTTGCTCTTGTGTTCTTTTCTTGATCCTCCAACTTTGGCTCTTGCTAGAAGTCTCAAAACACCTCCTCTTGAAATTTTAAAACCATAGAAATAAAGCTCTTATCAAGAGGAATAACTTTCCTAAAGACCTCAAGAGCAAGAGAGGTGATTTGGAAGGTGAAAATTGAAATAGAACACCTTACCTTTGTTCTTGTCTTCTCTTTTCTTTCTTTTGGCCTTGCTTGGCCAACTTGTGTGTGTGAGGAAGAGAGAGAGCTGACCTGATTTTTCTCTCCTTAGGCCACTTAAAGGCTTGGTCGAAAATGGCGTAAGGAAATATGGGAAAGGGAAATAACATGTGGCTATCATTTACTCTTCTTGTACAAGCCAAATGGATTTATCATATGTGGTAAATTCTTCTTTAATTGTGTTGACTTTTCCCTTCCCTCTTCTTTCCTTTTTTTGGATGAAATATGACACTTTTGGAAGGTTAATTATCCGTTTAAAATATCACAACTTCACCTCCTCAAATAATAATATGAACTTGTTAATTAGCATGATAAATTTGACTTTGCTCCTTCCTTTTTGAATTTGGCTTTAATGTCTTCCAAGAGACCCATTTATGTTCAAATATCCACTTTCTCTTTCCTTCCTCATGTCATATGAGAATATGGCCCATTTTACATGCAAGACATCATCTTTGTGTAGACTGCAATTGTTGACTGAAAGTGTGCTTCTTGAAGAGCTAAATAGAGCTTATTGATGTATTACAATTTATCTCCTCCGCACATATTGCTTTAGTTGCAATTGTTGACTTTCAACATCATCTTTTTCTTTCCCTTTTTAACTCATATGAAACATGGCCTAGGAAAGAGATAAAGGAGCTTTTAAAATTAGCTTCATCCAACTCCTTAGTTATATTGTAATGGCCATATGACACTTGCCTATAATTTTTGAATTTTCCACCACTTTTACTTAGCTCAAATTGCTTGAACTTGTGCTATATATATCTCAAACATTAATTCCCTCTTGGCCTCCCCTTTTTGGACATCCCAAGGTCAAGAAAAAGGGAACATATGGGCTTTGGAATAAACTTAACCCAATGACTATTTTGCACATATATTTTTTACATTTTTGCACTTGCTGGAAAACTGGGCAGAATTTTCATCAAACTTTGAAAATTCATATCTTTATATCCACTTGGTGTGATCCTAAAGGCTATATAATCCTTATTAAGTCTATTTTCAAGAAAAATATAGCCTTTAGCCAAATGGAAGCTCATACTTCCTAGAATTTCCATTTTTGGATGTTGCCACAGAAGTTGGCCAGTTTCACTGAGCTAACTTCAAAAATTCATAACTCTTTGTGTACACCTCCAAATGACCTATACGATCAAATTAAAGCTTGATAAGTCTACTTTCATTTTGGAAAATATCATAGGCATTAGATATCATTTGCCTATTAAAAAATGTCACACAACAAAACTACTACACAAGGAAACTCACTGGCAGCAAATTCAAATGTTTACAATTTATGTTCTAAATATACTCATGATGTGTTTAACTACCAATTGTCTTATTTTATTATTTCATGTTCACTTTAATTCATTATTTTATTCCCTTAAATATAAGAAATTTTGGTGACTGAAATTCGGGATGTTACACTACATAAGCATAAATATCAACTACATGCAAATAAGGTAAGTTTCCTACCTCTTGCCTTGAGTTGTCCTCTTGTACCTTTTCTTTCAACTAATGTAGCTTCTTGAAAATTCTTCCATTTCTTCTTCCTTGACTTCTCATGGCCCTAGATACCCAACCACATCATTAGAGACATGATGGAGAGTCATTAAAAGTGTATATCAGTGTCTAAGAAGTTAAAGAGGCTTAACACATCATATTGTTTATCTTTTAAGCCACTTAGTTAGCCATTAGAAGTCCAAACAAGTGCCTATGGGGTTAGAAAAGCTAAACCAATCAAAAATGTGAAATGCTGAAATAAGGGTCTTGATCCCGGCCAAAATATCGGCCAAGAAATCCTTTGTTCTTGGCTCAACTTCCAAAACTCAACTAAATCTATAAAAATCCAAATGGAGTGATTCAAAGTTCTATCAAAAGCACTATAAGTGCTCTATATAAGAAAAATATGAACCACTACCATCTACAATCACAAAATTACAAAATTCCATAAATTCACACATTATTCTAGAATCAAGTCCAAAAACATGGCACTAATTCAAAAACCCATAACTTTCAATCAACTAGTCCAAATTGCTTATAATACCTATGAAATTAAAGTTTTGGATGTCTACTTTAAGCCTATAAAATTTCATAGCATTTGGCAAGTTTAGCTAATCAAAATTTCATCACAAATAGATTGCTTCCCAGAAACTTCAACCTAGCAATCAACAGTTTTGCAATTTCGCTATCAAACTAGTCTAATATCATCACTAATCCTTATAGATCTCATTTTCATGATTAGAAAAACATATATCCCTAAAATAATAGTGTAATACCCCAAATTTTGAGACTTAAGGCTAGAGAATAAGCCTGAGATTAGTAGACCACTAAGCCCCGGTTTAGCGGGATTCTAAATTGTGATTAAAGGTTAATGACTTCAAAAGTGGTTATGATTATTGATAAATAAACCCTTTTGGAGAATATAGAGTGGATTGTAGTCGCTTGTGTTATGAGTAGCGCCAAAACCCTGTATTTGAGTTCAATTATGGATTAACATCTAAATTGAATAAAAATAAGGGGAAGGGCATATGTATGGTGTAAATGAATGAGAAAAAGAATTTGGTGGTGATTCAGTGTGAATTGCCATAATCAGGGGCAAAATGGTAAAGTTACCGACCGATTGATCGGTTACCAAAGAGGAAACTCATTGGCAACTTTAAGATTAATAGTTAGGATTGATTTGTGTTGAGATCAAAGGGTGGAATCCCATGTGCATGTGCCTATGTGAACTCATGGTTGATAGAGCAAGAGGGTGACACTTGGCACAATATGGACCCTTGGATTTGGGTTAAATGTTCAAACTCTTCCCTCTTTTCTCTCTCCCTTATTTGGATGTTTTTGGGGGCCAAAATCTGCATTCACTTCATCATCTTCATCTTCATCTCTCTCTCTTGTTCTCCATTTTCACCTTGCTCAAAGTGGAAAGAGAAAGAAGAAACTCAAGGTATGGTGCTCTAATTGGCCTCTAATGGCTAAATCCACTTCATTAATCTTGATCATGTTTATGAGAGCTTCATCTCTATGATTTTAGATTTTTGAAAGGAGGTGTTTGATGGCTTGTGGAAATTGGGAAAGATGAAGAATCAAGGAATTTGTTTGGGAAAGAGGAAGAGGTGAGTGTTTCCTTCCTTTTGATCTATTGATTATGGTTTTTTGTGGAGATTTGAGAATTGTGAATTTTGCCTTGATTTTATGGTATTTTCGTGTGCCATGTAATTGGATGAATTGCATGTTGATTTGTGGTGAAAATGATGTCATGTAGCGTCTTGATGTCATTGAAAGTGATTTGAGAATGTGAAATGGAAAGAGTTGTAATGTGGTGTTTATGTTGTGATTTGTGTGACATGTTATGGAAACATATCAATGTAATTTGAATTTGGTTGATTTGGTGTTTCCAATGGATTCCTTGTGAAAATTTGTGTGGGAATGATGTTTGATGTGAAAATGGGAACCATTGGAAGCAATTGTGAAAGTTTGGAAATTCTGTCCAGTGTGAATTCTGTCTGAGCAGTCTGTTTGTGTGGACTTTTTGACTGGGAAAATGGTGTCTGAAAATTATGAAACTTTCTAGTCTTAAAGTTAACATTCCAAGCTTCAAAATGGACACGTGATTTATACCATTTCGTTTATTCTTCTGTGAGTTATGGCTGTCCAAAGTTTGAGATCGAAAATGAATACTGTTTTGGGGCAGTAGTGGATTTTGGAAATTCTTTATTTTTGTGGTGATTTTCAGTAATGTCCCATATTTTTCCTGTGTAGAGGACTTGAATATATTTCATTTGGCTTTTGAATCACTTCATTTCGATTTTTGTGGAATTAGTTATGATTTTTGGAAGTTCAGCCAAGAAACAGGATTTTCTTGGCCGTGGCCCAAATGTTTCTGAGCAGTTTTTGGCCGGGGCTAGTAGATTTGTGAGCCACGGCCAACCCCCAAAAATCAGCATTTTGGACTTTTAAAAGGTGATCTTTGGCCAAGTATTTCCCAAGCCTTTAGGCATATGTTTAGGCTTTGATTAGCCACCTAAAGGTCATGAATAGTAACCAACTTTAAGTGATATGAAAGTAAAGATTTGATATAAAGAATAACCCTATGTCCTTGATTTTGGTTATAGGGTTTGGAGTTCGCCCTGATCGTGAGTAAGCGATGCTGGAGCACATATGAAAAGGGAGTAGGGAATATATCTCTGCTGCATGTATTTGATATTTGTGTTAGTGTGTTGGTGCATGTCTTTGCTTTGCGTGATTATGTGTAATTTGAAGCTATGTTTCAATTTATGCTATGGCCATCAATATGTTGTTTGAAGCATTGAGCTTACAAATTTGTTATTGTGTTAGCATGAGTTATGTGATGCAAGTATGTCATGCATTAAACATTTATCGTACATGCATACTGATGTTGTTTTCCTACTGAGATTCTCTTGAATCTCACCCTCCCCTATCAACCATTTTAGACAGGGTAGGTGGATCGAGGATGGAGCAAGCATCAAGGGCGGCTCGAACTTCATATGGATATTTGATTCTGACAGTTGGTTATCATTATTGGTCGGGATGATTATATATATTTGGATGTGTGTATGTTGTGGATTCTATTTGGATATGTTTTTGAAAGGATATTGTGTAATCCCCTATTTGGGAAGTTTTAATGGGTGAATATGCCCTATAAACTCATTAGTAAAGATAAGAAACCCGGGGTTACCAGGAATTATATTGTGCACTCTGATATATATAGTGTGATTTATCTTCGTGTGGTAATTGTATTCAAAATGTGAATATGAGACTAGGTTATTGTATTTCGAAAGGTGTTTGTGAAAACTCTATGGTGAAGATGGGATTTTGAAATAGTTTTGTTTTTATTGGTCTCTATTTCACTTTAAATCGCGTATTTTGGATATAATTACGGAAGGGGGTTACACATAGCTTGGATAAAATCATAGGGTAGCCCAAGAAATGCTCAAAGCTCAACAAAACCGCAAATCAATTAGTTCAAATCAAAGCTTACACGTACCTCTACTCAATTCTATTTCTTGATTTTGGCAGCACCTCCCCTAGGTAGATGGCTCTAAACACCTCTGATCAAGAATCCAAACCATAGAAAGAAAGCTCTCGTCGATTAGAGCAACATTAGAGAAGATTTTGGAAGCTGGAAACGCTGAATCAGGGGTGAAATCGGCTCCGGAACTCAGGAATTTTCACTATTCACCTTCCTTCTCTCCTCTTTCTTTTTCCTAGCTATTTTTCTCTCTATTTTCAGGTGTTGCACAAAAATGAGCCCAAGATGGAGATGAATAAGATTAAATATCATCATCCTTATCTCTTCTCTTATCTCTCTTACTTTTGGGAAATATTATTTTAATTGAAATTTCACATGTTCTTTTGGTTAGACTCATCTCTAATTAATTAGGCTTAATTCTTTCTCTTTCTCCTTGACTAAATGATGCCATAGAATAGGTCCTAACTGGACCAAATGGGCTTCTTCGATTGCCTCTTAAAATTATCATGCACTTAGCCCTTACATTTATTTCCATTTTTGCACTTGTTGGAAAACTAGGCAGAATTTTCATTAAACTTTGAAATTCATATCTTTATTTATAGAGATTCAATTGGTGTGATTCCAAAGGCTATGTGACCCTTATTAAGTCTTTTTTCAAGAAAAAATATAGCCTGCCAATTGAAATCTTACAATTCCCAAAATTATTGTTTTTGGACGCTGCAACTAAAAATTGCCGGTATCATTGGGCTAACTTCAAAAATACATAACTCTTTGTACAACTCCAAATAACATATATGACCTATCAAATTACAGCTTGATAAGTTTACTTTCATTCTAGAAAATATCATAGGCATTAGACATCATTTGCCTATTTAAAATTGTCACACAACTAGACTACCACTAGAAATATACACTGGCAGCAAATCCTCATTCCAGGGACTCTTGCTAAACTGGGGCATAGCAGTACTCTTGATTTAGGCTTATTCTCAAGCCTTTAGTACCAAAATTTGGGATATTACAGGAACATATTATTGACGTCAGCACCTCACACCATACTAATTGTTAGCGGCAGTACGGTGACATACAATAAACAAATAGTTTGAGTCACGTACAAGGACGATGTCATTGAGAGATATTCTGTAACCCCCTTAGTAGATTAGAAAGCGACACTCTCCAAGATAAAACAAACCCTTCCTACAGAAAGCAAGGTGACAAAACTATAAAAAGATATCAGTGTAACTTAGAAGAAGGGAGAGAGGAGAGGAGCTCGGGGACCTCGGTGTTCTCTAGCTGTCCACCGAACATTGCCTTTTATAGGCAGAAACATGTGACCGTTAGGGAGTTATAATGACCATTAATAGTGGTTTAATGACAATTAAAATAACAGTTACAAAATAAGTGTTAATGATAATTTAATGTAATAAAACCTTTTAAATGTCATTAAACCGATCAATTAAAACTCCAACAGTCATCTCCAAGGGTTAGTTCAAAGACTGATCTTATAAAAGTTTTAACTAACTCAAGTTTATATTTAATTGTATAATAGGGTGTAACCCCCGTTGTCATCAAGGTCGTGATTAGTGTTTGTGCACGTTTAATAAATAAATGACAGATCAAGGATAATAAAAACGTTTTACAAAAATTGTAAAATAAGATCTCCATTCTTTTTTAAATAAAAACATTTGGCCTATTCGGTTTGTCACATACACAATATCTGAGTGCTAGCAAAATTTCCAACATTCACCCGAGATAATATCATTAATCTAAGAGTTTTACAGAGCATCATTGCCTATCTCGATTTCCCATACCGGGAATTATACAATAACTACAAATCTATGGTCAATCCAATATATACAATTGTCCAAAATGATAACCAAAAACCAAAAGAAAACTAAGATTACCACCGGCAATTCTAGTTGCCCTTGTTCATTTGCTTATCCCTTGATCTACTTGCCCTAGATAAAATTGTTAATTGGAATGAGTGAGATTCAAAAGAATCTCAGTAGTAACATTTCACATATATGATGCATAATTAAATAAAGCATGTAAGCATATATCACAATTCAACAACACAACAACATTCAAAGCTGGGCTACCCCCGTGACTCAATCAACAACAGTAGCATTCAAGGCCAGGCTAACTGCCACGTCCCAATCAATCATTCAAAGCTGGGCTACCCGCGCGACTCAATCATACATTCAAGGTCGGGCTACATGCCGTAACTCAATCAATATCAGAAGCATTTAAGGTCGGGCTACCCACCACAACCCAATCATTCATGCAATGATAAATACAAACAAGCAATGCATTAAGCATGATATAGGATAAAGTGTCACTACCTTGATCTTTCTGTTCTTGTTTAGGCACAGCCTTCTACGTTCCAGGAAAATATCAAATCCTATAATTATAATTAAGAACAACAAGCTATCACTTATCCCAATACTCAAATGACTTCAAAACACTTAGATTTGGTTATCATTAAAGTGCCTTAGGTAGCTATGAATGTCTCTAACAATAGCTTAAAAGGATTGGTAAGTACTAGGCTAGAAATCACTTTTCAAAATCATAAAGTGTTGAAAACATAGGTTGGTTGTGGCAAAAAATAGCACAGAGAGTTTTTGCTATAGCCAAGATCTTCTGGCTGCGGCCAAAGATTGCCCAAAACGTTTTGGGCTGCAGCTAAGAACCTTTGGCTGTAGCCAAGTAAAATTTCTGTTTCTTGGCTAAACTTCGAAAAATCATAACTAATTCTAGAAAAATCGAAATGAGGTGATTCTAAAGCCTATGGAAATATATACAAGTCCTATTTATGGGAAAAAATATGAATCACAAGTGAATATAACCACAAAAATGCAGAATTGCACAAATCTCCTTGTTGTTCCAGATTTGCTCCTAGATTTAACAACAAACTTTGGAAATTCATAAATTTTAGCACACACATCAAAATGACACAAACTTTATGTCATTAAAAAGCTTGAAATATATACTACAAATCTAGAGAAGTTTAGCTCTATTTATTAACTATATCCAACCACCACACATATGTCAGTTACTATTGCTGATACGTCTGATTCCACTGTTGCTAGCTTTGTGGGTGTTAAAGTCTCTCCTTCCCTAGTCCTTTATAATGTGTTGCATGTTCCCAAATTAAAATGCAATTTATTATCTGTTCATCAGTTAGCCTATGATGCAAGATGCCATGCTGACTTCTTTACCACTCATTGTGTTTTCCAGGACCTATTCACAGGGACGACGATTGGCATTACAAATGAACATGATGGGATTTATTACCTGGATGAACGTAGCCTTCGTAGTAGTAGTTCTTGCAATAACATTGTTAGTGCAAGCGTTTCACCCTAGACGGGGGTGAATCGGGTGATACCCGAAATTTTGTTGCGTATCAGAAGATTGACAGAATATTTAAAGCAGTTGAGAGCAAAGAGAAATGTCACCGAAGTGTACACCGGGAGTTATACTAGTTCGACCACAACTGCTTTGACCTACGTCCAGTCCTCAGAGCATCTCTGAGAGTTTCACTATACTCTCCAAGATTCAGCGGGTTCTTGGCACCTCAGTACACAGCAGTTCCTTCACCTGGACACTCGCTCCCCCTTACACGTTGTAATCAAATCCCCAACTCAAGGTTCCACAACCTTAAGTTATCTCAATAACAAATATTGAGTTTGTAATGAAAAATTCTCTCATAGAGCAAATATATAATCATTGAAGTACAATAAATGAATATAAGAAAACAAAACACTAAGAGTGTGTTGATCAGTGTATGTTCGTGTGTTCTTAGTTCTTTTGTGTTTTCTTCTCTTTGAATGCTCCATATATATAGATGATTTATAGTGTCCGTTGGAAGCAATTCAAACATGTCCGTTAGAGTTGCGTAGCAACGATTGACCATTCTTCAAATTTGAAAACTATCCATTTGTGGTAGGTAGTAGTAGGTGAGATCTCAGACACTTTATTTGACTTTATTCTTCTTGCATGATCTCTTTATTTTTTTTCTACAAATATACTTAGGAGACTAATGCAATAAAGAGTTACTCATATAGATAACAAATCAATAAACATTTAGTTAAAAACATAATTTCTGGACTGCCTTACTCGAGTAGCTGCTCGAGTGATCATGTTTATTACTCGAGTGGTCCCTCTAGTAAACCTATAAAAAATATGGCAGTGAGTAATTCAACATTTTACATAAGATATTACCCAGGTAAGACATGGAGTGCGATACATCACAAACCTTGGAAATACCTGATTACTCGAGTGGCTGCTCAAGTGGCCATGTCTTTTCTTCACAAGTTACTTGGGTGCTGACTCGATAATCTGATTACTCGAGTGGCCATATGTTTTCTTCAGATGTTACTTGAGTGCTCCCTCGAGTAGATTTCAAATAAGTTTGTAGATTACTCGATTATTCCCTCGAGTAATGTCATTCAAATCTTGGCCGAGAGTTTGCTTACTGATTACTCGAGTGACCCCTCGAGTAATGCTTCAAATAACTTTGCAGATTACTGGAGTGCTTCCTCAAGTTATGCCTTTTTCTCACCTAGTTACTCAGTGGCTACTCAAGTAAAGTGTTGCAATTCTTGGCCGAGAGCTACTAGAAGATTTTTGACCTGTTTACTTGAGTGGCTACTCGAGTGATGTCTTTGCAAATGATATTACTCGAGTGGCTACTCGAGTAATGGTCTATATAACTTTACAGATTACTCGAGTAGCCCATCGAGTAACTTCTTCCAAATTTTGGCAGTGCTTCTCTGGATGAAATTTTCTGTGATTACTCGAGTGCTTACTTGAGTAAAAGCTTCCCTTACTCGAGTAGTCACTCGAGTAAGCCATCACAGAATTTGCTTTTTACTCTAGTGCTTACTTCAAGTAATGCTTTGCCACTTTGTTCAAATTCATTTATTTGTTATCAAATTCTTTTATATCATTGATCTAATCTTTGTTATCATTAAAACATATGGGATTTAACATTCTCCCCCTTTTTGATGATGACAAAACTTGGTGATTTTGAACAAAGTTTTCTGAAATTGAGTTTTAAAACATAGCTTCTTAAATACTTTTCATATGAAATATTTTGTTCAATTTAACCTTGAAAACTCTTTTGAAATAGCTTATTAAAGATTTTTTTAAAGTTTGTGTTCTTATTTATTTGTTCACCTTGCATACACAATCAAAAACACATTAGTCCCACAATGCAATATAATTTCAATGAAATTTAACTTTAATGGCATAAAGAAACAAATTACATAAAGAAAATTCATTACATAATCAAACTTTAGAATTCAAAAATAAAAGCTTAAAAGCACCCTAAAGCCCCATACACCCAAATCCTAATACATTAACTCAGCCATTCATCACAAAATAACTCAGGTTCTTCTCCCCCTTTTTCTCTTTATCACAAAGGTGGAATCAATCATGAGGAGGAGTAGGTGGCTTGGCTGCTAAGATAGAAGTAACAGGAAATGCTAATGATTCATATGAACCGTCTAAACTTGAAGGATCTTAAGATGATGGTTCAAGGTCAGAAAGGTTCACTGGCGGTGTCTAACGATCCTCTGGAGGATTCATCTGAGATAATGGGTAAGGAACCAAAGAAGTAATTTCTACTTCCTCTGTAGCAACCGATGAAGACACAAGCACCTCCTCAGTGCGTGTAAGTAAGGCAATGGGAGTAGATATGGGCTCTGGTTGAACAGGCTGAGGTGGATCATCAGTGGTGATGTGGATTAGCTTGGATGTGTTAGGGTCAGGCATAGAGAACAAGACATTACTGGGTCCAATCTCAGAGGGTTTATGCTCAGTGGGTATAAATGGTCCAGGTTCAGAGACAGGTATGGGCTCAGGAGTAACAGAAGGACCAGGAATAGAGGAGCTAGATGCCATAGCATCAAGTTTGGCAACAATAGATCTCAGAAGCTCAGCTTGGGCACGCTGTTCAGCTAGCAACTCTTCGTGCCTCTTATCCATCCTCTCCACAAGTTGTCCCATCTTCTCATTCATATGGGTTATCAACTCCGTATTGGTATTCGCAATGTCAATATGAAAAATCTTCAGAATATTCTCCATGAAAGTTTGCATTGAGGCACCAAAGAAGGATGGAGAGGATGTGTTGGCTAGTTGCTGTGTCAGTCTTCTTTTTCTTCTTAGGAATTGCTTCTAGAAGAGACTTCAGAGGAATCTCAATATTCAACTTTCCAATTTGATTCCTTCCCACTGGTGTTATCCTCTCAATCGGCTCCATACTCTCCAAATACCAAATCTTATTCTTCTTGAGGAACAAGGAAATAAGTTGAGGATAAGGCATTGGAGTAGTAGGTTTTCCTTCATACCTATATCTCTTAATCTCATTGAAGATATATTCTCCCAAGTCTTTTTGTTCCTTGAGGTTCAATAAGGCGAATTTTTTGAAGTCCCTCTCAATGAAATGAGTGAAGCTACTGGATTTGTTCACTATGGCTCTAGAATAGATATACCATAGGACTCTATGAAAATCACTCATATCACTCAGATTGAAATTGAGGGGTCCCACCATCTCACCAGGTCTTAGGATAGAAAATAAATAGTTTGAATCATAATTGGGATAATCATCATCAGGAGGGTTCTCTATTCCTAACCAGGATTAATTCTAGAAGGTGAGATTAGAATTCTCTGTCCTCAGACTTTAGAAGTCATTTCTTCTTCCACAGACTTCCTAAAGGGATCATTTCTAGGTTCAAGGTTACAATAAAAATGCCTCACGACTTTGGTGTAAAATGGGAATTTAACAAAGAGCCAGGGCATGTAGGAATCAAGATAGGGACTCAGATCGAATTTCAATAGCTCTTGAAGAACCTCTTAGTCAATGTAATGCATCTTGTATACATTTCTTCTTGCAAAATGACTTAGGTACTTCTGAGATTCCTCAAGTTTGCTTACGTTGAATCCCTTTGGAGGAAATATGATTTCTTCATCCCCCTCTTCTGTTTTCCTTGAAGATTGCCCTTTCTTTACTTCCTTAGATTGAAAAGCTTCCTCAAGCATGCCTACCATGACTTTGGTAAGCTTCTCATTAACCTTAGGCTTTTTCAGAGGCTTAGAAGAGAAAGTAGGTGTGTCAGATGAATCAGAAGGAGGAGATGGCTCTTTTATTTCTTTGCCTTTTCCAGGAGGTGAACTCTTCTTGGATTGAGCTCTTGTGGCAATGGGCTCCTTAATCACAACCCCTTTTACCTTTGGCTTGGTTTGCGGTTTGGCTTTGGCTTTAGGTTTAAGAGAGATTTTTCTTTTCTTGGTAGGAGGAGAGGAAAGTGAATCAGAAGGTTGATATGGTTCAGAGGACTCAGAAGGAGTGCTAAGATTGGGAGATTTTGTCCTTACCATTGTGATTTGAGAAAATCAGTTATTTCTAGAAAAACAGAGATGAGCGTCGTGAAATTAGGGCAGACGATTCAGTACAATCTGAGAGCTTTTTAAAAGTATAGATCACTGGGTTTTGACAGTTATAGGAAGAGAACAAGATTTTGAAAAGTTTTTGTGAGAGCACTTGCAAAATCACTTGAGGCGATTTTGTTAGAAATGACTGAGTGTCGACAGAAATAACCCTAATTCCCGACATCACTCGAGGGCTTACTCGAGTGATCATCAGCTCCACTCGAGTAGCTACTCAAGTGATCATACCAGAAATTTTTAAAATACAGTAAATTTGAGAGCGTATTTAGCATGAATAATATTGTAATTACCCATGTATATTCCCTCGACCATTTGATGATTCTTTAGAACATATTTGAGCTGAAACTCAGCAGATTTGAGATCTGCACCCAGGTTCACTCGAGGCCTTACTCGAGTAATATTGAAGTTCACTCGAGGCCTCCCTCTGGTAATCTGTCTCTTCACCTTCTGACTGTTCATTTCCAACCATTGTGCCGTTTCATTTGAAATTAATACTTTACTAGCACATTTCCAAGTTCATTACTCGAGTGGCTACTCAAATAATGCATCCATTACTTCAAGGTATCACTCTAGTAATGCTCATTACTTGAAGTTGTCCCTCCAGTAATGTTGTCCTCTATTAACCTCTGCTTTTTATACTTCAAAACAGAATATTATGATCCTGCAAAACAAATTGCTAGAAACTCTGATGCTTAAGTTAGTAATCATCAAAACATCAATAAATAATATCATCTAACATTTTGTAAACACTAAATAACTTATAATTCATTGGGATTTACCATTCCCAATTCTCGTCTAATATACAAAAATTGACCTTTTGTAAGAGGTTTTGTGAAGATGTCAGCTAGTTGAAGATGAGTTGGAATGAATATCACTTTGACATCTTTCTTTTGGACATGATCTCTGATGAAGTGATGTCTAACATCAATATGCTTGGTTCTGGAATGTTGAACAGGATTCTTTGCCAAGCTTATCGTGCTAGTATTGTCACAGTATATTGGTGTTTCTTTCAAATAAATACCAAGATCCTAGAGTTGTTGTTTTAGCCATATTACTTGTGCACAACAACTTGATACTGCAACATACTCAGCTTCTGTTGACGAAAGAGACGTTGTAGTTTATTTCTTACTAAACCATGACACAAGTGAGCCTCCAAGAAATTGGCCTTATCCACTGGTACTCTTTCTGTCCGTCTTGTATCCTCCATGATCAGAGTCTGAGTATGCAACAGATATTCACTTCTTTCTTTAGGATACCAGAGACCCAATTATGGCGTGTCAATAAGATATTAGAAGATAGGTTTGACGGTTTCATCATGTGACTCTTTTGGTGCTGATTGATATCTTGCACACATACCCACACTGAATTGAATATCAGGCCTACTTGCAGTGAGATAGAGTAATGATCTAATTATTCCTCTTTATTTTGTATTGTTGTAATCTTTTCCCTTAACATTCGCATCAAGAAATGTGGTTGAGCTCATGGGTGTGTCCGTTCCATTTGCTTCATCTAATCCATACTTCTTCAATAGCTCTTTCAAATATTTCGTTTGAGATATGAAAATTCCATTCTTTCTTTGTTTGATTTGCAAACCGAGAAAGAAATTCAATTCTCCCATCATTGACATCTCAAACTCCCCCTGCATTATCTTAGAAAATTCTTTGCACATAGTTTCATTAGTAGCACCGAAAACTATATCATCAACATATATTTACACAATTAAGATATCATCACGTTTTTGTTTTGTAAAAAGTGTTGTATCAACTTTTCCTCGTACAAAACCTTGATCAATAAGAAATTTATTGACCCTTTCGTACCATGCTCTAGGAGCTTGTTTTAAACCATATAAAGCCTTTTTTAGTTTGAAAACATGGTCAGGTTTGGTTACATCTTCAAAACTTGGAGGTTGTTCTACATATACTTCTTCTATAATGTAGCCATTTAGAAATGCACTCTTTACATCCATTTGATAGAGCTTGCATCCTTTTGATGCATGCAAAGGTTAAGAGTACTCATATAGCTTCCAATCTAGCCACTGGAGCATACGTTTCCTCATAATCAATTCCTTCTTCCTGATTATAGCCTTTGGCTACCAATCTTTCCTTGTTTCTGACAATTATTGCGGATTCAGCAAGTTTGTTCTTGAATACCCATTTAGTGCCAATGATCGGATGATCCTTAGGTCAGGGTACCAAATCCCAAACTTGATTTCTTTCAAATTGGTTTAGTTCTTCTTGCATCGCTATAACCTGATCAATGTCTAATAGGGTGATGAACCAATGTGAGTTCACAAAATAAAACTAGGTTTGAAAATGTAGCATAGTAGCTCAACCTATGTCGTTCTTGTGAGGAGATTAATTTTCAAGTTTCTAAGTAGTGAAGTGATAAAAACCTTAAAGTTGTGAGATATCATTTGGAGAAATTGCTTTTTAAACTATGAAGTAATCTAAGCTAAAACAATATTTTTGTATTTTTCAGTTTTTAAAACAAAGAAGCAAACGAAATTGAAATTAACACTAACAACAAGATAAATTCAATTAACTAGTATAATGATAAAATAGGATTCCCTTGAGTTGAGGTTTTAGTCTTCCTTGCTTGCTAATGATTTGAATTCTATAATAAGCCAAGAGGATGGAACTAAGCTACCACTAGCTCCATACTTGTAATAATAATTTAATTCATTCAACGGAAGCAATTAAATGAATACCACTAATTAATAGTGACTTAAGGAGATGAATAACTAACTTCCAATTCTAAATTGTAATTACCATTACAACAATTCAAAATATTCAGTTTAATCATTTAAATCCACGTAACCAAGTTGGAATAAACAATTCAACCTACTCCTAATATGAATTATACAAAGCCTAATTAATCAACTCCTAACTCAACCACCAAGTTAATTCACTTGGCATAGAACAATCTTGATCACCATTACATACTTAACCAAGCTACATAATTATGAACTAAAAAGAGAGCTTAAATGAATTCCATTGAAATTTAGAAGCTCAAACCATTACCCAACTCAAGGAAATCACCAACACTTTAGGACCCGTTTGGTACGCTGGAATTGGAGGAGGTGGAAATGGAATTGGGTCTCAATTCCATGAAGGGGTTTGTTTGGTATGATGGAATTGGCTCTCAATTCCAATTCCACATGGAAGCCAAATTAGCCAATTCCACCCAAATGAATTCCATCCTAGAAGCTAAAATTTGTAATTCCACCTCCACATTTCCCTCAATTAGCCTCCTCACTCCATCGACAGGGTATATTAGTAATTTCATATTTTAAATATAAAAATTAAGTAAAAATAATATCTGAATTCCATGTACATACCAAACATACTTTTAAACTCCATTTCCATATCCATCAAAATCAATTCCAGTATACCAAACGGGCCCTTAGCTGTTCATGGAAGAAGAGGAGGATGAAGCTTGATGGAAGAAGAGGAGAATAGCCATAACCATTACAGCACCGAACAGCCCTTTAATTATCCAGCTCCTCCTCTCTTCTTAATTCATTGCTCACGCCTCCCTTTCTTTTTTTCCAAGTCGCGGCTCTCTTCCCCTTTTCACACTCTCTAGCCGCTTGCTCTCTATTCTCCTCCTTTCATTTCGGTGTTCTTCCCTTTTTCTTCGCACACACAGCCGCCAAACCCTTGTTTATTCTCACATGGTCCCCCCTCATTCATGGTCAACCTCTTCTATTCAATGAATTTGGCCCAGCTCATCCCTTTCTCTTTTAATTCTCATTCGGTCTACCTCCCTCTTTTCTTTATTTATTCCCTATATTTCGGCCCACTTCTCCAATTTTATCTAGCTCATTTATTCGGTCTGTTGGCTTCTTTTTTTTCCTCTTCAATAATTCAGTGCTCTCCTCCATTTCACACTTGGTCTTTTATCTCTTTCACTTAACCCTTTCGATCCCAAGGCTTCAATTGAGTCAATAATTTCGGCTGGCTCCCTTTGATTCGGTTCACCTCCTTCTTCAATCATTTCAGTTGCTCCCTTTTATCTCAAATTCCGTCCAGCTGCTTCCCCCTTTCTCCTCAAGTTGGTCCAGCCTTTTCATTGGTCCTTTATCTTCAATTTGGTCCACTCTCATTTTCATTTCAGCCATCTCCAACATGGTCAACAAAAACGGCTGCTCGCTTTTTTCTTCAACAATCAATCTTGGTCCAGTTCTCCTCTTGCTCTCAATTCCTCTCTTCCCATTTCGGTGTTGTTCCCTTAATTCTTCAATTTGGTTTCTTCCCTTCACAACAACCGCCACTTCAATTCAAATGGTCCCTACTTCCTTTCTTTATTCAATTCTCCCTAGGTTAAATAAGTAAGTTGGGCCACATCAATATCTATAAAATTACATTCACAAAGGTAGCATCTTTTTCTCATAATTAATGAATAATAGGAATAACAAATATTAATTAAAAATATAACAATTTAAACACTTTAATTACCAAATTATCTTTTCACTAAAATATCACATTAACACTTGATTATGCCCAAAATATTCAATTAAGTCCCACAAAAGCCTAAGATTAATTAATAAAAAGATGTAAATATTGAGCTCTATCATAAGGCTTCGTCAATGTTAGAAGGTTCAATCTTAGAAATGAATGCAGAAAAACTCACTTCATTGAAAATTCTATTTCTAGTTTTGACTCCTTCATTCACATCTCCTATAACTTGATCTAGGGGATGACTCCTATTGTATTTCCAGGCTTTAGGTTGTCCTAGTGACTGATCTTCTTCCTTAGTTTGATCAACTTCTGAAATAAGAGATTTAGAAATAGATTGACCATTTTCTTGATTTAAAACAACTTCCTGCTCATCATCAATGGTTTTGTCAAAGGATTCAAATTCATCAAACACAACGTGAATTGATTCTTCAACAACACATGTTCGTTTATTGAAAATTATGTATGCTTTATTTCGGCTAGAATATCCTAGGAAAATTCCTTCAACTGTTCTAGAATCAAATTTTCCTAAGCTATCTTTATCATTATTATGAATTAAACACTTACAATCGAAGATGTGTAAATGAGAAAGATTCAGCTTCCTTCCTTTGTATAGCTCGTATGGTGTCTTTCCAAGTTTTGTTATAATGTAGGCTCTATTTGAAATATAGCATATTGTGCTCATTGTATCGGCCCAAAAAAATTTAGACACATTTTTTTCATTTAGCATTGCTCTAGCCATTTCAGTGAGCACTCTATTCTTACGTTGCACGACTCTATTTTTTTGTGGTGTCCTTGGAGTAGAGAAATTGTGATCAATGCCATTAGTATCTCAATATTCCTCAAAGGCTTGATTTTTAAACTCTCCACTATGATCTGTCCTGATACCTGCAATGGACATACCTTTCTCATTTTGCACTTTCTTGGCAAAAACAATGAATTCTATAAAGGTTTCATCCTTTGATGATAGAAAAATAGTCCATGTAAATCTAGAGAAATCATCAACAATGACCAATGAATATAAGTTGCCACCAAGGCTTTTAACTCTTGCTGGACCAACTAAATCCATATATATCAATTGAAGTGGTTGATTTGTTGTAATCTCTTTTTTTGATTTGAAAGATGATTTAGTTTGTTTACCCTTTTGACATGTATCATAAATCAAATCGTTTTTAAAACTTACATTGGGTAATCCAAGAACTAAATCTTTTGAGTAGTTTGCCTAGTTGGTGCATGTTGACATGAGCTAGTCTCTTATGCCATAACCAACTCTCATCGGCATTACTCAGAAAACAATTTTCAGAGTTATTTCTATTTGTATCAAGTGTATAGCAGTTACCTTCCCTTTTTGCTCTGAGCTTTACCTTGATATTTTTCTTATCAAGTTGTAAGTCTTTCTTGTTGACAATCAAACATTCCTCTGAATCAAATATTATCCAGTTGTCTTTATCTGCACTTTGACTTACGCTCAGCAAATTATGACACAAGCCTTCAACGTAATATATATCTTTGACTTGTATTCCTTTGTCATTTTTGATTTCACCAATTCCTGCTATTTTTTTAGATTGATTTCCTCTAAATTTTACCTTTCCACCTTCCTTAGGTTGCAATGTGGTAAAACTTTTGAAATTATTGGTCATATGTCTAGAGCATCCACTATCTATGTACCACTTATTGTTTTTGGATGCTTTAAACATATCTACAATCAAATACGATTAAGTCTTAGGTACCCACATCTTTTTGGGTCCTTTTGGGTTAGTATAAAATTTTTTAGAACATATTAACCTTTAGGTACCCATTTTTAGGTTCCTATATTTCCTTTCTTCCTATAAATGCATGATGAAGTATAATGACCTTTTTCTATTATGATAATTACAATGTGCAAAAGGATTTGATGTATGCACAGAATGCTGCAAATAATTCAACTATGATTTACCTCCAGCTTTCTTTCTTCCTTTCCTTCTGTCTGATTTTGGATTATATCCAATTCCAGATCGATCATTCACAAAGCGTTGAGCTTTTAAAATTACATTTTGCATTTTACTTCCTTTAGTGAATTTTTCAAGAGATTTAGTAAGATCAGTGTTTTTCTTTTTCAAATAAATACAGCTTTTACAATTCTTTTCAAAATTCTCGTTAAGTTCTACTTCAAGAGCTTTTCTTTTCTTTTTGAAAACAACTAGTTCTTTAACTACTTTGATGAATTCAGAATGTAAAGCATTATATTCAGAAAGTAATTCATCATAGGTAGGATCAGAATCAATTACCTCTTCTTCTGTTTCCTCTTGAGCAATTAGACAGATATTGGCTACTTCCTCTTCATCGCTTTCTTCGTCAGAAGAACTATCTTCCCATATGGCAGATACAAAGGCTTTCTTCTTGTTGTAGAATTTGCCTTTTCTCTTTTCTTTATTCTTCTGAATCAATTCTTGACATTCTGATTTGAAATGTCCTGGCTTTCCACATTCATAGCAATTGACTTGTTCTTTATTGCTTGTTCCTCATTTCTGAAAGTTTTTGAATCCTTGGCCTTTCTTGTAAAACTTTCTGAATCGTTTTATGATTAGGCCAATTTTGTCATCGTCAAGCTCTTCATCTTCATCTTGTTCTTCTTCTTTTGCTTTCAGTTCTAGACCTCTTTTCTTCTTGTCACCAATATCATCTAGTTCTCGTTTGAACTTTAATTTGCTTCATATTCAGAAAGGCTTCCGAATAGAGAAACAACCAATCACATTGATTCACATTTTGTTTCCTCAATTGCAGTGACTTTTGCCTCCCATTCTTTAGAAAGAATATTTAAAATCTTTCGTACTTAGGTATATTGATCATAGACTTTTCCAAGTGTTGCAAGTTGATTAACAAGGTGAGTATATCTAAGTTCAAATTCAGCTATCGACTCATCTGATTTCATTCAAAGTAAATCAAAGTCAGTAACCAGAGTATTGATCCGGTTTTCTTTTAATCTTGAAGTTCCTCGTGAGCTATTTCCAAGGCTTCCCATATTTCTTTAGCTATTAGGAGTGTGCAGATTCTGGAGTACTCATTTTGATTTAAGGCACTTTGAATCATTAGAATTGCTTTGCTATTGAGTATAATGAGTTTCTTGTCATTCTCATCATATTCTACTAGTGTCTTGGGAACTCTTTGTGAATCTACAATCTTTTCAGGTTTGTAGTTTCCACTCTTAATCACATCTCATAGCCCATATTTAGTAGCTATTACGAAGACTCTGAACTTCGCTTTCCAGAATGAGAAGTGTTCGCCATTGAAACCTGGAGGTCTTGTGATAAAAGCTCCGTCAGGAAGAATGCCTTCATCCATGCTTGCCATTGGATCCTTCTTAGGCTGTTAAACCTTAACAAGAAAACCTATGCTCGGATACCAAATGTTAGTGCAAGCGTTTCATCCAATAGGGGGTGAATTAGGCAATACCAGAAATTTCGTTGCGTATAAGAAAATTGACAGAATATTTAAAGCAGTTGAGAGCAAAGAGAAATATCACTGAAGTGTACACCGGGAGTTATACTGGTTTGGCCACAACCACTTTGAACTACGTCCAGTCCTCAGAGCGTCTTTGAAAGTTTCACTATATTCTCCAAGATTCAGTAGGTTCTTGGCACCTCAGTTCACAGTAAGTTCCTTCACTTGGACACTCGCTCCCCCTTACATATTATAATGAAATCCCCAACTCAAGGTTCCACAACCTTAAGTTGTCTCAATAACAAATATTGAGTTTGTAATAAAAAACTCTCTCACAGAGCAAATATATAATCACTAAAGTACAATGAATAAGTATAAGAAAACAAAGCACTAAGAGTGTGTTGATCAGTGTATGTTCATGTGTTCTGAGTTCTTGTGTGTTCTGTTCTGTTCTTTGAATGCTCCAATATATATAGATGATTTGTAGTATCTGTTGGAAGAAATTCAAACATGTCCGTTTGAGTCACGCAGTAATGGTTGACTATTCTTCAAATTTGAAAACTATCTGTTTGCGGTAGGTGAGATCTCGGACACTTTATTTGACTTTGCTCTTCTTGTATGATCTCTTCATTATTTCTCTACAAATATACTTAGGATACTAATGCAATGAAGATTTAATCATATAGAAAACAATTTAATAAACATTTGATCAAAAACATAATTTTTGGACTGCCTTACTCTAGTGGCTACTCGAGTGATCAAGTTTGTTACTCGAGTAGTCCCTCGAGTAAACATATAAAAACTATGGCAGTAAGTAATTCAACATTTTACATAAGAGATTACTCAGGTAACACATGGAGTGAGATAGATCACAAACCTTTGAAATACCTGATTACTCAAGTGGCTACTCAAGTGGCCATATCTTTTCCTCACAAGTTACTCGGGTGCTAACTCTATTAATCTGATTACTCGAGTGATTGCTCGAGTGACCTTCGCTTTTCTTCACATGTTACTCGAGTGAGCCCTCGAGTAAATTTCAAATAACTCGACAGATTACTCGATAACTCCCTTGAGTAATTGTATCAAATTCTTGGCCGAGAGTTTGCTTACTGATTACTCGAGTGACCCCTCGAGTAATACTTCAAATAACTATACATATTACTGGAGTGCTCCCTCGAGTTATGCCTTTTTCTCACCTGGTTACTTGAGTGCCTACTCGAGTAAAGTGTTGCAATTCTTGGCCAAGAGCTACTGGAAGATTTTTGACCTGTTTACTCGAGTGATGTCTTTGCAAATGATGTTACTCGAGTGGCTACTCGAGTAATGGTCTATATAACTTTACAGATTACTCGAGTGGTCCCTCAAGTAACTTCTTCCAAATTTTGGCAGTGCTTATCTGGATAAAATGTTCCTTGATTACTTAAGTGCTTACTCGAGTAACAGCTTTCCTTACTCGAGTAGTCACTCGAGTAAGCCATCACAAAATTTGCATATTACTCCAGTGCTTACTTCAAGTAATGCTTTGCCACTTTGTTTAAATTCATTTGTTTGATATCAAATTCTTTTATATCATTGATCCAATCTTTGTTATCATCAAAACATATGGGATCTAACAAATGTGTCTCTCCCTAGGACTAGAAATTTAGAGTTATGGCATAAGAGATTAGGCCATCCTAATCCTGATTACATGTCAAAACTATTTCCTTCAATTTGTTCAAATAAAGATTTTTCCCAATTTTTTTGTGATACATGTGAACTTGCCAAACATCACCGGACTTCTTTTTCAGGTACCCCATATCGTGCTGCCCAGCCCTTGACCACCATACATAGTGATGTGTGGGGTCCATCGTGTGTCCCTAATCACACTAACTCTAAATAGTTCATTACGTTCATTGATTACGATACCCATGTGAGTTGGCTTTTTCTTTTAAAGGAAAAATCAGAGGTTGCCCAAACCTTCATTGATTTCTACAACATGATCCACACCTAATTTCAAATGAAAATTTGGGTCCTTTACTAGGATAATGGCACCGACTACTTCACCACATCCCTTTCCACTTTGCTTAAGGATAATAGGATTCTTCATAAAACTAGCTGCCCATATACCCCCTAACAGAATGGTATTGCCAAGAGAAAAAATCATCATATCCTCAATACCGTGAAGGCTTTAATGCTTAGTTCCTATGTCCCTAAATTCTATTGGGGTGATGCCATTCTTACTGTTGTCTTCCTCATTAATCGCATGCCTTGTAAACTCTCTCCTTTCAAACCCCATTACAAGTCCTTTATCAACATTATCATCTCCCCTACCTTGAAAATACCCTTCTGCTTAAAGTCTTTGGTTGCACAGCCTTTGTCCATCTTCACCATACTGCCAAACTTGACCCTCAAGCTGTCCGTTGTATCTTCTTAGGCTACTCTGTTCCTAAAAGGGCTACAAATGCTATGACCCTACTACTAAACGTGTTCTTGTCTCTCTTGATATCACCTTTCATGAAAGTGTTCCCTTTTATTCTCCGTCCTCAATCAGGGGGAGAATTGGAGTGAATTTCACACTGAGAATAGTACCATCATACTTGACCCTGAGAATAGTACCATCACACCTGACCTTACATTAGAGTCCACACCTGAACCTTAATTCAAGACACTACACTACACATTCCCAACCTTATGACATATGAGGAACTTGTAACACAAATTATACCTGGTCTTAGGGGAGACAAGAAAAACAATAAGTGGGAGCAAACTTATATATGAAGGTTACCAAAACCAAGTGATCACCCTCAGGTTCATAGCACACACCCTGACTCAGAACCAGTTGTAGGTCCAAAAGTTGAACATGATAAAGAGAGGTCCAAAAGTTGAACATGATAAAGAGAATGATATGGTTGATGATCTAGATTTGCCAATTACTGTAAGAAAACAACCTTGAGCCTGTACAAAACACCCTATAGAGAAATTTGTCTCATACCAAGCTCTATCATCCAAATATCATGCCTTTATATCTCAACTTGATGCGGTTAGAATACCTAACAACATCGATGAAGCACTAGATAGCCCTGAATGGAAATAAGCTATCTTGGCAAAGATGGAGGCACTAGAGAAAAATGACACTTAGGAATTTGTAGACCTACCCAAACGAAAGAAACCAGTTGGCTGTAAGTGGGTATTTAGCCCCAAATACAAGGCTGATGGAAGCCTTGACAAGTATAAGGCATGACTTGTAGCAATAGGCTTCTCTCAAATTTATGGAATGGACTATATCGAAACCTTTGCCCCTATGGGAAAGTTAAATATAATCAGGGTTTTGTTATCATTGGCTTCAAACTTGGATTGGCGCTTACACCAACTCAATATGAAGAATGCATTCCTAAATGGAGAACTAAGTGAGGAAGTGTACATGAAACCTCCTCCAGGATTCCCTAGGAAGAAAGCAACTCAGGTATGCAAACTCAAAAAATCACTCTATGGCCTCAAACAATCCCTTTGAACTTGGTTTGAAAGAGTTACACAGGTATTAAAGAAACAAGGATACACGCAAGGGTAAAGTGATCATACCATGTTCTTCAAACATACAAATCATAAGGTGGTTGTTCTAGCAGTATATGTAGACGATATTGTCTTGACTAATGATGATGAAAAAGAAATTGACCAGATTAAACTAGCTCTAAACCAGGAATTTCAGATCAAGGACCTTAGAGAAATAAAATACTTTCTGGGAATGGAGGTAGCTAGATCAAAAACAGGCATCTACATCTCCCAAAGAAAGTATATTCAAGATCTTTTAAAGGAAACTTGTATGTTAGGCTGTAAACCAAGTGTTGTTCCCAGCCGAGCTAACAAAATTGGGGATGATGAGGAGCTAGGAAAATCTATTGATATAGGAAGATATCAGCGTATGGTAGGGAAACTGATATATCTCTCACATACTCGACCTGATATAGCATTTGCAATCAGTGTGGTAAGCCAACATTCTCATGATCCAAAACAGTGACATTTGGATGAAGTTTACCGAATACTTAGATATTTGAAGAGCTCTCCCAGATGTGGACTCCTATTTAAAAAATCTACTCAACGAAATATAGAAATGTTCACAGATGTAGACTAGGCAGGTGATCAAGATGATAGAAAATGAACCTCAGGTTATTGTACTTTCATCTGGGTTAACCTTGTCACTTGGAGAAATAAGAAGCAAAGTATAGTAGCAAGAAGTAATGCAGAAGCAGAATTCCGAGCAATAGCATTAGGAATTTGTGAAGGCATATGGGTGAAGAAAGTGCTTGAAGAATTAAAAATGAATGTAAACCCTCCAGTCAAGCTCTACTCTGACAACATGGAAGCTATCAACATTTCACACAACTCAGTACAACATGATAGAACTAAATATGTTAAAATAGATGGGCACTTCATAAGAGAAAAGATCGATAATAGAACAATCAGCCTCAAGTATGTCCCATCTAGAGAGCAGGCTGTAGACATACTAACAAAAGGGTTAACAAAGGACATATTCAAATTTTTTGTTAGCAAGTTGGACATGATGAGTATCTATGATCCAACTTGAGGTGGAGTGTTAGAAGCCCATGCATAATTAGGGGCAGATTTGCACCTTTTTAATCTTGGTAGTTACTAAGATTTTAGGATTTAGTATCTAGTTAGATATTATTATGAATTTTTTGAATTTTCTGTTTTGTTGATTCTGATTTATAATCCCTAGATATTAGGATCTATTTTATGTAATCCCTAGATATTAGGATCAACCTCACTAAACACTATGTATATAATTTTTGAAGTGCACAGTGAATAAAACCATCGAAGTTGAATTCCTTTAATATAATTTCATCGTCGTCCTACTTCAAGTTTTTGGAAGGCATCCGCGGTAGCTTGCGAGAACACAAAAGTATTCTTTCTTACTAAACATGTCAAAGGTCAAGCTAGGATGCCATACCTCTTAATAAAGTATCTATAAAAGTCAGTAACTCCCAAAAAGGCACGTAATTACTTGATTATTGTTAGTTTGAGCCAATCAATTAACTACAACCTACACTTTCTTAGGCTTAGTGGAGACGGTTCCCTTAGCAATAGTATGGTATATTTGATTTTCTTCACAAAACAGTAGTTATCTCATAAGATATGGAGCACTTTTATTAAATGCTACATATGATCTACGAGAGTAGAACTATAAATCAGAATATTGTCAAAGAAAAAAAGAACAAATTGATGTAAAAATTGTTTGAAAATAATAGCCATTGTAGCCTGAAATGTAGCAGGTGTGTTGGTCAGCCCGAAGGGTAATACTAACCACACAAAGTGTCTAAAGTGGGTCTTAAAAGTGGTCTTATGTACATCTTCTGGTGCCATACGTATTTGATGGTATTCTGCATGTAAATTCAATTTCGTGAACCAACGAGCTGACCCTAATTCCTCAACCAAAGGAATGGGGTACTAATTTTTTATTGTGCGTTTATTGAGCTCTCAGAAGTCAACATATAGCCGCCAAGACCCATCCTTCTTTTTAACTAGGACAATTGGGGCAGAGAATGGAAAAGAGTTGTGTTGCACAATCTCATATTGGACTAATTACCCTACTACATGTTCAATCACGTCTTTTTGTGCTACTAGGTAGCGATACGATTTTAGACTTATTGGATCTATGCCTTCTTAAAGCACAATAGAATGATCATACCCCTCTCTCAATGATCGACGACCATATGGCTCCCTAAAAACATCATGGAATTCATCCAACATGCCCTGCACATCAAGATGAATGTCGCTTGATAAATCAGTAATAGAGAGGCAACTCATTTTTTCACTATAGCTCGGTTTAAATGTGTTGAGATTGAAGGATTATATTTAAGCACATGAAAAATACTAATATTATTGATCCTTGAGAATAAAAGAGAGTACAAGGAGGCATTTATATAGGTAAGAATAGACTAACCCTAACCTTAAAATCTATCATAATCCAATCTAATCAAATCAAATCATGATATCTTAAAAATATATTCCTAAAATATAATATTCATATCTAATCTTAATAAATAATAAACAATATCCCTAATAATAATAATTAATTAATATTTCTAAACTTGATATTGACAATAGGATATAAAAGGAAAAGCTACTCTGCTTGTGAGTTGCCACCCTGAAGTCTCTCTAATTGCACTAATTTCCATGGTCGTGGGATTTAGCTTGCAATGTCCATAGCTCTCCATCATACTAGAAAGACATAGTCAAGGTTTCATAATCCCAAAAGGCATGTTTAATGCTATTCAACCAGCACAAACCCAGCACTAAATCATAAGTATTTAATTCTATGATAAGAAAATCAAATCTATAGTCCATTCCCTGCATTTTTTAATGAAAATAGTACTAGAAGCCATAACTAGCAATTTTCAACCCCCTGCAACTTCTACTGGTGAGAGGCGAGCACCCTCATCACACCACCCCATCTTCTTGGCAAGCTGTAGGTCCATAAAATTATGGGTGCTTCCGTTATCAATTAGGACCTGTATAGGACATTTGTTAACACTCCCTTGAACTCACATGGCCTCTGTATGTTTGAGTCCTTTAATGGCATGCAGTGAAATGACAGGTTGTTCTTCATTGTGTTCGGTGACTGCTTATTTCTTCATTATGTTTAGTGACTGCTTGTTTAGTTACATCATCAGCATATTGCATGGAGTCTTCTTCAATAAAGTGGAGTTTGAGGCACTGACATTGAGGGAACTTGTGGCCACAAGAGAATGTTTCATGACTATAAAAGCAAAGATTTTTGGCTGTGTGCTCGGCCTCATCTTCCTAGGAAAGATGTTGATACGAACATGGAATGTTCTTGAATCCAACATTGCCTATCTTGGACCCCACTTAATTGGTAAGTTGTGATCTTGCGTGGGACCTACCAGTAACATATGAGTTCTTGTACAAGAAATAGGTGTCTCCATTGATTTCCCTTTTCATTTACTCTCCATTGAATGTACCTACCATTAGATCAACTTTCAATGGTTGAGATTTATCATGGTAGATTTTTATTATAATGATATTCTTTATATATTATTAAATCAACCATTGAAAGTTGATCTAATGGTAGATATACTCAATGAAGAGTAAATGGAGAGAAAAATCAATGGAGACTCTCCTCTCTTATAATGGTGTGGTGGCAACTAGCAAGTGAGTTTGATACCACTAAGGTTGGCGCTACCACCTGTCCCCCCCGCTATCAGATATTCCCCTATTACTAAGGTGTGAATTTATTAATTCTTGCATTCTTTCTAGCAGACGAGCCTCGACCAAGGTTCTTTGGGTGAACATACGTCCCGAACCTTCAATTTCAGGTTTCAGGGCCAAGATATAGGCATCAACAAGATAATGTTCTGGGAGGTCTAATCATGCAGTAACCCGATTGAACTCAACATTAAAGTCTGTGATCATGCCTATTTGACGGAGATGGATTACATCGCCCACCGGAGTCTCAAATAAAGGTCCAAAGATCTGAAGGACTAACGCCACATATTGTTCCAAGAGGGAGGATGATCTCGCCATCGAAGTTCTATGGCAACATGCCACTGATATGTGCAGTTGTCCATGTGTAGTGAAGCCATCCGGACCTTATTTTCTGGTATGGTTGTATTGATTTCAAAGAATCTTTCACACTTATGGATCCAAGTGGGCATATATGACCTATGATTCTGATAGTCATTCTTAGGTTGTCGGCGGTCATCATTGTTTTAGGGTGGCACAAGCGTCCTTTCTTACATACCACAGACAAGATTTTGAAGTTGAGTCGTGACACCCAATAATTCATCTCAGAGGACATTGTGCTCTTTTAGATTAGCAATTGGAATGCTTAAAAATATCTTTTCAATAGTAATTTACATTATACGAGGTAAATATGTGAGAGGAGTTGTGTCTCAATTTATGTGAAAAGCAGCTTATAAGTAATTTGATCTTTAAAACAAAATTGACTATGCCGTAAAGTTTGTCCATGGCCCCAGTCAATTTTCCACGGTATGTAGACTGTCCTCCATGAATCTTGAATTCTGTCCATAGGTAACAACCAGTCAAGATTGAATCTTTTTGAAATTTAGCCAAGAAGTGTTACTGCTTTGATACCAATGATTTAGGTTGGTAATTTGAGAAAGAGAGAAAGATAGGAATATAATTGAGATGAGAAGAGGACATAAAAGTGTGAGAAAAGGAGAGAAATAGAGAAGGTTAAGAGAGACAAAGAGAATTCTAAGTAATCGCAAATTATTATTGATCACACAGCGACTAGTGTTTACAATTGGTGGGGAGGTCTATTTATAGATGGGGAAAAAATAATAGGTGCTATGGAAATATAAGAGGTGCTAGGTGCTAATTCTTTCTAATGGGCTAGTTTCCTAACAACTCCTCACTAACATATGAATTTATTTACAATAATACAATAGCTTGCTTGTTTGTTATTGCGTTATGATTCTGTAAAGACATAAAAAAGATTTAATAATGATGCAATTGGCATTCATTTTCGTTTGTTCAGGTGACGTAAGTAGAGCTTTTGGACTAGTTTGTTTTCATTAAAATAAAGAATTGTCATAATGTTTGGTGGATGATTTGTATTTAATGTTAGCAATAATTTTCAATGATTAACAATTAGAATTCTTTTTAAAAAATATTGGACATGATTACACCTAACCTAGCTAGATTTCTTGCTTCAGGCAAGATTTGGTCTCCACGCGTATTAATGTGTCCTGCTATTTTGAAATCTAAATGTTGGAAATAATATGAAAGGATTAAAAGATATTTTTGTCCTAAAGTATTTTTTTTGAAAACACTGGCCACCTTCAAGTTAGCGTAACATTGCTCTTGGAATCCAAAAACCATAGAAAATTTTGCTCTTCTATAAAATTGCTATTAATTTGAACATTATTGTACAGTAAAATTACAAACAAGTCTCCTGAAACTTATAAATAAGTCCTTTTTTAGAAAATTATTGCAAATTAAATCCCCAAAATTTAAAATTAACAAGGGGTTAGCTAGTGACATTTCTTACTTATTATGTAAAAAATGAAATAATTAATATGTTGACCAGCTTTGATTGGCTACTGACCAGTTGTCGATCGAATCATCACAACTAGAGGCAGCTAAGGTAAGTAATTTTAAAATATTATATTTTTGATAATATTTTATTAAAACTGTGACTAAAAGTAATTAGAAACTATGTTTCTATTATTGCAATAATGAATATTTATACACTTATCAAGTACATAACAAACTACGGTTATTCCTCTAACTAAATACATAATTAAACTGTAATAGAAACAAGTATAATTAAACTAATTTCCTATACTTGTCACCCCCCGCAAGCTGGAGCATGGATATTGCGCATGCCCAACTTGGTGATGAGATCAAGAAAACGAGCAGGCTGTAAGGCCTTGGTAAATACATCAGCCAACTGGTCTTCAGATTTAACAGGGAGAATATGAATAATGTGAGCTTGGAGCTTCTCACGCACTAAGTGAGCATCTAACTCAATGTGTTTAGTGTCACACCCCACCATTGTACCTCAACCAGAGGCTCAGCCGATGGCAGTGCCCACCCTGCCTACACTCTTAAGTGCGCTTGGCATGGCGAGTACTCAAAGGATATAATCCCACCCCTTGGGATTTCCTTTCGCCTCCTCAGGAATTGAAGACCCTACCTGGGGATAAGTAGGCGCCTTATGTGAAACCTGCTTACTTAAGTAGGCAATGGTAGCAGGTTTCACATAAGGCGCCTACTTACCCCCAGGTAGGGTCTTCGATTCCTGAGGAGGCGAAAGGAAATCCCAAGGGGTGGGATTATATCCTTTGAGTCCTCGCCATGCCAAGCGCACTTAAGAGTGTAGGCAGGGTGGGCACCGCCATCGGCCAAGCCTCCGGTTGAGGTATACAGGTGGGGTGTGACATTTAGTATGCTCATGGAAGGTTGGATTGGAAGCAATCTGGATAGCTGATTGATTGTCACAAAATAACAAAGCAGGATCAAGATGAGACAAATTAAAATCAACTAGAAGGTAGATAAGCTACTGCAACTTGCAAGTAGTGGAAGCTAAAGCACAGTACTCTGCTTCTAAAGAAGAATGGGAAACAATGGGCTGCTTCTTAGATTGCTAAGAGATCAATGAGGGACTAAGAAATACATCAAACCCAGTAACAGAACACCGGGTATCAACACAACCAGCCCAACCAGAATCACTATAGCTACGAAGTTTCATATCTGAGTCAGAAGAAAAGAACAAACCAACCCCAGGTGAGGATTTAATATACCTGAGAACACGATGAGCAGCCTGAAGGTGAAGGTCACATGGATCAGATAAGAAATGACTTAACTGCTGTGTGGCATAATAGATATCAGGCCGAGTGGTTGTGAGGTACTGAAGTCGACCAATAAGAGTTCTATACAGCTGAGGATTAGCAACTAGTTGACTCTTGGCTTTAGAGAGTTTAAGGTGAGGATCCACAAGGGATGAAGCTGGTTTAGAAGCCAGGTAACCAGTGTCCTCGAGCAACTCCAAAGTAAACTTACATTGTGAAAGAAAAATACCTTCCTGTGAGTGAGCAAGTTCTAGAACAAGGAAGTAATGAAGCTCACCAAGGTCTTTGATGGTAAAAGTTGTGTCCAATTGACTCTTAACAAGATTGATTTCAGACAAATCATTCCCAGCAAGCACAATGTCATCCACATACACCAAAATAACAGTAATGGAAGTAGAAATAGCCTTGTAAAACAAAGAGTGATTAGATGCAAAGTGAGTGTAACCAAAGGACAATAAAACAGAAGAAAGCTTGGAATACCATTGGCAACTAGCTTGATTTAAACCATAAAGAGACTTCTACAGTTTACAAACTAAATTGGAAGAAGGAGGAGTAAAACCTGAAGGAAAATCCATATAAACTTCTTTATGTAACACTCCATAAAGGAAGACGTTATTAACATCCAATTGGTGAAGAAACCAATTTTTGGCAGCAGTAATGGAAAGTAACATGCGAAGAGTAGCCATTTTGGCGACAGGGGAGAAAGTGTCAAGATAATCTATACCTTCGGTTTGGGTCTACCCTTGGCAACAAGACAAGCCTTGTGACGTTCAATATCACCATTAGACTGAAATGTGGTTTTATAAATCGACTTACAACTAATAGTATGCTTGCCAAGTGGTAAAGGTGTTAAAACCCAAGTCTGATTATGTTCAAGGGCCTCAATCTCAGCTTGCATAGCATCCCTCCAAATAGAATGTTGAACTACTTGACTATAAGTTTTAGGATAAGAAGAAGTGGAAACATTACAAACAAAGTTTCTGTATGAGGGTGAAAGGGAAGAATAGGATAAAATAAAGGGGAGAGGATACCGAGGTTGCTTACCGCATGATGATTGAGGAGTAAAGCATTGAAGAGCACAATGGTAGTCATGCAGATATGAAGGAGGGTGATGTGGCCTAGTAAAACATCGAATAGGGGCAGGAAAGGGTAGGGAGTGAAGTGGAAGGAAGGGAAGGAGGAACAAAAGCTGAAAGAGGGCTATCATCATCAAGAAAAGTAGGGAAGTCTTGGATAGTAGGTTCAAATATGGGAATAGCAGGGGAAAGGACATTGTCATATTTAAAAGGAAAAAGAAGTTCATGAAAAATAACATCTCTAGACAAAAAAATATGATTGTTATTGACATCTACAAGAATGTAAGCTTTGGAACCAGAGGGGTAACCCAAAAAAACACACTTACGAGAACGAGAATCAAATTTAGAACGAGATTGAGATAAAGTGGTAGCAAAACATAAAGAGCCAAAAACTTTAAAGTCAAAATAGTGAGGAACATATGAATGCAATTTTTCAAAGGGAGTGATATTGTGAAGAATAGGAGTAGGGAGGCGATTAATGATAAAAGTAGCATGTATTATTGCAAAGGACTAGTAAACAATAGGCAAATGAGATTGAAAAAGCAAAGCTCGAGCTACGTTTAAAATGTGTTGATGTTTACGCTCAACAAGACCATTTTGTTGAGGAATCTCAACACAAGAAGTGTGATGTAAAACACCTTTGGAAGTATAGAAATCAGGCATATTAAATTCAGGACTATTATCGGAACACAAAATTTTTATAGAAGTATTAAAATAAGTTTCAACAAGAGTGAAAAAATTTTTAAGGGTGGGTCGAGCATCAGATTTATGCTTTTTAACATAAAAACCCAAGTAAAACGTGAAAAATCATCCACAATTGTGAGGAAATAGCGATAACCATGAACATACTATTTTGAAAAAGGCCCCCAAGATGTCAACATGAATTAAATGAAAGATGTTATTACTTGAATTCACACTTACAAGAAATGAATTATGTTTCTGTTTGGTAAAATGACAAATGTCACAAGGGATTGGGGAATACAAGAAATTTCAGGGATAGTCTTATGCAAAACAGTAAAAGTAGAGTTGGATAGGTGACTAAGATGAAGGTGCCAAAGGGTGAAATCTGAGGCAGAGGATGAGGCAGCCATATGAATTGATGATGATGAAGGAGGAAGCATATATGCATGTAAAACGTAAAGCCCTTCAAAAACTTTAGCTATACCAATCATCATTGAAAGCTGGAGCAAGTGTATCTAACAAGAAGTGGAGGAAAAAGTGAAACGACAATTGAGTGAAATAGTCATGCAGGAAATAGAAACAATATTGAACGAAAAAGAAGGAATGTAAAGAACATTATGAAGAACCAAATCAAGGGATAAATGCACAGAACCAGAAGAGAAAGCAATGTCAGAAGAACCAGTAGGTAAACTTATAGAAATAGGAGAGATAGAACGATACTCAGAAAACAAATTAAGATGGAAATAAATATGATCAATTGCACTAGAGTCAAGGATCAATGAAACAGACTTTGTGAGAGAAAGAGAATGACACTTATTGTTAACAAAAGATACCGAAGTAGTCAACTAATTAACTGAAGCAGAAACAGAAGGTGAAGGAGTATTGGGAAGACTTAGGAGACGTTGGTATTGATCTGAAGAAAGAGGAGACAGAAGAAAGACCTGAGAAGACAACAGTGGAGGGAGGTGCGAAGCAAAGGGAGATTCTTGAACCAAAACTGACGCTGGAGTTGTCACATTATTAACCACGGCAAAAGTACCATTTCTGGCAGAGGAACCATTTCTGGTAACAGAACCATTTCAAAACTTGAAACCAGGAGGGAAGCCATGCTTGCAATAGCAAGTGGCTTCAGTATGGCAAGGCTTGCCACAATAGGAACATTTCCGATTAACAGGCATACCAAAGGAGAAAGGCCTGGATCCTCTAGCAGCGCCAGTAGAAAGGAGAATCTTCGGTTCAGAGGAAGCCGAAAATTCGTTCTCCTACTGTAGAACCAAGGAGAAAATGTGATGAATCAGCGGCAGAGAATCTAGAAGCATAATTTGAGACTTAACCAGAGCAAATTGCTCATTCAAGCCCTTAAGGAACCGGATAACATAGTCTTCATCATGATGCTTAACCGCAAGACCAAGAGATCCACAATCACACACAGAAGAGGATGAATATTAGAGAGCTCATCCCAGAAGATCTTGAGTTTAGTATAATAGTCACTAACAATCAAATCGCCCTGTCAGAGGCCATAAATCTCCTCTTGGAGATCAGCAATACGGAAGATGCCCGATTGAGAGAAGCGTGAGAGAAGATCGAACCATATCTCAAAGGCTTTGTCAAACCACAAAATGCTTTTTGCAATTGTTGGAGATAGAGACTTGATCAACCAGCCTTGAACAAGATTATTACATTGCTCCCAAGTGGAAAACAGAGGATCCCTGAATAGCGGCAAAGGTAAGGAACCATCGACAAATTGGATTTTGTTTTTGGAGAGTAAGGCCATTCGCATCAAACGGGCCCAACTATGATAATTCGAGCCATCAAGAGGCGGTGCAACCAAGATTAGGGCAGGGTTTTCATTTAGGTGAATATAAAAAGGGCTACTCAAATCGATGACAGCAGTGCTAGCCATGGAAACTGAAAGAAGCTCGAAGAAGGAGGGGAAAGTGGAAGACGAAGAAAGAGAAAAGGACAGATGCGGAAAAAAAATATTAGGCTCTGGATACCATGTGACTGAAAGTGATTGGAAACTGTGTTTCTATTATTGCAATAATGAATATTTATACGCTTATCAAGTACATAACAAACTATGGTTATTCCTCTAACTAAATACATAATTACACTGTAACAGAAACAAGTATAATTAAACTAATTTCCTATACTTGTCAAAAATATTAATACTTTAATATTTAAAAATTTATAGTAAAAACTTTGAAATTCATAAATAAATGTGTATTTTGCACTTGTTGAATTATATATTTTAAAGGAAAAGAGGAATTGTTAGCAAGCCCTTTCACATCTATCTAATCTATTCTAATGTATCTAATTTATATCCTGTGAAATCTTGAAAATGTGTAATCACGGCAATGAATTGTGGATGCCATTTGCTCTCGACGCCATGTGTTGAGTTTGGTTAATAAAATGTAGCAGTTAACCCCCTTTGTGTCATGCAACTGATCCACCTTTCACCTTCCTTAAGTAATTTACCATTTAATAATACTAAATGAGAATTATTAATTACACATGTTGTATGCAATTTCTTATAAAACGGTCTCATCTACTAGTGCTTGTTTGGATATCAGATAAATTTGAGGAGTTGATTTTGGTCTTAAATATAAGATATATTTTTATATTTGTCAAGTTTTATCTAATTTCCTCTTATTAATGTCCCTCAACAATAATCAGGGAGGAGAAAGGATAATAAGAGGATTAAGGAAGATGTATAAAATGTTTTAGAAAATACATGTCATGTAGCTTGCAAGGATAAGATGTTTGCATTCAAATGGATATTTGCACAAAAGCATCAAACTAGGTAACTTCCTTATGGGTATAGGGATAAAAGCAAATCAAGTAGCATTAATCTTTTTTTCATTAGTTTCTTATCTATTAACTCTTCTCCCATATTTGACGATAGATATCTTTGATTCAATTAGATCAATGGTCCATGTTGAAGGTATGAAAATCTTTCTCTATGTGATCTCAAGGATCCAACACAAAACAAGAAATCTTTCTCAACTTTTTTAGTGATATCGACTTATTGTGCTTTTTTCTATACTGGATGAATTTTCTTGCATACTCCATTGCAACAAAGAGACATTTGTTTGGCAAGAAATAATTGTATTTTTATAGCTTCATATGTTACATTAAACCTCATCAAATTTACAATGATAGAATGGGGCCTTTTTACACCAATGACTTTTTTATCAAACTATAATATATTTATTCTCTTTCTTTATATTAATTTTAAGTTATGATGACTTGTGAAATGCATGCAGGGGATCAAGATTAAGGGCTTTGTGACGCTGACATACACTAAATATTCACAAGAAGTTAATGACATACTGATTCATTTCTGCATAATTGCTCTAAATGAAAGGGAGATTAAAGAACATTAATGGATCATCATGCTAATAAATTGTTTGTGTTAGTCAAGTGAATGTATTATACTCTTGGATATATTTTTTTTGGAAGCACCATTCCATTCTCACATATCATATTTATCACTAGATCAACAAGGAGAATCCACGACCTTTAAGTGACTAAATCTCACTCTTGCAGATAAAGAGCAAAGTCCATCTCATTTCATGTCTTACTATTATTGTAATGCCCCAAATTTTGATTAAGGGCTAATGACAATTATTATGGATACTTGTGAATTTAAATCGGAATTATTATGTGTTTTGTGGCAATTTCGGTAAATGTGCCATAATCAGGAAAATTGAAAGAAATGGAATTAGTGGCCATAAGTTGGTAATTAATGGGGAAATTAATTACTAACTAAGAAAATATTATATGTGTAATTAAATAGCTAATGGAGGGATTAAGTGACTAATTGGGTGTTTGCTTTATAGGAACCAATGGCATGTGGACATGTGTCAATATGAGAGTATGAGAAAGGGTGAGAAAAGTCAAAACCTCTAATTGTTTAATGTTTTCTCTCTCTCCCTCCCTCCTTTTCGCTAGATGAAGTATGGGTATGGAGAAATAATCATCATTCTTCATCTCCTACCTCACTCTCTTTTCTCTCTTTTTCTCTCTCATGCGTGCAGCCATTTTAGCTAAGGAAGAAGAAGAAAAGCTGGAATTTGAGGTAAGTTAATGACCTCTAATGGAAAAACTCTCTTCTTTAATGTTGATCCTTGGAGTAAGAGCTTCATTTTGATGTCTATAGTATGCCTATTGGTGTTGATTTGTGGCCGTACAAAATTTTAGAGGTTGGTGAATCAAGAAATCTCTTTGGCAAAGTGAAAGAGGTAAGTAAGACTAACCTATCTATCTAAGTTTTATGCCAAATGGTTTAGTTTGAAATTTTTAGAAATTTTTTCCTTTAATCTAAAAATGATAACCATTGGGATTTTGGCATGTTTTTGGCATAGTAATGGTATGTTGGAAATGTATATGGATAGGTAGGATTCATTGGAAATTGAATTTGCGAGTTTAGTGATTTTGGAAAATCGATGATTTGTGTTGCCCAAAACCAAAGCATGATAATGGAGTAGGATTTGGATAATTTTGATGATTCCATTGAATTCCTTGGATGTTTTTGCATGGGAGTAGCTTTGGTAGAAGTTTTGGGTCCATTTGGATCAATTGGGCAAATGTTAGGTAATGTGGTCAGTTTTGCTGCGTTTTCTGGCTTCTGATAAAATCACTTGAGTGAGAGTGAGTTCACTCGAGTGAGGGATTAACATCACTTGGGTGAGGGTAAGTTCACTCGAGTGCGTTAGTGTGTTCTTCCTTTCTGCTCTCTGTGTTCTTGTTGCACTTCCTATCACTCGAGTGCAGGTATATTTGACATCAAGGACTTGCCTCTCAGCTCACAGTTATGGTGCAAGAGTATGCCTTCTCACTCACGGGTATGTGGTATCCACTCGAGTGCAATGGGCTATGCTCAAGTCCTCCTGATCCTTGAGAACTTTTGTGCTCTCGGGTCTTCACTTTCAGTGCTTCACTTCCTAGTGCTCGAATGAGCATTAAGCTATCACTCGAGTATTTCTTTCTGTGCTTGAGTGATCTTGTCTCTGAAAAGTTTCTTGTGCTTTTGGGTATTTACTCGCTGTTGTTCACTCTCTAGTACCTGAGTGTAGACCATACCATCACTCGAGTAAGGTCTCCTTCACTCGAGTATCCGTACAATATCACTAGAGTGAGGCCATCTTCACTCAAGTGCCTCAGTGAAAAATATCAAGTTTAAGCTTTCAAAAAGAGATTTTTTGGGGATAGTCTTCCAACCCTTAGAGCTATTGATAGGGTTATTTATGTGCATTAAAAGAGAAATAATAATAACCAAATTAAGTGTTAACAAGCCATTAAGAGTTGGAATAGAGAATTAACTCTTTGTCCCTAATTGTGAATCGTAGGATACGATATTTTCCTTACTCGGGAGAGACCGGCGCCAGGACACGCACGCAAGGATCAAGGTAGTGACTCTTCTCTCATATTGTGTATGATGTTTTGGTATGCATGACTTGTCATTGAGTTTTGTGAACTATATGTGCTATGGTCTATTACAGCGTGAGTACTTCAACGTGAGCCGTTTAGGTATTGATGCTGGTCATCTCTAGCTTGGCCGTTAAACTGCCATTGTAATCGACATGGATCTTTGTGAAGCCAACCCGTGGGGCCGGCGTGTTATGAATCCAGCCATGGGCTGTGTGTTGTATATCTTGCCTGTATGGCTTGCATATGAAATGCTTTATATGAATCCCAGATGTGGTGAAATATATTGTGTGAACTGTTGTGGTGCAATACAGCGTGAGCAAACGTAAGGGTGACATGAGTCATACCTGCCCTTGCCGCTGTAACTGCCATTGTAGTTGCTATGTGTGTATGATGATTTGCTTTTATGCCTTATTGTTTTGCATACTATGAGTGATTTGTTACTACGGGGATTCTTTAGAATCTCACTATCTCAAAAACACAAATTTTAGACAAGGCTGAATGATGCAAAAGAAAGAGGGTGACAAAGAGTAGATAGAGCTCCTGGCTAGGAGTTTATTTTGGAAAAAAATTGGTTATCATTTTGTAAATCATTCGGATATATTTTGTTGGGAATTACATATACATATTGGATAGTATTTGTGTAATCCCCTTATTATGGGAAACTCTATAGGTAATTGTGCCTTATAGACCCTTTATAAATTAATGGAACCCGAGTGTATCAGGAATTTATGCTGTACTCTGGTATGTATGAATGAAATCAATCTATACAGGCCATTTATGTATTGAAATGTGAATATGAGTTCGCTGTGAACAGGTTTTGTAAACCCTAATTTTGGGAATTTTAATTTCGAATAAGTCTCAAATCATCTTATGGTCTCTAATTCAAACTTAATTACATTTTTATGAACTAATCTTGGCTTTGATCGTGAAGAGGGTTACAATTATTATATTGTCTAGGGTGCCCAATAATATTCACAATTGCACACATTTATGTGCATAGTGTAACATGTACACTATTGCTTACGATTAGATAATAGATAATGTCTAATAGTCCAATAATTAATTAGTTAACCAGTAATTGTTGTGCAATGCGCTATGGTCAATGTAGTACTATTTGGAAACTGTGCGCCTAACATAGTTAACAACAAAAATAATGAAATGGAGCCGCCAATTATAGTTATCAAGTTTGCAAGGCTCAATAAAAATGAAGGTAAATGAGTTAGATTGAGAAAAATTAAGAACATATTACCTCTTTTGTAACATTATTTTTCATTTGACAGCACACGGTCACATTACAAATGCCCTAGAAGCAATAAGAGTTTGTTCAATCCTAAAATCACATAGGCTAGTATGCTACTCAATAGGTGAGCAACGTTTTTGACATCAATTGTCAATAGGTGAATTTCACGTTCGTTAGTTTTCATCATGTACGCTAATTTCTCTACGTTGATGTTATAAGTAGCCTGAACTAGGCCCCGAGTGTGTCTCAAAGTATAACTACCTTCATAATTATGATTCAAAATATGTATTCTAAAATAAAATAAAGACCAATAATAATAAAACTCATTTTCTACCACTTCCTTACAGTAGGGTTTTCGCAAATATTTTCAAAAATTTCTACCTTCCTTGGTCTTAAATTCCATATCCCAAATATAATCACCTTGTATAATTGAATCACATTTAAACATATCAGAGTGTCAAATAGAAATCCCGGCAACCCCCGGGTCAAGTATATACTAACCATTAGGTTTATAATTCCTAACTAGGGGATTACATGTTGTAATTCAAATATTACCTACATCCAAAAATAATATACAGTAATCCCAAAATCCAAAGTAGATAGCCAACATTCCAAAAACCTAAATATCCCTACAAGGTTCTAGCTGCTCCTAGTCATCCTTTTCCCTTTGGAGCCACTTGCCCTGTCTGAAAGGTTAGTCAATAGAAAGAATGAGATTCAAAAGAATCCCAGTAGTAACATATCACTCATACAACATGTAATCACAAAGCATGCAAGTAAATCATCAAGCAGCATCGTAACATAAAACACAACATGCAGGCTGCCATATATGCACACAATCACATAATCTCATCCCCCAGATTCCACCGCCCCGAAGGTACGATCCTCCCACTGACAACACCAATGGGCCAAAGGTGATAGATTCATAAGTAGCCTTTCGGCTTTCACATATAGCCTTTCGGCTTTCACATAGTCTCATCCCTCGGATTCCACCACCCCGAAGGTACGATCCTCCTACCGTCAACACTGATGGGCCGCAAGTGATAGACCTACAAACAATGATCAATCAAACATACCATGTATCACATATAGTATAAGGGAAAGAGTCACTACCTTGTTCTTTCCTGACTTACTCCGTCACAGCTTGTTCACGACCAGGGCAAATGTCGAAGCCTATAACCAAAATCAAGGACGATAGGTTATTCTTTATTCCAAATTCTTATCCTCATTTTACTTTAAGTTGGCTATCATTTGAACTCTTTATGTGACCAATAGAAGCCTAGACATGTGCCTAAAGGGTTAGGAACACTTGACTAAAGATTCCTTTTTGGGAGCAATAGTACTTATTTCTGGCTGAGTCACTCAAGTAAAGGAGACCTCATTCGAGTGATGCCTCACTCGCACTTGAGCCCTAGCGAGTGAAACACAGGAAGTGAGTACCCGAGAGCACCACATATCCTGGAGTGACCAGTTCACTCGAGCACTGGCCCTAGCACCCGAGTGATAACACACTCTCACCTGAGTCCCATCGAGTGAGGTATAAAGAGTGACTACCTGAGAGCAACCCTAAGGTGCGACTGACTCTCGCACTCAAGTGAGACCGAGTTCACTCGAGTGATGACTCATATCACTCGCAGGCAAGGAAGTGCACCCTTGCTTCCTACCTGAACACTTAACCAAAATACTGAAAGAAAAAGAAAGAACATGATGCTGCACTCGAGTGATCTCCTACCTCACTTGAGTAAGGCTATCAGAAACCAGATTCGCAGCAACTGATATACTTTTCCAAATTTACCAAATCTAATTCCAATGGTTTATAAACTTATACCAAAGTTCATTCCCACACAAAATTCCATAATGAACCTATTGGTAACCTCAAAACACTCAAATTCCCATTCTACCAAAAAGTTTGGGTTTTGACCTATATTACACCACAACTACCAAATTCACCATACATCCCCATTCAAATCCCAACTAATCACAATGGCTTAAAGACACAATATGCCATCAAATCCTACACCAAATATCATCCAAATTCATGCATTTCAAATTATACCAAAATCAGGGCAAAATCATAAATTCTTAAAACTCAACCTATGATCACAAAACTTAAACTAATAGAGAGCTCTTTCTTACCTCTTTCTTCTTCCCAAAGTGACTTCCTTGATTTCTCAACTTCCAAATTCCCTCCAACACTAAAACACTGCCTTTCAAAAATCTGAAATCATAGCAAGGAAGCTCTCAACACCATATATAACTTTAATGGAGAACATTTGAGCATTAAGAGGCATCTAGCTAGCCAAAACTCACCTTAATACTTTCTCTTTCCTTCCCTTGCTCAACAAAAATGGAGGTTAGATGAGAGAGAAGATGAAAAGGATGAAGATGCAGATTTTTTTTTCCCATTCCCATGCAATCAGCCGACTTTACAAGTGAGAGGGAAGAGAAAAATGAGTTTTGAAATGTTGACTTCATCCATGGTCCTTAAGATGCCACTTGTCATGATCCTAGATTCTCCTTCCACACACACACATGAACTCGTTACTACACACAATTTTGACACACTCCTTCCCCTCATCCATTGTAAGCATAACTTACTTTGTCCGGCCATTTGGCAATTTGTAGGTGCCACACAACTCTGGAATAGAGGAAGAAGGCAATTTGCCAATTTCACAACACCTAAGTTCACACAAGAAAGTGACTAAAAGAAAGAAGATTAAAAAGGACTCGATGATTCAGCATGAGGATGTCGGGACCACCGCAATACGCCATCCAACATTTTGCTCAACCAAACGTATGAAGAATATTAAAAAGGAAAAATGAATACAAGAGTGTTTTACTTATATATGGTCAATTTCGCTTAAGCAATCTGCTGAGCCAATAACTTCATGTATATTGACACAATGATACATAAAACTCGCTTCTTATTCTCATGCTACTCAATTAGTTTGATATTCAGATTGGGATGTATTTTGTTACAAGAAATAGGTTGCGGTATTATGACAATACCAATACCAATATTTAACTGCAAGTGTGTGTAGAGAATAGAGCAATCCTACCTGCATGTATAAAATCCAAAAAAAAACTAAACCATATTGTATGTCTTATTAAAAAGGACAATATACGAAAAATCCAGAAGCATTTTCGACAATATTGGCTAAGTCAAAGTTTATTATTTACCTCGTAAAGATGCAATAGTCAATATTTATAACAAGATAGGTTAATTTAAATGTATATTGAAAAAACTCAATATACAGTTAAAATATTTTTAACTATCCAAAATAAAAAAAAATTATTTTCAAATTAAATTTGAAATAGTAAGATGAAGGATTTTCAAAATAGAAATCTTTAAATAAATCATATACTAATATAAGAACAAGGAGAAATAATTAAATTTTAAACAATACATTGTAAACATAATTTCAAAATATTTGTAAGCTATAAAAAAATTATTTCCAAATCCTATATTTCTGGCCCCATTACCAAGACAAATTTAAAATAATAAGATACCAGAAACAACTTTTGCAAAAAAAAAAAACAAGAAGAAGAATCAATCAAACCGCGGAAAAAGAACAAGCATAAGAAATTAATCAAGAAATTACTTAATAAAATAGGGGGAGACTTCTCATTTAATCATTGATCCGTTTATATAAAGCCCTTAAATATATATATATATATATATATATCATGTGGGCAATTTATAGGAATAGTTGAAGAGATTTATAAAGAAGACATTAATCTACAAGTCTCTATAGTTTAACTTGATTTATAGTCAAGCCTTTGTAATTTTTAACTCCGCTTATGAAGTATTTATAATTCCACAGGTTCTTTTTTTTTTTTTCCTTGTTTTTTCTTTTTTTGAGACCATATTCCACAGATTCTTATCAAGCCCTTTTTACTATTTATCAAGTCCAAATACCACCGATGAAATTCATCTTTCCCCAACCTTTGTAATCTTACATAATTAATTAACTTTAAACCAATAACTCCGCTTGTTCATTTCCTCAACCTTTGGAATAATGCAGTGTGCAACTGTTACACCTCTCACCTCCTTTTCTTAATTTACAATTTAATAATAATTGTTAATAGTTAATATATATGTTGCAAGCAATTTCTTATAAATTCTTCTAGTTATTGGTGAAAGTACATTTAAAAGCACTTTTTTAAAATTATTAAAATATTTTTTTAAAATTATTACCCTCATTGAAGAACTTATCTGCAAATTTATTGCATGCTTAGGAAGCTAAAAGAATGTCTTGCATAAAGCTATATATATAGGCCTGAACATCCGACACTATTCACAGGATTGAATATCATTAAACACAACTTTTTTAACAATGCTTACCCAGGTTACAAAGATAACAAAAAAGTACACGAGTTGGCAATATGTGAGATGAACCATACCAAAGACATGTAGGACCTAAGTTCCAAGGTCGCCTTTAGGCATTAGAACCTAATATTGGCCATGCCATGAAAACAAAATTGGTGGACAGCATTTCCCTATTTGTTTTTCGGAAGCACGCATATTAATAAAATATGATGAAGAGATACCAAAATCTGTGATAGAGGAAAGGATAGAATAATTCTCCAAGTATTTACTGCATGACTACCAAAGTCTCATGATACTTTGGATTCAGAAGATCTGTTTTGTTAGATAATATATGTTTTGATAGAATAATTCTCCAAGTATTTACTGCATGACTACCAAAGTCTCATGATACTTTGGATTCAGAAGATCTGTTTTGTTAGATAATATATGTTTTGATGATAATAAAGATTAGACTAATGATAAAAGAGGATATGATAACAAATGAATTTGAACAAACTAAATATATGGCAAACAAAGCATTACTTGAAGTAAGCATTGGAGTAATGAAGAAGATATAAGAGAAAGAGCAAAGGAAAAACCTCACTGGCAGTTTTTGTCTATGTTTACTCGAGTGAGCACTCAAGTAATATTGGTGAAAATGTTCCTAAGAGGCACTGCCAAAATTTAGAAGAAGATACTCGAGGGGTCACTCGAATGATCTGCAAAGTTATATGAAACATTACTCGAGTAACCACTCGAGTAACACATAAGAAAAGGCTTTACTCGAGTAGCCATTCGAGTAACCAGAGAGAAAATCTTCCAGTAGCTCTCGGCCAATAAATGCAACCATTTACTCGAGTAACCAGGTGAGAAAAAGACATTACTTGAGGAAGCATTCGAGTAATCTGCATTGTAATTTGACACATTACTTGAGGGGTCACTCGAGTAATCAGGAAAGCAAATAATAGGTACTCTCAGCCAAGAATTTGATGCTATTACTCGAGGGAGTAATCGAGTAATCTGTAAACTTATCTGATATCTTACTCAAGGGAGCACTCGAGTAACTTGAGAAGAAAAGGCATGGCCACTCGAGTAATCAGATATTTCCAAGGTTTGTAATGTATCTTACTCCATGTCTTACCTGAATAATATTTTATGAAATATATTGAATTTTTCTCTACCATATTTTTGATAGGATTACTCGAGGGACTACTTGAGTAATGAGCATGATCACTCGAGTAGCCACTCGAATAATGAAGTCCAGAAAACTTATCTTTAATCTAATGTTTATTGAATTGTTTTCTATATGATTAACTATTCATTGTATTAGTATCCTAAGTATATTTACAGAGAAACAATGAAGAGATCATGTCAGAAGTGAAAAGTCAAATAAAAAGTCTGAACGCTCACCTACCGCTACCTACTGCAAAACATATAGTTTTCAAATTTGAAGAATGGTCAACCGTTGCTGCGTGACTCTAACGGACATATTTGAAATGCTTCCAATGGACAATACAAATCATCTATATATATGGAGCATTCAAAGAGCAGTGTACAATAACTGAGAACAAGCAATAACACATCGATCAACATACTCTTTGTACTTTGTTTTATTATATTCATTCATTGTACTTCAATGATTATATATTTGCTCTGTGAGAGAGTTTTTCATTACAAACTCAATATTTGTTATTGAGACAACTTAAAGTTATGGAACCTTGAGTTGGGGATTTGATTACAACGTATAAAGGGGAGCGAGTGTCCAAGTGAAGGAACTTGCTGTGTACTGAGGTGTCAAGAACCCATTGAATCTTGGAGAATATAGTGAAACTCTCAGAGATGCTTTGAGGACTAGACATAGGTCAAAGTGGTTGTAGCCGAACTAGTATAACTCCCAGTGTACACTTTGGTGATATTTCTCTTTGCTCTCAACTACTTTAAATATTCTGTTAATTTTCATATACGCAATGAAATTTCTGGTATCACCCAATTCACCCCCCATCTTGGGTGAAACGCTTGCACTAACATGTTTGACCTTAGAAAGGACCTACCATACATCCAAAACATGTCTCATCTAGCAGAGCAAGAGAATATATAGTATGCGTTTTTATAAAATCATGCACTTTATTAGTTACAACTTGTGTTTGCCAGCAAAAAAGCTTTTCAATTTGCTTCCACTTATTCATACATGCATGATCTAATATCTTTTTTGCTGGAAAAAGGATATGTGAATTTTAAACATTGCATGGAATGAAAACTCGATTGGATGACTTTTAAATATTTTGAGAAGTGATGACTTAGTTGTTGAGGTTTAATACATAGAATCAGGGACCCAAATCGTGGAATTGTATGTTTGGCTTATGAATTTTATGAGCCATTACTATATGTGGACAAATGAATTTGCTTGAGGATAAGGGGCATATTAGAACCACCTATTTGTGGAATTTATTATATGTGGAAGCAAATTGATGCGATCCAGCAAGTTGTGTCAAATTCAAGCGATCCTTTGCAAATACCAAGTGGACCAATCACAAGAGCAAGAGCCAAACAAATGAAGGAAACATTAAATGGGCTAGTGCGAGATACTTGGACAAAGCAAGTAGCAATTGGATCAAAGCTTGACAAAAATGCTGAAAACGTCACTAACTTCATATGGGCTGCAAATGGAGATATTGATCAAGTTTTGGGCTTGCAAACTTGGAACTAAAGAGCTTGGACCAAGTACTACACATGGGAGGCTCATTTGGGCCTAAATAAGCACATTTTGAGCCTTAATTTGCTGATTACATATTCTTAAAGTTAGGTGTGCGAAAATCAACAAGGAGTTGGTGGCAGATTTGACTTTTGTTTTCTCTTGCATATTGTATTTGATTTTTCAACTTTCTTCTAGATTGTATTAGAATTTTGTGTTCATGTATTAGACTTTTAGGTTTCCTAGCACATGGTATTAGACTTTGTATTTTCTATGTTCAGATTTGCACCTACTACAATTAAGACATATTTCCCTATAAATATTTGGTGCTTCTTCATTTGTAAGACACACAATTCAGATTTGAATCATAAATAAAAGTTGCACTTATGCACTTTGTTTCTTGAGAGTGGATTCTCTCAAAGGGTTCTTTTTAGAACTAACAAACTTATCAAGGCTTGATCAACCTTGTGGCATTTTTCCAACACTTCGGGTCCTTGTTCTTTCGTGTTCAAGGGTTCAAGTGGATCGTCGATCTGTGTTTAGCTTTCTTGGGGTGTGTATATTTCATAATTGGTTGTGGGTTCGTGGGATCTTCCCTTGTGGGTTCGCACCATCTTGGTATCAGAGCTTCGAATCTAAACTCAGGTCATATCTATCTGTTCTTCGTTTCCATTTTCATTTTAAGTTTTGTGCTTTGTTCTTGTGTCTGTCCGTGTCCAGATTTATTACTTCTGTTCATCAAGTTTTCCTTTGTGTTTTCCAATATTTAGTATGTCAAATTCATAGTTCGGAATCTCTTCTTTCATTTTGGTTTGGAATCGTTTCAATCCGATTTGTCATTTGTGAGTTCAATCTATTTTAATCTAGTTGTGTTTTCTGGAAATTCTGGGCTTGTTCATATTCATTTTTCCAGAACGTCCAAAAATCTTCTTTCCTTGTTTGACCACTTTTCCTTTGTGTTTTTCATCGTTCAATAGGTCATTTTCATAGTTTAGAATCTCATCTTTCTGTTCGTTTTGGTATCATCTCAATCCAAAATTTCTACTGTGAGTTATAGTCTTTACAAAATAGACGCTTTTCTGGAATTTCTGGGTTCAGATTTCTTGAGTTTTGTTGTTTGTGATAGATTTTGCATTCTCTTTAAATTTCAGTAGAGGAGAAAAACGAAAAAAAAAAAGACAAGAGCATCAGAAAAAGAAAAAGAAAAAAAAATTTGATAAGAAAAAAAAAAAGAAGAGCAACAAGTGTTGTGTTGGAAGTGTTTTGAGCAAAAATATCTATTGTCATACCCAGAATTTATGGAGTTTGTGTCATTTTAACTCTTGATTTCCTTGATATTCCTTTTCCAATACTCACTTTGATATTCCATATTTCTAAGTGTTGTGTTGATTCTGCAAATTGTGATTGCTTTGATTATGAATTGCTTAGTTCTTTAAAGTGCCACAAGAGGAATCTAAGAGTGGAAAAAGGCAAGAGTGAAATACATCAACTTAAAAGCCAAATTTGAGTGAAACATGAGTGTAGAGTGACATCCTTGAGGGAAACACGTGAGGAATTTGTGAGGAAAATTATTTCTCTAACATCTTTCTTGTAGAAACAATGTCAAATGCAGAAGAAACATCCGGTGGTAACAACCCAAAGAATCTAGATGACCACCTCAAGGCAATGCAACAACATTTTGCACGTATGGATGTTGTTTATGGAGAAATAAGGGATAGGATGGATAGACAAGATGAAAGAATTGCAAACTTACAACGAGTTAGACCAAATCCTAGAAGGCACAATAGGCGGGATACCTCTATGGATGAATTTGAATCTGAGCATGATGAGGTTAGTGGTGCTAGTGAAGAAGATTTTGAATCTGAATATGAAGTGGGAAGTAATAGGCATAGAGAGGATAGGAGGTGTAACCCCCTCACGGTAATTACATCCGAATTACGAAATTTAAGTGAAATAGAGACCAATAAGATGAAATAACAATTTATATTCCCGCATCCAAAAGATGGGGTATTTCAAAATCATTTCTAAAGCGTACTTAACCCTGGTCTCACATTCACATGCGGATATAATTACTTGAGAAATCAGAGTACATAATAAATATCAAAGTGCGGAAACCAAATCCCGGCAAACCCCGGGTCACTTCATATATATATAATGGGTTTACACGTTCCCAAAATGGGGATTACATATCCAAAATATCATTTACAACTTATATATACATTCCGTAATCCCAAAAGCAAAATAAGGATAACCAACTACCACTAATTCTCAGAGTAGTCCTAACTACTCCTGGTTGTCCGCTTTCCCTTCGAGCCACTCGCCCTGTCTGAAAAGGTTAGTCATATGGAAGGGGTGAGATTCTAAAGAATCCCAGTAGTAACAACAATTTTATACCACATGCAATCACAGAATATGCACACCAATCATCTCATACAGCAACACAAGTCACTCCACCCTCATCCCCTTTTACCGCCGGGAAGGCATACGACCTTTACCCGAACCGTTGTTAGCGACTCAGGGACTATTGGCGTGGCAGTGCATACAGATAGCCACACGGCTCAAATATAGCCTTTCGGCTTTCACAAAACGGCCCGTCGGCCTTCACAAATAGCCTTTCGGCTCACAATCAGCCTTTCGGCCCACATATCCACATATATCACACCCTAACCTCATCCCCTTTTACCGCCGGGAAGGCATACGACCTTCACCCGAACCGTTATTAGCGACTCAGGGACTATTGGTATAGCGGTGCTTCCACAATTTTCAACAAAACTTGCAGCATACGATATTCATTTCAAAAACAATGACATAATATACATACAATGTATCACACAAGGTATAAAGAAAGAGTCACTACCTGTATCCTTCCTGACTGGCTCTGGCACCTTAGCCTCACGAGGACGACAGATGTCAAATCCTATATCAATTAGGGACAACCAATCAATCTCTTTTCCATATGTATATTTCATTAATTCTCTAAGTTGGTTATCATTTAGGACTCTTTAGATGACTATTAGAGGCCTAAACATATGTCTAAAGGGTTGGAAAACACTACCCAAAAGACCCCTTACTCGAAGGCAAAACACAGATTTTTGGTCATCTCACTCGAGCACAGATGCTCTCACTCGAGCACAAGTACGGACATCACTCGAGCACAAGTGCGAGTGAGACTGCGAGCACTTGCCCGAGAGCACAAACTCACTCCAGAAGCACAAGCTCACTCGAAGCACAAGAAGCTCACTCGAGCACGATGCCCATACCCGCGAGCACAAGAGAAAGTGAGACCGCGAGTGAACACCCGAGAGCACAACTCTCACTTTCAGGAATTGGCTCACCCGCGAGCACAAATCCTCACTCGAGCACAAGGCTAAATGCCTCCCTCGAGCACTGGCTCACCCGCGAGCACGGCGTCACGAGTGACAACCCGAGAGCACCAAGAGCTCTCCAAGCACAGGATCACTCGAGCACAAAAACACACCCGCGAGCACACCTCACACCCGCGAGCACACTCCCACCTGAAGCACAACTCACTCGAGCACAAAGCGATGTGCTCGAGCAGTACTCATAGAAACCCAGATGACTCGAAGCACAAAGGGGAAAAACTCTCCCATCACTCGAGCACGTTCTTCCTCTGCTCGAGTGATGCTCATCAGAGACCAAAAATGCAGAAAAACCAGAAAACGCCAGATGGTCAAATTCACTCCCCAAAGGTTCCCAAACTCTACCAAAAGCTCACACATACTTGGCACTACTTAGGGAACACAATGGCAACTTCATAACCACTCCAAAAACCCATTTGACCACAATCATACACTAAGGTCTCAATGACACATATTCTCCAAATTTCCCTTAACACATTTCTATCATTCCAGATTATCTCCAATAATCAAATGACTTAACATTAACTCATTTTTAACATCAAACACCATGAAATCCACATATTCAACATTTGACATACTTAGGGCAAAATTTCCAGATTTGACTAAACTTAGCCAAAAATAACAAACAATGTATCAAAATACTCTAAATGCCTACCTCTTCTCTTTGCTCAATTCAGAATCTTGATTCCTCAACTTTCAATTTCGAATCAATGCCCCAATCTACACCATTCAAGGCTCTACAATCATCACCAGGTAGCTCTCATTGAGGTGAACAATATTAGAGAGGAGGTTTAGGGCAAAGGAGAATCATTTCTTACCAAGATCAAGCTTTTTCTTCTTCCTTTCCCTTGCTTGTGCGCCAGAAATGGTGAAAGAAATGAGAGATGAGAGAAGAGGGAGAAAATGATGATGAAGAAACACCTACTCCCTCCCTTGCCCATGCTTCCAAACGAATAGGAGAGAGAAAATGAGGGAAAAGTGCTATTTTGTCACTTAGTGCATCATCCTATGGCTCTCCACTTGCCACATGTCATCATCCATTCACTTCCACAATGAACTCACCAAGTCATAAAACATAAGATTCCGACCCACGGTCAAGGAATCACAACCATTGATCTTAAATACCACACATATTTATTCCAACATTCATATTACATAGATCATAATAGTGCTTAATCAAGATAATTACAATAATTATCGGAGTCATTAGCCCTAATTACAAATCGGGATATTACAATTCTCCCCCTGTTAATTAAATTTCGTCCTCGAAATTTGTTACACCACTTGAGCCATAAACTCTGGATATCGCCTTCGCATATCCTCTTCCGTTTCCCAAGTTGCTTCCCGCTGTGACATACCCTTCCAGATCACTTTCACATAAGGGATACTCCGGTGTCTGAGCTGACGTTCCTCTCGTTCTATTATCCGTTCTGGCTCCACCGCGTACGTGAAGTTATCTCGCAACTCCACATTCTCATACTCAACGACATGAGATGGATCCGGTTGGTACTTCTTCAATTGGGAAACATGAAACACATCATGTAATCTGCTCAAGCTCGGAGGTAGGGCTACTCGATAAGCAACAGGCCCAATCCTATCAAGGATTTCAAAAGGACCTATATACCTCGTGTAACCCCCTCACGGTAATTACATCCGAATTACGAAATTTAAGTGAAATAGAGACCAATAAGATGAAATAACAATTTATATTCCCGCATCCAAAAGATGGGGTATTTCAAAATCATTTCTAAAGCGTACTTAACCCTGGTCTCACATTCACATGCGGATATAATTACTTGAGAAATCAGAGTACATAATAAATATCAAAGTGCGGAAACCAAATCCCGGCAAACCCCGGGTCACTTCATATATATATAATGGGTTTACACGTTCCCAAAATGGGGATTACATATCCAAAATATCATTTACAACTTATATATACATTCCGTAATCCCAAAAGCAAAATAAGGATAACCAACTACCACTAATTCTCAGAGTAGTCCTAACTACTCCTGGTTGTCCGCTTTCCCTTCGAGCCACTCGCCCTGTCTGAAAAGGTTAGTCATATGGAAGGGGTGAGATTCTAAAGAATCCCAGTAGTAACAACAATTTTATACCACATGCAATCACAGAATATGCACACCAATCATCTCATACAGCAACACAAGTCACTCCACCCTCATCCCCTTTTACCGCCGGGAAGGCATACGACCTTTACCCGAACCGTTGTTAGCGACTCAGGGACTATTGGCGTGGCAGTGCATACAGATAGCCACACGGCTCAAATATAGCCTTTCGGCTTTCACAAAACGGCCCGTCGGCCTTCACAAATAGCCTTTCGGCTCACAATCAGCCTTTCGGCCCACATATCCACATATATCACACCCTAACCTCATCCCCTTTTACCGCCGGGAAGGCATACGACCTTCACCCGAACCGTTATTAGCGACTCAGGGACTATTGGTATAGCGGTGCTTCCACAATTTTCAACAAAACTTGCAGCATACGATATTCATTTCAAAAACAATGACATAATATACATACAATGTATCACACAAGGTATAAAGAAAGAGTCACTACCTGTATCCTTCCTGACTGGCTCTGGCACCTTAGCCTCACGAGGACGACAGATGTCAAATCCTATATCAATTAGGGACAACCAATCAATCTCTTTTCCATATGTATATTTCATTAATTCTCTAAGTTGGTTATCATTTAGGACTCTTTAGATGACTATTAGAGGCCTAAACATATGTCTAAAGGGTTGGAAAACACTACCCAAAAGACCCCTTACTCGAAGGCAAAACACAGATTTTTGGTCATCTCACTCGAGCACAGATGCTCTCACTCGAGCACAAGTACGGACATCACTCGAGCACAAGTGCGAGTGAGACTGCGAGCACTTGCCCGAGAGCACAAACTCACTCCAGAAGCACAAGCTCACTCGAAGCACAAGAAGCTCACTCGAGCACGATGCCCATACCCGCGAGCACAAGAGAAAGTGAGACCGCGAGTGAACACCCGAGAGCACAACTCTCACTTTCAGGAATTGGCTCACCCGCGAGCACAAATCCTCACTCGAGCACAAGGCTAAATGCCTCCCTCGAGCACTGGCTCACCCGCGAGCACGGCGTCACGAGTGACAACCCGAGAGCACCAAGAGCTCTCCAAGCACAGGATCACTCGAGCACAAAAACACACCCGCGAGCACACCTCACACCCGCGAGCACACTCCCACCTGAAGCACAACTCACTCGAGCACAAAGCGATGTGCTCGAGCAGTACTCATAGAAACCCAGATGACTCGAAGCACAAAGGGGAAAAACTCTCCCATCACTCGAGCACGTTCTTCCTCTGCTCGAGTGATGCTCATCAGAGACCAAAAATGCAGAAAAACCAGAAAACGCCAGATGGTCAAATTCACTCCCCAAAGGTTCCCAAACTCTACCAAAAGCTCACACATACTTGGCACTACTTAGGGAACACAATGGCAACTTCATAACCACTCCAAAAACCCATTTGACCACAATCATACACTAAGGTCTCAATGACACATATTCTCCAAATTTCCCTTAACACATTTCTATCATTCCAGATTATCTCCAATAATCAAATGACTTAACATTAACTCATTTTTAACATCAAACACCATGAAATCCACATATTCAACATTTGACATACTTAGGGCAAAATTTCCAGATTTGACTAAACTTAGCCAAAAATAACAAACAATGTATCAAAATACTCTAAATGCCTACCTCTTCTCTTTGCTCAATTCAGAATCTTGATTCCTCAACTTTCAATTTCGAATCAATGCCCCAATCTACACCATTCAAGGCTCTACAATCATCACCAGGTAGCTCTCATTGAGGTGAACAATATTAGAGAGGAGGTTTAGGGCAAAGGAGAATCATTTCTTACCAAGATCAAGCTTTTTCTTCTTCCTTTCCCTTGCTTGTGCGCCAGAAATGGTGAAAGAAATGAGAGATGAGAGAAGAGGGAGAAAATGATGATGAAGAAACACCTACTCCCTCCCTTGCCCATGCTTCCAAACGAATAGGAGAGAGAAAATGAGGGAAAAGTGCTATTTTGTCACTTAGTGCATCATCCTATGGCTCTCCACTTGCCACATGTCATCATCCATTCACTTCCACAATGAACTCACCAAGTCATAAAACATAAGATTCCGACCCACGGTCAAGGAATCACAACCATTGATCTTAAATACCACACATATTTATTCCAACATTCATATTACATAGATCATAATAGTGCTTAATCAAGATAATTACAATAATTATCGGAGTCATTAGCCCTAATTACAAATCGGGATATTACAATTCTCCCCCTGTTAATTAAATTTCGTCCTCGAAATTTGTTACACCACTTGAGCCATAAACTCTGGATATCGCCTTCGCATATCCTCTTCCGTTTCCCAAGTTGCTTCCCGCTGTGACATACCCTTCCAGATCACTTTCACATAAGGGATACTCCGGTGTCTGAGCTGACGTTCCTCTCGTTCTATTATCCGTTCTGGCTCCACCGCGTACGTGAAGTTATCTCGCAACTCCACATTCTCATACTCAACGACATGAGATGGATCCGGTTGGTACTTCTTCAATTGGGAAACATGAAACACATCATGTAATCTGCTCAAGCTCGGAGGTAGGGCTACTCGATAAGCAACAGGCCCAATCCTATCAAGGATTTCAAAAGGACCTATATACCTCGGGCTTAACTTCTTTCGCTTTATAGCTCGCCCAATGCCGGTGACAGGAGATACTCTCAGGAACACATGGTCACCGACCTCGAATTCTAGAGGCCTTCTCCTCTTGTCCGCATAACTCTTTTGCCGACTCTGAGCTGCAATGAGCCTCTTACGAATGATTCGAATCTGGGCTGAGGTCTGATCAACAAGATCTGGCCCATAGAGCTTCCTTTCGGACAATTCATTCCAGCACAATGGCGATTGGCATTTTCTCCCATACAACGCTTCATACGGCGCCATTTGAATACTCGCATGATAGCTATTGTTATAGGCGAACTCCGCGAGTGGAAGAAAACGATCCCAACTCCCTTTGAAGTCAAGAACACACGCCCGCAACATATCCTCTAAGGTCTGAATAGTCCTCTCTGACTGACCGTCTGTCTGAGGATGATAGGCTGTACTGAATCTCAACTGAGTACCCAGTGCCTCATGCAATGCCTTCCAAAATCTCGAAGTGAAACGAGGATCTCGATCAGAGATGATATTCTTCGGTATGCCATGGAGTTTCACAATTTCACGAACATAAATCTCTGCTAGCTTATCCGGAGAATAACTAGCACTGATCGGTAAGAAGTGCGCCGACTTCGTTAACCGGTCCACAATGACCCAGATCGCATCATAATTCCTGATCTTGGGCAATCCCGTAACAAAATCCATGGTCACGCTTTCCCATTTCCATTCCGGAATCTCAGGACTTTGCAACAAACCAGGCGGTCTTTGGTGTTCAATCTTCACCTTCTGACAGGTGAGACACCTCGCCACATATTTCGTCACGTCACTCTTCATACCCTGCCACCAATACTCGGATTTCAAGTTATGGTACATCTTGGTCATACCAGGATGAAGAGTGTATTGGCTCTTATGCGCCTCATCTAAGATCTTCTGCCTCAAATCCGCCTTAAGTGGAACACAAATTCTATTCTGATAACGAACCAATCCACTAGGCGACACATCATAACCCTGAGCTTCACCACGCTCTATTCTGGCTAAATTACGCTGAATCCAGTCATCTTGCCTCTGAGCCTCTTCAATCTCAGCTCTCAAATCACTTTCCTCTTGGGAAACATTATAGTTGGCACAGATGATCTGGTTCGACAGATTCATATCACGAAAATCAGCAATCAACTTCTCCTCATGTATCATCATAGCTGCCACAACCACAGTCTTTCGACTAAGAGCATCAGCGACTACATTCGCCTTACCCGGATGATATTTTATTTCCAGGTTGTAGTCCTTGAGCAATTCCATCCAGCGTCGTTGTCTCATATTCAATTCTTTCTGATCATACAGATATTTGAGACTCTTGTGGTCGCAGTACAATTCCACAGTCACACCATACAAGTAATGCCTCCAAATCTTTAAGGCAAACACAATAGCCGCAAGCTCAAGATCATGAGTGGGATAGTTCAATTCATGAGGTCTGAGCTGTCGAGAGGCATAGGCCACCACACGTCCCTGCTGCATAAGGACACACCCTAATCCCTGCCCACTGGCATCAGAATACACAACGTATGTCAAACTGGGATCGGGCATAATCAACACAGGTGCCGTAGTCAACCTCTCCTTCAGCTCCACAAAGCAACTTTCACATTTCTCATCCCACACAAACGGCTGATCTTTTCTCGTGAGCTTGGTCATCGGCAATGCAATACGGGAGAAATTCTGAATGAATCTCCGATAATAACCAGCAAGACCCAGAAAACTGCGTACCTCTGCCACAGATTCTGGCCTCTTCCAGTTCAGTACTGCTTCCACTTTACTGGGATCCACAGAGACCCCTCCTTGCGAGATGACATGGCCTAAGAATTTCACTTCTGATAGCCAAAACTCGCATTTACTCAACTTAGCATAGAGTTGCTTTTCACGCAATATGTTCAACACAATTCTCAAATGATGCTCATGCTCTTCTCTACTCTTAGAGTATATCAAAATATCGTCGATAAATACCACGACAAACTGATCTAGGTATTGCCGAAAAATACGGTTCATGTAATCCATGAAAACCGCAGGCGCATTTGTCAACCCAAATGGCATCACTAAGAACTCATAATGACCATACCTAGTCCGGAAAGCAGTCTTCGGAACATCGTCCGCTTTCACTCGCAGCTGATGATACCCCGACCTTAGATCAATTTTTGAAAATACACATGCACCAGATAGTTGATCTAATAGGTCATCGATTCTCGGGAGAGGGTACTTATTCTTGACGGTAACCTTATTCAACTCCCTATAGTCGATACACAAACGAAGACTCCCGTCTTTCTTCTTCACAAACAGAACTGGAGCACCCCAAGGCGACACACTGGGTCTAATGAACCCTTTCTCAAGCAAATCTTCAATCTGCTTCTTCAATTCCGCCATTTCATTTGGAGCCATACGATATGGGGCTTTGGATATGGAACCCGCTCCAGGCACAATATCAATCGGAAACTGAACTTCCCTTTCCGGAGGTAATCCACTTAAATCGTCCGGAAAAACCTCAGGGAATTCATTCACTATGGGTATACTACTCAAAGACTCACTGGTTTCTCCTTGTACAGAAAAGAAAACCATATACCCCTGGCAACCCTTTTGCAAATATTTCTCAGCCTTAGCTGTCGAAAGGAAATTCAAACCAATGTTGCCATCCTCAACGTTTTGAGAAACAGGATACACTATACTTCTGTTCCCACAATCTAACAACACATTATTCGCTCTCAACCAATCAAAACCCAAAATGACCTCCAATTGGCTTAGCGGTAAACAAATCAAATCTATCACCGACTCACGACCCTCTACGGTTATAACACAATTCAAACAAGCTTCAGTAGTTACAGCCTTTACACCCATCGGTGTTGACACAACCAAATCGAAAGGCAACTTATGCACAACTAAACCCAGGCGCTTCACACAGTCACAAGCAATAAAGGAGTGACTTGCACCCGAATCAAATAATACTTGTAATACAAATCCATTGAGAAGAACTGTACCTTGTATCAGCTCTGGGGATTTCCGGGCTTCCTCATGAGTCATGGCAAATACTCTGCCCTGAGCCCTCGGTCTCTGCTCCGCTTGCAGTCGTTGGCAATCTCTGGAAAGATGTCCGGGTCGCTTACAGTTAAAGCAAATCATCTCACCCTGACAATTCTTGCCATAATGTGACTGGTTACAGCGAGGACATTTCCTCTCAGTCACCCCTCGCTGAGGTTCACGATCTCTGGGCTGGTAGGGCTTCTTACCACCGCCCCTAAACGAAGATGATCCAGAACCCTTCCGCTTCTGGGAAGCACTACCCTTACCGGGCTCACTATAACCACCAGTAGGCCTAGCCGGATACAACTCTCTCAGATTACTCTCTGTGATCCGACACTCTTCAACGGCCTTGTTGAACTTGGAGAACTGATGAGTGGCTATTCTCTTCCTCATGTCACGCCTCAAACCCCGAATGAGTAAATCTGAGCTCAGCTCCTCGTCATCCCTCTTCTGAAGATAAGAGGAGTATCGGGATAGGCGGGTGAATCGGGACAAATATTCATCAAATGATTCCGTGTCCCCTTGCTTGATTTGTAGGAACTCAGTCTCCTTTTCAAGCCTCACTGACTTGGGAAAGTATTTCTCATCAAAGTGCTGCTGAAACACCTCCCAGGTCAATGGTATATTCTTGCTCTTCAAGGATAGAGCAATGTTCCGCCACCAGCGGTCTGCATCACCCTCAAGCTTGTACACCGCCAACTTGGCTTTCACTTCTGAAGGACACTCTAAAACTTCAAATATCTTCTCAAGACGGTTTAGCCAATCTTCCGCCGCCTGAGGATCAAACTTCCCTCTGAATACCGGAGGTAGGTGTTTACAAAACCTGGAGACCCAAAACTGAAGGTCTCTTTCCTCATTGACCGACTTTCCATGCGGCCTTGGATTTTCTTCAGTACGAGGAGGTGATTCAAGCGATCGTGCCGACCCTTCAGCAGTATCTTCCAGTCTAGTCTCCTCTCGGGTTTCCCCTCGAGTTCCTTCTTGAGTAGACTGACCTCTACCCTCGTTGTTCTTAGCTTTCTCAGCTCGAAGCTCTTCTCTAAGCTCCGTAATCATATCCCTCTGATCCTTTATCAAGCCCATCAACTCTTGCATAGGATCCGGTGGATTGTCATTGACCAACTCCACATCGGGATTTGCTTGTTGCACTCTGGGGCGACCTTTTGTTGTTCTTTTCATTCTACAAAGAACTTACCCCATTAATCCAACAATTATACAATTCACATAGTTTCCACAAAGTACATATATCCACATAACCAAACAGATATATGCAAACGACAAATATTCACGGATGGTCATCTATCACTTAAGATCACACTAAGGGAGCTATCCTAGCAAACTCTACCCTTGCCAGGAACTGCAGCTCTGATACCAAAAATGTAACCCCCTCACGGTAATTACATCCGAATTACGAAATTTAAGTGAAATAGAGACCAATAAGATGAAATAACAATTTATATTCCCGCATCCAAAAGATGGGGTATTTCAAAATCATTTCTAAAGCGTACTTAACCCTGGTCTCACATTCACATGCGGATATAATTACTTGAGAAATCAGAGTACATAATAAATATCAAAGTGCGGAAACCAAATCCCGGCAAACCCCGGGTCACTTCATATATATATAATGGGTTTACACGTTCCCAAAATGGGGATTACATATCCAAAATATCATTTACAACTTATATATACATTCCGTAATCCCAAAAGCAAAATAAGGATAACCAACTACCACTAATTCTCAGAGTAGTCCTAACTACTCCTGGTTGTCCGCTTTCCCTTCGAGCCACTCGCCCTGTCTGAAAAGGTTAGTCATATGGAAGGGGTGAGATTCTAAAGAATCCCAGTAGTAACAACAATTTTATACCACATGCAATCACAGAATATGCACACCAATCATCTCATACAGCAACACAAGTCACTCCACCCTCATCCCCTTTTACCGCCGGGAAGGCATACGACCTTTACCCGAACCGTTGTTAGCGACTCAGGGACTATTGGCGTGGCAGTGCATACAGATAGCCACACGGCTCAAATATAGCCTTTCGGCTTTCACAAAACGGCCCGTCGGCCTTCACAAATAGCCTTTCGGCTCACAATCAGCCTTTCGGCCCACATATCCACATATATCACACCCTAACCTCATCCCCTTTTACCGCCGGGAAGGCATACGACCTTCACCCGAACCGTTATTAGCGACTCAGGGACTATTGGTATAGCGGTGCTTCCACAATTTTCAACAAAACTTGCAGCATACGATATTCATTTCAAAAACAATGACATAATATACATACAATGTATCACACAAGGTATAAAGAAAGAGTCACTACCTGTATCCTTCCTGACTGGCTCTGGCACCTTAGCCTCACGAGGACGACAGATGTCAAATCCTATATCAATTAGGGACAACCAATCAATCTCTTTTCCATATGTATATTTCATTAATTCTCTAAGTTGGTTATCATTTAGGACTCTTTAGATGACTATTAGAGGCCTAAACATATGTCTAAAGGGTTGGAAAACACTACCCAAAAGACCCCTTACTCGAAGGCAAAACACAGATTTTTGGTCATCTCACTCGAGCACAGATGCTCTCACTCGAGCACAAGTACGGACATCACTCGAGCACAAGTGCGAGTGAGACTGCGAGCACTTGCCCGAGAGCACAAACTCACTCCAGAAGCACAAGCTCACTCGAAGCACAAGAAGCTCACTCGAGCACGATGCCCATACCCGCGAGCACAAGAGAAAGTGAGACCGCGAGTGAACACCCGAGAGCACAACTCTCACTTTCAGGAATTGGCTCACCCGCGAGCACAAATCCTCACTCGAGCACAAGGCTAAATGCCTCCCTCGAGCACTGGCTCACCCGCGAGCACGGCGTCACGAGTGACAACCCGAGAGCACCAAGAGCTCTCCAAGCACAGGATCACTCGAGCACAAAAACACACCCGCGAGCACACCTCACACCCGCGAGCACACTCCCACCTGAAGCACAACTCACTCGAGCACAAAGCGATGTGCTCGAGCAGTACTCATAGAAACCCAGATGACTCGAAGCACAAAGGGGAAAAACTCTCCCATCACTCGAGCACGTTCTTCCTCTGCTCGAGTGATGCTCATCAGAGACCAAAAATGCAGAAAAACCAGAAAACGCCAGATGGTCAAATTCACTCCCCAAAGGTTCCCAAACTCTACCAAAAGCTCACACATACTTGGCACTACTTAGGGAACACAATGGCAACTTCATAACCACTCCAAAAACCCATTTGACCACAATCATACACTAAGGTCTCAATGACACATATTCTCCAAATTTCCCTTAACACATTTCTATCATTCCAGATTATCTCCAATAATCAAATGACTTAACATTAACTCATTTTTAACATCAAACACCATGAAATCCACATATTCAACATTTGACATACTTAGGGCAAAATTTCCAGATTTGACTAAACTTAGCCAAAAATAACAAACAATGTATCAAAATACTCTAAATGCCTACCTCTTCTCTTTGCTCAATTCAGAATCTTGATTCCTCAACTTTCAATTTCGAATCAATGCCCCAATCTACACCATTCAAGGCTCTACAATCATCACCAGGTAGCTCTCATTGAGGTGAACAATATTAGAGAGGAGGTTTAGGGCAAAGGAGAATCATTTCTTACCAAGATCAAGCTTTTTCTTCTTCCTTTCCCTTGCTTGTGCGCCAGAAATGGTGAAAGAAATGAGAGATGAGAGAAGAGGGAGAAAATGATGATGAAGAAACACCTACTCCCTCCCTTGCCCATGCTTCCAAACGAATAGGAGAGAGAAAATGAGGGAAAAGTGCTATTTTGTCACTTAGTGCATCATCCTATGGCTCTCCACTTGCCACATGTCATCATCCATTCACTTCCACAATGAACTCACCAAGTCATAAAACATAAGATTCCGACCCACGGTCAAGGAATCACAACCATTGATCTTAAATACCACACATATTTATTCCAACATTCATATTACATAGATCATAATAGTGCTTAATCAAGATAATTACAATAATTATCGGAGTCATTAGCCCTAATTACAAATCGGGATATTACACCTCGGGCTTAACTTCTTTCGCTTTATAGCTCGCCCAATGCCGGTGACAGGAGATACTCTCAGGAACACATGGTCACCGACCTCGAATTCTAGAGGCCTTCTCCTCTTGTCCGCATAACTCTTTTGCCGACTCTGAGCTGCAATGAGCCTCTTACGAATGATTCGAATCTGGGCTGAGGTCTGATCAACAAGATCTGGCCCATAGAGCTTCCTTTCGGACAATTCATTCCAGCACAATGGCGATTGGCATTTTCTCCCATACAACGCTTCATACGGCGCCATTTGAATACTCGCATGATAGCTATTGTTATAGGCGAACTCCGCGAGTGGAAGAAAACGATCCCAACTCCCTTTGAAGTCAAGAACACACGCCCGCAACATATCCTCTAAGGTCTGAATAGTCCTCTCTGACTGACCGTCTGTCTGAGGATGATAGGCTGTACTGAATCTCAACTGAGTACCCAGTGCCTCATGCAATGCCTTCCAAAATCTCGAAGTGAAACGAGGATCTCGATCAGAGATGATATTCTTCGGTATGCCATGGAGTTTCACAATTTCACGAACATAAATCTCTGCTAGCTTATCCGGAGAATAACTAGCACTGATCGGTAAGAAGTGCGCCGACTTCGTTAACCGGTCCACAATGACCCAGATCGCATCATAATTCCTGATCTTGGGCAATCCCGTAACAAAATCCATGGTCACGCTTTCCCATTTCCATTCCGGAATCTCAGGACTTTGCAACAAACCAGGCGGTCTTTGGTGTTCAATCTTCACCTTCTGACAGGTGAGACACCTCACCACATATTTCGTCACGTCACTCTTCATACCCTGCCACCAATACTCGGATTTCAAGTTATGGTACATCTTGGTCATACCAGGATGAAGAGTGTATTGGCTCTTATGCGCCTCATCTAAGATCTTCTGCCTCAAATCCGCCTTAAGTGGAACACAAATTCTATTCTGATAACGAACCAATCCACTAGGCGACACATCATAACCCTGAGCTTCACCACGCTCTATTCTGGCTAAATTACGCTGAATCCAGTCATCTTGCCTCTGAGCCTCTTCAATCTCAGCTCTCAAATCACTTTCCTCTTGGGAAACATTATAGTTGGCACAGATGATCTGGTTCGACAGATTCATATCACGAAAATCAGCAATCAACTTCTCCTCATGTATCATCATAGCTGCCACAACCACAGTCTTTCGACTAAGAGCATCAGCGACTACATTCGCCTTACCCGGATGATATTTTATTTCCAGGTTGTAGTCCTTGAGCAATTCCATCCAGCGTCGTTGTCTCATATTCAATTCTTTCTGATCATACAGATATTTGAGACTCTTGTGGTCGCAGTACAATTCCACAGTCACACCATACAAGTAATGCCTCCAAATCTTTAAGGCAAACACAATAGCCGCAAGCTCAAGATCATGAGTGGGATAGTTCAATTCATGAGGTCTGAGCTGTCGAGAGGCATAGGCCACCACACGTCCCTGCTGCATAAGGACACACCCTAATCCCTGCCCACTGGCATCAGAATACACAACGTATGTCAAACTGGGATCGGGCATAATCAACACAGGTGCCGTAGTCAACCTCTCCTTCAGCTCCACAAAGCAACTTTCACATTTCTCATCCCACACAAACGGCTGATCTTTTCTCGTGAGCTTGGTCATCGGCAATGCAATACGGGAGAAATTCTGAATGAATCTCCGATAATAACCAGCAAGACCCAGAAAACTGCGTACCTCTGCCACAGATTCTGGCCTCTTCCAGTTCAGTACTGCTTCCACTTTACTGGGATCCACAGAGACCCCTCCTTGCGAGATGACATGGCCTAAGAATTTCACTTCTGATAGCCAAAACTCGCATTTACTCAACTTAGCATAGAGTTGCTTTTCACGCAATATGTTCAACACAATTCTCAAATGATGCTCATGCTCTTCTCTACTCTTAGAGTATATCAAAATATCGTCGATAAATACCACGACAAACTGATCTAGGTATTGCCGAAAAATACGGTTCATGTAATCCATGAAAACCGCAGGCGCATTTGTCAACCCAAATGGCATCACTAAGAACTCATAATGACCATACCTAGTCCGGAAAGCAGTCTTCGGAACATCGTCCGCTTTCACTCGCAGCTGATGATACCCCGACCTTAGATCAATTTTTGAAAATACACATGCACCAGATAGTTGATCTAATAGGTCATCGATTCTCGGGAGAGGGTACTTATTCTTGACGGTAACCTTATTCAACTCCCTATAGTCGATACACAAACGAAGACTCCCGTCTTTCTTCTTCACAAACAGAACTGGAGCACCCCAAGGCGACACACTGGGTCTAATGAACCCTTTCTCAAGCAAATCTTCAATCTGCTTCTTCAATTCCGCCATTTCATTTGGAGCCATACGATATGGGGCTTTGGATATGGAACCCGCTCCAGGCACAATATCAATCGGAAACTGAACTTCCCTTTCCGGAGGTAATCCACTTAAATCGTCCGGAAAAACCTCAGGGAATTCATTCACTATGGGTATACTACTCAAAGACTCACTGGTTTCTCCTTGTACAGAAAAGAAAACCATATACCCCTGGCAACCCTTTTGCAAATATTTCTCAGCCTTAGCTGTCGAAAGGAAATTCAAACCAATGTTGCCATCCTCAACGTTTTGAGAAACAGGATACACTATACTTCTGTTCCCACAATCTAACAACACATTATTCGCTCTCAACCAATCAAAACCCAAAATGACCTCCAATTGGCTTAGCGGTAAACAAATCAAATCTATCACCGACTCACGACCCTCTACGGTTATAACACAATTCAAACAAGCTTCAGTAGTTACAGCCTTTACACCCATCGGTGTTGACACAACCAAATCGAAAGGCAACTTATGCACAACTAAACCCAGGCGCTTCACACAGTCACAAGCAATAAAGGAGTGACTTGCACCCGAATCAAATAATACTTGTAATACAAATCCATTGAGAAGAACTGTACCTTGTATCAGCTCTGGGGATTTCCGGGCTTCCTCATGAGTCATGGCAAATACTCTGCCCTGAGCCCTCGGTCTCTGCTCCGCTTGCAGTCGTTGGCAATCTCTGGAAAGATGTCCGGGTCGCTTACAGTTAAAGCAAATCATCTCACCCTGACAATTCTTGCCATAATGTGACTGGTTACAGCGAGGACATTTCCTCTCAGTCACCCCTCGCTGAGGTTCACGATCTCTGGGCTGGTAGGGCTTCTTACCACCGCCCCTAAACGAAGATGATCCAGAACCCTTCCGCTTCTGGGAAGCACTACCCTTACCGGGCTCACTATAACCACCAGTAGGCCTAGCCGGATACAACTCTCTCAGATTACTCTCTGTGATCCGACACTCTTCAACGGCCTTGTTGAACTTGGAGAACTGATGAGTGGCTATTCTCTTCCTCATGTCACGCCTCAAACCCCGAATGAGTAAATCTGAGCTCAGCTCCTCGTCATCCCTCTTCTGAAGATAAGAGGAGTATCGGGATAGGCGGGTGAATCGGGACAAATATTCATCAAATGATTCCGTGTCCCCTTGCTTGATTTGTAGGAACTCAGTCTCCTTTTCAAGCCTCACTGACTTGGGAAAGTATTTCTCATCAAAGTGCTGCTGAAACACCTCCCAGGTCAATGGTATATTCTTGCTCTTCAAGGATAGAGCAATGTTCCGCCACCAGCGGTCTGCATCACCCTCAAGCTTGTACACCGCCAACTTGGCTTTCACTTCTGAAGGACACTCTAAAACTTCAAATATCTTCTCAAGACGGTTTAGCCAATCTTCCGCCGCCTGAGGATCAAACTTCCCTCTGAATACCGGAGGTAGGTGTTTACAAAACCTGGAGACCCAAAACTGAAGGTCTCTTTCCTCATTGACCGACTTTCCATGCGGCCTTGGATTTTCTTCAGTACGAGGAGGTGATTCAAGCGATCGTGCCGACCCTTCAGCAGTATCTTCCAGTCTAGTCTCCTCTCGGGTTTCCCCTCGAGTTCCTTCTTGAGTAGACTGACCTCTACCCTCGTTGTTCTTAGCTTTCTCAGCTCGAAGCTCTTCTCTAAGCTCCGTAATCATATCCCTCTGATCCTTTATCAAGCCCATCAACTCTTGCATAGGATCCGGTGGATTGTCATTGACCAACTCCACATCGGGATTTGCTTGTTGCACTCTGGGGCGACCTTTTGTTGTTCTTTTCATTCTACAAAGAACTTACCCCATTAATCCAACAATTATACAATTCACATAGTTTCCACAAAGTACATATATCCACATAACCAAACAGATATATGCAAACGACAAATATTCACGGATGGTCATCTATCACTTAAGATCACACTAAGGGAGCTATCCTAGCAAACTCTACCCTTGCCAGGAACTGCAGCTCTGATACCAAAAATGTAACCCCCTCACGGTAATTACATCCGAATTACGAAATTTAAGTGAAATAGAGACCAATAAGATGAAATAACAATTTATATTCCCGCATCCAAAAGATGGGGTATTTCAAAATCATTTCTAAAGCGTACTTAACCCTGGTCTCACATTCACATGCGGATATAATTACTTGAGAAATCAGAGTACATAATAAATATCAAAGTGCGGAAACCAAATCCCGGCAAACCCCGGGTCACTTCATATATATATAATGGGTTTACACGTTCCCAAAATGGGGATTACATATCCAAAATATCATTTACAACTTATATATACATTCCGTAATCCCAAAAGCAAAATAAGGATAACCAACTACCACTAATTCTCAGAGTAGTCCTAACTACTCCTGGTTGTCCGCTTTCCCTTCGAGCCACTCGCCCTGTCTGAAAAGGTTAGTCATATGGAAGGGGTGAGATTCTAAAGAATCCCAGTAGTAACAACAATTTTATACCACATGCAATCACAGAATATGCACACCAATCATCTCATACAGCAACACAAGTCACTCCACCCTCATCCCCTTTTACCGCCGGGAAGGCATACGACCTTTACCCGAACCGTTGTTAGCGACTCAGGGACTATTGGCGTGGCAGTGCATACAGATAGCCACACGGCTCAAATATAGCCTTTCGGCTTTCACAAAACGGCCCGTCGGCCTTCACAAATAGCCTTTCGGCTCACAATCAGCCTTTCGGCCCACATATCCACATATATCACACCCTAACCTCATCCCCTTTTACCGCCGGGAAGGCATACGACCTTCACCCGAACCGTTATTAGCGACTCAGGGACTATTGGTATAGCGGTGCTTCCACAATTTTCAACAAAACTTGCAGCATACGATATTCATTTCAAAAACAATGACATAATATACATACAATGTATCACACAAGGTATAAAGAAAGAGTCACTACCTGTATCCTTCCTGACTGGCTCTGGCACCTTAGCCTCACGAGGACGACAGATGTCAAATCCTATATCAATTAGGGACAACCAATCAATCTCTTTTCCATATGTATATTTCATTAATTCTCTAAGTTGGTTATCATTTAGGACTCTTTAGATGACTATTAGAGGCCTAAACATATGTCTAAAGGGTTGGAAAACACTACCCAAAAGACCCCTTACTCGAAGGCAAAACACAGATTTTTGGTCATCTCACTCGAGCACAGATGCTCTCACTCGAGCACAAGTACGGACATCACTCGAGCACAAGTGCGAGTGAGACTGCGAGCACTTGCCCGAGAGCACAAACTCACTCCAGAAGCACAAGCTCACTCGAAGCACAAGAAGCTCACTCGAGCACGATGCCCATACCCGCGAGCACAAGAGAAAGTGAGACCGCGAGTGAACACCCGAGAGCACAACTCTCACTTTCAGGAATTGGCTCACCCGCGAGCACAAATCCTCACTCGAGCACAAGGCTAAATGCCTCCCTCGAGCACTGGCTCACCCGCGAGCACGGCGTCACGAGTGACAACCCGAGAGCACCAAGAGCTCTCCAAGCACAGGATCACTCGAGCACAAAAACACACCCGCGAGCACACCTCACACCCGCGAGCACACTCCCACCTGAAGCACAACTCACTCGAGCACAAAGCGATGTGCTCGAGCAGTACTCATAGAAACCCAGATGACTCGAAGCACAAAGGGGAAAAACTCTCCCATCACTCGAGCACGTTCTTCCTCTGCTCGAGTGATGCTCATCAGAGACCAAAAATGCAGAAAAACCAGAAAACGCCAGATGGTCAAATTCACTCCCCAAAGGTTCCCAAACTCTACCAAAAGCTCACACATACTTGGCACTACTTAGGGAACACAATGGCAACTTCATAACCACTCCAAAAACCCATTTGACCACAATCATACACTAAGGTCTCAATGACACATATTCTCCAAATTTCCCTTAACACATTTCTATCATTCCAGATTATCTCCAATAATCAAATGACTTAACATTAACTCATTTTTAACATCAAACACCATGAAATCCACATATTCAACATTTGACATACTTAGGGCAAAATTTCCAGATTTGACTAAACTTAGCCAAAAATAACAAACAATGTATCAAAATACTCTAAATGCCTACCTCTTCTCTTTGCTCAATTCAGAATCTTGATTCCTCAACTTTCAATTTCGAATCAATGCCCCAATCTACACCATTCAAGGCTCTACAATCATCACCAGGTAGCTCTCATTGAGGTGAACAATATTAGAGAGGAGGTTTAGGGCAAAGGAGAATCATTTCTTACCAAGATCAAGCTTTTTCTTCTTCCTTTCCCTTGCTTGTGCGCCAGAAATGGTGAAAGAAATGAGAGATGAGAGAAGAGGGAGAAAATGATGATGAAGAAACACCTACTCCCTCCCTTGCCCATGCTTCCAAACGAATAGGAGAGAGAAAATGAGGGAAAAGTGCTATTTTGTCACTTAGTGCATCATCCTATGGCTCTCCACTTGCCACATGTCATCATCCATTCACTTCCACAATGAACTCACCAAGTCATAAAACATAAGATTCCGACCCACGGTCAAGGAATCACAACCATTGATCTTAAATACCACACATATTTATTCCAACATTCATATTACATAGATCATAATAGTGCTTAATCAAGATAATTACAATAATTATCGGAGTCATTAGCCCTAATTACAAATCGGGATATTACAGGAGGTATAGGAGAGGACATGGCAGAAATATTCCTAGGGAAAGAAATAGAGTGGATGGGAACCTAGGGAGCATCAAAATGAAAATACCACCTTTCCAAGGTAGGATTGATCCTGAAGCATATTTAGAGTGGGAGAAGAAGATAGAAATGATTTTTGAGTGCCACAATTATTCTGAGACAAAAAAGGTGAAGTTGGCAGCAATAGAATTCACTGATTATGCCATTGTTTGGTGGGATAAATTGGGCATCAATAGGAGGAATAATGGTGAGAGGCCCGTAGCAACATGGAGGGAAATGAAAACTCTAATGAGAAGGAGATTTATTCCTAACCATTACTATAGGGAGCTTTATCAAAAGTTGCAGACCCTTACACAAGGCTCTAGGAGTGTGGAGGAATATTATAAAGAGATGGAGTTAGCTTTGATAAGAGCTAATGTGCAAGAAGATGGAGAGGCTACAATGGCTCGTTTTCTAAATGGGCTTCACAAAGAAATTGCTGACACTGTGGAATTGCAACATTATGTGGAGCTGGAGGACATGGTGCACATGGCAATTAAGGTGGAGAAGCAACTCAAGCCTAAAGGCGCTTCAAAATTCCATTCTGGATCAAGTTCTTCACAAAAACAAATTTGGAAGAAAGGAGAAAGAGCTTTCCAGAAGGAGACAACTAAAAGCAAAGAAGAAACTACATCAAAGAACAAAGGTAAATATGATTCCCAAACTTCTAGAAATAGAGATATAAAGTGTTTCAAGTGTTTGGGTACAGGTCATATAGCTTCTCAATGCCCCAACAAGAGAGTTATGATTCTTAAAAATAGTGAAGTTGTGACTGAAAGTGAAAGTGATCATGATTCTATTGAAGATGCTAGTGATGATGGGGTTGAATATGCCGTAGAAGGAGAATGTCTTGTGGTTAGAAGAGCTTTAAATTGCCAAGTGAAGGAAGATAAGTCGAATGAGCAAAGGGAAAACATTTTCCATACTCGTTGCCTCATTAATAACAAGGTTTGTAGTTTGATCATTGATGGTGGGAGTGTAACAAATGTTGCAAGCACTACATTGGTTGAGAAATTGAATTTGCTTACCATTAGACACCTTAGACCATACAAGCTGCAATGGTTGAATGAATGTGGGGAAATTAAAGTTGAGAAGCAAGTTCTTGTTTCTTTTTCAATTGGCAAATATTGTGATGAAATATTGTGTGATGTTGTTCCTATGCATGCTGCACATATACTTTTAGGAAGACCATGGGAGTTTGATAGAAAAGTCAAGAGGGATGGGTTTACAAATAGATATTCTTTTGTAATGAACAGCAGACCTGTGACTCTTGTTCCATTGACTCCAAAACAAGTGTATGAGGATCAACTCAAGATGAAAAGAGAGAAAAATGAGAGAGAGAAAAGAAAAGAGAGTAAAAAAGAGAGAAAATCTGAAAGTTCAAAAAAAGAAATCCAGATAAAGGAAATGAGTGAAGAGAGAAAAGAAAAGAAGAAAATGAGTTTTTATGCAAAAGAAAGTGAAGTAAGAAGTGCTTTTCTGGCTGAAACACACTTGCTACTCCTTGTTTACAAGGAATCCTTTTTGAACACTAATGACATTAACTCTTCCTTTCCTAGTGTTATTGGTTCTTTGTTGCAGGAATTTGATGATGTGTTCCCTGAAGAAACTCCACCAGGTTTACCACCTATTAGAGGAATTGAACATCAAATTGATTTCATTCCTGGAGCAACAATTCCTAATAGGCCAGCATATAGAAGCAATCCTGAAGAAACAAAAGAGCTTCAAAACCAAGTGGGAGAACTCATGGCAAAAGGGTATGTTAGAGAAAGTTTAAGCCCTTGTGCAGTTCCAGTGCTTCTAGTTCTAAAGAAAGATGGAACTTGGAGGATGTGCATTGATTGTAGAGCCGTCAACAATATCACTGTAAGGTACCGCCATCCCATTCCTAGATTAGATGATATGCTTGATGAATTGCATGGTTCTATTGTCTTTTCTAAGATTGATTTGAAATCTGGGTACCATCAAATTAGAATGAGAGAAGGGGATGAGTGGAAAACTGCTTTTAAGACCAAACATGGATTATATGAATGGTTAGTTATGCCCTTTGGGTTAACTAATGCACCTAGCACTTTCATGAGATTAATGAACCATGTTTTGCGTGCTTTCATTGGGAAATTTGTTGTGGTTTATTTTGATGACATTCTGATTTATAGCAAGAATTTGGATGAGCATTTGGATCATTTGCATTGTGTTCTTGATGTTTTGAGGAAAGAAAAATTGTTTGTAAATCTGAAAAAGTGTGATTTTTTCATGGATAAACTTGTTTTTCTTGGTTTTGTGGTGAGTGCTAAAGGAATAGAAGTTGATGAGGAAAATATATGAGCTATAAAAGAATGGCCAACACCTAAAAACATAACTGAGGTGAGAAGTTTTCATGGTTTGGCTAGTTTTTATAGGCGATTTGTGAAGGATTTTAGCACACTTGCTGCACCACTCACTGAGGTCATTAAAAAATCTGTTGGTTTTAAATGGGATAAAGTACAAGAAGATGCATTCATTGGCCTTAAGGAAAAATTGTGTTCTGCACCTGTGTTAGTATTGCCTGACTTTAGCAAAACTTTTGAGATTGAATGTAATGCATCTGGAGTTGGGATAGGAGCTGTTTTAATGTAGGAAGGAAAGCCAATTGCTTATTTTAGTGAAAAGCTAAATGGAGCATCCTTGAAATATCCAACTTATGACAAAGAGCTCTATGCGCTTAAAATAGCCTTGGAGAATTGGCAGCACTACCTTTGGCCAAAACAGTTTGTGATTCACACTGATCATCAATCCTTGAAGCATATTAAAGGTCAAGGTAAGCTGAACAAGAGACATGCAAGGTGACTGGAATTTATTGAGACATTTCCATATGTCATCAAATACAAGAAAGGTAATGAGAATGTGGTTGCTGATGCATTGTCTAGAAGGTATACTATTCTTTCAACTCTTAATACTAAGTTGCTTGTCTTTGAATATATCAAGGAGTTGTATGCAAATGATACTGATTTTGCTGAATTGTTCCTTGATTGTGAAAAGAAAGCATTTGCTAAATTTTATAGAGTTGATGGGTACTTGTTTAAAGAAAATAGACTGTGTGTGCCTCAATGTTCATTGCGTGAATTGCTTGTTAGAGAAGCACATGGGGGAGGTTTAATGGGTCACTTTGGTGTGAAAAAGACATTGGATGTTTTGCATGAGCATTTCTTTTGGCCTAAAATGAAACGTGATGTGGAAAGAATTTGTGCTAAATGCATAACATGTAAAAAGGCTAAATCTAAAGTCTTGCCATATGGTTTGTATACTCCTTTACCTGTACCTAGTGAACCTTGGATTGACATATCAATGGATTTTGTTTTGGGTTTGCCTAGGTCAAAAAGAGGAATGGATTCCATATTTGTGGTTGTTGATAGATTTTCTAAAATGGCACATTTCATTGCATGCCATAAAACTGATGATGCCACATACATTGCTGATCTGTTCTTTAAAGAAATTGTGAGGCTTCATGGTGTCCCTAAAAGTATTGTTTCTGATAGGGATACCAAATTCTTGAGTCATTTTTGGAGAGTTTTGTGGGGAAAGCTTGGTACTAAATTGTTATTTTCTACTGCTTGTCATCCACAAACTGATGGACAAACTGAAGTTGTTAACAGAACCTTATCACAATTACTCAGAATTGTGATTCAAAAGAACTTGAAAAATTGGAAAGATTGTTTTCCATTCATTGAATTTGCATATAACAGAAGTGTGCATTCATCTACTGATTATTCTCCTTTTGAAATAGTATATGGTTTTAATCCACTAACTCCTCTGGATTTATTACCATTACCTATTGATGAGAGAGCAAGTCTTGATGGGAAAAAGAAAGCTGAAATAGTGCAGCAACTTCATCAGCGTGTGAAACAACAAATTGAAAAGAAAAATGAACATTATGCATTCAAGGCCAATAAAGGAAGAAGGCATGTTCTTTTTGAACCTGGAGATTGGGTGTGGGTGCATATGAGAAAAGAAAGATTTCCAGCTCAGAGAAAATCAAAATTAGCTCCAAGAGGAGATGGTCCATTTCAAGTTCTTGAAAGAATAAATGATAATGCTTACAAGATTGATTTGCCTGGTGAGTATTCTGTTAGTGCTACTTTTAATGTAGCTGATTTATCTCCTTTTGATGTAGGTGAAGATTCGAGGACGAATCCTTTTGAGGAGAGAGGGAATGATGCGATCCAGCAAGTTGTGTCAAATTCAAGCGATCCTTTGCAAATACCAAGTGGACCAATCACAAGAGCAAGAGCCAAACAAATGAAGGAAGCATTAAATGGGCTAGTGCAAGATACTTGGACAAAGCAAGTAGCAATTAGATCAAAGCTTGACAAAAATGCTAAAAACGTCACTAACTTCATATGGGCTGCAAATGGAGATATTGATCAAGTTTTGGGCTTGCAAACTTGGAACTAAAGAGCTTGGACCAAGTACTACACATGGGAGGCTCATTTGGGCCTAAATAAGCACATTTTGAGCCTTAATTTGCTGATTACATATTCTTGAAGTTAGGTGTGCGAAAATCAACAAGGAGTTGGTGGCAGATTTGACTTTTGTTTTCTCTTGCATATTGTATTTGATTTTTCAACTTTCTTCTAGATTGTATTAGAATTTTGTTTTCATGTATTAGACTTTTAGGTTTCCTAGCACATGGTATTAGACTTTGTATTTTCTATGTTCAGATTTGCACCTACTACAATTAAGACATATTTCCCTATAAATACTTGGTGCTTCTTCATTTGTAAGACACACAATTCATATTTGAATCATAAATGAAAGTTGCACTTCTGCACTTTGTTTCTTGAGAGTGAATTCTCTCAAATGGTTCTTTTTAGAACTAACAAACTTATCAAGGCTTGATCAACCTTGTGGCGTTTTTCCAACACTTCGGGTCCTTGTTCTTTCGTGTTCAAGGGTTCAAGTGGATCGTCGATCTGTGATTAGCTTTCTTGGAGTGTGTATATTTCAGAATTGGTTGTGGGTTCGTGGGATCTTCCCTTGTGGGTGCACACCACAAATAGTCTTATAGAGATCATCCTACTCAACATTGATCTCCTCTTTTTAATATCAAACCTGCAAAACCAATTACTCATTAGGTGCTTATTTCTACAATTAAAGAATACTTGAAGCACACTTACAGTAAGAAAATAAACAAAATTCACAAAACATGCACCTCTTTTAGATCTATCAATGTAGTTGGGATTTGCTGCAACATTCGAACATATCTTATATCAATGACAATACATATTGTTTTTAAAAAAAGGAGGGGAGCCACCAATCAAGCCTATCAAAGAAAGACAACAAAAGCCAATGAAATGCATACTCAAGTATTCTTTCAAATTCTAAGCTAGATAAAAGGACACTTACAGTGTGAAAACTTCAAAATGAAATGCATATTCAAGTATTCTTTGAATTTATGACAGGTAGAAATATCATGCATTGCGAAAGTTCAATGCACTTCAGGAAGCATAGATTGTCTACACAATTCACATACTTCTTAGCAAGATATACCCATTTTTAAGATGATTCATATACTAATTTTCCAATTTTTCTGTGCATGAAGGCATTGCTCTTTATCAGCTACAACTAATGTAGACAAAACGGAAAAAGCTATTGGTCAGCTTACTTGCAAGACAGACATTTGAAAGAACCGATATGCTACAATTGAAGCAGGATGGAAATAAGAACCTTATTTGGCATGTTTGCATTCTGGCATATCCTCGGTCATTTAACATCATTCAATACTTTATACCATTGCTCCTTTTTCAAGTAAGACAGTTGCATCCAACTTGGGAAAAGATGGCCAACAACATGCTAAAACAAATTAGATTATATGCACTTTCCTAAGATCCCTTTTTATTTTGGATTCAAATTCACCTCAGCATCAAAGAGATCATGTTCGAAAGAAACCATTGCATTTCAACCATATCCTTTTCTTTCATATACTTGCCTCTACATTTTCAAAAAAAATCATTTTTATGCAATGAAATATAGGGAAAAAGCAAGAATAGTAAAGAACTGTCCATTTCTTTAAATAAAGGAGTAAGAAAAACTAATTAAAAGCTTATAAGCCCACCTCTCCAATTTCTTTAAAACCAACTAATAAAATTTGTCCTCCCTCCCCTCCCCCCGCCCCCATACCAAAAAAACACTAAAAGTTTTATATATTTATTTCTTTTAAGGAGCTTGGCAGCACATATAATACTTCTCCTTCCTAGGTTGGCTAAAATTAAACATGGCTTAATATAGAGATAATAAGACAGCAAAGCACATATCATAGCTTCTTTAAAGTAGAGATGATATTATGAATAGAAATTACTTTATCAAACCAAACCCCAAAAATAAAAAATATAGTAGTATTTAATAATTGACATTTGTAAAATACAATCCACACATGCTGACTCTAGAAAATTTAGCTTGAGATTGATTTCTGAAAGCTACCTTTCTGGTCCCAATCAATCCCACATCTTGCACAATGCAAGATACCGAATGAGAGAGGTGGAAATGGCAACCGATTTGGAGTGAAAGAAGCCATCATATATGGCAGACCCCTCTCAAGAGTGAGTTAAACTTGGCTAGCTAAATGCTCATTGTCAGCAATGCATAGTCAAGAGATGACTGTTAAAGAGGTGTGCTCTAAAGCTACCATAGCCACAACCTATTTCTAGTATGGTTTGAACCTGTGAATTTCAGGATGCCATGTTCAATTAAAGTTGAACTGCAAATACACAGTTAAGTTTCATAGCTTCTTATTATGCAATACATTATAAACCCATCCGATACATGAAATTTTATGCAGAAAAAAATCACCAATAAGATGTCTGATAGTAAAATTCCTTGGGTAAGCATTGGAAAATATACATGAAATTTATTGCAACAGCGCACGCACTTAGTTGTAGAAAATGCATGAACACCCTTACTTAAATCCAAAGCTAAAGAACAAAAAATAAAACCACTGCCAACTATCAAAGGAAAAAGGAAATCAGAGAATATAATAGGTAAGAGAAACAAAAAGAACTTATAGAAGAGCAATCACTAAACCCATACCTAAAAAATTGAATAGTACAAAAAATGTCTCCACCATTTTGGTGCGATGAAGAAGGAAGGAATAAGGTTCTGTGCGAAAATCTCTGGTTCCTTTAACTGGGGCATCATCATCTCTTCTTGCCCAGCGTCATCCCCATACTCGCCAATGCCTCCCTGTCGTATTCGTGGTTACCGAATATCACCTTCTCTAATATTCCTCGTCAGAGAAGATGAAGAGGATGAAGAGAAAAGCATATGAGGAATAACTGTGAGAGAGAGGGGAGAGAGAGAAAAGAAGAAATTAATGGAGGAATACCTTCTCTGATACTTGTTACGTTACTCAAAATCACTTTTCAATTTGTTACCTTTATTATCCTCCAGTTTAAATTGTTGGAAGAATCAATTGATATCTAATTTAATATGGGTGCAACCCTTGATACAGATACATTAACACTCTCATTTATTTGTGTGCTTCTTATGCCAAGTATTTTTAAGTTCTTCATATACTCATTTCTCTTTTATTTGGTACATAAATACCAACCATAATTTTTTTGTCATATCTTGTTTTGATAATAATTCTTGCCAACATTCTTTAAATTCAGTTTCTAAATTCAGTTTCATCCCAACAATAATACATGCAATGGTTAAAATCCTTAACTATTGAGTTTGGAAGATGTTTCATTGCATTTCGTGAAACATGCCAGGTACACAAGGCATGATTTACATTTGGCATTACTTCTTGTAATGCTCGTGGCATAGCAGCACCTTGGTTAGTAAAAACCATGAGTGGCCTTGCATTTTTTGTGTGCACACAAAAAAGTCCAGAGAGCCATTTGAAAATCTCAACGGTCGCATACATAACAACACCACTCCAAATATCACCCCTCCTTTGTAGTGGTTGAAGCCAAAAAAAAATGCAAGAGGTTTATGGTTACAATTTGTGCAATAAGTAGTATCAAGTGAAACAACTTCTCCAAAGCAAGCATAGTCGGCCAACATTCGTGCATCAGCCCAAGATACATTTGTCACTTGCTCATCTATGTTCATTTGGTGAGCATGAACAAATGATGGATTTTCTACTAATTGTTTCTTAAAATACTGAAATATACATCCAGCATCACCATGTTTCATGGCTCGTTGTTAGTTTAGATAATTTTTTACATCACGTCTTATAAATCCTAAATTGGCTCAACCTCCTGCATATTGACTTTGCAAATTGAATGCTGATTTTTTACTAACTCCAACTTTTTCAGTATTTTCCAATTCATAATGTTAAGATGGTGTTAGTTCTCGAAACAATGCAAATAAGTGAACAGCTTCAGAAGGTTGAAGAGGATGATTATAATCCAAAAAAACTTCATTTATTCTATATCCATCTACTTATTTTACTTTAATTTTGGCATTGCAGCCTATTCTTGTCTCATCCTTAGGTTTTTTAGTTGTCAAATCTTGTTTGTCTGATTTTCGCACCCCTTCTTTACGACAAACATATAGATAAAAGGAATATATGAGGATTTATCTTTTTCGCTCTTGTTAAGGCTCTATTTTCGAACCCCAAAACCAGTTCTTCTACCGTATGGCCTCCAAAATTCCCATGCTTCTTCTACATTTTCAAATTCAAGATTAAGTCTGGGAGTTAAATTCATGTCCATGGTATAAGCCTCCTACAAAATTAAAAAATATAAACCCAATATAAGTAAAAACTCAGTGGCGATATAATGAAAATATAGAAATTGTATTCTCAAAATCGCCAAAAATGTAAATATTCAAATAAAACATATATACACATACTAGTATAAATATATTAGCCTAATGTGTGTGTGTGTGTGTGTGTGTGTGTGTGATAGATTATCCGAGTGCTGAATCGAAATCCAACAAGCACTCTAACCAGTAAGCCAATAATTGGAGAGCATATATGATAGATTATATATAGATCAAAATTTATTTAATAAAAAGTTAGGTTTGGCCAAAACAAAAGTTACAAACAGGCATGAATCAAAATTCTCATTATCTAAATATATTAGTTGTAACCCCCTCACAACCATAGGCCGATATTTACGTTTAAAAAACGTGATTAGGTTGAATTAGAGACCGTAATACAGTTTGGGACTTAACACAATATTCATTTTCCCAAAATCGATCTTGCAAAAACTTTTCTAAAATATATTCAACAATGGTTTCATACCAACAATCAGCACACAAATGGCCTGTACAAATTGATTTCATTTATACATATCAGAGTGCAATGTAAACTCCTGACACACTCGGATTCCATTTAATAAATAAGGGTTCTACAAGGCACAATACCCATAATTCATTTCCCTTATCCAAGGGATTACACAAACTATACCACAAATCCAATATATACAATCATTTCCCAACAAAATATCCAAAATCAAACTATGGGAGAGTGAGATTCTAAGAAATCCCCGTAGAGTCAAATCACTCATAGTATGCACAACAATAAGGCATGAAAGTAAATCATCACACACACATAGCAACTACAACGGCAATTACAGCAGCAAGGACAAGTATGACTCATGTCACCCTTACGTTTGATCACGCTGAAGTGCTCATACTATATTGCACCACAACAAGTCACACAATATATTTCACCACAACTGGGATTCATATAAAGCATTTCATATGCAAGCCATACAAGCCAAATATATAACATACAGCCCTCGGTTGGATTCACAACAAGCCACCCCACAGGTCGGATTCACAAAGATCCATGTCAATTACAATGGCAGTTCAACGGCCGAGCTAGAGATGACCAGTGTCAATCCCTAAACGGCTCATGCTGAAGTGCTCACGCTGTAATGGACCATGGCATATACAGTTCACAAATCTCAATGACAAGTCATGCATACCAAAACATCATACACAACATAAGAGAAGAGTCACTACCTAGTTCGTTCCATACGTACTCTATCACATGTCTCTCCCAAGCAAGGCAAATACTGAATCCTATAATCCACAATTAGGGATGAAGAGTTATTCTCTATTCTAAGACTCAATTGACTTCACAACACTTAGATTTGGTTATCATTTATGTCCTTTAGGTGGCTACTAAAAGCCCAAACATATGCTTAAAGAGTTGGGAAAGACTATACCAAAAACCACCTTTCAGAAGTGCAAAATGTCATTTTTGGAGGTTGGCTGCTGCCAAAAACAAGTCCGAAACATTTGAGCTGCGGCCAAGAAAAATCATTTTTCTTGGCTGAACTTCCAAATATCATAACTAATTCTAGAAAAATCGAAATGAGATGATTCTAGAGCCAAATGAAAGCTAGTTAAGTCCTATTTACTGGAAAAATATGGACCATTACTAGAAATCACCACACAATTCTAGAATTACACAAAACTCAACAATGCTCTAAAATAAAGTCCAGTTTTAGTCCCAGAATTTGGCAAAGCATAACTTTCAGTTCAAAAAAACAAAATGACATGAATTATATGTCCATTTTGAAGCTTGGGATGTGAAATTTAAATCTGGAAAGTTTCATAATTTTCCAACACCATTTGGTCATTCAAAACTTTTGTGCAAACTGGCTGCCCAAACAGAGTTCACACTTGACAAATTTCCAATTTTCTACCAAAGTGTTCAATGACTCCAAAATCAATAACCAAACCTATTCCCATACAATTTCTCACAAGGAACACAATGGCAACCTCAAAATGACCAAAATCACAACCCATTAACATGCCCTGTTTTTGCCCAATACACAAAACCAACACAAAGTTGCCAAACTTTACATTTAAGCTTCAATTCAATTCAATTAATTCAAAACACCAAACAAAGCACCATTTTCATAACAACAACAAACCATACTCCCCATGATTCTAAATCACGAAAATTAGGGCAAAATTTCCAGAAATTCAAGGCCCAACCAATGGCCATAAAACTTATATGAAAATGAAGCTTTCACTTACCTTAACAACTCTCTCAAAGAAATTCCTTGGTTCTCCAACTTCTAGAATTCTTTGTGGCCATAAAACACTACCAATGGCAAACCTAAAACCATGAAATTGAAGCTCTCAACACAAGGAATAAGTTAATAGAAGAGAGTTTTGGCATTAGAGGTCATTAAATGGGTCAAATGGCTCACCTTAAGAAAAAACACTTCCTCCTTCTTGAGCTCCCATGGTAACACGAAAGAGAGAGGAATGAGAAAGATGAAGAGAGTGGAAAGAATGAAATGATGATGAAATGAGCTACTCACATCCCTCTCATACTTGTGACAGCCACATAGAGAGGAAAGAGAGAAGAGAAAATCATTTAAAAATATAGCATTTGACTTTTCTACTCCTCTCTCTTCATCCTCACCTTTTGCCACATGTCTCCACCTCATTGGCTCTCATAAAGTAAGTAAATAATTAGTTACTCTAACAATTCCATTAGCCATTTAGTTATACATCTCATTTCTCTTAGTTAGCAATTAATTTCTCCATTAATCACTAATTAATTAAACGATAATTTTCTATTCTTCCACTGATTTTGGCGCATTTACTTAAATTGCCACGTAACACATAATTAAATTCTTTTCCTCTTCTTTATGCGCCAATTACCCCTATTTTTAGCCCAAATAATTATTAAATCATGTAATTATGCTAAAACATAGTGTTAGGCATTTCCAGTAATAATTCGGATCTCAAATCCATTTTGATTTACAAAATCATTCACAATAATTATCATTAGCCCTTAATAGAAATTTAGGGCGTTACATTAACCAAAATGATATCCCGTACATAAAGATTACTAAGTTAGGTTATAAATCATAAATATAAAAACTAGATATGAACTATCAGAAAATTGTGAGATTTTGATAACAGATTGTTATTTTGCTCACTAATCTTTAATATCTTGTACTCATAAATCCTTACTTATTATTCCTCTTCTTTGATACCACATCCCAAGAGTTCCTTTGGTTTTCCCGCACACATCTACAGGAAGAATTGAAGAAAAGGTTGTGCACGAAAAAGCAAAGCGCGATCAGTGAGAAAAAAGCAAGGTATTAAAACTCGGACCGGTCATTGAACCGGTCGGGGTACTGGGTTAAGGGTCAGTGGATCAAACCGGGACCAAACCGGAGCTAAACCGGGACCAAACCGATGAAAAATTGAAAATTTTAGACTTATAATATGAAATTCTAAAGGAAATTTTTTTTTTTTTTTTTTTTTTATAAAATCACCAACCCGGACCGGGAACCGGACCGGTTTCCCGGCCGGTTCGCCGGTTACCGGACCGGCCGGTCCGGTCCGGTTTTCACAACCATGGAAAAAAGGCACCACCTAAAGGGAAACAATACAATGGCTGAGATTCAGTGAGAAATTGGACGGATGAGATCAGCTATATGAAATGACGTCGTTTAGAATAGTTACCTTTTATCACCGTCTAGATTTAATTTTTCCTCTTAAAACGAATTTGTTTTAAAAAAATGATGGGCAGCAACTTTTGTTCCCCCCATGGGCAGCAACCTTTGAAACAGCAGAAAGAAGCTTCGTCTAAGACAGATGGGATGCAGGGGCGGAGGGGATTTGAAACCTTAATAAAGAGATGAGATGAGATGTCAGATATTGGGGAAGGAGAAAGAGTGATACAGGGAAAAAGAAAATGGGGAAATAAATAAATGAGGAATTTAAAATTTGGATTTGGATTATGGCGAGATGACCTCCGGTGACGTAAAAGATGAGAGGCTTGGAGAGTGCCTCGGGAGGGAAAAGGAAATGAATAATCTAAGATAACATTGAAATATTATATATATATATATATATGACTCTGAACAATGAGCTCGACATGCATGTTTGTTTTGAATGCTTTTTACGTAAATCGAGACATAATTCCTCTCACATATTTACTTCGTATACCACAAATCACGATTGAAAAGCTGTTTTTAAGCATTCCAATCGTTAATCCAAACGAGAACTTGTAAGTGTTTGGGAAGTTACAAAACCGTAGTTTCAAAAGTTATTTTCCTTAAACTGAGACAAAACTTCTCTTACATACTTGCTTTATCAATCATAAAAACTATTCTCTAAAATTAATTCAAATATAATGTTAGGCATATTCATAAAATAAATTGAAACCGGCTTGATAGAAGCCCGAGGTAAAAGATATTTTTAATGAATGTGGCTGATAAACAATAATATGAGTATTGAGCTAAAGATAAGCCATTTTAGGATCGGCTTGCCGTAATAGATTTTATATTGATATTGATGATGATATTCATATTAATGATATTGAAGATATGGAGATTGTGTTTTGTAAAAAAAAGAAAAAAATCACACAAATTGCATGTTTGGATTGGCTTTTAAAAATAATTTTTACGATTTACGAGATAAATATATGAGAAAAAAAACTTCTGAAACAATAATTTTATGGTTTGTCAAACATGCACTAAAACAAACCGTGTAGGAAACTAGTGAGATGAATGGTAAAACTCATAGTTGGTTCTCCAACTTTATACAAGTTTTTAGAATGGCCCCTAAATTTTATAAAATATCATTCTATCCTCTAACCCTAATATTGTTGGTCTCAAATCATTGTTATTTTTTAGATAATAAACTTAATATGTTAGCATTTAAGAAAGCTTTGTTAACATTTAAAATTTCAATATCAGCTTTTTTATATATAACAAAGTTAGGGCTAAATGACTAAAAAACCATTTTATAAAATTAAAAGACCACAATAAAACATTCCATAAAGTTAAAGCTAAGGGTGTATTTTTGCCTCAAATGAATACACCTTCCTCCTTTCCTTCTCTCTTCTTCATTCTCTTTATTCTTTGACTTATTTATCATATTTCTTAACAATATAGGATCTATTACATTCGGTTATTTAATTTAGAGATTCCACTTATTTACACACTGCAATGGTAGCCTAAAAGGGGCATTATAAACAAGGAAGCAACTAAAAAATTGCGTAATATAAAAGAAAAAAAAAAGTAAAAGTATATATGCTTCTTTATTATTCAATAAAGAAAATGCTCATCTCACAATATGTAAATGACAGAACAAAAAATAATATACAAGAAATCAATCCACTAATCTGACCTGGTACTCTAACATTAATCCAAAAAATACCTAATTCTTTGTCACACGTTTCTTTCTAATATAAACCAGAAGAGGTCGTGAAACCTGATCTGGTACTCTAATTCTTTGTCACACGTTTCTTTTTAGTATAAACCAGAAGAGGTCGTGAAACCTGATTTGGTACTCTAACATTAATCCAACAAAAACTTCAGGATACCTACAGCTGCCACTCAAAATTGTCCGGGGCAAATTGGACCTTAACCCTATATATAATGAGTTTCCTATATCTTGATCTATTGTACTGTGACATTCAAGATCACAACATACCAAATATCTTGCATAGATTGAATCCAGCTGTTGAAAAAAATGCATTAGTTTAGCTGCTTACAGGATATTCATTGATCAGCCCTTCACTGGCAGCAGAATCATGGCCATTGTCCAACTTGTTATGAACTTGCTTGTATCTCCAACTTGTAAGTCGTGGGATTTGATCATCAGAAGCTCCATAATCAGAAGATGCCATGTTCATGTTGTAACCGAGGAGACTGCTGATCAGAGGCACACAGCAGCACAGCAGGAGGAAGAGAAGGAAAGGGAAAGAGTAGGTCATGGCATTCCAAGCAAGCAAGGAGATGCAGAGCACGTGCAGCTTTGGAGCTCTTTGGAGTGACCCGAAACGCGAGTCAAAAACCCAAACATTTCCCATCACAAACCATATGGCAAAGAAAAGCTCGAGCGAAGTCCGGCATCTGTTCATCAAATGCGAACACCTGCACCAGAATTGCAGGCTTCAGTTTCAAGTTGGACTATAAATATTGCATGATTAAAAAGAGAGAACTTGATTGATGGTTATAAAACTTGCAGATGATACAAGTTTCTTTAATTATATCCATTTTTGTTGTTCAGATTTGAACTGTTTGGCAACTGATTTTTATGCCAATTTGAAATGTTGAGAAAAGAGTTAGAGGTGCATTTCCTTATATGTCTGTTATGAGGCTTTAACATGTGTGTGTATAGATATCAACTGACTAGATTAACTCGTTTAAAAGAGCTTTTATTGGGGTCATTTGTAAACTAAAGAACCATGCAATGAACACTCAAAAATTACATCTCACTTGTTAACTGTGAGCCACTTTCCATCTTGGCTTTCTTGTTAAAATGGGCAAGGACTCCTCTAAGCTGAGTCCCTTTTAACGGCTACGTTAAAATAACCTTATATTCACCCTATTTTGTTCTTGCTTTGTAAAAGAGAAATCATTATAATTCAGCCAAACCAAGATGTGTCAGTTATGACAAAATTAATGAGGTTGAATTCATAGGAAGCATTTAATCTGATGCAATAGCGTATTTATAGAAAGATTGTCTTGGTCAATCCCAAAGGCGCCCATGAGATATATATGTATGTAAATATACACTACTTCCAGTACTATACATAAAAGTTATTCAAGAGGTTTACTTTGGTCATAAATATAATATTTCAATCCATTTTGTTTTCAAGTTTATAATTTTTTCCTCAAAATATCTCTATTGATTGCACATATACTTATTACAAATAACTAACTCAACTAATTTTTTTAATATCCACAAATTAGTTATCTAGCTCTTATATTAAGGACTGGAGATAATGTGTCTGTGTGTGTGTCATAGAAGGTTTAGAAAAGAATAGGGGAATACCTGGTTTCTTCATTGCCTCTATGTTGTTGTTCCATATCAGAGAGACTAAGAGCATCTCCATGAGACAAATAAAGCTGACGATATCGCCCGTAAAGCAGCAACAGATTGAGAAGACATCATAACAGAAATCCAAATCTTCATAGGCCAAACAGGTCTCTCCCTCTTAGAAATGGCCAAAACCAAGGTTGTGAGGCTTATCTGAACCATCAAAGCAATGAACTCTAAAGTCATCCACGTGCTGGAATTGAAAGGATTGGAGCCCAGATCAGACCTTGACCCGTTTTGGTAATGGAAAACTCTTCTAATGGAAAACTCTTTTTTAAAAGGTGAACCATCTTGCTCTTGATATTCTCATGGCCAGCCTAATCAAAAAGGAAGGCCTTGGACTATGAGGACAAGGCCTTGTTCTGGTTCTAGCCCCTCTATCTCCTCTTGATGCAGAGTTTGATGAAGCAAAGGAAATCAAGGACCCTGAATTCATCTCAAACTGCTATTTTTGGAATCAAATCAAGCTGAAAAGTTCCGTTTTTTTGGCCTATATCTGACGAGTACTCTTACGGAATCACATGCCTTCTATTAAATTGCCAATGTCTTCATGCCTCTTCTATTTCTACAATCCCCCATATTTGAGAAGGGCCAGCAACAACACTCTGCACAAGTATAAAAAAGAAACAAGGACGTGAATAGGACGTTTTACTAAAATCCTTAAATCATTGAACTTTTGACTTTGTGTACATATAACATTTTTCATTTCCCCATATCTTGCTGGAGTGTCATTGTTTCATTTCTGGGCTAGATTTTCATCAAACTAGATCCTGAAACAATCATTATTGAAATACACACATAGAGAGAGGTAAAGGTACAGGTATAATACTATATTAACAAAAAGGGCATCACACACACAGTAATCAATAACCATCGAAAACTAAACTTGAGGAAGAGTGACTGATGTTGGCAGTGATTCAGTTAGAATAATTAACTAACTTGTCTTCAAAGTTATTAACACACATCATCGTCATCAAATGGTATATTGTTCTTACTTCCTCAGGTGCAGTTGGTCCAAGTTATTAGATTCATAAGATGGGGTTAAAAACTCAATTTAAAATAAATAAATAGAATTTGCAATTAGGAGTCAAGTCATACCCTCCTGAGCTTGATGAAGAAGCTTCTATTACTTGTTTCCCTTTAGCTTCTCCCGTACGAGTTTGAATGTCCAAGTGTGGCATAGCTTGACCAGTAATGGTATGTGTAGACTTCATTTCTTGAGACCCCTCCTCCTCCAGCTCTTCCGGCTACTCCAATATGGCACAATCAGCTATTTCAAGATCAAAACCGAATTGTTTCACAGATTGAATATCATTCCAACTGCAAAACCTTGCAAGATTGGGCAGGTTTTTGAGTTTTATATGAGACAGTCTTGGAGCCACTTCTAGCAGCCCCCCCGTCTCGTGTACTAGCATCATCTTGTTGCAATCCAAACACTTCCTTCATGTTGGGGGCTGCTTCTATTTCCAAACTCTCCAGTTTTTGAAGCGTGGTGAATGTTGAGACGGAGAAAGGAACTCTCAAGGAATCACAATGAGAGATGCAAACCTTTTGCAACATTGGGAGGCATACTTGATCCGTACCATCAGCATCTTCTTCTATGATGTAATTTAAGTACCTGCATTATTTTACTTTTAAATCGGACAGCCGTGGCAGGCATTTCATTGTTGATCTACCAAAGATGGTCCAAAGCTTATCACACTGGCTGATTAACAGAACTTCTAGGTGGCACAAGTTCAAAACACACTGGGGGTCTTTGTATATGAGCCTCATGTTGGGCAAACCTTCCAGCTCCAAGACTTGTAGTTTTAATGCCATTTCCACTTCACTTTTAATTCCCTCAACATTAATAGCCTCTTCCACTTCAGAGTGCCTTATTCTAATACTGGTCAAATTTTGCATATCCTTAAGAAGCTCCATCAAGCCCTACCAAAGACAATACAAAGTATTCTTCTGGTCATATTCTTACAACGCACGCATGCCCTCCAAAGGCGCATACACACACATACATATATTGATTCTCTAGATGACGAAAGCTTCAACATATTCTTACCTTAAAACATGGAACAACGTACTGACCCCTATCACTAAAGTTGAAATTTTGAAGTCATAAATTAAAAAAAAAAAAAAACAGCCACAGTAATCCACAAGTAAAAGTAAAAGTGTTACCACTCCAATTTCTGAGTTTGGTCGTATTCCTCGTAACCGATCCCTCAAACCTCTTCTGGTCGACCGCTGACAAAAGGTTAAGAAGTTAAACAGAGAATGTGGAAAAGACGGAGAGCAATACAATACATGGAAGACAATAAATAAAAAGTAGTACCGAATCTCCAGTTTCTGACGATAGCTGTTTTCCTCGTAAATACACCATGGAATGGGGAAAGGGGCTTTTCACCAACTCTCGGCCTAAATTAACACGCTTAAGAGATGGCCACTCCACAGGTGTCATCTCCCATATCTTTTGTGACTGTTGCCGATCTATTTCATTCCTTCTCCTTGATTCCTACAACCACATGCTTTTCATTTAATCAACTATTCCTTATTTTTTTTCATAAGCACGTTGAAATACATGCATACATGAAATAAAATCACTAATCACTGATTTAATGGACTAGAGCAAGTTACCGATGAGCCTGCCGGCCGGCGGAACCATCCACGAGCCCTGGTTTTCAGAATTGGAGATGTGCTTGCTTCCCAAATGCCAATGAAGCTTGGTACAGCTTCAAGCTCTACTGTTGTCAGTGAAGGCAGTATATTGATATTCTTGTGCACCACTCTGCCCTCATCTTCTTGATATTCGCCAATTAGGTAATTTAGCTCTTCACACGACCTTATGCATAATTCTTGCAAAACACCAAGGTCTCCAGCCACAAGGAAGGACCATACAACGCGTAATTTGCCACATCCTTCAATTTTAAGTATCTTTAACTTCGGAAAGAAGTGGCCATCATCATCAGCATCCTTCGCTTTTTGTCTTGGATTTCGATATTTAATCAAAGTTACCACCTCCTTGCAATTTTCAACCCATAATTCTTCCAATAGCACTAGGCTTTGAGCAACCGAGTGTACGAAAATTTCTCCTTTGAACATTGGACAATCATTCAATCGCAACACCTTCAAATGAGGTAGTTTCAGAATGCCCTGCAAAATCCCATTGCCTAGCTTTTCACAATGCGATAACATGAAAGTTTCTAGCTTTCTAAGAAAGCCAGAAGGCAAAAGACCACGCCACAAGTCTTTGGCACCCACACGATCCAAATGCAGCTCAACCAACTCGGAGAAGGCATAAACATCATGTAAACGAAGGCATAAACATCATGTAAACGCTCACTATTATCCAAAATGCATTCAATGTCAGGGCACTCATACAAAGCAAGCTTCATAAGGTCCCACATGACTCCATATTTCATCGGAACAATGTCCGGAACCAGACACTTCCATCTTGCTTCTCTCATTTCCGACAATTCCAGAATTTCTGCTCTTTCCACAAGGTCCTTCAACATTTCTTCAGGCATTAGATCTTTAACATATTTTGTATTCAAGCTCTTATAGAAGCCATTATCGCCATCTACAAAATATTGAAGACCTGAAAGAGCAATGCAATACTTCTGCAGTGCAGGATAAGATTTGCCATGACCAAATTCATCTCTATTTCGTTTTTCATCTTTTGGCTTTGAACTTAAGTCATCATTATGAACAAAATCCAATTCTTCCAATTGTGACAAACTGCCAATTGCTTCAAACGTTTTCTTCATCTCAATTCGACATCTTCTTATCCCTAACAATCTCAACTTCTCTGCCACAATTTCTTCTGGTAACTGCATGATCGAACAATCTTCAAATTCAAGAGACACAATATTGTTCATTGTTCAGATGTTTCCAACGAAAGGTGTCATCTAATTTCCAACCATTCAAGATGACAGTTCGGACATTTTTTAATGAAAAAAGCCATCATAATGAAAGATTGGTATGTGCCACATCTTTATCACGACATATAAGTATCACTCTTAGGTTCACCATTTTTTCAAGCTCTGCATATAATTCTTCCACCTTAAATCCTCTCTTGACCCAAAGCAGTAGTACCTGGAGTTCTGTAGCATCAAAATGATCGGGAAATCCAATATTGCTATTCCAAGACAAAAATTTCAATCTTGGATTCAAAGTATCACTCGAGTTCACAATCACCTGGATATATTTCCCTTGAATCGACAGAATTACTTCACGAAGTAATTCATGAACCTTCACACAAACTTCATTAGTTTGGAGCAACATAAATGTCTTTAAAAGATCATTTCTCGCTAGAAACAGTCCATCTCTCAGTTCGGAAGAGCTTTTTGCTTCACCAAAGATCCCCGATCCAATGCCAATTTTACTTAGTAGTTCGATAGGAATCTCATACCCTCTAGGAAACAGACAGCACAACGTCAAAAGGAGTTTGGCTTTAGTCTCAAGTTTTTGATACCTTAACTCGACATTCTCACAAACCTTTTGCCACGAATCATCACCATCACTATCAAACATCTGAAAGTTTAGCAATTCAGAATATTCTTCCAATATCTTGGTTCAAAACTACTCATAGAGGTTGCCATTGCCTCAATTGCAGCTGGTATTCCTCCAAAAGCATCCAAAACCTCTTGTGTACCACATCCATGACTTGACTGGTAGAATTTTCAAATCTTGTGCCAACACATTTGGAAAAGAGATCTAATCCATCTTTATGGTCCAATGTTTGTAGTGAAATGATGTGCTGGCATCTCATATGATCACAAACTCTTGAATTGCTTGTGGTTAACAAAACACAGCAGTTATTGTCGGGAATACCTATGTCCCTGAGCTCCAGCTTTTTCCAAATATCATCCAGAATTATAAGCACCCTTCCTTTAGTGTTAGAAATTCTGGACAACAAAGTTTGTGCGTGTTTATCTTCCTCTCCCTCCAATTGGAAATATAATTCGTAAGCAATGTCATGCCGGATCTTGTTGAAATCCGGCACATCTGATACAGTTGTAAAGATCACGTACCGAAACAAACTAGATTCTTCAACAAGAGCGCCCACATGTTGCACCAGTAAGGTTTTTCCCACCCCAATCAACCCGTCCACACCAATCATGTAGTTTTGCCTATTCTCTAGGGCTGTCATAATCTCCGTCAACTGTGACTTTCTACTCGGAAAGTCAATAAAATTTGCCGACACACAGAATCTTATGCGTGGAATTCTAGAGGGACGTGCACTTTATCAAACTTGCTTCTGTCTAAGAGGGCTTTCATTTGAAGCGTCCTCTCTTCCAGGTTCCTACCATCAGATAACAAGCCCCCAAAACAAGTCTGAAGTGTTTCAATGTCTTCATCAAGGAGGGCATCAACTTCTTCCATCCATACTCGAACCCCTTGTTCAACTCGCGTTTCATCTCTCTCCCTCGCTTCATCAATATCACCTTGCAGCTCTTCTTTTTTTTGCGACCAATCTCTTCTTTGTCTTCTCATACACACTAGCATAAGTGTTGAACCACCGTAAATATCCAGCTTCTCTTACTGCTCCACCAATCAAATTCTCGGCAACATGTGCCGCAACTTCATCCACACAATGTGTTGTCATCTGGCCAGGAATATGTGAGATTGTAGAGTCTTTACCACTGTTGTCAACAAATGAAAAGATCAAATATTAATTAGAGTAACTGCATGCTTGGATGATATAGAATGTTTAACAATACATGCCCTAAAAAGTAATGTTTCGAAATAAAATTTTTACAAAATTGACTTATGTATCAATCTTTTGGGACCAAAATCAACTTATTCATAGATGATGCAGCCTACAGAATATTTGGCTGGCAGACTGGCATATTGACTTTTGGGGGGGAGTAGCACGTTACGAAATACTTTCAAATGACTATATAAGTATGCTAATTTGGATATTTCTTGAACCGCATGCAATTATGTTTATAGTGTGCGTTATGAATTTTTTACTAATACATATACTTACCACTGTTTAGGGGATTTGAAGTTTGCACACTGATGCCTTTAATAGAGAAGCCCACTCCCCTCTGTCACTAATTAGAGCAACAACAAAAGCAAATAACTCAGCAAAACTGAAAGGAACTGAGATGCGAAAAACAAAAATTTGAAAGGCAAATAATTTAGTACAAGAAAAAATTCCAATGCCATGGTGAGACATATACAAAACTAAAATGAGAAATACACATGCCCCGATTTCATTAGACACAAGCATCTTACATACGACAAAATTACATAAGTTTTTGCTTACATAGAAAAGCGTGAGATTTAATGTTGGTAGCTCATTCTATACCAGCATACTCAATGTCATGTTTCTTATTTCCCAAAGCTACTCTTAAGAGACTGGACACTGTTATATCCAGTTTCTGGTGGAAGGAGGGGCTCTGAGGAAAAAAAACAAAGTTCACTGGGTCTCTAACAGGAAATTAAAGCTTGATAAAATGGAGGGTTGTAGAATCCCGAAACTTGAGGAAGAAAATGCAAGATCCACAATTATAGGCGGTGATTTGTATTGTTTGTCTGTGTATTTTTTCCTTGATTAAACAGTGTTAGGTTAGACTTTTAGTAAGGCTCGACTCTGTCATTTGTGTATATATAGGTAATCTATCCGTATAAATAAAATTCATTCAGTTCTAAATCTCTTCATGGTATCAGAGCGTTAGAGAAGAGTCAAGACTAAATCATACTCACCATTGTGTTTTTGCATTCTTAATATCAAAACCACAATAGGTATCTGTCTCTAACATTGTCGGCACTTGTTTCGGTGTCCCAATTTCTGTCAGAACAACAAATATTTGTCTTCATTTCTGCCCAGCGATCTCAATCGTTTGTCGCAGACATCTCTTACGTTGCCGACCAACTTCATTCATCGATCAGTCTCACTACTCGATCCGGTCCGCCGTCCGGTTTCTGTCGTTCTTCGTCTCCAACACCTCAGTCTGAAATCCCAACCAAGATTTTTTCCCCTCGCTACGATCGCCCTGCACCAACAACAGCAGCTGAGTCAGCAACCCCGCTGCCACCGCCTTCCTCTGGCTTTGTTCAGATTCCGAGCACGGTGACAGCAGCATTTCCCGTCGCTGCCAAAATTGCAGAACAGTTGCGCCTGTGTCGTTCACCTGTCGATTGTTTCTCGCTCAGCTATTGAACACCAACTGACTCACAAGAAGGAATTCGCACATAAAAGGAGGAAAAGAAAAGAAGAGGGGTCAGGAAAAAAAAGGAAAAGAGAGGGAAAAAGGGGAAAAGAAGAGGAAAAAGGAATAGAAAGAGAGAGGAAAAGAAAAAAAAAAGGGAGACAGGCACTGTTCATTCCGTGACTCATTACTATTCATTGGTGCTGTTTTGTCCGTGACGCTTCACTATTCACTTGTACTGTTGATCAAGACTATTCATCGGTACTGTTTGCTTTTACTGTTCATCACGTACTATTCACTGATACTATTCATCAACGGTACTGTTTCATACTACTCATGGTGTTATTCCTTATCAGTACCAGCGACCATTGTAGCTTGTTTCTTCATTTCCAAATTGGTCAATATGTCTATAGTTTCTAATGCCTCTTCCTCCGTGCCACGATCTGGTTCTAATGACATCTCTACTGTTCGATCCATAAAACAAAGAGGTTCTAAAGGTCGTCTACTCTGTGATCATTGTAAGAAACAAGGGCACACAAAGGACACTTGCTGGAACCTCCATGGTAAACCTATTGACTGGAAGCCGAAAAAAGGGCAAGACAGAGGTTACGTGGCTGAAACTTCCAAGGAATCATCCCAAAGTGACAAACTGCACAAAATCATGGAAATACTAGCCACACTACAAACTACGACAAAGCCTACTGCCATAGTAGTCAGGAGAGGTAATTTCTTTCAAGCCTTGGCGATGATAAAAGAACTATGTACAGGGAATTGTTGAATTGTTGACTCAGGTGCTTCGGATCATATGACTGACAATAAGGCTCTCTTCTCATCCTATACTCCCATCACCAAAGGAGTGAATGTGCAAATTGCTGATGAATCTGAGTCTGTTGTAACTGGAATTGGTTCCATCAAAATCTCAGCTACACTTACTCTTCACTCCGTATTACATGTTCCAAAGTTGAAGTGTAATTTACTATCTGTGAGTAAATTTGCTAATGATGAACGTTGTCAAGTTAACTTCTTTGCTACTCACTGTATTTTTCAGGATCTGCTGACTGGAACGACGATTGGGAGAGCACAAGAGCTTGATGGTCTCTATTACCTTGATGAAAGTAATAGTCATCAAAATAAATCTTGCAATAAAGTGTCTCTCCCTAACACTGGTAACTTGGAGTTATGGCATAAACGTTTGGGTCATCCAAATTTAAATTACATGTCTCAAATGTTCCCATCCCTTATTCCTCATAAAATCACCTCTGATTTTCATTGTGATTCATGTGAAAAGGCTAAGCATCATCGTACTTCATTTTCAAAAATCCCATACCAAGCATCAAAACCTTTTTCCATAATTCACAGTGACTTATGGGGACCATCTTGTACACCAAACCGATCAAAAACAAAATGGTTCATCACATTCATTGATGACCATACACGTGTCAGTTGGGTTTACTTGTTGAAGGATAAAACAGAGGTGTATCAAACATTCCTTAACTTCCACAATATGATCCAAACCCAAATCCAGATACTGCACACTGATAATGGGACTGAATACTTCAATCAAGCCCTGTCTACCTTCCTAACTGAAAATGGCAATGTTCACAAAAGTACTTGTCCCAATACACCTCAGCAAAATGGTATTGCTGAACGAAAAAATCGCCATATTCTTGAGACTGCCAGAGCCATCATGTTTAGCAGTAATGTTCCTAAATATCATTGGGATGATGCTGTTCTTACTACTACATTCCTCATTAACCGAATGCCAAGCCGACCATTGTCTTATAAAACGCCACTCCAACTCCTCCACAAATACTATAACCTCCCATACCTTGAAAACACTCTACCACCCCGGGTGTTTGATTGCACATCATACGTTCACCTCTATCATATCAACAAACTTGACCCTAAAGCCCTTCGATGTATCTTCCTTGGTTACTCTCATTCCCAAAAAGGGTATAAGTGTTATGATCCAGTCTCCAAACGCTTATTTGTCACCTGTGATGTCACGTTTCTTGAAAATACACCCTATTATGCCTTGTCTGCAATTCAGGGGGAGAGAGATGGTGAATTTCAGACAAAAAAAACAACACAGGATGACTAGATAAAAGAAACACCACAGGATGACCAGTCAATCACAATTTATATACCTACCCACACAGAACCTACTCCTGATACCTCTAATACTCCTGATAACAACCTTGATATCTTTGATAATCCTGATAACCCTGATAACTCTGATAATATGCCAAATCCAGGGGGAGACACAAATATGTGGGGTAATACCTACATAAGACGACATAAAAAGAGGTAATGAGCCACAAGCTATTAGCACTCACCAGGAGTCGGTACCAGAGGCAGGTCTAGGAGAAAAAGAAGGTTCTGATCTTAATCTTCCCATTGCAGTACGAAAACAATCGAGACAACCTAAATCATGCACTAGATATCCCATTGAGAAATTTGTCTCCTATAAGGCCCTTTCATCTAAATACAGTTCATTTGTATCTCATCTTGATAGAATCAGGATTCCAGACACTATTGATGAGGCTATGACTATACCTAAGTGGAGACAAGCTGTCTTGGAGGAAATGGAAGCTCTTAAGCGTAATAAGACATGGGATGTAGTAGATCTACCGCAAGGGAAGAAGCCTGTTGGGTGCAAATGGGTATTCACTCCTAAGTATAAAGCAAATGGAACTCTTGAGAAATACAAAGCTAGACTAGTTGCAAAAGGCTTTACGCAAGTATATGGGGAAGATTACACTAAAACATTTGCTCCAGTAGCCAAGTTAAATACCATCAGAATTCTTTTATCTATTGCAGTAAATTTAGATTGGAATTTGCACCAACTCGATGTAAAGAATACCTTCCTCAATGGAGAACTCAAGGAAGAGGTGTATATGAAGTTACCGCCAGGGTTCCCAGGAAAAAAGGGTAATCAAGTCTGCAAGCTAAAGAGATCGTTATACGGGTTAAAACAATCTCCGCGTGCTTGGTTTGATAGATTTACTCGGGTTCTCAAGAGACACGGATACACTCAAGGGCAAAGCGATCATACCTTGTTCTTTAAACATCATAAGGGTAAGATGGATGTTCTAGTAATATATGTTGATGATATAGTCCTTACTGGAGATGATGAGGTGGAGATCAATCAAATTAAGAGAGCCCTCACACGAGAATTCCAAATCAAAGACCTTGGAGAGATGAAATACTTTCTTGGAATGGAAGTTGCCCGATCCAAGGGTGGAATCTATATCTCCAAAAGGAAGTATGTATTAGATCTTCTAAAAGAAACAGGAATGACAGGCTGTAAACCCAGTGACACACCTATACGGGTTGACAAGATAGATGAAGGAACAGATCTCGGTAAGGCTATGGATATGGGGAACTATCAACGGATGGTAGGTAAACTAATATACCTGTCTCATACTAGACCGGATATTGCATTTGCAGTAAGTGTGGCTAGCCAGCATTCTCATGATCCTAAACAAAAACATTTGAATGAAGTCTACAGGATCCTTCGTTATTTGAAAGGATCTCCGGGACGTGGCTTGTTTTTTAAGAAAACTAACAAACGGATTGTAGAGTTATTTACAGATGCTGATTGGGCAGGTGATCGAGATAACAGGAAATCCACATCTGGATATTGTATGTATGTGTGGGGTAACCTGGTCACATAGAGAAGTAAAAAGCAAAGTGTAGTTGCGAGAAGCAGTGCTGAAGCTGAATACAGGGCTGTAGCACTGGGAATCTGTGAAGACATATGGATAAAGCGTGTTCTTGAAGACTTAAGGAAGTCCATAAATCTACCAATCAAGGTCTACTGCGATAATATGGCTGCAATCAACATTGCTCATAATCCAGTTCAACATGATAGAACTAAACATGTCGAGATAGACAGACATTTCATAAGGGAAGAAGTTGATGAGGGTATTGTTGATCTAAGATATATTCCTTCCAAAGAACAGACCGCAAACATCCTCACTAAAGGATTGCCCAAGGACAGGTTTGAGTATTTGATTGGCAAGTTGAACTTGATTGATATCTATCGTCCAACTTGAGGGGGAGTGTAGAATCCCGAAACTTGAGGAAGAAAATGCAAGATCCACAATTATAAGCAGTGATTTGTATTGTTTGTCTGTGTATTTTTTCCTTGATTAAACAGTGTTAGGTTAGACTTTTAGTAAGGCTCGACTCTGTCATTTGTGTATATATAGGTAATCTATCCGTATAAATAAAATTCATTCAGTTCTAAATCTCTTCAAGGGTGGATTGGGTTTTAGAGATTTTGAAGCAATCCTTGGTCTGCGGACCAAACTAGGCTCTTGAAGCAAGCATTGGTGATGGAAGAAATACCAGAGTGTGGTCAGATCCACGGATTCCAGATTTGATAGGTGAGAAGTTTGCATCTCTTAAAATTATGCTTGAAGCTGATTTGAAGGCTGGAAATGATTGGAATGTGTCTATTGTTAATGATTATTTTATTGGATGAAGTAGTCTTGGAGTCAGATACAAATTGTCTAAACAGTAAATCTTCATCTCCCATATTGTGATTGAACATATCCCTTGTACAAGGAATATGCTCAGAAATCACTCTATTTGGAGGATTTCCGAGGAAGTTGACTAGATAGCCAAAGCTTCTATGAGGAGGAGGTCGTGGCCGTCTAATTGGATTTGGAGACCTCCGCATTAGCTTCAAGTGATTTTAGGTACAGATGGGACTTTTTCTGCAATAGATACCGGCTGATTTTGTAGCGTTGGGGTTTCTTTTCTGTTTTGCATGGGGACTGGCGTTAAGTAATGAAAGTGTTGCTCTGGTGGGCAAAGAGAAAAACTTAATGCACATATTTAAGACAAACACAAGTAATGCAAGGGAGAAGGATATTTGTGTAAAACTAGCGTATGAGAAATAAATTAACAAGACAAGCAAAAGTAACAAGTGATTGAGAATAATAGATGCTTACATTTCTTGGAGGGAGAAGAGGGAAATTGAATTTGGTTGTTCAATGATTCCTTCCACGTACAGGGACAATAAATCTTCCTTTTTCTATTACCTGGAGATTTCAGCTGGAAGAACACAATCAGCTGGGGAAGACCAAACTGAAATCAAATTCAAATAGAGGCAGACCAGCAATTATGGTGTATATACTTCAAAGGAAGACAAGTCTCTCCTAACTTTGAAAAGAAAATTATTAGAGGCAGCTGCCAGTTATTTTAAATGGGGAACCACTAAACTTACCAGCAACAGGACACATGTGGGTATTCTTGATCTCTTAAAAGGAGTACAAAATTAAGCAAAGACATTGAAATTCTATCACTGTTTCATGCAGAAACTCTCAAAAGCCTCAAGGTAAAAAAACAAGTTCGCCAACAGGTGCTGAGAGATGTTAGTACTAATTGGTTTTGACCATCATCAAGTGAAAAGGAAATACTTTCCAGATAACAACAAATCATGGATTTATTTTAGCTGACCTACTGGGTACAGAATTACAAAATCTTTTCCATAAAAAAAGACAAAGCAAAAATCCTATATATAATTTTAAAATTTAGCAAGCAATTAAGAACAAGGAATCTCATAATTTAAGAAATTTGATAATTATATCTTTTCCACGGTATTTAATAGTTTGTAATTGCTAGCAATTATGGCGTATATACTAGACATTAGCTGTCTTATTCATCTAGCCTTTACCCTTTTTTTTATTTCCCAGTTGATCTTCATTCTCAAATTTCATGGGATGGAGCCCATACTTTCATTCCCCTACATCTCTGAGGACACTAAATCTAGCGGGTTGCATCTTCTTAATAATTCCAACAAGTCATCTCCAGTAAGCATCTCTGAACATAACTACATTCAGTGGTCCTATATGTCCTTATATTGTCTGGGATGCCAAAAACCACAAGGTTATGTCATGCCTAATCAATTCCATGACAATCAACAAAGAGAATTTTATTCTTCTCTTAACACTCACTAGCGCTCTTGCCTAAATGTGTCTCTAGCAGCCTCAACATCTCTCTCTTCATCTCTACACTAATGAATAAAAGCTCAGGAGCACCTTGTGTTATAGCACTCAATCAGTTTAAACATAGGTGAAAGCGTACATCTTCCACAAGGAAATTGGCTTGGCATTACGGGCATGGGGTTATGTTTGTATTTGGAATAGGTATGGATGATTGATGCTATGTGTATGAGTGTTTATAAAAATATCATTGTTCCCAGTAATTAAATGTATTTTCTCAGATAAATATACCTGTAATACTCTATGCAGGGGGCCTAGTGTAGGACGAGAGGAGTAATTATCAACACCATTGATGTACAGCTTCTTTCATATTCTGTAGGGGAAATCAAGAACATGCCAAAGTAAAGTAAATGAAGAGTGATAGGGTCACATTTGCACAAAAGACTTGCGAGAGGAAATCTAAGAAGGAACAAGCAGCAGGCAAAACGTATTGGTTATAGCATGCTTTTGTATTTGGTACCAGGCTGTTGCGCTGACCCATTGTCGTTTGGCCATTTAGCTCTGGTTTGCAAGCCAAATTTTGTAGAGAGTGAGTGACAGAATGGTGAGGGAGAGTGCTAGGAGTTGGTGTGATTGTATTTTAAGTTCCCCGAAAACAAAGTTCACTTGATCCAGAGAAAAAGGAAAATCACACAGAGACCAATATTTAATCAAATACGTTGCTCGTTCTTTACCAGTATACCAATGTTTTGCTAAAGCTACTCTCAAAAGACATCTAAAGAGACAGAAACAGAGGACATGAGAGACGGTGGAGTGAGGAAGCGCAAAAATAATTTTTTTCCCCTTGGATATGCCAACTCGAACCTGTGCCGTGTGGTTTAATGTTAATGCATATGGAAGCGACACAAAAATGATGAACAAGCATACTCAATGTCTTGTTTCTTATTTCCCAGAGCCACTCTTAAAGAGACTGGAAAAGGAAAGTTCACTGGGCCTCTAAATGGGGTTTAAGAGATTTTGACTAAACTAGGCTCTTGAAGCAAGCAAAAGCATTGGTGAAGGAAGAAATAGCAGATCCACGGATTCCAGCATGCCCTTTTACATCTCTTAAAATTATGCATGCAGCTGATTTCAAGGCTATGTTAATGATTATTTAATTGGACGAAGTAGATACAAATTGTCTAGACAGCAAATCTTCCTCTCGCATATAGTGCTTGCACAAGGAATATCACTCTTTTCGGAGCAAGTTGACTGGATAGCCAAATTAAAGCTTCTAATCCAAGTGATTTTAGGTACAGGCTGACTTTGTAGTGTTTGGGATTTCTGTTTTGCATTCCCACGGATTGGTGTTGAGTAATGTAATTGTAAGCTAAAGAACATATATGAAACTATATTTACACACATACTATCAAATGAGAGGATTACAATACATATATATACACAAAACGGAGACAGAGTGATCGTGATTAACGGAAGGAATTTTCAATGAGTGGGTGAAGGTGGGTGAACCACCATATCTCTTCTTCAACAATATCATGCCACCGTCTATAACTTATAACAGTAATTAAAGTGTTCCTCTTATGAGCAAGAGAGGGAAACAAAATACACATAATTTTCAAATAAGAGGCCTGATTACGTGTAATAATTTGTGAGACTCTTCTCTACTCTCAGTAACATATAATCTAATTCCACCCACACGCAAAAAATATTCGTGCATATTATTTTTTTCAACTCAATTCAATATTAAATTTTAATTTAATGCAAGGGAGAAGGGTAGTTGCAAAAAACTAGAGTATGAGAAATAAATTAACAAGACAAGCACAAGTAAAAAGTCATTGAGAATAATAGATACTTACCTTTCTTGGAGGGAGGGAAAGTGAATTTGGCTGTTCAATGATTCCTTGCACGTAAAGGGATAATAAATCTTCCCTCGTTCTATTACTTGCTGGAAGAACACAATCAGCCGACGAAGATCGAACTGAAATCAGATTCAAATAGAAAAAGGTTATAGCACTCAAGCTGTTTGAACATTAAACATAGGTGAAATTGTCTTGGTGCTCAGCTGCTCACCTCAACACCATTGATGTACGGCCTCTTTCATAATCTGCAGGGGAGAACAAGAACACGCCAATGTAACACATTTGCACAGAAGAGGAAATCTAAGAAGGAAGAAACAGCGGGCAAAACGTATTGATTAACAGTTAGACCATTGTCGTTTGACTATTTTGTAGAGAGTGATCGGAGTTGGTGTGATTGTATTTTCTGACGAGGAAGAGTTCCCTATTATTACATTATTCATTCGCTTGACCCAAAACAAAGAAAAAGGGAAAATGGCACGCAAAATCAACTACGTTGCTCATTCTTTACCAGTTATTTCTCAAGAGAGGCAGAAACAGAGGACATTTGAACAAAGCTGAAGGCTTAGTTACCGAGAAATGGCAGCAAGTGTTTGCAAGTGAAGAATGACTACGCCGCATCAGTGAATTAATGAGCGGCTAGCTTCTCCCGCCAAACGCTATCACTCTCACTGTCACCGTCACGGTCACCGTAGGCCTCTTCTTGTTTTTTTTTTCTTTTTTTAATAAAACCGCACCACGCACTAGCCGTACACGACTTGAGCAATAAGCAACATTAGCCTCATTTCATTTGTGTAATCACAAATTTAAACTTTTCTTAAAACTTCTCACATATGCTCTATGTAATTGGACAAACCAAAATCAATCATTGAAATGCATTAAATAAAAGTTAGAAAATCATGTGAGATTAATGATGAGCATGACCATTAACAAACTATATTTAACTTCTTTATTCCTTAATATTAAACCTTGTGCCCCGTTTTTTTTTTTTTGGTCAATGCTTTCCACCTTTTATTTTCATCCATTGACACATTTAATATATGCCGATGGCACTCTTCTTTTCTGTCATGCAATGAAGGATGCTTGTCACATAGTTAAAGCATTGTTTTGACAATATTCTTTAATCTCAGGGTAATATATTAATTATCAGAAATCAATATTAGTTTGTAGTCCCTCTGTATCTCATCAACTGAAACGAGCCTTATCCGAATTGCTTGAAATCAGATCCCACGCTCGCTTCGAAAAGTATCTTGGTACGTACATTGATGATCCAAGATCTAAGAAACAAAAATATCTTGAAGTTATTGAGAAACTCAACGAACGACTTATTGGATGGAAATGCAATATTCTCTCTCAAGCTGGACGTCTAGTGTTAATTAATCACTTGTTGTCATCTTTATTGGTGTATCCTTTCTCATGTACCAAATTTTCCAGCCATTTATGTCATGTCATAGCAACAAAAATGGCAAATTTCTCATGGGGATACACTAATAATTCTTAGGAGATTCCATATAAAAATTCTTACTAAGACTCAAATTGTTCCTTAGAATCTATCTTATCTTTTACAAGATATATGTATATTATTACAATGTTTTGTAACGTATACGTTTTCATCATGAATGCATAGGTACATTTCATCCAAAAAAAAGCAAAACCTTGTTGGATTTTCATAATTTTCATTGTTCATACTAGTATGTTACTGATTAATTAATGTTTTTATATGTCACTTTTTCCCTATAATAAATGTCATTCCTTATATTGTTCTCCCTCTTTCATCCAACAAGGTTTGACATTTCGTGGTTTGGACGAATGAGTTTAAGTGACTTATACTAGTATTACCCATTCTCATTTAACATTTATTCTTGAAGCCCAAAAGACATCTTAGAAAAAAAAAAATTGATGTCCAAAAACCATCCTGAAAAAGAAAAGGAAAACTCTCTTGGAAAATGAGGAGACCTAAATCATTTTGTGGAATAATGCAGAGAGCCATCTGCAAAAGTGTGCCATTTAGGCCCTGCATTCCATTAATATAATAGATTTTGCTGGATCCAACTACAATTAATTGATTGCTTTTCTGGTCGTATTTATAATTTAGGCAATACCTCAAGAGAACATAAAAAAGAAGGCAGTAGTATCGACCATTATCATGCAATTACATAGAAAAGCGGGTTTAATTTCCGGATTCTTGACAGGCACAATGAACAATAACAAGATCAATATAGTATTAGACTTGGCAGTATATGATTGAAAACGGAAGCATAGAGGCTATATGTTGACAGCACGGGTAAGTTAAAATTGGCTTTCAAATGGCAAATCGCTCTAAAAAATAAAGGGAAGAACAAAAGCAAATGCATTACATTACATGAGGGCATTATTCATTCCTGCGTTCACTCACACCACAAATCCATCTAATATAGAACAAAAGCAGGAAAACATTAAGAAAACAGAATATGATCCCTCCAGAACGAGACAAAATGTCGGAATGCAAGCATATGTGCAGGTGTAGCAGTCTGTAACGGTAAAGGTTGAGGCACGATTCCTGTACAAATTAGCTCTTCAGTCATATGCAGGGTCTGACCACCAAAAAGCAGCTCCTGGAGTATCATTCTTGAAGAATGCAGTTGTAGACAAAAGTACTTTATACAAAAAAGAAATCCCAGAAACCACATCCATGAAAAATGGTCTTACCCTGATGTTCATTGAAGAAGGAAATCATAAACAAGAGTACTTCATACAAGACAAGAAGAAAAGCAGATGGGGCAGAAAAAAAACACAAGAAGAAGTTGAAGAAAAGCAGATAATTAAAGATCATGCTGGTTCTTTGAACTCTTCTCAACCCGAAGATGTTAGTTTTGGGCTAGAAAACCACTCTTTAACACTCTTTGTGTAGGACTGTAGTGTAGGGAGGCAATAATTTCATTATTATTATTTTTTTGGAATCAAAAGAGGCATAGTCCTATTACGATATACTTCCTCTCATTCTTAATATCATATCAGTTTACCTAATTTGATTAGATTAAGAAAATTAGTTAAGTTAGTTAATATAACATATTTTTCTTTTAAAACACCACAATCACCTTCCTGAATTTCCTCAATCTCTCTCTTGCTTAATTATTGTTGAGGAAGTATCAATAGGGGTAAATTAGAAAAAGATTAACAAATATGAGAAATAGATATTACATTTAGGATCAAGATATTACTCAGTTAGGTCATACATAAAGGAGTGAAGGGAGTACAATATAAACAAGATGAGTAAATAACAAAATCATGGGACTCAATCAGATCCATGTCTAATTGTGCAAGTCAGAGACCTCAATTCATTTGAAAGTATTTGCCAATACTCTTGTTCAAAGTGAAGTAATCGACACAACTAATTTAAGTATTTTCACAAATCAATTTCGATTTTGGCTCTTTTTTATTAAATTTAGTAAAATCATGCATCTGTGGATAATCTATAGCAATTAGCTTGGTTCACCAATTGTGAATAGCACAACTTGCCTTCTCAAATTCCATGCAGTGATACGAGGTTAAGGTTCAGTTATAATTAGAATGAAGATTTATGTCATTATCATTATCTACAAATTATTTGATACATGAAGGGGGGAATTAGGAATATGGATCCTCTCAAATTGAGAATATCTAAAGTTGAACTCATAATACTGGCACTTTTTTTTTTTTGGATAAATACTGAGACTATCATTACAAAACAAAAACAAGGATAACAAAAAGCAGCAGATTAGCTTTCATCATAACCCACCACAAGGATGGTACTAGCAAGCACATTGCTATTTCATGTTTTTAAAATTTTTCCTTCCATAAGCATATGTAGATAAACAGAAAACTACAAATGTTTTGCATTGAACTCCACCAATTTCAGAAGATCCAAATCCAAAAATTAAGCACGTGGTCTCAACCTACACTATCATAGAAATGAAGGTTCATGCCTAACAGCCAAAGTGGTTATGCCATAAGTTTCATGAGTGTATCAGTAATTGTTGTTGAATGAAGTTACTACCAGTTTTAGAGATGAAAAAACAAACCCTATAGGATGATATTGATATCAAATGTTTGAAGAGTAACTAATCTTACAATGGCAGGACCAATATGAAATTGACTTGCTAGTCAACAGTCATAGCTTCTGAACCCCCACTTGCATCTTCTATCCCATTCTTGAGCTCTTCAGGTGCTGCTCCCATCTCCTCAATAAGATTCTTCTGCTCTTCCTCTATTGTGTTCTGCAACTCATCCACCTGTAAGGAAATAAGCATCAGAAGAGACACATCAGCAGCGACTTTCTCATTTAGCAAACTTCTTAGGGGAAGCCACGTATTGTCAACATCACTATCACTGTTGAATCTTTTTTTTTTTTTTTTGTGAACTAGGGCATTTTAGGGCCTTTTGCCCTTTAGTATCCGGCGCTTTTTCTAAGTCCTGGCCTTCTCAACTGGCCCAGATAAACTAGAGCAACCGACTAATCCAAAATCGAGATAATGTGAAGCGCATCATATAGAACTTTGTGCCTAGATGAGTATAACCCTCTACCTACAAGTGTGCTTCCGAGGATCAAACTCGCGTTCTCATATTGGAGCGTCAGTCGCTTACCAATGCGCGCCTGACACTTGTTGGTGAATCAATCTTTTTAAAAAAGGAGGTTAAGGTGCAAATCTGTCTCGAAAGTATTCATAAAGTCTCAATGTTATCATGAAAGTTCTTTAGTCTCAATGTTACCTCAAAAATTTAAAAACATCATAATGTTGCCCTTATGTTAACTAGTGTTAAGTTTGACCGTTAAGTATTTCTTTTTGACCCATTTATGCTGATATAGCTGCCGATGTGGCAGTGGAGGCAAAGAGAAATCCATTCCAGAACCTCCTCCCTCTCCTTCATTTCATTCCAACGATCCTCTGCCTCACAATAGCCAAAGAGAGAGCGGATCATCTATTGCCGTGGACGGCGTCACCAGCAACGTCGGCCAAGAGCACCTCTCAGTCATTCCCAAAAAAGAAAATCATTGATCCGACTACCAATGCCGTCCCTTCGATTGAACACAGACAAAGGGGGAGAAAGAGTAAAGAGAAGGAGAGAGGAGGATGAGGCAGATTTTGTGAAGCGCCGCCCAGAAACGCAAACCAAATCCAAAGCATAGCCCCACCTCCGCTAGAAGCACAGACCAAAATCGATCCACCTCCGCTTGTGAGGCTGTCGGCGATGACACGCTGAGTGGCCAAGAGCTCTGGAGGGTGGAAGGTGAAGCCGATGAACATGAATGAACGGGGAGGTGAGAGAGAGGAAGGGGGCACGAGATGATGAGGTGGAGAGGGAAAAAGAAGTTGGTGGCAATGAGGTGTCATTTTGAGTGCTACGTGGGAGTGTCACGTGTCTTTAATAGTTAAAATCAACTTTATTTAATTGTGAGGAACAACATTGATACATTTTTAATGTTGTAGGACAATATTGAAATAAAAAAATTTCCAGGATGATGTTATGACTTCACTAATATTTTCAGAATAGATTTGCATCTTAATACTTTAAAAAAAATAAATATCAACATTATCTCTATTTTCCAGAAAATAGAGTTTGATTAGGAGACATGACATGCAAGACGAAAGGTGATGCTGCTCAAATAAAGGCAATAATCATAACCTAGTCATGGTATGAATGGAGTTAACGAAAAATCAGGATATGATTAAACACCTAATTATTTAACTGGAACACATAACACAACGATCAATACCCCAAAAAAAAAAAAAACCATTAAAAAAAACAGGAACACAACAATCACACAAGCCATAAGTAACATGCGCAGGCTTCCACATACCACATGCAACAGAAGAGCAAATTGTTTCTTCCGAAGCTCCAACAATCTTGAACCAGCTGCATTCTCTGCATCTAATGCCATAATTTCTTTCTCTAACTCAGTTATAAGCTTCTGTGTCTCTGCTCTTGGTGGCTGCAGAGCAATCAATTTCCTAATAGTTTCACATTCCCCCTTGTGCGCCCTCTCAATCTTACCCTCTTCAAGTTGCTTCTTAAGATCTTCAATGTCAGCCAGAGCAATCAATTTCCGAAGGATCAGCTGTGGAAGGATCCAGCTTCAGTAATCCACTCTCGCTTCATTCTTCATAATCTTTAATTCTTTATCACTTCCTGTTTCTACTTTTTAAATTTTTATATTTTAAAATACTTTTTGGAATAAGATAAAGGGAGAATCCCTGAAAATGAACTTGAAAATGAAAATTAGGAAATAACTTATTAGCTTTTTTACCAAAAGTTGATTACAAAATATCAAAACGTGATAAGAAATTTCCAGCTTTTTTTTTGTGAAATGATTAATCTGTCATTTCCCAATTTTCATGTTCTTTTTTAGGGATTCTTCCTAAGATAAATTAATTCAAACTTTTATTACAACTTGTTCATGGATTATTTCACTTGTTCATAGAGTATAAAATACTTACAAATGAATAATTGTTAAGAAATTAATTTATCTAGTTCATAGGACTTTCCCACTTATTCATGAAGTATAAGACACTTACAAATGAATGATTGTTAAGAAATTAATTCATCTTGCTCATAAGACCATCTCACTTATTCATAGGATTATTCGATTTGTTTATAATGTATAAGGCACTTACAAATTTGATCTTCTTAAAAAACTAATTTATCTTTTTAATAAAAAAATTCTACTTGTTCATAAGGCTATTCACTTATTCATGATGTGCAAGACACTTGTTAACTATAATGTAAAGTAAGTAGGGATATAAGATTATTTCATATATATTTTGTTGCATATATTAACTAAAGAGCTTTGCTAGCCTGAAAGGCTGAAACCCACTTGGCCCCTTTGCTGGAAATTTATTTTTCGGCAACCGGATCTCCAGCCACCAGTCAGTCGGTGTTCAGGGGGTCATTGTTGAAGCTCCGGGGTGCCTGGCCTTCGGTTGGTGGCCTGAAAACACTAACTATATTTGAAAAAAAATAGGCAGGGGCAACCATGTCAGTTCAGCATAAAAATTAATTTTATTTTTCCCCCAATATCCTGCAGTAGTGTTTCAAAATTTATTGAGGAACATTTGGCATTAATTAACTATAGAGGTCCTTTAGTGAAATTTTCCCTTCAACAATTTTACCTAATCTAACGATGTATGGTATCTATCACATCAAAAATCAAGCTTTTTTTTTTTGAAAAAAAAAATTGGAAAAGTGGCTATTGAAAAATTTTGCATCACTACTCTACAAATTTTGTAGAACAGAATTTTTGTATTCTAACTTAGGTTATTCTCATCTCTTTTTTTTGGAAAAACGAGCCAGTACTTCCCGTGCGTTGCATGAAAAGAATTGATTAGTGTGAGGAATCCATAAATGCACTAACTCATACCATGCCGTTGATGATTATTTCCATCTAAGTGCACTGGTCACAACAACAAAGAAAAATCAAAAGGTGAAATGACGACTTCAATTGCTATAAAAGAACGTCGGATGTTCATTTATTCATGGTATTGGTGGAAACCTAAGTATTGATGTTTCTAAACACTTCTTGATATACAACATTCTTAGTAGTGTTATTTGTCCCTGAATGGTTAGGCCCTACAACAATCTTAAGCCCATCCATGCTTCTAACTCTAGAAAGGGCAACATATAATTGTTCGTGAGTGAAAACGGGTTTTGACAAATACAATCCAACATAACGCAAAGATTGGCCTTGACTTTTATTGATTGTCATAGCAAATGAAAGTGTAATTGGGAATTGTCGCATTTGCATGCGAAATGGCCATCTAGACTCAGAAGGATTAAGATTCATTCTATGTATCAGAACCTTAACATTTGGTTTAGAACCATTAAGAGTAACTGCTTCAATGACCTTGTGGCCCAACTTCGTGACACGAAGACGTGTTCCATTACACAATCCAAATGCTTGGTCAATATTTCTCAGTAGCATTATTGGTGCTCCAACTTTCAAGACAAGTTTATGAGGTGGCAAACCTGAAGAAGTGATGGTGTTGAGGAATTCTGTTGTGTATAATTTATCGAAAGAGTCAGAATCTTCAGTTGACTTACACACTGAGTCGCAACTTAAGAACTCATACTCCTGGCCTGGGAGCAATGAACACATGTGATCATTGATCTTGGCAACCATTTCAATCGTTGGTGCAAGGATAGCTCTGTCATTGAAGTAGTCATTGGAAGTTAGGTTGTCCAAAAGCAGGTCATATGTTGTCTGCACAATTGCATTAATTGGATCATTGGAACTTGGAATCAAGACTTCATGAGGGATTTCTATATTAGCAACACCATCAACAGGATTTCCTAAGTTACCATCGCCAATGTCAAGTAACCATCGTGAGAACCATTCAATTCCTTTGTTACCATTTACATGATGAGATTCATTCAAACGTATGTTTTTAGTCAAGCGGAGAATAGTGCAATATTGCCATAGCCGAGAAGAGATAATGCAAGAATTAACTATAGCCGCTCGTGAACCTTTTGGAATGACTGGAAGTATTTGCCTAAAATCACCACCCATAAGAATGCACTTACCTCCAAATGGTAGATTGCATTGCATTATATTCTTTAGAGTCCTGTCAAACGCTTCAACATAATAACGTTGGACCATTGGTGCTTCATCCTAGATGATTAACTTTGTCTGCCTAAGCAAATTTGCTAATAGTGAATTCTGCCAAATGGAACAGACTGAAAATTCATTTATTTGTATTGGTATTGCAAATTGTGAATGGGCTGTCCGTCCAGATGGCAATAATGTTGCTGCTATACCACTTAAAGCAACTGTAAGTACAATATCCCCTCGTGCACGAAGAGTGGATGCCAATGCATTCCACAAGAATGTTTTGCCAGTGCCACCAAACCCATAAACAAAAAAGAACCGTCCGTAAGGAACTTACAACGACGCCATAACTTGATCGTACACATGTTTTTGATCTACATTAAGAGCCGTCAATAGTGATTCTGATTGTGCTCGTAGTTCTTCTCTATCATAACATAACTCTTGTAGGATCAAGTGGTTGGCGACATCAACGGTAGGAATTTCAGCTGGAAGAGGAAGAGTATTGAAGTCATGCAAACTCTTTCCGTTTGAACGCAACAACGCATCAATCTCTTTGAGGGTAGCATCTTCCTTTTGAGACGGAGGTATATGGAAACCTACGCAATGTAACAACTGATTGTAATAAGGAAAACACACAAGCATAACTTATGTATGAATTAAATTATGAACAATGGATTTGAAAAGCGATTATCAAAACAGACCTGCGAATCTATCATCCCTGTGTGGAATGTATAGCATATCTTCAGACAGGATTTTTGATGTTTCTTTCCACACATACTCTGGCCATTATATAGAACCACAAAGCAACATTGTGACAAACAATTTCCTTAATGAATGTCCAGAAGCCCACAAAGAGGCTTCTTTAATAGCATTAACATATTCTCTATCATCATCTAATAAGCCACGTGCGAAGCAAGCCTCTTTAAATGTTTGATATGTAAGGCCATCAAATGTTTTAATCTGATCAAAGGAACATGGGCCACGTACTTGTGTAAGAAGCATTCTCAAGTAATATAGCTCGCACGCAGATGGTGAAACATGAGCCATTCTTCCAACAGCAAACCCTCTTTTCCTTCTCTTCCATTGCCGTTTAGCCCTCTTATATACATAGTAGTTTGGGAATTCAGAATATGTAAGGGTCGCTGCAAAGGTGTCATCAGCATTAATCATCATCCATGAGAGAAATTGTGATTCATAAACTCGCGGTTTGTCCATCAATTCGGAGACGTCATCTGTACTTGCGTAAATAACAAATTGCTGATTCGGAAGATGAAAGCTGAGCCTTTCAAATGTAGGATTCCTATGATGAATGCTGAACCCAAAAATTCTCCACGAAGCTTCACATGCTGAAACATACCGGCAATTATAATATTGCTTTATCTCGTCTGTGACTTTTCTACCGGTGTTATCATCGTTGGCATCAAATAATCCAACAACAACCCTATCATTCCTTTTGCTGATGTACTCAAATAAGTATTTAATAGCAGTTGAGTGGTTGCACTTCTTAGCATTTATATATGCTTCAAACATTTGGAGTAGAATAGCATTGTAGAGAACAACGTACCGATTGTCTAACGGGATACCCTTCAACTGAATTGTTCTTCCATCATCCCTTCGCCTATATATGGGGAAACCATCCTCATCTATAGTTGTATGCTGATTGAACCGTTTTGGGAAGTACTTACTACATTTTTTATCCTTCATGCATGGAGCATTCGGCTTGCTTGATCCACAAGGTCCATGGATCATGAATTTTTTTACTAATTCGTGAAGCAATAGTGCAAAATGCTCATCTGGAATTTCTGCTGAAATTATCTTATCGATTGACTCTGGATCAGACATCTTGTCCTTCTGATCAAGAAATAAGAGGATATGTGCATGAGGCAGACCTCTTTTCTGGAACTCAATGGTGTATATATCTAAATAATGGATTAGAAAAATATGATGGTTAGTGCATGATTATAATAGAAATAAATAACCACCATGTTAAAATTTTGAAATATGTAAGTAACTACTGTAACTGCACGAACTCTTCCGAATATCTTCCCAGACTTCAAAGTCTTCATCAAAGACCGCAACTTGAGATGAAAAATTCTGGAAAGTTGATGTGGACAATCAGAAGGATGAAGATTATGTTGTTCACAATATCTACTTATTTCTGGCCATGCTGGGTTATAAGTGAACGTAATGAACATATCAGGATAACCAATAGTCTTGCATATAGCCATTGCATCTTGGTAACTTTGAATCATATATCTTGCTCCCCCTGTAAAAGATGCGGGTAGAATAACCTGCTTCCCAATAGAAGCAGCATCTCTCTCCCCACTTAGCACAGCATCTGATAAGCCTTGATACAAATCTGCTTCGAGGTCTTTTTGATGAGTCCGTATCCATAAAAGTCTCTGTGACTCCATCATAGTGTAGCCATCAACAATAAACTGTTGCAGCAACCTTGACGCATGTTGTATAGTTGATATCTCACCTTCCCTTACCATTATCCTGTAACAAAGAAACTCTCGCAGGCTGACCCTTTTATGTGTTTTTGTTATGTTTAATGAATCATCTCTATGCAGGACATCATCTCTATAACCATCTTCACCGTAGGGAAAAAGCAACGGATACTGAAGAGGCAGATAAGAGGATGCAATTCATTTATTCGTTGTAGGCTTCCTGTATGTGTTTCCAAAGTGATATCACAAACATTAAATTCCAAATCAATGTCACCGACTATTAATGCAGCAACTTCTGATGCAGAAGGTAAATTGTATGTTCGGCCATCACCTTGTCTGCTTCCAATTAAACAAATTCTCAATGGAGTTATGGATTTGTTTGATACAAGTGATGATGCTAACCGAAATTGTTTCATATAAAGATTGACATCATCCAATTGCTTCTTTATCTGCTAAATAATGATTAGATCAATGGTATCTTCCTTTTGGTGTTTGTTGCATGGGTGGAGAAATAAGCATGAAAGGAATGTTACAAAACTGGGACATGAAGTGAAATGTGATTGGTAAAGTTCGTAATGAATTGTACCTGACAGCTGCAATACGGTTGGAGACTTCATTATCGGTGTCATGAATATATAACTGAGAATATACTGGTCTGACACCTTCTGGTGGCATTAAAGTGCCAATGGTGTGATAATTCATACCTGATAACAAGAATGTGTAAGGTCCACCACCTGAGTTGAGTGAAGGATCAATTTTTCCTCCCATGGATGTGAAAGAGAACATGTTGTTGTATTGCCTGATGTTTCCATGAAAATTCTTGGAGAAGGTGGACTTCTTATTGAAAAATAAGGTCTGCAGTAATGGTGGTGGCATTTTGAGGAGAGGAAGGACAACCTTCCCTTTCAAGCAACATAATGAGAACGTGTCTACATTATTTCCCTTCGTGTCGGGCTTAATGCTTTCGTTGAACCAAAGCTTCGCATTACAATGCTTGCATTTGTATATTTGGTCCCCTTCATCTAAAAAGAAATGAAGACAAAACAGGAAGTAAATGTATATATATTTTTTCCTTCTTCCAATACTAATCCTTTATGTGTACAATGGGGGTAAGCTATGGTTAAAGATGTAATGGGTATTTAGTGTAGGTACCTTGGTAGGAGAAGTTAGAAGCATTGGTTTTATTTGTATTGACAATAACTGGTTGTGGCTCGCTAAGAGTATGGTGTCCAAACTCATCTGTAAATTGAACTTTGTGTTAGTAGAGTGGTGAAGGGAAACGGCTGTTGTCATCTTTGTTGCGAAGACAGTCACCATGCAAAATTTGATAATAAACGCTAACAAAATTGGCTTAACGATAATTACTGCTCACCTCCACTGGGGGCATCATCATTGTGGTCACCAGCACTTTCTTCATATTCGTCGTACTCAAAATTGAACTGGATGTTCTTGTAATATTGTTCTTGTGGGACACCTTCAGATGTAGTACATTGAAAGCATAAATAATACCCGATAAAAATTTGTAACGGAGGCCAACAGGCGATTTGAGTGGGAGAGTATAAATGTAAATGTGATTGACTTGACTTAATAAGGTAATGGTAGCTACGTAAAATATCCAATGGGGTTTAATTAAGGGAATTGGTTAAACTGAAAAATTCTAACTCTCAAATCCGATAGTCAGAGTGCTCATGGAATTTGAGAACTTTGGACCATAAGCTGACAATATTCATTTTGTACAGAGGGCATCAGATAAAAAGTGTGACTGTTTTTTATAAATTAAAAGTCAACATCCACGATAATTTGTAAATGAAAAAATTACATTTAAACTTCCATAAAGTTTGTGAAATATAAATATCGGTAGTTTGTGTATACTATGCTAAAAAAGTTTGTCCTCTCCATTAAAGAAAAGTATATATTTTATAGGCGAATAAGATAAAAAGCATATAAGTAAAGCGTAACATTTAGTATAATTCGAGCCGATAATTAAATAAGAACAAAAGTGTTCCATAATGCATAAGGTGTACATTTTATGGGAAAAGCAAGAGGAAAGAAATTTATAATTTTGAAGGAAAAGACAGGCTGTGGGACAGGAGCACATGTTTATATAGAACTGGTGTAATAGAATATAAGCAAGTAGGCTGTCTGAAGAAGAATGGGTATATACATTTATGTGTGTGTGTGTGTGTATGGGAGACATAACTTTGATATAAATAGATATCCGTGATGTTCCTATTGATATTTAAAAAGTGAGGGCATCTATAGAACAAATGTATTGAACAGGAATGTAAGAGTAAGACGCAATGGCCCATAAAATTCAAACGTATAAATGTGAGGTTAATAGCAAACATACCCGTTAATGCGGACTGGGGGAACTTATAATGACTGTAAAAAAACTGATTTTGTTCAGTCGTTGAACTCTTCCTCTTCCTAATGTATGGTGGATGAGCATCTTTGTTTGTGACGTTGCTGCTGAAAGTTCACTGAGCACTACCACATTGTTGGTCCTTATGAGCTCCAAGTGGTTCTGTTGATAAATTATTGGTGGTATTTTCTGTCAACTGTATGGAGTGTATTTAATAGGAGCGAATTGTGCTTATTTAAAATGATTAATTACCAAAATGAAAAATACAGAAATAGTAATTTTCAATGAATTACACCTACTACATATTTTCCCATGTTATAATTGTAAAACAATATAAAATTATTTAATTTCATTAAATTCAATGCATTTTCACTCAATGTTTAGCACTTAGTATGTATGCATTGAAAAAAAAATAACACAAACGTCTTTCAATTGTGACAAAATTATAACTTTTAAAATTGACACAAACTTAATTTAAAATAACAAATATATAATTGTAAGAGAGTTCAAATTTCTTTTATACATATATGTAAAAAAATTTAAGATATATGCAATTTTAAACCATTATATGGAGGTTTTTCAAAACCACAGCATGGACGTGCAAGTACTTGTGAACAATTAACATGTGAAGGAAATTAAAGTGAACATGCTATATCTTAAACATGATGTTTATCTCCATGTGCTTCATATGCCTAATATGGTCTGTGACATGTAAGTTGGAAAGAAATTAGTTGATTGTTTATATTTACCTTCTTGTCTGCAAAGACTGTTGTTAGTTTGTAGGTAGGCAGACATGTCCTCAAGTGTATCTAACCCTCTTTGCCTAGCGCTCTTACGTGTTGACAAATGCTTAACAGAGTAGGCATTAGCATCCTTGTGGTGTGTACAATATGCAATGTGGGACAAAAACCTTGTCAACGACATCAAGTTTAAATGTCTCTGACCATGTAAATGCATAAAAATAGATTGACCTTAGAAAACTGTGTTCAAGTTAGGCTGAACATTAGTAATATCTGTTAAAGCTCGGGACCTTCTTGTTCTTCATCTAGCAGACGGACCATAGCCTACAGACTGCAACTGAGTTTCTGGCAGTTGTGTATAGATAGAAGAAGAAGGCGTTGGCATTTGTGGCTCATACTGTGCCTGTAACTGCGTATCAGAGTTAACTTGTGCAGCATCTTGTATTGGTTCGTTACCCCTACCACCAAGCATGACTATAGAACCATATAAAGTGAGGAAGGTTAATCTTTGCAACTCAGAACAAAATATCTGACAATGATACAATGATTGAATAAAAGGTGCCCAACATTAGAAGAATAATGGAGATGTATGTATACATATAAGGATACATAAAAGTGAATCAGCATAGTTTTTTGCATGGGAAAGTAATCAAAAAAATCCAAAGTACATAAAATTGGTTAACCTGATAATAAAAACTTACTGAGCAATGTTGGTTGCACTCACTAATGATGGTAGAAGACGGTGGGAATGAGGAAGGTGTGTCGATGTATGAGGCAGTTTGTGGTTGGAGGATTGAGTGACTTAGATGAGTCCCCAAACCGGACACAACTGTTGAGCTTGAAGAAGAAAGTTCTAAATAAATAGGAGTTTTTTTTAGTTGGCGAGAGACAGAAATTTTGAAGTACTATTTTCAGCTGGTATGGCCACGGAATAAGCAGCAGCTGATAGGCGGTGGGAAAAATGTTAAAGTTGGTTCACTCATGAGTCACCAGTGTCGAACAGGGTGCAGTCAAATACCAGAAAAAATAAGCTTAAATGCATTGTAGGATAAGATTGCATTTTATTACACAGACTTGGCATGTTGTTTCATAGCAAATACTCCAACCATGAGGACTAAAATTATATGATCCTTGAGGTTTTAGGTACATGGATGCCTAATCATCCTTCTTTTTTCAGATCTACTTCGAAAATCATCCAGTAATATCCTCCCAACATGAGGCCTAAATTACTTTACTCAACGGCTAAAATAATTAATTTGTAAATGCACGTGAAGGGGTGTGTGTACAGATGTGCAACATGTATATGTGTGTCTCTGAGTTGATGGTGATTGCATAAGTGTGGTTGTTTTATAAGGATGAATTTCAATACTACTTTAACTAATGGCGTAAGTGGTCAAAAAAGGTATGATTAAGAAAAGATGCATGTATTTATTAAATATCAATAGAACTAAAAAATCAATCATATGTCAATATGGAATTTTGTATCTTCAACAACATTAAATATGGAATTTAAAAATGTTGAATGATTTTCTTGGGGTAACAACCATCCAAGATTTAGTAAATACTGGTGAAAGTGAGAGATGTTATTTTTTAGGATGAGTCCTACGATTAGGTAGTAATCATTATCCGCCGTAGAGTGAGTTCTAACCTGAATAGGAGTAGAGCTCTCATGAAGTTGATACGACACAGATATTATCTTTTTCCTTTGTTTTTTTCCAATGGGTTGTTTTCTGTTCAAATTTAACTTTTTTTGCCACAATGGAACCTCTTACATTCCAAGATTAGGTAGTAACCATTATCCGCCGTAGAGTGAGCCTTAACCAGAATAGGAGTAGAGATTTCATGAAATTGATTTGACCCTATATTTTCTTTTTTCTTTTATTAATTTCTTGGCTAATGGGATGTTTTCTTTTCATATTTTGCTTTTATGGCACTCTGAAACATCTTAAATTTGAAGACCAGTAATACTAATGTACCCTTTTATTTATCTTATTATAGATTGGTAGTATGTGATGGTTTTCCTTACTGCGTACTAAATGGAGGTGAAAGATTACATATAGTAACTGGTATTTGTCCCATTTGTTTTCACTCTGTGAACCAAGTACTACGGTTTAATTGTCGGGGCCTACCTACATACAGAAGACAGAATTTTTAAACAGGTAATAGGTGGTAATTTGACTGGTTCGAAGTGATCATGATTGAAGTGAAATAGGAAACCAAGAACATATTTAATAGAACATGGAGTAAATGGGAGTGAGTACAACCATAGTTGATTAAAAAACTGGAAACTGAATTACATAGAATGAAACACTTGAACTATGCTAAACGCTACAATATAAAGTCAGAACGAACAGGGAGCACACCTTGGAAGGTAAATTACATGCTTGGAAGGGAAATGCAACAATACGACAAAGAGCATAACGAACTAAATTACATGATTGAAAAGGGAATACAACATTTTGAAACCTAAATTACACAGCCAAAACATAGGTAGGGATACTGTACTAACATAAGTAAGGCCTAACAAACATAGCATTACTTTTCTTGCTTGATGTTTTTAATCAGTCTGCAATCGGTATTTGCACTGGGCGAGGCCTGGGTATCCTTAGAAGGTTGAGAAACATTAGTATTCCTCTTGATGTAGTTTTTTCGTTTCCCTTTACCTGTCCCCTGTGAGACCTGCTGTGAAATTATTGCCAGAGTATCATCTTCAAGATTGATTGCATCTTCTAAATTTGGAATAGAAGGATGTTGTTGCGGATCGGTGCAGACAGCATGCTGTTCTGGAGCTTGTTCCTGTGTAGGGTCATTTTCCTGTTGCATGTCATGTGAGAACTTTATGTAACAACTTGATATAAAATCGTAGAAATACATGTTTTTGTTACATATAGTTATGTGATGCAATGTAAAGATATAACCTACTGATGCGTGATCCTCATATAACCTAATTCAGTGGTCTGAATTGGTTGTACAGTACAGATTCCAGCAAGCAAAGACATGGTTGAAATGTAACAAATAGTAAAACGTACTAGAATGCTAACCTCAGCATATGCAGCATCAAATTGGTTGAGCAAGTCTTCACACATTGTAAATTCTATAGCACTTATACTGGAAGCTGGAAACTTTTTATTATATTCATTAACCTTGAGCCTACATAATATATTCTTTCCTACAGGATCTTTAAGGCCCTTGGGGAAACCATTCTTTCTTTTATCCTGCACTCAAAATAGTTCAAGGTTATTAGCTGCAATTGTGGTACACTACAGAGCAATGTAATGGGAGAAACAAATATCAAATTCAGTTGTGCCTCAGGTAGTTGCATCTTTAATTGTGCTACTGTCTTCTCCAGTAGCTGTATGGCAAGCTTGTCCCAGAAAATAATAGAAGTAGAAGCAGTGTCATCTTTCACAATGTAGTGAAGTTTCATTCTGTGCGAAATCATATAGGTTAAGCAACAGAAGTAGAATGTTACAAATGAAGCCATTAAAAAATTAGACAATATAGTAATTAAGCAACATTACTTTGACTCAAAACGCTGTTGCTATACGTTTGTTTGATGTGGGCCTTTACAGTTATGGTAGACTAAATTACTATTTGGATCATTTTCATCCTTCAGCTTTGCCTTGCAAGAACATTTAGAGCATGCTTGGTAGGTCCACCCATGTTTGGATTCAAACTTCACTATCTTACAGGCTATAACAAAGGAAGTTCCCTGTTTTGGACAATAAATGGAGTAAACAAATGATGATAACAATTTAAAGTATTTCCCTTTGAAAGCAACACGCATCAGTGCAACCTCTGGAATGTTTACTATCTTCATCCTGGTTTGATTAATAAGTGTTGTTCCACAAGAAGGGCGACTAAGTTGAGTAGGCATAGATTGAGTTAAAGCTTCGAGCAATGGGGAGCCTTGATCTTTAGCGCTGTCAGGAAAGAGGAATGAAAAAATTTACAAAAGGTCATAATTAATATAGGAACAGGAAACGAAAAGCAAAGAAATCTAATAGGACAGAACAAAGTGTCTTGATATAGATTTATGAAGGAGCAGTCAATTGTCCAGTTGTTAATAAAGTTTGCTCAATGAATAAAAAGAATCTACTATAGTAGTGCTGGACCAGACGTGACATTTTTCATTTTACACACTTGAGAGGTGTAGAATTGCAGCACAATTTGAATAAAGAGTAAAAAACATGTTCAACATATATAGTAATGAATATTTGTGTACAACAAAGCATCGCATGAAGGAAGGCAGCATAAGGAGTGTGTTTTGTGTCAACCTTTGAATTAGATCCCCAACCTCCTTAACCTTTGGATTGAAGTAAAGTCTGGTGGCATTGAATGAGCTTGACAATTAACGAATATCTGATAGGTGCAAACATGGTTTTACTTTAGATAAGACTTATAGTTGAGGAACAAATAAGGGGGAAATAAAAAAAAAGTTGCACATTATTGCATTATTATATGAGCAAGGGTTTTACTATCTTGAGTCCAACTGAGCTTAGCCAGATTTAAGAGGACCACAACTGGCATTTGAGAGTTATCCAGCTGATCCATATATGCATCGGTAGCACATTGGTCAAATAGTACAAATTCAATCTCGTTCTCTCTGTAAAGAATTAGGAATATGATTAGTAAATGAATATAAAGAAAAACTATGAAAACAGCATAAACTTAACCAACACAGAGATGAACATTACTCAATGTCAGATATTATCATCCTTAGATAGTATTTGGTTACATTATCCTTACATTCTTCCTCAAGAAAGCCAATGGACTTTAGAAATCCAACCACATCTGCATGAAGTTATGTGTGGTTACGGTTAGAATGCGTGAAAAAAAAAATGTCTCTGACACAAAGTATAAATTATGGGTCAATACAAAGGTTAATTTTCATGGTATGTGAAGGATGTATGAAGTTTCAAGAATTATCAAAGAGGTAATCAATATCCTCTTCATGAGGAAGTGAGAGTAAATGGGATATCGATTTGAATGAATAAGAACAAAGTGGGATATCAGCTTCCAGAGGTGAGAAAGACGTATGAGTAGTAAAAGTAAGCTTGAATTGATAAGTAGTTGGTCGAAATCTGAAGCGATTTGGTGACACAAGGAAGTTGGAGAATTCATAAGTTTTCCCTTCTTGTATAGAGGCGCAGAAGGTGGTATGGAGAGACTTGATAATCACACTTGCTTGAATTGTTGTTCCCTGCAAAAAGATGCGATACAGTTAGTATGTAATTCATGTAATGAATGGGTCTGAACATGTTTTAACAGGAACAAAGGTTGATGTAATAATCGTTTGTGTCATACCTCAGCATCACATAACAAAAGAGACACGCAAAATAGATCAGTCGATGCCGACTTCTGGTACACATTCCATTTCCTTAAGACCCTCACAGCAATTGTCCACAAGTCAGATGCATCATGGATATGAGATAGTAACGTGTGGTCACACATGGTGTGGTATGTTGAGAGGCAGGAGAAACTAATGTAAAACCTTATAAGAAAGTTAGGGTAGGAACTGAAGAAGGAGATATTGAAGGGGAGACAAAAGCGTCATGGATTTAAGGACACATGGTAGGAAGGATTGGCGGGAAACAACAACTAAACTGATATGCCATTCATGATATTCGAGATAGGGGCACTGGCAGTTTGGTTCAAAAATTTTTGTTGTTCACTGCAGATCTTTTAGAGGTAGACAATATAAAGTGAGCCTAAGTAGGCATACAGTGCATGCAGTTTGCAGTGGAAGGGAAAAAGTCAATGATATGTGTTTAGGAAGAAGGGAAGGCATGCATTTATGGCCACAGGAACTAAAAAATAAGTAAATTATTTAATAAAGAAATGACACTTCAAGGATAATAGGGACAATATATTTAATCGATGTAGATCAATAATATGAGTTACAGTAAGGAGAGCATGGGCAGATGCAGCATAATGCAGGCCTAATTTTTGGAGTGTCTGCTATGATGTACTTATTAACACTTGCCCTGACATGATCTATATGACTATGAAGTGTCAGTAATGCATCTTACGTCATTCTCATACGCGAAAGCAACTCTGTACTGGAGAGTAAGGCAAATAATCTAAAAGCAATAACAGCATATACAGCAATCCAGTAGCAAACAACACATTATGCAGAAAGTAGATGTGGACAAATAAAAGGGCCAGAATGTTATAACATTTTAAGAATCCCGTTTAAGCTGGTAACCCTAAAATGAGAAGAAAATATATAATATATTAAAAAATGTAAAAACAAACAAAGGAAAAGTATACACATATTAGAGAGTGTTTGAGCCCTCTTAAATGACAGGTTTTGCACCTTAGACCAAATAGAACTGTTATTGTTTTTCCAAAAATTCTTTTGGGAAAACAAACTTATCCAAAGGTGAACTTGTTGCAGTTATATACCCCAAGGGAACAACAAAAACATATTAAAAAATTATTGCAAATGAAGAACAACAATCATATTTAAACTGAAAATAAGCGAGAACAACTAAGGAGAAAAAATTTAGTTTAAAGACGATGTTCCCCATAAAGGCCAGTACAGGCTGGGAAAAATTCTGAAAAGAATTGCAGACCTTGTAATATGTAGCTGCAAATAGGGATGGGAAAGTGTTTGAAGTACCAAATTGGTTCAAACTTCTTTGTTGGTCACTGCAGATCTTTCAGAGGTAGACAATATGAAGTGATCCTAAGTAGGCATACGGTGCATGCAGTTTGCAGTGGAAGTGAAAAAGTCAATGATATGTGTTTCGGAAGAAGGGAAGGCATGCATTTATTGCCACAGTACCCAAAAAACTAAAGGAATTATTTAATTAAGAAATGACTCCTCAAGGAAAATGGGGACAATATATTTAATGGATATAGATCAGTAATATGGGTTACAGTAAGGAGAGCATAGGCAGATGCAGTATGGTGTGTAATGCAGGCCTAATTTTTGGACAACTCACTTATGATTTACTTATCAACACTTGCCCTGACATGATCTCTATGATCCTGAAGTGTCAGTAATGCATCTTACCTCATTCTCATACGCGGAAGCAACTCTGTAGTGGAGAAAGTTATGGCATGACAGTAGAAAGAGTGGTGAAGATAGCATTTAAAATAAGGTGGAATAGGGGCAAGCTTGATGTCAGGGTTTGCTATATAGACGCACCACTTATAAAGAGTAAATAGAGGTATAGCAACGTAAGGAAAAAACATAAATTGACTGACATTAATAAAGTAATAGTGAACTTAAACAATATACTGTCACTGGGTGCGTGATCCACCAACCCTTCAATGTATGAGATGCAACTGGCAATAGAAAGCAAAGCATTTCTTCACTGTCATAGAAATGCAAACATTATGAGAATGTTTCAAGTAGCTGATTATGCCATATTAAATAAAACGAAAGTAGCATTTCAAAGTGGCAAGATTATGAGAAAATAAGAGCACTAAATAAATATAATGTCTGAATACAGCTACATACCTGAGTGTATAAATACCAGTCCTAATGGTAAATGCATCTGGGATACACAACTACATACCTGAGTTCAGAAATTGAAAGAGGAATAAGATTGGGTGGTGGGAAATTCAAAGGTGGAGCAGACAGGGTGTGGAGCATTTAATTTGCATGTTAATTTGCAACTGATTATAGAAATTGTAATAGTTTGCATGCATCCTACCACTAAAAAGTAATGAACTTGAAGAGAATCAAATAATACTTGCAGTAACTGAAAGTAGTAGGGATGCATTAATTACTGTTAAATGAGGATATCCAAGTTGATTATAGAACAATGAATGTGAATCTTCCTATGTAATGCTAACTTTTGTTTTCAGGATGAGAGATGTTGTACATATGAGAGCTGGGGCTTATCAGCTATGCCCAAGACATCGTGAACACACCTGCGCTGAGATTTACATTGCAAAAGCAAGTCAAATTTGGGTACGATAGCAAGTGACATAGATGGGTGTGTGGTGTCATTTCGGGGTGCAGATATACCAACTCAAGTAATTATAAATATAGAATTACTATATTACAAATCAGGTGTTTAAAATTTTAGATGCCACTCTAATTGATGTATAACTTAAACTATCATATCTGCAACTGTTTAATTTAGTACTTACCACTTATTTTTTAATATCACAGCTGGCTTTGGATGCAGTAAAAAGGAGTGATGCTGGGAAGAGAATGGGAACACAAAATGGAGCACATGTTAGCGTAAATGACAGCAGTAGCTGGAAAATAGTGAAAGCAATGCAGTAGTAGACTTTAACTGAATGCAATAACATAGCAGGAAAGTGTGTATATTCATGAATGATTGACTATAAGAAAATAATAGAAATTGCAACTTGTAAGAGTTTCCATTAGTTGTGTCTAATGTATGAATAGTCAACGCAGTAAGGATATAGAACCTATAAAGAAGACAACGAAGGAAGCATTTAGTAAACCCAAGATACAAAAGATTGACAAATGACATTATGATTTTTTGGTCTAGCCATTGTGACAACTCAAAAAAATGGTCAGAAGGATGGAAGTAGTAGAAATTGTGTGAATGAAATAGCTTAGAACAAATTGAGTCCAGTAGGTTCAATGTGAACGACCTTATGTGTTTTGAAGGAAGGACAGAGAACTGACGAAGTGTTCACAATAATTGTATGAATTGGGATGAGTTGGAAAATGTATGAAGTTTTTATGAATATTAAGTTGCGCATGATACCCTTAGTGAAGATAAGTATGTTAAGAGTAACCATAGCAAATACACAATGCTTCATGAAAAGTATTGACATTATATGAGTGACATTTGACAGTAAGTTGCAAATGAAAGAACAGGACTGCTATACCAGAAGAAGATGTATATTTGGGAGAGTTGGTAGGAAGTGTAGGGAAGGCAGTCATTAGGAAAAAGTAGTGTGTAGACATGAATGGTTTCTTATCAGATCACAGTCGCAATTGCAACTTGTAATAGTATATAGAAGTTTTGTCTTATGTCTAATTTGTCATATATGTAACAGGTATAGACATAGGGTCTGTGTAACAATTAAACACGTGTGGTGTGTAATCATGAAGGAAGTTCATGAAGCCTTCAGATGTGACACAACATTGCATCATCTTATACTTCAATAAATACAAAGTTCACTGAGATAACGCAGGAAATGGAATTAAAATTGAAGCATGTGTCTGTGAATCAATTAAATGAAGTCCTTGTGATTTTGACACTTTCAAAAGACATATCTATTCACATAAATATCAAAGGTGAGGTTATGGGAAAGCGAACCTGAAGATGGACTCCTCTATTATGGCATGTGAGAACAATTTACAGTCCTTCTCCCTTATGGCTGTGGCGAACTCTTATTCAGATAGGGATTTTCGAGAAATGCTCCAGCAATGGAGAGAATTGGGCTTCCATATTGTAAGTATCAAGTGTGGGCTCCTGTACTACCAACATGTCATGAGTTTAGAAGCTGCAGTTGAGCACATTGGTCTATACACCGAAGATAACGTGATTGAAGTAGTTCCAATGAGGACGTACAGGGTGTTACCATCGATAGAAGCATCTGAAGGCAGAGCAATAAGAATGGGTTCACCAAGATGGAGCAAGAGCCGATACTACTTATTCAGATGCTTCTATTGGATACTAAATCAGGAAGGATTCTCCAACAACTTGTGGGAAAGCATGCATGATCCGTCCTATGGCGAACACTACCATTCTATGATTGAGGCATCACAGTATGACATAGGAGTTTTCTACCCTGACGAAATTCTTGAGCCCATCGTTATCCACGACTTCAGGACACTCACATACATGAAGATCAGACCAGTTAATTTCAGGGTTTACCGTCCGAGGGCATTAGCGATAACAACGGCGCAACATAATGCTAACCAACTTGGCGTCATTGCCGACGTTACTGCTGAGGACTCAATTAATCAACTCCAACCAGCGGTAATGACGAAGATGACAGCACAGACAGATGAAAAGAATGTGGAGGCAAGCACAGAGACAAATGATGAAGACTCAAGTAAACCAAACCTACCAACGGCATCAGAAGTGGGGGAGGATTTAGGATTTATGGTGGACTGAAAAATTAATCCGGCAAATGTAATAGAGTGGGTCATTGATTTAGGTTTCGGTTGACATCTGGAAACTATAGGAAATTGGAAGACTTCATTAGCTGTTGGTATTCGGGAAGGTAATGAGGTTAAAGGTAGATTTGTTTTGACCAACTTATGAATACGGGCAATTAGAGTTAAAGTAAAATTGTGGAGACCCAACTTCTTGTAAGTTTGTGTCTTGTTTTGTTTTTTAGTGTCTAAGTGTTTAATTTTTTTTCTTGTCCGAGTGTGTGTAAGTCTGTACTTTTATGGCAAATATAAAGTTCTGTTGGTCTTTGTAAGTTTGTGTCTTGTTTTGTTTTTTAGTGTCTAAGTGTTTTTTTTTCTTGTCCAAGTGTGTGTAAGTCAGCACTTTTATGGCAAATATCATCCACAACTTTCAATAAGGTCGCCTAACAGCATTTCGTATGATTCAAATGACATCACATATTCATTTCCTTCATTTCATATGATTTAAATGACTTGGAGCACTTTGGCCAAAAAAAAAACTTGGAGCACTTGATAACAGATGGTCATAACAGTATAACAAATGGTAAATAAAAGACTTTTTGTTTGCAACAACAGTGGCTGTATTTAAATCAGTGGCAGGTTAGGTGACCTAATGTGATAATAGTTGGTAAGAGCAGGATACTTGACTGTCATGTGAATAATAATAAAAGTCAAAAAAGAGTGATTTGATACGTCTAGTAGGCTGCCTTACTTGACTTTGATGTCTGGCTTTCACTGACCACCATGCTAATTATCTGTTTTATGCGTCTAGTAGGCTGCCTTACTTGACTTTGGGAGCCAACATCCTGTGCATAAGAAATAAAATGTTTTAATGCACAAAAATAGTTTCTAGTTGCTGAATCATTTAACAATGGCATATGATGTGCTGGAACTGAAATATTATCCGTTGGCATTACTATTATGCACTTTTATTAATTATATAAACCCTTTGAAAACATTTGTTTCATATGTTGAGAGAAGGGCAATACTATGAGGCAATAAGGGAAGCAATTGAGGGGTTGGTCCCATCATTCAGATTATGTGCATACTAAGGAGTAACTTACTACTTTGAGACCATGTGCTGCTGGTGTAACAAAAATTCAGGTGGTTTTGACAAAGTTCAAGAGTTAATTGTGTTAATATTTATTTAGGGGGTCATCCCAAAAGTCAGATTGTGTGCACTCTATAAATTCAAAATATTAGCGGACTTCTTAATATAGATAAACATATTTTTGGCGAAACTTTTTAATATAGAAAAAATTCAGATCCTCATATTTCCCCGAGTGCACTTACAAGTGCAAAAATCACTCTATTGTATCAAGACAATAGATTACAAAAATATTAACAACACTCCTCAAAATGATTTAAATTGTCTTTGTCAGTACTACAACATGTAGCATTCCACTTTGTTAGCTACCTTACAAGTGCAACAATCATGGCATTGCAACAAGGCAACAGAGTATCCAAATATTAAGAACACGACCTATTTATGATTGCAGCATCTAGCAATTGTCACACAACAAAAGCAGTTTATCATATATGCAGTTTAATATGACAGAGACTGAGCATCACAATCAGCACTTGATGGGAAAGGATGTGAATAAGACAGAGCATCACAATCAAAGGTAAATAAGCTTGCTGCATTCTTCCAAGTAGTCCACTGTTAGATGGGATCCCAATGCGAGCATAGGGTGCCAACATACCTACCAAATCAACATTAACCACTGTCCCAACCAGAAGATCTACAACATACAACTCTCATTCGGCCAAAAATCTGTTGCTCTCTTTTGAACTGCAGCAACAGGAGCACAAGTAGAGTCAATGACTATTTGTATACATAGAAGAGAAAAAGCAAGGGCACAATTCTAAATGTTTTCAACTTTTCAACAACCAAGAATACAAGAATGCTGTTAACTTAATATGAAATAGGAATTACAAAAAACCAATGAAGACATAGAAAAGTATGTCATAGGCCAACCAAGAGAAAATCCAGGCATGTCTAAATTTAATAAACCTGCCATGTTGAACAATAAATAATTGGAAAGTAAAGGGAGGATAAGACAAGCAACAAAGAGAAAATCCAAATACCCTCTTGGGATATTGAACTCCTTTAGGTGGCCGAGTAATGTGCTTGTGCTTATCTGGTAGTCTGTACATCGCACATCTGTATAAAAAATCGGGTGAGAAAATGATTAAGCATATCAATGGCCATAATCAAGTCAAAAGGCTAATAATAATTGGTGGGCACAATTATTACATGACTTGGTTGTCCACAATATCTTCCATGCCTGCAACAGGCGACCTGAAAATTGGTGGGCAACGTTCTCCAGCACATAGTGATATGAAACCATTCATTCTGCCACTGCATGAAGAAACCCTAAATAACATCAACAATAGTTCAAGCAGATCTTAAGTGTTATAACAGGTATGTGAAAGCAAACGAAATTGGAATAATTTGATCACTCTAGTTTACATAGTGATTTAGTTCTTTTTTCAAACAATCAAAGTGTACAGAGACATTGGCTCTTCAATCACCCTTTCTACTTACACCTATTCAGACTATCATGTCTCAAATAAGTAAATATGTTTTTTGTCTGGAAACAATAATCTCATTCACTCAACACTTGCTCCATCACCAAACCAGATTTGAAAGTAATCAAGCCATGTTACTACTAGGTATCAGCATCACATATATGACATGTCATATGGGAGATCTACTTGCCTAACAGCACATATTACTGGATGTTCCAGCTTGCGTTTAAAGCGATCATTTTCCAAACAGACAAATCATGTGTCATAAAAGACTTAGTTCAACGTTTAATGATTTGTTAGAAGTGCAAGTTTGTTGATGAAAACAAAAATATTCCTAAATGATATTGAGCTAATCATTTTATGTTTCGTCACATCACATTATAAAAACTGAAAATCAAACTTGGATTGTTAGTCAGAAGCCCCAACTTGGTATAAATTTTTACAAAGAAAGATGAGAGGAATACAATGCTTGAGGAGAAACCACGAGTTTGTGAATCACAATATAAAATATTATAAATTCTTATCACTTCCTGTTTCTACTTTTTAAATTTTTATATTTTAAAATACTTTTTGGAATAAGATAAAGGGAGAATCCCTGAAAATGAACCTGAAAATTAGGAAATAACTTATTAGCTTTTTTACCAAAAGTTGATTACAAAATGTCAAAACGTGATAAGGAATTCCCAACTTTTTTCTTGTGAAATGACTAATCTGTCATTTCCCAATTTTCATGTTTTTTTTCAGGGATTCTTCCTAAGATAAATTAATTCAAACTCTTATTACAACTTGTTCATGGATTATTTCACTTGTTCATAGAGTATAAAATACTTACAAATGAATAATTGTTAAGAAATTAATTTATCTAGTTCATAGGACTTTCCCACTTATTCATGAAGTATAAGACACTTACAAATGAGTGATTGTTAAGAAATTAATTCATCTTGCTCATAAGACCATCTCACTTATTCATAGGATTATTCGATTTGTTTATAATGTATAAGGCACTTACAAATTTGATCTTCTTAAAAAACTAATTTATCTTTTTAATAAAAAAAATTCTACTTGTTCATAAGGCTATTCACTTATTCATGATGTGCAAGACACTTGTTAACTATAATGTAAAGTAAGTAGGGATATAAGATTATTTCATATATATTTTGTTGCATATATTAACTAAAGAGCTTTGCTAGCCTGAAAGGCTGAAACCCACTTGGCCCCTTTGCTGGAAATTTATTTTTCGGCAACCGGATCTCCAGCCACCAGTCGGTCAGTGTTCAGGGGGTCATTTGAAGCTCCGGGGTGCCTAGCCTTCCGTTGGTGGCCTAAAAACACTGACTATATTTTAAAAAAAAATAGGCAAGGGCAACCATGTCAGTCAGCATAAAAATTAATTTTATTTTTTCCCCAATATCCTGCAGTAGTGTTTCAAAATTTATTGAGGAACATTTGGTATTAATTAACTATAGAGGTCCTTTACTGAAATTTTCCCTTCAACAATTGTACCTAATCTAACGATGTATGGTATCTATCACATCAAAAATCAAGCTTTTTTTTTTTTTTGAAAAAAAAATTGGAAAAGTGGCTATTGAAAAATTTTGCATCACTACTCTACAAATTTTGTAGAACAGAATTTTTGTATTCTAACTTAGGTTATTCTCATCTTTTTTGTTTTTTTTGGAAAAATTCATATAGTCCCTTCTTTTTTAGCCAATTCATATAGTCCCTATTGTAGCAAGAACATTTCTAATAGCCCCATGACAATCTGAAATATTACTGGAGCCTTTTAAGGCTAAAATGAAATTAATTGATGGAGTTAAAAGAGGATTTAGCCCCCGGAGAAAGAAAGCAAGGCATGACGGAATAAGCAGAGGCCGTCCGCCCATGCCTGTTTCTTTCTCTCCTTGTCGATTTCTTGTTGGCAAAGTAAAATTTTCGATTCCGTGTGTGAGATCTGTGAAATCCAAGGCTTGATTTCTCCAGTTCAAGGTTAGCTTTTTCAGTTCTCACTTGCACTCGCCTTAGGGTTCTTACTAAAATTATACTTCCGTCCGGAATCTTCACTCCTCATTCATTAGTTGATTTATTGTGCTGCACTTTGTGCAGATCTAGCCGAATCTTGAAGACTACTCTGTGATTCGAAGATTTATTGGCCTAAAATTTGCTTCAGATTCCTAGTTTATGTTTGCTTGAAGATTTTTTGTTGTTTGTAATGGAGGTTGGTTTGAAATCTATTTGATTATTTGAACGCTTACCAAATTCACAAAAAACATAGTAGGTATTAACCGGATGTATAAGGCATTTACAAGAAAAATAAGGTAATTTATCACAACACTTGAGCCATTTACAATACAAGAGTTTTTCAAGAACACATACTATTTACGAAATAAGTAAGGGAATATACAAGAACACTTGAGCCATTTACAATGTTAAAAAGGCATTGACAAGAACATATGTGCATTAACAATACAAATAAGCTAAATTATAAGGCAAGGAAAATTACAATAATTGTTGTCATTGACAAGACTTGCATTTAAGGTGAATAAGCTAATGTACAAAAATAAATAAGGGCATTTACAATGATAGGTCATTACCAGGAGACATTGGGGAATTTACTAGAGCACCACCGGAACCCACTGCTTAAACATTATCAATTAACAGTGACAGGTGAGGTCTCCCCATTGTTTCAGGTTGTCCATGCCACTGCAAGTTCTTTACCAATGGTCCTTCAATCAAAACTAGCTCCAAAGTATGATTTTTACCAAGAGGAAAACATGAAATTTCTTCTTTCTATTTTGGAAAATGAGAATGAGAATCTGTCTGGACTTGGTGCAAGTATAGCCATTCATACCTGTGAGACCATTGCTGAGAGAAATATATTATGCTATGCTGGTGCATTGAGGAATCTTATTAGTCTTCTCGATGATTCTCTAAATCTGTGAGATGCCAAATACTATAGAAGAATATAGAAGGTAAACTGAAGGTTAAAGAAGACCAAAAGAAGCCTATGGAATTGAAGGGAAGAAGATAATAAAATTCTTAAGGAGAAGAATGCAGATTCACCATATTTTATTTGTGGGACTATTTGTAATTATACAGGGCTTAAGTATTCTGACAAAAAAAAAAAAAAAATACAAGGCTTAAGTATTCTGCGGGTATGAATCGCAATACCAAGTTGTAGGTTCATTGAGTGTATGTGTTTAAGTCTATAAAGTATTAGGAAAATGTCCTGTTTTGAACATGTCTTGTTGTGAATCTGACAGCAAAACAAAATAGAATGTGGCAGCAACAACGCCATATTTTCATTGTAGAATGGCAATTTCTTGATAATTATTGAATGCCATGGTCAAGTTCATGGAAGTACAAGTTTTGGATTGGAAAAGTTCAACTATTTATTGTTGGAACTATGCTTGTAGTCCCTGACATTATATTTTAATATTGCGCACCAAACCTCATGCACAGTAAGACAGCAAAAGTGTGCCATAGGTGTGCCCTTGGAATTTATGCCAGTTTTAGTGTTCGAGTATATTTATATGGAAAGCTTAAATCACACGAACTCGGTGAATAAGGCAAGACACAAATGGACATCAACAAGTCCAAGCATCATTAAACAATAAGTGGTTCTTACTTTTCTTTCTAGTGTAAATTACATCAAATTACAAAATCTGCAGCAAGATAGGAAGTACACCATACTTCCCACTCCTAAAATAACTTGCAATCAACTATACAGCAGTTGGTGACTATTTCATATAATTTACAATCCAATACTAACTCTCAGACGGTTCGGCTACTAACTTTATCTTGATGATTCTTCTGGTATTGTTTGTTATCTCTACTCTTCAAACCTTAGATTGTCTTCTCATTCTCTGTAATCTTCATTTTTTGCTGTGTCATCCCCACCTTTTGGTCTGTTATCCTCCCTTCTTTTTGTGTAATCTTCTCTTCCACTTTTATCACCTCCAATATAGCCAGATGAATCAGCTCACCATACCCATCAATTACTAGGAATGTTTACTCTACCCGCTGCAAATCAATGTTAAGCGATTGAGTCGTGCTTCCTTCGGATTCATGACCCAGTCGATCTCTTCCTCCAACTTCGATGAAGGAAGCGACGACGCAATACCTAGAGTTCGATCGCTTCTCCATTTCTTCCACCCACCCCGTCGCGTTCTCTTCATTTTGAGTTGCGTCGTCGCCTTCACCCTCGGCGCCTTCACCGCCGGCTATGCGTTTCAGTCTTTCAGATGAGAGATCTGATGATTTGATTTATTCTTTTCACCAAAAATCTTGCTGATTGAAGCACTGCAAAAAGGGCCTCTCCACTTTGCCTCCTTTTAGATAAAGTGACGTCGTTTGGCATTAAAAAAAGGGTTAATATAACTTTTGGTCCCTGAAGTTTGATCCAATTTTGGTTTTGGTCCCTCAAGTTTGAAATCGGTAGTTTTTGTCCCTGAAGTTTCACCCAATATTGGTTTTAGTCCTTCAAGTTTGAAATCGGTGGTTTTGGTCCCTGAAATTTCACCCGATTTTGGTTTTAATCCCTCAAGTTTGAAAATAATTTGATTTTTTGGGTCGGGTTTCAAAAACGGGTCGCCAAATCCTTTTTAAACTTGAGGGATTAAAACCAAAATCGGGTGAAACTTCAGGGATCAAAACCACCGATTTCAAACTTGAGGGACTAAAACCAAAATAGAGTGAAACTTCAGGATCTAAACCACCGATTTCAAACTTAAGGGACCAAAACCAAAATTGGCTTAAACTTCAGGGACTAAAAGTTATATTAACCCTTAAAAAAAAGTAGAATCTTAGCCTGTCATTTTTATTTCTAATCTCGTCCGTTGGTGTTAAAAAAAGCTAATCTTTTATACTCTCATGCGCTACAACGCTTTTATCCTTTTGCCTCGCAAAAAAGGTTATCGGCGGCCGTCAAAGAAGGAGGGAGAAGTTGGCTGGTTTTCACTTTTTTGTCATTGGTTTTTCTATCAAAATCATCCTTGTGGTTGTGGGGTGAAAGAAAATGTTATCGGTTGCTCTGTCTTTTTTTCTCAGCATATACATATCTCTCTATTGTTTTTTTCCAGTTTTCGTTAAGATTTGGTTCTTCTAACGTCCACATGCCTTTCTTCAATTCACTCCTTCGATTCCTCATTTGCACAGTATATACACACATTAATACTATGAACCAATTAGATAAACTCGATCAAGAGAGGGGGAGGTGCTCACTTTGTTTAAAACGCTGATCAATGAGGGCTGAAGCCAATTCTCTCTAGATTCAAACATCAACTGCCAAGAGTCGAAATAAAAATGAACGGCCAAGTTTCTATGTTTTTCAATGCAAAACCACGTCACTTTTTCTAAGAACACGTATGGTTTATCGGAGGTTGGATTATATGAGGTTCATTTAAATTAGATTATGTGAAGTTATTAGCTTTGTTTAGTTAAAAAAGAGAGAAAGAGAGGTTTGGTTTCTTATTTAATTCAGAAGGATAGCTGAGAGAAGTTAATTATAAGTGAACAAATATACCTTTGTTTCTTTATCTATATATTTTCTTTTTTTTTTTTTTACAATTTTTTTTATTAATAATTATAATTTCTTAAATTATTAATAGAATTTTAAAATTTTTTTTTGCCCACATAATAAAATTCTAAATCAACCATAATTAAAAACAGAAATGAAACAAATTTAATGAACCTATATTAGTTACAATGGAAAACTCTGTAATTAAAAAGGCAAAAGGAAAATCATATATATATAGGAGGGGCCAAGGAAGACGACGTTTTTTTACAGATATTAGTTAATAGGTGATTAAGATGAAGCCGAATATTACAGCGTTTGCAAATTGTAATAATGCTTTGTGAGGAAAATGTCATTTTAGTGTTTTTAGTGTTAAAGGTAGTCTTGGAATATTTAAAAACTGCTATTGGTAATTTAATCACAATGAGACAAAAATTTTCTCTTTTAAAAAAAACCTCAAATTTGAAGGGTTGAGAAAAGAATAAAGGTGAGCACTTTAACAAAAAATTTTCCCACCCCTCCCCTCCCCTCCTTCCAATCAAATACATATTTTTTATCTTCAACCCTCCCCTACCCTCACTTAACTTGCAAAAACCCCCAACCAAACAAAACCTAAATGGAGACAAAGTGGAGAGGCAACGTAGTGGAGAAGCCCCTGGATGAAGATTTAAGCATACATGATGTGGCAAGCCAACTAAGCATGTTTAACTTTGTTAATCACCGTCAGTGCCACCTATGATGAGTATATGAGACTCAGTTATTTTTTTCAAAAAATAAGGATGAATGGAGATTATGAAACAAAGTATAAAGATTGAATCACAATAAGTTAATGTATAAAGACTGAGTTGAAAACTCGATGAAATTGTAAGGATCAAATAATTAATTTTTCTTGATTTATTTCTCAAGAACTCAATTTATCAATTTCTTAATTAAATATGTTTATGAAAAATATACATATTTGCTGAGTAAATACAAAATATGTTTATTGTTGAAAAAAAATACAAAATATGTTTTTTAATTATATTCTAATTGAATAATAAGTAAATATTTGTTACAATTTTGTCAAATAATGAATATATGTGTGTATATAACATATATATTTTAAACAAGATTATATATGCACTTTGGACTGGGCAACATATCTTGCTCAGTGCCCGACCTTGCCCTATATTTGGCCCAGCTAGAAGATTCCCCAATGGTTTTTGGGCTGATTTTTTAGGGCTGGATTGAGCATTTTTTTACTAGGCCTGTGCGGGTATTATGGGCATTTAAGCCTCATGAGCACCCCTAGCTAATGCCTAATTGTAGCATCCAACTTAGATTTAATATGATTAATTTCCTTCATTTATGTTATTAAATCATATTCGAGTATTTTTTTAAATCCAATTAAAATAACTCTTTTAACATAAATTATTTTCATTTAGAAAAAATCAAAGGGTTAAGGCTATTTTATCTTGAAAGTTGACATGATGGGGCAATTTTGCCCTAAAAGTATTATGATGTGCAATGTTGCTTCAGAGGTTTTCAAATTGTAGCATTTTTACCTTGGCCGTTATCTCAGTTAAGTTTGACAGTTAATTGATTAAATATGCTAAGCTAACAGTCCACATGTCATCCACATCATTTTTGTTATAGTGCAAATGTGCATCAGAAGTTATCATTGTAAAATCCTTTCTCGTGGGTTTAATTATCCATACATTTAATCAAACCTTCAGATAATAACTATGGCGTAAAAGAAAAAACGTAAACTTGAAAGGTCTACTATAGTAGAAAAGATTACAATCTATCTTTCAAAAATTAACCACGGTAGAAAAAGAGTTCAACTAACCATTTGAAAATATTATCATAGTTATAAAGAATTTAACTAATTTCAAATATTTATCCATGATGGAGAAGAAAAAACTAGTTGCTTAAAATTTATCATGGATAATAAAACTTTTTTAAATAATTGTACTCTAAGTTATATTAAATCAACACATTTATAAAGTCGTTCTAATCAACGGTTGGGCCTTGAGCTTGTCAAAGCTCATAATAGAATATTCAACAACAAGCCCAGAGATAAAACTCATTTTGTAGTATTATTCTTTTTCAAACGTTTATAAAATGTTAAAAGCCAACTATCTATTAATTAAACATTTAAAATCTATCGTGGATCATAACACTCTTTTTATCATTTCACAAGCTAAACCATAATTAATTAATACACTTAGGCTTTGAACTTCTCGAAGTCCAAAATATAATCATTTGACCACAAGCTCAAGATTGTGGTCACATTAAACAGTATAATTTAAAACATAATATCACATTAAAGTATGCAACATAAGGCCTACAGTGGCAATACACAACAATTCCTCATATAAATAAAAAGGAACAAGCTTACAAGATTATTACAATAATGAAGCCTCTGGAGCCTTTCCCAATTGATTAGCAGAAGAACTATTATCTGAAAAATATTAAGAGTAATGGGGTGAGACCAAAGTCTCAATAACCAGCTATCCAACTCATTACACATGCTAATATTTGCTTGTGAGGTGCCAAGTGAAACAATTTATATAACAAAGTATTATAGATATAATTCACAATCTTCTAAATCACAGATTCTGCATCACAATTTCCATATCATACATTTCGTATCACAAATTCCGTATCATAAATTATGTATCAGAATTTCCATATCACATTTTTCAAGTTGTCTCCCACCAATCCAACCAAACCACTTTATTTCCGCCGACTAGACCCATGTGCTAAGTTACTATCCATGTTACTCGCCACTCAAGAGCTCACCGGTCATGTGATGAGGTTCAACCAAAATCCACAAATCACATGTTTAGACTATGGGTCGTTTCCCCTCATTGAACTAGTGAGGTGTTGCATCCCTTAATTAGTGCATGATAATTGGCTTTTCTCTGTCACACTAGTTCAATGAGGGACTACCCCACTGGAGGAAAATGTCATTTTAGTGTTTTTAGTGTTAAGGGTAGTCTTGGAATATTTAAAAACTGCTATGAGTAATTTAAATATTTAATCACAATGAGACAAAAATTTTCTTTCTCTTAAAAAAAAAACCTCAAATTTAAAGGGCTGACAAAAGAATAAAGGTGAGCACTACCTAACAAAAACTTTTCCCACCCCTCCCCTTCCCTCCTTCCAATCAAACACATATTTTTTATCTTCAACCCTCCCCTACCCTCACTTAACTTGCAAAATCCCCAACCAAACAAAGCCTAAACGGAGACAAAGTGGAGAGGCAACGTAATGGAGAAGCCCCTGGACGAAGATTTAAGCATACATGATGTGGCAAGCCAACTAAGCATGTTTAACTCTGTTAATCACCGTCAATGCCACCTATGATGAGTATATGAGACTCAGTTATTTTTTTCAAAAAATAAGGATGGATGGAGATTATGAAACAAAGTATAAAGACTGAATCGCAATAAATTAAGGTATAAAGACTGAGTTGAAAACTCGATGAAATTGTAAGGATCAAATAATTAATTTTTCTTGATTTATTTCTCAAGAACTCAATTTATCAATTTCTTAATTAAATATGTGTATGAAAAATATACATATTTGCTGAGTAAATACAAAATATGTTCATTGTTGAAAAAAAATACAAAATATGTTTTTTAATTATATTCTAATTGAATAATAAATAAATACTTGTTATGATTTTGTCAAATAATGAATACATGTGTGTATATAACATATATATTTTAAACAAGATTATATATGCACTTTGGACAGGGTAATATACCTTGCTCAGTGCCCGACCTTGCCCTATATTTGGCCCAGCTAGAAGATTCCCCAATGGTTTTTGGGCTGATTTTGTAGGGCCGGATTGAGCATTTTTTTACTAGACTTGTGTGGGTATTGTGGGCATTTAAGCCTCATGAGCACCCCTAGTTAATGTCTAATTGTAGCATCCAACTTAGATTTAATATGATTAATTTCCTTCATTTATGTTATTAAATCATATTCGAGTATTTTTTTTTTAAATCCAATTAAAATAACTCTTTTAACATAAATTATTTTCATTTAGAAAAAATCAAAGGGTTAAGGCTATTTTATCTTGAAAGTTGACATGATGGGGCAATTTTGCCCTAAAAGTATTATGATGTGCAATGTTGCTTGAGGTTTCCAAATTGTAGCATTTTTACCTTGGCCGTTATCTCAGTTAAGTTTGACAGTTAATTGATTAAATATGCTAAACTGACAGTCCATATGTCATCCACATCATTTTTGTTATAGTGCAAATGTGCATCAGAAGTTATCATTGTAAAATCCTTTATCGTGGGTTTAATTATCCATACACTTAATCAAACCTTCAGATAATAACTATGGCGTAAAAGAAAAAACTTAAACTTGAAAGGTCTACCATAGTAGAAAAGATTACAATCTATCTTTCAAAAATTAACCACGGTAGAAAAAGAGTTCAACTAACCATTTGAAAATATTATCATAGTTATAAAGAATTTAACTAATTTCAAATATTTATCCATGATGGAGAAGAAAAAACTAGTTGCTTAAAATTTATCATGGATAATAAAACTTTTTTAAATAATTGTACTCTAAGTTATATTAAATCAACACATTTATAAAGTCGTTCTAATCAACGGTTGGGCCTTGAGCTTGTCAAAGCTCATAATAGAATATTCAACAACAAGCCCAGAGATAAAACTCATTTTGTAGTATTATTCTTTTTCAAACGTTTATAAAATGTTAAAAGCCAACTATCTGTTAATTAAATATTTAAAATCTATCATGGATCATAAAACTCTTCTTATCATTTCATAGGCTAAACCATAATTAATTAATACACTTAAGCTTTGGACTTCTCGAAGTCCAAAATATAATCATTTGACCACAAGCTCAAGATTGTGGTCACATTAAACAGTATAATTTAAAACATAATATCACATTAAAGAATGCAACATGAGGCCTACAGTGGCAATACACAACAATTCCTCATATAAATAAAAAGGAACAAGCTTACAAGATTATTACAATAATAAAGCCTCTGGAGCCTTTCCCAATTGATTAGCAGAAGAACTATTATCTGAAAAATATTAAGAGTAATGGGGTGAGACCAAAGTCTCAATAACCAGCTATCCAACTCATTACATATGCTAATATTTGCTTGTGAGGTGCCAAATGAAACAATTTATATAACAAAGTATTATAGATATAATTCACAATCTTCTAAATCACAGATTCTGCATCACAATTTCCATATCATACATTTCGTATCACAAATTCCGTATCATAAATTATGTATCAGAATTTCCATATCACAATTTTCAAGTTGTCTCCCACCAATCCGACCAAACCACCTTATTTCTACCGACTAGACCCATGTGCTAAGTTACTATCCATGTTGCTCGCCACTCAAGAGCTCACCGATCATGTGATGAGGTTCAGCCAAAATCCACAAATCACATGTTTAGACTATGGGTCATTTCCCCTCATTGAACTAGTGAGGTGTTGCAGCCCCTCATTGAACCAGTGGGGCAGTCCCTCATTGAACTAGTGTGACAGAGAAAAGCCAATTATCGTGCACTAATTAAGGCTACATCACGTGATGGAATAAACTACTCCATCTCATCCCAATCTAATCATCACAATAATTATCAATAAATAGCTTAATGAGGATTTCTCAAGTTTTTCACATTTATACAGTGTTATTCAAATCATGTTCATATACATGTCATAATATTTCAATTCTTAGCTCGAGTGTGTGTGTGTTTCATATACATGTCATAATATTTCAATTCTTAGCTCGAGCGTGTGTGTGTGTGTGTGTGTGTTTCACAACTCAAATCATAAGGTTTTATAAGGTAATTTCTATCAAAATACTCATCAGCATCATGATAATTTTCTCAATCTCAATAAATATTTCAAAGTATTCATTGAAATATGTAATCAATGTCAAAATACCATTTTCATTCTCATAATCATTTTACAAAATACTCACAAACAACATACTAACATATATAACAAATGGAAAGTGATTACCTCTCGCCAAAGCTAAGTTTATCACAAAAATCCAAGCTCCGAGTTCAACCACAATTACAAATCAATCTATGACAATTAATTAAAACCACAATTTAGTGCTTAAACTAATTGAGTGGTTAACATACGAAAACAATTTAGAGAATTAAAGTCTCTCCAGAAGTCCCAATTACTAACATCTTTGACCATTCCTAATCAACCTAATTACAAAATCTCATTTCCATTAATCACATTATCAATAACAATTCAAAATCTAACTCACAAACCAAACCCTATTTGAAATCTTTATGTCATCTTCAAATTATTTACTTTAACACAAATCCTTAAAATTCTCAATTTGCAACCATAACTCAATTTCTCTATTTGAGTCATATTTCTATAAAAAAAAATATCTAAATTCTTCTCCACTAGAAAAATATTTAGGCACACTTATTCAAATAAGCCTATTTCCTATCAAGGAATTCATGGAACACCTTACATGCACTTAAAATCAGCTTCTCAATTCATAACCTACTAACAACTAATATACTCCCAAGCATCAATAAAGTCTTTTAAAATTTCAAAAATCAATTTCTCAAATCATGATCCCATTCACAATCTTATAATGTCTCAATTCTATTTCAATTATTAAGATCCTTAATTAACTAACAATAATATCTTCTCTTCAAATCCTTCATATCTCCCAAGATTCTAACATTTAAAGTTTTACCCCAACTGATCAATATTCAATTTCAACACAAACTCAAATACCAATCCATTCAATCTTCAATATAAACCCCAATAATTTAAAATATAACATGAAATTCGGATCTAAAACCCCAATATAATAAATTACAAATTTCTCAATCGAACCTTAACTATTTTCCTCAAATCACACTCTCAAACAAAAATCAAAATCATTCAACTTTTATTCAAACCTCACTAACTCCATCAAAAACAATATAATCAACTAGAAGCCTTAAAATTTCAATATGTATCAAACCTTAGATTTTTCTTCATCAAGACTATAAATAAGAGAAGCAACTAAAAAGACTAAAGGAGATAAATAATTTATCAAATAGGACCCAAATTATCTCCCGCTCACTAGCCCTCTCTCTCTCTCTGATTCAGTCGGCCCTCTATCCCTCTCTCACAGCTTCGTGGCCGTGAGGAATGAAGAAGAATGCCGAAAAATAATAGAAGGACCCGAGGTGTCGCGGTTGAATTGAGGGGGAGAAGGATCATTGGTTTTAAATTAATAGTGGGGGGTGCACACACGTGACCCACTACTAATTTGAATATTATATATATATAGTTTTTTTGTTTAACTTTCCTCTTCTGTTTCTTTTTTATTCAATTTCAGTTTTAACTTAATACACATATACACTCAACACGCTGCTAAAATTTAAAGGATATGGGTATGGCTCGTATTTTACTCACTTATCATTTTCACAATATTGAAATAATTATAATATATTATTTAAAAGAAAACCCTAAATATATTTATTTAATTCCTCATAAATTTATAATTTTCTCCTTCTAAAAATTATGATTTGGTTTTAAATATGTAAAATTTAATTCCATTTTGAGTCCATTCCCATTACTCAAACAATTACCTCGTAAATTTCAATTACCAAAGAATAATATGATTGAACTCAAATCAATATCAATAAATATTCACTGCCTTTAATTTTCTTTGAGGATAATTTGATACCTCATGAAAGTTTAATTAAACCTCATTTATCCATATTGGGACTTTTCACTTCAATTTTTAATCATATTTCATTCCTTTCTCAATTCTATATTTTCAGGCTTTAAACAATGAATTTGATTTATTTTCAATATCAGGTTAATTAATAAATAGCATCCTAATTTTACTTAAATATTAGGAATAAAATTGGGGGTGTTACAATCACTTAAGAATAATGCTGCTCCGGAAGTTTCCAAATCGTAGCAATATTATCCTGACAGTTATCTAGATTAAGTTTAACTATTAGTTAATCGAATATGTTGAGTTGGTAGCGTGAATAACATTGAAGAAGAAGTTATATATGAAGAAAAGAGGAGCTCACATTCACCAGAGAGTAATGAAGAAAAATATTAAATTACAAGATGCATAAAACAAAAGAAAATTGAAGAGAACAAAGTCATAGAAAAACCTTTGCCTTTGTAGCCTATCGATGCCGAGATATGTAAGTAGCACTTTGATTGTCTCTAATCCTTCAGACGTGATGCTTTTTTTTAAAAAAAAAATTACTTATTTTAAAATCTATCTTTGAAAAAAAAAATAAAATGGATGACACATGGAATGACCAAATAAGAATCTTTGATCAACTAACAGGTGAACTTAATTTGGATAACAAGCAGAGTAAAATTGCTATAATTTGAAAACTTCTAGGGCAACATTACTTCTGAGTAAAAGCTTCTGGAGTAAATTTGTACGAAAGCTCAAAATAAAAATGACGTGAATGACACGTGAATTACTAGCTCAAAATATTTGATCAACATGACTCTTTATTCCTTTTTTTTTTATACAGATGACTATTGATTCTAAAATTTCTCAAATATAAATTTTTTTTTTACCAGTTTCTCAAATATAAAATTACTTTCCACTACCAAATCAATGTTATCTCGTCTTTCTGTTTTTAATCATATAGAGACCTTTTTCATTTTCATTGGGCTGCTTTTCTCTCCATTTTTTTATTTTATTCATTGGATCAACTTTCAATGAGTAAAATTTAATGTCCTGTAACAAGTAAAAAAAATATAAAATATTTTAATAAAAATATAAAGATGTGATATGTCTATATCAAATTTTAATAATTTAAATTTATTTATACGTATTTTTGTTATTTGATATAATAATAATATTTTTCTAAGATATTAAATTCTAACCGTTCAAAATTGATTTAATACTGGATATAAAGAAGTTGAGCGAAATGTTGGGTAAGGAAAGTGGAGAGGTTCTCTTTCCTATTGGTTTAGTTGAAAAGAATTTATCGTCTAACTCACAAGATGGTGAATTCAAACCTCTTCAATATGAAAACTTTGTTTTTTTTTTTAATTTTGACTTTTGGTATGAAAACTTTGTTAGTAGAGGATTTATATTTTTTTTTTTGTTAAAGGGTTATTTTGCCCCTGAAGTTGTCACATAGAGACAATTTTCCCTTAGAAATTTTTTTGGAGGGCAATTTTGACCCACAAGTGTCAAATCTGGAATAATTTTGTCCTGATAATTATTCAAATTAAGTTTGACCGTTAGTTAACCAAATATGCTAAGCTGACAATCTACGTGTCATCCACATCATTTTTGTTTTGGGTTTATGTGCAAATTTGCTTCAAAAATTTTCACTCAGAAGTAATATTGCCCTGCAAGTTTCTAAGTCGTAACAATTTCTCCCTGGATGTTATTCAGATTAAGTTTGCTCATTAGTTGACCAAATATACTTATTTGGCAAGTTTATGTGTCTTCACTTCATTTTTTTTTTCAAAGTTGGATTTAAAAATAAGTATTTTTTTTAAAAAAAATGCATCCCATCTGAATAATTAAATACAATCATAGAGGTGAAAACATATTGTGCGGTGAAGAGAAAATTAAAGAGGTACTTGCCTTTCTCAATGCTATTGGAGTACGGCGACCGAGAGTTTTTGATGGCCTTGTTATCGGCAATTTTCTTTAGTGTGTTATATATCTTGTGATTGAATCATTTTCTTCATTACTCTCTGTCAAATGTGATGTAACCCCCTTCTTATCCACAAGGCCGAGATTTACGTTCATAAATATGTGATTATGTGGAATTAGAGACCGTAAGATGATTTGGGACTTGTTAATATTTCTTTTTCCCAAAACATGGTTTTCAAAAACCTTTCTAAAACCTGTTCAACAACGGTCTCATATTCACATTTCAAATACACGATTGGCCTATACAGTACAATTCCATTCATAAATATCAGAGTACGATGCAATTTCCCAACACACTTGGGTTCCATTAATCAGTAAAGGGTTTACAAGGCACAAATACCCATAATCAATTTCCTAATCTAGGGGATTACACAAAGACTATCCAATCTATACATGTAATTTCCAACAAAATATCCAAATAATTTCTACATGATAACCAAAACCAAAATAAACTCCTATTCCGGAGCTCTATCCTCCTTTCGTCACCTGCTTCTTTTTAGAACCACCAGCCCTGTCTGAAATTTGTTTGGGACAGCGAGATTCTAAGAAATTCCTGTAGTGTCAAATCACTTATAGTATGTACAACCACAAAGCATGAAAGAAAATCATAACACAACACACGGCAATCACAACGGCAGTTACAGCGGCAGGGGCAGGTATGACATGCATCACCCTTATGTCTGCTCACGATGTATTGCACCACATCATATATTTCACCACAGCTGGGTTTCATATAAAGTATTTCACAACACATCAAAGGCACACTGGCATATTCTCAAAACGGGAATCCATGATTCCACAACACAGTCTCGGCAATTACAACGGCAGGGTTAGGTGTGATAATCATCACCCCTTACGACTGCTCACGCTGAACTGCTCTCGCTGTAATGCCCTACGACAGATAACACATTCACAAGATTACAATGGCCTCATGCCCACAATTTCGCAACATCAAGTTTTCACACGAAATTTTTCACAATAACGCAATAATAAATCATGCATACCAAGCATCATACACAACATGAGAGAAAAGTCACTACCTTGGTCTTTCCGTGCGTGCTTTGGCATTGGTCTCTCATGAGTAGGGAAAATATCAAATCCTATAATTCACAATTAGGGACGAAGTGTCATACTCTATTCCAATACTCAAATGACTTCATATCACTTAGATTGGTTATCATTAATTTCCCTTAAGTAGCTACAAATGCCTCTAACAAAAGCTCTAAAGGGTTGGAAGAACTATACCAAATATCCCCTTTTAGAAGTGAAAGTACAGATTTTTCACTGTTGCACTCGAGTGAAAAAGACCCCACTCGAGTGATGATGTACTTGCACTCGAGTTATGAGAAGCACACTCGTGCGAGTGCTTGACAGTAAGCATAGACAAAAACCAGAAATGCCCGAAGCACTCGAGCATAAAGGTCAACACTCGAGTGATATCCTCACTCTCACCCGAGTCCTAGAAAGTGAAGCACTGAAAGTGATCACCCGAGAGCATAAAGGAATGACAGAAACAAGAAAAGATCACTGCACTCGAGCATGAATTCAATCACTCGAGTGATAGCCAAATGCTTACTCGAGTTCCACAAAGTGAGGTACAGAAAGTGCTCACCCGAGAGCAAAAGAAACTTTCAAAATAGAAGTGTACTCGAGCAGGAACCCTTGTACTCGAGTGATGGCTTAACACTCGCGAGTGTTAAGACTTACTCTTGAAACTTGACTGCGAGTGACAACCCAAGACTCGAGTTCATAGTGTCAAATACACCTGCACTCGAGTGAGGCAAAGTTCACTCGAGTAAAACCCACAACACTCGCAAGTAAGACAAACATTCTGACTTTTTGCACGGAAGTGCAATAGAAAAACTGAAGGGAAAAGCGAATATGCAATGCTTCACTCGAGTGAGACCCCAGATCACTCGAGTGATGCATATTAGAAGCCAAAAATACAGCAGAGTTGACAACACTTTCCTTTACCCAAATGATTCCAATGATCCCAAATTCTAAACCAAGGCTACTCCCACATAAAATTGCACAAGGAATTCAATGGAACCATCAAAACTACCAAATTCCTATTCCACTATCATGCTTTGGTTTTAGACAACATTCAACATAAAATTCCTAAAATCTTCAAACTTGACATTTCAAATCCAAACCAATTCTATCTATTCCAAACACACTACAATATACCATTTCCATAACCATATCATGCCATACTCTTTAAGACCCTGATTTTCAAAAATAAAGCCCAAAATCCCAGAAATTCCAAACTTAATCATATAGCATAAAATATAGATAGAAAGGTGTATCTCACTCACCTCTACAACTTTCCCAAATGAGCTTCTTGCTTCTCCAACTCTTAGATTTCTTTGAGGGCCCAAATCAACACCAATGGCAAATCTACCACCATGGAAATAAAACCCTCAACCCAAGGAATAACTTTAAAGAAAAGAGTTTTGGCATTTGAGGTCATTTACTCATTTTAATACTAAGCTTTTCTTCTTCCTCCTTAAGCTTCCATGGCTGCCGCACAAGAGAGAGAGAATGAGAGAGAAGAGTGCGAAAGAAGAAGATGAAATGATGATTTTCACATTCCCATGCCTTGCTTCAGCCGAAATGGAGGGAAGAAGAAAGAGAACATATGATAAAAAAATGCTTATTTGACTTTTCTCCATCCTCTCTCTTTATCTTCACATGCCACTTGTTACAATTTCATTGGCACTCATAAAGTAACTAATTTAGTTACTCTAACCACTCCATTAGCTATTTGGTCACACATCTCATTTCTTCTTAGTTAGTAATTAATTTCTCCATTAATCATTGACTAATTAACCGACAATTTTCCATTCTTTCTAATTTCCAACTGATTTTGGCACAGTTACCGAAATTACCACAAAATACATAATAATCAAATCTTTAATTCACAAATCATTCTCAATAATTATCATTAGCCCTTAATCAAAATTTGGGGCATTACATGTGAGCTCCTCCTTTATATGAACTTCTTCTTCTTCAATGTCGTTCACGTTGCTAGCTCAATATATTTGGTCAATTAACTATCAAATTTAACCTAGATAACTATCAGGGTAATGTTGCTACGATTTGGAAACTTTTGGGGGCAGCATTGCTCCTCAGCAAACACTTCCGAGAGAAATTTGCATCTCATAAAAAAAAACATAGACGATATGTGTACTGTTAGCTCAATATATTTGGTCAACTAATAATGATCAAACTTAATTAGAATAACAGCCTAAGCAAAATTGCTCCAGATTTAAAACTTTTGACCAAAATTGTCCCTTTGTAACAACTTTTAGGACAAAATTGCCTTTTAATCCATTTTTTTACATAACGATTGCAGTTCGAGCTTTTCTTTTCCCAACAAGTATGCAGTCCAAAACAAATTAACCCTATACTCTTATTCACATAAACTTTCAGTTGAATATATATATATATAAACGATTTTAAAATAATTACCCAATTAGGCCCAATAATACGTGGAATAAATTCCATTAAAAAAATATAAATAGGAAGGAGCGAAGTGGGTATAATTAGAGCCGGGATATCAGGCCGAAACCGTCGGGTTGGCCCGTTTAAGCCCTTTTAAGTCAAGGACCGAGCTTATAAATTGAAGCCTCCAAAGGAAGTCAAGCCTAAAAGGGTCAGCCCTATAGGGCCAAGGGCTTAAAAAGGCCGGCCTATTTAAGCCTATTAATTTTTTGTTTTTACCTGCCCTACCTTGCTGCCCAGTTGCCCTGCTCCCCTACCCCTGCCCCTCCTCTTTAAGACCCTAACCCTAAAATTGCCAAATTTTCCACGACTTGTCACTCTCACTCTCATAACTCAGTTGGTTTCACACTCTCACAGACTCAATCTCACTTTCTCTAGGCTCTGAATCTGTGATTGACTTCCAACATCCATCGTGCCTCAAAACCGTCCCTTCCTTGGCTAGCTTATCGGTCGGCAACGGCTCAGCGGTCGCTATGTTCTACTGTTCCTCCCCGTCTCACACTATGTTGAAGTTGAAGTTGGAAGGCTAAAAGCTTGTCCGTTCTTGAATAAAGCCGAAGGTCGGCCGGGCCTTGAAAAACATCAAGTTTTCTTACCTCAGGTTTAAAAAAACCAACCCTTTTAGGCCCTGACCCATCAAGGACCAGTCGTGATTTCTTTTTTTTTTTTGTATTACATGGACAAGGGAAAAGAACCCTTGGGAGTCAAGGAAGACTCAATGAACAAGCATACAAACACCTATAGTAGTGCCTATAAACCAATTATCGGCTGAGGTCAGCTAATAATTGGCTCGAACAAAAGTCTGGAGGGATTTGCAATAATGACAGACCATTGTTCGAATCTAGTGCCGATTTTGCCAAAAAATCCGCGCATCGTAGCGCCTCCCTGTGAGAATGATGAATTTCTAAATCCCAATCTTGGTAGATTAGTTGTCTTACTTCCTCTAGCTCAGACTGTAGAGGATGGAATAGACCACAAAAGTGAAACAGGAGCTGAATTGCTTCCGTTGAGTCAGTGAATAACTTAACCTTCGAGAATTTCATGGACTGGCAGATTTGAAGCCCAGTCATAATCGCCTGGATCTCTGCCGCCATCAATCCTAAAGTGATGCCTATATTGTGCTGAAAACCACACAACCACGATCCCGCACTGTCACGTATCACTCCTCCCACCGCTGAATGCCTGAGATCATCCACTGCAGCGTCCACGTCGATCCGTACAAACCCTTCTGGGGGCGCCTTCCATTTGTCAGAAGCTCTGTCTGGGACTCTGAATATCTTATGCCTGAGTTTTCCTTCTTCAACAGCTTCATGTAAGAAGTGTAGACCTCGTTGTATTAGTCGTCGGGGATGGTCTGAGATTCCTTCAAATGCTTTCTTGCACCTGTTCTTCCAGATGAGCCAGCAAAGCGACCCAAAAACCCTCAGCCAAGGCCATTGAGACACTCTACGGCCACCAGGTGAGTGGAGAGCATTCCATTTGACCCAATCCTGCAAATTTCCAGAGAAAAAAACAGAGTAATAAATAGGGTTAATGCAAGAAAGCCACACTGCACTCGCATGCTCACAATCTCTCAGGGCATGTATTGCTGTTTCCTCACAGAGACACTCAAAAGGACACTCAGAATTTAGACTCTCAACTCTCTTAGCTCGAGTGTGGTTAGTGGGAATTCTCTCTTGGAACAGTTGCCACATGAAGAATTTAACCCTCTCTGGGATAGGCCACCTCCAGATACCTTACCAGATAGGGTCAGGAGCTGTAGGAACCGGTTTATAGATCATGGAATACGCTGACTTAACACTGAAGTTACCATCCGAAGATTTCCTCCACCAAAATAAATCATCACCTTGTTCGGAGGGGGGGTTAACCTTTTGGATTTCATCTATCACCCAATCCGGTAAAAATAGACTCCATTTGTGAAGATTCCATCTACCATCAGAACCGATGAATTGACTAACCACATCCTCTGGATTGAGTAAGTGAAGGTTGTTGTTGACATAATGTAGAAGAGGATGATCAAGGTTTGTCCAGAGGTCCCACCAAACACTTGTTGAATTGCCGCTTCGTAACTTACTACCTACCACTTTCCTGAAAGCATCCCAGACAGATGTAATTGCGCCCCACACAGCGGACTGGTTTCTTTTCTTTTCAACCCTTGGAAATCTGCCGTCACCACAACCATACTTTGATTTGAGAACTTGAACCCATAATGCATCTGGTCTAGTAATTAAGTTCCAACATAGCTTCATGATGAGAGCTTCGTTCTGACTGGATAGATCCTTAATTCCTAGACCCCCCTCTTTTATGTCTTTCTTGATATTCTCCCAAGCAATTAGGTGCATTTTCTTCCCTTCACTCCCTTGATTCCAAAAGAAGTTCCTATTTAGTTTCTCGAGTTCATGCAGAATCCCTTTTGGAAGAATGGTGGTTTGCATCTGATAGAAGGGGAGTGTTGAAAGAACAGAATTTATCAGGACTGATCTCCCCGCCATGCTCAGGAATTTTCCCTTCCAATTGGAGAGCTTCTTCTGGACTTTTGAAACTAACGGGGCATAAGTCATCTTTGTAGATCTTTTGTGGAGCAATGGAACGCCCAAGTATTTGCCTAGGTCAGCCGATATACCAATGCCCAACAACTGGCCGAGTTCAACCGCTTTGTGGAATTGGACATTTCTAGAGACAAAGATCTTTGATTTCGGAAGGCTGATTCTATGACCCGAAACTCTGCAGAAATACAACATCAAGTCTCTTATTACCTCCATTTGCCTAGACGAAGCTTTACTGAAGAGGAGGAGGTCATCTGCAAAGAAAAGGTGGGAGAGCTTAGGGCCTGAGGAGCTTAGCTGGAGGGGTTTCCATCTACCTTCTTCCACTTTCTTGTAGATCAATTGGCTAAGTCTTTCCATACATAGGATGAAGAGATACGGACTTAGAGGATCCCCCTGTCTCACCCCTCTTGATGGATTGAAGGACTCTGATAGTGAACCATTCCATGAAACCTTCATACTGGCAGAGCGCACACACGTCATGATGAGATTCACAAAGAGCCCGTTGAGGCCCAGACTTTTTAGATTAAATTCCAAGAAACCCCAGTCCAGCCTATCAAAAGCTTTCTCCATATCCACTTTTATCGCAACAAATCCTTTCTTCTTCTTAGTAGATCTCATCGTGTGAATAGCTTCTTGAGCCAGGATAATATTATCGCAACTCTGCCTCCCCCTGATAAAACTACATTGAGTAGGTTGAATCAAATAGTCCATAACAAATTTCAATCTGTTCGCCAGGACCTTACTCAAGATTTTATAGCTCACATTACATAAGGAGATAGGCCGGAATTCCTTTAGCGAAGTCGGGTGATCCACTTTAGGGATTAAAACAATGTGAGTTTGATTTATATCTTGAATCTTCTCAGGAAAGCTGAAGATAGAGAAAATAAGCTCACAAATCTTGGGGCCCACCACATCCCATTGAGATTGGAAGAAGTGAGGCTGTAGACCATCAGGATCAGGTGCTTTGAAGGCTCCCATCTCAAAAGCTGCATTTTTTATTTCCACCACAGAGATTTCTCGCTGAATATTTGCAAGTTGAGAGCCGCTTAGAGGAGGGAAATCCACAGGCCAGTCAGATACATTTAACACTTCTTGGTCGGAAGAATACAACTCTTTGAAGAAATTAAGAGCTGATAGCTTAAGCACATCCTGATCAGAAATTCAGTCCCCCTGAGCATCCTTGAGCATTTCAATCTTGCTTTTTTTTCTTTTAATCAAAGCAGAGGCGTGGAAGAAACTTGTATTCTTATCCCCGAATTGAAGCCACTTACATCTAGCCTTTTGGTACCATAGAAGCTCTTCTTGGTTAACCACTTTAATATACTCTTTCCATAATTTTGCTTCTAATTTCGCTAAGCCAGCATGAGGATTTACTGAAATTTTCCGATCAACACCCTCCAAACGCTTAATCAGGGACCTTTTCTTTTTTGTGAAGCTACCTATCTCATCCATATTCCATGAGGAAGCTTTATCCTGGAAAGCATTACAGCCTGACAACCAGTCTGTGTTATGCCAATCAGAATTTACCAAATCAAAGAAACCCTCCTCAAGACACCAAGCTGCCTGATATCTGAATTGGTTTCTAATGTAGTTTGACGGCACACAACCAGAAGACACCACAATTACTCTGTGATCAGATTTGTATCTGAGGTGATGAAAAGATTTATGATCAGGGTGAGACATTTCCCAGCGCAAATTGCAAAATGCCCAATCTAACCTCTCCTTCGTTTCACGTCTAGACCATGTAAATTTATCTCCAACCACAGGCAACTCCAGAAGGTCGCAATCATGAACACAATTTCGGACGGGGTGTAAAGATCTATCCTGCACCACAGCACCGCCTACTTTATCAGACAAGTTTAAGAAGGAATTGAAATCACCTAACAGCAACCAGGCATCAGAGGTGGTTTTTGCCAAGTCCCGAAGTGATGACCATAGTTCTTGTCTAAGACTCCACCTAGGGTCCTCATAAACAAAAGTGGCACAAAAGCAATCCCCAGAATTTTTTGCAGTTAGCCGACAGTGAACCAGCTGAGTGGTGGAAAACAGGTACTCAACAGAAACTTCGCAATCATTCCACAGAACCCAAATTCCACCCGCAAACCCTGTAGCTTCCACTCTCAGCCAATTATTAAAACCCAGTTTATGAACCACAGCATCAGCATTTAAGCCACTGACTCTAGTTTCTAACAAGCCCATTACAGATATCCTATGTTTGGAAACAACATCACGAAAGATACGAGGAAAGGATTTACTGCCTGTCCCCCTACAATTCCATACAGATACAATCATTTAGAAAAATAAAAATACAAAGAAGAACCAAGGAGACAGTTACTTATCTGGGGGTACCCGACCAGCTAATCTGCTCTTACTTTTAATATCTCTTAAGTTCTTGCTTGATTGTCCTTTCTCTTTCAGCTTACAAGCTGGTGCTTCAGGTTCCGAGGTAGGCTTTGGAGTCACTTCCGGAGAAATGGTGCACGGATTAACCATTGTAGAATATTCCATTGGATTGAGCTCATGTGCAACGACTACGTTCGCTGCCTTTTCTGTGACGCTGCTAACCGAGAGATTGACCTCTGAGATTTCGGCGACCAGGGACGTCCCTAGCTGAGCTTTCGGAACAGAGGAGGTTCCATCTTTGACAGGCGCAGGGGCTTTCGCTACTGGAACTGAGACAATGACGGAGGAGGATGAATTACGAGAATCTGAATTCATGAGATTTGCCTTTTCCGGAATCTGGTCTTCTGAAACGAGGGGACTGGCGTCGGCATTTTCCGAACTGGATACAACGCGTGGTAAAGATTGAGAGCTTGCTGTAGGTAGCAGAGCAGCTTGGGTCAATGCAGATGATTCAGGTGGTTTAGGCTCATCGCTTTCAGAAGCCTTGGCAGCAATGGGAGAAGTAAGGCCCAAAGAATCCATAGAGCCCATTACCACTTGGTGGACTCGTTTACCTGGCATACCAGCTTTGGACTTCAGAATTGGGCTTGCATTTGAAGGAATCTCAGAATTGGGCTTCAGTTCAGGGCGTGGAGGAAGAGGTTCGATAGATGTGACCCCTGTACCCGAAGGACCTTGTCCTTTAATGCAGTAGAAGCTTTTTGTAGATTGAGAATATCCTACTTTAGATTTTCTTTTCAAATCTGCACCTTTATCTCTTATTAAATGATGGCTTTCTTTTCCAGCTGCAGACTTTGACTCTTTCCTTGTCAAATCCGTTGCCACATCACGTTCATCCAAGCCACCCACTTGAACTTCCTTGCACAGATCTTCGCTATCATACTCAGTGAAAATTTGAAATCTTGAACCTGCAAGTCTTCTCCCTATTGCCCTGCTCGATTGTGACCCATACCTTTCGCCTGACGCGCCGTCACTAACATTTCCCTTCCTCGAGAAGCGTGATTTCTTCAATCTTCCCACAGTCATCCATGGACCGTATTCATCCTCGTCTTTCGCCAGAGCGGAATTTTCCGTCGGCCTCACCGTAGCTTTAACTGCAGGCATTACCGCAGATTCAGGTGTTGTCTGCTGAGAGCTCAGAGGTACACTTTCATTTTTCTTCCATTGACAAACCTCTTTTTTGTGGCCATATCTACCACAAGAGAAGCAAATCAAATCCAGGCCTTCATATTCTACCTTGAAAATGGTCGTTCCTAGGATGACTTTCGGAATTAAACTTTTTTGCAGATCTAGCTCAACGCAAATTCTAGCATATCTACCCCTTGTCACACTACCGGCTGGCTTGTTCTTGTAATTGAGAGTGTTCAAATCTACTTTGAGCGTCTTCCCTATCAAGTCTCCCAATTTAGATATGAATTTGTGAGAGTAGTAAATGAGAGGAATATTCGGGATCCTAACCCAGGTTGCTATTTTACCCAACTGGTTATGAAACGGATCAAAAAATGGAGTCCATTTCTGGACCAAAACGGTGTGTTGCGAGACCACCCATGGGCCCTCCAGGAGGATGCGTTTGTAGTGTGAACTACACTTTCATTTCTGGACCAGTCGTGATTTCTAACTCTGGCCCGTGCCCCTCCTCCCTAAGACCCTAACCCTAAAATTGCCAAATTTCCCATGACTTGTCACTCTCATAACTCAATTGGTTTCACACTCTCACAGACTCAATTTCACTTTCTCTAGGCTCTAAATCTGCGATTGACTTCCAACATCCATCGTGCCTCAAAACCGTCCCTTCCTTGGCTAGCTCATCGGTTGGTGACGGCTCAGCGGGCGCTATGTTCGACTGTTCCTCCCCGTCTCGCACTATGTCGAAGTTGAAGTTGGAAGGCTAGAAGCTCGTCTGTTCTCAAATAAAGCCGAACGTCAGCCGGGCCTTGAAAAACATCAAGTTTTCTTATCTCAGTTTTAAAAAAATCAACCCTTTTAGACCCTGATCCATCAAGGATCGACCGTGATTTCTAACTCTAGGTAAATTATAGTTCTGCCAGGTAATCCCAGCGCGTGGCAGGGGGCGAGTGCCGCGAAGCACAAATTAAGAGGATTCAGCTAGAAACGGCCTCACGCCTTACTATCTCCCTCCCCTATATATCACTTCACGCCTCTCGCAAGTACCCTCCCTCTCCACACGGAAACGCTCTTGCTGCTTTCCCTGGTAATAACTCTTTCCCAACTTTTCCTTCTCCGTTTACCGACTCCCCCGTCAACACGCATAACCCCCTCAAACCCTAGGCACAGGTTCCTCCAATTCTCTCTCCTTGATTCTTCTCTTAATCCGATTTAATTTTGGCTTGTACTGTGTAATAATTTTGCGTTTCAGGATTCGCTTTCTTGCGATTCTAGCATCGATTACTGTTCATCCTCCTCTTTTCTCCTTTGGTTTCCGTTTATGGTAGAGTAATTTATCTGTTAAGAGATTGAGTGTTGGAAGGTGTGAAATTATATGTTGTTGTTCTGTCTCTGGTTTCAGATATTATGCTTGATATTTTGTTCCTTACTAAAAGATTGATTCTCTCTCTGTTTTTTCCGGGGTAAAGAGTAAATTGATCTTTTTACTGCTAGAAGCGATTACTTGCTTGTACGTTAATACACATACGGATGCTAGACATTTGACTGGTCGGTAGTGGTAGATGGATAGAAAGTTCCGTAGGAAAAAAGGGATGGACAGAAAGTTCCTCTGTGTGCATTAGCGATTAAGTCGGGGCATTACGAAAGAGTATGGTAATGTGGAGTATTTTCATCGTATTCATTGTTTTGTTGTGCTGACGATTGGATGACTCTCCAAAACATTTTGTAAATAAATAAACTAAGGGGAAGAATAGAAAGAGTTACCTAGCAGCGTAGAACCTTATTGTTCAGACTTAACTGAAAATTTGCATTCTTGTTATATTCATATCCTTAAGCAAATATAGCTTGTAATTGTGGATGTTAGCCCATAAGTCTGGAGCAGGTATTGATTTTTCTCCCTTGATTGTGACTTTCATTAATACTTGTGTTCTTCTGAAATTTTCGGATGCTTAATGATTTAATCAACTGTGTGTTACAGAATTGTAATTTTGTATAGAAAGAAAGAGAGACAGAGAGGGAAAGAATCAGGATTAGAGGGGGAGAAGAAGAAGAAGACAGAGAAGAGGTTAAAAGAGATAGAAGAATGAGAGGCAGAGAGCAACCACTGCTGCATAATACTTTTGGTTTATTCATAATATGAGTTACAATAAGGATTAGGCCCTGATTTATAGGCTAGAGTGACTTAATGACCAAGCTAAGGCTAAACCAACTAACTTTCTAACGGATATATTTCCTAACAACCCCTAACTAACTTTGAACTTTTTATTATCTTTACATATCAATACCTCCCTCGTAAAAACATCCTTACCCTCAAGGATGTGAAACAAAATACAAAATTGGATCTCAAAAATGCAATCTGATAGAGTGAAACCAAATTGAAAACATAAGCTTATTAATGCTGAAAAACTTCTGCTAGTGTATAATACTCTAACTTGATCCTTTCCGTATTTTGAAAAAGATGGTACCGAGGGTCCCACCATGTGCATCACCTTGCTGCCTTTTCCCATTTGTTGCAGAACCCGAGTTATTATCCACTGGACCTTGTAGAAAACCAGAGCCAAGAAGCATCTTGATTAACGCCCCTTTGAACCAAACCCGAACCAGACTGTGTAGGACAGAATTGAACAAAAGTAGGCCATTTGAAATTGATCCATGGGTGAAACCACTTTGGGGCATTGCCTTTACTGCTACTGTCAAAGCCCATTTTGGCCATTGAGGATGAAAAACCCACATGCCTCTTCAAAATACCTCTGACTGCTACTGAAAGTGGTAACCAGCTGTGTGTGTGACAATTCAAGACACTTCACCTGCCCTTTCAAAAAAACGCAGGCCAGTTGTGATAGAAAATTTGACTTTTCAAACTATACTTTGCTCAGCCACGTGGCATCCAGTCATGAAAAACTTGTTCAAGGCAGTCCCTAACTTTTGACACAATAAGCATGTTTGGGATCACGATTGGGGATCCCAAAAGTGCTTATGCACATAAGTCAAGAAAACACTTCTCTCACATACTTACCTCATATACCAGAAATCACAATTGAAAAGCGGATTTTGAAAACCCTAATCGCTATTCCAAACAAGCACAATGTCTTCACTCTTCTTCAAAATGCAACTGCCTTTCTTGCCTTGCAGAAACGCACAAGCCAATGAATTGGCAATGGACAACTGCGATGATGGAAAAGAACTCACCGGCACGAAGCAAACTACTCCAAGCACCGTTTTCATCACTTCCCTTGTGTCCGTTGCATGTGAAAGCTAGTGTAAATCTCCAACGGAGTCGACCTAGAAGACCGATCAACCCCATATGAGAGATTCGCATTCTTCTTCGCTTCTCTGTTTTGGGTCATCGTGCCCAACATATCTGGTCCAACGTCCATCGAGGTTGTCTTCTCATTATTGCTAAGTTCTATCACATGCGAATCTGGTTGTGTTGGCCTCGGAAGATTTAATCGCTTGGTCCAGCCTTCATCTTCACTCTCGGTTTCTTGCTTAGAAACAAGGGGGGTCAAGAACTTCATGTTCTTCTTGAACTTCATCAGCTGCTGTGCGGGCAACCGGCCTTCTTGGGTATTGGTTGAGCAAGACCCACCTTTTTCTTGATCTTCCAATTCTTTTCTTGCCTTCTCTATTTGCATTTGAATCGTGATTTCTTGCATTCGGGCTAGAATCTTGGCTTCATGCATGGTTCTTGGGTGAAATAAACAAACGGAATCTGCTATCTCCCTCTTTAGCCCAGCCACATATGTGATGACAAGATACTTTTCTGGGAGCTCTAATTTACTCGTGGCATCATCAAAGAAAGCATTAAATTCCTTGACACCATCTGGTTTTCATCGAAGTCTTGGAAAGAAGGGGGAGGCATGGTTCTTTTTCTGGGTTTTAACTTTTAATCGTGAAAGAAGCGGACAGGGTGGGAGAGACCGCTAAGGAAGAACTGCTCTGATACCACTGTTACAGAATTGTAATTCTGTATAGAAAGAAAGAGAGAAAGAGAGGGAAAGAATCAAGATTAGAGGGGTAGAAGAAGAAGAAGACAGGGAAGAGGTTAAGAGAGATAGAAGAGTGAGAGGCAATGAAGAGAGGCAAAGAGCAACTGCTGCATAATACTTCTGGTTTATTCATAATCTGATTTACAATAGGGATTAGGCCTTTATTTTTAGGCTAGGGTGACTTAATGACCAAGCTAAGGCTAAACTAACTAACTAACTTTCTAACGGATAAATTTCCTAACAACCCCTAAATAACTTTTAACTTTTTATTATCTTTACATATCACTGTACCATATGCCCCCATTGACCATTTTATTCCTTCTTAACTGAATGTTTTACTTACAGTGAGAAGGCCTTGACCAATGGCTTCAAAACGGATTAACAAGGAATTGAAGGATCTGCAGAAAGACCCTCCTGCATCTTGCAGCGCTGGTTTGTGCTCTTATCTTCCTTTGTCTCTTGTTTTTCCTTGAAAAGATAAGGTTTAGGCATATATCAATTGAATAACAGATCACTACATGCAAAGAGCAAGCAAATGAAAGCATTATGGTTTATGCTTTACTGGAATAGAGTTGCTTGTATTTTGAACTTGGAATGTTCAAAAAAATTATGCATTACGTTGGTACACTTGTGCGCATAACATGCGTCTAATATGCTTATATACGTTAATAATACCTACTTAGCTCCAATTTATATGATCAAGTTTCTTTAATTGGAATATATATACCCGACATACAGGAACATGTCCTGTACATCCATGATGACTCTATTTCAAAACCTGAAGGAAATTCGACTTTGGTGGTGTAATTGATTTTCAATGTTCAGGGCCAGTTTCTGATGACATGTTCCATTGGCAAGCTACAATTATGGGCCCCTCTGATAGCCCATTTGCGGGTGGTGTGTTTCTTGTATCAATTCACTTCCCTCCAGATTATCCCTTCAAACCACCCAAGGTAATCCAAAACCTGTGTTTAAATAAACCTAGGTCCTAGGTGCATAATTAATATTCGCTTTATTTGTTAAATCACCTGAAGCAATAAGATTGACTAGGATTGTTGAACAATCCTAGAAGTTCTGAGTTGAAGCCTCAGTTAAACAAAACGTGCATGAAAGTTTAGTAACAGTTTGAACACTTATGGCTGCTAGAATGATTTGCTTCAGTATTGGCACTAACTTCATATCTAGCTAGTTATCATTTCAAACTTAATGGCAATTTATTTATCAACATTGATGTTGAGAAAGGATATCAAGGTTTCCAATGACCTGGGGTAGCATTTGACCAATGTAGGTCACTTTTTCCCAATGTACTTGTATGTTGTTGGTTTCAATCGGCCACTAGTGTTCTTAACCATTTTAATTACTAGTGTTGGAAATGATTAGTGTAACATCCATTGTTATGGTATTCGAATGAGAATGAGAGAGAGAAGGGAGAAAGAGAGAGAAACGGGAATTTCTGAATATTCTTCTGTTATTCACATGTGAGTTACAAGTCAATTACACAGGATGCCTTATGAATTATTTATAGGCTCCTTGTCACTAATACCGCCTAATGGTATTATTTCCTCACTAACGGCTATTAATCACTGACCGCCTATTCAACTAACAGTAACTAACAATCCTTTTCATATTCTCCTTAACATTCCATAACATCCAAAATCACATTTCAGGTTTCCTTTCGCACAAAGGTTTTTCACCCTAACATCAATAGCAATGGCAGTATCTGCCTTGACATCCTCAAAGAGCAATGGAGCCCTGCCCTCACAATATCCAAGGTATAGTCTTCTCTTTTCTTCTACTTTCCCCTTGGAAATTCTTCCATTGTTATACATGGGATGCCTCTGCCATTTTTGATCACGGTTTCTTTTTGGGAAAACCAATCAATTAGTTCCCTTACTATAATTTCAACTCGATTACAACTCAGTTGCTGAACTCTTAACTCATCCAACTCAGTCCCAAAGTTGAAGCCATTTTATCAGAACTTGTGATTGAGGTTTGTAGAAAATTTTGCTGTAAGCTGAAACAATGGGATTTTGCAGGTGCTTCTGTCCATATGCTCTCTGCTGACAGATCCCAACCCAGATGACCCTCTGGTACCTGAGATTGCTCATATGTACAAAACCGACAGAGCCAAGTATGAGGCTACTGCCCGATCATGGACCCAGAAATATGCCATGGGCTGAGGTTCTCTGATTGATTTGTGAGCTAGATATCCTGCGCAATCCCTACCCATATATTTAGTAAATAAATAGTGTTGAATTGTGGATGTAAGCACAAGCATGAAACTCTAGTATGGTTTGTATTTTGAAATTGGTCCTTAATCTTGCAAAATCAGCAACAGGTATTTTATATTGACTTGAAGTTTATGGACAAAAGTGTCTGTATATGCTACATATGATTCTGCATGTTTTGCCTTGCGACTGTTCTATGGATATTCATGGAGAATCTTTTTAGTGCGAAATTTGGTTTAAGTTCACAGCCATATGCAATTGAAGTTTTTTCCCTTGTTAACTCTACTCTAGTATGAGGTTCAAAATTTAAGTATAAAAAATAAATAAGCCTTTGATTTGGCGCTCAGAGATATCTAATTTAGATTATGCATATGTTATGCTTTTTTAAAGCTGTAGTTTTTTATTTTAAATGAAATGAATTGCAGAAGAAATTAATGTTCAATTGCTAATTATAAGTTTACAAAATAAAAATGATTATTAAATTAACAGATCAGATAAGATTTAGATTTAATATAATATTTGGTCCCTCAAATTTATTCTCATTTTGGTTTTGGTCTTTCTAGTGGTGAAATATTCCATATTTTTATTGGATTATAGGGACCAGTGTTTTTAATGAAATGAAACTTGTGGAAATAAAACCTATAATTTAAAACTTGAGAGACAAAAACTAAAATGAGGGTAAAGTTGAAGAACCAAAAATTATATTAATCTTAAGATTTAAGAATGTGTTTAGAATAGTGGTGGTAAAAGTAACTTTTCTTCAATATGACTTTTACAAACTTAAGATTGGGCAAAAGTTATATTGTATAATGTGATTTATATTTGGATTAACGGTGAGCGAAGTGGTTTTTTTTTTTTTTCAATTTGACTTCTGAAAACTTGTTTGAATGATCACATATTGAAAAGCAAGTTTATATGATGATATAATGCACATAGGTTTTAAGGACATATTACAATTAAAATTATAAAAATAAAAATATTTATTGTATTAATAAAAATTGTAAATACTAAAATACACTTATATATAATGGGAATTTAAAATAAATAATTTTTCAATTTTTCACTCAATAGAAAATTGAAAAATAAATAATTGTTTACGGTAAAAAGTAATAACAATTAAAAATAGATGTGGTTAAAAAATTAGTAAAGGGTAAAGCCGTAAAGTAGGCAAAAATCTAATTCTAGTATCATGTCCCCATTTAATATATAAGAAACAATTTAGACTTACACGTTATAAATACAACTCGTTTGCTCAGAAAAACGAGAAAGAACGTAGGGGGCAACATTGAAATGATGGGTGGTAAAATCATAAAGTAAGAGAAAGAAGAAAACAAAAAGCACGATTAGCTTTCTTATAAGCCACTTTTTATTCAGAAATAAGATATAAATATCATTATGCCAAACAAACAAAAATAAAGCTATTGTGCTTAAAAGTTAAAACTCAAATAAGCTATTGCCATCCCAGACAGACACTTCATCATTTAAATTGAGACACTTCACATAATTTGTGCTAGATTCTTATAGTTAGAGGAAATCAGAGGGGATATAAAATGTATGACATGCATATTTTTTTTAAGAAAATCTCATATAAAGCTACCTAAAATAAAAAAATTTAAAATCAAGTTAGTAAATTCAACAAATTTTTAATTAAGTCATGAGCCAATTTGGGATTTCAAGTAAAATGATTTTGCTGCCATATTCTCTCTCCTCTCGTTACTCTCTCTTCACTCAGTTGCTTCTTTCCTCTTACAGTGGTTGAATGGATTGTAGCGGTAGATGAAGGCTTTAATCTCAGCACAACAGCTCGACAGAGGAAGGATTTCTGATAAATCCTTCTAATTCTCTCTTGATCTTATGAAGTCTCCAATTTACTCTCGTTCCCTCTAATGAATCCTTCTTATTCTAATTTCCATCTGGCCCCAATCTATGCATTCTAATATTTTTTGCAATTTCAAATTTTTTTCCTGTTATTTTTCCTACTAATTATTGATTTTCATTTCCTTTTCTCTCTAGTACAGTTATGCTCTTATGCAGATTAAGGGTATGTTTGAGAACACGTTTGTAGTTGAAACCCAAAAATCCATTTGGGTGGGAAGAAAGTGTTTGAGAAAACTTTTCAATGTGATGGGCTTTACTTGAAAAAGCTCCTTTTTTTTAGAAGCTGCCAAAGAGAGTTTCTGTGCTGCTTCAATTACGCCTCACCAGTCATGCAAAAAAAAAAAGTAAAAAAAAAATTTCCGTGACTGTTGGAAGCTTTTCACAAGGATTTGAAGCATCAAACACAAAAAATTAAAGCTACAATCGTATTTTTCTTTTTTTTAAATAATAATTTCACCTTCTTTTATTTGATCAAAATTTTTAATATTTTTTAACTTCAATTATCACAATATATACAACTAATATATATATATATATGTAGTATTCAATAAGATTCATACCCTTTTCAGTCATTTCCCATCCAAACAGGTTTTTTAAACACTAATCCAAACAGATTTAAGGTTAGAAAAAAAGTTACTTTTGCCACCGCTAGTCCAAACACAAATCATATCTACAATTTGACTTTGTCAAAAGCCCATCTACAAAAAAAAAAAAAAAAACTCATTTTCCATCACTAATCCAAACAAGCACTAATACATTATGCCTCCTAAGCTTTGACATTCACTAGACCTTAATAGGTGTCCGCAATTGTGCAAAAAAAAAAAAAGGTGTCCACAAGAAAAGTACTTGCACACTAAAATTACTTTTTTATCTTAAGCTTTTCTCTCAAAAAAATAGGAGTTTTATCAAATTCTTTTCATCCCCCTCCTGTTCCTTCCAAATTCGAATTTATTTAAAAAATTTGAAATCATTTCATAAGATTGATTTTGGGAAAAAGATGAGAAAATAATACCATTTAAACTTCAAAATCTTAAATCAATTTTATTGACCACACGAGTATAGGTATTAACTATATTTGATTTGAGTAACAATGAACAACTCATTTTAGAAGAAAATCATTAAATTGGGATTTAGAAGTTCATACAGTGTTTTCTTACCTTTCCCATTAAAAAACTTGTCTTCTTTTGAAATGTGGTGGAATTGGAAGTAATACTCCTTTTCCCTGGTGCTTGCATCGGCTGGATTACAGGTTGCGAGCCCGTGAGGTTCAGAAATTTCCTTATTTGAACCTTTCCAAGGAGGATCCTAGGATTGTCAGTTCCTGAAATGGCCTTGTTTATCTTGAAATCTATCAACGCAACAAATCTTTTCCTTTGCTTTCATTGTGGAATCCTACGACTACAACAATCACACTTGTTCCTAGAAACAGAACTGAATGTTATTATTCCGACTTTTTTTACCAATGCAGGACAGGATTTGTGTTCAGTCCAATATTTAATGATTATAAAGATTTAAACTATGGTGCATATGAAATACTTAATGTTTATGAGAACAAATTTGCCATACTTTGTGACTTTTGTGAAGATGATGATGAAACACCTTGTTTGATTGATTTGTGGGTGTAAGATGAGGGTCCAGGGTGAACTAAAAGATATGCTAGCAGCCCCTTTCAGACGACTTAGACTTGATGACTATCTAGAGGAATAAAATTGTCTGCAGACTTTATTTTGAAGAAGATAGTGAGATTGGGAGGAGAAATGTTCTACTCCCTCCGGTCCTAAATATAGGACAAAATTTGTAGTGTAAATTGCACTACAAACTTTGTCCTATATTTAGGACCGGAGGTAGTATATATGATGAATCTTAGCTCTGATGAATTAACGATATTTGTTGCTCGTTATTCCATGGTGGCCCTATTCGTACTATTTTCAATTATGTGGAAAGTATTGTATCAGATGACAACAACCACATTGAAGAATCTTGATCCTAGACCCAAATTATTACATTGCAATGGAATCTATAATATCTTAGATCATTATATACCTATATTGTTTGATGTTATTCAGACTTATCTAGAATGTTGAATGTAGATATTTAGCTGCAAATGTACCTGTTGTTTGGGACATATCATTTAATATGCCAGTAGTCTGTTTGTTTGGGTGAAAAACATACCACTGATATATTATATTGTATGAGATTGGAAGGCCAAAAGAGTAATTAATGCTTTTTCCCCCTCTCTCATTGCTTTAAATTAAAACCTCTTTCTTTTTATTTTCTTTGTTTACACTGCTCCTTCCATATTCATCTTCTGCAGCCATAAGTGATGGGAGATATCTTTAGGTAGTTTATTAGACCTTTTTACTATATTAAGTTGTTTAGTTTTCTTTAAACAAACAAACACACATATATATATATATATATATATATATACGGATGCTCTGGGATGTTTGTGCAATACTGTCTTGGTTTTATATGGTTTGAGAGGGGACAAAAATAAGTGAAACCGATTTGAATTTGTTGCCATTTTATTTCCTATCTAATTATAGTATCTGATAGTCGTATAAGAGAGAGAATAAGTAGTTAATATTACGGTGATGGAAATCTGGGTTGGGAATTTAACAAGTTGAGCTTCACAGGAAAATTGTATCCAAATTAAACTTTGCACACTTTAGTAATAATTTGTAACTCAATGTGAATTTGGAAATTAACAAGTTTAAATTTGAAATTCACAACACATGAATAAGTATGCAGTCACAAGGCAATTTTGGCAAAGACTTGCACACTTGAACAACACTTTGTAACTCTCTAACAATTTATGTTTGAAAAATAACAAATTCGAATTTGGTATTCACAGGACTTAAATAAGTAAGTACTCACAAGAAAAGTGATGCCAAAAACTTTCACCCTTGAGTAACATCTTGTAACTCAACGGCAATCCATGTTTGGAAATTAATTAACAAGTTGAATTCCATATATACAAGTCTTGAATAGATATTTTCAAAATCAAATAACAATATTCACAAGATCTCAATAGGTATCCACAGGAAAAGTATTGTCAAAAATTTGAATGCTTCAATTTTGCTTTTTAATAACATAGGGGATGGAGGTAATCTGACCCAATTTCAAAATCTCACTTTACTCTATGTGACCTGATTAATTATTTGTTAAGTGACTCAAATTAAAATCTGGGTATTTCATGTTGTTTTTAAATAAAATTTCCCTTTTTTCCTTAAACTTTTCTCTGAAAAAATAGGATATTTTAAAGAGAAAATTATCCATTTATATATTTCCATCATATTCTTTTCACTCATCCGCCCTCCTGTTCCTTCCAAATTCGAGAGGATTTTAAAATTTTTGAAGTCCTGATTGAAGAATAATTTTAAAAATAAAGAAGATCAGTTAAAATAAATTATAAATTAATATTATATTTTAATTTCATTTGATAATTTAACAATATGCTATATTTAACAATAGTTTTGTACATGGATCAAGAAAAAGGAACGAAAGTTCCGTAAACTAGCGACTCAACTATCTTCTCATCTTTTGTAATCTGAAAGCCTAAAGGCTATGGCTTCATTGATTCCAAGGGCCTTCTGAGAAATCCGTTCGAGCATAGCATCATGAAGCAAACAGGAATGGATAGCGATAAGCTATATCTACCTCAAGAAATTATACAAAACATTCTTAATCGACTTCCTGTAGAATCCCTAATCCGAGTTCAATGTGTGTAAACGTTGAAAAAATCTCATAAAAAATCCATTTTTCATCATGGACCACCTTGAACATTCCAGTCATCAAAACCCTTCTCTTTTCGAATGTGGTGGAATTAATATTGCTTTTACCTCATGCTTGCATCTACTAGATTGCAGATTGCAAGTCCATGAAGTTCAGAAATCACATTATTTGATCCGTTCCTTGAAGGATGCTAGCATTGTTGGTTCCTGCAATGGCCTTCTTTGTCTTGAAATCTATCAGTATAACCAATCTCCTCCTTTGCCTTCATTGTGGAATCCTGCGACTACAGCATTCACACATGTTCCTAGAAATACAACGGATTGTTTTGACCTTTTTGATAAATGTGTGACAGGATTTGGGTTCAGTCCAATTATTAATGATTACAAGATAGTAAGAATTTATGAGCTTTGTGGTTGGGTTAGTCGAGTGGAAGTGTTTTCGATAAGTAGAGGGTCATGGAAGGGAATAGACATTGGGAACTTAGAGGGAATGAAACTTAATTCTGAAACTGTCACGGCTAATGGAGCCATATTTTGGTCTGGGATAAAGCTAGGTGAACACAGTATTGAGGTTGGGGAGGATGAAGATGATATGGAGGAGGGTGAAAATAATGTTGAGGTGATAGTTTCATTTGACATAGTAAAGGAAGTGTTTACAGTGATATCAAAGCCTGATTTAGACTATGATGCAGAAGAAAAGCTTATTGTTTATGAGAACAAACTTGCCATACTTTGTGACATTTGGAAATATGATGATGAAACGCCTGATTTGATTGATTTGTGGGTGTTAGATGAGGGTATAGGGTAGACTAAAAGATATGCTAGCAACCCCTTTCAGTTAGGTTATATTCAATGACTATATGGAGGAATGAAATTTTCTGCAAACCTTATTCTGAAGAAGATGGTGAAAAGGGGAGAAGAAAAGTTATATATCTGATGAATCTCACCTCTAATGAATTAAAGAGGTTTGTTATTCCCTATCCGTATGGTCGCCCTATTCATAGTATTTACAATTATGTGGAAAGCCTTGTATCAGTTGACAACAACTACATTGAAGAACCTTGATCCTAAATCCAAATTATTGCATTGCAAATTTACATTGTTGAAGTACTTTTGGTGAAATGAAATTTCTAATTTGTTTTAGATCATTCCATATATTATTTGATGTTGTTTAGAGTTATTTAGAATGTTGAATGAACAACAAATGTGCCTGTTATTTGGGACATATCCTTTAATATGCCAAAAGTCTGTTTTTTTGGGTGAAAAACGTACCACTGATTTATTATATTGTATGAGATTGGGAGGCCAAGTAATTAATCCTTTTTTCCCCTCCTCATTGTTTTAAATTAAAACCTCTTTCTTTCAATTTTCTTTGTTTAATCCGCTCCTTCTCTGTTCATCTTCTACAGCCATAAGTGATGCGGTTATCTAGTTATGGTTTCAGGTTTTCTTGCTTAATAATGTTTCTTGAAATATCCACAATTGATGGGAGTGATCTTGTTCTTTTATTTATTTACCCCGCATTTTATAGTTATTATGTATGGATTTCTTTTATTTTACGCTAATAAATGCATTTTCCCTTTGCTTTGGTTGAGTTCAAGTTTTCCGCCTCTTTATTATTTTCTATCTTCTCCGTTTTCTTCTATTACATCTTTTAGTTTCATGAACCTAAAATTTTGATTTGCTTTTTTCGACTTGAGGATTTTTAGTTTTGCTTTTGATTTTGAATTTATAGTTTATAAGTTTCTCTGCTCATATATTTAGTTTTGATTAATAGGTTCTTGATTTTTGTTAATTTTTCATTTTATTTGATCATTTGGTGATTGATGGCAGCATCTTAGGTATAAAATAAATCAACAAAAAAATTTGTGAGTCCTTGGTGTTATTGCTCCCTCAAAAAACTTCCCAATGCCCATAACTCTTCTATAGAAACTTTTAGGGTATGCCACCTCAGCATAACCGATTGACTAATGGTGAATTTAATGTGAAAAATATACATGTAAGGACTTGAAGGAAGAAAAAGTATTCTAGTCGTGTAGTAAGTGTGAGAGAAAAATTGTTGAGTTAATGTGAGGCAGATTGAATTAAGATATAGAAGTGAAATGTTATGAATAGTGAAAGTGGTGAAGTAAAGTCAATATATGCAAGAGAAATGTTTTTAAACGTGTGGCTAGAGTTGGGACTTGGGAATTAGGGCCGGGTCGGCCCTATAAGGCCGGCACTTGACGGGTCAGGGTCTAACAGGGCCGGCCCTAAAGGGCTCGGGGTCAGGAAAATTGCAGTTTTTCAAGGCCCAGCCCGAGAGCATCAGGGCCGGGAAATTCTTTTCATAATATTTAACTATTTTTCATACGTATTTTCCCCAAAGAGATATAATTAGTAAATAACAATGATTAAAGTTCTAATTTAATACATAAATGTTGTCAACATTAAGGTTTAAATAACACGTCTCTTGCAACAAACAAACACAGTTACTAATGTATAATCAAAGGTAAAAGCATGTCCATAAATAACTCACACAAAGGCCAAAGTATAAGAAGGCAAGAAGCTAAATACTCTAACCTCTAAACAACATGAGTATGATTACTATCATTTTCACCTTCTTCGCCACTACCATCAATTTCAAGGACATTTGATTGTGTTTCACTTTGAGCAGTAGATTCAAGTAGTTAAATAATCACAACCTCCATAAAAAATCACACTTTATCGGCAGAATAGTATATAATATGATTTTAGTCTAAATAGGCAGAATAATATACTCAAAAATCCCAATATGATTCAATTAGACAAAATAATATACTCAAAAATCATACTCTATATAATATGAGAACAGAGTGACATATAGATTCAATAAGGTAATTCAAAAATGTAACATGGTTCCTTTCCGAGTATAAAAAATAAAAAATAAATGGGCCTAAAGGGCCAGCCCTTTTAAGCCTGAAGCCCTACAAGGCCGGCCCTTTTAGGCCCGACTTCCTTTTGAGACTACAATTTATAAGCCCGGCCTGACGGGCTCAGCCCATTTTCCCGGCTCTACGTGTGACTATAACAAGATATTCAAATAAATTAAATGTATGGTACACATTATTATAATAAGTGATCTTAAATTACGAGTGTAAGAAACTATAGCGAGGGAAGTAGAGAGTAAAATGTAAATTTGGAACAAGTGATTGTATGTATGATAATGAAGATCGAGTGGCCAGGGAGATATGGGAGTGGAAGCATGCATGTATAGATGGATTATGTAACATTATTACGAGATAAATAATAGATAGAAAACTTTTTGAAAATTATATAGATATCTTATAATTTTTAGTTTATTATATAAATATTGTCTTCTATATATTACTCAATGTTGTGTTAACTATCTGGTTAATTGCATTTAAGTTGTTATAGTTGAAACTGTATGTATATGGCCTAATTGTAATGATATAAAATTCCTATTCATTGATAGTAATAAATATGTTCGTGTTAATTCAACAAAACTAAATTCCCAAATTTGTAACCACTTCAGTTTTAATTTTTTCTTATTTATTCAAATGAAATTTTTTTTTATAATAATGGAATGAATATATTAAGTCTTATCAAGGGCCCCAAAAAAAAAAGAGGCCCCAAAAAAAAAAAAAGAATAAGTCTTATCTTAAAATATCTACCCTCATTAAAGACCCATTTGGTAGGGTGAAAATTCAATAAAAATCGGAAGATGACCTCTCCATTTCTCTTATCGTCCACTTTCCTCCATTTCTTTATTTTTACTGTTAGATTGATTCTAAATTGTTGAGATTCAATATTTTATAAATATATATATATCTATAATACTTTAATAAAAGTATAAAGATATCAATTAGTTATATGAAAATTTAATGATTTACATCTATTTATATACATTTTTCTGTTATTTAATATTATAATAATATTTTTATAGAATATTGAATTTCAACCATTAAGAATTAATCTAACGGTGAGAATAAAGAAGTGAAGAGAAGTGGACAATAAGGGAAATGGAGAGACCCCTCTCCCATGAAAATCTCATATTTTTCTTTGCTTGCCATGTTTTGTTGGACAATTTTCAAGGAACCCCTTTTTTTTTAATTTGCTACGTATAGATATGAGACAATCCAGACATTGAATATGACGCATTTTTTTTTTTGAATTACAATGACAAGAGCAAAGAGAACTCTTGGGGCCACGCGGGCCGAGGAGTACACAGAAAATAAACTAAACAACGAAAAAAAACTTTGCGCCCAAAAAGCTCAGCTGTGATCAGCTAATAGAAGTGGCGCACAGAAATTTGGTGGATACTATAAAAAAGATATATCACTGTTTAGGTCCAGTGCTCTTTTTGCCAAAAGGTTAGCACACTGAATGGCTTCTCTATGGAAGTGTTGAATTTCAAGATCCCAGTCCCTATAGATTAATTCTCTGACTGCCTCCAATTCGTATTGAAGCGGATGATACTGACTACTTGTGTTGAATAACAATTGAATGGATTGCAATGAGTCAGTAAAGAGTTTGATCTTTCTAAAATTCCCGGATTTACAAGTCTGTAGCCCAATGTGAATAGCGTGAATCTCAGAAGCTGATGGGCCAAGGCTGAATCCCGTATTCTGTTGGAACCCGCAAATCCAAGCTCCAGAACTATCCCGTACCACTCCTCCGACTGCTGAATTCCTGTGAGTATCTACCGCCGCGTCCACATCGATCCGAACATATCCTTCAGGTGGAGCACTCCAACCTTCTGAATATCTTTCTGGAACTCTAAATATCTTGTGTTTGAACCGGCCTTCCTCTATGTCTTCATGGAGAAAATGAAGCCCTCTGTGTAATAGTTGACGAGGAAGGACAGAGGTTCCTTCAAAAACTTTGCTACATCTGTTCTTCCAAATTTGCCAGCATAATGAACCGAAGACTCTCAGCCAGGGCCACTGAGAAAACTTGCGATCCCCTGGTGAGTGTTGCATGTTCCATCTGATTCAAACTTGTAAATTACCAGAGAAAAATGCAGGATGATAAACGGGGTTAGTACAAGAAAGCCACACAGAATTTGCAAACTCACAATCCCTCAGTATATGAATCGCTGTTTCTTCACAAGTACACTCAAAAGGACACTCAGGATTTAACCTTCCATCTCTCTTGGCACGAATTGCATTCGAAGGAATTCTCTCTTGAAACAATTGCCACATGAAAAATTTTACTTTCTCAGAAATAGGCCATCTCCAGATACGTTGCCAAAACGGATCCGCTGGTTCCGAGAGCGACGAATAAATCATGGAATAAGCTGATTTAACGCTGAAATTTCCATCAGAAGATTTCCTCTACCAGAATAAATCATTTCCAGTCTGGGAAGGGGGAGAGACTTTTTAATCCTTTCAATCACCCACCGTGGCAAAAACATACTCCATTGCTGAAGATCCCATTCCCCATTAAGACCAACAAATTGACTTACCACATCATCAGGGTTTAGAGAGTCTTGGTTTCTATCCACATAGAAAATTAGCAGCTGATCAAGACTTGTCCATAAATCCCACCAAGCATTTATTGATTGACCGCTTCTGAGCTTTTTTCCCACTACTTTCCTAAATGAACTTTGGTTGTTGGTTTCATATCCCAATTTTTTTTAAGAAAATAATAGAAAAAGAACTTAAAAATTGAAAAATCTCAAATCAGATTTGATGTCTAGAATTGATAAGGTAATGACTACACTTGTTAAGCAATTTGTAACTCATTTTATAGAATATACCTAATTTAAAATTTTGCAATTTTCAGGTTTTTTCCTTTTATTTTCCCAATTTTTTTAATTTTTTGGGATACAATTTTTTTTTTTTTTAATAGTTTAGGATTCAATTAGCACGTTAAGGCCCATGCTATGAAGCCCATCAAGACCTCTGCAAGTCGCAGTATGGTGTATAGCATAAGGGAAAAAATCAGCCGTAACTTTTCACAACATATAAATAATGGTATGACTTGTCAAAGTTTTTATATTTTATGATGATATTAATTTTTTTTTTAAATTGCACTGTTTTGAGTTTTTAAATGTTTTGCTTAATTTTAACAATCCTACATATATGGAGATTTTTATTCAGAAGAAAGTTTCTGTTTTTGATGTTTTGGTAAACAAAAGAAAGTTTCTTTACTAAATAAACTGTAGAGGTTCTACAGTTTTCCATGCATGACTGCTCCCCTTATTAGATGCGACGGCTTCATTTGATTTAAGCATGTGTATGCAAACAAACTGAACTTTTTCAACTGAAAAGCCAAAGTTTGGTACGGTTTTGAGGGTTACTTGGGTATGTTTATTTTAATGATCAAATTGCTTATAAGCTGTTTTTTACGTAAATTGAGATACAACTCCTCTCACATATTTATCTTGTATACCGTAAATCACGATTAAAAAACTGTTTTTAAGCTTTCCAATCGCTAAATAAGTTTTATGTCCTTTAAATATTGTTTCTTAGATTTGTACTTTTTGAAACTATATTTTAAGGATGTCATCTAAATAAGTTTTATTTCCAACTAACTTTTTTACAAAAACATATTCAAACACAAATCACATTGCACTAATTGACATTTATCTCAACTCCATTTTACAAAAAATTAGTGAAATAAAAGTCACTTTTATAAATATTAATCCAAATAAGAAAAGTCTCTAAAAGAAGTGCTTCACTCCATTGGCAACTTTTTATGGTTTGTTTATATTAGAGTTGGGAAAAGTGACTTTTACAAAGTAAAGTTAGGATAAAAGTCACTTAGTATGATATGATTTACGTTTAGATATATTTTTGTAAAAGAGTCTGTTAGACATAAGATTATTTGAATGATTTATTTAAATGTACATTCGGAATGTTCGAATCTAAAGAAAAGTCAAAAGCGAGAAGCTAGAAAAAATCGATTCCACTTTAAATTGGCTTTAAGGCAAAAGGTCAATTACCCTGAAGGTCATACCAAACATCCTTGAAATGACATCATTAATGAACTGATCAAATTTTATTATTTTCTTCCTTCAATCTTTTCTATAAGGAACAACTATTAAATCACATAAATCAAAATGTTGGTTAATATTAGTTAAAAGTAATAAATATGTAAGAGATGTAATTTTCTTTTAAATATACTCTTATTTATGAAGATAATGGATGTGACAGAGAATTGATGAATAAAGGGACAAGGGAGGCATGTAATTACTTGAGGATAAAAATGGAAAAAGTGTGTTCAATTTTTAGATAAAGTCAAATTGTAGCGTATATGTAAGACCTATATAAAAAGAAATTTTTCTTATAAATAGAATCGGTGGGAGTGTTCAAGCCAACTGGTAGTTGATTTGATTTAGTTTTAAATAAAATATGAAACAAATTTCTCGATTTGGGAATATCTAAGACCAAATCAGACCTTGCTGCTATTAATTTTTTGTTGGTTTTTGGCAATTCATTAGTTCAATTCGGTATGACCAATTTGGTGCTGTTTTGAACATTCTTACCTGAAAAGTAATGTGATTAAAACCACATTGGATTAACCGGTTTAACCACTAGAATTATTGAACCGGCCATCTAACCGGTCCAGTTCAACCGATTTAATATTTATTAAGATGTTTCTGATTTTAAAAATTCATATCTAATTCTATATATTTTCAAAAATTAGAACATTATAGAAAACTTGAGATGTCACTTTCTAATACAAAAAGAATTACTCAAAAATATTATCATTTGATCCTAAAAAATTATCAAATTCTAAAAATAGCCTAAAAAATATTATTGTTCAAGTTTACTTTCTTAGTTTCTTACCAATTTAGCTCTGATTTAACTTCGGTTTGATCCACTGACTCTTGACCCAGTACCCTAACCTGTTTAGTGGCCAGTCTGGATTTAATTACCTTCCTAAAAAAGAATTTGTCTAGATGCACCTAATATTAATGATATCTAATAATGGAATGTCATATTTACAAATACAATTCTTTTCGATATATAGACTAAATTACAATCAAAATGTAATGATTAGATCCAGTTTAGGTTAGGTTTTAAACCGTATTTTCTACAAACAGAAATAAATTTTTTTCACGTAAAATCACTTTAAAAAAAGAGGTTGATCCAAAACAATGGCGGAGCACAATTATACAATAGATGTTTAATAAAAACAAAGCACACTATGATTGACAACCACACAACTCAGCTCGTAAGAGGCACTGTTAATTTAGGTATCAAATTCTAACTTTAAATATAGAATTACAGTAAATACCCATTAGAAAATATTGTTATTCTTATAATTTGACTTAGTTCGATCCAGATTAGTCGGGTTGGAGAAGAAACGCACTTACACACACCATGTAGGTATTGATGCATATAAGTCATGGTTTTATCATATAATCCTACTCCCTCCGGTCTTAATTATAAGACAAAGTTGATTTTTTTGGAAAAATTAAGGAAGCTAATTAAATTATTTTAGAGTATTTATATTTTTATTTTTTTCTCCAAACTAATTAATTTGACTAATAAACTAATATATAATCTAAAGATACTAAAAATATAAACACTTTAAAGTAATTTAATTGGCTTCCTTAATTTCTCTAAAAAAAGTCAACTTTATCTTATACTCCCTCCGGTCCTAATTATAAGATAAAGTTGAATTTTTTGGAGAAATTAAGGAGGCTAATTAAATTACTTTAGACTGTTTATATTTTTAGTTTTTTCTTCAAACTAATTAGTTTAACTAATAAACTAATATATAATATAAAGATACATAACATATGAAATGATTAAATAACTTATTTAGCTTCCTTAATTTCTTCAAAAAAAGTCAACTTTATCTTATAATTAAGACCGAAGATACTAATTAGGACCGGAGAGAGTATTTTGATTATGCTCTACAAGTGTCAACTTCATGACCTTAAGAGATGCGTGTTGGTTAAAACAGTGGCACGCGTCAAGACACGTGGAAAAGGTCTTCTCGAAGGCACCATCTACCTTCTTAGTGTCTTTAATTTTGTCCACTATATGGTTGTTTTTTTGGACACATTGTCCACTATATGGTTGTAACCAAACAAATTCTCAAATTATAACCCCCCAAAAAAAAAAAAACCAAAAGTTCTATAAATTCAATTTGGTGGTGTTGTTAAACTAATTTTGAAAACAAATGACAAGCATATACTTTGGGTGAAAAATTATTTATATATGGACCTAGAAATTAAAATGAAGAGTAATTGGATAAGAATTCGACTGTGTAACATACCTAAATGAACTTATTAAGATGTATGTTATAAATAAGGAAGTTGCAGGCTTATTTTTATAATATTATCTGTTGAATAATGCACAAATTCCATAAAATTTTGTTACATTAAGTAAAAACTTAATACTTTGATTCATTAAATTCATGGTGAAATTTGAATTAATCTTAAAACTTACAAGTGTCTTTAATATATTTTTAGGCTCAGGCTTATTGAATTAGCGTTTAATTATTTGGTGTAATGAAGTTTGGATGAACTATATCAGAATTTTTTTTATACATATTTGGAAATTTCTGGCTGCATGAAGTCATCCTCTACGTATGTTGTCTATTTAGCTATTTTCTCCAAGTCATCTTTGGCCTTTATTTTCATTATTACGTGTGTTTTAAGATAGGTAATTAAAGTCCTCTTGAGTTTTATTTCTATTTAAAATATTTTTTTTGGGAAATTTAACCCAAATATGAATGATCTGTAATAAAGTTAACACGGGATATTGAATGTTAATTTTTTATTTTGTAATTTTATAGTAAAATTTATTGTCAACAAATTTAATGAATAATTTCCCTTAAAATTAATTAATATTTTCAAAAATTTCAATAAAAATTGACATTTAGCTAGTTTTATTGAATTTCAAACAGGAAAAAAAAAATTGTTGGATAAGGAGTTGACAAATAGAAGATAGAAATTGAAAGGATTTAATTAAACCTTAAAAAACTTAAGCCAATAACATTTAGTTGCGAGAGGATCCATAATACGAAATAAAGAATATGTAGTGATCAGTATGAATCATATTCGAAGGCAGAAAAAAAAGAAGAAGAAGAAGAATCATATTCTCCTTTTGCTTTCAAGTTATTTTTCTTGGTCTTCCATATTTGTTGGGTTATCTGAAATTCTAATCTGAAGGGTTATTGACGCATCATTAGAAGATAATCCCTCCGATCTTAATTATAAGATAAAATTGGTTTTTTTTGAAGAAATTAAGGAAGCTAATTAAATTGTTTTATAGTATTTATATTTATATTTTTTTTATTCAAACTAATTAGTTTGACTAATAAATTAATATATAATTTAAAGATACATAACATATGATATGATTAAGTAACTTATTTAGCTTCCTTAATTTCTCTAAAAAAAATCAATTTTACTTTATGATTAGGATCAAAAATAGTATCTTACAATTATATGAGGAAAGAAACAAATCATCATGTTGATTGACTAGCCCAATATGACTATTGAAAAGGCTATCCCCGGAGGGCCTCCGTGTGGAAGTAAGCGAAGTTTGAGCCAAATCCGCTTATTCTCAAAAAATAGGGTTTAAAGAGCCTGAGTTTTTAAATGTGTATAGTTTTTTATTTTTAAGTTTAGGCCTGGGACTTAAAAAGATTTAAAGTTTTTTTTTTAAATGCCTATTTGAAATATATCCTTTAAATAGGTGTGAAAGCCTATGCGTCTAAAACTTTATATAATTTTTAAAATTTATTTATTTTATTTTTTTTTGGTAAACAACAGTCAGACAGGGCCTTTGGCCCCCTAACCCATAATCCCCCCTGTATTCTACGCCTTTTCCTGAGTCCCTGACCTTCTAACACTGGACCAGGTAACCCGGAGCAACTGATTAATCCGAAGCAGGGGATATTTTTAGGCACATCCCTATAAGGTGCTTTGCACCAAGGGTGGGTTCCCCCTCCCAACAAGTGCTTCTCCCAAGTTCGAACTCTCGTCCGTCTGGGGGAGTGTCAGATGCCTTACCACTGCACCCGGCTCTTGTTGGTCAATTCTTTAAATTTATTTAAAAGCCTGTGTTATGTCTAAAATAAATTTTGATATTATAAAAAATACATATGATTTAATTATTTAAATAAATATGATTTAAATTTACCATAAAATAATGAAATTTCATTTGTTATAGGAGTAATACTCTTCGGGTTTTATTTATAGGGTAAAAAGTATATTTTTTACCCTATAAATGAGGCATGTCATTAATTTTTTTTTTTTTACATTAATAGGCAACTTTGGTCTTCATTTATTATTATGTAGGTTGTTATTTTTCTTGAAAAGTATGTAGTTATATAGGGTAAGTTGAAAAGTTGTTGACTTTTAATATAAGGTTAATGAAGCTTAAAGTTTTCTTTAGTGCTTGTTTGGAATAACTTATTTTTAGGTAATAAGTGCTTATAAATCGTAATTCACGGTATACGAGGTAAGTATATGAGAGGAGTTTTATCTCGGCTTGCATAATAATGACTTATTGTCCAAATATAAGTGTTCCCAAACATGCATAATCTGTTTAAAATAAGTTAGAAATACCTTATAAATAAGATCAAATAAGTATCTTATAAAAGCCCAACACAATTCTAATTATAAGTTTATAATAATAAAAGTAAGATAATTTATTTATAATAGTAACAAAAACAATCCTAAAAAATTTATCATGTAACACCAATAACTAAACCTTCAATATAATTTCTTCTACATTGGATGATTCCTACAAAATGAATTAGGCCAGTCAGATTGAAGATCATATTAAATACCCATTGGAAACAAATTTTGGCTCGTAATTGGAATAATTTCCTAAATCTATTCTCACATGCAATATAAAAATTTTGTAAGAAAAAGAAAAGGGAAGAAAACAAAAAAATATTACTTGAACTTCAAAATTCTAAATCAATAATTTTCTAAAAACCTGGGTTATAAATTGATATACTCTTTTTATTAATCTCATTACTCTTATTGTCAATAAAATCAATTTAATATTTTAAAATTCAAGTGATATTTTTTTTTTTATCATTTTCCCAAAAGAAAGCTTAATTAATGACAACATTTGTCTAAACAAGTAGGTTTAAGAAAAATCAATTATCCATTGATTAGAGAAACATATTTTTCTAAAATCAAGCAAATCGAGTAGTGACATACTCCCTCCAATTATAAATATATGATAGAGTTGATTTTTTTTTTAGAGATTAATAAAGCTAAATAAGTTACTTAATCATATCATATATTATGTATTCTTAGATTATATATCAGTTTATTAGTCAAACTAATTAGTTTGGAGAAATAATAAAAATATAAATACTTTAAATTAATTTAATTAACTTTCTTAATCTTTTTAAAAAGGAAAAATTACATTTAGGTCCCAGGAAAAGAAAACATGAAAAAAATGGCCCCTTCATATGTCAAAATTACCAACAAGTCCCATGAACTTGTTAATGACACCCCTAAATTTGTCAATGAAGCACATCTGAAGTTGTCAATGGGACTTGTTGATAATTTTGAAATATGAATGGACCATTTTTTTCATTTTTTTCCCCTCTTACTTAGCACCTCAATGTAGTTTTTCCTTTTAAAAAAATCAACTTTGCCTTATATTTAGGACAGGAGAGAGTATAAAATTGGATTTTATTTGCTTATTTATAGTTGCTTATTAATATAAGCATTTCGCATAAATCTTGACAAAACTCTTTTCATATACTTATTTTATATAACATAAATCACGATTAAAAAATTAGTATTCTATTGTCTTAAATATAAGACAAAGTTGATTTTTTTTGGAGAAATTAAGGAAGTTAAATAAGTTAATTAGTCATATCATAGTTTATATATTAGTTTATATGTTAAGTAAAATAGTTTGGTGAAAAAATAATAAATATAAATATTTCAGAGTAATTTAATTAGTTTCTATAACATCCTAAAAAAATCAATTTTATCTTATATTTAAAACAGAAGGAATTCTTTTTTAGGGTTTAACTGTATTCTATTACTAAAAAAGAGCTGAATACACATAAATCAAACAAAAACAAAAAATAATAACTAGACCTAAAATAGCCATTCCAAACAATTTTGTAAATAAATATTTATTAATGGGAGATTTTTCAACCATTTTTTAAAATTATAAATTATTTGAATATGTGTTTGCGAAAAGATACAAGAACCTAGGCAATATATCTATGAACGGCGGCGGATGATGGTTGCGTAGAGGCAGGGAGGTTTTGTATGGCAGCGGGAAAGGCGAAGAGGCGGTGGTGGCAGGGAATAAAATCCCACGTCTTTTCACTTCTTTGATTCTCTTCTTGTCATCATTACATACTACTATTCTCCTCCATTTCCTTTTTTTTTTTTTTTCATTATTTAAAGAAGACATTAAGTCATTAACATCATAAATACATTTTTTCAATGTTTTATTTGCACGGATATAATAATAATAAGGGAAAATCATTCACCGGTCCGAAGGAGCTAAAAATGATAAAAAAGTCTTAATGTATGTCTGGGAACATTTATTTTTTTTGAATATAAGTAGTTATTACGCAAGCCAAGATAAAACTCTTCTCATATACTTACCTCATATACCGTGAATCACAATTTATAAATACTTATTACCCAAAAATAAGCTATTCCAAACGAGCACCTAAATTCCCAAATCAAAAAAGTCCCTTGTAATCAATTGGGAATATGAAATGACTATGGACTTATTTGAGTTGGCGGTGGAAAAGCTCGTTTACGTAAATCGAGATAAAGCTACCGTCACAAACTTTACTCGTATACCGTAAATCACGTTAAAAAAGCAGTTTCTACCGCTATCCAAACAGACACTATATAGTCTTTAGTAATTTAACAACTAGTTTTGTCTATTTTCACAACTTGATGAGTCATTTTGACAACTTCTTTTTCATACCTGCGTGAGATTATAAGTTTCACAAGTCCCAACTCATAAATGTATATGACAATTTTAATAATTGGTTTTGCCTATTTTCATAACTTAATGAGTTAGTTTGATAATTTTTTTTCATACCTGCGTGAAATGAGAAATTGGAAAGGATAAGTAATATTTTATTAGGATTTATTATTTAAATTTTTTTAAAGATAATTTTAAGAATATAAACTAATTTTAATTATTTTTTAGGGTTAATGTGTAATAATATACTACTCTGGTCCTATTTATAAGTCTTTTTTTATAAAAAAATATGATTCTATTTATAAGTCTAGTTTCAGGGTAGTAAATGAGATTGTGAAAAATTTACCCTTATTAAAGATAGAGAGAGAATAAAGAATTGAAAAATACCCATTCATAAATGAGGGCAAAGTTGGAAATTTATCCCATAATCATTGGTTAACTACCTATTATTGGTATGTGAGATTTAGTTAAAAAGAACTTATAAATAGGACCAAAGTGGTATATGAGATTTTTCCAAAAGACCGCCCAACATCAAATGCTCTTTTAAGGGTAAGAGTAACTATGAACTTCAAAAATAGGTGCAAAAATATTATTTAAACTTGCCTTGAACCAAGGTGGAAGAAATAGCACACAAAAGCCGGTTGGTTTTTTCGAAACCTGAATTTAGAGATGGAAGGAAGACCCGGATGGGCTTAAGTAGGAGTATAGGCAACCCTTTGCGCACATTGATCGTGGATGACGTGAATGATTAAGAAACAATTTAGAATAATAATTTGATGACTGGGTAAGAGGAAATTTTTTTTAGATGAGTCATCAACAACTTAAAAAAACTTAAACAAAATGATCAAGCAATATTTTTCTTAAAAACAAGATAAAATTTAAATGTTTTTAGATGAGTCATCAACAACTAAAATTAGAATGATATGAGTTGTTATATTTTCATTGAACAAGATGTGATAATCATAGAGTATATAAGTATTTCTCTCCAAGTTATTTCTTAATTCCTCAGTGTCACCATTTTCAGTCAAAAAATTCAAACAAATAGTCACCTTTTGGTCGATATGTATTTTTACACATATTTTAAAAGCTCATAGTTATTTTTTTCCCCTAAAAAAGCATTTGTGTTGAACACACTTTTAGGAAAATCTCATGTGTATTATTGCCCATAACCCTTAAAAAATTTAAATAAACGGTTAGCTAACGATCAATATATATTTTTGCACTTATTTTAAAAGTTTATAGTTACTTTTGCCTCTCATTGGTGTTTAACGCACTTTTAAAAAAATCGCATATGTATTTTTTTTATACCTTTACCATATTTTTTATATGTGCAAACTAAGTAAAAGTGATTTCACCCTTGTAAATAAGAAGGAAGGTAGTATTTATAAACTTATAATTAGAAATGATATTCTAACAAAAAAAAAAGTGAAATGATATAATAATTAAGGTTAAAATGCAAATTTACCTCTGAAGTTTTTGTTAAGAAGTAATGCTACCTCAGAAGTTTTTTAGGTTTAATATCACCTTAAAAGTGTTAAAATGAAGTAATATTATTTATTTCTGTTAAAAAATTTAACAATCAATGTTAATTTTTTAATAGTTAATGTTAGTTTTTTAAATGAATAAGGCAATATTGCTACGTTTGAAACTTCTGGGTTGACATTGAACTTAAAAAAATTTCTAAAACAACATTACTCGTCAGTAAAAAATTTTAGAGCAAATTTACACCCTAATCCGAATAATTATTAACGTATTAAAAATCTATTGGAAAAATGAGGGAAATATTCCTCAAGGTTATTGTTCAAACATAGTAAAAATGGTTTAAGGATTCAGTTAAATTAGGAGCAACTTATCCTTAACTATATTCAAAATAAAAGGTATTTACATAATACTTGAAAATATGTTACATATTATAAAAAAGAGTTGCATTTACGATGAGAATTCACCTCTTTAAATACTTCTGGACAATAAATGTAATAATGGGAATTTATATATAAATAATGTATAATTAATGTGACCTTGTAATCACATCACAAGATGTACCTGGTACCATTCATATTCACAGGACAAGCAGGAAGGAGTTGTCAAATCCATATAAAAATAATAATTAAAGAAATGAGGAAGAAGGAATTTGGAGTTTTGGACAGAGAGAGTGACAGCAAAAGTGGAAGATATAGGTAATTTTTTTTAGAAAAAATCTTAAAAAATTAAAAAAATTATTTAATTATATTATAAATTAAATATGATTAAATTATATATCAGTTTATAAATTAAATACATTAATTTTAAAAAATTAATAAATATAAATATTTTAAAATAATTTAATTAATTTTTTTAAAAAATGAACTAAATTTTTATATTTACAAGACAAGAGATAGTAACAAATGAGGGCTGAGCTCAGAGAATCTGTGACCGCCAGATACTGATGCTGGGGTGGCTGATGTCTGTTGCGTTATGGTGTGCCCCCTATGTGTATAGCTTTGTCCCCTCTATTCATTCCCTCTCACTTTGATTGTGACCCCAGCCCCTACTAACTGCTACTACTGCCCTTTCTCCCACTTTTATTTCTTTTTCTACTTTTTTTTTTACCCTATTCATGTTTCTAATTGTTAAATTTTTTACTTTCTTCAATCCACAGTACTATAACTCAAGTTCGATTAATTTATCAGAATTAAGAAATAAAAGTTAGCTTTTAAATAATGTTTTAATTAATTGTTTTTAATTGTATAAATATTAAATTAAGTTTTGAATGAGAAAAAAATATAAAATTTAAATTTAAGTATAATATTAGTTACATAGGAAAAATTTAAAAATAAACATTAATTAATTTTTAAGTGGCTTATATTTTGGATCCATGCATTCTTCTAAAAAGTAATTTATATTAAGAGTTGGATGAAGTACTATATTACTTTTATGGGAGAATTATACTCAGGTCCTAAGGAATAAGAGGAAAAAAAAAAAAAGATCCCTGGAGATTGTAAAATGAAAAAATGGTCCCATAAAGTTGTTAATACAGATTCCTGGAGTTGTTAACGAGTTGTCAATATAGACTCATAGAGTTGTCAATGGAACCATTTTTTTATTTTGCAATCTTCAAGGACCATTTCTTTATTTATTTTCTTTTTTTGGACCTAAGTGTAATTCTCCTACTTTTATTTATTATTGTGTGAACTTTGATCTTTTGGTTTTTAACTTTTAGTGCCCGTTTGGTTCACAGAATTGAAAGTAATGTAATGGAATGTAATGTAATGATGATTACATAATTTGCTTGGTTTGTCATTAGAGAAAGATTATACATATACATAACAATGTTTGGTTGGATTACATTGAAAATGAGAAATATATGGAAATAATATAGTAAGGGACAAAATTACCATTGTCTACATATATAATAATGTACATATTAGGTTCATGATAATTTTTTAATTCTGTGCAATGTACACGTTGGATTCATGGTAATTTTTCAATATTTAATGATGAAAAATTATTCAGTGTATAGGTTGGGTTCCTGTTAATTTTTTTAATATTTAATGATGAAAATATTATTTAATGATATATTTTAATTTTTTTTAAAGGTGGAATATAATTTTTAAATTTTTAATGGGGAATATTTCTTAATTTTCTATATTATTAATTATTTTTTAATATTTAATGGTGATAATTAAAATTAGTTAATATTATGGGTAGGCACTTTGGTCAATTTACAAAATTATGATGGCAATAGTGTTATTTTCACTTGATTACAGGATGTCTGCATCCTCATTCATTAGTTATAGCAGTGTAATCTTGATTACATCAAATGATGTAATCAGGATTATAAAATGTAATCCTATTTACATTACATAAGTTAATCATCTCTCATGTAATCGAACCAAACGGGCTATTAGTGAACAGTATTAAATAAGGGCAAAGTGTAAATTTGAAAAATTATTAGATTTTAAAACAAAATTAATATGCCTTAAGATTTTTCTTAATTTGAATGAAACATATTAAAAGCAACTTAAAAATAAGACCAAATAACGGATAATTGCACAGTCATGTGAAAATTTTAGTGATGTGATGTACAATAGAACAAAAAGAACTTTACTTCCTTACTTTATAAATAGGACTAGAAGAGTATGGTGGTACTCCAATCATTATATAGCCTGAAAAATATAGAATATATTATAATTTTGTAGGGAGAAAGGCATGCAGGGAATAGTTTAAAGGGTTAAGGTGCAAAAATACCCATGAACTTTTCTCAAAAGTGCATCCAACACCATAAACTTTTTTTAGGTGCAAAAATACCCATGAACTTCTCAAAATGGGGCAAAAATGTCAAACCGTTAATTGGTACAAACGTTCATTTTGTGGGACCCACAATTTTATTTTTTGAGGTGCAAAAATACCCATGAACTTTTCTAAAAAGTGCACCCAACACCATAAAATTTTTTCTGGGTGCAAAAATGCCCATGAACTTTTCAAAAGTTTATGGTGTTGGATGCACTTTTTAGAAAAGTTCATGGGTATTTTTGCACCTCAAAAAATAAAATTGTGGGTCCCACAAAACGGACGTTTGTACCAATTAACGGTTTGACATTTTTGCCCCATTTTGAGAAGTTCATGGGTATTTTTGCACCTAAAAAAAGTTTATAGTGTTGGATGCACTTTTGAGAAAAGTTCATGGGTATTTTTGCACCTTAACCCTAGTTTAAATATGAGAATATTACAATTATTCCTCCAAATAACCTAATTTATACCAAGTTTTTATGGAACAAGTGTTTACTCTCCATATATTGCATGAGATGAATATAATTCAATGATAATAAAATTGAAAGAATATTTTATTCCCCTCCCCCTATTTAAAGAAAAATCACATAAAAAAGTAATGTACGTAGTTAAAGATAGAAATAAATTACATACCCTAAAATTAAAGGATATGCCATTTGAATGAAATATGATTATGTAATTAGTGAATTATGAAGAAATGTTATAAAAAGAAATTATAAAATAATCAATAATAAATTGTCTTTATTAATTAATGGATTCAAAACGACCCATTTTCTTATGAACTGAGCAATACAAGTTTTTAAGAATAAAGTTAATTGATATGTTGCACAGGCCTTGCCCACATTTGTCATTATATTCAGTAAGAAATTTTTGTTAAATTAATTGTTTTTATCTTAGTGCGAAGTGCCACATCAGTTAGGAAGGGAAATAAAAAAACATCTTATAAAAGTCCTAATACAACATCTTGACGCATTTTAAAACTGTAAGAGGTAATATGACCTCAAAGCATACAATATCAAAATTAAAACACTGAAATGTTATGATTGATAAGATTAACTCTATTAACATTAATAAATTAAAAATATACTTTATAAATTTAAGACATTAAACTAAAACTCAGCATAAACTTATAAAACCAAACATATTTGATCGTCAAAGTAACTCTTTCCTCTGAACATGGTTTTCTATCCCTCAACAAGATGCGAACCCTCAAACTAGCGAAATAAGTCAAATAACACACACAACTATGATAGCATTTAAAAATAATTTAAAATTGAAAATTGGGGTAACGATTTTTCTTAATTGGCAGGGGGTTGTAGTTCTATTGAACTGCAGATACAACGTTCGGTTGAATTCTTTCTGGGGGGTGTTAGTTGAAACTGAAACTAAAAAGTGGTCAGACTCAGATCAGAGCAGGGATTGGCATTTAGTGAATGGATTTATCGCAACAGTATTCGGATATATGGCTAAAATTAAATATCGTGATGAAAATTATATATAATTAATTAAGGGTTAATATAACTTTTTGTCCTTAAAGTTTGATCAAATTTTGGTTTTGGTCCCTCAAGTTTGAAATTTGTGGTTTTGGTCCCTGAAGTTTTACCCGATTTTGGTTTTGATCCCTGAAGTTTCACCCGATTTTGGTTTTGGTCCCTCAAGTTTGAAAAGGACTTGGCAACCCAATTAAAAAACCCGACCTGACCTAGAAAAAAACCAAGTCCTTTTTCAAATTTGAGGGACCAAAACCAAAATCGGGTGAAACTTCAGGGACCAAACCACCGATTTCAAACTTCAGGGACCAAAACCAAAATCGGGTGAAACTTCAGGGACAAAAACCACCGAATTCAAATTTGATGGACCAAAACTAAAATTGGATCAAACTTCAAGGACCAAAAATTATATTAACCCATTCATTAATGATATAGCATATAATATGAAGGGAATGTAACTGAAAGAGAGCTTTCATGACATGGGGACTCTGCAAATCCACTTTTTTTTTTTTTGGTTGCTTTTTTAACTTTTTCTGCCTCTCCTGTAGTTTTCTTCTGCCTTCCGTCCTTTCTGTCACTTCCTCTCCAGTCACAATTCCAAGCTAAACAAACAGAGGGGACCAATTTTTCCTTCATTTCTATTCAAATTAATATATATATATATATATATATAATATTTGAAACTCATACAGTTAGAAAAATAAATTAATTTTTTGTGAACATATAAACTAAGTTATATTCAGACATTAATCCATTACATTTTTTAAAATTTGTAGTCTTCCTTTAAATTATAGATTAAGATAAATATGACGGCAAAAGAATACTTGAAGAGGTGTTTATAAAATACCAATAATTTACCTACAGAATTTGTGTGTGGGGATGGGCTATGAAAATGACATTTTTCATGTGAATATTATTTTTCAAATTGTCAAGGTCACTATGAGATCCTAAGTGACTTCATGCTTGCAATAAAGGAAGAAGGAAAAAAAAAAAGCCATTCTTTTAGCCTATATTTATTTGGTATCACTTGTTTTTAATAATAAATCCTTATTACGTAAATCGAGATAAAACTCCTCTCATATACTTACTTCGTATACCGTGAATCACGATTTATAAACACTTATTATCCAAAAATATTTGTGATAGCGTTTTAAATAGTCAAAACGCACTTATTACGCAAGCCGAAAAAAAACTCCTCTCACATACTTACCTCATATACCGTGAATCACGAATTATAAATACGTTTTGGACAAAAATAAGCTCTTTCAAATAAGCACTAAGTTATTTCAAACAAGCACTTATTCAAAATGATAAATTTTTTCCTCACAAAATCTTAGGATCAACGGGTTATAGATTGTTCTAATTTAATTAGTGATTTTGTGTTCCAACCTTCTGTGGCCCGCAATAATTACTGGGACCCATACTTTGACTTAACTCATTCTAACTAATAAAATTTAATAGGTGACTTTCTCTGAATTTTTTAAAATATAAAAATATATCCCCCCGTATAAAGATTTTTTTAACATGGTTAGGAGTTATTAAGTTACTTAATTTTTTTTTTTACAAATTACTATTAAATTTCGGAGCTAATAACTTTGGCATATAACTACTCCCCCCTATTTATATATAAAAGAATTTTTATAGTGATGACCTGTAGACACTAACAACCTGTCACTAATTCTTAATTTCATTTTAAATTTTTTTCCTCCTTTAACTATTGGTTAGTTTGCGTTACTTAATTATTTTTTCAGTCTCCCTCGCACTCATTCTCTTCAAAAAATAAGGGCATTTTTAAAATATAAGTTATGTTTTTTTACATATTTATTATTTTTAACTAATTTTTATTTATAGAATTTAATTATTTGTACCTTATAAAAAGATATAAGGTTAATATAACTTTTGGTCCCTAAAGTTTGAACCGATTTTGGTTTTTCCCCCTCAAGTTTGAAATCGGTCCTTAAAGTTTGACTCGATTTTTATTTTGGTTCCTCAAGTTTAAAATCGGTGGTTTTGGTACCTGAAATTTAACTGGATTTTGGTTTTGATCCCTCAATTTTGAAAAAGACTTTATTTTTTTCCAGTCCGGTCCAGATTTTATAACTGGGTCATCAAGTCTTTTTTAAATTTGAGGGACCAAAACTAAAATCCGGTCAAACTTCAGGAGCCGAAACCATCGATTTCAAATTTGACGAACTAAAACTAAAATTGGGTTAAACTTCAAGGACTGATATCACCGATTTCAAATTTAAGATATCAAAACCAAAATCGGATCCAACTTCATAAATAAAAAATTATATTAACCCAAAGATACAAGTGAGTATTAACCTTTTTATGAAAATTCTTTGAAAAATTACAAATTTAAACTTTAGAGGTTGAAATCAAAGTGTTGTTGTGTGGTGTTGGGAAATGGATCTGAATTGAAATGAACAGACATTGAAAAAGTAAGATGGCATAAAGCAACGGATACCCCAAACAGCTAAAAGGTGAAAAATCAGCACAAAATAACTTTACTAGGTCAATTAAATAATTTTATAATGGAGCACTCTATAGTCTAAAGGCATAAACAAACGAAATTATAATCAACTTGGGTAAACGAATTAGAATACCAACAAATTAAACCAAATTTAATAATTTTCCAGGTCTTCGTCGGATCCAATTCCATATCTGGAGTGACGTAACCTTGTAAGGCTGTAATTTATTTTTGATTTACTTTGTTAATAAGCTATTGAGAAAAACCTTATTTTACCTTTTAAACGAAATACTTTGCAATTTAATCCTTCCGAAAATATGTTTTTTTATTTAATCTATCTTAAAAACCAATATTATTAATAGTGATAATTTTAATATGAATTTTTTAATTGAAAATGAAATTATTAATAATGATTTTATTATTAGGGGTCACACTGAAAATTTTCTATATGTTAGGGATCAGATTTTTTTTTTATCAATGTTAGGGATTAGATTGAAAAGATATTTTTTTTTAATTATGAAACATACGAATAAAATAAAACACTTTATCTATAAAGGATTGATATGAAAGATAATTTCTGATGCTCGTAATCATAAATCATAATGTCATATATACAAGATTTGATGCTTATCTGTGTTCAGTGTTAACCGTTCAACAATCTATACTAGATTTAGCCGGTTTATATATTTTTTTTTAAATGAGAAAAATAAAAACAAAAATAAAAAATAATTTTCTAACAAAAAATTTAAAACAATGTTTATCTGTGTTCATCGTCCAATCGTCCATATTTAATTAAGTCGGTCTATTTTTTTTATCAAATTTGAATATTTATTTATTTGTTTTTAGTACAGAATTTTAATATTTATTTTGATTTTAAAAATAAAATATAGAACCGAAACAATTCTTAATTACTCCTCCTGTAAATCGCTTAACTTTGCCATATAGTTTGGACAAGAGGAATATAATTTAAAAATAAAATCTAAAGCATTCAAATAAAATATGAAGGATGTGAAGGCAAGAGAAAAAAAAAGGGTGAAGGATGTAAAATCAATAACGAATAAGGAATCTTGATCTAGAATATGTACTGCATCCATTCACAATAAAAGCCAAAACAAAGTAGTAAAGAAATGGTTGGGAATTAAAGCTAGTTATTGGGGAAATTAAAATTAATTCCTTTTCTTTTGTTTTATTGGGTGATTTTTAAAATTAAAAATCTTAATATTGGATTTGGATGAACCCAAGGACTGAACCACAAAAAGCACAAAAAACAATTAATGAAGTTATGAAAAATTTATACTCTTCATATGACACTTGAGAGAGAGAGAGAGAGAGAGAGAGAGAGAGAGAGAGAGAGAGAGAGAGAGAGAGAGAGAGAGAGAGATGGACAATAAAATCTATTGCAAAAAGAAAAGGCAGCATCACACATTTCATGGGTGGCCGAACTTAATTTATTATTTTTTAAAAAAATTAGGCGAGTTCATAAAAAAATTGGGTAAATCATACACTAGACCCTCAACCATCTTTAATTTTTTTTAATTATCTATTTGCATATATACTTTAAAGTTTAAGGAAGTTATAGAAATAATTTATGGATGTTATAAGTATACAAAAACAGTGTAAGTGGTATATAATTGATGATTTGAAGTTACTCATACAAGCTTAAAAGTTCAGAATAATTTTTTTATTAAGTTTTAAATGTTAAAATAATTATTTACATAATTCAAAGTTTAAAGGGATTTTTGTATAATTGAGCAGCTTAAGACCAATTATAAAAATACAAATTATTGTATCAATACCGTTTAAAATTTAACTTAAGGGACCAATTTTCGTTGGTTTAATTTAATTAATTAATTTATATATATACATATATTAATTTTTTTTAATTTAAAATCCCTTAATTTATTACATATTTAAAGTAACCGAGAACACTCTAAGCAAAGAAAAGTAACGTAGAAAAGCGTACCGAAGAGAGAGCGAAAGGAAGCAAGACATCTTCATTTTTCTCCTTTCCCCCATTTTGCTTCTTCCATTTCACCTCAACAATCTCTCTCTCTCTCTCTCTCTCTCTCTCTCGTTCTTTGAGCTTCACCTTCCCAATCTACTCTGTAATCTCCGCCTCTCTCTCCTGCTCCAGATTGCACTCAGGTATGTCTCCGTCTTTCTCTCTCTTCAATTCTACCACTGCTTCCTCTTCTTCTTCTCTGTTGGTGTCCTCCCCTGCTTCCACTTCTGTTTTTGTTTTTGCTTTTTCTTTTTCATGGATTTGTCTTAACAAGTGTCTCGTGGTAGTGGAGGTTTCTCTTTTGTTTTTGATCCGTGCTTTCCGTATCGGCATTGTTCGATTCAATGCGGCTTCCGGTTTCGGTAGGTGCTTGCTTCGGTTGCGTTTTCTAATTCGCGACGATTTTACTTTCTTCGTGAAGTTTCACACTTAACAAATATATGCTGCTTTTTGTTTCTTCCATCTATCCTTACTTTTTGTTTCTTTCCTCTTGTATCTCCAGAAGAATTAGGAGCTGGTTTGTTCAGTTGTTATTGATAAGAAGCAACAAACCGCAACCTAATTGTGATTGGTGCAAACGCTGTGGTGTGAATCTGATTCGCTACAGTTTTAGCTCGAATGGAACAAAAATGTCGATTTTATCTGTTCTGTTATACCTATGCCGTTTTTTTTTAATGGTTTCGTTTATTCCGCTTTCTCAATTTTATTTATTGTTTTCTCAAGATTTTTGAGGGAAAAACTATCAAATGAGCTAGGTAATCAGTTCTACAATTTTGCTTAAATTAGTATGAACAAGTATTATTATGTTTTGCTTCCGCTAGATGCTTGCGCTGTTTTATTGTTCTTGCCGACTAAATACCATTTATTGTTGTTGCAGGGGTAGCTGACGGCGCTCTATAATAGCTTCTTTGGCTTCGAAGGGCTTCCATTGTTGTCCTATCTTTGGTAAGAATAAATGTATTAATTACTTCTTCAGAGATTCATGCATCTACAGATCGTAATTCGTGCAGAGAATGTATACCTCTAACCTCTCCACGAAATACACTTTTTTTTTGGGCCAGATCTAATAAATGCGCATACTTTCCTAAACTTGACTCCTAACTTCTTCCTGCGTAAATTTATGGCGGTCTGGAGGCTGGAGCAGTATGTTACTATGTACAGCCTGACTCTGCTGTGAGCTCGCCTCTTCGTTTTAACGAGTAGGATCGACTATAGTCTTTGTCTACTAGACTAGAATGTCAGGTATGCTTGCTATAACTATCAGTCAGTGTTTTATGCTTTTCAAGAGTCTTCATATGCACTATTTATTGGCGCAAATAACCAAGCTAATGGTGAATATTTTTTTTGGGCTAACAAAGCTAATATCTGACTGCTTTTTCTTATGATGCGTTTAAGAAGGCATTGAAGGGATTGGTATTCATGATGAAATTAGAGAGAGGAGGTGGGATTTTGAGTACTCGGAGGATGAAAGGCGGCGGTCCAAAATTGGAACACTCAAAAAGAAAGCAATAAATGCTTCATCGAAGTTCACTCATTCTCTTAAGAAAAGAGGGAAAAAAAAAATCGACTACAGGGTTCCATCTGTTTCCATTGAGGATGTGCGAGATGCACAAGAGGAGACTGCTGTCCTCGAATTGCGTCAAAAACTGTGTGAGAGAGGATCATTGCCTGGTAGGCATGATGACTATCATACATTGTTAAGGTCTGGTCTTTCAATCATTCCAAGTATTCAAGTAAATAGACAACCGTTTCTCAACTTTTTCCTCCTTGTTTATGGGCGCATTTCTTTTTTCTTTTTCGTCTGTTTTTTGGGTGAACGAGGTCTGCATTTTTAATGCCAAGTTTTTTTTCCTCATTCACATGAACCGCTCCTTTTTTACTCTCACTCACTGACCTATTCTTTCTTTGCTACTCCTGCAACTCCAATGGGCAACGACAGTTTCATAGCCTTATTTCTTTCTTTTATTTTCTATTTGGTTCTTTTGCCTTGTTTAAGCATTTTAAATGTCAGAGAAATGTGCATTTTACTCTTGCATACTCACCAACCCTCTGTATTTTCCATGCAGATTTCTGAAAGCTAGGGATTTTAGCATTGAGAAGACTATCATGATGTGGGAAGAAATGCTTACATGGAGAAAAGAATATGGAGCAGATTCCATCCTTGAGGTAAGAATAGTAATTTATTGAGCATTCTCTTGAGACTCGAGGCATATTCTTAGACCATAGAATTTTTCAGCGTAACAGAAGTAAAACATATATTTTCTCCCTAACCAAGCTTACATTTGAAATATACATTGAATTCATTGATTTTTTTCATTTAATGACGGGACTCAAATGGCAAATTATATTGCTTTATATTTTTTATTATAGCATCAGCATGCTTTTTATGTTAAAATACACTTGATTCAGTTTGTGTTTGTGTCTAATGCCATAGTGATCTTTGAAGGATTTTGAATTTGAAGAGCTTGAAGAAGTATTGCAGTATTATCCACAAGGTTATCATGGAATTGATAAGGAAGGTAGGCCGGTTTACATTGAGAGACTTGGGAAAGCTCATCCAAGCCGCCTCATGCGCATAACTAAAATTGATCGGTATGTGAAATATCATGTCCAAGAGTTTGAGAGGACTCTGCAGGAGAAATTCCCTGCATGTTCCATTGCAGCAAAGAGACGGATTTGTTCGACAACAACAATATTGGATGTACAGGGCTTGGTATGTTGCACTGAACTAAACTAACTTCATCAAATTTATATGTTGCAGGAATGAAATATTATATATTTCCGTTATTTGTTCGTTCTATGCTTTATAATTCATACTTGCATTGAACTACTTTATTATTTTGTGCTGCAGGGAATGAAAAACTTCTCACCTACTGCTGCTAATCTCTTGGCCACTCTGTCAAAAATAGATAACTGTTACTATCCTGAGGTCTCTATCTCTTTAACTTTTCTAATTAGTTGGTTTTCAATGCTTTGCTTCCTGTTTATATAAACTTTTTTCTTAAATAGACTTTACATCGGATGTATATTGTCAATGCTGGCACTGGCTTCAAAAAAATGCTTTGGCCTGCTGCTCAAAAGTTTCTTGATGCCAAAACTATAGCAAAGATACAGGTGAAATTTAACTATCAGCTTTCTTTCATGCCTTTTGCTTGTAGTTCTGTTGTAATGTTATCCATCTCACAAATTTACAGGTTCTTGAACCCAAATATTCATATAAACTACTTGAGGTCATTGACTCCAGGTAAGCATATGTGCCTCCATCAGGGTGTGTTGTAATTTCAATTTTTTATTATTGAATATTTATTGTTTTGTAAATGCTTATTTTCAGCCAACTACCAGACTTTTTGGGAGGATCATGTACATGTCCTGTAGAGGGTGGATGTCTTAGGTCCAACAAGGGTCCATGGAACGATCCTGATATCATGAAGGTATTCTTTTCTTGATATGCTCCTCCGGTCCTTAATATAAGACATATTTACCTAATTTGATTAGATTAAGGAAGTTAGTTAATATGATATGTAGTTTCTAAAACACCCTAGTTATCTCCCTTAATTCTCTCCTTCTCTCTTCTTTGATTATAGTTGAGGGAGTATCAATAAGAGTAAATTAGGAAAACATTGACAAATATAAATAATATGTTTTATATTTAGAACCAAGATCAACTTCTCATATTTGTCTTATATTAAGGACCGGAGGAGTATTATATATGCTACTCCTATACTAGAGTGGAAACTGGTAGATTTGTTCTAGGCTGAAAATTATTTTGTCAAAGTATTATTTGGTAATCAATGTGGATATTCTGATTGTAGCTGGTACATAATTCGGAGGGAACATGATATGTAAGGACCGAAGTTAGTTAATATGATATGTAGTTTCTAAAACACCCTAGTTATCTCCCTTAATTCTCTCCTTCTCTCTTCTTTGATTATAGTTGAGGGAGTATCAATAAGAGTAAATTAGGAAAACATTGACAAATATAAATAATATGTTTTATATTTAGAACCAAGATCAACTTCTCATATTTGTCTTATATTAAGGACCGGAGGAGTATTATATATGCTACTCCTATACTAGAGTGGAAACTGGTAGATTTGTTCTAGGCTGAAAATTATTTTGTCAAAGTATTATTTGGTAATCAATGTGGATATTCTGATTGTAGCTGGTACATAATTCGGAGGGAACATTTGTGAGGCAAATCACAAGAGTATCCAGTGACCAGCAGAATTTTGGCCCTCGCATTCAGTTACGCCCATTGAAGGTGAGTCTCAGTCTTCTTGACAGAAGAATATTAGAATGTTAGTGTGTTTTTTCTAGTTATTACATATTTGGTTTAAATTTCTGCCTTTCCTCATTTCTCAGGGAAGATTTAGTGATACGTCAACAGCTGAATCAGGTTCTGATATTGATGATCCCAGTTCTCCCTTGGGACAGAGGAGTTCTACTTATTCTCGTTTAGACCCGGTCCATGAAGAAGTGAGTTTTGATGCAGTTAGATGAGATTCATATGATGATCCTGTCTCTAAATATTATTGAGTGCATTTCTTTGGTATGTATTGATGAAAAAATCTGTCTCTCTGCAGGTCAGGGTATTAGAATCCAAGGGCTACTATAGTTGTGATGATAGCATTCCAGCTGTGGAGAAAGTGGTCAAAAGTTATAATTGTTGCCATACTGAGGATCAGCCTCTTCAAAATGCTGATACGAGGAATATTGCTAGCAGGGGAAATTCAGAAGGTGCTGTTTAAGTAAAATTTGACCAGTTTTATTTTCTTTAACCAATGCATAGTAGAATATACATCGTAAATATGGCTTATTTGTAACTTTCAGCTTGAAAAATTGGAATTAAGTTTATCTATTATTATAGTTTGTTTGGCTTGGTACTACTTATGTTAAGTCTAACAATATAACTGGCATGTATTTATCATCGTCTTTCTTTTTGGAACTTACACAGCATCACACACTATTTCAGGCACTTTACTCAGGCATTGGCTCAGCATTTTTAAGGAGAAAATAGAGAGAAGGGATTTCTTTTATGTTGCAAGAGTTATGTTATCTTTCCTGGATAAGCTTGTTGCGTACTTCTGTGGTCTAAAGTTTGAAGTTTGGAGATCTCAGATCAATGATTCCCAACCCGATCCTGTTGAACTTGACACAAATAACCCATCACCAGCAGTTGGAGCAGTTGATGAAAGGGATTGTAGTTTTCCTCATGAACAGTATGAACAACGTCTTCAGAAACTAGAAAAAGCATTTGAGGAACTTAACAACAAACCTACTGCTATGCCTCTGGAGAAGGAGGAAATGCTAATGGAATCCTTAGATAGGATTAAATCGGTCGAGTTTGACCTTGAAAAGACGAAGAGGGTATGCCTCTAATTTCTTCAGTGGCCCATAACTTATTATTTTTCTGCTGGTAGTGATAGCTTCAATATATATATGTTTGCTGTTAACACAGGTGCTACAAGCTACAGTGATGAAGCAGCTTGAGATTTCTGAGTTGCTGGATAACTTGCAGGAATCAAAGTGTCGAGTAAGTTGCTTCTAGCATGAAATTCACTTCATTCCAGTATGATCCCATTTCAATCGAGAGAACAATGCTATACTCCTTTCCGTCTGTAATATAAGGACTAGATAACTAATTTATAGAGATTAAGGAAATTAGTCAAATTAGTTATTTGTAAATAATATGTTGATTTTCCTAAACCACCCTCTTTAATCATTATTTGCTTTGAAACCACCTTTTAATGAAAACTCCCTTACTGTGCACTCAAAAGGGATAGTTTGGGAAAAATTATAAATTTCAGAGACAAAGTAAATTGAAATCTTATATAGTAGAACATAAGTAAACTTGTTTTTGGCTTTGATATTTAAGACCGGAGAGAGTACTTTCTATGGAAGAGTTGGTAGAAGTAAACTTCGTCATCTTGAAGTTACAATGGGGAGGAGGGTGAGGAAGGGGTTAACCATCTCTCTCTCTCTATGTATATATAAAATATGATGCGGCTTACTTAAAGATTTATAACAATTGTTGAGGTGTCTTGGAATGGACAGTCACCTACGTTGTTGTTTGACTTCATTCGGACTAGTATGATTTCTTTTTTAATTTTCCAATGATACATCATTATTCAATATGGTCCTCCAAGGTTTAAACATCTTTTTGATCACCCAAAACTTGCATCCCTTTTTTCCTTATTTTGCAAGGAAAAGCTGAGTTAATTTGAAATCTTATTGCAGCAAAGGAGATTGTTCTGCTGAATTGTCACCAAGATTTGCAATCAGGAGTCCCTGACATGTCATAAAAAATATAGAAGACTTGTTACAAACTCACACGAACCAGGTTGAGGCAGAGTGCTTGCGCACGCCATTCAAGTATTATCACTTGGAACTTGGAAGAAACAGACATGAACCTATTGGGATACAGCCCCTTTGTTTGGTGCGCAAATTGTATCCTTTTCCTCTAAAATCCTTTGATGATTGAGAGAATAGAAGGCGAATACAAAAAAAAAAGCTATATATAGCTCACAAAATTTTCTTCTTTTTGATGCCCTCTTGAGAATTTTGATCACAATACTGTATTTTATGAATAGATTTTAGTCACTGACCCAAAGAGAGATGGGGAAAAAAAAGAGGGGGTTGATGTTTAGCCATCTTGGTGGGCCCATGAGAGTGGGGACATGAGTATGTACATAAACGTTCTAGATATGTGCATTAATGACCTTGAGGAAGTTATTTGTCTTAAATATTGAATGCATGTATTGCCGTGTCATTGTCGAAATATGACCCAACATTAACATACTCGGGAAGTGTTAGTGGCATTTGTCGGCAGGATATCCGATCACCCTAGGGGAATGACTTAAATGGGATCTCCATTATTATTATTTTTTCCCTCAAATATAAGATCCTCGTTATGGACCAAATCCAATATTAATAATTAAATACTCAAATAATTTACGTCTATAAATATATTCCCCCCCACACAGATTCATTAATAACAATTAATTTATACACTTAGACCAAAGAAATAGCAATTAATTTATACACACGCGGATGCAAGTGTGCATTCGTAAATGATTACATTCTGTATAAATTGGAGATTAACATATAACTGTCTTGGTTCCTTGATTTTTATTTATAATCAATATTAATATGAAATGTTAACCATCTCTAAAGTTATGTATAGCACTCGTATTAATATGATTTTTTTTTAACAATAGTATTGATATGATTCATTACTTGAATTCTATACTTGGATATACATGATCTTTATATATCGCACCACAATATGGAAGAGTTTAGAAATAAATGAAATTTATTTGTGAATGCAAGAATGCTAAAATAAAATTCACATTTCTTCTGCAAAGGAAATGTTATGCTTTAAATCTATTTCTCTTTCTTATTTGCCCCTTATAAGTAAAGACATACATGAAAAAAAAAATTATTACTCCAAACCAACGTAGACTAATTTCTTTAACCGCATAATTTAATTATCAGGTTCTTATAAAAAATAATAAGTTAGAGGAGTGTACAATTTGCATTCTTTTATTGGTAAATTTTATATTGGGATCCGCAAATTTACTTTGAGTGCTGAATGTCGAATTTGGACTTGTAAATTCATGTTTCCAATGAGTATTTAAGATAAAAAAAAAAAAAAAACAGTTATACAAAAATTAAATCTGAACCATCTAATTTCCAATTTAGGAAGTTTAGATGAATGAGGAAAAATCCATATCCTAAGTTCAGAATCCAATTTGGTGGGTAACTTCCAATAAACTTTAAAGCTGGAAACAAAAACTATCAGATTTATAGACCTCTTGATCAAATGACTGAGTTGTTACTATTCACTATTTATAGATGAAATTGGTGCTCTCAATCATTCAAAAATATGGGGCTTATTTCTTTGCGCTTTCTAGCCTTGCTTGAAGTGAAAATTTGGCAAAATAGCCTTGTCAGTGAAAAACAATTATATTCTTATTGGCACAGAAAAAAGCCTTAACAGTTGGCTTATATATGCAACAATTATAGATTATTGATTCGAATTGTCAATAGCCAAAACTAGGTAGTTAGCAACATAAAAGACACCAATTAGATTATCAAGGTTGGAAGTTAAATCATCCACATATTATTGGCCTAGTTAAAAACCATCCAAAGATGCCAATGAAGGTGCTGGGAGTCTGCTGTGGTGGAAAAAGAGAGAATTAATGGAGAAACCAGAGGGCCTAAATATGTTTCTACCACAACTAACAACTCCTCTAAATGTAAATGTCCTTTATACTTCCTCCGGTTCTAAATATAGGACAAAGTTTGTAGTGCAATTTGCACTACAAACTTTGTTCTATATTTAAAACCGGAGGTAGTAACATTTTGCAAGATTGACATTAAAGAACCTTTAAGTTCACATCAAATTTCATTTTAGTCCATTAAATTTAAGTGTATTTATAATCCCTTAAGATCGTTAGTTTCATTTAGCAAAAAATGTTAACTTGGCAAATTTACATGGTGACTCCACAATTAAATATTATAGCCATTTTTATATTTTAAAATTTAAGGATATTTTATCAACATTTAATTGTAGGGTCACCATGTAAATTTTGTTGAGTCATTTTTTTTCTGTTAAATGAAACTGACGGAGTTAAAATTAAAAAACTAAAAATATACTTTATAAACTTAAATAACTAAAATAAAACTTTATGTAAACTTAAATGACCAAACATATATTTAAGCCTTGATATTATTAAGGACAATCAAGTAGAACAACACAAATATTTGAATATATGATAGCACTAAACTACGAGCCCAAGTCTGTTCTTTGTTTCATTGGCCCACACTATATCTAACAGGTTCCATAATACAGTTTTTCAAGAGTAAAATCCGTCGCAATATAATGGGTAGGGCCAGATTAAAGCCACATTGGATCCACTAGCTAGTTAGGCGCATGAGAGGGAAAGGGAATGTGAAATAATTAAGAAATGAACTTTGTACTCCTACCAAACAAAATATTAAAATTTGACATTGTTGACTAACGAAAACAAGAACCTAAAGACATTCACATGATATATCATCTCACTATAAAGCCTCTGCTCTCTCCTTCATGAAGTTCAACACTATATGGCCTAAGGCAATGATTAGCATCATGAAATTTTTTCTCCACAAAGGGGAGGGAAAAAGGAGGGAAGGACCACAATCCGCAGATTGGTACACATCACTTTGGGCTTCCAAGAAAACAATTTCCCATCAAAATGATCAAAAGAGCAGATGGAACTTGACATTTTGCTGGTAGGCCTAGTCATGTGACCATTTGCACTTCATAAAATTTCATAGTGACATTTGAATTTCTGTCCCAAAACAAGTTCACCCTCATCCAGGCCAGAAGGGGCATGGACAGAGGGGAGACTCGAACAGAACCTTGTACAGCCACACAAAAATCAGTGAGATTTGCTTGTCCAGCCAAACACCAGACTAACTGGTAGGGGCTCTTAACAACTCCAATGTAAAGATTGGGTGTCCGTTCCAGTTTTACGATTGCTTCAAGAGCTGTATTTTGGCATCTTGATATTTTAAAACTTAACATTCCATTATTCAAATTTCAAACAGAGACTACACAAAATTCACATTAGGATTCCGTTCTCATTTTCCTTCATGTTCGGTGTTCCTGTTTCATGAAAAGTAACTCCAGGATGAAAGATGGAGCCTAAGGACTTGTAATTGTCATAATCCCAACTTTCCCCGTTCTTGAAGAAGGTAGGAGGAAAGAAAAATAAAGAAAAAGAAAGGCAAAAATGACCACCCAAGGTTTAAAACCCGTTTAATTGCCTGAGCGTTCAATAAAAAGCAGTTATTCAAACAGATGCTGAAAATAAAATAAAATTTTCAAAACTAAACAATTTATATGCGTGTCCAGTCAGCAACTTTACAAGAGGAAAATATACCAGCAGAGCCCTAATCATCATATTCTCAGAAGATAAATTTTTCAGACCTGAACTCCTACGACATTTCCCAAAATCTGGCGAGTGCTTTCTTGTGAATAAGCGTCTTGTAACTATCTCCAGCCTGAACCTCAAGGCTAGGATCCAACTTTTTCTGCTGACTTCCAAGTCCTGCTCTACTATCTGCGGATTGTGCCTGGACAGGCTCTGTCATTCCACTTCCATCCTTACCTAGGCCCTGCTCATCATATTATTCACGAAACGAGGAAACAAAACCCAAATATGAGAATGTTAGTATCCTTCGGCAGATCTGATTTGAAGAAATACCAAGTATCGAGGGGCATTGCATCCAAGTCTTCAGGTCCTTATAGAAGTGATAAAAAAGGAGTATACTAAATTGTCTAAAAGGAAATCATTTTCTAAACGTGAATAATTAGTTCCTCCCCAAAAAATAAAACAAGCCAAGTTGGAGAAAACAAGAGCATTAGATTATCAACCAAATATGAGATGATGAAGAACTGACTAAATGAACCCCCGCAAAAAAATGTCCATCTTCCACATGTACAATAAATGCAAGGGTGTTATGTTGTGTTCTCAGGATATGAACTTCTAAACTCTAAAATTAAATGGCCTTGCATTCAGTGTTCCAGGGAAATCACCTAAAAGCCCCTGCATTTGTTGTATATCTGAAATAAAGGTACCAATTTGCCCCAAAATAAAATAGGAAGTATGCTAACCAGTCAAATTTAAGGTCAGCAATCACTCCAAATACACATAAGCTCTAGCAAATACACTTAATAATAAAGTATATGCCAGCTCATGCAGTGCAAAGAGAATGAAATGATACCAAGCCTTCTTGCCATCCCATGTTGCGGAGCATCCGATTGCCAACATTGTTCTCATCAATTGCTTTGTCAGCTGTAATCACCTCGTAGGTATCAAGGTTGGCATCTCCAACCACACGTCCTCCACCAACCCCAGGAGGGAAAGGCATTGGATCACCCTTCCTCGATGCAAAATCTCGATCTTCAAAGGTCATATGATAAAAAACAAATTTTTTCTCAAAAGTCAATGCACACATCAAAGTAAAGTTACCAGTGAGCCTATGAGCTTCAAAGCTTATAGCTTTCTTATTGAAGATTTTCCAAAGATTGAACAGTGACATTTGATAGCAACGCATCACTTGTCATGAACAGAAAAGCAACCGTTATTTTATTTTATGTTTTCCAAGAATGATGTTAACTACCTCACTACAGAGTTAAGTCCACTTTCATTAGCTGGAAAAAATTAGCACTTAATAGATTAACTTGATCTTATTTAATTTCCTTTTGCAGGAATATCTGGAATAGGAACGTAAATTTTTATTTATGCATAAAAAAACGAACAGGCTCTCTAAACCCTAAGTTGCCACATCAATTCAGACCTCTAGTCATCAAATAGACACATTTCCAAGATATGCATAGAACCCCACATCTTAAAACCCTAACATAAACTTGAAACTAAATCTACCCCTATAATCAGAGCCTTACAGGCAGCAAACTATATTCTGAAGCATTTATAAATAATCACTTTTCCTCAAAAGTTCAGCAAATTTTTCCAAATTGTCCAAATTTAAAAGCAATGAAACCTGAAATAAATTAAGCAATCTTACTTGGATCACCAGATTCCAGATCAGCCAAATCATCCCCAACTGACAATGATGAACCATACAAACTTCTTCTCTCAGCTGCACGATCCCTGTAGGTTGTTTGAGGTTGTTCCTTGGGGACTGAAGCAGAATGAGGCAACTCTGAAAACCTTCTTCGGCCACTTCCACCAGTGGCAGGAGTAGCATATGAACCCAGTGCAGAGACATTTGTTCTAAAGGGAGTTGCAACTGTCGGAGCATCTACAGTTGAAGAAGATGCTCCTGATGCACATGCAATAGCTGAAGCTGTAGGTCCTGAGTAAGAACTATCAGATTTAATGATCCCTCTTCCAGAGCCCCTTATAACCCCCATCAGAGTGCCTCCAAGGCTATTACTAACAGGTCGTGGCTGAACCTGAAAATCAGAAGCAACAGCCTGAGAAGCAGGGGCAGTGGGAATCCCTGAGGTGGACGCATTATTCTCCCTTGTATCTCCAAAATCACTCTTGAACTTGCTTTTTGTGGGATATCCAGAAGACCTATCATCAATGGATGTGGATTGGTGATTGTCTTCCAGAGCCACACGAGTGGCCTGACCCTCATGGCTCCTCTGCTTCCACATTGTCAACACATTATTCATTTTCTTTTTGTTAGCCAGAATACTGCTTTTGGAAGCAAGCTTTATCTCCTTCAATTTTTCTTTTTCTTTCTTCTCTGCAGCTATGGCAGCAGTTGCAGCAGCTTGAACCGCATCTGCCAAAGAAGCTGGCTTCTCAGCAGATGAAACAGTAGTAGCAGGTGCAGAAATGATAACTTTTTTACTGCTGGAACTGCCAGACACCTTGGAAGGTTCAGACTGATTACTAGGAGCTTTATTCTCAGTTTGATCAGTGCAAGGGATATATTGCTGAGTATTGTGATCATAAGAATACCAAATCCCATTATTACCATCATAGTAAAGACCTACACATCATAAAATGGCATGAGGAGAAAAAAATCAGAATAGTATGGAGTACAAAAACAAAAATTCACAAGTATAGTTGCATTGTTGAGTCTGTTAAATACTGCTAAAATAAAGGCTAAACTACAACATGAGCTATAATAAGTACAATCTCACATAGCATAAGCGCACACGTATTTGGCAGGCATAAGAAGAAAGAAAATTGAAGACCTTTTTTTTTATATAAGCAAGACCTTATTAGTATAAAGAACCAAAATGCTTGAAGAAAGAAATGGGGAAATGAAGGTTTGCAGACAGCCTGATAATTGACCAGCTAATCCATAACACTAAATAGTAGTTGAATAAGAACAAATTTTCTCAAAATAACAGCAGAATTAACATCTGCAAAGTGAAGCAAGATAAAATACCAGTATTCCCATCATAGTAAAACCCTGAAGCAGCATCATAGTAATAACCAGATGCTTCGTCCCAAACAAAGCCTGCTTGTGGAGCCAATGCATCTGTCTGAGCTGCACCAGTTTGCTCTTGACCGGTAGATTGTTTGTCATCCGGATTGTATTCTTTAGGAGCCCATCCGACAGAATCATACTGATGAAAAGCAAAAAGGATAAGACATTAATCATTGACTTGACGGCACATATGAAAAAGTACCACCGTTAGTAAGGAAAACATTACACTAGATTAATCAATATTCAGCAAGAGTTGCAAAATATTATTGAATTAATCACAAATTAGGTAGCAAGATTTTAGGCACGACGTATAACAAAACTTTACATGGATCTTAGCATATATGGTACACATGACTGAAGGCAAAGGGAAAAAAAAAAAAAAACTAAATGACTCAACACATTATAAAAATGTGAGAAATAAGACCCATATCACCATAAAAGTAAACAATCACCCAAAATAAAATCTTAACAAAGCAGCATATCCATTCTAAGTATCATCTACATTTCAAAAACAATCATTAATAATAATAAAGATTTGACATTAAAATAGATAATCTTGCGTTGTTCTAGAATTTTGATAGCAATAAGCCTTAGAACAATGTGGCATCACGGGATTATGATATCAAAGGCCTTTTACAGTAACTCAATGGAAAAGGCAAGCAGAAGACCCTGCTTTTTCCCATCAAATTTCATTCTAATGGTAGTAACTTGCTTTACTTTAACAGCTAAATGAAGCCCAAAAAAATGCAATAAATCATTTGACAACATTAGCCATTGAAATTACAAAAGAGCATAACGATATTAAGACTCCATGACAAAGTGCATAACATAAATGAAATAGGAGGGAAACCTGCTGAGCAAATGTCGCGGCCTCAATAGCAGCAGCCGCTAAACTACTTGACTGGGAAGCAACTGATGTTCCTGATCCAGGACCCAGGATACTTTTTGCATATGCCACTCTTAGAATCTGTCCGTTCTTCTCAAGGGTTGTTCCATTTGTTGCTTCAAGAGCCTTGGTGGCATCCTCTACCTATAAATAAATTTCTTGTCAAAGCCCAAATCAATTAACGCAGTGTCTCTCTCCGAAGTTTTTTTATCATTCTTTTCAGGAAAAAAGTAAATTAACAGCATCAAATGCAAAGGGGTCAAGCTAGCACAAAGGAACAGCTATTAACTTGTTTGTAGATAATATGCGTAAGCTAAGTTTCTGAGGAAGACATAGAAAATCTCAAATTTAGAAAGCAACGAAAAACTTGGAAAGAAAAAAACTCATACCAAAAGGTACTGAACTTTATTTAAATTAATTAAAAAAACATAATAAGTGTCCAAATGACCTCCCAAAAATGAAAATTGTGTGCTGACAAATAGCTAAAAGCTCACTTCAAATAACACAACATTCTTAAACCCTATCAAACATAAAGAACTTTGATAGGAAATGCAATTAATCTAAATAAATACAAATAGTTCCCCCTTTACCTGGAAGAGAATATCATCAACTCATATAAACATCTCTTAATAAACAATGTCAGATGCATTCAACTGCATTTACTTTTATCATATTTTTAAACACAAAATATGAAGAGATAATTGCTTTATCATTTATCATAAATGAGCATACCGAATAAAAATGTACAAAAGCAAATCCCCTGGAGACATGAGTAAACTTGTCTCTCACAAGACGCAGGTCCTGCAATTGATAGACATGATGATTTAGAGAACATAGCTTGAAACAAACAAGAACATCTACACTGCTCTATCATAAAAGAGGATAATAAAAGTTGCAAACACACCTTAATTGGAGCATGCTTAGAGAACTCATAGCGAAGCATTTCCTCATCAGCATTTTCGTCCAAACCACGAACAACCAATACATGAGTTGGACCTGATTACATATATCTTAGCTAATTGCCGGGGCCAAAAAAATAAAAAGTCACTTACATGCTAGAGATGTTAGTTATTCTGACCTGCCTCTGATCCTTTCTTTCCTAAGGCTGATGGATTTGACAAAGTGATATCTGCCGCAGGAGCATCCTCACTTCGTGGTTCATTACACTGCAATAGTGAGGATGGATTGCATCAATACCATATTAATAAATATAAAAAAATATTTTACTTAATGATTAAACAATAAGCATGCCTCCCTATAGTAATTAGACAAGACAACTGGAGATAACAGGACTGGAGAACGGATCAAATTAAAAGCAAGCAATGCCAGGCAAATAAAAATATGAACCTGATAGCAGGATGTTCGTCGGGCAAAATTGATGTAACCACATATGGTGCACATCCAATCAGATGGTACTGTAATGCTTTTATGATTATGACCTGATTTCATAGATCCCTCTTGACCAAAAGGTCCACCTGGACCTCCAGTTGGCTTACTACTGCAGCAAGATACAGCTCAAGTTGCAACAAAATGCTTACAAGCAAAGGGTTTGACTGCACAGAACTTTAACTCACAGAATACAGATAATTCAAATAACACTCAAAGTGATGAAATTAATGTAGCACAAAAGTACCTATATTCAAAGAAAAGCCTTCTACCATCCACGACAAGACCATCATCTCCAAGTTTATCCATCATTGCCCGTGCAGCTCCCTAACCCATAATACTTATCTCATTATATCACTCTTAAAAGTAAGTTACAAGATATCAGAAAGTAATCATTGAAAATACCACAGAAGGAAAATCAATAAAAGCAAATCCACGAGAAATGCCAGAATTTCGCTCCTTTATAACACGAACATGCCGAAGAGGCCCCCATTCCGCCTGATAAGCAAGCAAAATATTGATGCCAAAATAACATTAGAAAAACTTAGAAGAGTAAATTGGAATAATCAAACAAGCCAACCAGGGAGAGTGCATTACAAGAATCTGGTATAGATCTTCTTCGTTGGCATTTTGTGAAAGACCTTTAACAACAACAGTAGCAGATGGAGCCTAGAAAAAAAAATAATTTACATCAAATCCTCTTTCAGCGATACATCCAAGATAATAAACTCAAGGAACACAAACACCATTTGACACATACCACTGAATAATGATCACGCCTCTTCTCTTCACGATCCCTTCGCTTTTCACTTCTCTCATACCGACTATCAGGATAGCTGTCTTCTCGATAACTTCGACCATGACTTCGACCTCGCGGGGACCTTGATCTTGGACGATCATCATATCCATGAGATTGGGAACGAGAGCGTGAATGAGAATGAGAGTGGGATCGGGATCGAGATTGAGAAGAAGACCGAGAACGGGACCGGGACCGCTCATGCCTCCTATGTGGACTCAAATCTCTTTCCCTGCTCGGATATCTTCTATCATGTTCCCGGTCACGAGATTCACGTCGCCTCCAATTGCTATCTCTTCTACCTCTCCCATAATCAGAATCATGACTATGACGGACATGATCAATATCCCTATCATGGCTATCCTCCCTATAATGATGGGATGTACGAGACCTATAGCCATAATCATCGTATGGATAGTCATCCCGATCATGACCCCCAAACCTACCAGGTTTATCATATCCTCGATCATCATAGTTTTCAATGCTGGCATAGCCATCTTGAAATTTTTCAAATTCTGGATACATGTCAACCTCCTTATCCCTGAAAGCATCAATCTGCTGATATGAATCATAATAGGGCCTCTGAAGACGTCTAGATTCCTTGTCCAGCAAATAGTCCTCATCATAACCTCTCCGTTTGGATTCACTCCAATGGCCAACAGCAGGTCCTGACGGAGGATATGCCTCCCTATCCAAACCATCACGGTGAAAGGCACCTCTCTGGTATATATTATCCCTCGAGTACCTTTCATCTATAAACCTCCTTTCATCATATGAACCACCAACCCTGCAAAAGAAGGGATAAAATGGGAGGGAAGAAAAGGATAAAATGTGTTTCCATGCATCAAATGAGTATGCATCCTTATAGTTCAAAGCTTACGGCATGCAAAGCTCAAAAAACAGGTCACATTCCACGTTCATACAAGAAATACTTACCATAAAACTACAAAGCATTAAAATTCAGAAATAACTTGCTTAAGACAAAAATTTACCCACGAGCATTATATTACCACAATGGTGATGATAAATGACAGGCAGCACTCACCGATAATTTGGCTCATGAGCCGCACCATAACCCTCAAGAGCCTGTGGATTCAAGAGAATAAGTTATGTCAGCAACAAATAATCAATGATGACACGAGGTTAGGCAAATCCAGTCCATATCCTCACTGCCCCACAGCTCTCTTTCATAATCTCTAAGGGTGAGAAGCCCGGTAAAAAATCACATGAACCCTAATAGTTTCTTTGAATAATCATCCCATATAGGTGAATATTTAAGGAGGAAACCACAATTACGCTGTTATTATCCCAGCCTTGATGTAGCCCATAGCGAGCAGGATCCATTTCTTGCAATAGCCCGAAGCTTTACCCCCTTGCAGAACTCCTAGAATTCAGGAGCAAAATGTCTCAAAACCTCTCCTGTAATATACGCACAAACAGATAGAGTTATCCACCATGAACCAGGAACCAATAACTCCCATGACTTTCACCTTGGCCTCTTCTTCCTTTACCGAAATTCCGGAATCCTCAAAAAAACATTAAAATCCTTTCCACAGAAAGGGCGTCAGAAATACCCATCTTCCAATAATACGTTACAAAGAAAAAGCAATTAGCTCACTTTTTTCGCATATCATCCAAAGGGGTTTTGAGGGGAAAAAATGAATCACACCCGAACGATTCAATGATAAATCAAAATGCAAGCAGCCATCACTGATTGAAATGGGAAAAGTGAGAGACCCCGCGAAATACATATAGACTTACCAAATTCACTACGTAACGATTGAACGTGGGCAATTGTCTCCACGTCAAGATTAAGAGAATTGGTTAAAAATACAAACAGGAAACAATAAAAAAAAAGGAAAAATTGAGTTGGGGGATTTTACCGAAGGATTCTGAGATGAGAGAGATAGACCGTCGAACACCAATCTTCGGGTCTCCGATCGATTTAGATCTAGGGTTCTTCCTCGTACAGAACAACAGAGAGACGACCTGGAAAATACGAACAGCTATACAGAGAGAATGAGAAATTGGGTCGAGGAAAAAGGAACCAACAAGAAGCTCAATATTGCTGCGACCGGCCAACTTTGGACAGTGTTCAATATATCGAGGTGGAGGTCCCTGACCACAAAGACCATGACCAAGAGAGATTTAAAAAAAAACCCACAATTTAATTTAAGATTTTAAGCAAGTTTAGGTTAATAGGGGTATGTTTGTTTTAGCGATTCGATTACTTATAAGTTGTTTTTTAATAGTGATTTACGGTATACGAAGTAAGTATGTGAGAGGAGTTGTGTCTCGATTTACGTAAAAAGCAACTTATAAGTTTTTATAAGCTCAACCAAACATGCTTTAGATTAGTGAGGAGCCTTAAACATAAATTAAAAATAATTAATTTGTATAATATCATTTCTGTTATGAAATCAAGAAAATATACAAGATTGAGATGAAGAAAGACAAGGGAGAATTATAGCAATGAAGAGTGAAGAACTCTCATTCATATGGAATTTTCATGTGCTTACATTCTTTTGTGTTAAGCCTCTATATATAGGCCTCCAATTCTCTCAAGAGTTACAATGTCATAAACACAAGAATTAACCCACATTATGTTGGAGTTACAATGTCATAAACATAAGAATTAATCTACAACATAAAGCTACATAAAATCATGGGAGGTTATAGGTGTTATGGAATCCTAAGAGACTATGAACATCCACTACCACAATATTCATAACAATTTCTTACTAATAAAACATATCTTTACTGGTTAAACATTTAATATGCTTTTATCGTCACAAAACAAAACATTTCTTATATACTCTCCTCCAGTCCTTAATATAAGACATATTTATCTAATTTAATTAGTTTAAGGAAGTTGGTTAAGTTAATTAATATGATATGTATTTTCTAAAATATCTTAATCACCTTTCTTAATTCCCTCATTCCCTCTCCTATTTGATTATTGTTGAGGAAGCACCACTAGGAGTAACTTAGGAAAATATTGATAAATATAAAAACTGTCTTATATTTAAGATTAAGATTATTTTTTTAAATATATCTTATATTAAGGACTGAAGGAAGTATTCAACATGGATAGTTGCCGAAAAAAAAAAACATGGGTAGTTAATTTTTTTGGAAAGATGACAAAAAATTACAATTTGAATCGCAAAAACCCCAAATGCCATATAAGTTAGCAAAAGGATAAGTACATAATCAATAGGAATATAGGATTTTAAAATTTTGGTGTTTTGACCAAATGCACCACACATTTTTGAAAAAAGGGCAAGAACCCTCTCTGGTCATAGCTCTGATGGCCGCCTGCATTGGAGCTCCATTGTCTGGCACCACCCTACAGGTTGGTCGGTTGCCACAGCTTTGGCGTAAGGGGCCAGAGCTCTGATGAGATATTTAGAAGCCACCCTTGTCAAGTGACGGTGATTACTTAGGTATGGAGAATAACAATTTAAGAATTCTAATTAACAATTAGGGTATTCAAATTAACAACTTGAGATCCACAAATGTCAACGACCTTGTAAGTCATATTTTGTCAAGCGATGTTAACTACTTATATATAGAGAATGACAATTTAGAACTCACAATTAATAACTTGACTATCCATATTAACAACTTGAGGTCACCAAATATCAACAAGAGTATCCATATTAACAACTTGAGCTTCCCAAATGTCAATAACCTTATAGGTTATTTTTGTTCGGCGATGTTGATTACTTAGGTATAGAGAATGACAATTTAAGAATCCCAATTAACAACTTGAATATCCATATTGACAAGTTGAGCTCCCCAACTATCAACAACCTTGTAGGTTATATTTTGTCAAGTGCTATTGACTACTTAGATATAAAGAATAACAAATTAAGAATCACAATTTACAACTTAGGCATCCATATTGACAACTTGAGCTCCCCAAATATTAATAACCTTGTAGGTCACATTTTGTCAGGTGGCATTGACTATTTAAGTATAGAGAATGACAACTTATAAATCGCAATTAACAAATTGGGTATCCATATTGATAACTTGAGCTTTCCAAATGTCAATAACCTTGTAAGTCATATTTTGAAGCCACTCCTATCAGGCGATATTGATTAATTAGGTATAGAGAATGACAACTTAAGAATTACAATTAACAACTTGAGTATCTATATTGACAACTAGAACTCCTCAAATATCAATAACCTTATAGGCCATGTTTTGAAGTCATCCCCTATCATGTGACCTTGACTACTCAACTATAGAGAACAACAATTTAAGAATCGCAATTACCAATTTGGGTATCTATATTGACAACTTGAGCTTTCTAAAAACATATCTTAGCAGAGCTCCGCCGGCGAGGGTTCTTGCCCTTTTTCTTAAAAAAAAGTGAGGGTATTTTGGTAAAAACACTAAAACTTCAGAATCTCTGATTCATACTTGATTACCCACTTGCCCTTTGTTAATTCACATGATATTTTGGGTTTTTGTAATTCAAATGGTATTTTTCATTATTTTCCTTAATTTTTTAAACATGCAATGACAAAAAAATTATGCATTATCTTAATATTGAAAAATAAATTTATTACTTATTATTTAGTGATTTAATATTCATTATATTTTTATTATAAATAAAAACATACCTCATATATTGCACGTGGACATTTAATTCCTTTTATTCAATCAAAAAGGGGATCTGAAACATCTATATAATATCCATATATTTAATGCAAACTTTGGAAATAATAAATAAATTAGAGGTTTCTCCTCATGCGATGCATGGGTTGTATATTATATGATGTAAATTTTAAAACAAATCATGAAAAACTATCTCAAGTGTTTCAAAGTTTTGGTTGGTTGCACTTGTAAATAATTTTTCTGTTAGTTTAATTTTTTTAAGTGACGTAAGTTATCAAGCAAAGACCAAGTAATTATTTTTTAATTCATGGGAAGAAGTTTATGCTTTTTTCGTGTTTTTCGAATAATCATACTGGTGGTTGGGGTATCATATTTGAAGTATGTAGGTGTGTGTGTATATATATATATATATATTTCACTATTTATTTCAAGGAAATTCTGTTTCACCCCTTTAAAAAAATCCATTTATTTGTATACAAATAACGGCTAGTTGAAACTTTTCTCCAACGATAGTTTTCAACACCATTACTAAAAGTAACTCACAGCAGTAACAATTAATGTCGTTGTTGAAAGCTTTGGAAATATTTTTACAATATAATAGTGACTGAAAGTCAATTTATGCAGCTCCATGAAATATTTGTAGGGGCATCTAGCACCTTGAAATATTTTGCGGTGTAATTTTACCCCTAATATATTAAAAGTATATTAATATCCCCCCTCCCCCAATTAATAGCCCTATGGAATTTTTTTTTTTGAAATATTGATGTTAAAATTCCAACATCAAGTTTTGGTAGAACTTTAAATACCTAAATAAAAAAGAACACCCAACATGAATATGTAGTTAGCTTGAAGAAGAAAATCAAAGGTTGTTAGTATAATGATTTATTAGTAGAAACTTCTTGAATTTCTCTCACTTCTCTCCCAAGTCTTCCAAACCTTTCTAATTTCTTTGCTTGGATCTTCGACGCCCAACAACTTTTCATCACCATCTTCACCGACGCCCAACCAACACCTACTCTGTCCTCCTCCGCCGACTATGGTGGCTCATACTCCTCCATCATCTTTAATTGTGACCTAAATCCTGATTACCTCATAGTTACATGCCTCCCAATCTCTTCCTTTTTCGTGGGTAGCCTTGTTATTGACTGAGTCCAAATTCTCTCAAGTTGTCAAGATTTGCTCGAAGGGTAAAATTGTTTTCCAGATTTTCCATATCCCATTTTTCCATTGGGAAATTTGGCAATCAAATGCACCCACCATGATGGAAAATGATGATTTTCCTTTTCCATTGTCTTATTTTCCGTATAGCAAACTGCCCTAATAGTAGTACAACTCAAAAGGAGAGAGGAGGGAGGTCTGAGGATAGAGTTCGGTGTACACTGACTACACACCACGTACTGCCTTTTACAAGTAGGGAACGTAACATGACCATTAATGAGCCATAATGTTAATTAAAAGTGGCTTGATGATGATTAAATATGACAATTTATAAACTTCACAATTATGGTGATTTATGACAATTCAATGTTTTTAATAAAGAGAACAAAACCAAGTAATCAAAATGCATAAATGTTCAAATGGTTAGTTCTAAATACTTTTTTTTTTCGCCCCTTTATTAACTCAATTTTACATCTTACTAATTTCGGTCCTATTTATGAGTAACTTTCTCTTTCTTACGGCTGGTCCTTAATATAAGCAACTTATTTTTTGTGTCTTGAAATTTAAACCATTTTTTCCCCTTTTCTACCTATATTAAATACTCATTTTTATATAATGAACCACTAATTGTCTCTTCATTCAATCATTTGTTACTCATTCTCTCTCATAAGTTCTTTTCATAAATATGGTCATATTTGGAAAAGGCATGCCATTTTTAATACATTTATTATTTTTAACTAATCTTAACCACTAGTTTCTTTTGCACAATTAAGAAAAAAGTTGCTTATAAAAAGGACGGGAGGGAGTAGTATATACTAAAATTTCCTTGATTTTATGTAATATGTGACTTTTTTTTTGAAACATTAATGTTAAAATTCTAACAATAAGTTCTAGTAGAACTCTAAAACATGAATAAAGAGGAATAATATTCAGCATGAATATATAGTTAACTTGAAGAGGAAAATTAAATGTTGTCAACACAAGTAAAAATTAAGGGACTTTTTACTTTTTGACTGATTTATAATTAACATTCAATTAGATTTTTTTAGTAGGCATATGAAAGGTGTACAGTTGAGTAGTAAATGTACTTGCTTCCCATTAACATTTATTATTTCATAGATGATATTCAAGCGTCTTTTCATTTTCCAAATGATTCATAATTAATATTCAAAGTAGTTTTTTTCTCCCAAACTATCTTTCTTATAATTTTCTAAAAAAGTTTATACTTTTAATTTGTTTGAATGTTAGAATCAGTTTCAGATCACTCCCAAAATTTTAATATTTTATTTTCAATATGATCAAAAATAATTTTTTTTCAACCCCTTGGCCCAATCATCAAAAGATATAAGATATCTAAAAACTTGAATGGCTCATGTTATTCTCTAGAAATTCTTATATTTCATCACATTTTTCTTATACATTTGTTGGTTTTGAACTCAAATTGTGCATAAAATTCATACATATGAAGAAAAATGTGATGTGAAGAAAATGATGTGACAATTATCAAATTTTGACCAAAATGTATAGAAGTTTGGATTAAATTGAAGAAATTAAAAAGCTCATAAACTCTCTCTCTCTTTGTAGGAGGATGAGGACAAGATGTAGAAGCTTACAAGGATGATTGGAAGTGGGGAAAAAAAGAAAAAAAATTCAAAAAAAGAAGATAAAAGACGTAGCTTGAAGATACTTCTAATCACTTTTGCTTCGCTATGAAAGTGCAATAGTGAAAACACCCAAAAAATGGATCTTTTTGTGCGCGTTCACTGTTGCCTCGCTATAGTGAAGCAAAAGCAAAAACACTGCAAAAATAGACCTTTTTGACCCCATTCAATGTTGCTTCACTGTAGCAAAGTAAAAGCGAAGTTGCAAAACTGACGCTATGCGTTTTGAAAAAGTGATGAATCTGGGACCTTTTAACCTAAGATGGGGCGCCAAAATTGATATTTTAGACAGAAGAGAGGCTGGCACGAAGGAAGGCTACTTGGGAGAGAGCTCTTGGAGCATTTTGGGACTCTTAGAGGAGATTTTTGGAGAGATTCAACGGTCTTCTTTAGTTTTTTTGGTTTTTCTCTCTTTTCTTCCCATTGTACTTATATGAACATGAGTTTTAAGCTTAGTTTTTGGCTTGTATTGATTATGAGTAGCTAAAACTCTCATTTAAGATTACTTTTACACATTGTATGAATTGAAACTACTAGATTTTCTTATTTTTGCTGGTTATTGAGAATATATGCTGATTTTTTTTATGCTTAATGATTATCTTTTGCTTGATCACCACATGATTAGATTAGTTTAATTTAATGATGCTTGAGAGAGTTATTTTGGTTGCAGAACTCAAGTTAGACTTCAAGTTTATGGATTAGATAGATGGTTTATTGTTAGAATAGAGATATATCTAACAACCTAGTATAGTTTAATGAAGAATTGTTTTTGAAACATGGTTTTCATTAATTATGGACAAGAGATTGAATATTTTTAATGAAGATTAAAAATCAATTTTGACTTGAAAGAGCTTGGTTGATGATTTTAGAATCTTCGACTAGCATATAGATTTATTCAACTAGCATAAGTGATTTAATTGCAGAGTTTCATGAAATGCAATAGGAAATAAGTAATCCTAAGCCTTTAATCTCGTGAAATAGAATCAATTTTCCAATTGCTATTCTTTTACTTTATTGTTTTCATCAAAATTCCTTATTTGATTTACTTAATTTCAAATGTTTTCATTCAACCTAGTTAATAACATGGTTATAATAATTTGCTCATTTTCATTATAATCCTTGTGGAACGATACTCTTTTTATCACTATACTATTACTTACAACCCGTGCGCTTGCGGTAATCTAAATGGCAAGCACATGTCCTTTCCCCCCCCCCAAAGCTCACCTCTTATGCACACTTTTGTCAATTTTGTGAGGTGGTTTTTTCACTATTACTCCCTCCGGTCCTAATTATAGGACATATATACTTAACTTTGGAGAAATTAAGAATAGTAGTTAAATTAGTTAATCTTATTTATTTTCCTAATTTAGCTCTCATTTTCTCCTTCAAATTACCTCACAGCAACTGCTCATCCCAATCTTTACGCCACTTTTACAAGAAGAAAACGGCATCTTTCAGAGGGCAATTGAGTCACGTCACCTCCTTAAACCATCGTTTTCAGTTTCAGTTACCAACGACTACGCAATTTAAGCGATAGATGGGATATATAATATATAGTAAATCTAAATCGTTAAAATTTTATTTCTTTTCTTAAATAAATCTTAATTAATTTAACCAGATTATATCTTCATGTTTTTTAAGGGCCCCGAGAAAAGTGTAAAACATGCGCAGGAGACGATTTAGAGAACCACGATGACCAAAAAAATATATATTGTGTTTCATTATTATTGAGAAAGTATCAATTGACGGTATTTTGGGAAGAAATTGATAAAAATTAAAACTGTCTTATAATTAGGACCAAGATCAACTCTCAAATGTTGTCCTATAATTAGGACCAGAGAGAGTAACATTCAATTGGCTTGTTTTGACAGGCATATGAAAGATGTATAGTTGAATAGTAAAAACACTTGCTTCATATTGACATTTAATATTTTATAGATAATATTTAAGTATATTTTCATTTTCCAAACATTCACAATTAACATTCAAGTAGCTTTTTTTCTCCCAAACATTCTTTCCCATAGTTTTCTAAAAAAGCTTGTTTTGTGAGGTGGCTTTTTCACTAATACTACAAGCTTTTTTTTGGTAATATACTACAAGCTTTTAAGAGGCTTTTCATTTTCTGACCAATTTATAATTAACATTCAACCAGCTTTTTTTGACAGGCATATGAAAAGTGTACAGTTAAATAGTAAAAACAATTACTTCATATTGACATTTAATATTTTATAGATAATATTCAAGTATCTTTTCATTTTCCAAACAATTCACAATTAATATTCAAGTAGCTTTTTTCCTCCCAAACAATCTTTCCCATAGTTTTCTAAAAAAGCTTGTTTTGTGAGGTAGCTTATTCACTAATACTACAAGCTTTTTTTTGGTAATATAATACTTCAAGTTTTTAAGTGGCTTTTCATTTTCTGATTGATTTATAATTAACATTCAATTGGTTTTTTTTTTTTTTGCAGGTTTATGAAAGGTGTATGGTTGAATAGTCAAAGCATTTGCTTCATATTGACATTTAATATTTCATAGATAATTTTCAAGTGTCTTTTCATTTTCCAAACAATTCATAATTAACATTCAAGTAGCTTTTTTTCTCCCAAATAATCTTTCCCATAATTTTCTAAAATTTTTTTTTAAATATTAAAGTCAATTGTCACTTCCAAAATTTTTTATATTTTATTTACAATATTATCAAAAAAAATATTTTATTTTCAATCCCTTAGCCCAATCATCAAAAGATATATGAAAACTTGAATATTTCGTGTCATTTTTTTTAAAATACAAAACTCATGTCGTGCACACTTTTGTGAGGTGGCTTTTTATCTTTAATTTAACAGTTTAAACTTTAAATGGCATTTGGCTTCACTAATCAAGGTTAAAAAATTAACACAATTAGTATGCATGACTTCACTTATCTAAGTTAAAAAATTAATGTTATTAGTATGCATGGTTACTATAAATTTTTTATAGATATAATAGATAATAGATAACGAATGTTTTTGCGGGCAAAAAAAAATAATAACGAATGTTTTTGTTTTCCATATTAAATGGTGATTGTTTAATGATATTATTACTTTTTACTGTTTTCAAATAATAGTACAATAGTTTGCATTTGCTCATTTGGTTATTTTATTAATTTTCTTATTTTTTTTCATGTTTTTTAATTTTATATATTAAATCTTGGTTTTAATATTTAACAGCAAAAAGCTTCTAGACTCGCCACTGGAAATACTGTAGGACATGTATAGAATCATTTTTTAAAATAAAAACTCAACTTAAGGTCATACTTAGAGAAATAACAACTATGAACTTAGGAGGAAATTCAATTCCAAAAATTAATATAATTAATAATTATTACATCTCAAAGTGTGTTATTTAAAAGATAAGTTGCAAATATTTATCTAGACAGTTATAGACACAAGAGTTTCAATTGCAAATTATTGGGCATGAGTATTGCAAATATTTATCTCAACTTATGTGCTGCTAAGTTGCATCTGACTCTTTGTATGTGTTAATCTAGTTTGTGTGATAACATAATTCACATCATAGCATATATACTGATGACACTCTTATCTTTGGGAATGTGTATTGGCTATATGGCCTATGGCTATTTGAGGCCTTGTTGTTGACACTTTTATGCATTGAAGCTGAAACAAAATTATTTTCATACTTATCACATGTACTATAAAATCACTTCCAAATAGTTAGTCTAAATACCCTCAAGTGACTTGTGTACCTTTTAGGATGAGTTAGTTGTATTCCATAGATATAATAGGATTAAAAAATACTTCTCATACTCATTGAGATTACCTTATGAACTTGCTTAAACCATATGAACTTGTTTAGAATTAGTTACCTTGGTTATTGGATTCAAATCTTAACCAATTGTCTCACATTTTATGGAATTGGTTTGAGTGTTAATAAAGCCAGGAAACACATGAAAGTGACAAGAATAGGATTAATCTTCTTGCCTAAAAAGTGTAGTAGAACTCTAAACTATTATGTGTGGGACAAACTAAACCATATTAATACGAAATATATGCATATAGAATCTCATATACAAAGCAACAACGAAAGACTTTTAATTAAAATAGAAGGTCAAAGTTGACTACTGGATTACACTTATGATATTTTATTTAAATTTCTAACACAATATAATATAATAATAAAATATCTAACATTGTAAGCTTGTTTCTATTATGTTGGATGTTAATAAATGGGTTGAAAGGGCCTCTAGATAGTGGCACATTTTTTACTTTCGACGATGTTCGACTTTTTTCTCTCAACTTGAGAATGACCTGGGGACTATCCCGTTGTACTTCTAGATCTGTCTTCTTCACCTCTAATAGGTGTTTCAGTTAACGTACTGCGATTCTCCTGGAACCTGCATCTTCTGCTAGTGACGAAGTAGGTTTTGGGTAATAGAAATGGATGGTCCGAAACTTCATATGTAGTGGAAAGGGGGGACATCAGAACAAGGGGATGAGAAATTACTGGTGGGGCGAGTGATTATCGACACGAAAGTTGGACTGGGAGCAGTTAGAGAACAGGTAATGGCAGCATGGAAACCGAGGAAGAGTTTGGAGGTAAACGTGTTAGGGTTCAACCTGTTTTCATTTGTGTTTGAGGATATCGACGAAGCAAGACGAGTTCTTGAAGATAGCCCATGGGTGGTGCGGCAACATTTGTTATGTGTAGAGCGAAGAAAGCCGTTCTTGTGTGATAGCGAGATACAGATAGACAAGTGCAGAATCTGGGTACAGTTTCATGACATTCCTGAAGATGGAAGTTAATCTGGGTACAGTTTCATGACATCCGTGTTAGATCTCATGTTTTGATGATAACAAAAGAATGGTATGAAAAGGAAATGATTAACAAACAAGTTTAAACAAAGTAATGACAAGAACAAGCATCACTTGAAGTAAGCATTGGAGTAATGAAGAAAGGCCAAGAGAAAATGCTGAGGAACTTGATCAGAAGCAAATTTTCTAAGGCATTACTCGAGGAGCTACTCGAGTAAAGAGACAAAACTTGAAGTAACTAGAGACAACTTCCAGTAACCTGCCAACGTTACTCGAAGAGCTACTCGAGTAATAGTGTAAAAATTTTCAAGGTGCTCTCGACCTGCCAATGTTACTCGAGGAGCTACTCGAGTAACCAGGTAAAAACTTGGAGTTGCTCTCGGCCTGCCAATGTTACTCGAGGAGGTACTCGAGTAACCATGTGAAAAACTTCCAGTTGGCTTCAAGTTTTCCCAATGATACTCGAGGAGCTACTCGAGTAACTCTGTTTCTGAAAATATGTAACTCTCGGCACTTTGTACCACTGCCAATGTTACTCGAGGAGCTACTCGAGTAACATACTAAAGTAAGTGGAAACTTGAGGTTGGTACCCGATTAACTTGACTTCTCTTTATTTCATCTTCCTCGAGTCCTTACTCTAGTATACAAGTTTCTAATGTTCTATTTTAAGTGGATTCCTCGAGTAAGTATCCCAGTATGCAGAAATATTTTCAATATAAACTTCAAGTCATTACCCGGGTAAGTCATGCTCAAAAGTCTCAGTTACTCGAGGTGGTACCCGAGTACCCTATGCAAAAATGAGTGCATTACTCGAGTCCCTACCCGAGTAACAAGGTAATTGCTCTCGGCCTTGAAATCCTGCCAACATTACTGGAGTAGAGCATCGAGTAATCAAAAGTGTTTTGAAAGCTTACTCGAGGTGTTACCCCAGTAACCCATAAAGTTGTAAATGCATTACTGGAGTAAGTACCCGAGTAAATAACTATTCCCAAAGGTTTGAAATTTAGTTTACTCCATGCACTACCCGAGTAATCTTATATTTATTCATTGACTTGCAGTTGAACAAAGATTTCTCGATGTTACTCGAGTAGGTACTCGAGTAAACTTCAAGGGATACTCGAGTAGCTACTCGAGTAAGCATTCCCAGAAATTTAGAAACCATTCAAACATTCATTATATTGTTTCCTATATGATTAATCTTTCATTGTATTAGTATTCTTAGTCTATTTACAGATAAACAATGAAGAAATCACTTCAAGAGATGGAAGTCAAATGAAACGTTCAAATGCCAACCACCGCCAACGGATATTTTTCAAAAACTTGAAAAGTCAATAGTGGCTGCGCAACTCTCCAACGGATGAAAGGAAATGTTCCAACGGTCATCACCAACATATCTATATATATGGGAACCTCCAAACAGAGAAAGAACAACAAGCACACACACATACGAATTACTAAGTTCATTGCTCTGTTTTCGTTGAAATTGTATTTCTATGCTTCAGTGATTTTCATTCACTCTGTAAGAGAGATATTTCATTCAAACTCAATATTTGTTATTGAGATAACTTAAGGTTGTGGAACCTTGAGTTGGGATTAGATTACAACTTGTAAGGGGGAGCGAGTGTCCAGGTGTAGGAACTTGCTTGTACTGAGGTGCCAAGAACCCACTGAATCTTGGAAGTTGTAGTGAAACTCTCAGAGAAGCTCTGAGGACTGGACGTAGGTCAAAGTGGTTGTGACCGAACCAGTATAACTCCTGGTGTACACTTCGGTGATATTTCTCCTTACTCATTATTTTTTTTAATTCCACTGTTAAAGTTTTATATTTCTGAAGAAATTTTAGTATCACCCAATTCACCCCCTCTTGGGTGAAACGCTTGATCTAACAATCCGGAGGGGAAAATGGAAGTTAATCTCTGAGCCATAGTGAGCTACCTTGGGAAGGTTATTGAATTGGAAAATCCTGAAGACAAGCAATTATCAGGCTGGAATTTTTTTCGTGCTCGTGTTGAACTTGATATTGGAAAGCCTTTGATACTGGTATTCATGATTCCTCGACTGTTTAGCATGACAGATGCCAAAGTGAAGGTCAAGTATGAGAAATTAGTAAAATTTTGTTTCATTTGTGGCAAATTGGGCCATGATGATAGAAACTGTATGAATGAAGATGATGATGATCCTATGACAGATCAAAGAAGGATATATGATACGACTATGTGTGCAGTGCCGATTAGAGGGAACACGATGTCGCCGGTTAGAAAGCACTCCGGTGGGAATTCTGGTCACCGTGGTGGGCATGGGGAAAAGCGACCTAATGTCAGCAGGAATGATGCGGAGTGGGCATATGGTGATTTTGACTCTCGAGGCAACAACCCCCAATCACGTGATGGTGTGGAGGCTATTAGGACATATAACGTTAGAAGGAAATTAATTGGTGGGAGCCATGAACATATGGAGATTAAAGATCTTATTTCTAAAGGTGTGGGCCACATACACATAGTCAAACGGAGATGCAGATTGTGCCTTTCAACATGGGCCAAGGGGACCCATTTGTCAACCTAAGGAGATAATGAATGTCCAAATAATTGGGCTTGCAATAAATAACACATTACAATTTGGTGGGTTGGGGGAACTGAAAGAAAGAGGTGAGCCTCAGTTTAGAGATAACAAAGCCTTGTATGCTAATGGGAACGTGGAGGCAATTAATTATTTGATGCATCAGGTGGCAAAGGTCATTTAAAAAGAGCGGCTGAGGATGATGTGGAATCCCCAATAGCAAAACGAAGGAAAGGTTATCCGTGGCCCTTACCTGGCATGGCCAGTACTCATCAAAGGGCTGAGGAGGACATGGGGGATTTCAAAGAGTATGAAGGACTGCACAGTACGGATCCTGGGACTTGTCAGCAAGTGCAGATGCTAGAAGAGGTGGTGACGAATGATTTTCTTCACATTGATGTCAAGGAAGAGCTTGCTTTTGCAGAAGGGAAGACTGTAAAACAGGTGTGTATGTTGAAATATCAAAAATATAAGACTAAAAAGGCCCTATTTATGGGGGCAAGTTCTGGTGGGATAGCTAAATGGTACGGTGGCTGGCCACAAACAGCCACCCAGGCGTCATGAGTTGCTTCAGTTGGAACTGTCAGGGGTTGGGAACCACCCTGACAGTCCAAAATCTAAGGTTCCAATGCAGGAAAATAAAACCAGATATGGTCTTCCTGTCAGAAACTAAAATGAAAAAGACAAGATTGAAAGAATCCGAAAAAAGTTGAAGTTTCATAAGGGTATTTATTTTGAACTGATTGGGAGGTTGGGGGGCTTGCTTTGTGGTGGAGGGAGGGAGTACACCTACAATTTAGTATTATTAGTAGGTTTATTATTCATGTGGATGAGGTGAAAATTGATGAGGCGCATTATGGGAAGCTAACTTTTGTATATGGGCCATATGGTTATAATCAAAAGATCAATTGGTGGAGCAATATTAGGTGTTTAAACCCCGGTCCGACCTGCCCCTAGGCTGTATTAAGGGACTTTAATGATTTATTATGTAGTTCTGATAAGGAAGGTGGTAATGAAAGGTCTCACTGTCATTTATAGCGCTTCAAAAATTTTATGGTTGAATGTGACATGATGGAATTGGAATCAAAGGGTTGCAAGTTCACTTGGATGAATAACCGGGTCGGAGAGGATTTTATTCGGGAAAAACTAGACAGAGTTGTGATTAATTGTGGATGGCGCGAACGCTTCCCCAATGGCCATTATTATGTGCTTGAAGCAATTGGCTTTGATCACTGCCTGCTTTGGATGGAATTTAATCATACCGAAGGAAAATCTCCGAAACTATTCAAGTTTGATATGCGTTGGCTGTCTCACCCGGATCTTATGGGAATTATAAAAGCTCATTGGAGGGGACATGACAATAGTGGGATGCTTTCAGATTTGGTTGCAAATCTTATACACCTTAACAAAGTTCTTACAAGATGGAGCAAACAAGAATTTGATAACAATTCGGTGATGCTTAATCAATTAGTGGCCAAAGTACAGCAATGCTTAGATAAGAAGTGGGATGAGGAAACTGCCAAAGAAGTTGCTGATTTAAAGAGACAAATTAATGCACTCTAGGAGCAAGAGGAGATATATTGGGCACAAAAGTCCAGAATTCAATGGCTGAAATGTGGTAACCAGAATTCTCGGTTCTTTCACATGACTACTATCCGTAGAAGGTGTAGGAATAAAATTGTTAGATCGAAAAATGATCAGAATGTATGGCTGGAAAATGATGATCAGATTTGCCAGTGCTTTTCAGATTTTTATACCAAGCTGTTTTCTAAAAGCCCGGGAAGGGATTTCACTACTATTTTGGGTTGTGTGGAGGAAGTGGTGTCACATGAAGATAATATGTTGTTAATGGCTGAGGTCACAAATGATGAAGTCAAGAAAGCAGTTTTTGAGTTAGGAGGGACTAAAGCTCTAGGGCTAGATAGTTTCACTTGTCTCTTTTATCAAAAAGCATGGGAAACTGTGGGAAGTCAGGTGTGCTCTCTGGTCCGATCTTTTTTTCATTCTGGTTTTTCCCTTTCTGATATAAACAATACAGATTTAGTGTTGTTACCAAAAATAGAATATCTAGAATCTGTGAATGATTGCAGGCCTATTAGTTTATGCAATTTTTCTTACAAGATTTTCTCAAAGGTAATATAAAATAGACTTAAATCGCTTTTGGGTAAAATCATATTAGAGAATCAGCGGGCTTTTGTTCCTGGCCACCTCATTCAAGATAATGTTATCATTGTTCATGAGGCTTTTCATCATTTGAAAATTAAGAGGGTAGGGATGAGAGAGGTAGCTCTGAAATTAGATATGAATAAGGCTTATGATAGGGTTGAGTGAGACTTTTTATGTGCAGTATTGCGAAAAATGGGATTTAGTCATCAATGGATAGATAGAATTCTTTGGTGCCTATGCTCTGTGTCTTTTTCGGTGATGATTTCTGGAAAGAGGATCTGCATGTTACACCGATGAGAGGTCTTAGACAAGGTGACCCGTTGTCACCATACTTGTTCATCATAGTATGCAATTTATTATCTCAACTCATCCACAATGCTGAGGTCCAAGGAAAAATAAAGGGTATTCGACTTGCTAGAAGATGCCCTATTTGACATATTGTTTTTTTTGCGGATGACTCGGTTCTTTTTATGTAGGCAAATGTAGAAGAGTGTAGAAATTTAAAGAGTGTTCTAGATGATTATTGTGTGGCATCTGGGCAAAGATTAACACCCATAAATCCTGTTTATTTTTCTCTAAAAACACTCCTGAGCTGATCAGAGAAGAAATTGGACAGGTGTTTCAAGTACATGCAGCAGATATCCCTGGGAACTATCTTGGTCTGCCCATTACCTGGGGACGATCTAAGTCTCAGGTGCTGAACTTTGTCATAGATAAGCTCAAGAAGAAAATGCAGGGATAGGAGCATCATTTTCTTTATGAAGCAGGGCGTGAGGTACTTATAAAAGCTGTAGCAAATGCAATACCTGTTTATCCCATGTCTTGTTTTCTTTTCCTGAAGAATATTATTAAAAGAATTGACCAATTGATCACTGATTTTTGGTGGAAGAAAACTGATGAAAAGAGGAAGATACACTAGGTTGCTAAGGAAAAACTTAAAAAACATAAATTGGATGGGGGATTGGGATTGAAAGAATTTGAAGCATTTAACTTGGCTTTACTTGCAAAACTTGGTTGGCGAATATTACAGGAACCCAAACAATTGTGGGTAAAGATCCTAAAGGCCAAGTACTTCCTAAAGTCTAGTTTTTTGGAGGCAAAGAGAGGAAGGAAAGCCTCCTGGATCTGGAATAGCATTTTAGAAGGACGGAAAGTGCTTGAAGGTAATGTGCTGGCTAGTATTGGAAATGGCCGAACCACTAGAGTGTGGGGTGATCCTTGGCTTGCTGAAATTCCGGGTAAGAAACTTTTATCACCTTGTCCACATGAGTCTTTTAAATCACTTAAAGTTGCTGACATAAGACAAGAGTCTGCATGGAATTTATTCCCAGTACAAGGATGGTTAGAAACTTTTGAAACAAGGGTCATTTTAAATACTACAGTGGTGATTTTTGGAAGGAAAGATAAGTGGTTATGGACTGGGGGAAAGAGAGGGGTACCAAATATCAAAAAATATAATGCTACATAACCAAGGAGATGGTGCTGGTACTTCAAATAATCATTCACAAAGAGTATGGAAGGAAGTATGGAAATTAAAAATCCCCCATAAAATTAAACTATTCCTGTAGAGGTTGCTGTCCAATGCCCTTTCTAGCATCGAAAATCTGCATAGAAGGAATGTTTGTGTTACAGATCTCTGTCTTATATGTAAATCTAAATTGGAATCCTTGCTTCATCTATTTTATTTTTGCCCTTGGTTCAAAGAGTATGGTTTGGCAGTGTTTTTACTTTCAGTTTTGATTGCAATTTTGGTGTGGATATTAAGACATGGTTGGTCCTTTTGGAATTAAATTTGTCTGAATGGCACAAAGCCCTCATTGTCATGACCTTGTGGCAGATTTGGAAGGGCAGAAACCATTTTATCTATAAGAAAGCTGAGCTTGACCCTGTCTTTACTTTTTCACAGGCAAGTGTTCTGTTGCAGGAATTTTGGGTGGCTCGAGGATGGATAGCACCCAATTCAAAACCTCAATCAGCTGAAGAGCCAAGAGAATGGTCAGCTAGGAGGTGGAAGAGGCTAGAAGGAAATGCATGGAAGTTTAATGTGGACTGTGCCTATCAAGAAGAAGAAGGACGAGCGTTGTTTCGTTGATTCTCTGTGATTCCAATGGGTGGATTTTGGATGGTGCCACAAACATAGTAGATGTAGAGTCAGCCTTTATGGGTGAATGTATAACAATGCAAGAAACAGTCTAATATGCAGTAGCCAACCTTTTGGAAGATGTAATTTTTGATTCAGACAATCTTAGCCTAATCAAATGTCTCAGTGAAGGAATTGCAGCCCCTAGTTGGAGATGTGATATTATTATTGAAAATATCCTTGCTATAAGGAATGTTGGTCGGAACCCTACATTTGTATGGGTCCTTAGAGAGGCGAATTTGGCTGCCGATTGGGTAGCTAAAGCCTACTTAAAGGGGTCATGCCTGATGGATTGGCAATTGAGACCCCCTTTAGTGTTACAAGATTTATTATAGAAGGATATGATAGATGATGATATTGATCCAGGATGATGTGGACGGTTATTTACTTGTCTGAATGTAATATAGCTGGACTGCAATGTTATTTATATCAATGAATTATCCTTCTTGGCAAAAAAAAAAAAAAGAAAGAAAGAAAGAAAGGGCCTCTAGATGTCATTTCAAAGAAATATCTCTCTTGTACCTCTTCTTGCCTCTACGTTCTTGTTGTTATGGCTGTGACGTATTGATGGATACTTTCCTTATATGTGTACTTGACACCGTATATTTTACTTCGACCTAAAAGTGCCCATAAATTTATTAAAATGGGGCAAAAGTATTACCTCCATTATTGGGAGCAAACTTCCGTTACTTTTTATTGGTGAGCCCCACATTATTTTTAAAAAATGATTATTTTAAAAAACTCAACCATCTCTTTTTTCCCACTCTCTTTGGCAAGCCTTGTATTAATAATTTAGACCTAAAACCATGATGTTGGTCTTTGAGAATAAGAGTGGAATGTGTGATTTTGTGGAAGGTGTAGGCCATTTTATTAAAAGTTTGGTGATATATTGCTTTTTAGTAATTGGATTTGGAGAGAAATTAAAATATAGAAAAATTGTTTGAGGTTATATAAACACGTATCAAAGAAGACACTTGAATGTGCCAATGTCAATGAGAAGAGTTGATTAAGCAATGTATGGAGTCTTATGAAAGGGGGTAGGGGAGACCAAAGAAAACACTTAGTAGAGTTATTGTGTGGAACTTCTTGATCAATAATTTATTTAAAAGTTTGGTCATTGATAAAGCACAATAGTTAGAGAAAATGACCAATAAAAACATATCTAAATTAAAAATAAAAGGAAATGGCCCTGAAAGAATGAGGATGAAGGACTGAAAATGAAGAGTGAAGGAGAATATGAAGATTGAGAAAAACAAAGGAGAACAAAAATGAGAAGAAAATAAAAAAAAACGTAAAGGTGCGAAAAAACCTATGATCTTTTTCAAACAACACTGCTAACACCGTAACGAAGCCTCAAGTGCAAAAATACATATGAACTTTTCAAAATGAAGTAAAAATGTCATTTCCATTAACTCCATTAAAAATCTGTTAGTTTTTCAAAATATATTTTTATAAAGGTACAAAAATACTTATAATCTTTTTCAAAATGTGCTGCTCACGTCATAATCGAATTTCAGGTGCAAAAGTGCCTATATCATATTAAATCATACATGTCATGTTCTCTCTCTTCTTTATAATTACATCACCTCTAATTATTTTTAATCTTTTTTGAAAAAGAATTTCTCTTCCTTTTCTTTAGGTCTTCTTCGCCTCCTCCATCGAGTTCTCCACCACCTTCATCAAGCTTGTCTCCATTACTACCAAGTGTTCATAATGTGCCACATTATTTGTACTCTGACTAGTAAAGACCAATGTCATTTAACCCAAACTGGTCTTTGAATCAATCAAGACAGTAGGTCAAGGGTTAGTGGTTAAATTGGAGTCAAACCGGGATCAGACCGTTAAGAAATAAAAATTTTAAAAATAATTTAAATACCATCCAAATTCCTTTTTTGATAAAACAACAATTTATTTATATTAAAAATAAATTATAGTTGGATATTAGGGATAACTAGATAAAGAGCATATTAGAAAGTAACTGATTTCTTATTCCCAATATTAAATATCAACTCAATACCTTAGATTACAATAAAACATTATATTATTATGAAAACATTTTTTAAATATTTAAAACACATATTCTCACTCATTTTTTTTAAAAATCTTTGAAGCCTTAATTTCTTTTAGAAAGAATAGGCCAAAACCCATTTACATAACTCAATACAACCCCAGTTATTACTCCTTATTCCATGCCACAACATCGTTTCAGTCTCACATCAAGCTTTTGTCTCCTCTCCGTCTTGTGTAACACCCCAAATTTTATTCACTAAGAATTTATTGTAGTTATATTATATATTCAATAAAATGATAATTATTTACGGTAAAAAGAATTAAATATTGAAAATTGAAAGGTGAACAGTGTTTTCAGTGAAATCGCCTGTAAGGCAGTGACTTTGTCATATGGTTTTGGAAGACCAAATGATGAGCAAAAATTATGAAATTTAACAAGGTGAAATTAAACATCCTAAGCTTTAATTTGATAGGTTATATGAATCAATTGAAGCTATATACAAAGAATTTTGAATTTTTGAAATTTGCCTAGCGAAATTGATTATTTTCTGGAACAACATGCAAAATTGAAAATTTAGGAATTTTGTTCTTCCAGCTAGTAAAATGCTATATTTTTTTTCTTGAAACTAGACTCAATAAGGGTTCTATAGCCTTTGGAATGACTCCAAAATAAGGTCTACAAATTTAGTTATGATTTTTCAAAATTTGAGCAGAAAATCTACCAAGAAGGCCAACTATTCAGAACATTGAAAAATAAAATGTGTTGGCAATTGTGTAAATTGTGGAATAAGGAGATATGAGGGGAAAATAATTATTTGGCTCATAAACATGCCAAGTGTCCTTAATCCAAGCTAAGAGGAATAAATAATAATAGTTGAATATGAGCACATGTGTTATTACGTTAAGATATTGTTTCTTGGAGCAAGAAGCATAAGACAAATGGAATGAAAGCCCATTTGGCTTTTTAAGGACCAAAGTGGTGTGTTGGACTAGAGGGAAAAAAGAGAAAAATTAGTTGAAAACCAATTGGACTTTATGACACAAGTTGGAAGTAGATAAGACTTATGTCATAATTTCTATTTTTTAGCATTTATTAATTAAGAGGTAAGGTAGGATATCTTTATGAAGCCATACTTCACCTTTCCTCTATTCATTTCACTTAAAGCAAGAAGGGAAAACATGAGTTGTAATACAACTGAGCTTAAAACCATGTTGCATGTACACAAAAGTCAAAAAGTAGGTAATTTTGGAAGTGAAATAATCAAGTAATTCAAAGGAAAATAGGATATATGATAAAACAAATCCTCTTCATCTTCTTCACTCCATTTTCACATCCTAAGCTAGAGATAAGAAGAGAGAGAGAGAGAGAGAGAGAGAGAGAGAGAGAGAGAGAGAGAGAGAGAGCGCTTAAGAAACCTTAAGCTAGAGAGAAGGAAGAAGAGAAAGATTAAGGTAAGTAGTGATTTCTTTAAGGTTTTTATTCTAATCATGCATAAGATTCTTCTCTAAACTCTTCTTCTCTATGGAATCCATGGTATAGTAAGCTCATCTTTAGCTCAAGGAGAGAGAGAGGAGGACACCTATAGAGAGCAAGTTTAAGAACTCAAGAGATAACTTCACAAATCTCAAATCCATACTAGTATGTTGTTGTTGTTGTTGATGTTTATGGTTGAATTTAGTAATTTTTGGTTGAGTTTGTAAATTTGGAAAGTGCTAACCCTAAGGGTTTATACTACCTAAATTTCTTTAAATCATGGTTAGTATGTGTTTGAATGGCTTAATAAGGATTAGAAATGGAAATGAATAAGCTTTAGAGGGTAAAACACAAAACTTTAATTTTTCCTTTTCTTAAGCTATGTTTCGGCTAGCCATGTTTTGGCGGGGAGGAGTTGGATTTTCAATGATTTGATGATTCCATTGAGTTTAGGAGGGAAAATTAGGTGGGGTTATAGTTGATCACTTTTTTTTGGAAAAGTATGAAAAAGTATAATTACGAAAATGCCCATGAAACCCGTAAAACGGGGCTGCCAAGGGCAATTTCATAATTTGACATTGAATTTGGTAAATACGAGCCTGGAAATGGATTTCTTGGGCGAAAATACATCATAATAGCCCTAATCAAAATTTTGGGAAAAGTACAGTCGAGCCGGGGTCCCGGAGGTATTTTGGTAAATTTTCACCGTAGGCTAATATAACCACAAGAAATACTATGGTAGTGCCTAAAATGATACATGAATGAGTTTTAACCTAATTTTTATACATTTAACATTTTAGGACTAAGTCGAAAGCCTACAGTCGACACATTTTATGAGACACGCGATATTGGGGTGATAAAACTTTGAGGTAGGAACATTATCTTTTATACATCATGCCATAGTTTATATGATTGTGTGTTTGCCATTGTTTGAGCTATATTAATCAACATGATTTACCTAGAAGAGGTAGTTAGTGCCAGAGGTGCACTTACATTGGTAGTTGGGTAAGAATCCAACCGGTGTATGATTAGTAGGGCTGAGCCCTACTCATGTATACATGATGATGATGTGATAGTGATATGACGATGATGTGTTATATTGTTCATTAATTGGTGTATACATGACGCATATCATATTTACTTTTCACATTTTATATGAACGATAACATGTTTCTATTGGGATTCCTTAGAATCTCACCCCTTTTTTCTAAACCAAACATCTCAGCGGGTGCCAGTAAATAAAAAGGCAAGGACGTAGACAAAGGGAATTGACAGGCAAGTGTCTTGAGGTGAAGATAAAGTTCGTGGTTATAGATAGTCTGTTTAAAAAATACTTTTGGATATTTTGGAATAGTTGTAAATATTGTCGTATTCTCTATCTTGACTTTAGATTGTAAACAAATACTTTTATCAATATACTTTTTTGTATGCCTGTGGAACTTGGTCTCTATTTTTCTTTGTATATCAAAATGAAAATCGGTGTTGACATCTTGCCTCTGAAAGTCTGAATAAAATGTGGTTTGATGAAGAAGGTTGCACCATCACAGCCTCTGTCTTCGACTATTGTTGAACCACATCAACATCACCGATAGGAAGTGAGCTTCACATATCTCAAATCTCTCTAACTTCGTCTTTCCTTTTCAGGTCTCTACAACATCACCAACTATTGCTCCTTTCCTCCCCCTCTTATTAATCTCTCCTTCCTCTTGTCAATATGAATATGGATTACCCATGTAAAGGGAAAAAAGTTAACTCAGAAGAGTCGCTCAAGTTAGGGTAAGGTTGTCCCGAGTTACCTCGGGCTAGCTCTATCTCGAGTTGGGGGCTCAGCGAAAGCGGCCAGTTGATTGTTTCATGAGTTTTGAGTCAACTCAACAGATCTGATCTGAGGTTAATAAAATTCTCATATTGATAATAATATCTGAATCAATACTTGAGAAATACTAGTCACATCGTATCTTTTTTAATTAGATCAACAAGACACCAATTTGATGACAATATTTCAAAGGATAAAGACTAAAGAGTAAATACTAATTGAAAAAAGGGTATACTTTGATTGAACTCATGATTATTTTGCCAACCTAATTGTGTATATATGATCAATAGATCACTACAAAAAAATATTAAATTTTTTATGGAATTTGCTACGAAACAATTTCCATGGCAAATTCCGACGGACATTCATTGGAAAAGTTTTCGACAAATTTTTTTCCTTAGCTAATTTGCTAGGGAAAAATTTAAAATATATTATTTTTAATTAATTATTATTAATTTAATTTAATTTAATTTTTTAAAAAATATATTTATAAAAATTAAAATTATGATATTATTAGTCATATAAATATTTAAAAATTTGGGCTAATACCATCTTTCATCCCTCAAGTTTTTTCTCATTTTGGTTTTGGTTCCTCCAGTTTTCAATCATAGGCTTTGATCTATATAGGGGTAAAATGGTCATATACAAATTTATTTATAAAAAATAAAATTTATTAGTTATTAATTAATATTAATAAAAAATTATTAGTTAGTAATTATTTATTAGTTATTAATTAATGTTAATAAAAAAATTAATTTTAGAAATTAGACAAAAATATAGTCATATGAAATTTATTTAAAATGTAAAAATTTTTAATTTGAAGTTAATTTATATTAAAAATTATAAGAATATATAAAATTATTTTATATTATTATTACATTTATATATAAGAAACAAATATATATTTATAAATAATTGATTATATATATATAATTGTGTGATAATAAAACACCCAAGCAGTTGAGCTCATCCGCTAACGCATCGTGCCTGTACAGACGAGGTCGTGGTTTCAAACCAAAGGAGGGCAAGTTGAGTTGCATTTTTGGAAAAAAAGAGGTTAAGATACGTGGCGGATCTGGGAGCCGATGACAAGGTGGAGGCCGCTGGAGCTGTCATGCGCCATGGCCGGCGATGAGGTGACGGCCATTGGAGTTGCCACGTGGCATTTTAAAATTTTTTTAAAAATAATTTTGCGAAGAAATTTCCGACGAAATTCTGACGCAAATTCTGGACCGAAATTCAGTTGGAAATTGCAACGGAATTAATTCTGTTGGAAATTGGTTTATCACGCTATTATTAGCGACGAAATTCATTCCATTGGAAACTCTGAATCCGTGGCAAATTCCATCAGAAATTTAGTATTTTTTTGTAGTGGATCCAGGAGAATTATAAACCCTGAGTGTTTCAATTTGGTTATATATTATTTTTCCCTTTCAATTATATATTCGTAAAATTATTGCAAACGTCCTCTTGTTATCCCTTCCCTTCTTCCTCAAGGTATGAGCAAGGATTCATATCTTTGTTAACATTTTAATACATGCATTCAATGACCCTGAACTCATCAATGAGTCAATTAATTGTATTAATAATTGGACTTTTAGGACTAAACTAAACATAATTTTACAGATATGTAAGAATAAAATTAATAGAAATGTGGGATAAAATCAAAACTCGCTTCAAACTTGGAAGGAATCGTTTTGTACAAGGAATTGAACAGAATTGAGAACGAAATAAAATAAAAAAAGAATGTTCAGAGAAAATGACCAGGATAACACAAATAAACAAAATATTATATATATCTTGATTTTTTTTTGAATAATATATATCTTGATTTTTATGTCATTAAACTCTTTGGGACCACTAGATCGCGTCTAATATATATCCGTCCTTGTAAACCCAAAAAGTCAAAAGGTGGGGTAAATCATTCAAACATTAGGTCATAAACCATCAAAACCTTCGAAAAACCATGGTTTTCATATACCATTCTCTAGTATCTCTAATTTAAAACTTGTTTGGAATCATGCAACCTTCAAAACTAGTTTTTTAATTATAATTTATATTATATAAGGTAAATATGTGAGAAGAGTTTTATTTTAACTCATGTAAAGTGTTTATTATATTCTTCTAAAATAAATGTAGAAGCTAAACAACTAATTTGCAGAGATTAAAAAAATTAGTTAAATTAGTTATTTATAAAAATAATGTGTCGATTTTCCTTAAAGTATATTTTTTAATATTTTGTATTGAAAATTACTCATTTAATAGAAAACTCTCTTAATATATATAATCAATAGAGAGGGTCTAGAAAAAAATTACAAATTTGTGAGAAAAAATAGATTGGGGTATGCACATCTAGTCCTATTTGTAGGGCAGAGATAGAGTATTCTCTCCCGCCCTTAATATAAAAATTAGTTGGGGATTAGATTTGATCCTAAATTAATTAAGTAGCTTTGATATATTAAAGACTAAATATAATATTTTTTGGGTTAATGCAAGCAATAATGCATTTTTATTTTTTTAACCCGGCACTAAGTGCATTTTCATTGGAACATTGACCAGAGCCTGTCTGCCTTGGGGTTCTCGTCACCTTTCACGGCTTTAAAATACTTTGAGAGGGGGAGGTATACGAAGCCTTATAAGGCGTCTTTTGTTTCCCTCCCCAGTCGATGTGGGACATAACACCAAGCATATATGTCTACTAAGCATGCCACATAAGTAAACTTAATACCGTTAACCCCAACTTTAGGTCCTTATTGAATTACAAGGACCAACGTTTGAGACGGAGAGAAACTTTAGGACCAAAATCACTGTTGGAAACTATAGGAACTAAAACCAAAATAAAAATAGATTGTAAGGACCAAAAGTGATATTAACCCATATTTTTTGCATCCTTAATATAAGTCACCTCATTAAATAAACTTAAATAGGTCAGCCTGATGAGTTTGGCCCTATTTTCTAGCCTTATTGTTTAGATGGTCTTATAAATAAGATCGGACATGTATTTAGACCAAAACGATCATTAGCAACTCTTTGAGAACACTAATAAAAGTTAGGTCTAATGGAAGGGGTTAGTGTGGGAACCAATATTATTATTTTCTGTGATAACTCATAAATGTCCGATTTGATAGTGTTTTCTGTCCAACCGCATAAATGTCGCTCTGAATTTTCAACGCACGAGTTGTGACCTATTGACTTTTCAAAATCCACAATTATTAAAGAGAACAGAGCAAGGTCGCTGGTTTTATCCCCTCTTGGTTCACAAATAAGAAACCTCAGATATTGAGTACTACTTGATGGCCATGAATCAACATTTCTGGGCGTTTTGTGAAGTTCTTCTTCTTCTTCTTCTCTTCTTCATGTGTGGTCCGTCTGCTTCTTTGATTTCTGGTAATCTCTACTTCAATCTTGATTTTGAACATCACTTAGCTTCTCTGTGATGTTAATTTGTTTTATAATCTTCGCCAATCTCGTCTTATTTTTTTCTTCTTATCTTTTGAGCTGTTTATGTTGTAATTGCAGATACTACATTTGATCCTCAGCCACAGATTGGCCGGAATCTTCTTCAGGCTAAAAAAGGTTCACTACCTTGGATCTACGTATATATTATTATTTCTATTTCATTTTATATACCTCTTGTACTTTGAGAAAGCATAAATTCGTTGCCTCTGTTTAACGGAATATGGATCTGTTCTTTTTTGTTTTTATTTTTTGCTTGAGCAAATAATGTGACCAAATTATATGAAGGGTTATGGTTCAATTTTGCCCCCAAAAGTTTTTGCATAAAATTAGTGGGTATATGAAATTTTTTTAATCAATATCACATCAAAAGTGTTAAAAAAAAGCATGCCCACGTTAAAATGTTAAGAGACAATATTATTTTTTTTAATGGTTACAGTGACTTTGCTCCATTTTTAATACCTTTGAGATGATATTGATTAATAAAAATTTCGGAATATATGGAAATCTTCGAGACAAAATTAGACCATAACTTTTATGAATTTAAGTGGTTTAAATTTTAAAGGGCCTTTTGAATCAAAAACCAGAAGAATAGATTTTCAATAAAATTGATTTATGGGATTGATTTTGAAAATATATTTTTTTGAGGTGGTGCGATTGCCTTATAACAAAATCACGAGTTTAGGTTAAAAATTGATTTTAACATTTTAAGAGGTATATATATTGAAGAAAATCATGCTTTTATGATCAATAATTAATTTTTGATAAATTTCAAGTACTAACTACTAAGTTCTACTTTCCCCCCTATTTGGTTGGTGCAGAGTGTCCTGTGAATTTCGAGTTCTTAAACTACACAATAATAACAAGCAAATGCAAAGCACCCAAATACCCAGCAAGCAAGTGTTGTGCAGCATTCAAACAATTTGCTTGCCCTTATGCTAATGTGTTGAATGACTTGACCAATGATTGTGCCACTACCATGTTTAACTACATTAATCTCTATGGAAAATACCCTCCTGGCCTCTTTGCTACTAAATGTAGGGAAGTAAAGGATGGCCTTGTTTGCCCTGCAACGCCGCCGCCGCCGACCTCTCCCTGATATGCAATTCAGATCATGCACAAGATGCTTCTTGAGAGAACAGAAGTCGGTTTCATATATCATATGGAATTTGAAGAATAAATCATACTGTTCATGGCTCATGAATAGTATGTAGTACATTACGTTTGAATTTTTATATTCTGAGTTAATATCATTTTTAGTCATTACAATTTGATCGAATTTTGATTTTAGTTTTTGTAGTTCCAAACAGTTGGTTTTGGTTGCTATAATTTTATAAGGATTCAGTTTGAATTTAAATATAGTAACAAAAATAAAAAAAATTGGTAAACGGCAAGGGACTTTTGTTTTTTTTCTGGGACAAAGTTAAATGTCAAGGAACTAATTGCTAAACTCAAACAAAAATTTTATGAAATTTTTGGAATTAAAATCAATAATTTGGAATTACAGGGACCAAAACTAAAATTCAATCTACTTAGTAACAATAGCATTAAAACGTTTATGTTTCGTACATACATATATGTGCATGTTATATGATTTGAACAATTCAAAATGAAATATTTAGTGTTTGTTTGAAATAATGATTGAAGTATTTTAAAGCAGTTTTTCAATCGTGGTTTATGGTGTACGGGATAAGTATGTGAGAGGATTTTTGTCTTTATTTATGTAAATAAGCACTTTTGAGGTTATCCAATTGGGATCTCAAATCATCATTCTAGTTAAGTTTGAAAATATTGTGATCGAAAAATAATGATACTCCATCTAACCCTATTTATAAACAATTTTCTCTCTCATAGGGTTGATTTCTTTTATAAGCAACTTTCACTTTTTGTTTGAAAATGTAAGCTTCTTTTTTCTATTTTACCCTTATTAAATGCTCATTCTCCCTCATATCTTATACTCATTATCTTTCATACTTTTTATCTATTTTCTCTCCTATACTCTTTTCATAAATAAGAGTATATATGGAAAAAAACATAGCATTTTTGACACACTTATTGTTTTTAACTACCAGTTCGTTTTACGCAATCAAGAGAAAAGTTGCTTATAAATAAGACCGAAGGGAGTATATGGATGGTAGAAAGCTGATATGACTAATATCCACGGGTGACTACGCATAAATCATCATTTTGGTCAAGTTTGAATGTCCTCTAATAATTATTTTTCGATGTTCTAAACTTCTCATTCATATCGTCTTAAATTAATTTTACAATTCACATTAAATCTTTTTTAAATAAGAATTCACAATAAATCTTATTACACAACTTGAAAAATAAGTTTTATTATACTTTTGTCCTTAATATAAGACATATTTACCTAATTTGATTAGATTAAAGAGGTTAGTTAATTTGACATGTATTTTCTTAAACATCCTAATCATCTTCTTTAATTCCCTCATCCCCTCTCCTCCCTAATTATTATTGAGGGAGCATTAATAGGGGTAAATTAGGAAAAAATTGATAAATATAAAAACTATGTCTTATATTTAAAATCAAGATCAACTTTTAAAATACATCATATATTGAGGACAGTAGACACTATATACTTATGAACATTAAAGAAAGTTTGAGGTCATTTTAAAAGAAATAGATATAGATATGCAAGTTGGTTTGGGACATTTTCTTAAAAAAAAAAAAAACTCTAAAATTGTGCAATGATTTTTAAAAAAATCATAAAAATTCAAAACTTCATTTTTTGTTTACAAGATTTCAAAATGTTACTCATTTTATATATAATCTAAGGATCACAAGAAATAAGGACATAACACTTGGGAAGTATAAGGAGACATTAGAGAGCACATTAGAAAAGGCACATTAGACACCCATAGTTCCCATCTTTGAAGTATTATTAAGTACTAAATGAGGGTAAAGAAGTTCTACGTTGTTGATATAAGCCCATGATCTTTTTAATTCTTTGGGCTCAAATATACTGTAAAATAAGTAAAACAACTCCAAAACAGGCTGGGCCCCTTAATTATATTCTTGATGAAGCCCAACAATGTTTGGAGTAGAGAAGTTTCAATGCTTCATGTGACATAAGTGTTGTTTTTTTTCTGGGCCTTTTGCCTAAGACAATTATTTTGTCTGCAGCATTAGCTTATTTAGAGCTTGTACAAAAAAAAACTTATTTAGAGCAAAATTCTATTGGGTTTATGTGAGAATAATTTTTTTAACTATGAACTATAATTGTTCTAAAAAAGAGGGGTTAATACCATCTCTGGCCATTCAAATTTACCCTATTTTGGTTTTGGTTCCTCAAGTTTCAAACAATTGGTTTTAGTCCCTCTAGAGATAAAATAATACAGGTTTTTATTGAGTTATAGGGACAGATGTTTTAAATTAAATGAAACTTGAGAGATCAAAACCTATTATTTAAAATTTGAGTGACTAAAACCAAAATAAGGGCAAACTTAAGGGAGTAAAGATTATATTAAACCCACAAAAAAAAAAAAACTAGAATTATCCTGGTGTTGAATAATAGACAAATAATATTTTTTAAATTTCTTTTGTAAAGTTTTAATTTACTGCAGACTTTTATGATTAAATAAAATAGTTAAAGAAGGATGTGTAATGTGCTGTAAAATATCTGAAAAATAATAGTGTTAATAAACATAAAAAATGAAATACATACATAATTCAAATCTTATTCATACACACATAGATAAAAACACTCTTTTGTGACCAATATCTTATTCATAATATTATTCAAATCTTAAATGAAATTACACTATTGTAATCAAAACATAGAACAAAAGAAAAGAGGGAAGGGAAGACTACAAGTAATTTTTGAATTATTCATTAGTGTAATAATGCATAAAACAAAGCCAACATTAATCTTTTAATATTTCAATTTTTTAATTTACTTATAACTCAATCTCTCAATTATGATTTGGTGTGACTTAATGTTTGAACTTTTAACTTAGCATACTCTATTTATTCCTTCTTTTGTTGCTTAAAAGCAAAGTGCTAAATTGGAAGTAAGGTTTCATGCCACACTAAATAAGTACCTCACTTCACATTCAACTGAAAGATTGATTTTTTTTTAACTGATAAATTTATTGCAGGATTTATCTAATGGGGCAATCTGCTAGTGCTCATATTTCTGCTTGTGCTTTATTGGACCAAGCAATAAGAGAATCTGGAAAAGGAGATAGAGTTTCTTGGAGCATCTCCCAGATAAAAGGTTATTTTGGATTATCTGGAGGGTAAAACACTGTTGCTTTTATGAAAATATGATGATCACTAGTCTTGATTCTCTATTGATGGATGGAGTTCCTTACTAGGAGCCTTATGTCAATTAAGATGTCTTTGACTAAATCATTGTTTGTGATAGTTTTCATGTCTGTGATAGTATTATAAGTTTGGAGCTTAAGAGAGTTATTGCCTTGTGGTTGTATCCTCTATGGACATGGGCATTAAATTATGAAAGTGGATTAAAAAAATCCTAAGGAAAGTCCAAGAGTTTGATGGTTGAAATAAAGATAACATCTTATGATGGTTGATTGGATCCTCTAATTGCCTTCAAAGCAACTCAAGTGATTATAATTAATTGTCTTGCTAAGGTACTTTGCTCATCATTGCATATTTTCATGCTGTTAATATTTGCTAAGTGATAATGTCATCATGCTAATTACCTGATTCAAGTAAACCATAGATTACATATCCAAACATATATGACAATGGAGAAAAGGGACATTAGGTGCAAGTGCATTCTGGTATTTGACCTCAGATTCTAAAGCCATAAGCATTGATATATAACTTATACATAGCTAATAAATTGCAACATCAGATTTCTGTTTTGTTCCTCCCTCAAGCCACTAAGGAAAACTCCTAATAAACAACGCTCTATCTGGTTTTGGCTCTAGCAAATCTTTTTACAAATTCCTGACAATATTACTCTACAGTACTGGTTTGCTTTATACCACTAAGAAACTCATCACGATTTTGATATTCCAGTGGGCCATAAAGGTCTACTTATGCTTGGACCAACTCATCCCAGTACAAAACTGTACGAACAGCATCTGGCTATGCAAAGAGATCTATGCATCTCCTTCCCGATACGTTGATGCCACATCAACATTTGAATATGGAGTTTGGTAGTGATTAAAATATTTCTCAGCCTCAAGATTCCACCCACTAGGATCCCTATCTTCAAATTTGGGAAATTCAATCTTAGTGTGAGCACATGTTGGAGTTTTCACCCACCATAGCTCATTTCTGCATCATCTTCTTATACAGAGCCAAAACCTATGACAGGAAGTCCAATTCCCCTGATTCAAAGAAGAATTTAGGCTGGGCTTCAAGGATGCTATATTTGCACCCATAGATTCCAACTTTTGTGCAACAAAAATGTGGTTGCATGTTTGCTGGCGTGGAGACAGCATAGGATGAATTGATAAATGATTTGCTTTTATTCATTGATCGATTAGTTTATACATGATTGTGGGAATATTATGTATTTATTATATTTTCGGATTAGATATAGATATATTATCTCTTAGGATAGATATGGATACATTATGTCTTAGGATATTATATCTTAGTTATTATGATTTATTTTGATTAGATTAGATTAAATTAGATTCTAAAGTTTGCCTATATAAAGGCACAGATGCACTATATTTTATTCAAGGATTCATAATAATATTTCTCTCTCAAATGGTCAATATGGTATCAAAGCTACGGGCCCTAAATTCTTATTAGGTATTTCTAGGCAAAGTACCATATATATTTCTTAGTTTTGGGGCTTAGGGCATTGGTGCACTTACTACTAGGGAGAGTTCTAACTCTCACCACCTACCCCAGGAGGATTGGAAATGTCTAATCATCCAGCCTCGAGAGTTTGACAAAGAACGGAGATGCGTGGTACTAACACACGCCACCAAAGTGCTCTGCGTTAGGGGACGCGTCACAGCACGTCAGAGCACGTGACACTACTACTCTGGCCGTGGCTTCCTCTTCTGGTATTCACGCGTGGTTTCCAGTGATACCAATTCTTCTTGACTCCGAGAAGCCTTCCCTTAAAGTTTTTTTTCTCATGGCAATAGGTCAAGCATACTACAAGAAGGTTTTTTTAGTGTAGTGATGTGGGTATCCCATGTTTTCATCCCTATTGCTTAAAGGATGTTGTACCAGAATATAATGGTTTTAGAGACTCGTGGAGATCAGAATGCATATGTAAAGCTCCTAATCCATTTGCTTTTGTGCCTCGGCATCTCCAAGCTGGTCTACAATAACGGTATCACATTGTGTCAACAACTCTCCGAACCAGTAGTGATTACAATTCAACTTTCAAACTTTGTGTTTGCATTCCTGGCTAAAAGAGGTGACTTTCTTCAAGCTCTCAAAACATCATGAAACACACTTGGGTTAATTTTTGATTCTGGGGCATCGGATCATATGACTGATTGCCATAAATTGTTCACTATTGTCCATAGTGACTTGTAGGGACCCTCTCGTATTTCAAACTGTACCAAAACCAAATGGTTCATTTCCTTCATAGATGACTACACTCGCCTTTGATTGATTTATCTCTTAAAAGGCAAGTTTGAGGCTCCCTCTGCATTCATGAAATTCTTCACCATGGTGAAGAACCAATTCGACATGAGCATCAAATTCTTGCACAGTGATAGTAGCATGCAGTATTTCAACCACACCCTGAGTACCATCCTCCAAACACAAGGTATTTTCCATAAAAGCTCTTGTATTAACGCACCCCAACATAATGGAATCGTAGAGAGGAGAAATCGGCATATCCTAGAAGTTGCTTCATCACTTATGCTCACTTGCAATGTGCCCAAGTTCTATTGGGCTGGTAACATTTTACATGCCACCTACCTTATTAATCGAATGACAAATTGAGTCATATCCTTTGAAACTCATATGAAATGGATACAAAGCGTCTTTCATACTATCCACCTTGAATGCAACCTTCCCTTTTGTGTGTTTGGCTACTCCACGTTTGTTCATGTGTATCTCAATAGTAAATTTGACTCTCGTGCCATGAAATGTATATTTCTTGAAATCTCTTATACTAAAAAGGGGTACATATGCTTTGACCCAATTTCAAAACAAACATTTGATGTCACCTTTCATTTGTAAGATTTGATGTCGCCTTTCATGAAAAGGTTCCTTCTATCCCAAGTCTTCAATTCAGGGGGAGAGCATGGGTGATAAACCTCAGACTTGGGAATCAGAACCCAACAAAGGGTACGTTCTTCTTGAACAATTCGCGCCATTATTACCACCTATACCATCATTAGAGCTAGAGCCACCACCACCACCTTCACCTTCCCTACCAGAGACATTACCACTACCTTCAACTTCCCTTATGCAAACCTCATAACAAAATGCACAAACTGGGGGAGATACAAAAAAGTAGAAAAAAAGTATAAGGATGGATTGGTGTACTCATAAAAGCAACAATCTAAGTAAGGAGAACACCTTGTACCTAAAGTACTAAAGGAATCAGAATAGGTGGTAGTTCTTGCGGTATAGAAGAATTAGAAACAGTAGTAGCTGAAGAGGTTGATGTCCAAGTTCCTAAACATGTTAGTGAATAATCTGACCTTGATTTGCCTATTGCTCTCAAGAAACAAACTCGATTTTGCACACTGCACCCAATTGAAAAATACATAACTTATAAGGCTCTTTCTCCTTGTTACCAAGTGTTTGTTACTAATCTGAATAAAGTTTGCATTCCTAACAACGTCCAAGAGGCACTGGAGATACTATAATGGAAAAATGTGGTGATGAAGGAAATGAGAGCATTAGAAATGAATGGAACATGGGACATAGTTGAAAGCCTAGAGGTAAGAAACTTGTAAGCTGCAAATGGGTATTTACCCCTAAATATTTGGCTGATGGTACTCTAGACAAGTTAAAAGCCCGCCTGGTAGCAAGAGGGTTCGCCCAGACATATGGTCTGGATTATCAAGAAACATTTGTACCAGTGACAAAGCTAAACACTATTAGAATTCTATTGTTTGTGGTAGCCAACTTAGAGTGGCCACTTCATTATCTAGACATCAAGAATGCCTTTCTCAATAGCGATCTAAAAGAAGAAGTATACATGACCTTACCTCTAGGTTTTGAAAAGAGCAAAATTGATCAAGTATGCAAACTGAAGAAATCTCTATATGGTCTGAAGCAGTCTCCCAGGGCATGGTTTGACAGGTTCTCAAAAGTCTTAAAGTCAGAGGGCTACAAAAAAGGATTATCAGATCATACAATGTTTGACAAAACAGAGGATGAAAAAAAGGACATCCTCATTGTGTATGTTGATGACATAATCCTTATAGGAGATCATATTGAGGAAATATCAATGATAAAAATTGTACTTGGGAGAGAATTTGAAGTCAATGATCTTGGAAACATGAAGTATTTTCTTGGGATGGAGGTTGCCAAGCCAAGACTAGGCATCTATATCTCTTAGAGAAAGTATATACTTGATCTTCTAAAGGAAACATGAATGTTGGGTTGTAACCTAGAGCCAACTCCTATTGTGGTCCAGAAAAATAGGAAGATGAAATCTAAGAAAAACAATGAAGAAGAGTCAGAAGAAGGTGACTTAGATGATGAGACTGAAGAAGAAGAAGAAGAAGAAGAAGAAGAAGAAGATCAAGAACAAGGAGCCAACGAAGCTGTCGATAAAGGAATATATTAGAGACTTGTTGGGAAGTTGATTTATCTCTCTCACAAGACCTGATATAGCCTTTGTAGTAAGTGTGGCTAGTCAGTACATGAGTGAGCCAAAGAAGAGGCACATGGACGCAGCCTATAGAATCCTGAGGTATCTAAAGGGCACCCTTGGAAGAGGGTTATTCTTCTTGAAACAGGAGCGGAGAACTATAGAAATATACACTGATGCAGATTGGGGAGGAACTCATCCTAACCAAAGATCAACCTTTGGTTATTGCTCCTTTGTATAGGGAAACTTGGTTACCTGGAAGAGCCAGAAACAAAGGGTTGTGCCTAAGAGCATTGCTGAATATAATTTAAGGGCATTGGCTCAAGCGATTATGGAGGAATTGTGGCTGAAACAGGTCCTAGATAAGATACAAGTCAGCTTGGATTTACTGTTGAAACTCTATTGCGATAATAAGGCCACCATAAGTATAGTCTTAAATCCTATTAAGCACGAATGATTGAAACATGTTGAGATAGATAGATACTTCATTAGGGAGAAAGTCGAAGAAGGGTTCATATGTCTCACTTATCCTCGACAAATCTTCAAGCTGCGGATGTGTTGACAAAAGGATTGTTTAAACTTCCATTTGAAAGTTGTATAAGCAACTTGGACATGATTAACATCTATGATCCAACTTGAGAGGGAGTGTGGGAATATTGTGTGTTTATTATATTTTAGGATTAGATATAAATATATTATATCTTAGGATATTATATCTTAGTTAATTTGATTATATTAGATTTAATTAAATTCTAAAGTTTGCCTATATAAAGGCCCATATGTACTATGCTTTTATTCAAAGATTCTTAATAATATTTCTCTCTCAAATGGTCCACAATGATCAAGTGCACATCTATTAACCTTGTTATTATATGTTTGCAGGTACAACTTGGTGGATTTAGTGGATCACTTTCATCAACGTGGCTTGTCTCGTTCTGTTTTTTTCAGGCATCTTCACTAAAACTTGTTAATTGCAGTTACCTAGTTTTGCCTCCTCTTGCTTACCCTGCCCCACCCTCCTCCCAGGCCAAAACAAAAAGCTCAAAAAAAAAAAAACAAACAAACAATACTGGTGTTGACTCCTTGTAAGACTGAGTTCCATTGCAGCATAATGGAAGGTGAACAATCTTTGAGGAAGTTTTCCACAGAAGTCAAAGTTCTGGGAGCTTTAAAGACGCCATTCTTCTCTTGCCACCTATTATTCTGTTTCACGGCAGTGATGATTTTTCCATACCATCAGATTCCAGGTTAGTATGAAGTCTTAAAAATTCTATGGTGTTAGGTTATCTATTATATTTTTGAAGCATCTTGATGATATTCTTACAATCTATGCTATTTGTGCTATTATAAATCCTCATTAGCTCTTAACATCATTACAGTAAGCAACTTTATTGGCACATTAGGTTGTTTTTTCCTTTCTAGTGTCTCTGATAATTTTTTGGTCAAAATATTATTAAATATAATATTCTATGGAAGCTTAAATTCTATCTTTAGCTTTTCTAAACTAGTACTTTTTTCATGGAACAGCTTGTGGCTTTACTTGTCGCTTTTAGATTTTTTTTTTTTTTTTTTTGGTGACAATCGCTTCTAGATTTTGATAAGTTGACACTTTGCAGTAAAGAGTTTGCTGATGCTCTAAAGAAGGTGGGTGCAAGAACTGAGCTGATTCTATATGATCGAAAAACACATACAGATTTGTTTATCCATGTAAGTCATGAGCAGCATCAATCTTGTTTTGGGTTTATAATTTTCCTATTTGTCGACTGAATATACAGGCTTAACATTTGTGCATCTTGCAACCTCTAACATTTAGGAAATATATGTGCTGCCAATTGTGTAGAACTATCTTGCATCGGCTGGTAAACTTAGACTTGAGCTTCTCCTTTTCTTCTGATACAGGCTGCACTAATTTTAATGCCTAAACTTGATAATGCAATGGCTTGGAATATTTGGCTTGAACTTTTCAGGCATCTGCTTTTGGCTTCACATGATTGGTTATGGCTGCAAATTTTCAAGCCAAGCCATTAGCTAAAGAATAATTTTTACGAGCAACTATTGCCTTTTAACTTCTAAGCCCATGCATGAAAATTCTGCTGATCAACTTGACAAAGGCCAATCGATGTCATCTGAGCTGCTTAGCCCGCATCGGCCTCTATTTGGTTGTCTAGTGCTTATTTACCTTATTACCCCTCCGTTATTGTTAAAGCTGCTCAAGCCTTGAGGTGACTGCTGCTAGCTGGTTCTGTAACATGAGGAAAAAGGCTTTAACACTTATCAGGAGTCGCCAAAGCCCTAAGTTAGCTTTATGTTGATTTTTGGGCGTTCAAATACCTCTCTCTTTGCAGTTAAAAAATATGTTAATGGCACACGAGGCATCACCACATCTTTAGTGGTCTTACCTTAGGTGTTGTCCTGGAGATTGGGTGGAACTTTTGGGTTATCTTTTCTGTGCAAAAGGTTGCATCTGGTGAACGAACATGATTGAAGTGGAACTTGATTTGTATCCTAGTAGTACGTGATTAGAGTATATGATCTTCGAAAGATTTCATAGCATGGATATGGTACTTGTAATTAGAGTGAAATTATACTGTGAGTGTCATGATTATCTCCCAGTGAAGGAAATGACCGTTAGGTAATTTTGAAGACTAGTTTTTAACTTGAACTATGCAGAATTGCAGACTGGGATTCTATTTACTTTTGTTGTCTCCCTTCCCCTTTATCTTATTTTTGGCCCTATTTATCGGCCTGATGCAAGCGTTTCTTCTGCACGTGCTGCATATAGCTTGACACTTCTTTATATTCAACAAAGCAAATAAACACACATCAAACACTAGAGCTGCTTTCTATTTTTTCATCTCTCTTTTTCCTTCTCAAACATATTGCGCATTGCACTTTCATGTGTACATGAGAGTATATATAGCTTGTCACCAACTAACTATATTGCTTATATATTCTGAATTTCCAAATATCTTAAACTAATATAACTTCATGCATGTACATTAACTATGTCTGTTTGGCTCCTTGATCATGAATTTCACAACATCCTAAACTGGCTTATCTAACGCTAACTTCATGCTTGTACATTAAGCAATTCTGTTAGTCTGTTTAACTACGCTTTTCCAATGATGTCTGGCTTCTTGATCATGAACAGGATCCGAGGTGGTAAAGACGACCTATTTGAACACATAGTTTCTATCATACATGCCGGTGATGATGAAGCTCTTGCCAAGGATGTAACAGTTCCCCAAAGAAGACGCCTTGCTCCTGAGTTGTTAATAATGTTAGACAGCAAGATCAGCCCCTTGTAACCCCTTTACCATTTCTCAGGTTTCCTTCAATGTGTAAGTTCTATTAGTGGTCCCCCCCTACTTGTTCTATTTATATGCATTACTGTTCTTTTTATCTTCCTTCAATTTGCCCATTTGTTTGCTCCATCTTCCAAATAATGAAATATATATATTTTTTGTCAGAGTCGTGTAATTTAATTTTGAATCTGAGCTGGAGCTCTGGATAGAATAGATATATTTACCAATATCAAGTCAAGTTTAGTGCATATAAGATATAAAATATATAGGGAACCATGCTATTCATTATGGTTTATTGATCTTATATATGGATGTCCTGAAATCACCTTCAGTACTGTGTTCCTTGGTCAATGAACAAGTCTTCTACCACCTTGTCAATTTGGCTTCAAATCTTCCTCGGACCTTGCCCACCATTTGCCCGCACTTGCTAGCTATGATATTGCCCGAGGGTCCACAAACATTTCTTTAGCACCTTGACTATCTTGGACCTTCTTTATTTAGTGATCAAATTATACTCTTACCCAACTAAATTAAATTTTTAATATTTTAATAAGATAATAATACCAAAAACATTCTCCTCGGGCCCTTAATTTAGGACTTAATATTTGATCCCATGTTTTTCAATTTTTTTCTAAATTGTACCTTTTGATACTCTCTCAAAAAGGAGAGCGGGGGAGGGAATTAAAGAAGATAATTAAAGTGTTTTAGGAAAAACATGCCATATTTATCATAAATAGCTTATTATTATTTTTGGAGGATTTAAATTCACCAATAGCCTTGTAGTCTAGTGGTATGGATGTTCCTCTGTAATGTGTTCGATTTCGCTAGAAACACGAGCTGTTAGTGACGGCCCTTGTAATTCAAAAAAAAAAAAACATGAATCAGGTTAATCCAAAAACAATTAATATGAATTGAACTAGATTAATCAAATAAATGACAACCCAATGATTGCATTAGTTCAAAGTTTAACCGAATCCACGTATGCACCCTAATTAGTTTGAGGTGACACTACAAACAGCTAATAACCATAAAATGAAAGTATTTATAAATAAGAACTTCAAATTTTTGAAATGATTTACAAGGATCTTAGTCTTTTTCTTTAAAAGAATTACTTTCTTACATGGGGCCTATAGACAATTTTCCCTTTACGAAATGTCTGAAGGATCGATGCTAAAAAAATGGATATAAATTGACGAGAATGCTTTTATTTTGTTGGCAAAACAACGGAGCTGCAGTGTTAAAAAGAAAACGGAGCTGATGTACTTTGTTTGATGACTTAGTAATGAAATTCAGTTCATATTCAAAAGAAAAAAAAAAAGAAGAAGGGAAACGGAGCTACAAATCTCCAGAGCTCGCGCGGTTGCAAGTGTCAAAAGCTATTGTAAATTATGCAATATTAGTTGCAAATAAGTTTGAATTGCAGAAGTTTTGTAAATCTCAGAAGTTTAATGAAGCTTAATTTTGTAATATTAGTTGCAAATAAGTATGAATTGCATGAGTTTGTAAATGATGGACGTGTTGTAAATCTTTAAAGATCAATAGTAAGTTTGGAAATATAGTTGTAAACCCTGAAATTCAGTTACAAATTTCGAAAGTTCAATGAGCGGCATATCTAATTGATTACAAATGCAGGAGACATTTTGTTACATGGTCAAATTTTGGCCGACTTGACGGTTTTAACATTTTTTCACCATTTTGGAAACTTTAAGGGTATTTTTTCATCATTTTTTTGACTGGCATGTTTGCATGTTCAATGTTAGTTGACTTAACGATTATAATATTTTTGCATCAATTTTAAAACTTCATTTGTATTTTTACACCTAAATGAACATTAAGGCGCAAGGTGTACATTCACAAAAAAAAAAAAAAAAAAAAAAAAAAAATCCATAAGTAGATCTACACCTTAATCCTTATTTAAATGAGATGGTATATGTTCTTATATGATATATTTTATATAATTTATTAATAGGTTAAGGTGCAAAAATACACATGTGATTTTTCTCAAAGTGCACCAAAGACCAAATGCTTTTTTTAGGTGCAACAGTGATTATGTGGTTATAAAATAGGTGCAAAACTACCCTTTGATCGTTAGTTTGACTTTTTGACCTTGAAAGTGATGGCGTGTACGATGACATGGATACTGGAGTGACATTCTAGGAAAAAAACTTGCTGACTGATGAAGCTTTGCAATTAATATTACCTACATTTCACTATTTTAGTACCACCTTCGCTGAAATAGATTCAAATCTGAGTGCAGAGTGCTTAACTCACTCAGCAGAGTTGCTACCCTAAAAAACATACTGATTGCTCAATTTTTTCCCAACCATAGATTCCTAATATTATTAAATTAAAATTATTATAATACATATATTATATTACTAATTTTTATTAAATTATATGATTTATTAGGAAAATTTGATTTTCAGCAAGTTTTGTTTTTTCCAGAATGTCACTCTAGTGTCCATGTCATCATACACGTAATCACTTTCAGGATAAAAAAGTCAAAATAACGGTCAAAAAGTCAAACTAATGGTCAAAGGGTAGTTTTATACCTTTTTTGTAACAACATAGTCACTGTTGCACCTAAAAAAAGCATTTAGTGTTGGGTGCACTATGAGGAAAATTACATGTGTATTTTTACACCTTAACCCTTTATTAATTGACTAAAATATATAAAATCCTATGAACTTTAGATCATTTGCATATTATCACCTCCCTAACCTTTAAAAGTTTAAATTAAAGACCCTAAATTTTAATGTTTTGACTATCAACTCCATTGCCTATAAAACTACAACTAAAGTTAACGGTTTTTGCTATTAGAAAATTTTTATGTTTCTCATAATATACCATGTCATTTAAAAAATAACACTTGAAATTTAAAAAATAATTCTAAATATTTTTAAATACTTAGAATTAAGGGTTTAGGGTTTACGTATTTTTTTAAATATACAAAATACTTTAAAAATATTAATTAAATACTTAAAAAACATTTAAAATATTTATTTTGACCATATATTTTATAAATAAAAATTATAAAATACTTAAAATTACATGTCAAATGCTAAGTATTTCTTTTTAAATCACATGATATATGATAAAAAATAATAATTATGACGTGGCCAAAACCGTTAACTTTAAAGGTGATTTTTAACGGCAGGATAGTTGACAGTCTAAATATGAAATATTAGGAATATTAATTTAAACTTTTAAAAGTTAGGGAGATATTGTGTGCATAATTGACTCAAAGTTTAGGATAGTTGATAAATACTAAATTTTATATATTTTATCCTACCTTATTCATTTATTTTGGGGATTATTTTAGGCTAAATTGGATTTATTAGATAATATTTGGATAATTAGCCAATTATAGGAAATAATATAAATTTGAATTGATTATGATATTATTGGGCTTAAATTGATAATATTTTGATTGTTATCTTGTGATTGGATAATATTTTTAAATATATGATAGATCACGATTTTATTTAATTCTTACAGAGTAAGGAAAAGCAGATTGAAAGATCCTACATGGTAGAATTTTTCTTGAAAACTAAAAGAATATCCAATGGTTGAATTTTATTTGGGCTTCTTAAATTTTAATAGATCCAAGTTGATACCCAAAAAACTCTCTTCTTCTCCCTTTTAATTACCCTAACCGTCACAGATACGAAAGGACGCAGAGACACAGCCGCTGGACCAAATCACACACTGCAGACGCTGAACCCAGAAGAACCACGGGGTCACTATTTCATCTTTTCTCATCACACTATCTGGCCATACTCTCTCACGCATAACACCACTCTCATTCTCCATTAACACTTTTCATCTATACCATATTCAACCACGGGACCCACACTGACCCTCCATCAATCTTCACCTTTATCCATTAATTTAGTGCCCGTTTGGATTAGCGGTGGAGAAGTGGCTTTTTTTTCCATCTGACTTTTGAAAAAATAAGGTAGGATTAAAAGTGAAAATGTAAATGTGATTTGTGTTTGGATTAGCGGTGGCAGGAGTGACTTTTTTTTCTAACCTTGAACCTGTTTGGATTAGAGTTTGAAAAGCCCGTTTAGATGCAAAATGACTGAAAAGGGCATGGATGCTATTGAATATTACATACATATGATGTAAGAATATTTTGATTTTTGCAAGTGTGTCTGTGTCTTTTTAAATTATTTGCTGGAAAAAAATTACTGAAAATCATTTTGGTTTTCTTCATTATTTTTTAGTAAATATTTTGATTTTTGCAAGTGTGTCTGTGTCTTTTTAAATTATTGTCTGCAAGAAAATTACTTGCTGCCCAGGTCTGTATATATACTTGAAGTAAGGAAAATAAACAAAAATTAATTAAAATAACTAAAATTATTTTATCTATTGTATTTTATCACCTAATGTAATTATTTTATCACCTAAGGAAAATAAACAAAATTTAATTATTTTATCTAATTTAATTTAACACCTAATGTATTTCCACCCGTCCTTTGTGAATGAAGATCCTTGACGTTCTTTCTTGTAGATTTGATCAATGCATTCGTGGATGAAAATCTCTGTGCTACTTACATCCCACGTTGCTTTACATTTGTCTTTATTCATACTTGTATGTGAACTAAAAAGGAATTCATAGAAAATTATATACATTAAGGAATCCCTTTGATATTGGTCATTTTGCAGCACCTCAATTTAGATTTGATCAATCATTCTACCACATTCATCAAACACATTTAATTGCATGCTTCCTAGTAGGCACTTGACTACCTTGATCATTTGAAAAATTCTAATAGACCTTATCCTTAATACTAAAGATATTTCCAGGATTGTATCAATATTGACATCACCTCCTTAGTGCCTTTAAACACAATTTATTTAATTGCATTAGAATTGCAAACAACTTAATTCTCTTCTTTCAAACCTTCACTAACCGAAAACAAGGAAGGTAAAATAACAACCAGCATCAAATCATAACTTAGTCTAGAAGAGAATGATACAAAAATTGAGTAACACCTCAGTTAAACGTGTTATGTCATTGGAAATGCAGCAACACCGAGTAGCAAACAAGTAATTGTTCCCCTCTTTATTGAGCAATAGTCCAGAGCATAAAGCAAGTCTATAAAGGGTTTACAAAGGGAAACTTATCCAGTCCTTCCCTAGTTCCATTGTCCACTGTGAAGTAAAAAGGCCCGCCAAATTCATCAAGGAGTACCAGTGATTTATGCACAAAATAGTATAATAGCAATTCATGTCTTAACTAAAAGATTGCTTGATAAAAAGAAAAAGACTTAGCCGAATACATCATCTTTTGCTTACCGCAATTAGTGCCCAAAGACTGAAAATAACAGCAACTTCAAGATATCTTGACAGTGGAAACTAAAGTCATACACAGATTGATGCAATATTCAAAATATCATGAGCACTAGAAAGGCAGTCTTTTCAATGCTCCCCCGCCATGGAGGTGGTACAAAACGACATGAGATTCCAAACTTGATTTTCACACAGAATACTGAAAAATATATAAGAAACAATCCTCCAAAACCTCTAATTGATCAATAAATTTGGAAGCTTCATCACCAAAATTCTAAATTTTTTACTCATGTAGAAAAGTGAAAAAAGAGTACACTTTATTCTAATATTTATTTAACGTTTTCCCCATGATATATTATCAAGGCATTTCAAATGCTTAACAAGTGGTTCGGAAGAGAAGAAGGCAGTGTGGCATTAAACAAAGTGGACCAAGGATAGGTGATTAGAAATTTAAAATAGAAAGAAAAGAAGCAGTGTTCATTGCATGTTCATGTTCTCGCCATTGAAGGTGTCCTACCTATAGATGCCTTTGGGGTCATAGGTGAGGATGGGTGGAAAGACACAAAATGGAAACTGAATGTACCAGAAATAAGAATTTATTTTCCTTGTTTTGCAACCCATAACCAAAAAATTCATCCAACAAATTATACGCTGCTGAAAACATGGTTCATACAAGGAACACAAATAAATTAGGCATGGAAAGAATAATAAGACAATGTTTCTTGGGGGTATAAGAGGCAACCAGAAACAGTCTAGGCAGCAACCAAAATCATTCAAGACATGAGCAATCCAGTCACAACTCTAAGAATATCGGGCCTTTGACAATTAAAAAAAATCACATATAGCCATATTGATTTAACAAGAATGTCAAGAAATATGTAATTTGCATAGAACAAATGAAAATATCATGTATGCTGCATGGTAAAACCATTTGTTTTTGAGTCCCTATTTCAACAAAAGAGAAAGACGGTGACAAAACATCGAGTAGGCTTTCTTAAGCTTGTTATCACTCTGAAATCTTTTCTCCTGGAGAATCTAATGATATTCTTCTATACTAACTCATGCAAAATGCCAAATACCTACAGCATAAGGCAGGAAGACTGAAAAGGAAAATGGTAGCGTATAATGTACGTGAGTAGAAGCCTGTAACAGAGTACCTTCAGTTACAAAGTTGCAGTGCCAATCATGATGGTCCATTAGGTTAAGAAACAGAGGTCCACACTCCACAAATGCCTCATTATCTAATGGTTTTTTTTTGAAAAAAAAACTATTGCTCAAATTCAACAAAAATCATTCCCAGCACTTCGGCATCCACACTTACAAGGCAGAGAAACGAAAATGGCGACCATTTGTTCACACACAATCAAAACAGGGCAGACATGTTAGAGAAACGAAAATGGCGACCATTTGTTTACCCGACGCTGCCTGCCGATTCTGGACGAATATATGACAGAGACACGGTGGGGAGATAAAGACACAAGAGCCGTTCACCGCACACTGTTCCGGCGAAGAACAAGAAGCTCCGATGACCTCTGTTCTCTATCCCAACTCACGGATCTGGCCCTCCTGAGTCTCGGTCCCACAGATCAGCACAACACAAGCGAAGTTGAGCAAACTATTTCACTAGAAGCAACTGCATTCGCCGGCCACCGTGAGACGCCGATGAGAAGCAAACTCAGATCAGCAGGAAACGCTAAAATCACCGAAGGCAAGCCATGAGTTGAGTGATGACGCGAGATGCCTATGAGACCCGAGACGCCGACAAGACACAAGGAGATCTGGACGGTGCTGTGATCGATGACGCCGACGGTTAGAGATGGAATCCTGGACGGAGCAGTCGGAAATGCTCTGATTTGAATGACGTCTACACCACCGGAAGGGAAGCTCAGATTCGAAGGAAGAAGGCTTTGGGCATGCACGATATTACCAGCTCTGCTTCGAAATCATGGTTCGGTGAGACAAAATAATGGCACTATAATGCTTCTAACGGTCTGCCTGCAAGCATTTATTGAAGAGAGAGACAGCAAAAGCATGGGGAAGTTGAAAAAAAGCCACGAGAGTGAGCTTCGAAAATAAGTGGCGGTATTATAAAAAGTTCATTGGTGTTCACCGCTTTGCCAAACTCAAAGAAACTGCCCATCGTGATTATTCAGCTGTAAACGTGCGGTCAGGCTGGTCTGCCGCTTTGCCAAACAGACCCTTAATGGCCGTGGCTTCACGAGAGAATTTGGGAGTGCGTGAGGCGGTGATGGCTGCTTGAGCTATTTTGGGAGGTAATTTGGGAGGAGCATGGAAGAAATTAGAGCCTAAGAGCTGACACATGAAGATCATAAAGGAGTGTCTTTCTTTTTATCTTTTTGATTTAAGACTTGAGATTGTTTAGTTTTAAATGATTTTGGGTTATATTAATTGAGAACAATCTAGTTTTAGATTGTAGACTTATTATTGATTTGAATTGAATTGATATTTTGGATTTAATTTGTTCTTCATTGATTGTTGGGATTTTTGTTTGCAAACCCTTTGATTGTCAATTAGATTATTAATTGAGTTTTCATTATTAATTTAATTGTCAATTTGAGTTTAATCTCTTGATTGTTTAATTAGGTGATTATTTGTCAAATTGTTTAATTAGGCAATTGTGAATATAATTTTCAAAACTATCTTAAACAATTGTGATTGATTTTTAATGGATTTAATTAATCACCGCTTTTTCCATTATGAGTTTTCTAGTGGATTAAGTGTTATTGAACTTGAGGGTTTCCCATGTCTTAATTAGGTGATTAAATTTATTAATTCCAATTTTTCATGAACCTCCCTTTGGTCTAATAAATTGAATGGCTAAGAAAGCTAATTCCATATGAATCCTAAGTTGTCCTCATCATCATCATAACTGAACTAAATCCTTATTGTTTGTCTTGCTTTTGATTATTCTCTTTGCTTAGCATTTTAATTCCACTTTCATAAAAAGCCCCAAAAATTGCATTCAAATTCATATAGATTAGTCTCAATCTCATAGTTTTTAGAATTAATTGCAGTAGTATATTTAGTTAGTTTAATTGCATTTAGGTAGTAGTGTCTTGCATTTTAATTTAGGTCCAGTCTATTACATCTTTTGTCACTTAAAAATCAATCCTAAAAAAAACCCATAGCTTGCTCCTTGGGAGAATGACCTAGGTTGACCCTAAACTACATAATTAATTAGGACCTAGTCTTTTTAATTTAAATGCATATAATGTAATTATATATGAAAAAGTTTAAACTCTTCGATCGTCCTCGTTGTGCTCTTGATTTCGAGTGCAACTTAGCATTAATAATCTTTTAGTTCTTCCATTTAATGCTTGCTCATTATTTTCTTCAGACCACCTGGTCACCTACAATAAATTGTTTACCTTTCAAGATCAAGTTGTAAGTCTAATGTATTTATCAATATGTATAATCATGAGTACGTCGAAATTTCTTCATGTCACAGAAGGGAAGTTTTACAATTAATGTGTGTATCCAAGTTATATATGTGTGTGTGTCGCGTGTGAGAGAAAATATCACTTTGAAGCAAGTTGGATAATACATGAAATTTAAAAATCAAGACTTGTGGAGTAAAAGTAAATAAAGCATATTTAAAAATGTGATCCAATAAAGTATATTAAAATTTTTATGCAAATAAATTATTTCTCCCATATAGTGTGTATATAATATGAAACACAGGAATAAAAATACTTTGAGGCACTTAGTTCCGTTGTTGTAATTTAACAAATTCATTGTCCTTTACTGTCATTTACTTAATTTCGCTTTTTGACTGCTAGCAATACGCAGACAAACCAAGTTGCATAAAATATACCCTTTGTCACTTGGATTTATCTTTTTCTTTTTGTTACAAGCTCTTTTCTTTATCTTGTTAATGCCCTACACGGCCCAAGCTTGACTTGGGTTCTAAATCAATGAACATCACCCTAGCACCACCAATTGCAGTTCATTTCTATACTCAATATTGTTTTCTTAACTTTTTTTTTTGATAGAAAAAAAGTTTAGGTAGGTTCGGCATCAGTCCCCTACCAAGGCCAGGGCACGGCCCCAGGGCTCTTCGAGCGCTTACAAGGGACTTACGAGATCGCCTACCAATGAGGTCTCCCCATCGATTAGAGGGTTCGAACACACTCTCTTGTGATCGGGATGGCAAGACCTTAACCAACTATGCCAAACCTCATTGGTATTGTTTTCTTAACTTTGACCACTAATGTTTTACGCTTTAATCAGTTGTTGTCCTTTTAGGGGAAAAGATGTGTTCACCTTGAAATTTCAAATTCTGCCCATCAGTATGACGACAGTTGACGTTGAATATAAAGCTATGCGCCCTAATAATTAAAATTAATTTCAGGTGAAACTACAAATAGCTAACGTACTGTTCATAAAATGAAAGTATTTATAAATAAGAACTTCAAATTCAAGGACCTTAGTTATTTTCTTAAAAAATTTACTTTTCTTACTTGGAACCTATAGATAATTTTCCCTTTACGAAATGCCTAGGAGGATCAATGTTAAAAAAAATAGAAATAAATAGTCGATAATGCTTTTATTTTGTTGGCAAAACATCTGAGTTCCAAATCACCAAGCTGGGGTGCAAGTGACAAAGGCTAAGTTGTAAATTATGTAATATTATTTGCAAATAATGTGAATTGCAGAAGTTTTGTAAATCTCTCAAGCTTAGTTGCAAATTTTTTAAGTTTATTAGTTGCAAATCAACAAAATGAAGCTTAATTGCAAATTTTATAAGTTTAGTCCGCAACATAGCTTAGATGCAAATGTGAGAGCTCAGTTGTAATTTGTAAATCTTTGAATATCAGTTATAAGTTTGGAAATATAGTTGTAAATTCCGACAGCTCTATTACGAATGTCGAAAGTTCAATGAGCAGCATATCTAATCAATTACAAATCCTAGAGGCTCTGTTACAATAAAAGAAAATTACTATAAACATTGGGTGAAGGTTGTTAGCGGTAGCTCCTAAGTTGTCATGCAAGTGGTCTTCCAATTCCTCCTACTATTGTGCAGATCCTATTAGTGGTGATACCTATAGAAAAATAATAACTTGAGTCGTGTTCAAGTACACTGTCATTAAGAGCTATTTTGCAACCACCGGCTGATAGGAAGCGGCACTCCCCAGAATAAAATGGATCTGTTTTACAAGAATAAGGTAAACATAACAACAAAATATAATCACACTCAGCAGGCAAAGAGAATCTCAGAGAAGGAATAGAATGCTTAAAAATTCTAGAGCAAGGTAGTCCACATCTTGACTTGAGGCATCTTATGTCTAATTGAGGATAGAGTTTAATGAGTATTTTCGTTAACTGAGACAAGAGATTGTGCATGTTAATTGAGAATAAAAAATTGGTTTTCACTAGAGAAAACATTATTAATTAATTATGAACCTCTGGCAGGCACATGTTTTCATTATCAATTTAAGATTTAAGTTAGTCTTATGAAGTACATAGGGATAAGTAATCCTATGCTCCTCCTAGCTATTGAATTCTCTTTTAATCAATTAATTCTTAAATATAAAATCTCTTTCAAATTACTCTCACTCAACCTAATTAAGAATATAAGTGTGATAATTAACTCGTTTTTACCTTAGTATCTGAGAATGATATTATTATAGTACCTGTGACGATCCATGGGCTTGCAGTTAAGCTAGATGGCTAACACTTGTCAGTATCATCTGAACTATCTGGCCTTTAGTTCATAAGTTCAAATTTAAAAGTTCCTTTCTACTTCTCTTTTTCTTGTTTGAGCAGCAACACTTCCATTGATGACAAGATCAAAGAGGAAGTGTTCCCCCTCTCCTCCTTCGGTAGCAGCCACCGGCGGTTCCTCTTTGCAATTTTTGTTTGGCGAAAAATTTTTGTTTCTAATATTTTATTTCGCTGTTTTAAGAATTATATTTTAGACCAATTGATTTGAAAGATGGTGTTGTTATGAATTAAAAATATCTTTTTATATATTGACACCGATCATTAATGAGAACCAGTCTAGAAAATGTTGCCTTAGTTATACACTCACTTTACATTATTTTTGAAAATAAAAAACATAAAGTTGTTTTTAAAAACTAAAAAACCAAAATAGTTTTTAGGCAATTTCTTATCTTTGTTTTTCTATTTTTTATTGTTTGATGTCACCACCTATCCATATTGAAACCATACCACCCGTACCAACTACTACCACGTCACCATCTATGGCGGCCACCACATTATTTCAAAAATAGATTTTTTTAAAACAACTATCCAAAAAGATTTTTTTGTTTTTGGTTTTTAAAACTTGTTTTTAAAAGAAATTTTATAAAACTATTTTAGAAACAAAAAACATAAAATTGAAACACACATGCGTTAAGTTTTCTTATGAAACGTATAAAAGGATTAAGGTCAAACAAAAACTAAAGTTACGTATACCTCTAGTCTTTTGACTTTTTTGTTGTTTGGTCTCTTAACTTTAAAAAATGTCTTTTCAATCTTTGATCGTAAGGGCAGTTGATAAAAAATGTTGATATTGAAATAATAATGATTGTTAAAAAAAATTATCATTTGACATTACAAAAAAACATTAAATTTCTAACAGAAATTTTGCTATGACAAATAATTTTACTACGGAATTTCCGATGGAATAATTCCATGGCTAATTTTGCCACAGAATTTCAGTCGGAAAAGTTTCCGATGGAATTATGCCACAGAAAATTTCTGCGGCTAATTCCGTCGGAAAAATTAAAAATTATTATTTTTAATTAATTATTATTCTTACTTAAATTTAATTTTAAAAAAATATCTTTATGAAAATTAAAATTATGATATTATTAACCATATAAATATTTGAAAATTTGGGTTAATACCATATTTCATCCCTTAAGTTTTTCCTCATTTTGGTTTTGATTCCTCAAGTTTTCAACTATAGGTTTTGGTCCCTATAAGGGCAAAATGGTCATATAAAAATTTATTTATAAAAAATAAAATTTATTAGTTATTAATTAATATTAATAAAAAATTATTAATTAGTAATTATTAATTAGTTATTAATTAATGTTAATAAAAAAATTAATTTTAGAAATTAGACAAAAATATAGTCACATGAAATTTATTAAGATGTCAAACTTTTTAATTTGAAGTTAATTCATATTAAAAATTATAAGAATATATAAAATTATTTTATATTATTATTACATATATATATAAGAAACAAATATATATTTATAAATAATTGATTTATATATAATAAGATTATATATATATATATATATATATAATTGTGTTTTAAGAAAACGCCAAAGTATTCGAGCCCATCCGGTAAGGCATCACGTGCATACGGACAAAGTCGTGTCTTCGAATCAAAGGAAGACAAGTTGAGTTGCATTTTCAAGAAAAAAGAGGTTGCGACACGTGGCGGAGGGAGGTTGTGATGCGTGGCAGAGCTAGATTGCACCACGTGGCGGATCTAGGCACCCCCAACAAGGGGAGGCAGCTGGAGTTGTGATGGAATCTGAATTCTGTCACAAATTAGTTTAATTTGTCACGCTATTATTAGTAACAGAATCCATTTCGTCGGCAATTCCGTCGGAAACTCTGAATTCCGTGGTAAATTCCGTCGGAAATTCAATATTTTTTTGCAATGTGATACCAATGGCATCAATGTTAAAGAACTAAAAAACTATATTTTTTTTTAAAATTAAGAGATCAAAATAAAACCTTGTATAAGAGTAACTATGGGCCTGTTTTAAAGTTCATATTTTTTGTTTTTTTCTCGCAACAATTTTATAAATTTATTTTTGGAAATAAGTTTTGAAAAAAAATAAATAAAAACTTGTTTGGATAATAGTTCCTGAAAACAATTTTTGGGCTTTGGCCGAAAAAAAAAAAGTTTTGGGCATAGCCTGACTTGGGAATTCGCTTTCAGCTGGCTTTAACTAATGTTTGCTCTTAGTTGTTGTCGTTTTAGGGTGATCAAGCCTGTTGACAACAGCATTTATGGAAATTTCATTTCTAGCCATCAATATGCCGACAATTGACGTCGAATATAAAGCTAACACCTTATGTTCATTTTTTTATTTCTTCACGACAACCACAATGATGCCTTTCACAGCCATTCCCCTTTTTCTTCTTCTTGTTTTTTTTTGATACAAAGGCAAGCATAGCTTGTCGTAAGATTACAAAAACCTATAGGGTAAGCCCCATAGACTGTTCCTGTGGTAACAACCCACAATTCAAGGCAAAAAGGTGAATACATTTTATAGGGGATACCTCTATTTCTATATAGTCCAGATTGTTAGAATGAGCTATTCGTGTCAGGTAATCAGCACAACGAATACTCTCCCTGTGGGTATGAGAGATCTCCAAATCCCAGTCTGCATAGATAAGAGACTTGATATCCAAAATGACATCATACAAAGGGTGATCGGTCCCACAGTTAGCAGATAATAGGTGAATGGCATGGAGGGAATCTGTGAACAGCTTGATTTTCTTAAGACCCATCTATTTACATAAGTGAAGGCCGTGTTGTATTGTATGGATTTCCGCAGCAGTTGAGAAAGTTTGTCCTAACTTCTGTTGAAATCCAAGCACCCAGTTTCCTTGGTGATCACTGATAACACCTTCGCAGGCTACCTGACCTCCACTGAAGGTGGAACCGTCGACGTCTAAGCGATAGAAGGTCTGCTCTGGGGGCTGCCAGTGAAGAAGCCCTCTCTCTAGAACTCGAAATATCTGGTTGCTTTGATTTATAAACATGGCTCCAAGCTAGGGTTGTCATGTCTGTAAGGTCAGAGACTGATAGACTGGCTTTGCTTGCTCTGAAAGATAAAATAACCAATGGTATTCCATCATTAGGTAATTTAACTTTTCTTAAATTACTCGATCTTCCTATAATAGGTTGCATGGTGAAATTCCCAAACAAATTGGCCATCTTCAACAATTGCAGTTTCTCCATTTGAGACATAATAATCTCCAAGGTGAGCTCCCTATAGAGCTGCCCAACTGTTCTAAACCCCTACATATTTTCTTCACTTCCAACAATCTGACTGGCGAAATCCCCTCCTGGTTTGGATCTGTGCAACAACTTACAATATTGGGACTTGATGTTAATGAATTTCATGGCACACTACTACAAAAAGGGGTTTTAACCTCCCAAATTTGGCACTTTTAACGTCCCAAAACGGGGGGACGTATATGCTGGGGGCGTAGTAAGTTGAAACAAAAGACGTCCCAAATGATAGGGACGCCCAAAGTCTGACTTTAGACGTCCCAAATTAAAATTTGGGACGCCTAAAGTCCCACCCTGGGGGACTTTAGACCTCCCAATTCTTAATTTGGGACGTCTAAAAGTTAGGTTTTTTTTATACCATAATTTACATTCTGTATTACCCAACGAATTGAAACTGCAGAAACAGAATAGAAGATGGATTCATAAACCACACTGTCCGTTACAAACTGGTAAGGACATCCAGCACTACAATCTTTACTATATATACATACAATAACCTTTCATGCAACCTACTACTATATATATCAACAAAAAACAACCAGAAAGTGTCAAAACGCTGTCATCACACAAGTACAAACTGATATAAAATAACAAGTTTACTGCTCTATATGTTGAAGAAGATGTCCAGCCAAAAGATCTCTGATCAAATCAAGGTCTTCACGTAGGTAGGCATCTTCATTATCAAAAATCTGAAAATTAGAAAGTAATAAGCTTTGATGAAATGAATCTCAAGCAAATGAATTAATTAGCATTTCGATTAGAACACCAAAAATATTATCATTTGAGAATGAAGAAGCGATTACCTTTTCAAAATCACTAGTAATTCCACTTTGAGTTATGTTATACATATAAAGTATAACATAATATCCGCATTCAGTGTTGCCAGGTTGCCGAGGGCACTTTTAATCAAAGGGATGCAATTGGTTGTTAAAATCAATAAAGGTATGTCTAAAAGGACCGTCAATGAAACAATTATGTAGGATCGAATGTACTTACTATGGGATAAAACCACTTTGGCTTTTTAACAACTGCACCCTCGCGTGACCCACCTAGGATTCTATATGTTTGACAAGCACTATCATGAAAAGCAAAATGAACAGAAATTAGAACCATTCATTTATTTTTGTTGTCAATGAAATACAAACAGAATTACTTACGTGTCGAAGACGGATTTTGTATCTCTGTCTGGCTTTTTTCTCAAGGGATCAAACCAATAGACTACGTTGCGGCGGGGACATATAACACATAAAGTCCAATGGAAACTTTAACAACATGTACACATTAAAATGAAGTTAGATGAGTGAGAAGACAATTATTTATTAAACTTCTTAAATTGACAAAATGTAAATACGAACCGTTGGACAATGGGTGCTAGATAACAATGAAGTTTGGTATTTGCCATTTGGTAGCCGACATAGTGAGTCCTATGCGCCACAGTACAAGTATCCCCTGTCGTATTCGCAGGACATAAGAATCCATACCAATTACTTCTTTCCATGTTTGTGCAGAGATCGTGGAAGGTGCTATAATAGAATTAAAGTAAGGAATCAATTCTTGAATGTATGAAAACAAAAAACCACTAAATGAATTCTATGGGAAAATTGAAAAAAAAAACTTACCGGACTGCAAATTTGACCCAGCCTGCATCTATCTCCTCCAACCTGATAAACTGCTTGAGATCTTTATTGTCAATCGTGTAGGGATACTCCACTTGGCCCACAATCCCTGGAGGCATCTTCAAGTCAATCTGTTTAATGCGCTTGTAGATCTGTTGCAGCCGTGCTAAGAAGGGCCATTTGCTCGCAGCTTCGTCATCCTTTTAGAACATCAAAAACCAAATTGTTATTAGGATGCCAACAGATTTTCAGTAACAGTAAGGTAATTCCTACCATTGGAGGTGTTGCGTCTGAACCAATAAGATTGCGAGGCCAAAGGATGAAAGATCCTATCGCTTGACCTAACGTGCCAACCTCTGGATCAGGAACAGGGATGGCTGTACCTTCTTCCCCCTTTCTAACACTCATCACATTTACCCTACGATAATCCTCTGGAATTTGCTGATTATGGTGGGTGGTAGCACATGTGTGAACGAGAGCATCAGCAACAACACGCAACAGTGGATCATCCAAATAGAGGGTGCAAGGGTCTCCCGACACTGGAGTGGGAGAAGGGTCGCCAAGTGGTCCCGACACTGGAGTGGGAGAAGGGGCGCCAAGTGGTTGCTCCAGAGGGTTGTAACTTCCTCTGGTGCTATTGAAGGCCGGGGATTCCTGAGTTCTATACTCGTCCCTTGCCCTTTGTGCTTCAAACATCTTTGCCATTTCAAGTTGAAGCTCTGGCAACAGCTCTTGTCGAAGCTTGTCGCGAAGGTTGGCCTCGATCTCTCGTTCGAGCTCCTCTCGAATCTTGGCCACAACGTCCTTACTAGGTCCAGCTTGTGACGAATAACGTGGGTCTCGTCCAAAATACCTCGCGGCACTAACTCCCCGTGTCTCTCCTCGAACACGACCAAGGTCATCTGCCTTCCCAATAGCCGTTGACAAGATGTCCATCCGTCTACTTGGATTGAATGAACCTTGGCTACTCTGCTCGTCCAGGTCATCCTGTAGCATGCAGTTTATCGTAAATGTATCGAAACCACTCGCGACATGTAAAAAATTAGGTACTTATGGTATAACTACTTACAATCCTCGCAGCAACCTCAGCAACAGTCGGATTTATGTACTTCCCAGCCTTAATCCTCCCTGCTTTCCATTTTTTGTGACGTGGAGGAGGTGCCGGTGGCTGGATAACAACGCTAGGATCAGATTCCGCTGCTTCCTTCATTTTCTGTAACTCTTCTGCCATCATTTGCCGCTCAAGCTTCCGATATCCACCGCGAGACATGAAATGTTGATATTTATTTTCTGCTTGCCTCTGGGCATTTGCTGCACTTAATTTCTATGAATGAAAAACAACAAAAAATGAATCAACGATATAAAGTATATGAAAATTACAAGTTCTATATCATGATGACAGAAATCTTACCAAAAACTCAGGATCTGCTCGTGATGCCGCAAACAACCTCCAGTCCTCTGGAGATAAATATGTATACTCCGCACATGGATCCTTACCCCTATGGACCCCTCGAATGTAATGTTTTGTTAGCTTGTTCTTGAAACCTTTCCATCGTACACGAACCTCATCCATCCAGTGCCTATACATCTCCGTGGTGTCTGGGACATCGTATGTTTGCTGCAAGGTAAAACATAAGATTATTATATTTGAAACAATAAGAACAAAGATACAATGTATCAAAACTTACATACCAAAAGTTGCTGCCAAATCATGTCTTTCGTTTTTGGGGGAACCAATCTCCAATTATCGTAGGTAATACGCACTTTGCTTCGAGCTAAAAGCCCTACGTAGCTAATGAAGTGGTCTTCCTCAGGACCAACTGGATTCAGATTGTCATCGAAGTCTATATGCAGCCTCTCCTGTTGATGTTCATGACGTGCAACCAATGCTCCCATCTTTGTACAGCCTCTAACCCTCCTTCTTGCAGGGGGTTCAACTCTAGGCCTTTCGTCATTGCTAGAGCTTTCGTCATCTCTACGCCTCTCGTCATCACTAACGTTGTCCATATTCCTGTTAACACAAAAAGCATCATCAGAAACGTAAGTAAATTGCAATTAAGGTCGGAATATACAAAAAGCATCATCAGAAACGTAAGTAAATTGTAAAAAGCATCATCAGAAACGAAATATACTAAGCGGGAAGTAAAACAGAAAAAACACAGTTCTCATTTATAAATTAAGGTCTTACTCTATATTGTTTCCCATAGTCCTTCACCATGGTCATTTCTTACAGCATATTCGTCATCATCTACCAATTCTACTTCATTTGTTCGAGGTGTAGTTGTTGTGAAAGGTGGTGTGTCATCAAGGTTGAAGGTCGGATCACCATACTTCTGTTTTTTACTTTTAAGGACAATGGACATGTTTTTGCTGGCAGGATCGGTGACATAAAACACTTGTTTCGCCTGGCTTGCTAAAATGAAGGGCTCGTCTCTATAGCCAACTCTTCGAAGATCGACTGAGACAAATCCAAATTGTTTATCTATTACCACGGCATTGTTGCTAACCCACTTACATTTAAATAAAGCAACTTTGAACTTGTTGTACGTCATCTCCCATATTTCTTCTATAACTCCATAATAGGCCATAGACGCTAATATGGGGTTTTTGTCTCTCGCACTGGAAAAGTGCATAGATTCAGCTTCTACCATGACCCCACTATTTTGCATGGTACTTTTGTCATCTTGCTCTTTGGTATAGAAAGAATAGCCATTTATATCATAACCGGTCCAAGTAATGACCTGAAACGAAGGCCCCCAAGCTAGCCACTCGATTGTCTCAGACACACCGATCTCGTGCAAAACCTTTTCCTCGAACCACTGCATGAATGTCTTGTTTTGCTCAATAGCAATCTGCATGTCATTCTTCCTTGGATTCTTGTTCTTCAAAGTGTTTCTGTGTTCATTTATGTAAGGTTGAACTTCTTCCGTATTATTCAGGATATACAAGTGGGCTTGCAACACCTCTTCACGAGGAACATTCTTCACTTTCAGTCTTCGTGTTCCCTTGCTTCTCCCTTCTTCATGTCGAGATTGTTCCTTCTTCCCTGACATATAATCTTTGCAAAACTCCATAGCCTCCTCAACTACATATCTTTCTACTATTGAGGCTTCTGGTCGATAAGGATTTTTAGAATACCCTTTTAAGATCTTCATGTATCGCTCGAAAGGGTACATCCACCTCAGGTAAACTGGACCGCATAGCCTTACCTCCCTCACCAAATGAACTACCAAATGCACCATTATATCAAAAAATGAAGGTGGAAAGTGCATCTCTAGTTGTGACAAAATAATGTAACCCTCATTTACTAGTTCATCCAACTTTTCAGTGTCAATGACTTTGTTACAGATAGCATTGAAGAAAACGCACAATCTTGTCACTGTGTTTCGTACTTCATCTTTCATTATGCCTCTAATAGCTACTGGTAATAGTTGTTGCATCAACACATGATAATCATGGGACTTCATTCCCACTAACTTCAAATCGTCCATTGAGACACATCTTCTCACATTCGAGGAATACCCTTGCGGCACCTTCATTTCATGTAAACACCCACACAAACTTCTTTTCTCTGCTTTTGATAGTGTATGCGCTGCTGGCTCCATGTATGCCCTCCTACCATCATCTCTTAGTTGTGGATGTAACCGTTCTCTTATTCCCATATCGACAAGGTCTAATCTCGCATTAATCCCATCCTTAGTCTTCCCTGGTATGTGCAAAAGCGTACTGATAAGGCTATCACAAACATTATTCTCCACATGTATCACATCAATACTGTGTCTCACGTCAAGCGAACGCCAATATGGAAGATCAAAGAAAATGGATCTCTTCTTCCATATGTTCTTCTCACCCGCAACCCTCTGATTCTTACCAAAAGTGACATGGATACGTTCCACTCGACTGTAGACTTCCTCTCCGGTTAGTGACTTTGGAGCCATTCCATGCTCCGGTAAGCCGTTAAACCGCTTTCTTAGCCTACGATACGGGTGGAACCGATGAAGAAACCTCCTGTGGCCAAGGTAGACAGTTTTTCTTCCATGCTTTAGTTGTTGGAAGTGTGTGTCTGCTTCACATGTTGGGCATGCTTTGTGACCCTTCACGCTGTACCCTGACAAGTTTCCGTACGCAGGGAAGTCGTTTATCGTTGTGAAAATCATTGCACGTAGCTTGAAAGACTCCTTCCTATAAGCATCAAACACATCTACGCCTTCCTCCCACAACTTCTTCAAGTCCTCAATCAAAGGCGCCAAATAGACATCAATATCGTTCCCTGGCTGTTTTGGTCCAGAAATCATCATAGATAGCATCATATACTTACGTTTCATACATAGCCAGGGAGACAAGTTGTATATTACAAGGAGAACCGGCCACGCACTATGTGTGCTAGTAAGAGTTCTATACGGATTGATGCCGTCTGTACAAAGCCCAAGCCGTAGGTTTCTCGGCTCGCTGCCAAATTGAGGGAACATTTCATCTATTTTTTGCCATTGTGGAGAGTCAGCTGGGTGCCGAAGATATTTTCCATCAGATATTCTCTCATCAGAGTGCCATCTCAACTTCTTCGCTTTTGTTGCACTCGCAAACAAACGTTTAAAACGTGGTATTATTGGAAGATACCACATAACCTTTAAAGGTTGCCTTTTACTTGTCACATCACCACAACCACCTTCTTTTTTCACTTTGTATCTTGCAGTTTTACACTTAGGACACTCACTAAGACCTCCGTACTCATTTCTGTACAGTACGCAGTCATTAGGGCAAGCATGTATCTTCTTATACTCCATACCCATTGTAGACAGGATTTTCTTGGCCTCATACATACGATTTGGAAGTACATTATCCTCCGGAAACATATCACACAATAGTTCAAGTAGCAATGTGAAACTACTATCGGTCCACCCACAAGTTGCCTTTAAGTTAACCAAATGTAATGTTCCTGTCAGCCGCGTGTACTTACTACCACTATACAATGGTGTCTCTGCATCACTCCGCAGGCTGTCATACTCCTGCGACTGCGCAAAGGATTCTGCGTCAACATCGTTAATCATTCTCTCCATTCTATCTTCATCTATGACATCCACAGCTTCCTTCTTGTGTGACGGACAATCAGTTACTTCCTCACCATGCCATATCCACCTTGTGTATCGCAGATTTATTCCATCACAAAGTAGGTGATCCTTTATGACATCAACATCCCGTCTACTCTCATTCAAACAATTGACACAAGGACAAAAATACTTCCCATTTCTTGCAGAAGCATTCTTTTTAGCGAATTCAATAAATTCGTCCACCCCTTTCTCATATTCTTCACTAATTCTCAAAGCATTCATCCAACTATGATCCATTTTGTTACCACCTAAGGCATTACCAATAACATTCACACGTTTAGTACAATTCTCAACGACATATGATGGGATTGCCTAATTAAGTTATCAACCCAATTTAGGATTTTAAAATATGAGCTTAATAACCTTATTGCCCCCTCCTAGCCTCATCTCTCCTCTTAAAAATGTTTCAGTGCTATGTAACTTATTTTTTTAATAAGTATATATATATAAAATTAATGTATAATAAAATAAATACAATAAGATTAAATTAAACAATTTTTTTGAGGTTTGGAAGAATTAAAAACAAAACGAGTTCAATATTAACAAAACAATTTTAAGTTGAGTTCTTCCAAAAATAAAATTGTTTTATTGAAAATATTTAGATAAAAATCATTTAATGAATATTGGGGTTATGGTTTTCTTTTTAAGTTTTGGATTGAATTATTCTTCATAATTCGTTTGGAATTAATACAAGAATTTCTTTAATTTAAATAAATCATATTTTATTTTATTATATATACTAATTAATGGTGCAGGAACAAGACTAATGAAATGGGGTGGTGCCACTATATGTGTGTATGGATAAATCTCCATTGGCTTATAAAAGCTAGATTTCCCTAAAACTGAACAACAGGGATTTCTATTATACACAAGTAAATTTATATTTAAACAACAAAATAAACCATTCCCGAATAAATGCAATTTAAGCAATATAACCACACCAAACACATCAGGCTAATATCAACTATCTCAATATAAGCAATATATAATAAACCAAACAGCCTAATATCAATATATAAACAAAAAAAAATGAAGAAAATAAACCAACCTTACCTGATCAGGGAGGGCGCCCACTAGCTAGTAGAGAAGACGTTGGAGATCCACGGTAGAGAAGACGTTGGAGAGAGCCACACTTGGAGACGTTGGAGATCCACGGTGGTGTGCACAACAATGGAAGGACGGAGGTGGAGGAGAGAGCAAAAATCTACCCACTGTGGAGGAGGTGAAGTTGCAGCAGTGACGGTTGCGTGCGTTGAAGAAACAAAGAGGAAGAAGAAGGGAGGAGACGGTGGGTGCGTGGGGAGAAGAAGTGCTTGAACAAGGGAGGAGGGAGGAGTTGAAGAAAAAAATAGAGAAGGGCCGACGGTGGGTGCGTGGGGAGGAGAGGAGGAAGAAGAGTATAGTTGAAGAAAAAAGTAGAGGAGGTGTGATAGAAGAAGACGCATGTCAAACACTTGTCTGACATGCGCAGGGGACGCCTTCAGGCGTCCCAAATGCCATTTGGGACGCCTAAACCCAAATCCTGGCACGAAATATAAATTTCATAAATTTCTTTTAGCGCCAGGAAGCATTTTAGACGTCCCAAATTCAAATTTGGGACGCCTAAAGGTTCACCTACATATATATAATTACGAAAATGCCACCGCCTCCCTTTTTAACTACCCAATTTTTAATTTGGGACGTCTTTGGGAGTGGTTATATCTCAATTCTGTAGTAGTGGCACAATCCCACCATCCATAGGAAATCTTTCATCCTTAGGACGTTTGGCTGTTTCACTTAATCATTTGAAGGAAGTATACCTCAATCTCCGGGTGGTGGGTCAAATTTGTCATTGCTCTATCTGGACAACAACAATCTTTCCGGTATAATCCCTTCTTCAATTTAACCTTTCTCACATGGAAGATATAGGTTTTCCTTTCAACTACTTGTTTGGAACTATTCCATCAAATATTGGTCATGCTTTCCCAAAGCATCAATATTTTAATGTGGGACAGAACATGTTGACGGGATTTATTCCAGCTTCATTTTCCAACACCTCTCAATTGTAATTATTTGCTATTTATGATAATGCTTTTAGGGGCAAAGTCCCTACCTCTTTTGGAAGATTGAAGTGCCTATGTCGATTCGAGATTGAGGCAAATATTCTTGGGAGAAAAGACTGTCATGATTTGAAATTCCTCTTCTCATCAACAGATTTTAGTCAATTGCATTTGATAGACATGACAGATAATAAACTTTGCGGTGTATTGCCAAATTCCACTGGAACATCTCTACAAATTTACACATTTGTTATAAATAACAAACTTAAGAAATTTATTTAATATCTACAAATTTACTATTTAGCTCTTATATTAAAGAACTGTGGTATGGTAGTTATAATGTTATATCTAAAATGTAATAGGAACCTCTTGTGATTGGGTTGCTTTTTTTATTTTTTTTACAAGTTACGATACTAAACGAAGTCATGCTAACTTTGAAATTGGGAAAGGTCACTGTCGCAATTCTTTATAGATCAGGTTTTAAATGAGGACATTGAACATTATTATGATACTGAACTAATATTTATTAGAAACTATTTGAAGTTATTGACAATAATGTTTGCGTTTTCCTTTGCACTGCTAATAAACATTTTGTGCAGTTCTTACAAAAAAGTATGGCAAACACGTACGTGCCATTAAAAAAAAAATTGAAGTTACCGAAAGAAAATTTGAGACGTGGCCTTTGCTGAGTCAGCTAAACATAAATAATTTGCATATAATGTGGGATCTGATCTAAAGTCCATTCGTCATTTTGTAAAAAAACTACAGGTAGTAGGTTTCACTTGATATCACAAAATAAGGAATATTACTCTTTTTATAAGATATGTTAACAATTTATGTAACAGTTTACTCCTTTTTTGGGACTGAATTGTAACATTTTACATTATGGTCACTTTTCAGAGTTTTTTAGCCATCTAAGGACCACATGTGACCCAATTAGTAACATTAGAAAGAACAGAAAATTGAGAAAAAAATCCCCTATTAAAAATTTTATTAGTGAAAAGAGGACTGCATAAATTTTATTCCACAAAGTATCATTATTATGCAAATTTTGTACACAAACAAGTATTAGTACTCTAAAATGGATTTTTATCACCTAAAACAAAATTTATGGGGCCGGGATATTTCTCCAATTTTCTCAAAAAAAAGAAAAAAAAGAATCAAAGTCTTTCTCAAGTTGATGGTGCAGGATAGACTGCTACTAATGTGAGAAGCAACCGTCCGATAGTGCTATATGCCGAACACTGATTGGTGTAATACAGAGAAATATATTATTTACGCATTGTATCCTATTACGGTTTTACCACATATTCGAGCATTAGAATATTCCAATTTTGAGGTTTGTGGTTTTCTCTCTCAACACAAGTGTCTCCTCTGAAACTCAAACTCGAGATCCAAAGGATTTAGAGGGCCTTAGATCATTATACCAATCTATGTTGGTTGTTTTAATTTATTCTAGGGTTAAGGTCCATTTGTTGCCCCAAAAATTGTCAGAAAATCTCAATTTTATTCTGAAAGTTTTTTTTTTTTTTTTGAGTAATGTTATCCTAAAAGTGTCAAAATGCAGCAGAGCAATGTCGCCCAACCATTAGCCATGGTTAATCTTGATAGACTGCCCGGAGCTCAAGTATAATTTCTTATTCAAATTATCTATGTGAAAAATAGACGAATATCAAAATTCTCGGAGTCATCTCTCTATCCTCGCAATTGTTATACATATATGAACTTTTCATGTATTTTTTTCCTAATATTTTCGTTTATTATTTCCACTTTTGTAATTTTAATTTACAGTTTTTTTATATCATTAGACATCATTTTCTACCTTAATAAATTTATGTGATGTTATATAATCACTTTAATATTAATAAAAAATTTGTATATGTATGTATTTTAATTTTTTAAAAAATAAATTGTCCTCACTACTTTTATTGTGGGTCTGCCCCAATATTCCACTCAGAATTTCCCATCATTTCAATCGGAAATTTCTAACCGTTGTCTCCCACTTTCAGGCAAGTGGGTAACTTCATTTGTTATCTTCGTTAGTGCTTGCTAGTATTTTCTCTCTTTTTTTTCCCAGAAATATAAAATTCATTGAATATAATTAACAGAAATAAAGTGTTCTTAGTCTGCTATCTTCATCAACTAATTTAATTTGTGGAAGGCTTCCCAATTGACTAATTAATTCTTAATTGGCATAGCAAATATATGATGCTTGCTTCTTTAATGACTTTGGTAGTTTTTTTTTTTTTAAATTTCACTAAAGGGTATAATCCTTAATCCATATATTCCAAATTTTAAAATGCAAAGGGTTTTTAATAGTCTAATTTTTATTCATGGTTCTCACCGCCGAACTGGCAAATTCTTTTTTTTTAATCTTTGATCAGAGGTATCCGGCGCTAGATCTGGACCCCGGAACCGGGCCGTCCGAGCAACCGACTAATCCCCCCGCTGATTTGTAGGTACCTCGATGGGTAGAACAGCTGGCCAGGAGATTTAACGCTGCTCCATACCTAAGGCTAGGGATCAAACCCCCGACCAAGGTTAAGGGTGGAAGAGCCCTTACCGCTCTACCACACGCTCCTGGTTCGAACTGGCAAATTCTTAGTCCGTCAACAGTATTGTTATCAAATAATTAATGGAAAATCCTAAAAATAACGATACTTTGGCAATTTGTAGTGAGCACTTTAATATACAAGTAGAAGTAAGAGCACTTAGGCTATTGTATGAATATAAAAATAATTTCTTAAATATAGTTAATATCATTATTAGTAATTATAAGTATTTATGTGCCTCTAAATAAAAATATAATATAAAAAACAGATAATATGGATAAAATAAATATTACTAGCAGGTATTGAACCTAGTGGAAATGACTTTGACTTCTTAAGCATGAGGCCTCAAGTTCAAGTCTGTGCAAATGTAAAAAAACGTATTTGAGAGAAAAATGTGCAATGGTGCTAATAAACAAAAATTATGATTTAATTTATTAAAGACAAAAAATTTCCAAGTACCAAATTAAAAATTTAGAAAAGGTATAACTACCTATAAAATAGTTTTCCCTTTTATTTCAATCATCAATCGTAAGTTTGTATGTAAGTAATATAATACAAAAGCAACTTTAATTTAAAATCTCTATATTTAATATAATATAAATTTTATGTTTATTGGTGTTATATAGCCTAACTGACACTAAGTACTTCTATTTTTTTTTTTTTCAATATGAGGTTATGAGTTCAAACTCTCTCTATAAATATGAATCATAGTAGATGTGTTTGTTTTGGCTAAAATAATATATAATCTCCTCAGCACTAACCCGGTATACAGTGCAATTGTAAGTGCTATAAATGAATGATGATAATTTTTTTTTTTATGATGATGATGATACTTTTCCTTTGCATGGCAAGTGGTGAGTCAATGAGACACTAGATTGTTTCTTGACTTTTTGTACTGCCGTGGTTCATAATTAATTCTTATTATTCGGTTAACATTGAAATTAATTACTAATAGGCTGAGAGCACACTTGAAAAATGATGATGTTCTTGGATATTTTTAATTAATTGTAAATTCTATAGAATTTTTAATAGAAAATTGTCATTAGATGATCAACAATCTTCAACGAAATCATTAGTCAATTCAGTAGTAATAAAAAAATAAAATTAATTTAGAAGATCCGTCACTAAATCTGGAAAAAAGAATTAAATTTTTCTCATATCATCTTAATATATGAGAGAGAGAGAGAGAGAGAGAGAGAGAGAGAGAGAGAGAGAGAGAGATTGAAGAGCATATTTATAGAAAAATTATGTTAAACATAATTCTCTCCAAAGGAAAATAATACACATGCATCACTTTCTTTATGTTGTTGCCTTTCTAGTTAAAGTTAATATTGTTTCACATTATTATATTATTGTTTTATTAAATTATTTATTTGCAAAGTTATGCAGAATTCAAATATGGGATGGTTGTGTGACAAACAAGTCAGGTGCAAGCCCAAATATAATTAAGGATAAAAGCCCAACAGACGTGGTAGAGCCCAAGATTCCAAGAAAAAGCTCAAGGATCAGGAAAAAGCCTTGGAAGCTTCGAGATCTAGACGATAATGGCAATATATAAAGGAAAATAAGGATGAAATGGGTGTGAATGAATTTGGAGATTTTCCCTCTGGACGGAATCTTCCATATTCCCTTGTTGTGTGTCTTTCTTCCTATTCTCTGTTAACGTCCTTCCTTATTTTCATTGAAACAACTCTGTAGTATCTGAATTTTGTCAGCTCAATACTATATCGGTTTTGCTGATCCATTACTTTGCTATATATATATATATATATATATTCTGTGGTGTTAGTTATACACGTTACATTTGGTGCTTTCATTCGGATTCATGTTCTCATGGCAGATAACATAAGGATAAAGGAAATGCAGGCAGACTTGAGAAAAACTCAGGAGTTTATGATCGAAGCATTTGCTCGCTTCACCTCTATCGATCAACAATTTACTAATATAGAGGACTTACTCACTCGTTTAGTTACTTCCGTTGATACCTTGATGCAGCAGTCTAGTTCTGCATCTTCTTCGAAGGATACCACGGTTTCGACTACTCCTCTGCTTGCTACGCCTGTGTAGTATTTTCAACAGGGTTATAAACCAGTTAAGCTCGATTTCCCTCGCTTTGACGGGAAAGATGCTCTCAATTGGATTTTTAAAGCAGAGCAATATTTTTCTTACTATGATATCGATGATCCCCAACGACTGGTTATTGCCTCTGTGCATCTCGATGGCGACATTTTACCATGGTTCCAAATGTTACATAAAGCCAATCGTATTCCTAATTGGATCGCTTTAGCACATGCAATCGAGACTCAATACAGCCCGTCTCCTTTCGATTGTGCTAGATCTCAGCTTTTTAAACTTACTCAACAAAATGTTGGGGGTGTTCTTGAGGACTATAATACTTGTTTCTTGGCCCTTGCTAATCGGACAGAGGAGATACCGGAGACAGCACTTCTGGACTATTATCTAGGTGGCTTGAAATCAGATTTGAAGAGAGACTTTTTACTTCAGTGACCTGCAACCGTGTTAAGTGTAATGACACTGGCTCGTTTATTTACTGATACTGTTGTGTCTCCTACTTCTACTTATAAACCAAAACCGGCCATAAACTCTTTTGGTAAATCTGTATTTTCATCGACCTCAGTGGCCCACGGCTCTTTATCCACAGATACGTCGAGTGGTAAGGCTAATCTACCTCCTCTGTTATCGACTCCAAAGATACCTTCCATTAAACGTATAACCCCGGCAGAAATACAGATCCATAGAGAAAAGGGGCTTTGCTATACGTGTGATTCTAAGTTTTCACCTACTCACCGGTGTCCCAACAAACAGTTAATGATGCTCATCAGTGAAGATGAATCAGCAGAGGTTACTGATGTGAGTGTTATTGAGCATGAGTTGGAGGGTACATTACACCATCTGTCTTTACATGCCATGCGGGGTACTAATGGTCCAGCGACCATACGGTTCAATGGCAGCATATTGGGTACTGAAGTGCAAATTCTTTTGGATGGGGGTAGTTCTGATAACTTTATTCACCCATGTATCATCCAACATTTACAACTTAAGATTGAACCAACTTCTAACTTGCGCGTATTGGGGGGCACAGGTCGTATTCTTAGTAGCACGGAACGGGTTCAGAAGGTTCCAATTCAAATTAACGGCCATACTCTGTTTTTGGGATTATATGTCTTGCCGATTGTTGGTGTTGATGTCGTCATAGGAGCCAATTGGCTAGAAACGTTGGGTCCTCATGTTGCTGATTATAGTGCTTCTATGATTCGGTTTGTGGCAAACGATCAGTTTATTACTTTACAAGGGTATCATGGTCCTTCCATTACTCACACCTCTTTCCACATTCCGTTCATCTTTAACAAACCGATGCCATTGCAGAGTTTTTTTTTGTGGAACGTTTTGCGGATGCTACACTGACAGGTGCCAATAATAAGGCTATTCCTGCAGATTTGCTACATGTCTTACACCAATATGCGGACGTGTTTGACCTTCCTCAGGGATTACCGCCGCCATGTGGCCATGAACATCGGATTACATTGTTACCTAGATCCGGCCCAATTAAGGTTCGGCCCTATAGATATCCAATCAGTCAAAAAGCTGAAATTAAAAAATTAGTCCATGACTTGTTGCAAGATGGGTTGATTCAGCCTAGTTCAAGCCCTTATTCTGCCCTAGTCATTCTAGTACGAAAGAAGGATGGGTCTTGGCGATTTTGTGTTGATTTTCGAGCTTTGAATGCTGTTACCATTAAGGATGCTTTCCCAATGCCAACAGTGGACGAACTCCTTGATGAACTACATGGGTCCATATTTTATTCTGAATTAGATCTTCGCTCTGGTTACCATCAAATTTTAATGCATGAGGCAGATAGGGAGAAAATGGTGTTTCATACTCATTTGGGCTTATATGAGTGGCTTGTTATGCCTTTTGGGCTTTCCAATGCTCCGACCACTTTTCAGTCTATCATGAATAGCATTTTTCGTCCCTTCCTTAGACAATTTGTCTTGATTTTTTTTATGACATATTAATTTATAGTACCTCCTGGGAATCCCATTTGCACCATCTTGCTTTGGTTCTGGGGTTATTACAACAACATAAGCTGTTTGCAAAAAAAAAATCAAATTGTTCATTTGGCAAAACACGTATTGAATATTTGGGCCATATAGTTTCGGCCCAAGGTGTGGAGGTTGATCTAGTTAAGATACAGGCTATTCAGAGTTGGCCTAGACCCATATTAGTAACTCAATTGAAAGGCTTTTTGAGGCTTAGTGGCTATTATCAAAAATTCATCCACAATTATTCTCACAAGGCCGGCCCACTTACACAACTTCTATGCAAGGACGGTTTTTGATGGTCTGCAGAAGCCCAAATGGCATTTGATAATCTAAAGCTAGCTCTCACACAGGCTCTTGTTCTCGGGTTACCTGATTTCACCAAATCATTTGTGCTGGAAAAAGATGCCTTTGGTATAGGCATTGGAGCAGTTTTGAGTCAAAACAATCACCCTCTCGCTTATTTTTCTAAGAAGTTGTCTCCAAGGATGCAAATAAAGTCAGCGTATGTCAGAGAGCTACACGCGATCACCAAATTTGTGGCCAAATTCAGACATTATTTGCTAGGTCATCCGTTCATCATCAAAACGGATCATGCCAGTCTTCGCCATTTACTGGATTAAACCATTCAGACGCCAGAACAAGAGGCTTGTTTATCGAAATTGCTGGGTTATCAGTTTTCTATTGAATATAAAGCCGGTAAGCACAATTAGGCCACCGATGCCCTTTCTCGTGTTTCTTGTATGGCTTTAACTTCTCTGCAAAGTACCTTTATAGACTGGGTTTATCAGCAACTTACTTCTTCTTCCCATCTCACTGATCTACGAGTTAAAATCGAACATGACCCTTCATCATTCCTGCTTTATAGCATCAGGCAGGGATTCATTTATTGGCGGGATCGTTTATTCATTCTGTCCACTCATGCCGAGTTAATTAAATGGATTTTAGATGAGTTTCATTCCTCTGTTCTTGGGGGACACTTGGGATTCCATCGGACTTTCTTTCGTCTTGCTACTCTGTTTTATTGGCACAACATGCGTCAGGATGTTCGTTCATATATTCGTAATTACTTTACTTGTCAACAAGCTAAAGTATCTCACTTACATCCAGCTGGTTTGCTTAACCCATTGCCAATTCCTACTCGGATATGGGAAGATATTTCTATGGATTTTATCCTTGGCTTACCGATAGTTAAAGGCTATGGGGTTATTATGGTTATGGTAGATCGACTCTCTAAATACGGTCATTTTGTTGCTTTGCCAACTCATTTTTCCAGCCTTCATGTTGCAGAAACCTTTGTGCAACATATTGTTAAATTACTAGTGCTTTCTGGAGACATCTCATGAAATTGCAAGGTTCCTGGCTGAATTTTAGTTCTGCCTACCACCCATAAACTGATGGGCAATCGAAAGCTTTAAACAAATGTGTTGAAATGTATCTACAATGCTTTGTTCATGAATTTCCTAAGAAATGGTTGTCTTTTCTGCCTTGGGCTGAGTATTGGAATAATACTTCCTACCATCACTCCACCGGGATAATCCCTTTCAAAATTGTGTATGGAAGGGACCCACCTCCTCTTCTCCGACATTCCTCTCTGGATGATACTCCATTGGATGTTCATAAGCAGCTCGAGGAAAGGGATGCCTTGTTACAAGTCCTCGAGATTAATATCCAAAGGGCTCAAACTCGTATGAAAAAATATGCTGATGCTAAGAGAACTGAATTAGAATTTCAGCTTGGTGACTTAGTTTTAGTGAAATTACAACCATACAGACAACATTCAGTGGCTCTTCGTCGTTATCAGAAATTGGCCTTGGCTTATTTTGGCCCATTTAAGATACTGGCACGAATTGGTAATGTGGCGTATCGTTTGGATCTTCTGCTACATGCCAAAATTCACCCTATGTTTCATATATCAGTTCTGAAGAAATTTTTTGGAGATGAACCTGCTGCTTCTTATTTTCCACAGCCTCTTAGTACAATGCCAGAAGGACCTATCACTCAACCAATTAGTATTCTAGATTCCAGGATGGTGCAGCGCGATTCTGCACAGGTTTTTAACAAGTTTTGGTCCAATGGGACGGGTTAACTACTCCTACATGGGAAGACAGAGATTTTCTGATCTCTACATATCCATCTTTTGACCTTGAGGACAAGGTCTCTTTCTATGGGGGCGGTATTATGACAAACAAGTTAGACACAAGCCCAAATATAATTAAGGATAAAAGCCCAGCGGACGTGGTAGAGCCCAAGATTCCAAGAAAAAGCTCAAGGATCAGGAAAAAGCCTTGGAAGCTTTGAGATCTAGACGATAACAGTAATATATGAAGGAAAAGGAGGATGAAATTGGTGTGAATGAATTTGGAGATTTTCCATCTGGACGGAATCTTCCGTACTCCCTTGTTGTGTGTCTTTCTTCCTATTCTTTGTTAACGTCCTTCCTTATTTTCATTGTATTGCATTAACTTTTGTGTCGATTATATGAGAAAGCTCTGTAGTATCTGAATTTTGTCAGCTCAATACCATATCGGTTTTACTGATCCATTACTTGGCTATATATATATATATATATATTATGTGGTGTTAGTTATACACGTTATAGGTTGGTCCACAACACCACATGGAAGCCGTTTGTGAATGTTTGTAATTTATTAAAAAGGAAAATAGAGATGTAGAATTTTGCCGACTTGAAGACATCTGGCTTAATCGTCAATGCCTATAACTAATATAAAGCGAACACTCCATGTCTATTATTTCCGTATGTGGCTTCATTTTCCATGATCCTTCACTACAATCAAAATGATCCACTCCATTATTACCACCAATTTTCTGCTATGCATAGCTCCTCAAATTCTGTTGCCAAGTGAAGCTGCCATGTCCAGTGATTCAGAGATTGATAGGCTTACTTTCCATGCTTTGAAGGATAAGTTAACCAATGGTGTTCCAGAAGCCCTACTTTCATGGAATGACTCAGTCCACTTCTGCAAGTGGCAAGGTGTTACATGCAATCTCCGTCACATGAAAGCCTCAACTTTGAAGTTGACAAATCAAGATTTTGGGGACACTCTTGCACCATCATTAGGCAACTTAACCTTTCTCAAAATGCTCAATCTTTCCTATAGTGGATTGCATGGTCAAATCCCCAAATATATTGGCCATCTTAAACGATTGATGTCGCTTGATTTGCAGCAAAATTATCTTGAGGGAGAAGTCTCTTTTGAGTTGGCTAATTATTCCAAACTCCAGAAGATTGTATTCACTTACAATCATTTGGCTGGCAAAATTCCATTATGGTTTGAATCTATTCAACAACTTATAGGGTTGGGACTTAGTGGTAATCAATTTCATGGAAATATTCTACCTTCCTTGGGAAATCTTTCATCCTTGGAGCAATTGTCTCTTGCATTTAATAGATTGGAAGGAAGTATACCTCAATATCTAGGTGGGCTATCAAATTTGTTCTTACTCTATCTTGGTAACAACAATCTTTCTGGTATAATCCCTTCATCAGTTTATAATCTTTCTCACATGGAAGAATTGAATTTTCCTTTCAACTATTTGTTTGGAACTATTCCATCAAACATTGGCCATACTTTCCCAATATTCAATTTTTAATGTGGGACACTATATGTTGACAGGAACTATTCCACCTTCATTATCCAGCATTTCTCAATTGCAAGGATTTGAAATATATGCAGATGCTTTTAGTGGCGTAGTCCCCATGGGAAGACTGCAAAACCTTGGTAGATTTGAAATTTCAACAAATAATTTTGGGAGTAAAAATGGTCAAGACTTAGATTTCCTCTCATCAACAACAAATTGTAGTCAGCTGCATTTAATAGATATTCTTGAGAACAAATTTAGTGGTGTATTGTCAAATTCAATTGGGAATCTCTCTTCCCAGCTTCAAGTACTTAGCATGGGAGTCAATCATATCTTTGGAAGCATACCTAATGAGATTGGGCATCTGGGTAGCTTATATTACCTCAATTTGGGATCTAACTTCCTTCAAGGCACAATTCCACTTTCGGTTGGAAAGCTTGAAATTCTTGGAATGCTCTTCCTAGACCGAAATCAATTATATGGTAGAATTCCTGATATCTTTGGAAATCTTACTAAGTTGATTGATCTTAGGTTATTTGATAACAATTTTGAGGGAAACATTCCTGTGAGCCTCAAACATTGCAAAGGTATGCAATTCTTGTATATAAATCAAAATAACTTGAGCGGCAATGTACCAAATATAACTTTTGGTCATTTAAAAAGTTTAATATATCTTGACATGTATTCCATTCCATCTGTGATTGGTAACATGAAGAATTTAGTGGGATTAGATTTGCGTGAAAACAAATTTTCTGGTGATATTCCAATGGAATTCAGGGAATGCTTACAGTTGATAGATCTTTATATGAGTCTAAACTTCCTCCAAGGAAGTATACCCTCATCCTTTAGTTCCTTAAAATCTCTGATCAACTTAGTCCTTTCCTACAATAACTTGTCTGGCACAACCCCCCAAGAACTAAAAGATCTTCCTATATTGGAGAATTTGAACCTATCTCACAACCATTTTTATGGTAAGGTTCCAAAAGGGGGAGTGTTTGATAATATCGCAGCACTGTCACTCACATGAAATGAGTATCTTTGCGGTAGAATTGATTAACCCTGTCGTGTGAGTTTATCAAAATACTAGGACACTAAATATGCAATATAGTAGTGCAACCTAGGTCGATTCTCTTGAGAAGCTAGAAATCCTTAAATCTCAATTGTAAAAGCACTAAAACAAATTAAGTGAATGAGTTCATTTTGCTGAATTATTGGTGAACATAATCCTATTTCCTACTATTTATTGATTTTTCAGAATTAAGAAATGAAAACGTCAGCAACAGAGAAGTACGATTGTAGAAGAAATTGAATGGCAGATGGTCTTCCCTAAGAGTTTCACCTAGCCTTCATTGTCTTTATATTTATTAGAGTCAATCCCCAAAAATAATAGAAGAGTTCGATCTTGCTTCCACAAATTATAGGAATGAAACATACTTAAAGCTCCTAGATGAATATTGAACAATACTCATTGCAAATAAATCAACTAAGTCACAACATCCGATTTTAACAAATCAAAAATTGCTAACTGAATCTACTCTTATTCAGAGAGCATTAAACACCTAAATGCATATCAGTCCACAAACTTGACCGAACAGTCATGTAGAAAAATCAAGATCAAATGAATGATAGACTCAGAGCTCAAACTCTTAACAGAGCAAACTTAATCTGAATCTAGCCATAGAAAAATAGATCAACTCCCTTGAGATACAGTGACTCTGGCTCTGGCTCCTCTCTTAGGGAAGAATTAAAATCTAGCTGCTCATGGATTTGGAATCAGCTTCAGCGATCTAAAAATCTTCTTCGGCCATGACAGAATCTTGAAGAAAGGCACAGAGAAGAATCAGAGATGGAGAAGTCGAAGGGCACGAGATGAGAAAGTCCCAGAGGTGTCGAGCGCGAGAGCTGTGTCCAGATGCCTAAATGATCGAGTCTGCCCAGCCTTTTTACTCCTCTCCCAAAATAAAATCCTCTTTTCCCTTTTTTCCGCTCTCCCCGTGTGTGTGCAAGTATTCTCTGGGCTTGGGAATCCAAAGTGAAATCCACAAGTAGATCATCCCCCATGTGTCCACATCAAAGGCATTAAGAAATAAAGTGTATGATAGCTGGGTCCAATTCTTCTCTTTAACTAATGTGTTCAGCCTTTTCCTTGTGGTCCCCACGTGATCACATGCATTCCATTTGATTCCTTTCAACCATTCGCATCTAACCCTTTTTCTCATGACTCAAAATTGCTTATTTCACCACTTTATCCCTGCATATATTAGAAATTTCAGTAGCATCAGATGTGCCCAAATTATCACAGATTGCATATTTTTAGCCTCCAAATATATCCTAAAAATAATAGAATCCCATAGAAAATGTAGTAATAAAATAGGTCTATCAAATTCCCCCACACTAGAACATTTGCACTCCTGAGCAAATAAATCTCAATATATAATCCAATTCTCAATAATCATTTTAGCAGCAAACCTAACTAAAATATGAGCTCCTTAATCTTACCATTTTCATCTTTATGATCAATATAGAAACTTGCAATCATCCAGACAAAATAACCATTTTAATGCACAACTTTGTAACTGGTAATAGGCATCAAGGACTCACAGGAATTAGTGTTTCTCTCCTCTCTCATATAGGGTTCTTTCTCTCCTCTCTCCTAGGCTAGCCTCTACCATAGGCTTGTCAAAGCTCTAATATCTCCACCACTCAAATTCATGGGAATTGATGTATCAAGAGGGCTTTATCTATACTGTAATGGTGGAAAGGCTATGATGGATATGGAAAGATTAAGCATTGACCACTTAAGCAAAAATGCATATTCAAGAAGCATGCAAAACTACAACCAAACTTCCTCATTTTTTTTTCTTGTGCATGTGTATAATACACCAATCAAAGCTGAAACTCACATGAAGTCAATCCTAATAATCTATGCAAATAGTTTATCAACTGCTACACAAAAATCACTATACATGCTTGATTGATCTCTCTTTTGTTTCTGTTTTTATTCAACTTTTTTTTTCGTTTTTTTTTCATGCTTTCTTTCTTTCTTTCTTTTTCATCATCATTTGCTTTTTTTTCTTTTCTTCTTCTTCTTTTTTTTGTTTTTTTTTCAAATTTTTTTTTTCAACTTGCCTCTTTTTTTTAACATTTTTTTTCAGAGATCAAATCTGCAAGCACAGAAAATCACAGCTGATTAAACTTTATTTCTTTCAAGTATGTCACTAAACTCTTCTACCACTTAAGAAGCTAGATCATGTTTTGCAGAAAGAATCTTGCATTCTACTCAACTGGTCAATGATGGAAAGAAAAGAAAAGGAAGGGCTCAAAGTGGTTTGCAAATGGTCAATTGTTTAAAGTTTGTGTTTAGGTCTATATGAGGTTTAGAACAAATGCCTCTATCATGTACACCTCTTCCCATGCATATATGTAGCCTCGACAAAGAGCTAGGACAAGTTCTAGAGAGAACTAACTCTAGGGAGTATGCTCTCAATATTTAGGAATGAAATAAGGCTCAAAAACCTTCCATCAAGGGTTAATTCCTTTAGCCCATTAACAGAGACAAAATTATACACTAAATTGATCCTAATGCCATGAATAAGTGCTCATTCCTATACCAATCATACAGAATCAGATAGCCAAATCAAAGTTCTTATATCTCAATCAAGCTTACTTCTACAACAACCAATGAAAACTGGATTTTCAATATTCAATTTTTCTGCCCAGGTGTAAAGAAACTTAATAATAGCAATGAAATGTTCACAGAGACAACATCAATGACACTTGTACAGCAGCAAATGACATCTAAACCTCCCCCACACTTGAATTTTGTATTGTCCCCAATGCAAACAGCCTCAAAATGAGCTAAGAGAGTACCAAACAGCAGCAATGAGTGGAAATAAAGAGCAAACCAGGAGCAATGTGACACTAGCTAAAAAGAAAAATTAAACTCCTATTCTACTGAAATGGCCCCTCCCCCACACTTATTCTCAAAACATGATAAAGAAGACAATTTGACACTCATAGTAGTAATGAGAAGTAAATAAGGGAAAGAGGCAACCTGAATTCAAGGAGGCTCAGTTTGAGCAAGTGTCCATTAACTTCATGGTTTTGCCACTCTCATCATCCAGCAGCGCAATCATGCCAAAAGTATGAACTTTAGTCACTGTATAAGGGCCATACCATTTGGTCTTCAACTTCCCTCTGCCAAATTTGAATCTAGTCCTAAAGAGCAGTACTTTATTACCAATATTGAACTCCTTCCTAAGGATTCCCTTATCATGAATGAGCTTTGTCTTGTCTTTGTAAATTCTGGAATTTTCATAAGCTTCAAGTCTAATTTCTTCTAACTCTTGCAGCTGTAAAATTCTCTCTTCAGCAGCAGCTTCAAAATCCATGTTACAACTCTTGACAGCCCAATAAGCTTTATGTTCAATTTCAACCGGTAAATGACAAGATTTTCCATAAATCATCCTATAAGGGGACATTCCTATGGGAGTCTTATAAGCTGTCCTATAGGCCCATAATGCATCATTGAGCTTGGTGCTCCAATCCTTCCTTGATGGTTTCACGATTCTTTCTAAAATATGCTTCACCTCCCTATTAGACACCTCGACTTGTCCATTAGTTTGAGGGTGATAGGGAGTAGAAATCTTGTGAACCACCCCATACTTAGCTAATAACCCATTAATGACCTTATTGCAGAAATGAGACCCTTTATCACTTACCAAAGCTCTAGGCACACCGAATCTAGCAAAAATATGGGATTTAAGGAACTTTGAAACCGTGGCTGCATCATCCTTCTTTGTTGGAATAGCCTCCACCCATCTTAAAAGATAGTCCACCGCTAGAAGTATTTAATTGAAGCCCATAGATGAAGGGAATGGTCCCATGAAGTCAATGCCCCAAACTTTAAAAACTTCACAAAAAAACATAGGATGAAGGGGCATTTCATGTCTTTTACTCAAACCACCAAACCTTTGACATATGTCACACTTCTTGCAATAATCAAAACAATCCTTGAATATAGTGGGCCAATAGAAACCAGCCTCCAATACTTTCCTTGCTGTCTTCTTCCCACTAAAATGTCCTCCACAACATAGAGAATGACAGCCTAAAATAATAGACTGAATTTCTGACTCTGGAACACACCTCCGAATAATTTGATCACTACATATCCTCCATAAAATGGGAGGGTCCCACACATAATATTTGGCTTCACTCTTAATTTTCTGCACCTAAAAATGAGAAAGAGAGGGTGGAATCAGATCTGTAACTAGAAAATTAACTATAGAAGCATACCATGGTTCTTTTTCAACCAAAGCAAGCAACACAGAATCTGGAAAATCATCACAGATCAGGTCTGAATCAGAAACTCCCCTTATTCCAGGTGGTAAACGGCTCAAATGATTAGCCACCACATTCTCAACTCCACTCCTATCTTTGATGTCAACTTTAAACTCTTGTAGCAAGAGCATCCACCTGATTAACCTTGGTTTTGATTGCTGCTTCTTAAACAGAAATTTCACAGCAGTATGATCAGTGTATACAACCACATTAGAGTTAACAAGATAAGGCCTAAACTTGTCCAAGGAAAAAACAATAGCAAAGAGCTCTTTTTCAGTAGTAGTATAATTCAATTGAGCATTATCAAGAGTCTTTGAAGCATAAGAAATCACCCTAGACAATTTATCAATTTTTTGACTCAACATTGCACCTACTGCACTATGAGAGGCATCACAATGCAATTCAAAAGCAAAATTCCAGTTTGGTGCAGTCAAAATAGGTGGTGAAGTGAGCAGTGATTTTAAAGTGTCAAAAGCCTTTTTGTAATCCTCATCAAACACAAACTCTATGCCTTTCTTCATGAGCTTAGAGAGTGGTGATACTACCTTGCTAAAGTCTTTAACAAATCTCCTATAGAAACCACAATGACCAAGAAAAGACCTTAACTCTTTCAAATTAGTGGGATAGGGCAAAGATGAAATCACCTCTATTTTAGCTTTATCAACTTCTATTCCTTTCTTAGAAACTAGGTGTCCAAGTACTATGCCACTATCTACCATGAAATGACACTTTTCAAAGTTAAGTATAAGATTTTTCTCAACACACCTCCATAGGACCTTGTCTAAACTTTCAAGACATGTATCAAAAGAATCACCATAGACTGTGAAATCATCCATGAAAACCTCCATAGATGACCCCAAAAACTCACTAAAGATAGACATCATAGCCCTTTGGAAAGTCCCGGGAGCATTACACAACCCAAATGGCATTCGCCTATAGGCAAAGGTGCCAAATGGGCATGTAAAAGTTGTCTTCTCTTGGTCTTCGGGTGCTATAGGAATCTGAAAGTATCCTGAAAAACCATCAAGAAAACAATAATTTGTTTTTCCAGCCAACCGTTCCAACATTTGACAACAAATAGCAATGGAAAATGATCTTTTCTAGTGGAGTCATTCAATTTCCTGAAATCTATACATACCCTCCATGAATTCTGAATCCTAGTTGGTATGAGCTCATTTTTTTCATTTTTAATTACTGTTATTCCACTCTTCTTGGGCACAACATGAACAGGGCTAACCCATTCACTGTCTGAAATTGGAAAAATAATGCCGGCTCCTAATAATTTTTGGACCTCTTTCTTAACTACATCTAGTATCAAAGGGTTTAGCCTTCTTTGGGGTTGTCTAATAGGCTTAGCATCAGCTTTTAACAAAATTCTGTGTGTGCAAATTGAAGGACTAATTCCAGGTATGTCAGCCAAAGTCCAACCAATAGCATGTTTATGTTTCTTTAAAACAGCAATTAACTTTTCCATTTTAATTTCAGACAATGAATTAGATATTATGACAGGCAATTTATTATTTTCAGCCAAGTAAACATATTTCAAAGTAGAAGGTAAAGGTTTAAGTTCCAAATCTGGAGGTTGTAGGACTGAAGGAATCAGCTTCTTCAACTCCAATGCTCCCAAGAATGGTTCTGCCTGCAATGAGTCTTCATTTGTCCTGCCATGAAAATATTCAACTAGTGAATTATTTAGAACAGAAATTTTAGCATTTAATTGATTGAAATCAGAATCAAACAGTCCCTGATCAAATTTTGTCAAGCTGAATGTTTCTCTTCCTTGATTGCTAGACTGATTCTCCAAAGAAATTAGCTCCAATTTCTGCCTAAATTGTTCAGCACCTGAAAGAAACTCAGAAAACAGATTATACAAATGCTGAATGGTTTTAAATGAGCCATAATTATTTTTTTGTTTATCAAAACAATAAGGTGGTGGTAACTTCAACTTAAATTCCTCAGCCACATCATTGCTAAAAACTAGATTCCCTTGTTTAATTCTGTTAGTTTCAGCAGCTACATTTTCTAAAACACAGAAATCCTCATCTGAAATTTTAGCTGCATCACATTCTTTACAAGAGTCTCTAAATTCCTTCCATTCAGCTTGTGCTATAGCTTCTGCCTCTGCAAATTCAGTTAGAAATTCCCTGCCACAACTAGCTCTTGACAAAACAGAACTAATATCATCAAAAGAGAGTGAGCTATCCAAAGAAAAAAGACTCAAGTGTGGGAAGTGAGCTGTCAACCGAAAATTGATTAACACTACACACATCATCACTATTGTTAGAAAAAGTGAAAACAAAATAGGAAGAAGAAGAATTGATTTCTGGAAGATAGAAGTCAGCTAGCATGTTATTTATTTTTGCATCATACAAAGAAAACTCATATTCAGCAACAGATTCATCAATAAAAGCATCAATAGCACTTAATCCAAGCAATGAGTAATCTTCATATGGATGCTTCATTGCTTCATATACATTAAAACTAATAACATGCTCTCCTACTTCCATGGTAATGCACCCATCTTTCAAGCTTATGACTGTTTTAGCTGTTCTAAGGAATGGCCTTCCTAAAATTAATGGTCCTTCTAAACATGAATCATGTGACATGTCAAGAACATAGAAATCAACAGGAAATACCAAATCCTTAACCTTTACCAATATATCTTCTAACAGCCCATAAGGTTTCCTAGTTGTTCTATCGGCTAGTTGAATAATCATGCTAGTTGGCTTTAAAGAATCAGTTCCTAGAGTAGTATAAATGGACATAGGCATCACATTGATTGCTGCACCTAAATCAAGTAGTGCACTAGCAATATTCAACTTTCCAATAGTACAAGGTACTGTAAATGATCCAGGATCAGTGCACTTAATTGGTAAATGAGGCTTAAAGAGAGCTAAAATATTAGAACTCATTTGCACCAATTCATTAGGTTTGCATTTCCTCTTGTTAGTGCATAAATCCTTCAAAAATTTCATGTGTTTAGGCATGCATTTCAGAAAATCCAGCAAAGGTACATTAATATCTAGCTTGCCAAACAGTTGTAAAGCATCTTTTTCCCATTGTTCATTAGAAGTCTTTTTACTAAGCAAAAATGAGTGAGGAAAAGGTAGGTCAGAAATTTTTACCTCCCTATTTTTCTGTACAACATGCTTAGCTCCAGAATGCTTTCCTTGCTCTTCTTGTTCAGCTTCTATTTCAGGTTCTGTTGTAATTGAGCATCCTTGATCCGCAGCAAGATCTAGGCATGCTCCACCATTTTCTTCTTCTTGAGTCACCTTACCATTATGTTTTTCCAGCAACTTCCTTTCCCTTTTACTCTCAGATTGCTTTGCAATAATAACTTCCTCACAATCTCCATCACTTCCTTCATCATCAAGATGAGCAAAATTCTGACCAGAACAGTTTCCACTATCTTTTTCAGCAAATCTAACTTGTTTCCTAACTTATTTTCCACTCCTTAGAGTGAATGAATTAAGTGGCTTTGGGTTAATCACTGTATTTGATGGTAGAGTACCTCCTATCTTTGCTTGAACATCATTTAAAGTGTCAGTAATTTTAGTGACAAAACTATTGAGGTTTGCTGACTTAGTTTCCCATTTCTCAAACTTACTCTCAATAGCAGCAAATTTAAAAGTGTTTGCTGCAGTGGTGTGGTCAATCTTTAAACTCATGTCCTCCATCACCTTAAGAAGCTTAGACATATTATCATCATGTTTTAAAGAGGAAGCTTCTTGAATGGGAACCATAGCCCTTGATGATTCTGCTGCATGCATCCTTCCATCAAACCGGTTCTGATTTTGATAATTATTAGGCCTATCTCCTCCTTCCCTCCACCTAAAGTTAGGATGCTCCCGCCATCCTTCATTATATGTATTAGAGAAAGGATTTTTCTGTGGAAACTGATTAAGCCGATTAGGATACATAGCAGCCACTTCTTCATAATGTGTAGGACATGTGTCACTAGTGTGCATAGGGGAAGCACAAAATTCACAAGAAGGACCCACCAAAGCTTGAGAAGTGCCTAAAGAATGACAAGCTTTGGAATTTCTGTCAGTTTCTAACTTTTCAAGTCTCTTATCCATCTTGGCCAGCAACTGAACCAACAAATCTTGGGAAGTATTAGTTGCCAAAACCTCACCAACACTTGAGGAATCCCTTGTATAAAATTGTTGGTTGTTGTTAGCCATAGTCTCCAACAACTCCCAACCTCTATTAGGTGTCAAGGCAAAAATAGACCCATTTGCAGCAGCATCAATACTGATCTTGTAAGAAGGCAATAAACCTTCATAGAAATATTGGACAAGATTAGTCTTGCTGCATTGATGATTAGGGCAGCGATTAAGGAGAGTGACATATCTTGTCCAATACTCATATAAAGATTCTTGGTCCCTTTGAGCAATTCCATAGATAGCTTTCTTGAGCTTTGAAGTTCGTGAGGCCGGAAAATATTTATCCAAAAAGGCCTTCTTCAGCTGCTCCCAAGTGAGGGTAGCATAATGTTGAGGCAGATTATATAGCCATTCTTTAGCTCTTCCCTCCAATGAGAAATGGAAAACTCGCACAAGCACATCTTCCAAACTAGCATTCGGTGGTTTCATGGTTGAACAAACTGAGTATAAGCTATCCAAATGCTGATATGCTTCATTTCCTGTAAGTCCATAAAACTTTGGTAAAGCACTAATTAAAGCACCTTTAATTTCAAAATTAGCTGCATCAGCATAAAATCCTCTAGGAGCACAATGAACAGAAGCATCATTAATATCTCTCATACTCCTAGTATCATCATCATTATTCACAATATGAGCAGCCATAAGAAAATGAATATCCAAATATTCTCCCTCAACAGATTCAGATTCACAATCAAATTCACTCAAATCAGCACCCAATGCAGAAGTAGAAGTGTGTGCAGATTGTTCCAAGTGTGCAGCAATATTTTTCTCAGCCTTCTTAGATTTCTTTAATTCTCTTAGAGTCTTATTCAAATCTGGATCATACAGTAGATTATCCCCTTTTCTGGTCATAAAACTCAGCAAAGTTCCAATTCAAATGCTCATAGCAGCAAATAGAGACTAGTTCTTGTGGTTTTTTTAGACAGAATAATGAGATCATAATGAAGCAAAACCACTGAAACCATAAAACTAATTCAAGAACAAATTAATCAGCACCCAAACAACTAAAATTCAAGGAAATTAAGCTCCCCGGAAATGGCGCCAATTTGATTAACCCTGTCGTGTGAGTTTATCAAAATACTAGGATACTAAATATGCAATATAGTAGTGCAACCTAGGTCGATTCTCTTGAGAAGCTAGAAATCCTTAAATCTCAATTGTAAAAGCACTAAAACAAATTAAGTGAATGAGTTCATTTTACTGAATTATTGGTGAACATAATCCTATTTCCTACTATTTATTGATTTTTCAGAATTAAGAAATGAAAACGTCAGTAACAGAGAAGTACGATTGTAGAAGAAATTGAATGGCAGATGGTCTTCCCTAAGAGTTTCACCTAGCCTTCATTGTCTTTATATTTATTAGAGTCAATCCCCAAAAATAATAGAACAGTTCGATCTTGCTTCCACAAATTATAGGAATAAAACACACTTAAAGCTCCTAGATGAATATTGAACAATACTCATTGCAAATAAATCAACTCAGTCACAACATCCGATTTTAACAAATCAAAAATTGCTAACTGAATCTACTCTTATTCAGAGAGCATTAAACACCTAAATGCATATCAGTCCACAAACTTGACCGAATGGTCATGTAGAAAAATCAAGATCAAATGAATGATAGACTCAGAGCTCAAACTCTTAACAGAGCAAACTTAATCTGAATCTAGCCATAGAAAAATAGATCAACTCCCTTGAGATACAGTGACTCTGGCTCTGGCTCCTCTCTTAGGGAAGAATTAAAATCTAGCTGCTCATGGATTTGGAATTAGCTTCAGCGATCTGAAAATCTTCTTCGGCCATGACAGAATCTTGAAGAAAGGCACGGAGAAGAATCAGAGATGGAGAAGTCGAAGGGCACGAGATGCAAAAGTCCCAGAGGTGTCGAGCGCGAGAGCTGTGTCCAGATGCCTAAATGATCTAGTCTGCCCAGCCTTTTTACTCCTCTCCCAAAATAAAATCCTTTTTTCCCTTTTTTCCGCTCTCCCCGTGTGTGTGCAAGTATTCTCTGGGCTTGGGAATCCAAAGTGAAATCCACAAGTAGATCATCCTCTACGTGTCCACATCAAAGGCATTAAGAAATAAAGTGTATGATAGCTGGGTCCAATTCTTCTCTTTAACTAATGTGTTCAGCCTTTTCCTTGTGGTCCCTACATGATCACAGGCATTCTATTTGACTCCCTTCAACCATTCGCATCTAACCCTTTTTCTCATGACTCAAAATTGCTTATTTCACCACTTTGTCCCTGCATATATTAGAAATTTCAGCAGCATCAGATGTTCCAAAATTATCACAGATTTCATATTTTTAGCCTCCAAATATATCCTAAAAACAATAGAATCCCATAGAAAATGTAGTAATAAAATAGGTCTATCAATACCTCAACTAAAGCTACCTATTTGTCCAAGTAAGTTGAAGAAGCAATTTAAAGTCATAATCCTTATAATTGTGACTAGTGGTGCTCTTGCTTCTTTTGCAATTTTCATAATCATTTACAGAGAAGAAAACATAAAAAGTTATCTTCCTCCCCATCATCCTCACATAATACTCATTTGAAGGTTTCTTATAAAGAGCTACATGATGCAACCAATGAATTTTCTTCATCCAATGTGGTTGGTGTTGAAAGCTTTGGTTCTGTATACAAAGGAATTCTTTAGCGATTTGAGGGACCTATTGCTATAAAGGTGCTTAATCTTCATGCACATGGGGCAACAAAGAGTTTCATCATAGAATGCAAAACTCTTAGCAAAGTCCAGCATCAAAATCTTTTGAAGATTTTGACATCATGCTCAAGTGTGTTTGATTACAAAGACAATGATTTTAAGGCCCTTGTTTTTGAGTTCATGCCTAATGGGAGGTTGGAGAATAGGTTGTCAAAGAACGAACTTGGTGAACCTAGAGATTTATATATGAATTTTAGACAAAGATTGGATGTAGCTATTGATGTGGCTTATGCTTTGGATTATCTTCATCATTATTTTGAGGAAGCTATATTGTTCATTGTGACATCAAGTCAAGCAATGTTCTTCTTGATGATGGTATGGTCGCACACTTAGGAGACTTTGGATTAGCTAGGCTTTCTTCATGAGGTTACAAGCTATTCTAATAAGGGTCAAACTACCTCCTCAGCAATTTACGGAACTATTGGGTATATACCTCCAGGTATGACTTTTCTTATGTTGTTGACTTTATGTTCTTGAATATAACCTTATTTATTTTCTAGTAATAGTTAATTAATTAATAGAAACTACATACATCGAGCGTGCTAAACATTAAGAGTAACTAAAACTTTTGTTTAGTAACAAAATGTTTTGGGGAAAGGTCTGTCTTTACCTAAAAATAACTTCAAGTTTTATGGACTTTTTATTCTCTAAAGAATATTAATGTTTTTGTTAGAGTATGGAGAAAGTGGCAAGTTACAACACAAGGGGATATTTACAGCTATGGGGTCCTTCTACTAGTGATGCTCATTGGAAAGAAGGCTACAAATAGCATGTTTCATGAGGATTTAAGCCTACCCAAATTTTGCAAGTTAGTATTGCGAGATCGAGTCCTTGAGATAGTTTATTCAAATTTTCTTATTCTATCTGATAGAGACCACAAGGAAGTTACACAAAATTTTTAGATCTGGAACAAAATATTCAAGTGTCCTTAGCCGACTTTATTAGAATTGGAGTGGCATGTTGTGCGGAATTGCCAAGTGAATGAGCGGACATAAAAGAGGTTTTAGCAAAATTGCTTGCAATTAAGCAAATGCTATCCACTTTCAACATTGTCATATGAATTAGCTGCATTTGTCTGAACAAGAGAGAGCTTGATGGTTCTTAATATTTATAAGGAGTAGATATGCATAGTTTGTAAGCAATAGCAATCTTTTAAATGTAAAACTTTATATTTATGTATTTCTGCGCTATCTGTGTGCATAGCTTCTATCGATGAGAAAGACTGAGCATTTTAATTCAAATGGAGATTTAATAGTTTCGCTAAGTGTTTGTATTCAATTTTCATTATCATGAATTCCCTATTTTGGAGGGAACATGATGGAATGGTTTTAAAGAAATTTATAACTTATATTGCTTCAAAATATGAAATGTCATTTAAATTCAACCAAAAGAAAATATTTCTTTGTTTTTATTAGAAATGAAATACAACCCTTTTGATGAATTTGAGCTGAAATATTTTAATATATCTTCAACTTTAAAATATAATATTTTTATTCCCAATAAACATGTGACATGCATATATACATTTTTTCTATAAATGTGTGGAACCGAATTACATGCATATGTACATTTTTCTTTCTTTCTTGGTATTTATGTAGATTTTAGTAAGTAATTTTTTATATCACAATAATTCGAAATGAAGTATACCTGAATTTCTAATGGCCTGTCTAATTTATGTGTTCTTTCTTGGTGCTAACCATTTCTCTGGTGGAGTCCCTCTATCGCTTTATAATCTTTCCCAAATGAAAAATTGTGATATTTATCACAACCACTTGTCTTAACGTACTTAGTATGCAGCCAACCCCTGTTTAGAAACATATACCTGAAGACATTGGGTGGCCAGTTGGCTTATGTTGTCTTGATATCTCAATGAAACTTTAAGGCCCTTATTTTAGAGTCATGACTAGTAAGATCTTGAAGAATTGGTTGTAGCAAACAAAGATTGGGATAGTTCACAACAAGAAAACAAGAAAGTTGTGACGGATTTGTGGTGCTGTTAAAATCCTTCACAAAGATTTACAACTGCTATACGATTTCATGGTATCAGAGCCTTAGGCTGGATTAGCTTCAACCACTAAGAGAAAGGGGAAGCCTAAGATCCAGGCCCACTTTACCGTCGCCCACCAAGATTCACGGATTGTGACATCGTGCTCCACCAAGATCTCCCAGCATCGATATTTTCGCTTCATCTCGCTGCAAACATAGATTCGGCACCTTGCACCGTCGTACATCAAGAAATCCCCAAGATCAATAAACGTCGTCTATCACCACGCAACCTAACTCCAAAAATCAACTATCCTCGTCCACTACTAAACACCTCCGGTTTCAATGGCAGACCGACTTGGCGGATCGCAAATTCCTTTAACTGCGACTCAAGAAAGTCATGGATCTGACACAAAGACAGCATTAGAGTCCCTCCTGTTCTCACATCTGCTATTCTTGCATCCCTCAGACACACAAGGGACTTCAATCATCCAACATATTCTTACTGGATCCAAAAATTACCTGGTTTGGAGCAGAGCGATGAAGATCACACTTCTTGGCAAACACAAGTTGGATTTCATATATGGAACCTGTCAAAGAAACTCCCAAGATCCAGCATTAATTCCTCAGTGGGAACGATGTAATGCTATTGTCCTTTCGTGGCTTTTCAATTCGATCTCAAAGGAATTGACCAACGGAGTAATCTACTTCCAAAGCACACACGGTGTCTGGCTTGACCTGAAGGAACGCTTCGACAAAAAGAATGGTACGCAAGTGTTTGTTATCTACCGAGAAATTAACTCCCTACGACAAGGTATGAGTTCTGTCTCTATTTATTACTCGGGGCTCAAAGAACTCTGGGAGGAACAATCATCGCTTGTGGCATTCCCATCTTGTACCTGTCATTCTTCGAAGGCATATACATAATTGGTCCAAGAACAGAAGCTCCTTCAGTTTCTTATAGGGCTTAATGAATCGTATTACCAAGCACGGAGTCAGATATTGCTTATGAATCCTCTTCCCACTATAAATGAAGCATATGGAATGCTCATTCAAGAAGAGACACAACGCTCTATTATGGAAGCGGAAAAATAGTCCCCAACTGAAGGGAAAATTGTAGTCATTACAATTCCTCAAATGCCCACGTCCTATACCACGCTCACGGCCTCTTGCAGTCATTGCCGGAAATACACACTGCAGGAGGCCGTGGGCGTGGCAGAGGACGTGGAGATAACTCAATTCAGTGCAGTCATTGCTGGAAACGAGGGCATTTGAGGGAAAATTGCTATCAGCTGATTGGGTATCCACCGAACTTCAGAGGGAATGGTTCTTGACAGAATAAGGAATCAATCTCCCTTGCACAAGAATCATCACGGGATGCAGAAGTTCACACTAATACCACGTCCTCTATGGCTCCCTCATTCACACAGGAACAGTATGACCGCATCCTTGACTTGCTTCAGAAGGATGCAGACAACACCATTCATGTGTTAACGGGTACAGGTTTGCATTCTCTTAATACTCACACTAACTCACATGCAAATTGGATTCTGGATTCTAGGGCCACCACCCACATGGTAGGTGATTTGGCCCTGTTAGATACTTATAGAAATTATAGTAGACCAATTAGGACAATTAAGATTCCAGATGGACATCAAGTCCCTGTGACACACATTAGTGATGTCAATATTTCTGCAGAAATTAAACTCACTGATGTCTTATACTCACCAAAACTTAAATTCAACCTAATTGCAATTTCCAGGTTAACTAAGGAACATCGATGTGTTGTCTGTTTTTCCCCTAATGCTTGTTCATTGCAGGACCTTCAGGGTGGAAAGATGAACTTGACTGGTAATTTGATAGAGGGACTATACATTTTGAAAACTTTGAAGCCAAATAAGACATGTTATAATATGAACGTTACCTGTAGTAATGCTCCTTTATTGCATTGTAATGATGTGAATTTGTGGCATAAGAGACTAGGACATGCCCCTCTCTCTATAATGCAGCATTTAGATATTGCATCCCATAACAATGTTTCTACTGATCATGTATGCGACATTTGTGCACAATTTGAGCAAACAAAGTTCCCTTTTACCTCCAGTTGTATTAAAAGTCGTTGTTGCTTTAAGCTTATACATGTAGATGTGAGGGGACCCTTTAGAACTCCCACACATCATGGTTATCAATATTTTCTTATGATAGTTGATGGTTTTTCAAGGGCAACATAAATATTTTTTATGAGATATAAATATGATTCTTTGTTGCATATTAAAAATTTGGTTGCATATGTTTCTACTCAATTCCACTTACAGATTAAGAAAGTTAGAAGTGATAATGGACTGGAATTTATGAATGCTGAGTTTAACTCCTTTGTCAAACAAAAGGGGATGATCCATGAGACTAGAGGTGTTCATCAATTTCCCGTCCCGACCTTCCTATCCCGATCCCGAGCAAATCGGAACGGGAAAATCTCATCCCGAAAATTTCAGGATCGGGAATATGATTTCGGGATCGGGAATGGGACTTCCCGATCCCAACTTTTTCCCGATCCCAAAAATATATATATATATATACACATGTATATTTTTTAAAAATATTTAAGAAAATAAGACCAAATGTAAAATAAAATGTGAAAAATCTCTAACACCCTTAAGGTAATATCTATTCTTTTAGTTTATTTAGTTAATTTCATTTATTATTTATTAAATAATTCTAATTTTTTGTTTTTGTCTTTGTTCTTTTTACAGCTGAATCGATAACTTTAAGCATATATTGGACTAATTATATATTTATATTAGACTTATTTGGTACAATATGATATTAGACAAATTATATATTTATACTAGATTAAAGGAAACACAACAAAAAATTCAAAATAGAGATTTTTTTAAAAAAAGCAAATTCGGGATCACAAAATTCTCGATCCCGATCCCGATCCAGAAATTTCCCGATTTTTGGGATCGGGAAATTTTCGGGATCAAGATCAGGATCGGGAATGAAAATCATTCATGAACCCTTCTCGGGATCAGGATCGGGAATGGCATTTCCTGATCCCATCCCGATCCCAAACACGCCTACATGAGACCACATGTCCTTATACTCCACAATAAAATGGAGTAGTTGAAAGAAAATATAGGACTATTATACAGGTGACAAGGAGCTTAATGTTGCAATCTCATATTCCTACTAAGTATTGGGGAGAGTGTGTTAAAATGGTTGTTGACTTGATTAATAGAATACCCTCAAAGGTCCTTGACTTCAAAACACCATATGAGAAGATTTATGGGCATAAGGCTGATTTAACTGATTTGAAAATTTTTGGATGCCTTGCATATGCAACAAACCTTAAGGTTACTGATAAGTTGCAGCCAAGAGCAGCACCTTGTATATTTTTAGGCTACCCTGACAATCAAAAGGGTTTTATCTTGCTTAACCTTAAGACTAACCAATTGATTGTTAATAGGCATGTTAGCTTTACTGAAAACAGGTTTCCCTTCTTCGATATGCCAACTAATCAATAAAAGGTAATACATCCAGCATTAAAGGAGATGTTCTGGTATGATGCAAAACATGCTCAGCAAGATAATACTCCAGAAATAGTAACAAGTCACAGGTTTGATTCTCAAATCCCTTCTGGAAATGATAATCAAGGCAGATGTGATATGGATACTAGTCAAGGGCGTGAGGAATTAGGTTCTTCTCGACCACTTAGAAATAAAAGACCCCCAATATGGGCAAATGACTATATCTGTTCACTTATGACATCTGAAATCTCTCCAGTTTATAAAAATATCTATGCTTACCCGATTGACAATTATATTTCATATAGATATGTTTTTGCTTATTATCTTTGTTTTTTATCCTCCATTGATGCAGTTAATGAACCCACTACATACCTAGAGGCAATTAAGCATAAGGAATGGATAAAAGCTATGCATGCTGAAATGCAAGCTTTGGAAAATAATCATACTTGGGAGATAGTGCCTATTCCAAAGGGAAAGAAAGCAATCGGTTGTAAGTGGGTCTATAAGATTAAGTATGATTCCTCTGGTAATATAGATAAATATAAGGCTCGATTAGTTGCTAAAGGGTACTCTCAAAGAGAAGGGATAGACTATACTGAAACTTTTTCCCCGGTAGTAAAAATGTTTACTGTTCTTCTAGTCCTTAAGTTAGCAGCTTTAAATCATTGGGACTTGTTTCAGATGGATGTAAATAATGCATTTTTACAGGGAGAATTTAATGAAAAGGTCTATATGCGAATCCCTCAAGGATTTGAAGGTAAGGGGGAGAATATGGTTTGCAAATTAAAGAAATCTTTGTATGGCCTTAAACAAGCTTCTAGATAGTGGAATTTGAAATTAACTAAAGCACTTGTAAAAGGGGGGTTTAGACAAAGTAAAAACGATTACTCTCTGTTTATTTTAAATTGTGATAATGGCATGATACTAATTCTTGTCTATGTGGATGACCTTTTAATCACTGGAAGTTCACAAAATGGTATTAACTATGCTAAAGAGTTACTCCATGTAAACTTTAAGATTAAAGATCTAGAGATGATGAGATATTTTCTAGGAATTGAGGTTGCCAAATCTAAAAAGGGCATTATTTTGTCCCAACGAAAGTATGTTCTTGATTTTTTGTCTGAAATAGGGATGAGTGGATGTAAGCCACTTTCTATTCCTATGCCTCAAAATATGAAATTATTGCCATATCAAAAGGGTAAGACTAGTAAGGGGGAGTTGCTGCCAAATCCAAAAAAAATATCGCCGTTTGGTAGGTAAATTGCTTTATTTAATCATGACTCACCCTGATATATCGTTTTCTGTGCAGAATCTTACCCAATTTATGCAAACTCCAACTAAGGCACATATGGCTGCGGCAATGAATATTGTAAGATACTTGAAGGGGAGCCCAGGCCTAGGAGTATTTCCCAGCTCAGAAGGAAATCTGCACATGGAATGTTATTGTGATTCAGATTGGGCTTCCTGTCCTATTTCAAGGCGATCAGTCAGCGGTTATCTGCTTAAGTTTGGAGGCACGTTAGTAATGTGGAAAACAAAGAAGCAAGGCACTGTCTCAAAGTCTTATGTTGAAGCAGAATATTGTGCTCTCAGCATGGCGACTTCAGAAATTACTTGGGCCTGAGGCTTACTTAAGGATCTTGATATACAGAATCTTGGTCTTGTTGTTGTGCACTGTGACAGCAAAGCAGCGATTCATATCACTGCAAATCCTGTCTTCCATGAGCGTACTAAGCACATTGAGGTTGACTGCCACTTTGTTCGTGAAAAATGGCAGCGTCGTGACATTGATTTGAGGCATGTTAATTCTACAGAACAACAGGCAGATTTGCTTACAAAACCAGTCAGTGGTGATGTTCAAAGGAGACTGCTGTGCAAGTTGGGGACTACTAACATCTTTCACCCCCCAACTTAAGGGGGAGTAAAGAGAATATTGGATAGTATGGGATATAGTTGATGACTTGTATAAAACAATAATTGCATAATTGCATCTGTGTTGTATAGTTTTTTTGTCGTTTATATCTGTGGCTAAGCTTAGTACTGTCGTATCACTCAATACGGCAGGTACATATCTGTATAAATATTAGGCAGATTGGCTTGGTCCAGGTGTGGTGAACATTTATTCAATTAATGAGAACCTCATATTTCTCCATATACGGTGTGTTTAGAGTGGAAGGTCAAGAATTCTTCATAGAGGATACCACCAACCAAAGCGCCTCCAGCACTACTCTACCCCCCGAAGATTCCTTTAACTTGAAATTGACCGTCACGGTCGCATGATGATAAGGGTCTGTTTTGGACGAGGAAAATGAAGGGGAGGCGACAGGAAGGAAAATATTAATAAGTTCAATTGAAAAAAAAAATGAGGAAGTGTGGTTATAAAATTTTAATAAATAAAATATGTTAGATTAAAGAGTAAAAAAAATAATTAAAAACTTTTAACCCCACTTTTTCAAGTTTTTTAAATCGAACTCATTAAAGTTTTTCCTCCTCCTGCTCCTTTTCCCTTATACCAAACAAACCCTGAAGGAAGAGGAATCTTGTTAAAGATGATATTTCCGGTTTAGCCGTTAATACATATAATAGCTTCATTTTTATTTTTCAAGATTCCTTCACCACAACCAATTAATGATGCCTTACATTGTTATCTTTAACTTTCTGCCCTACATTGCTTCTCAAACTTATACACTGCCAACTATAGCTACTACCGTGACTAATGAGTGGTCTTCTAATTGATTTTAATTAATCAAAATATGATGAGTATGTGGAATTGAAGGTCTCATAATTGATTTTAATGGATATATACAAGTACGTGTGTGTATGGTTGATGATCTTATAAATGATTTAATTAAAATTTGGGTATTAGAATGAAAATTGCCAAAACCAAGATTTTTCTCCATAAATGATTTTCTACGGCCTTTTAAAACATGTACTTAACCATTTTATAGATAAATATATTTGAGTGTGTGCCAAAACAAAAGTTTTGTTAGATAATGTGAATAAAAGTTGGTCTAGTTGGTAACGAATTAGCTCACAACCTTTAAATATCACTGCTGATGTGAAGGCCTTATTGGCAAGCGATCTATAAGTATCTCTCTAAGCGCTCTGGGTCTAAAGGTAAGACTTATGACCCACCTCACTTAAACTTTATGTAACCAAGAAAAAATATAGTTTACAAATGTTGTTGGCTTTCGTATGTGTATATATATGTGTGACTAGTACGATACATAAGAAAAGTTCAACATTAGGAAAAGCATGCATCACTACAAAAGAAATGTGCTATTTTAAAGTAGTTAAAATGGGGGATTAACTGCTACAAATGTCAGTCGTTGCGGTTGGTCAAACCTCTACAAAACACACCATGACAAATGGTTTTGTAACAGTTCAACGAAACAGATACACGTGGGGAAACCAAACTACTACTATGTTTGTAGCGGGTTAGGCAAACTGTAGCAATATGTGATAGTAGATTAGCCTTTCTAGGAGAGTTTTCTAATAGTTAGATAACCGCTACAAATGGTAGATGAATTTTGTAGAATTATTTTTTTTAAAAATATTTTTTACAACAGTTATAAAACTGCTATAAATATTGTGCCAATTTGTTTTCCAAAAATTAGGAATGGTGGGAAATGAAATTTGAATGTTTAGCGCCAACATTTGAACCCTTCTAAATACTTTGTGAAATTTGAAAATATTCTTCCAAAAGTTTGTAGCAGTTCGATAACCGCTAATAATGTTCAATGAAATTTGAAATTATCGCACTAGTAATTTAAATTTAAATTTAAATTTTTTGCAGCAATTGTGGTAACTGCTACTAAATGTTGTACAAATATTTAAGAAAAATTCATGAATAATTTTTGCAATAAATATCTCCATTATTATTTTAAAAGGTTGTCTAATAAATAACAATTTAAATAATAATTATTTGCCCTTAAAGTGAGTCATCCATTACAAGACTAATAATATAAAACATTAAAAGATAAGAGACTAATCATAGGAGAGTCAAAACTTCAGATGTTGAGTTGCACCGGGCTATAGTTAATGGATTAAGTTCTAAGTGAATTAAAAACTAAAGGATTAAAAGATTATTTGCTTTCTAAAACAAAAATGCATAAATATTACCTGAATCATTCTCTTGACGCTACTGTCATGTCTCTAAGATGATCTTAAAAACATATAAATTAATATGCACAACATGAAAGTAATACTACTTATACTCAATTTCAAAATCTATATAAAAAAAGAGAAAAAAAAGGGACCTATACAACTGCAACCTTATAATATTCACAAGTTATGTGCAGTGATAGTATAATCATTTTTCTAGACTCAATGCAATAATAGATAATTAAATATATAATTGTATAATGGTAACTCCGATTTCAATTTTTCGTATAAAATAAACATAAGTAAAACCCCTCTATTTTTTTTGTCCTCATAGTCATAAAAGTATGGGTGTTCGGGATTGAGACGTGATCGGGAAATCCTATTCCCGATCCCGAGAAGGGTTCGGGAATGATTTTTATTCCCGATCCCGGATTTCCTTTTTTTAAAAAGAAAATTTCTATATTGAATTTTTTTGTTATATTTCCTTTAATTTAGTATAAATATATAATTTGTCTAATATCGTATTGTACCAAAATTAGTGCAATACAAATATATCATTAATCTAATACATACTTAAAGTTGTCGATTCAATTACAAAAAATACAAAGACAAGAATAAAAAATTAGAATCATTTAATAAATAATAAATAAAATTATCTAAATAAACTAAAAGAATAGTTATTACCTTGAGGGTGTTAGGAATTTTCACATTTTATTTTACATTTGGTCTTACTTTCTTAAATATTTTTAAAAAATGTACATAATATATATTAATTTGGGATCGGGAAAAAGTCGGGATCGGAAGTCCTATTCCCGATCCCAATCCCGATCCCGATCCTGAATAATTTTTCTTGATCCTGAATTTTTTCTGCCCCGAAAATCCCATCTCGATTTATTCGAGATCGAGACAGACAGACTAGAATAGGAAAAAATTGCACACCCCTACATAGTCATCTCTCTCCTTCTCACCCTTCCTCTCTCTTCTATTTCTTCTCCCTCTCCAAACTAAACCAAGCTCTGCACAAGATGCACACGGTCCCCCCAAAATGGCGAGAAAGCCACCGACTTATCTCCATCTCTCTAGCTACCCCCACTTTCTCTTCATTCCTAACCGTATGCCTCCCTCGCTTCCATTTTATTTCTGTTTCACTCTTTGGTTCACATAGACCAAGGAATCAAAAAAAAAAACAAAGTGCATCTACTTAGTTGAAGTGAATTATATATCTTAATTGGTCAAATATCTCCCCCAACCCTTACGTCATTAAAAAATGGTTCAGCGTCTTCCATCTTGCAGGGGCTATTGTGGGGAAGCATTTTGGATAAATATGTGAAGAAGCATGATTGTGCTATGGATTCGCTTGTCTTTAATTGCAACAATTTTTTTTTGTGCTGTTACTGGTTAGTGAGCGAACTATTGGTCAGTTCAATTCCCTTTCACTTCTATAATTTCGCCCAACACATGAAAATAAGGGAGAAAAAAATTAAATTCCAAGAGCACATGTTAAAATGCTACATGAAGTTAAGTGTTAGTTTGGTTAGTTGGAAGAAGAAATGGGCTTGGTTAGAGTAAGGAGGAGGGGCTACGGTTGTTGTAGCAAGACAAGAGAAAATCTAGTCCAATTCCAATTGAAGTTTTATGGGATGGTGGTGGGTTTTATTATTATCTAACTTAAAGGTATTATTAATTTTTGGAGTTTCTTTTTGGGGGGTTTTCCTGTACAGTACGGTTGGAGGGGGTCATTTCTTATTTAATAGTCGTTGTCTTCATCATCATGTAGTTTGTTTATGGCACAGTTGTTGGGTTCTGTTTCTGATCCTGCACCATGTACCCAAGAACTGGGCACGTTATACTTCCTTCTTGTAGGAGAGACTATTTGCAACCAGATATGCAGAAAAGCATGGTTCAAGAGGTGAGGCAACAAGGTGGAATTACTCAATTGACTGAAGATGAAAATGGTGAGAAATGTAGAAATGATGAAAGTGAACTCTCTGGCACTGGAGTTGTCATCTGACTTATGGTAGTGTCACTTTCCTTTTATTGGTGAAGGTGAGAAGGGAACAAGAATTAGGGAGCTGACTTCTATTGTTCAGAAGCATTTCAAGTTTCTGAGTTGGATTGACTAAGTGTCAACCCATATAGAAGTGGGGAAACGGGTTGGCCCGGCCCTCGATATTGTAGTGCTAGCCTTTCATGGGCTCAGTTCTAAATGGGCCAGCCCGTTTAGGCCTACTTCTATAAAAGGTCCATATTTTAAAGTCTAGCCCATTTACTTTTGGGTTGAAGCCGGTCACCCTCGGGTGGGGAAGCCCGTTTAACAAAAACTATTTTTGTACTTGAGCTTTCCTTTATTTTTTTTAGCCAACTTAAGCCCGCCAACTTTGGGGGGTTAGCGGGCCCAACCCATTTTTTACCAGCTATAATGGGAGCTGAAACTTCTCACCTTCATATCTCTTTTATCCGACATCCATTTTTTGTGTTCTGGGTGTCGTTTTCTTCATTTGTTTGAAACTTTACGTGATGAAACTATTTTAACGGCCTAAAAACATCATTTTCTCATGATCATATCTCAAAAACTAAAGACAGCCAAAATGATTCCGCTCTTATGGTTTTTCTTTCTGTTTCTATATAATTCTCGAGTGTGAATCCTTCGTTTTCTTGTCCTCTACATTTTTATGACAATATATTAGTGACTGGAAACTTTAGTTTTCCTCTAACCCAATTTCATAAATCCTAACGGCTAAGACCGATGAATTGGAGTCCTAAACTTTCACATTCAAGGTTCTCTTCACATTTAAAAAACACATACATCACATGGAACACTAGCGAATGAAGAAAAAAAATGAAAGGAATTAAATTACAAAGGTGATAGCAAAATCATAATTTTTCCAATTTAGCCCAAAAAATTAATTATTTTCTAATTAATTGAAGTTATTTTCAATTAATCAAGGAAAATGTATAATTGAATTACTCTTGATGGAATAAATCAAGAATTGTGAAATTAGAGGGAATTATACATAATTCATTTAATTGAATTATGGAATTAATGAAATACATATTATTCCCTTTCTCTTCTATAATTTCGCCCAACACATGAAAATAAGGGAGAAAAAAATTAAATTCCAAGAGCACATGTTAAAATGCTACATGAAGTTAAGTGTTAGTTTGGTTAGTTGGGAGAAGAAATGGGCTTGGTTAGAGTAAGGAGGAGGGGGACGGTTTTTGTAGCAAGACAAGGGAAAATCTAGTCCAATTCCAATTGAAGTCTTATGGGATGGTGGTGGGTTTTATTACTATCTAACTTGAAGGTGTTATTGATTTTTGGAGTTTCTTTTTGGGGGGTTTTCCTGTACAGTACGCTTGGAGGGGGTCTTTTCTTATTTAATAGTCGTTGTCTTCATCATCATGTAGTTTGTTCATGGCACAATTATTGGGTTCTGTTTCTGATCCTACACCGTGCACCCAAGAACTGGGCATGTTATACTTCCTTCTTGTAGGAGATACTGTTTGCAACGAGATATGCAGAAAAGCATGGTTCAAGAGGTGAGGCAACAAGGTGGAATTTCTCAGTTGACTGAAGATGAAAATGTTGAGAAACGTAGAAATGATGAAAATGAACTCTTTGGCGTTGGAGTTGTCATCTGACTGATGGTAGTGTCACTTTCCTTTTATTGGTGAAGGTGAGAAGGGAACAAGAATTAGGAAGCTGACTTCCATTGTTCAGAAGCGTTTCAAGTTTCCCGAGAACAGTGTTGAGCTATATGCTGAGAAAGTCAACAATAGAGGGCTATGTGCTATTACACAGGTAGAGTCTCTGCGTTACAGGCTTCTTGGAGGTCTTGCTTTCAGAAGTTATGGAATTGTATTGAGTTTATTGTACTGGTCTAGTCCTATATTGTTTTGACAGAAAGTCCCATTCTGGGGTTTAAAACAATTGAGTTTAACATATTTACATATGGTGCTTGCATTAGCCACTGTCAATGTTAGTTTATTGCTTTGATCTTTTGTAGTGTTGGTTGTTATTTATCTTGTTGCTAATATCTATGTCTAGTATGAGTCTAATTGTTATTACACAATCTTTTATATTTTTTCAGGGCTTGCTATGGTGTCCTTAGGTTTGTCATGGAAAGTGGTGCTAAAGGTTGTGAGGTCAGTAAAGCCATATCACATTGGCCTATGCCATGTGTCCTGCCTTTATTCTCCATTAGTATAGCTGTAGCTGTAGCTGTAGCTGTAGCCAACTTCCTATTGACTGATCACATGGATTTGATAAGATTACATGATTACTTATGCAATTTGGTAACTGTCAAATATCTCTAGGTTATTCTAGGTGGCAAGCTCAGGGCTCAGCATGCAAAATCTATGAAGTTCAAGGACGGATACATGATATCTGATCATCTCATCAAAGAACATATCAACTTTGCTCTGAGGCACGTGCTTTTGAGACAGGTTAGCATATCTTTTTGTCGCTCTAGTCCATAACTTCAAAGATCTTCAAGTTCTTGTAGCTTCAGGAACTAATTGTCTAAAATCAGATTGTTTTTGCACCTTTTGATTGAAATCCTTCCTGTAATTGTGGCAGGTTGTTCCTGGTATCAAGGTGAAAATTATACTTGATTGGGATCCTAAGGGCAAGCAAGGACCAACAAAGCCTATTTCGGATGTAGTCACAATCCATCCACCTCAAATATTGATTATGAATTTAAGGATTTTTAGAAACAAATAGTATTTTAATCAGGGCCCAAATGAGCCCTCACGTGCCCTATGAGAGAGGAAGAAAACAAAAAATCTAGAAAAAATTCGGGAAAAAAAAATCATTTTTCTGGCCCAAATGAAAATGGCTTATATCCTTCAAGTTTGAATTTGTTCGTTTGGAATCTGGACTCTTCTACTTCATTTTTATTTACTTATTCTTTTTTATTATTTTTCTTTTTTGATTTCTTTTTTATTTCCTTCCATCATTCCTTAAGTCCCACAGGTTTGATCCTATAGAATCTGAACCATTTTCTCATTGAGCGAAAGGTGCGAAATAAATAAGATTGATTTTTCGATCAAAAGTACTATGTGAAATTTTTGGTTTTTCTTCTTTCTCTATCTTTATCCCGTAGGTATAGTGTTTGAATCAATAGAGAACCCTTTCTTCTGTATTTGTATGAATCCGATATTATTACATTCCAATTCCTTCCCGATACTTCCCAAGGAAAATCCCGAATTGGATCCAAAATTGACGAGTTAGTGTGAGCTTATCCATGCGGTTATGCACTCTTCGAATAGGAATCCATTTTCTAAAAGATCCCAGCTTTCGTGCTTTGGTGGGTCTTCGAGATCCTTTCGATGACCTATATTGTGTTGAAGAGATATCTATATGATCCGATCGATTGCGTAAAGCCCGCGGTAGCAATGGAACCGGGGAGAGTATACAGAAAAGACAGTTCTATTTCAATTATATTAGTATTAGATTAGTATTAGTTAGTGATCTCGGCTCAGTGAGTCCTTTCTTTCGTGATGAACTGTTGGCACCAGTCCTACATTTTGTCTCTGTGGACCGAGGAGAAAGGGAGCTCGGCGGGAAGAGGATTGTAATATGAGATAAGCAAGGAGGTCAACCTCTTTCAAATATACAACAAGGGTTTTGTCAATGCAATGTAGTTGGACTCTCATGTCGATCCGAATGAATCATCCTTCGCTTCCTGGAACAACTAAAAACCTAAATGGCAAATAACATATTTCATGCTGTTGGTAACACTTTTTTTATATAGATAAATATCCATTCAAATAGAAAAGCTAGATTTACGTGTAAAGGCTATTAGTTGAAAATGGTGAGAAACGTAGAAATGATGAAAATGAACTCTCTGGCACTGGAGTTGTCATCTGACTGATGGTAGTGTCACTTTCCTTTATTGGTGAAGGTGAGAAAGGAACAAGAATTAGGGAGCTGACTTCCATTGTTCAGAAGCGTTTCAAGTTTCCAAGTTGGATTGACTAAATGTCAACCTATATAGAACTGGGAAAACGGGTTGGCCCGGCCCTCGGTATTGTAGTGCCAGCCTTTCATGGGCTCAGTTCTAAATGGGCCAACCCATTTAGACCTACTTCTATAAAATGTCCATATTTTAAAGTCTAGCCCATTTACTTTTGGGTTGAAGCCGGTCGCCCTCTGGTGGGGAAACCTTTTTAACAAAAACTATTTTTGTACTTGAGCTTTCCTTTATTTTTTTTAGCCAACTCAAGCCCGCCAACTTTGGGGGGTTGGCGGGCCCAACCCGTTTTTTACCAACTATAATGGGAGCTGAAACTTCTCACCTCCGTATCTCTTTTATCCGACATCCATTTTTTGCAGAGTACAAAAAACCGGACCGACCGGTTGAACCGGGAACCGGTCCCTGGTCCGGTCCGGTTTGATCAGTAAACCAGTCAGAACCGGTTAAAACCGGTAAAACCGGTGGTCCAACCGGTTGACCCGGTTTCTTCCTTTTTTTTTAAAAAAAATTCCAAATTTTTATTTTGTGTTTTTTGAGGGCAAAATGGAAAGTTGAAGACTAAAATGAAGAGAAAAATAGATAAAGAAAGAACAAATCTAAAAAAATTAAGAAAATAATGAAAAAAATTATTTAAAAAGATATAATAATTATAGGAAATGAGATATCTTTGCATAAGTATAGGTATTATAACTAATACTAATAGATTTTAAACATTTTTTTTCTAAAAATCTTTATTTTTATCTATAGAAGCTTAAAAATATATTAATATATATTATCACTAATAAATTATAATATTTTAATATGACCGGTCAACTACCGGTTAGACCCCGGTTGACCCATTAACCCTTGAACCTGTACTGTGACCGGTTCATTACCCGGTCCGATTTTTCGTTCCTTGGGTTTTTGTGTTCTTGGTGTCATTTTCTTCATTTTTTTGAAACTCTACGTAATGAAACTATTTTAACGGCCTAAAAACATCGTTTGGGTGTCCTTAGGTTTTGTCATGGAAAGTGGTGCTAAAGGTTGTGAGGTCAGTAAAGCCATATCACATTGGCCTATGCCATGTGTCCTGCCTTTATTCTCCATTAGTATAGCTGTAGCTGTAGCCAACTTCCAATTGACTGATCACATGGATTTGATAAGATTACATGAATTATTGATGCAATTTGGTAACTGTCAAATATCTCTAGGTTATTGTAAGAGGCAAGCTCAGGGCTCAGTGTGCAAAATCTATGAAATTCAAGGACGGATACATGATATCCGGTCGTCCCGTCAAAGAACATATCGACTCTGCTGTGAGGCACGTGCTTTTGAGATAGCTCAGCATATCTTTTTGTCGCTCTAGCCCATAAAATCAAGAACTCAAACGTAACAACGGTATGATAATACAATATGATGATAATGCTGCAGTTGTCATTGATCAAGAAGGAAATCCAAAAGGAACTCGAATATTTGGTGCGATCGCTTGGGAATTGAGACGGTTAAATTTCACTAAAATAGTTTCATTAGCACCCGAAGTATTATAAGACGAGACTATGATATATTTATAGTGTCTGAATGAAATAAATTAATTAATAGATTGATTATGTCTCACGCATATACCTTTTCTTTTGTAATTATTATAAAAAAAGATTTTTAAAAATTCAAAATATAAATAAATATAAAAATCAATATATCAATAGAAATATTAAATATCAAAATATAAATAAAAAATATAATAATTAAAATATATTAATAAATAATTAAAATATATTAATAAAAATAAAATAATAATGAATTTTAATAATTAATAAAAGAGCATGTTGATTGTATCAAAAGTCACGGGCAACAATAATTTAGTTTATCATGGGTAAGGACACCATTGCTGACATAATAATCTCTATACGAAATGCTGACATGAATAGAAAAGGGACGATTCGAATACCATCTACTAACATCACCAAAAACATTGTTACAATTCTTTTCCGAGAAGGTTTTATTTGATAGGAACCAATACAAATCAAATAGATGAAACAAAAAAAATTGGACGCTATGTGCATTACATATATGCGATTGACTATATATATGAATATATGAAGATAGATATTGTAAATTGATTCATATTAAACCTCTATCTTTATAGAGTAAATAGTTTATTTTTAGATTATAACACATAAATTGAGACAAAACTACTTTCACATATTTACATTATCTTTCATAAATCACGATTTATAAGCTAAAATTAAGCTATCCCAAATAAATAATTATTGTAAAAATAAAAGAAAAGGAGGAAATTCAAAGTTTTAGATTTACGGTAAATAAGGCTAGGACTTCTTTTATTCAATAGATAATCTATGGGTTCTCCTTTTTATCCAATATGAATTTTTTTTGTAAACTCTTACTATTTGAATTCATTTGTAATCCTTTTATCCAATATGGTTTTAACTCATATTTTCTAATTATAAAATGAATAAAAGTATGCCTGAAAAATAATGTAAATATATGATTACCAAAAAAAAATAAAGCACAATGAAAAGAAAATAGAATGGGTTTTATAAAAATAAAAGAAAAGGAGGGTATTTTAAAAAAAATTCATTTTTTTGAGCTACAAGCTAAAAATTTATTGAGGGTTTTGGAAAAATAAAAGGAAATAATTGATTAATTAATTAGTGCTAGTTCAATCAGCTCTTAGGCGTTAACGCCTGATCATGCGCATGCGGTGTAAAAAAAAAAAGGCTATTTTTTCGAGCCCCAACTTGCTCCAGCCTGGGGGCGTGGTCCAATAAGACGTAAATACGTCTATATACGCATGCGGTGCTTTTAAAAATATATTGATGTACTACAAAAAAAAATTTGTTTCCCAGAAACAATACATAAAACTAATCCATTATTATTAATTAATTGATAATAATTATGTGTAATTTTTTTTGTAAACTCATACTATTTTAATTCATTTTTAATCCTTTTATCTAATATGGTTTTAATTCATATTTCATAATTATAAAATGTATAAAAATTGTATCTAAAATATAATATAAATATATGATTAATAAAATTATGCACAACAAGAAGCAAATAAAATGGGTTTTGTAACAATAAAAGAAAATGAGGATATCATAAAAAATTTTATATTTCTTATAATTTATTTTTTACTTATAAGTGATTTCACATAAGTCGAGACAAAACTCCTCTCATATTTGCCTTATATTAAGCTATGTCAAACAAGTATTTATTATAAAAATAAAAGAAAAGGAGGGAATCCAAATTTGTAGATTTACGGTGAATAAGACAGAAAATTCTTTTATCTAAAGGATAATCTATGAATTCTCCTTTTTATCTATCCAATGCTTCCTACTCTGACATAAACTCTGAGTATTCCTACTCTTTGACAAGTAATTATTATAAAAATTAAAAAAAAATCCAAATTTTTAGATTTTTTGATTAAGACAGAGAAATCTTTGATGAGACAGACAAATCTATAAGATGTCCTTTTTATCTTTCCAATGCTTTCAGCCAACAATTGTGCCTCTTCAATGGCTAGAATTCTATCAGATGGATTACTTGAGCAACCATTGCAATCACTTATCAGATGGATTACTATCTTTTGTGGTTATATGTTGTTTCCAGCCTCTTCAATGGCTAGAATTCTGATGGTGAATTGTAATCTGGACAAGAGAGAGAAAGAGAAGGAGAGATAAAAAGATACCAAAGAGAGTGAGAAAGGAGAGTAGACACAGAGATGAGAGAAACTGAATAAATTCACTTTACTGGCGATCAACAACCTGAATTGCAGATGCCTTGGGTTCTAATTGTCATTAATATCACTAACAGCTAGTAAACCCCAAGTCCTCTTATTACAATTAAATATGAAATTCATTGTTCCGTTCATCCTATGTTTTCTGTTTCTCCCACTGTAATTTTAGGTGGAGGCCTAGATTTCCATCAGAATATTGTGGCGGTCAATAAAAAATTATGCAAGGTATAATACTGCTGGAGGTTTTTGGGAAACTTTGTGATGCCAAATTTCTGGCTGACAAGAACGGCAAAGTCGTGGGTCGCTATTATCCCACAAGTTCTCTCAGCCTTGAGTTAAAAAAGAAACCTTTATTCTGTACATAAAAATCTTGTTTCATAACTCAAAATAGATCATGAATAGGCTACCTCTGTTTGTTATTGATTGAGGGATATCTCCTTTAATTTAAAGAAAGTTCATTAATTTTTCCATCTGTTTTGTATTGCGGCGGGACATTGAAAAGCTTCTGGGTATCATATGAATCCGTGGATTCAACTTGGAAGAGATCATGTTGAAAGTGAATTGTCAAGCGTCTCTAAAACTTGTACTTTTTCATTTCTAATCATTGATTAACTCATTTAAACACTTCTTAATCATGATTTAAAGAAATTTGGGTAGCATAACCCCTTAGGGTTATAGCTTTTCCCCTTTTTCAAATCAACTAAGAAACTTAAAAAATCAAGAAACATCAATAACAACAACATCACAACCATAAGAGAGCAAGTTTATGAAGTTACCCTCTCTTACTTCCAATCTTGGAACCTTAACTCCTTTAACAAACAGAGGGAGGAAGAATAACATTATGGAGAAAGCTATTATGGAGAAAGCCACTGACTTGTCTCCATCTCTCTAGCTACCCCCACTTTCTCTTCATTCCTAATCGTATGCCTCTCTCGCTTCCATTTTATTTCTATTTCACTCTTTGGTTCGCATAGACCAAGGAATAAAAAAAAAAACAACAACAAAGTGCATCTACTTAGTTGAAGTGAATTATATATCTTAATTGGTCAAATATCTCCCCCAACCCTTGCGTCATTAAAAAATGGTTCAGCGTCTTCCATCTTGCAGGGGCTATTGTGGGGAAGCATTTTGGATAAATATGTGAAGAAGCATGATCGTGCTATGGATTCGCTTGTCTTTAATTGCAACAATTTTTTTTTTGTGCTGTTACTGGTCAGTGAGCGAACTATTGGTCAGTTCACCATTTGCTATTTTTTGTCTTAATTTTTTTTTTTCCTGTTATATACTTTCTTGTGGGCATTCTGGTTCTGTCATTTCCTCATGGTTTGAGAGATAAGAATTATAGAAAGATTTTAAGTTGCTAACATCTTACCAGAGACCATTTGCCTCATCTTGTTCTTACAATAAGTAGGAGTCCAATTGTTGGCACTTGAGTTAATCAAAATGGTCACTTTTGGAGAATGAAATAGGGTATCTTTTTATGTCTCGTTGAGTAGTAGGAATGAAATAATGGATAGGATTGTGAAATTAGCAATAATGAAAACTCTTCATTGCCTATGTGAATTGTGAAGAATTGTGCTCAATTTGCACATCAGTTGATCTAATTTTATTGCTAGTATCTATAACTGATTTTTCGGTGTAATGTGTTGTACAAGCATTAGTTCCAACAAATCTATTAGTTGCTCATATCAGTGCCAGGGATGCAGTGCAACATTTTAGTTGTGCTAAACGCAGTCCTCATATCTCATTTTTTGAACTTGTGTATGTACAAAGAAGATAATGGAATTGCTTGTATCATCTTGCTCAGATGCAGAAAGCAAGCAAAGTCCCTAATGTTGTGACTTGTTTCTTCTATGTTTAGTCTTTGTTACCTCATGATTCTTTTTGTATTTTTATATGACTATTTGATTGGGTTAGATTTGAGTATTACTAGGTCTAATGGGGGTAGCTCTCCGAAAGGCCTTTTTTACACTCACACGAACTCGAACTTGAACTCGAGACCTCGTGCTAAAGTGGCCAATGTCCCTTCTACTAAGACTAACACTTCCTGCATTACATCAATAAATGTTTCTCCTGGCTACTCCGTGATAGTTGTTCATCTGCCACTACTAACTGTAGCAACCAATTCACTTTCTTATTCTTTCTTTAAATTGACAATTGTTTCTTTTTCACCTTGCATCATGCAGGTTGTCCTGTGAATTTCGAGTTCTTAAACTACACAATAATAACAAGCAAATGCAAAGCATCCAAATACCCAGCAAGCAAGTGTTGTGCAGCATTCAAACAATTTGCTTGCCCTTATGCTAATGTGTTAAATGACTTGACCAATGGTTGTGCCACTACTATGTTTAAGTACATTAATCTCTATGGAAAATACCCTCCTGGCCTATTTGCTACTAGATGTAGGGAAGGAAAGGAGGGCCTTGTTTGCCCGGGAACGCCGCCGCCGACCTCTCCCTGATATGTAATTCAGATCATGCACAAGATGCTTCTTGAGAGAACAGAAGTCGGTTTCATATATCATACGGAATTTGAAGAATAAATCATGTTGTCCATGGCTCATGAATAGCAGTACATTTAGTTTGATTTTTTATATTTGGATTAATATCGTTTTTAGTTATTACAATCTAATCAAATTTTGGTTTTAGTTTTTGTAGTTCCAAACAATTGGTTTTGGTTCCTATAGTTTTCTAAGGATTCGGTTTGAATTTAAATATAGGAACAAAAAATTATAAAAAAATTGGTAAACGGCAAGGGACTTTTTTTTTGGACAAAGTTAAATGTCAAGGAACTAATTGTTAAACTGAGACAAAAATTTTATGATTTGAAACTTAAATGTCATGTTATATGATTTGAACATACATATATGTGCATTTTATGTGATTTGAACAATTCAGAATGAAATATTTAGTACTTGTTTAGAATGTCGATTAGAATCTTCCAAAATAACTTTTTAATCATAGTCTACAATATATGAAGTAAGTACGTGAAAGGAATTTTATTTTAATTTGCATAAATAAATATCCTTGAGTTACACAATCGGGGTCCCAAATCATCATTTTGGTTAAGTTTGAAAAAAATTGTGATTGAAAGATAATGATATATGGATGGTAGAAAGCTTATATGACTAATATCCACGGGTGACTACGCATAAATCATCATTTTGGTTAAGTTTGAATGTCCTCTAATAATTACTTTTTGATGTTCTAAACTTCTCATTCATATCGTCTTAAATTAATTTTACAATTCACATTAAATCTTTTTTAAATAAGAATTCACAATAAATCTTATTACACAACTTGAAAAATAAGTTTTATTATATATACTTTTATCCTTAATATAAGACATATTTACCTAATTTGATTAGATTAAGGAGGTTAGTTAATTTGACATGTATTTTCCTAAACATCTTAATCATCTTCTTTAATTCCCTCATTCCCTCTCCTCCCTGATTTTTATTGAGGGAGCATCAATATAGGTAAATTAGGAAAAGATTGACAAATATAAAAATTATGTTTTATATTTAGAATCAAGATCAACCCCAAAATATGTCTTATATTAAAGACGTTAGAGAGTACATACTTATAAATGTTGTTAAAGAATGTTTGAGTTCATTTTAAAAGACATAGATATAGATATACAAGTTGATTTGGGATTTGTTTTTAAAAAACAAAAAAAAACTCTAAAATTTTGCAATGATTTTTTTAAAAAAATCATAAAATTTCACAACTTCATTTTTTATTCACAAGATTTCAAAATGTCACTCATTTTATGTATAATCTAAAGATCACAAGAAATAAGGACAGGACACTTGAGAAGTTGTGAAATTATAAGGGGACATTAGAGAGTACATTAGAAAAGGCACATTAGATAATCATAGTCATAATCTTTGAGGTACTGTTGAGTATTAAATATGGATAGAAATTCTACATTAAGCCCATGACTTTTTAATTCTTTGGGACCAGATGTACTGTAAAATAAGTTAAACAACCCCAAAACAGGCTGGGCCCTTTAATTATTTTCTTGATGAAGCCCAACAGTGTTTGGAGTGGAGAAGTTTCCCGGGACATTAGTTTTTTTTCTGGGCCCTTTGCCTAAGACAATTATTTTGTCTGCAGCATTAGCTTATCTAGAGCTTGTACAAAAAAAAAAACTTATTTAGAGCTAAATTCTTTTTTTTTTTTATGGTTTATGCAATGTACCATTTTTGGCCTTCGGTGCATCCACCTTCCAGGTATCCGGCGTTAACCTGAAGGCCAACGCCAGATTTACCGACATGGGCTCTCGACAACCGACTAGTCCTGGCGCCCCCAATCTGATAGGCCCGACAGGAATTCACCTCTTTGAGGCACCCCAGGGGAGAGAGCTCCCAATGGAAATTCTTTACACCTTCCGTTTCTTGGGATCGAACCCAGGAACGGATTGGTGTTGCGTAGATGCCTACCCATCTGCGCCAACTTCCATTGGAGAGAGCTAAATTTTATTGGGTTTATGTGAGAATGATTTTTTTAATTATGAACTATAATTGTTCTAAAAAAGAGGGGTTAATACCATCTTTAATCCTTCAAATTTACCCTTATTTTGATTTTAGTTCCTCAAGTTTCAAACCATTGGGTTTGATCCCTCTAAAAACAAAATAGTATAAGTTTTTATTGAGTTATAAAAGTTAATGTTTTAAACTAAATAAAACTTTAGGGACCAAAACCTATTATTTGAAACTTGAAGGACTAAACATGGCAAAAAAAAAAGAAAAAAAGAAAATTGGGTACTAAAACTAAAATAAGGGCAAATTTAAGAGAACAAAGATTATATTAACCCACAAAAAAAAAATATAAACTAGAATTATCCTCTATAGGGTGCATGGGGTGTTGAATAGACAAATAATATTTTTTAAATTTCGTTTGTAAAGTTTTAATTTGCTGCAGACTTTTATGATTAAATAAAATAGTAAAAGAAGGATGTGTAATGTGCTGTAAAATATTTGAAAAAAAAAAATAGTGTTAATAAACATAAAATATGAAATACAAACATAATTACTTACATACACACATAGATAAAAACACTCTTTTGTGACCAATTTCTTATTCATAATATTATTCAAATCTTAAATGAAATGACACTATTTTAATCAAAACGTAGAACAAAAGAAAAGAGGGAAGGGAAGACTAGAAGTAATTTTTGAATTATTCATTAGTGTAATAATGCATAAAATAAAGCCAACATTAATCTTTTAATATTTCAATTTTTTAATTTACTTATAACTTAATCTTTCAATTATGACTTAGTGCGACTCAATATTTGAACTTTTAACTTAGCATACTCTGTTCGTTTCTTCTTTTGTTGCCTAAAAGCAAGGTGCTAAATTGGAAGTAAGGTTTCATACCACATGAAGCAAGTCTGCTCTTAAAGTGAGTCATGGGTTAGGTTTCTCTCATTATCCTCTTTCTCATTTTCTTCTCATCATCTCATATCCACCGTTAGATTAAAACAATATATGATTTAGATTCAATATTTTATAAAATTATTTCTATAAATATAAATAAGTAAATTTAAACTTTTAAAATATTATTTATACCCTTCATAATTACAATCCAAAAATAAATAAATTTTAATTTATAAAATATTATAATAATAATTTTATGAAATATTAAATCTAAACCATCCATTTCATGATCTAATGTAGAGATGAGATGATGAGAAGATAATGAGAAAGAGGACAATGAGAGTATCATCTTTCTTCCCAGAGTCATCGATTATAAGACCTATAATATAAAAAATTAAAAGATAAGAGATTAGTCATAGGAGAGTTAAAACTTTAGATAGTCTTTCCGCTCCTAATTATAAGATAAATTTGAATTTTTTAGAAAAATTAAGGAAGCCAATTAAATCACTTTAGAATATTTATATTTATATTTTTTTTCTTCAAACTAAGTAATTTGATTAATAAACTAATATATAATCCAAAGATACTAAAAATATAAATACTCTAAAGTGATTTAATTGGCTTCCTTAATTTCTCCAAAAAAATCAACTTTATCTTATAATTATGACCGGAGGAAGTATTAAGTTTCACAGAGTTATAGTTAATGGACTAAGTTATAAGTGAATTAAAAATTAAAAGGCTAAAAGATTTTTTTTTTTCTAAAAAAAATGTATAAATATTACATGAATCATTCTCCTAACGCTACTGTCATGTCTCTAAGATGATCTTAATTACATATAAATTAATATGCACAACATGACAATAATACTACTTATTCTCAATCTCAAAAAAAAAAAAAAAATATATATATATATATATATATAAAAGGACCTATACAACTGCAACCTTGTAATATTCACAAGTTATGTGCAGTGATAGTATAATAATTTTTTTAAACTCAATGCAGTAATAGATAATTAAATATATAATTATATAATGGTAACTTCAATTTCCATTTTTAGTATAAAATAAACATAAGTAAGACCCCGCTATTTTTTTGTCCTCATAGCCATAAAAGATTAGTCTTTACTCATTGCTACTACTGTCTTAAAAATTAAAAAAGCAGAGGTCAAAATATCAAAGATCCAACTAAAAATTAAAAAAAAAAATAAAAAATAAAAATACTACGATGCTCCTTGAAGATTGCTGACGAGGATGCAGAGGTGAGGGCGGAAGCGCGTTATCCCGCTGGCACCCATTAATCAAATGCGAGCTCATGTCTGTCATCTTCTTTATTTTTAAATTTTGAAATTATTAATTAATTTTACATTTCTGTAACTGCCCCTCCATTTTCCCTTATTTATATTATTCTCAGTTGAACTACCTTCCAATAATCACACCTTAAAAGGAGGAGGAGGAGCAGGAGGAGGAGGAAGAAGAAGATACCCACTCTGGATCTATCCCTCTTCCTTACTGCAACTAACAAAAAAAAAAAAAAACGCAGCAAAAGAAAAAGGAATCTTGAAGCAGTATTGAAAAATTCTGATCTTGATGGGGTCTTGTGAAGTTCTTCTTGTCTTGTTAGTGGCTCTCTCAGTTTTTGCAGTTTCTGGTAAGTTGTTTTTTTAAGCGCCTGTAATGTCGATTTTGATATCTCTTCTTCTCTGCGATGTCTTATGATTTTGAAGAATTCAAATTTTGTTATGTTATTGCAGATGCTACCTTCGATTCTGAGGCGCATATCGGCCGGAATCTTCTTCAAGCTAAAAAAGGTTGATATAAATTTTATTTCTTAAGGGTGCACTCTGTTGGATCTACAAATATATTTATTTTTTGTAATGTATGGTCGTCTGGTTTCTATCAATGTTCCTTTGATCCGCTTGCTTTGTGTAACCGCTGATCCCTAAATCTTCGCTTGTAAACCATTTGCTATTTTTTGTCTTAATTTTTTTTTTTTGTTATCTATTTTCTTGTGGCCATTCTGGTTCTGTCATTTCCTCGTGATTTGAGAGATAAGAATTATTGAAAGATTTTAAGTTGCTAACATCTTACCAGAGACCATTTGCCTTGTCTTGTTCATACAATAATTAGGAGTCCAATTGTTGCACTTGAGTTAATCAAAATGGTCACTTTTGGAGAATGAAATAGGGTATCTTTTTATGGCTCGTTGAGTAGTAGGAATGAACTAATGGATAGGATTGTGAAATTAGCAAGAAACAATGAAAGGCTAATCTTTGAGCTTGCGCAATCCACTGCTGTGTCTCTGTGTCTGATGTTTATGGTTGGAAAGCATTGTTAAACTTTTCACAGATGTATTTTTCTGAAACATCTTTAGCTAATGGTATCCTTAGAGAAATCAGATATCATGATCCTTGTTTAGCTGATGTTCACATTTCTTCATTGTAAGTCATAATTCTGTAGCTTTGTGTACAAAAAGCAGTGTTATAAGTTGGTATTGTAAATCATGGACTGGCATTATGGCTGTAACTCAATGCAACTTTCTTTTATAATGAAAACTCTTCATTGCCTATGTGAATTGTGAAGAATTGTGCTCAATTTGCACATCAGTTGATCTAATTTTATTGCTAGTATCTATAACTGATTTTTCGGTGTAATGTGTTGTACAAGCATTAGTTCAAAAAAACCTATTAGTTGCTCATATCAGTGCCAGGGAAATAGTGCGGCATTTTAGTTGTGCTAAACGCAGTCCTCATATCTCATTTTTTGAACTTGTGTGTACAAAAAAGATAATGGAATTGCTTGTATCATCTTGCTCGGATGTAGAAAGCAAGCAAGTCCCTAATGTTGTGACTGCTTGTTTCTTCTATGTTTAGTCTTGTTACCTCATGATTCTTCTTGTATTTTTATATGACTATTTGATTAGGTTAGATTTGAATATTGTTAGGTCTAATGGAGGTAGCTCTCCCAAAGGCGTTTTTTGCACTCACACGAATTCGAACTTGAGACCTCATGCTTAAGTGGCCAATGCCTCTTCTACTAGGGCCAACACTTCCTGCATTACATCGATAAATGTTTCTCTTGGCTACTCTGTGGCTGCTGTTCATCTGCCACTACTAACTGTAGCAACCAATTCTCTTTCTTTTAAATTGACAATGCTTTGTTTTTCACCTTGCATCATGCAGGTTGTCCTGTGAATTTCGAGTTCTTAAACTACACAATAATCACGAGGCGATGCAAAGGTCCCCAGTACCCTCCCAAAATCTGTTGCGCAGCATTCAAAGAATTTGCTTGCCCATACGCAGATGTATTAAACGACCTGACAAATGAGTGCGCCACGACCATGTTCAGCTACATCAACATTTATGGGAAATACCCTCCGGGCCTCTTCGCCAGTGAGTGTCGTGAAGGGAAGAAAGGCCTCGCCTGCCCCGCACTACCACCATCGGCAATCGCCAACGACACTGCTAATCAGATTATGCATTATCCATCCTTGATGCTGATGATGCTCTCAGCTGGTTTTTTATTCTTATTATTCCTATAAATTCAAAGTGCCCAATTTTTTTCCCCCAACTATCATCTTGCACTACATTGTTGTTGTATAATCTTTGACAATTCTTTGATACATCAGGTTCTTCACCATATCATAACATATTTGCACTACCTCAAAGATTGTGCTAGAGCTAAAAGTGTAGCATACAATATAGATTAGTTTCTGCCTCATTTTGGATTTTACTGCTGCTCAATGTAGTGTTCAAGTCTCTGTTTTATTTGAATGAGTTGGTTCTAATGTTCTTGAGCTTGTAAACGCTACTGAGAGGAGTTTTACCTTAAAATGGCTTCCCTTGCTGTCACTTCCTTTGAAATTTTGTGGATGTGATAGTGATGAGAGGCCAAACAGTGGTTATTCTTAGAAAACGAGCATGTCCACCCCGTACGTTGCACGGAGAGAATAAATTACTGCAACTTTTTAATACTCTCACGTTTTTTTTGTTATCTTAAGGAAAAGTTGCCTCAGGAAGGGTCATTTTCATCTGCAATGCAGATTTTTCCAGCAATTGCACTGCAAGTTTGTCCCAAAAGATCACAGAAGTTGACCTAGTGTCATCTTTGACAATATAGTGTAGCTTCATCCTGTTAAGGGAAATGACAATGTAAAGGTTAGTTATTATTGACTGTTGATTTACAGAAGGAAGTTAGATCTGTAAATTGAAATGAAGGGGTGTAGTCAAAGAAAGGCGGTGCATATCAATAGAGGTTGACCAAGACGGGTTGAAAAGGACTATAAATATAGAGTGCCTATTATTTAAGAACAATAAGACAAAGGTAAATGGAAAAGGAATAGTTTTTTTGTCACTGTGAATGGGCAAGACGACAGAAAATAGCTGTAAAGAAAGAGTGAAGTGTGATCCCACCTTACATAATTGCATCTATGTGAATGCCCAAGGTATACTGTGAATGGCCTTGACTTAGTCATGCAAATCGGCGTTGACTTAGTTATGCAAATAGCTGTAAAGAAAAAGTGAAGTGTGATCCCACCTTACATAGAAAGAGAAATTCTGGATTGGATCAATCAAAAAGCAATTCAAACATCTCAATTAAAGGTAAATGGAAAAGGAACAGATTTTTTCTAACTGTGAATGGGCAAGCGTTCAGAAAATAGCTGTAAAGAAAAAGTGAAGTGTGATCCCATCTTACATAATTGCATTTATGTGAATGCCCAAGGTATACTGTGAATGGGCTTGACTTAGTCATGCAAATAGCTGTAAAGAAGAAGAGTTATTGTTAGGACATAATTGACTTAGTGGGATTTTAAAACTACAGCATAGGAATTGTTTTACCCATTTTAAATTTACCTATTAATAATGAGCTTTCATATTCTTCTCTCTTAATTGACCATCAAAAATATATTCTTCTCTATGGTCTTTACACATGCTTTTGACCCAAAAATGATGATCAATCAAAGGAGACACGTTAATATTACCATTTGCATGAAATAAAGTGACGTGATGCCTTTGGTGATGCTTTAAATGTTACCATCCTTTCCTCAAAAGGAGAGGAAAAGAAAATTTTTCTGTTTGGTGATAATTAGAAAAAGAAACTTGGAACTAACATTTTTTTATGTCAAAACGTCTATTGAAGAAGACCAACAATATCTTACATAAAACATGTGATAAAAGGTACCACAGAGCAGAGTGACTGTTTATTATATAAAAAAAGCTAACAATTTTCCAATTTATATACAAGTTTCTATATCCTTTTTCTCTTGCATTGTGGTATCATATATAGCTTAACTCTTGGTGATAGCCCTTATTCTTTATCTGTAATTATTTTTTTTCATTGTTGGTCAGAAAGAAATTTTTTTTTTTTTTCATTTGAATTTCAATTATTCGTTTGGATATATCTGTGTTATCTGTATTGTAAACAAACTGAATTCCTATTGTTAGGACATAATTGACTTAGTGGGATTTTAAAACTACATCATAGGAATTGTTTTACCCATTTTAAATTTACCTATTAATAATGAGCTTTCATATTCTTCTCTCTTAATCGACCATCAAAAATATATTCTTTTCTATGGTCTTTACACATGCTTTTGACCCAAAAATGATGATTAATCAAAGGAGACACGTTAATATTACCATTTGCATGAAATAAAGTGATGTGATGCCTTTGGTGATGCTTTAAATGTTACCATCCTTTCCTCAAAAGGAGAGGAAAAGAAAATTTTTCTGTTTGGTGATAATTAGAAAAAGAAACTTGGAACTAACATTTTTTTATGTCAAAACGTCTATTGAAGAAGACCAACAATATCTTACATAAAACATGTGATAAAAGGTACCACAGAGCAGAGTGACTGTTTATTATATAAAAAAAGCTAACAATTTTCCAATTTATATACAAGTTTCTATATCCTTTTTCTCTTGCATTGTGGTATCATATATAGCTTAACTCTTGGTGATAGCCCTTATTCTTTATCTGTAATTATTTTTTTTCATTGTTGGTCAGAAAGAAATTTTTTTTTTTTTTCATTTGAATTTCAATTATTCGTTTGGATATATCTGTGTTATCTGTATTGTAAACAAACTGAATTCCTATTGTTAGGACATAATTGACTTAGTGGGATTTTAAAACTACATCATAGGAATTGTTTTACCCATTTTAAATTTACCTATTAATAATGAGCTTTCATATTCTTCTCTCTTAATCGACCATCAAAAATATATTCTTTTCTATGGTCTTTACACATGCTTTTGACCCAAAAATGATGATTAATCAAAGGAGACACGTTAATATTACCATTTGCATGAAATAAAGTGATGTGATGCCTTTGGTGATGCTTTAAATGTTACCATCCTTTCCTCAAAAGGAGAGGAAAAGAAAATTTTTCTGTTTGGTGATAATTAGAAAAAGAAACTTGGAACTAACATTTTTTTATGTCAAAACGTCTATTGAAGAAGACCAACAATATCTTACATAAAACATGTGATAAAAGGTACCACAGAGCAGAGTGACTGTTTATTATATAAAAAAAGCTAACAATTTTCCAATTTATATACAAGTTTCTATATCCTTTTTCCCTTGCATTGTGGTATCATATATAGCTTAACTCTTGGTGATAGCCCTTATTCTTTATTTGTAATTATTTTTTTTCATTGTTGGTCAGAAAGAAATTTTTTTTTTTTTTCATTTGAATTTCAATTATTCGTTTGGATATATCTGTGTTATCTGTATTGTAAACAAACTGAATTCCTATTGTTAGGACATAATTGACTTAGTGGGATTTTAAAACTACATCATAGGAATTGTTTTACCCATTTTAAATTTACCTATTAATAATGAGCTTTCATATTCTTCTCTCTTAATCGACCATCAAAAATATATTCTTTTCTATGGTCTTTACACATGCTTTTGACCCAAAAATAATGATTAATCAAAGGAGACACGTTAATATTACCATTTGCATGAAATAAAGTGATGTGATGCCTTTGGTGATGCTTTAAATGTTACCATCCTTTCCTCAAAATGAGAGGAAAAGAAACTTTTTCTGTTTGGTGATAATTAGAAAAAGAAACTTGGAACTAACATTTTTTTTATGTCAAAACGTCTATCGAAGAAGACCAACAATATCTTACATAAAACATGTGATAAAAGGTACCACAGAGCAAAGTGACTGTTTATTATATAAAAAAAGCTAACAATTTTCCAATTTATATACAAGTTTCTATATCTTTTTTCTCTTGCATTGTGGTATCATATATAGCTTAACTATTGGTGATAGCCGTTATTCTTTATCTGTGTAATTACAGACTAAAAACCAAAATAAGAATAAGTTTTGTAAACAAAAAGACCACAACACCTTTTGCTTTATTTTCAGTCAAGAATCAGAATGTTTTGGTTATGTACTGAAATAAATTTGGTCCTTCCGTACTTCAATGAAATTCTCCCTTTAATATTTTTTGACCATACCAGGTATAACTAAATAACGGTTATACCCTTCAGCTTTGTCCAATCAAATACTGGACTCTGTTTATTATAAGGAGCAAATCAAGGTCTGCGATTTGACTTATAACCTGAAGGAAAGATCTACCAGTTGATTGGATATCCCCCCCCCCCCCCCCCCCCCCCCCCCCCCCCCCGGGGATTTTCTATTGAGGGCCAAATGCAATAAACATCAGTCTGAAATCTGAATGATATAAGAAAGGGCGAACCTGCGCCTGGGATTGGATATCGTATGAGTGGATGAGAATGCTTCACACTTTATCAGAGAATGCTATATATCTGAGCAAGGAACTCTACCTCCAAGTTGTGCAGGACAAGTAAGCATATATATGAACATTACATGGCTGTCTCTCTCACTCATTCATCCTTCTTAAAGCACAAAGATTTACCACACACAGCTCATCAGAAGATTCCCACCACTGTCCTCTTACTTCAAATGTGCCAGAGCCTTCAAGAAGTAAAACAACTTCACGCCCAGTTCATTGTTTCAGGACTCCTTAGCCACCACCCTTTGAACTCTGGGAGGCTCCTTGAGTCCTATGTTAAGATTTCTCAGATAGACTATGCTATATCTGTCTTTAAAACCATGCCTTATCCAGATATTTTTGCCTACAACACTACCATAAGAGGCCTAACTCTTTCTAATCTCCCACATTCTGCTCTGTTGCTTTATAATACTCTGCTTCTTAAGGGTCAAATCCCAGATAGTTACACTTACACTTTTGTGCTCAAAGCTTGCTCCTTTTTGGAAGCTGTGTGTGAAGGTGAACAAGTACATTGCCAGATTATTAAGGCTGGAATGATATTAACTAGTACTCACATTAATAGCTCTCTAATACATATGTACACTTCTGCTAATAGGTTTCATTGTGCTGAGCTTGTTCTTAATGGGTTCTCAGAAGTGGAAACACCTGCTTTGAACTCTATGATTTCAGGGTATCTAAGGCATGGACATGTGAAAGAGGCTAGAGAGTTGTTTGATAGAATAGAAGAAGCAAGAGATGTTGCTTCTTGGAATTCAATGATTTCTGGGTACACAAAGAATGGCCTACATAATGAGGCTTTAGAGTTGTTTCAGGAAATGATGGCATCCCAGGAGGATCCTGATGAATCAACCCTTGTGAGCTCATTATCTGCAATTTCCCATCTGGGAACACTGGATCAAGGAAGATGGGTACACACATATGTAAAAAGAAATGGGTTTAAGATAAGTAACAATCTTGGTGCCGCTCTTATTGACATGTATGCAAAGTGCGGCTCCATTAAAGGTGCACGTGAAGTGTTTGAGGAAATGCCTAAAAGAGACATAGTAACTTGGGGAGCCATAATATCTGGTTTTGCTACTCATGGGAAAGTCCAGAAATGCTTTGAGCTCTTCCGTGAGATGATCATGGAAGGAACTCATCCAAATGAAGTAGTCTTTGTGTCCATCTTATCTGCTTGTTCTCATGCAGGATGTGTTGACATGGGGTACCTCTATTTCAACAAAATGGTTCATGATTTCAGAATCAAGCCTTCAGTTGAACATTATGGATGCATGGTGGACCTCCTGGGCCGTGCCGGGAAACTAGCAGAGGCGGAAGAGTTCATCGGGTCAATGCCGGAGAAGCCCAACTCAGTTATATGGGGTACATTCCTAAATGCTTGTAGGATGCACAATGATGCAAGAAGAGGGAATAAAGCACTAAGATACTTAATGAATCTTGAGCCAAATTCTGGTGACAGGTATAAATTAGCAGGGATCATGTTTGATAATGCAGGAGAGAAGGAATGTGCACAGAAAGTGAGGAAATTTATGAAGGATTTTGATTTGAAAGCTACAAGTGGTTTGAGTTGTGTTGAAGTTGAAGGGGAGTTTCATGAGTTTATGGCAGGGGACACTGGTCATGATGAGGTTAGAGAGATTTATACCATGTGGGATGGCTTGGCAGAATGCTAAAAGAAATGGCCTGGCAGAATGCTAAAAGATATGGCCTAGCTCAAAAAAATTATGAGAAGTAGCAATTAAAAGTTAAAAAAGGAAGAAAATAAGGGTCAGTTTGTGAAATTGCGTAGAGTTTGAGATGAGTTTTCTTGTTAACATATTGTGAATAATATAGCTTCCTAATGTCTTGTTTAAATATATTTTGATTGATTGTGAGTATATTAAAGATGAATTTTATTAGAAGATTTAAGGTCCAATTGTGCCCCACAAGTTGCCACAAAAGAGCAATGTTGTCTTGGAAATTCTTTAAGGTGCATGCCGCTCCGAAAGCTTCCAAATCATAACAATTTTATTCCAACATTAATCAAATTAAGTTTAACTGTAAATTGGTCAAATATACTAAGCTGACAAGTACATGTGTTATTCACATCTTTTTTATTAAGGCGCAAATCATTTTCACTTAGAAGCAATATTACCCAAAAATTTTGAGTTTAATATTGCTTTGGAAATTTCCAAATCGTAGCAATGTTGTATTGGCTGCTATCTAGATTAAGTTTAATTGTTAGTTAACCAAATATACTAAGTTGACAACGTAAACAACATTGAAGAAGTTGCAGATGGAGAATGAGCTCACATTCACCATAGAGTAATGAAGAAAAAGACTCAATTACTGGATGGAGGACACACTGAGGGATATTATCGAGGACAAGGCAACTAGAAACACTCCTCCGTTGTACCCCAATGATGTTGAGATAAGGGGTTTCTCTTTGATTTTCTCTTCATCACACAAGATGCTTTCACTTCTTTGATTTTCTTCAATCCTTTAGATATGATGCATTTTTTTAAAAAAAAATTTTTTACTTTATTTATAAATCTAATTTGGAAAAAAATAAAGTGGGTTACACATGAACATATCATATAGATATATTTGATGAACTAACAAGTAAATTTAACATGGATAACAGTTGGAATGAAATTGGTATGATTTGGAAACTTCTGGGGTAACATAGCCTACTAGTTTAGCATATTTGGCCAACTAATAGTCAAATGTAGCATAAATAACGGCCTGGATAAAATTGCTATGATTTGGAAACTTCAGAGTGACATTACTCATAAAAAACCTACTGGGGCAATATTGCTCTTTTATGACAACTTTTGAGGTAAAATTGAACATTAGCTCTTATTAAAATGAGTCATTTAAAATGTAAAACTTGTGAAGAAGAGGAAGATGATTAAAAGAAAATAAGTAAATGTTATTATCTTTCTATGTTAGACACACTTTACAAATTCCTGTAAGAACAAATGTTAACAATCAGTCAATATAGTCTAAAAATTGTAGTAAAATTTGCATGAATAATAAATCAATTCACTATTAACATCTCAAAATATGTCATTTGAGTTGCATCACATTTAAACAACAGAAAAACATATAAGGAGCCACAAAATCAACATATGACAAATTGGTTCCTTAAAAAGTTTTATTCCCACTGCAGTTCTTGGGAACTTGTTTGGAATTAAGTTTCTTTGTCAAATGATGATATTGCTATTGCATATTTACTGAAAATAACCCTGCCCCTCCAATGCTGGCCATAAGAGCTCCAACGCCGGCAACTAGAAAATTACTGGGAAGGAGATTTCGATATCAATGACTAAAATTCACTTTAAGAAGTAACTTTAATGCTATGAAATGACACTAAAATCTAAAGCAAGAACAACTAGTGTTTTGAAAAGTTAGGATTGGGATTCCAGTGTTAGTGGTGATTTGGACATTAACGACTACTTTACTTTAAGAAATACAAACAACTTTAATTATATGAATGAGAACAAAATAATAACCGGTGAGAATTAATATGTTGAAAAGTTGGGTTCAGAGTTTGTATTAATTGAAAATTCGAATGCTTTATATTTTATATCTATTGACCAAGTATGACTAATTGTTTTAATGCATTCGTATGGTCTATAGTTTTGTACAAATTAAAAAGAAAAGAAAACAAACCATGCCCAAAGATAACTCGTTCAACTGGATTATTTTTTTTTTTTTTCAAATTTTAATTTTGTTTCCTTGTTTCCATGCTACAAATTCACCAAACTCACTTGTCACATCAATTATTCCAAATAAAATATACACATTAATTGTGGTACTCTTTATTTTTTATTTTTTGGCTTTAAAAATACATGGTTGGTCAGGAAAAGAAAAACATTAAAAATACATGGTTTAATCTTATCAACTATTGTGGGATGCAATAATCACACTCAAAATATACCAACAAGAGCCTTAATCCTCATAAAATGAGTACAAAAACTTTTTAACAGAACTAAAAAAACAGAGCTTAAATTCCATCTTTCATTTATGCCTCGTTTGGTATGATGAAAGAGTTTTTGTATGGAATTAGAAATGGAAATAGAAGTGGAAGTAGAGGTGGAAGTAGGTTTTAAAGTGTGTTTAGTATGACAATGGAAGTCGGATATAAATTATAATTAAATTTATATTGATAATAGGAAAGTACCAAAATACCCTTAATAAAAAAAAATCCCCCCGGCCATAAACCAACAGAAATCAATGCCACAACCTAAGGCATCCATGATGGCATCTCGCCGGAAATTGACCACCACCATTGCCAGAGAAATCATATACAAACTCAACCATAAATCAATCTTAACAATATAGAGTATAAATTCAAAATAATTCTAGGAGTGAGAGGACACACGATCAAGAAGGAGCGAGAGGATCAAAATTCCACTGTGCTCGTTGTCAAAGGGAGCGAGGTCCATTATAGTCATCATTGCCCTCACGTCATCCGCCGTCCTACCTCACCGTCGCCGTGAGAGGGATATGAATGCTGTGGAGTCGGGGTGTAGACGATGACGATGTTGGGTGCCGATGACGATGACTGTGTTCATCGAAAATTGACCACAGCCGGCGTCTCCTGCTCTAAGATGAACAAAAACCAAAGAGAAATCAAAATCGAAGGATAAACAATAGGAAGGAGAAGGTTGAACTCGATGCCGTCGGGTGGTCGTTGCAAATCTGGGAGATCGAGGTTCAAACGACTCGTCGTTGCAAATCTTCGGTGTAGTGGTGAAGGGCTTGCCGTTGATGACCTGCACGCACGAGCTGTGGCCGGAGGAAGAGGATCGACGAAGTTAAAAGGATTTGGAGATCGCTAATGCCCCGTCATCCTACGCCGTTGCTGGTGGGTTGCCGTCCTACGCCATCGTTAGTGCCTTACCGTCGCCATAAGGGATGGAGAGGGAGGGTATGGGGTGAGAGTGGAGAGAGACGAATGCAGGGTGAGAGTGGAGAGGGACGAAGGTGAAGGGTATAATGGTCTAAAAATGTCATTGCCAATAGAACTCATCCACTTCCATGGGTTAGAGTATGGAAGTGTATTCCACCCTTTTTGATGGAATTGACTTCCAGAGAGAAGTGGGTTCCAACCCACCAAACAAACAAAATGGTGGATTCCATTTCCACTTCCAATTCTCTGGCTCCAACTCCTTTGTACCAAACACGGCATTAGTCCGTAAACTAACCAAACCAACTCAACTGTCATGGTCCATGGGGCTTATTAAATTCCTATACGCACTGCATCATTCAGGGTACATCAAAAACCTCACCTTTCTCATTCCACAGTTGAATAGACGAATTCTTCTACGCACAATAAATTACAGATATTTCAAAGGTTTCTAAGCAATAATGTAAACATATTAGGTATATCTTTTTTTTCTTTTTCTTTTTCTTCTTTTTTTCCCGGCCAGAATGAGATTGGTTACATCAACAAATACATTTATTCTTTCTACATAAATTGAATATAAATTCACTCCTTTACATGATCCTGCTACCAAGGAGAACGCCCTAATCCATTTTGGAGGTGCCTAATGATTTAAACTCACGAGCAAGTTTTAGAGGGGGGAAAAGCATTCACCATATGAGATTGAGACGAGACTTGTGGAAGTGCTTCTTCTTTATACACCAGGGACCAGGAAAGGTACTCAACTGTAACACCAAGTTAAAATCAGTTGTGAGCAGTACTCAAAATATTAGAACTCACCCGTGTCAACCCTTTCCACAGGACAAATATCTGATCATCAAGCTAACATAATCAATGAAATCAAATATTCACTAGAAAAAAGTCCAGCATGTTAGACCTCATTCAAGAATTCAACACATATGAAGTGTGTGACATGTAGAAAGCCAATTTCAGATTTTATGAAAGAATCAAATAGAGAGCTCACATTGCCAATGGTCCTTGCTCCAAACCAAGCAGTATCAGCACCATATAGAGGAGGTATGACTTTGATTCCACTGGACAACTGGGGAGGTAATAACTCACGGAGTTCCTTGTCCAACCTTTCTGTGTTTTAAGGAACCCAAAGTGGAATTAGAACCCATTAGTTGAAGCAGCCCATCACTGGGGCTTTTCCAACAACCTAATTCTATTTTATCATATTGAGATGCTCACTGGTAAAAGATGCAAATCGTTACAAATAAAAATGGACATTTACCATCCGTCCGAAACGAAAAGGAATTTTACCTGCCAGACCTGGTAAACATGCAGTTCCCCCTGATAAAACAACAGTCTTAAACCAGTCAGGGTCACCTGCTAATTCTGCAGAATGGCAATGGTCCATACAAAGAGCTACAGCCTGGTGCAAACCCATTGTTTGCCTACACAACGAAGTCCATGATAAGCTTAATCTACTATTCAGGGGAAACAAAGAACAAGTTGACTAGCAGGCAAGAATTTTTCATGTTGTAACATCATAGCAAGAGAGAAAAACACTGCCAAAGGGGCAGAATATCCTAAGGTCCTCTCGATTATGGATAAAGATGATCTTCAAGGAAGATGCTTATGTACTAGACCCTGACATGTGCTGCCTCATTACTTTTTCCTTGAAAGTACAGATATACTTACTCATTTATCCTTTGTCAAATTACATCATGCATCTTATGTCAAAGTTATAGAATAAAAAGGATGACAGTTAAGATAAAGAGATTTTGAGAAAATTTGCTACCCTAAAAGTTTCTTGACTTTTGTGGGTAGAAAGCCAGTATTTTCTGAATCTTTATGTCCAAGATGAGAATTACCATCCTCACTATGTTATAATCTACATTTGATAGTTTTTTTCCAGAAATGATATGTTTTACCGAGGTTTCTTTTGCAATTAATAGTACACTTTGCAAATTTGATTTCTCAATATACAATTAACATAGCCATCTATCTCTTCTTGATGTGTATATTTCTAATCCTTAAAGTATCGAATCAGCAGAATAACCATCAGATATAGACTGTTCTGGAGCTGAAGGTTTTAATGACAAGACCAGAATTTAACAGTCAAGAAAACTAATTCAAGTTTCGGATGATACCAAAAGCTCCCAATCCTCCCTCTTTCTAAGAGTGAGGTAAATGATAAAAATTAGGGGCATATAGCCTTTAGTTTACGTATAATTTGTTTTGGTGATGTACTTATCAAGAAAGAACACTTTTAAATTTTAAGAACGAAAAACAGCACCACCAAGTTCCGGGCGTTGCCAAATTTCAACATGAGTTTACTTCTGAAGCAATTAAGCAACTTTTTTTTCCTTAAAGGATTTAGAACCGGTTCATCCAGGTTGAGTGATGATAAACAAGCTAATATAAGAATTGGGCTTCAATCATCGTGGACCTAGGCACCCTGCACTCACAACCATATTGGCAAAAGAAAAGTTGCAATCATATTGCAAGCATACAAACACTTACAATCCGGCAAGACGAGGCTGGAACAAGATCTCTCCTGTTTGAAACCGCTCGTTTGAAAGTGTAAACCATCCTTCTCCTGCTGCTTCAAATGATGCTTGTGTATCTTTTGATTGTTCAGCTTCATAATCAATAGCAACATAGCATAGTTTCTGTTGACATGCAACCAAATCATCAGACAACTAGTGAGATGACTTCACAGGAAGTAATTTCTGAGTTACATACAACCATTCCCAGTACCTTCACTTGATACCAAACATAAGAAAACTATATAATATACATATAAAAGAAATCTTTAGTCTTCACATAAAAGTAATATTTCCACTGATAATTGAGATGAATCATTACTACCATAGTTCTTCCCGCATGCACTTGCTAAACTGCAACTAAGATTTAACCAATAAATTACACTGCAGGATCCAGCGCTAGCTCTGACTCATAAATTACAATCCATGAGGCAGAAGGTATTTCAACACTTGAAAAAACTGGGGCCACAAATTTTTGAAGAACAAGTTTGATCATGAAATACTTGTATAGAGTTAGAATATATACAACTACTTTTTTGGGGGCAGATGAATGAGAGAAAGAAAGAACCCTAAATATCATTTTTATCCATGTGCAAACGATAGGATTTCAGTGGTCAATATTTGAAAAATCCAAAACCTGATCTGAATTATGAGAAGCTTAGAATAAAATATTGTGATTACCATTAAGAGATCTTGCATAAATGACAGAAAATTAGACCACCTGTCAACCAAAACTAAAATATACAACAGCATTTCATGATAAGAACTGATACGAAACTGAAATACACCATTACACCACAGTCTACCACAATGATATTAATGGTCTCCTCAAGATTTGTAGAGAAAAAGAATAGCAATACCTCTTTTAGTGTGCGAACAGTGTACAAAGATTCAAAATTCATGTTGTTCTGTTGCATAAGCTCCCTAAGGAATCCTGTAAGTTTGATTGCTCCCAGTCCCACAACTTCCACACCCACCTTGCGCATAACTTTACCATTCAGAACTACAAAATGATAATGCAAGTGACTATTTTCCCAGCAGAAAAATCTAAACTTAGCATTTCTTTTGCCTTTTGTTTTTTCCTTTTTTTTTTTAAAAAAAAAGAGTACTGCTTCAGACAAAGAATGTTCAAGCTTTAACACCCATTTGTTCACGCATGAAACAAAAAAGTATCAGGCATCCCCACAAGGACAGCACATTAATAAGCTCCACATGCAAGAATTTAATGGTATGCATAAATAAAATATTATATTAAAGAATGCAGGGCGATATATAGAAAGAAGTTTATAAGCATACTTGGAACTATAGATGTGACCTGAAAACCAACATTAACAGCTATTCCAGAAGTTTGTTTTGCAGCATACAGAGACAAAGTGGCCTAAGTTCATGAAAGAGAAAGTAAGTAATATGGACAAAACACCCAAAAATAATTTATCAAAAGAACAAAATAACCAAATTATATCATTCAAAGGAATTATGTTCATGTAAAAAGCACATTCCAACATCATGCTTCGTTAATAACTTTGAATTTCTGTTACATTACATCATATACGTCTACTTGAAGATTCACACCAAGGTCCTTTGCTACTAACTTGACACATACAAGGATTGCCCTTGTTTTTTTTTTTTTTGGGGGGGGGGGGGTTGGGATTCAACAAAGCTTGGATAATATTTCAAAACAATTAATTGCTGATAGACTCCAGTGACGTCCTAAATCTCACCAAGTGAAATAAGACTTGTTTTGTTGTTGTTAGCAAGAAAGTTTAGACCATGGACCCTACTCATCCCCACTCCACCCTTACTAATTGAGTTAGCTCTTTGTGGCTTCGGCCTAACTGACCAAAAATTCATCATGCTAGCCATTACTTGCATAATGCATATCCAAGCAATCCACAATAGTGGAAACCCAAAACCATAATTTTCATTTCTTACCCTTCATCCTCCAAGCAAAGTTGATTACTCCAGAGAAGAAAAAATACGTTCTCTTCATCAGAAAGATCAAAGATGAATAGGGGGTAGGAATAATTACATATAAACACTTGAAAGAGATATCAAAAGAGAAGCAGATATAGTTATAATAGTGAAACAACTACGATGCCTTAATACCAACTTCTTTTAGTGTCTGTTCTAATAAACTAATTCAGATAAGGAATCACAAAAATCCTCTATATCTGAGTTAATGAATTATTTTCAGCAACTGTTAATGTGCATCATCCTTATGGTAGAACAGTATATATAAGGCAATCAGAGCTTTCTTGTTAAAAAGAGAGGAAAACCTGGTTGACAGCACAAATAGCAGGAACATTCATGTCAAAGAGGGCAGCACATATTGCCTCCTTAAGCTGCCGCCTTGATGCTTTGGCAGATTCAGTATCTGAAATAATGGCATGAGATTAACATTGCGCGTCAAAGAACAATATAATGTAAGAGAAATCATCTGTTTTGCACTTCAATAATTCAAGTTATAAATATGTGGAAGTAAGATGTAATGAAAATGTGATGTAAGGTGACAAAACTTTCTCTATTGAGTAGACTGCCCCTGGACAGAATATAGGATCCACAGCAATTAGAATGATTAGAACTCAATCAAAAGTAGAGTGTGGCGTCTGGGGCACATTTTCATTGTTACCGTTAAATAGGCATACAGATTACAAAAGCATAACTAAATGTCCAACATGGAATATTTTTTCTTGTTAGCAAATACCGGAGGAAGCTTATAGCAAATGGTTCAAATCAGATATGTGGATTTGAATAGCACATATTGATTGGTGATCAAATGGTTGATATTAGGTATTGACATGGGCATTCAAATGATTTGATTTGTTATTTTAATGATCTACTATGCTAGGAGCCTTCCATATTTTTTCTTTTTATCAGGATCAAGCAATAAATCATAAATGTAACTGACCGTCATAATGGCATATTGGAATAGAAACAATAACTGGTTGAGTATTTGGTTTAACCTGCATCCTGCGGAGAAAACAACTATTGCATTAGGCATCCAATACTAACCACTTAAAAATTAGGTATAGAATAAATAGAACTGCCATGGCTCCGTCATACAAAAGGTTTCTCTGGAAATGGATTAAGTGATACAACAGGTACGCAGGTAAAGATGCATAGTTGGAGAGAACAAGAATTAACTTAGAGCAAAATGAAGCCCCTCTTAGTAAAATGCCCTTTTTTATCAAATATTTAGAACAACAAACCTGCTATAAATAGTTGCAAAAAAATGTCTAAGTCTAGTGTACATTGGAGACTCGAGGTTACCGAATTCCTGCACATTAATGATGAAAAACTAAAGACGATGCGCATAAGAATGGAAAATAACAGCTGTTGAAATGAAAGGAGACAGTAGAAAACCAGGTGCAAGGGATTGCCAGTGTCTGAAAGAAAATAAAATAACATTGCTCACGCAATCTTATTTAGTGCAAGTTCCAATAGAAAACTTTACCAAAAAGGTAGCCGATCGCCCTGATGGGCTGTCATATTTGCTCCAACCAAACTTGCAATAGCCAGAACCACCTATAGAAGCAGGCATACTATTGAATTCAACAAGAAGAAAATGTCACGAAGAACAGAAGTAGAAGCATAGGTAGTTGCAACACCAACCATCGATGATAACAGCACCAGGAACTTGTTCTCGTAGGCCAAATACACGCTTGAAAGATAGCTGAGGCATCTGACCGACTAAGGTTCTGAAATTTCAAGGAGTCAAAACACAAGAAGAAACCCACAAGACGCAACGGAGCACTGTGATTCTGAGGTTCCAAGAGTTGACCCTCCATTACAGAGAAGGAAGCATCCAAGAAAAGCGAAAAAGGAATAAGTAAGGATACTTACGAAAGAGGATGACCGGACCTCAAATTGGTCTCGGCGAAAAAAATGGTATCCCATGGCTCCGGTTGAGAATTCTGAAGGAAATAAATCCACAGCCGGTTATCGGAGGCCAGCGATCTCCATGCTTTGCAGACAAGAGTCAATTTCGCAGCTTCTTTGGGACCCAGAAGCTTCAGGATTTGGATCAATATATCGGAAGGAATTTGATCAAATACACCCAGAGGCGAATCCACTACGCCACGAGAGCGTTCCGCCGAGTTGGAATCCGAACCCGAACACGAACGGTTCGATACGGATTCCCACATTTTCCTCAATAACGTCGCCATGAATTAGGCTGCGGAGTTAAATTCAGAACCATCAAACGCAATTTCCATTGGCAGCAAGCTTATTGTGAACTTGTACTTGTGTGGGTTTGTATAGAAATTGAAGCAAGGAACGGTAGGAAGCACGGGGTCCACATGCCGTGCTCATCGCATCTATTAACTGGGCATGCTAAATTGCTAATTCCCAATTTTGGGATGACGCATTTTTTTTTATTAATTTTTTATATATCCTTATTTATTTAGATTAAATTATTTATTGGGTCTTAAAATATTTTTAATACTTAGTATCTTAAATCTTAAATTAATTAATTTTTAATTTTATATTTAAACATATTTTTTTATAATATCAATATACTAAAATATTTTTTTAGTAACTCATAATAAAATAAATATTTTTTTAACACTCAATATTTTAAACTAATTAATTTCTAGTCAATGAAGTATTTTTTTTTTCTGAAAAAATACCAAAAAAAAAAGCCCGTCATTTGGAATGAGCAGGGAAAGTGGAAACACGCGAATAGGTGTGAACACGTGTGAAAATTCTATCCATATCCTAGCTTTTGTTTGTGTACCAGACCATCCATTTTGTTATGTTTTTTTCCCATTTTTTGTCCACAGCGAGACTAGTTTTTTTTCCCCTCCCTGGTCAGATGCTTCACATGTTTGCTCTAGAGTATTAATGTTAATCTTTTATTTAAGATCCTGAATTTAATTATAAAACTTCATAATTTGATTAACCAAACTCATCAATAAATTATTGACTGAGATCTTTTACTTACCAATCTATCTAAAGATTTGGTGGTTAACCAAATATAATGGCTTTATAATTTATATAGCCCACCCAACCTAATAGAATAAAATTTTTAACGTTTCTGTTGTTGTTTTTATATTTTATTAAAAAAAATCTAATTTTAACTGCTTCTCTGAATAAAAAAATGATTTTATGTTATAAAAAAAATGATTTTATAAGGAAAATAAATGGATTTAGGGAAGCTTTAGTACATTCTAATCATGAACATATAAGGAGGGTGTTATAAATATTATGATCTTTTATGGATGTTTATGACCTCCCAAGATAAATTTAAAGAATTTAATAATACTCTCATGAATCATTTAGAAATACTTACTTACTCTAAAAGTACCACGTCATATAAACTTTGTTGAGTAAATCCATAATAACTCAGTTCATTTTAATTATAATTAACAGATGACTCATCAGAAAAAAGTCACAGTTATTTGTTTAAGAAAAATATGATTTCATAATTTTGTTTTGGTTTTTTTTATCAAATTAAGGTGTATATTGTTTTTGTGAAAACAAATTTCACCTGCCAACTGTCAACACCCATTTCCATTTCGATATTCGAAGAGTAATAAAAACGGAATTCAATAGGCATACAGAAAGGTACAATTATACTGATAAAATATTCGTTCACAATTCCAACGTCGTTTGTCATCGAAAATAGAAAATACAGCCGAAACTTAATATTTACATAATTCTCCAAAATATCAGAACATAAACTAATTATAACCACGATTATGTCCTTGCCTCACGACATGTGCCACTCACTTTTCGGCGTCTATGGCTTTCCCCTTTGACCTACTAGCACCCGCTGAGAGGTTTATTTAAAAATAGGGTGAGATTCCAAAAAACCCCAGTAGAAACATGCTATCGTTCATAGAGAATGTGAAAAGTAAATATAACATGCGCTAAGGCATGCATCAATTAATGAACAATTTAAACATATCATTATCATGTATACATGAGTAGGGCCCAACCCCACAATCTACACCGGTTAGACTTCTGTCAACTCCCAGTGTAAGTGCACCTCTGGCACTAACTGCCCTTTTCCAAGCAAATCATGTTGATTAATAAAGTGCATTTACAAACAATGGCATCCACACAATCACATAACTATGCCATAATGTATGAATGATGATGTCCCTACCTCAAACTTTAAAATCTCCTTTGAAAATGTGCCTCGAGATACGTGTCGTGTCCGGCCTCCGAATCGGTCCTAAAATATTAAATGTATCAGAAATAGATCATAACCTATCCAAGTATCATTTTAAACTATTTCATAGTGTTTCTTGTGGTTACATTAGTCTATGGTAAAAATTTACCAAAATGCCCACGGGACCCTGGCTCAGCCCGGCCCCACTGTACCTGGTTCGATGGCACGTTTTCCCAAAATTTTGATTAGAGCTATTCTGATGTATTTTCGCTCTAGGGATCTATTTTCAGGCTTGAAATTGCCAAATTCACTGTCAAATTAGGAAAATACCCTTGACAGCCCCCGATTTAGAGATTTTAAGGGCGTTTTCGTAATTATGCTTTTTCGGCCTCTACCAAAAAAGTGACCAACTGTAACCCTACCTATTTTTGCTCACTAAATCTAATGAAACCATTTATTTGATGAAAATCCAACTCCTTCCCCTTGGAACAGCACTAGCCGAAATATTTCAAGAAAAATGGAAAAATGTAGTTTTGTGTTTTAGCTTCCAAAACTTATACTTTTTCACTTCTAATCCTTTATTAACTTATTTAAACACATCTTAACCATGATTCAAAGAAATTTGGGCATGGGTAGCATAACCCCTTATGGTATAGTTTTTCCAACTTTTCAACTCAACCAAGAAACTTGAAATGTCAAGAAACAACAACACCACTACAAGAAAGCAAATTCATGAAGTTACCCTCTTTGGCTTCTTGGTTTCTCTCTCCCTATGCGTCGTCTCTCCGTTCTCCTTGAGCTAAGAATACGTCTTCAAGATCATGGATTCATGAAGAAAAGGAGTTTAGAGAAGGATCTTTCATGTATACTTATAAGAAAAGGCTTAAGAGACAACTCTTACCTTAATCTTCTTCCTCCTTCTCTCTAAAAGCCTCCAAATCCTTCAAGCTCTCCAAAGCACACACACACACACACACACTCTCTCTCTCTCTCTCTCTCTCTCTCTCTTGTGTGTTGGTTGAAATGTTGCATGGAGAGGGAAAAGGATGTATTTTATTGAATTCCTCTTCTTTCCTTCTAGCCATTGATTTAATCAAGGGGCCATAATGTGACACTTGTTACAATCCTCCCTTCTCTCATGATTACTCCATTAGCTTCTCATTAAGTTAGAACCAATTTTCTTCCCTTGTTTGGCGTCTCAAAACCGTCCTCCCCCCTTTACTTCAACTAACCAATTTCCCTTCCAACTAAGTCCAAGTTTGCACTCTAGCATGCAATCAAGTTTATCCCTTCCTTTACTCAAGCTATTCCCATCATGCACTTCACCATACTTCCATGTTGTATACACTCCACCTTTGTCATCATTGAAATGTTCATGTAGCATTTTGTTAGATCAAGCGTTTCACCCAAGAGGGGGGTGAATTGGGTGATACTAAAATTTCTTCGGAAATATAAAACTTTAACAGTGGAATTAAAAACAGTAATGAGTAAGGAGAAATATCACCGAAGTGTACACCAGGAGTTATACTGGTTCGGTCACAACCACTTTGACCTACGTCCAGTCCTCAGAGCTTCTCTGAGAGTTTCACTACAACTTCCAAGATTCAGTGGGTTCTTGGCACCTCAGTACAAGCAAGTTCCTACACCTGGACACTCGCTCCCCCTTACAAGTTGTAATCCAATCCCAACTCAAGGTTCCACAACCTTAAGTTATCTCAATATCAAATATTGAGTTTGAATGAAATATCTCTCTTACAGAGTGAATGAGAATCACTGAAGCATAGAAATACAATTTCAACGTGAAAACAGAGCAATGAACTTAGTAATTCGTATGTGTGTGTGCTTGTTGTTCTTTCTCTGTTTGGAGGTTCCCATATATATAGATATGTTGGTGATGACCGTTGGAACATTTCCTTTTGTCCGTTGGAGAGTTGCGCAGCCACTATTGACTTTTCAAGTTTTTGAAAAATATCCGTTGGCGGTGGTTGGCATTTGAACGTTTCATTTGACTTCCATCTCTTGAAGTGATTTCTTCATTGTTTATCTGTAAATAGACTAAGAATACTAATACAATGAAAGATTAATCATATAGGAAATAATATAATGAACGTTTGAATGATTTCTAAATTTCTGGGTATGCTTACTCGAGTAGCTCCTCGAGTATCCTTTGAAGTTTACTCGAGTACCTACTCGAGTAACATCGAGAAATCATTGTTCAACTGCAAGTCAATGAATAAATACAAGATTACTCGGGTAGTGCATGGAGTAAACTAAATTTCAAACCTTTGGAAATAGTTATTTACTCGGGTACTTACTCCAGTAATGCATTTACAACTTCATAGGTTACTGGGGTAACACCTCGAGTAAGCTTTCAAAAACACTTTTGATTACTCGATGCTCTACTCCAGTAATGTTGGCAGGATTTCAAGACCAAGAGCAATTACCTTGTTACTCGGGTAGGGACTCGAGTAATGCACTCATTTTTGCATAGGTTACTCGGGTACCACCTCGAGTAACTGAGACTTTTGAGCATGACTTACCCGGGTAATGACTTGAAGTTTACATTGAAAATATTTCTGCATACTGGGATACTTACTCGAGGAATCCACTTCAAGTTTTCACTTACTTCAGTGTGTTACTCGAGTAGCTCCTCGAGTAACATTGGCAGTGGTACAAAGTGCCGAGAGCTCCACATTTTCAGAAACAGAGTTACTCGAGTAGCTCCTCGAGTATCATTGGGAAAACTTGAAGGCAACTGGAAGTTTTTCACATGGTTACTCGAGTAGCTCCTCGAGTAACATTGGCAGGCCGAGAGCAACTCCAAGTTTTTACCTGGTTACTCGAGTAGCTCCTCGAGTAACATTGGCAGGCCGAGAGCAACTCCAAGTTTTTACCTGGTTACTCGAGTAGCTCCTCGAGTAACATTGGCAGGCCGAGAGCAACTCCAAGTTTTTACCTGGTTACTCGAGTAGCTCCTCGAGTAACATTAGCAGGCCGAGAGCACATTGAAAATTTTTACACTATTACTCAAGTAGCTCCTCGAGTAACGTTGGCATGTTACTGGAAGTTGTCTCTGGTTACTTCAAGTTTTGTCTCATTACTCGAGTAGCTCCTCGAGTAATCCCTTAGAAGATTTGCTTCTGATCAAGTTCCTCAGCATTTTCTCTTGGCTTTTCTTCATTACTCCAATGCTTACTTCAAGTGATGCTTGTTCCTGTCATTACTTAGTTCAAACTTGTATATTAATTATTTTCTTTTCAAACCATACTTTTGTTATCATCAAAACATGAGATCTAACACATTTGACTTGTGCTTCTTGGAAATTAATCATCATTCTCTCTTCATGTAGCCTTTTGGACATGTGCTCATGAAATTTAATTATTCCCCTCACTCTTTTATGTGTTGCCCGAAATTAGGGAGGAAAATGTTAGATATGAATAGTTTTGATGATGTCAAATATAACTGTCAAGTATTAAGAGCAAAAAGTTTGTATGATATACTTATTTTCTACATTGACTAACTACTATATTTAATGTTGTATATTTTGTAGATTAGTCATAAACCCGATGGTGGGTTGATGTTATAATGCCTCATATGTGGAGAATGATCATCAAGAAGAAAATCAAGAGGCAAGGGATTGAAGAAAGAAGAAATTGTAAGATCTAATGGGAATATCAAGATTCAAGATTAGTCAAGCAAATAAAGAAAAAGATTAAAGATATTCAAGAAGATATCTAGTTGGGTTATGAAGAATGACCATCAAGTGGCAAAACAAGAAGAAAGAGATTGAAGAAAGAAGAACTTGCAAGATCACATGAGAATATCAAGATCCAAGCTATTAAAAGTGATATCGGAGGTTTATATGGTCAAATGGAAATTGGAATGGGTCAATACGAAGCTAAACTGATGTATACGGAAGTTATGGTACCTCCGGGGATGATCACTTGAGTAATATGACACTGCCTCATTTTAGAGGTGATTACTCGAGTGGCTACTCGAGTAATTTGCAAAGTTACTTGAAGATTACTCGAGTGACCACTCGAGTAATGATACTCTGTTTTCACGCGTCATGATAGAGGTTCGGTATTTTGAGCATAAATCTCTTACCACATGTTGAATTGATCTGAAACCAGTGACATATAAAACTAGACTTCCAACATGAACTATGGACACCAAGATCACATTCAAAGGAGTTCAGATGATGGAGATATGATCTGTTGAAGTTGACACATGAATCAGCGTCATATTCCAGGACAACTTTGGTATTTTGGACATAACTCTCAAAATACGCATTGGATTGAGATGAAACTGGTGTCATATGAAAGTAGACTTGAAGAGCTTTCCATGGACATATAATTTGATATATTTCAAGTTATTTACTAAGAGCTATACCTTCTAGAAATTGATGCTCGTGATTTCAGACTTTGTCTAAATGCAGAAGATATTCTTTGGATCATAACTTTCTGTACAAAATGAGTTTGGAGGTGATTCTTATTGCATTGGAATGTAGATGATGAGGGCTTTCCAATGATATATGATTTTCCATGTTTCAAATCAAAACCAAGAATTCACTTGAAGGGCTTACTTGAATAATATGCAGAATTATTTGAAACCTCACTCGAGGGACCACTTGAGTAATGCAGTTGGAAATGCTGTCGACCAAAATTTGAATGACATTACTCGAGAGACCACTTGAGTAATCTACAAAGTTATTTAAGATCTTACTTTAGGGATCACTAGAGTAACCAGAGAAGAAATCATCCAGTAGCTCTCGGGCAGGAAATGACAGACTTTACTCGAGGGACTACTCAAGTAATCAGATGTGAAAAGGCTTTACTCGAGGGAGCACTCAAGTAATCTGCAAACTTATTTGAGAGCTTACTCGAGGGATCACTTGAGTAATGAAGATAGAAATGCTCTCGGCCAGATTTTGAAAGGAATTACTCGAAGGATCACTCGAGTAATGAAGTTGGAATTACTCTCGGCCAAGATTTGGACAACATTACTCGAGGGAGCACTCGAGTAATCTGCAAAGTTATTTGAACTATTACTCGAGGGATCACTCGAGTAACCAGAAGAAAAGAGAGGCTCACTCGAGTAACGCGACCAACAACGTATCCGAAGATTCTGAAAATCATGAAAATTTTATGTAACTTACTCAACTTATTTCCAATTATTCTAACACTTCATTGTATTAGTATTTAATGTGTTTCTCCAGGAATACAATGAAGAGATGATATGAAGAGACAAAAGTTGACTTTATGGAAGCGGAGCATCAACGTTCATAACGACTAGTTTTCACCAACGAAGCAACGGGACTCAATGGATAAGTTGAAGTACTCACAACGGTCATATCGTACTCAACTATAAATATAGGAGATTTAAGCAGAGAGCAACAACAACACCAACGAGAACACTACAACGCAAACATGCTTATATCATGAATTATCCACTTCGACCCAACTACTCTCTGTTCTTATCTATTTTCTATATCATATATATTTGAGAGAGAGTTATTTGTATTGTACTTTAGTGAGCATTATATCCACTCTATAAGAGAGTTTGTAAACACCTTCAACTGTATTTCAGAATTGATCTCAAGGTAGAGGGACCTTGAGTGGGTTGATTTCCTTACGGGGAAGTGTAGAGAGAATCGCCGATAAGACTTTCCTCTCGTAAGACTTATAAGGTACAAGCAGTAGAGAACGTTGCTGCTCGTAAGACTTACAGGGGTGTAAGCAGGAGAAGACATTGCTGCTCGTAAGACTTGCATGAGTAAGCAGGAAGGAAAGATCTTCGGGATTGCTCTGCTCGTAAGACTTGCTGTAAGGGGGAGTATCTTGGTGAGAACCTTGTAAAGGCTTTTCTTGTGCCTGGATTAAACAAGAAAATAGTGGATTTGAAAATCTCAAGAGGAGCCTGGGGACTAGACGTAGGCCATCACAGATTGGATCGAACCAGGATAAATCACAGTTTGCATATTCTCTTCCCTAAACTCTTATATTTTCAGCATATATTAACTATTGATTTATGATTTATTACTTTCATATTTATTGCTTCCTTTAAGATGCAAAAAGATTTTCAAAGTTCTTAAGATTTTTGTCTTACACCCAATTCACCCCCTCTTGGGTGTCAGCCGGTTCTAACAGAGAAGAGAAGAAAAATGCTTTTCACTAATTCCATAATTCATATAATTGAATTATGTATAATTCCCCCTAATTTCGCAATTCTTGATTTATTCCACCAAGAACAATCCAATTATGCATTTTCCTTTATTTTTCTTGATTAATTGAAATTAACTTCAATTAATTAGAAAATGATTAATCTTTGGATAAATTGGCAAAATTATGTTTTTGCTGTCACCTTTGTAATTTAATTTCTTTCTTGAGTTAATTTGCCCATTTCTTCATGAATATGAATATTTCATAATTACAAGATCCAAATTCATGAATATTCATCATTTTATTGAATTTCTTAATTAATTACAATATATTCACAACATCATCTAAAATTTGTTGAGTAAAACCATAACAACTCAGTTCATTTTAATAATAATTAACAGATGACTCATTAGAAAAAATTCACATTTATTTGTTTAAGAAAAATACAATTTCATAACTTTGTTTTGGTTTTTTTTATCAAATTAAGGTGTATATTATTATTTTTTTAAAAACAAACTTCATCTGCCAACTAGCATTTAAATGATATGAGTTACTATATTTTTAATAAACATGGTTTAGATGCTGTGATATTCCTAAAATATATAAATATTTCTCTTCATTTTATGTCCCCTTATTCATGAACACGGTTAGTAGCCACATGAAGATTCACTTGTATCGAATATATCAATGAATCTTTCATTTTGGGATGTGCATTATGTGAATATGGATACAGTATTGTTCATGTGCATATTAATATTTAATGAGACTGTGCTCCTCGTGCAACCATATTGAAATATTTTTTCTTTTATACTTTACGCAAGGGGAGCTTGTGCATACTGAAATATTTATTTATTTCATAGTTTGATAACTAAACAATAAAACTTTAAAATTAGTACAATTCAATGGGATGATGCATCAAAATTCTTGAATATGAGTATCTCTTTGTGTGTGTGTTTTTTTTGGGAGTTTGGATGGCAGGTATATTGCCTAAATTGGGGAAGGAACCCCCAACCAAAGGGCACATCTTATAGGGTGTTTGTATTAGTTTCTGGAGAATAATTTCTAGAGAAAAAATGATTTTAGAGAATAAATTCTGAACAGAAAGAGTTATATGAAAAAAAGTGATTTTGATTTACTGTGTGTTTGGATGAGTGTTTGACATTCAGTTTGGGGGCCCGATCGTACAATTGGGTCCCAAAAAGCTTGATTGGCACAATTGATAATTTTTTAAGTGTTTGGGATGGCTGTTGATGAAAATGACTTGCGCAATTTGATCTTGATTTTACCATGAGCCAAAATTTGGGGCTTATGCCTCGATTGGTTTCTAATGAAAATTGGATAAAGAAATTACTGGAACATAAATGTTGTCCCACCTAAAAAAACACTCTTATATCTCTCACACCAATTATGCTGAACTTTTTTCTTTAAGAAAATGGTGTCTAATATTATGAAGTATTTTTCTGGATTTATCTAGTATTCTTAAAATATTTTTTAAGTAGCATACAATATTATAATTTTTAGTGCTTTTAACCCCTTAAAATATTTTTTCTATTGTAACTAGTGTATTATCAGACTGATTGCAATTTTACGCTTAATGTACTTTTTCAACTTTAAAAATTACTTTAAAATATTTTTTGGTGCTTTTAACCCTTAAAAGTATTTTTTAAGTGGTAGCTAGTCTTATGAGATTGACTACAATTTTACTTTTAATGTAATTTTTTTTAGTAGTAAAGAGCACCCAAAACTTAAAATACTCATTTATTGATTTTCACCCACCCTAAAATTTTTTTCCAGTAGCACCTAATATTTTAAAGTAATTTTTAAATACTTACTTGATTTTTTAAATATTTTTCCATCAGCTCTCTTTTACCATTATCACAAAAGCTGCTTATACTTTTACAAAAGTCATTTATTCTGTCAATCCAAACATAAATCATATTAGTAAATATTTGGCATTCAGTTTGGGGGGCCCAATCGCACGATTGGGTTCCAAAAAAACCAAATTGGCACAAGTGATAATTGTTTTGAGTGTTTGGAATAGTTATTGATGAAAATGACTTGTACAATTTGATCTTACTTTTACCATAAGCTAGAATTTGGGGCTTATATCACGGTTGGCTTCTAATAAAAATTGGATAAAGAAATTATTGGGACATAAATGTTGTCCCACCTAAAAAAACACTCTCATATCTCTAGAGGTGGCCAACCCGCCAGCCTGCCCCAAATAAACGGGTTCAGGCCGCCATTTAAATTCAGGCTAAACGAGCTGATGCGGGTTGACCCGCATTTATTTATTTGTTTCTTAGGTTTTTCTCAAATGCCCTTAGTCTCCCTTATCTGAATCTCCTTTCCTTTGATAATGTGTTTAATTAACTCTCCATACTTTCTATTTGACACTTATTTTCATATTATATTTATTTATTCTACTATTATTAAATTTAAAAGAGATATTTATATAGTTTTGTGATGTGAATAGATAAAAAAAAAGAAAAGTAAAAATGAAATTGACTTCATAACACTAATGTATAAAAGAAAAGAAGTGTGATATAAGTGGGTGAAAGAGAAAGAGAGTAAAAATTTTTAAAAAAGAGTGAAATAAAAAATCAAAGTGGCGGGCTAAGCGGGCTGGTGCGCCACAGCCCGTATTACACCAATTATGCTGAATTTTTTCTTTTAAGAAAATGGTATCTAATATTATGAAGTATTTTTATAGACTTATATAGTATCCTAAAATATTTTTTAAATAGCATGCAGTATCATAAAATAATTTTTAATACCTCTTAAAATATTTTTTTAGTTGTACCTAGTGTATTATTAGATTAATTGCAATTTTACCCTAAATGTACTTTTTCAATTCCAAAAATTACTTTAAAATATTTTTTTGTGCTTTTAACCCTTTAAAATATTTTTTCAGTTATAGTCAGTCTTAGAAAATTGACTACAATTTTACCTTTAATATATTTTTTTAGTAGTAAAGACAATCTAAAACTTAGAATACGGATTTGTTGATTTCTGGCCACTCTAAAATATTTTTCCAGTAGCACCTAATATTTTAAAGTAATTTTTAAATATTTACTTGATTTTTTAAATCATTTTACACCTACTCTCTCTTACCATTATCACAAAAGTCACTTATGCTAAAGTCAATCCAAACAAGTTCTATTTTTATAAAAGTCACTTATACAATTGCTAATTTAAACATAAATCATATTACACAATCTGATTTTTACTTAAAAGTAAGATTGTAAAAATTTATATTGTAAAAAGCCACTTTTATAATCATTATTCTAAATACACACTTACGCAATTTAACTTTTATCTAAAAATAAAATTATAAAAATTCACTTTTATAATAGCTATTCCAAATAAACACTAGGTAAACCATAAAAAAGAAACTTTTAAGCCTAAAACTATGGTTTGGTGAAAATATTGCCAATCATCCAAAAATGAGAAAAAGCACCTTTTAAATCTAAAATCATGATTTTAGAAAAATAAATTTCTTTTCCTCTTTCTCTCTCTCTGTCCCCACTCTAACCTTTTTCCTCTTTCTCTTTTCCCTCTTTCTCTTTTCCCCATTTCCCCTTTTTTTCTCTCTCCTTAGGGTAATAACGAACTTTTTTAATTTTTGGTGAAAGGTAATGAAGAACTTTTCTACTGAGCATATTGTCATGCTTTTTTTTTTTTGGCCATATACTCCCAATGACACTAATTTTCAGTTTCTTGGGACATCAATTGTTACATATATTTTTGAACTATTTTACTATTATTAAAATTGGTTAATGTTATAATTTTTAATTTTTCACATTATTTAAATTTTATTATTGTATTATGAAATTTGATGTTAAATATATTTGAAATGGAATTTCATACTTTATATGCAATTATTACATTATCTAATGTCCTTTTTGAAAATTTACACATAAAAAAGTGATTATGAATTTATTTATAATGTCATGCCAGTGTTCTGCAATTTTTACATACCATATTCCTGTAATTAAAATAAAAATTAACACAAAAGCTCTATGATACATATATGTTTGAGTTATTTTTTTTATCATTTTACACATATATGTTTGATTTTAGTCTATACAATTTATTAATATATATATATGTGTGTGTGTGTGTTTGACCTATTGTTTATCATGTTATAAAATTGACTAATGTTGTGATTTTAATTTTATAGACAAACTTATTTAATTTTTGGTATTTATTATGAAATTTAATGTTAAAAATTTTTAAAATCAAATTTTATCCTTTATATGCAATTATCACAAAAGCTAATGTCTGTTTTGGTAATGTGAACATGAAAAAGTGATTCTAATAACAATATCTAAACACTATCATTTTATCAAAATTACTTTTTTTCACAGAATCTATTATACTCATAATCTATTCTCTAAAATCACTTTTATCATTTTTTATTCATAAGTTATTCTTCAAAAACTAATACAAATACATTCTTAGAGTGTGTTTGGGGGCGGCGTTTGGGCCCCTCAAACGCTCAATTGGCATATAAACACCAATTGCCAATCTGAAAAAAAAAAGTGAGTGTTTGGTTCCCAAAATGGTCAATTGAGCTTAATTCTATTTTAATAGCTTTTGCCATAAGCTCTAAAACTCAGCTTTTACTGATTTAGCTTTTGGGGAGAGTGGGAATGATTAAAATATTTTTTCAGTTGTGTCTAGTGTGCTATCAGACTGATTGCAATTTTACCCTTAATGTACTTTTTCGACTACAAAAATTAATTTCAACTATTTTTTTTTGTGCTTTTAACCCTTAAAATATTTTTTTAACTGCACCCAGTGTATTATCAGACTGATTGCAGTTTTATCCTTAATGTACTTTTTCAGTTCCAAAAATTATTTTAAACTATTTTTTTATGCTTTTAACCCTTTAAAATATTTTTCCACCCACTCTCTCTTACTATTATCACAAAAGTCACTTGTGCTTAAGTCAATTCAAACAAGTTTTACTTTTACAAAATTCATTTATATAATCGTTGTTCCAAACATAAATCACATTACACAATCGGACTTTTACCAAAAATAAGATTTCCAAAAGCTAAATTGATAAACTCCATTTTTCCTATCGCTATTCCAAACACACACTTAGACAATAGATTCTTAGCAGAATGGATTATGTGAAAAACAATAATTTTGATAACATGATAGTGTTTGGATATTATTATCAAAATCACTTTTTCATGTTCAAATTACCAAAAAGAGCTTTTGTTTTTTGTGATAATTGCATATAAATGATAAGATTTTTTTAATATTTTTGTTAAATTTCATAATAAATACCAAAAATTAAATAAAGTTGGGTACAAAATTAAAATCATAACATTAGTCAATCATATAACATGATAAAAAATAGCCCATCTGGTTGACTCAACCAAACTTCTACCACTCTCTCAATTACTTAGTCAACTTTTACCCTGTTGATCCATCAAATTGTTAATACTTTGATTTTACCCTAAAGATAAAATTTCTTGGGAGAATTAGCAAGGATTTCTAAAGAAATGATTAGATTACTAAAAATTCTCAATAACAAATGAACAATTTAAAAAGAGGATGCTCTCATTATCCTCTTTCTTATTATCTTCTTATAATTACATCTCAACTTTTAGATCATGAAATTGATGGTTTAGATTTAATATTTTATAAAATTATTATTATAATATTTTATAAATTAAAATTTATTTATTTTTTATGGATTGCAAATATGAATGACATATATCAGATTTTAAGATTTTAAATTTACTTATTTATGTTTATAGAAACAATTTTATAAAAGATTGAATTTGAACAATTTATTATTTTAATCTAATAGTGGATATGAGATTATGAGAGAAAAAATGAGAATGAGAACAATGGGAGAAACCCAACCCGAATAATATAAATTTATTGTCATTTCCCCCTCTAGAACTTGCTATTATATACTCTTAAGTTTTTGTTGGACTTTAGCGGTTAAATCCCCTCCCTAGAACCTTATAAGAATTCCACCAACTTTTTCCCCGCCATGAAAAAATATGCTGGTATGATATTTAATGTAAGACCTACTTTAATTAATTTGATTGTATTAATGATGTGAGTTAATTTAATTAATATAATATATTTTTTATAACATCTTCTTAATCATTTTTTTTTATTATTCTCCTCCTCCAATCCTCCCTCTCCTACTGATTTTGTTTAGAAAATGTCGATGAGTTTAATTTGCAAAAAAAGAATAGTAAATTTTACATTTAATAATTAATAAGTTATTGATTGAAGTGGTAAGCGGCCTCACCCCTGTAAGGAAGAGAACATAAATTTGAATCTCGAGAAATACACTTATTGGGAGAAGTGAAAACCTTTTGCTCTTTAGTGTATGTTTGGATTAGCAATAGAAATCGTATTTCTAATATGATTTATAATATATGAGATAATTATGTGACAGAAGTTTTATATCAACTTGTGTGAGCATGGTTTTTGAAATTTAACTCAAACATGTACTTATTTCAAGGGGAACATTTGATCAAATCAAAATTATAAAAAAAAAAAAAAAAAAGGTAACAACCAAAAAGAGCAAAAGGTTTTCAAAGCTAGGAGACACAGTATGTGATTCAAAGCTAAACCTGATGTTAAGAGACCGGCTCACGCCTTAAATCGGCCGTCCCTCGAAGTTCCTCTATACTATTGCCTCTCACACTTCGTCTCTTTCTCTAATCCCTCGCATTCCATTCCTGTTCGGCCGTCAGCTCGTCATCCGTTCTTTCCGGCGGCGGAGCTCTCTCATCTCTCCCTACCTAATTCCTCTGATTCATTCTCCTGTACGTTTACGTCTAACCGCTTGACTATTTCTTTAATTATTCGCTGTTGCCACTAATTTAATTAGTGAGCGAGTTTTCTTCTACTTTAATTACTAACTGCAGTATCCGATTGCTATAATCTTATTTCATATCCTCTCATTTCGTTATTTCTGCTTGTTTCTGTCATGGTTGTTATATGAATGAATATTGCCTTATGCGTGATGCAGTGGTTGGTTGGTTGCATATTTTTGTTGCAGGACTTGATACTTCATTGGCAGAGCAAAAATAATCAGCAATAATGTATCTTCAGTATTACATAAATGAAAATGGTGATAAAGTTTACACTACCAAGGTAACGTTTAGTTTCTCTATATTGGTTCTGTTACACGACATGTTTTGTGCTGAACTGAAGTTGAAAGCGTTAAACATGAATTTGTGCTATGCATTTCATTGTGGAAATAAGCAGATTTTTACATGCACCAGCGTGTTCATGAAGGAGAATGACAATGTGACATGTTCAAAGGCCTTGTTAGTGAAATATAACTTATCAACAAATCTACTATACTTCTGGTTTTTTAATTTTTTGTTTGAAGGCTCAGGTTTACGGATTAAAAAGGGTTAAGGTGCAAAAATACACATGTGATTGTCCTTGAAGTGCACCCAACACCAAATACTTTTTTTAGGTGCAACAGTGACTATGTGGTTACAAAATAGGTGCAAAAATACCCTTTGACCGTTAGTTTGATTGTTTGACCGTTAGTTTGACTTTTTTATCCTAAAAGTGATGACATGGACGCTAGAGTGACATTCTGAAAAAAAAAAAACTTGCTGAAAATAAAATTTTCCTAATAAATCATATAATTTAATAAAAATTAGTAATATAATATATGTATTATAATGATTTTAATTTAATAATATTGGGAATCTAGGGTTGGGAAAAAATTGAGCAATCAGTATGTTTTTTAGGGCAACAGCTCTGCTGAGTGAATTAAGCACTCTGCACTTAGATTTGAATCTACTTCAGCAAATGTGGTACTAAAATAGTGAAATGTGGGTAATATTAATTGCAATGCTTTACCAGTCAGCAAGTTTTTTTTTCCAAAATGTCACTCTAGCATCCATGTCATCGTACACATCATCACTTTCAAGGTCAAAAAGTCAAACTAACGGTCAAAGGGTATTTTTGCACCTATTTTGTAACCACATAGTCACTGTTGCACCTAAAAAAAGCATTTGGTGTTGGGTGCACTTCGAGGACAATCACATGTGTATTTTTGCACCTTAACCCGATTAAAAATACAAGTAATATATCAAAGTCCCTATTAAATTTTCTAACATACCCCTAGTTTATTTTATCTATTCTCTCCATAATTATCTCTAACTCCATAATTAAAGTTAGTGAAGATAAGGGTATACTTGTAAAAAAAATAGTAATTAAGATTGTCTTTGATTTTTTAAACGACATATGTATAAAAACAAAAATCTTATTTAAAAGTGACAATTAAAAGAAACGGGGGGAGCAACTGTCGGAAATGCTTTAAATTACATTTAGCTACAAGTGTGGCTTAAAAAATGATTAGGAAAAAGAAGATAATGTGATGATTGGAAGAGATGGGCAAGTGTATTAACTGGTCTATGTGTATGTTCAAAACTTGTGAAATACTGCCCAAACATTTCCCCAAGTAGTGGATATTAAACCTTCCCTTTCGAAAAGTGATTGTATCAGTCGGATAGCTGCATAGTTAAGTTTGGAACTCCATTCTATGTTGCAATGCACCAAGTCCAATGAATGGATTGTTGTATTAACTTTTAGCTTTCTGTTCATTCAGAAAGAATCACCTCTGGGTTTGGCGACACAGTCTGCTCATCCAGGTAATATGGTTTAATTGTTTCTTCAATGATGGCTCTTTTTGCCCTATTTTTCATGGAACATGGCCATTCACAAGTTCCTTATGAGTTATGTCCCCCCCAAAAAAAAAAAAAAAAAACTCAGAGAAGAAAGCACAAATAAATTTTGAATAATGTATGTGAGTGATGTCTGTTGAGAATGCAGAGTCTGTTCATTTTCTGTAGACTTGATGCCTAGATGTTAGTTGCATAGGCCTACTATCAGTATATGGACCTTTTTTTTCACTTCAAAGTTTTGCATGAGGATTTGTTGTCCTTTTACTGAAAGTACTTCAACCTAGAGTCAATCTGTTAAGATGCAAGTTATTGTATGTTGAAATCAAATTGAGAAAGCCAATCTTGATGGTAATCTGAGCACTTCTTCTGGGGCTTGACTTTGTGAGACGTGTTTGTATTCTGTTATGTATGGTACATTTGTGTTGCTGTCATGATGGGATTCATCTGAATGAAGGTGCATCTTCCCCCTAGGCAGCTAGTTTATTGGTTTAACCCTTGTGCTTTAGTTTTGTACTTGAGGTGTGTTTGATTTTATGTCTGAAACAAAACATACTTCATTGGTTCTCAATGTAAAACCAAACATTTATTTAATGGCTGTCACTCTTCATTTACATCAACTATACCTTATTGATGGTTGATCATTGTTATGCATCTGTTCTTTATTTAATGACTTTGCAGCAAGGTTTTCACCCGATGATAAATACTCGAGGCAGAGAGTCCTACTGAAGAAGCGCTTTGGTCTGTTACCAACTCAGCTGCGACCTCCAAAGTACTAAAGTCAATGTGCGTGTTTGGATTAGTGGTGGAGAAGTGGCTTATTTGCAATCTGATTTTTGGAAAAGCCATATAGGAAAAAAGTCATATTGTAGATGTGATTTGTGTTTAGATTGACAGTGGCAGAAGTGACTTTCTTTCTAACCTTAAACCTGTTTGGATTAGTATTTGAAAAGCTCATTTAGATGGAAAATGACTGAAAAAGGGCATGAATCTTATTGAATACTACAAATATATATTATTTGAAATATGTTGTGATAATTGAAGTGGAAAAATAAAAATAAAATTTGATTAAATAAAAAAAGTTGAATTATTATTGATCTATTGGATGAAGAAAGAGGTCAAAAGCTAACAAAATGTGCTTTTAGTGTGAGCCACGTTTTTCATTAAAGTGCAGTGGAAGCCAATGTGTTGTCAAACGGTCTCTTTCAGCCCACTAGGCTGTTTTTAGCCATGTTCTTGAATAGACTTAAGGGGTAAAATAGACTTTGTGTAATATATTAATTTTAAATAATTGTTAAAATATTAACTCATTGCACGCTGCTTAAAAATCAAACCAAACACTACCCCTGTAATTAATATTGCATTGCATCGCATTGCCCTGCACCGCAAGGTGTAATAGGATCGAACCAAACGGGCCCTTAATTATCAATAAGTTTCAATGGCAATGAAGAGCAAATAATGACAAGTTCTAGAACAAGAAATGCTAACACCTCACCTGTTTCTGATCCCAAAATGCCTGAGATAGGGCTGGAACGACTGAGACCGAGACACTTTGAATATCCTAAGGAGAGAGAAGATGAAAGGCAGCAAAAGGCAATCATTCTTATCAAGAACGATTTCAAGCATTTCATTAAAAAAAATAAATGTCAAATTTGAAGGGTGATGTGATGGGGAGAGACATAGGGAAGAAGGCAAATTCAATTTTCATAAGAACGATTTCTTCACAATTTTAGAGTCGTTCTTCGTAAGAACGATTTTAAATATAGCATTTTAGTAAATATTTTCCACTCTATAGGATTTCGATAATTTATTTTACTGTATGCAGTATATAAGTAAATTTGCCAGATTATTTGTATAGACTTGAAAGTTTTAAAAAGTATATTGTAAAGTTTTAAAAATCAGGAAAGTTATTTACATATAACATAAAGTTAAGGTATAATTTAGCCTTGATTAAATAAATTTAAAATTAGTAATAATTTTGCATAAGAGTAATGTTTGTTGTCACGCCCTTATTTTAATTTCACCTTTATCAGAGTATTCGTAGAAAACGGTATGCGGTTTCGTGGGCAACACAGGAATAGTAAAAATATACTGATAATATGAGCATGATTATATAAATTCCCCATAGGGGTTCATACATAATAATTTCAAACCTTGTAACCGCACAGGGCTCTAAGGTATCTAAACCGTCTTAGTGAAACGGAGACATATTCTCGTCTTCATTCCACCACTGCAATCCCCTCATATGGTTCTCTGCATTATTCTCAGCATATCTTCTGTCTTCTCTTGTCTAAATTGTTGGTAGGGGAAGGTGAGATTTAAAAGAATCTCAGTAGGAAACAGATACCATAATGTATGCATGATAGATGCTATGTATATGACATGTTAGTTTTAACTAGATGTATGCCCCATAATGACATTTTTGTATGCTCAATGTTTCATGTAACAAAACTATGGCCACAGCGAAAACAGAAACAGAGCTTCATTTATTCAAATATGCTCTACACAATTAAGTAAAACAATCACATACATCACTACACAAGCAAATATATCAAATACATGCAAATAAGGTAAGTCCCTTACCTTAACCCTTTCCCGCCTCGAAACATGTGCCTCGATTTACTTGCAAACAGCTCGGGGCTCCATATTCGATCCTACAATATCAAATGTACTATTTAGACACTTCCATAGTGTTTCTGGGGGTTATATGAGTCTATCTTGAAAAATTACTAAAATACCCCCGGGGACCTGGCCTGGGCCCGACCCTGCTTACTCGGTCCGACTGTACTTTTTCCGAAATTCTAACCTGGGCTATCTTGACATATTTCTGCCTAAGGAATCCATTTCCAAACTTGAAATTACCAAATTCAATGTCAAATTACAAAAATACCCTGACAACCCTACTTTAAGGGTTTCATGGGCATTTTTGTAATTATGCTTTTTCGGCCTTTTCCAAAAAAGTTCTCAACTGTAACCCCATCTAATTTTCCCTCCTGAACTCAATGGAATCATTAAATTATTGAAAATCCAACTCTAAGACCCATTTTTAGAACTAGCTGAAACTTATAAGAACTCCGGGGAAAATCGGGGCTTTTCGGTTTCGGTTTCGGCTCCGTAAACATGTTTCTTTCTACTCCTAACCACTTTATTACCTATTCCGTTAAGTTACAACTACCATTTAATACCAATTTGGGCAGCATAACCCCTAGGAAAACCCGTTTTCCATTTTTACAACCAAGGACAATCCGACGAAATTTTACATATTAAATTGTGCACAATAGCTAGAAGAGTCAATATATAAAGGTTTGGAAGTTACCTCAAGCTCCCACTGGCTCTCCCTTGATATGGCTGAACTCTAGGTGCTCAACATTCAAATTTGAGCTTCCAAACCTTAAATCATGTGAAAAGGAAACTTAGGAAAGAAGTTATACGCATTAGGAACCGATTTACCGAAGAAATCAATTACCTTTACAAGCTTTTTCCTCTCCTTCTCTCTCTAAAAATCTCAACTCTTCTCACTCTCTAAAACTGTAAATGGCGTCAGTTATGGCTTCTGGAAGGAGGAGGAAATGTTTTATATCATATATTATATGATATGGAATTAATTATTCAATTTCCAAAATTTTCGGGTTAATTAGAAATTCTGACAGATTTTCTGCTCAAACTTTGAAAAATCATAACTAATTCTAGAAAAATTGAATTAGAGTGATTTCAAAGCCTATAGAACCCTTATTAAGTCTAGTTTCATGGAAAAATATAGAATTTTGCTAGATGGAATCATAAAATTTCCAGAATTTTAATCTTTACCTGCTGTTCCAGAAACTTTACAATTTTTCTGAACTAACTTCAAAAATTCATATCTTTTTGTATATAGCTCTAATTGAGTCATATGACCTATCAAATTAGAGCTTAGGATGTTTACTTTCATCTTGTAAAATTTCATAACTTTTTCTCATCATTTGGTTATTAAAAATCACATGACAAGCTCACTACCTCATAGATGATTTCACCGTAAGCATAATCACTTTCTTCAAAATTAATCATTTTATTTTCTTTAATGCCCCAAAGATATAAAAAATATTAGAGAATATCTTTGGGACACCTGCTAAACCGAGGCTTAGCAGTCTACTTAATTTAAACTTATTCTCAAGCCTCCAATCCCAAAATTCGGGATATTACACTTGTTAATATTCAAATATTGGGAAAGCGTTTATCCTAAAAATAATGTTTTCTAGTAACGACTAAAACATTATCATATAAAAGGAGAAAAAACGTTTTAATTGGTTGAAAGAGTATTTCTAACCTTTGAATAATGGGTTAAGATGTATCTAGCATCATAAAGTAACTTTTTAGGTGTATTTAGTGCCCAAAGTATTTTAGGGTACACCTAACACCTTGAAGTATTTTTTTGGTATATTGAGCTCCTTGAAATATTTTTCAAGTGTATTCAATATTATAAACTATGTTTTTTATACACCCAACACTATAAAGTATTTTTTCAGGTGTATCCAGCTTTCTAAATTATCTAAATTGTTAAGTGCAAAATTGCACATAAAAAAATATTTCAGGGTGATGAATGCATTTGAAAAATATTTTAAGGTGCTAATTGCACGTTAACCCTTGCATAATTTACTGACTTTGTAAAGTTTCAAATTAGTTGAAAGCTGTAACATCTGTTAAATGGTTAGAAGTCCTAACTAGTTTTTATTGGTTTGGTTTGATTTTTATATCATTATAATATTATATTTGGTTTTTAATATAAGATCTCGTATTTCATTTATAGCCTAAAATACACTACAAATGATATCTTATATTAATGACCGGAGTTAGTAAATAGTAATACTTAAGTGTCAAACAGAAATAATTGGAGTTTCTAAAGAAGGAAATCCAATTTTATTGAGCAAGACATGCTGCCTTGAAAATATTCCTACAAATCAGAGTAAGTGCAAAGTATGTGCTTTATTCATATGCTATACTTGAATAAAAAGATCTAAATCATGTCTATAGAGAAAAAAACAGAGATTAAATGAAAAAAGAATACATAAATCTTGTATGCACTCAAAACTCATCATAAAAATTATTAAATCATTTGTTATTTTAATACATTATATAAGTTTTATAATTTCTTTTTCTTTTTTGGGCCAACGTTAATAATTTCTTTTTAAACCTCAGTTAAGGCGTAATGTGAAGAGTCTTTTCTTCCAGTCAACTTCTCCATTTTGCTTTTAAATATTTTTATATTTATTTTTAAAAAATCCCTGCAAACGCAGAGAACCAGCTTCCCCTTCCCCATCGCTGTGAGCAGTTATTATTACATATTACAGGTTGATAGAGGTTCACCAAAAATCTTTGATCCAAAACAAACCAATAAAACAAAGCCACGTTATCACCAAAATCTCCATTCTCTTTCAATCTCATCCTCACAAAGCATCTTCCTATCCGGATTTAATAATTTCTCTTCCCACTTCTCTCATAATCCCACCCTCACCACCCAACCAATCCCCACGCGATCCAATTTCACCGATCCTCTCCAATAATGGCAGCTTCGTCGATGATTTCCTCTCCCACTTTCTCTCCGGCCGCCCAGCTCCGCCGCCACTCCCCGGCGACAAGCCCCTCCGCCCTGAGCTTCCACGGCCTCCGACCGCTCACCACCAAGGCAAACCCTATCTTCACTCAGAAAAGGACCACGGCGGCGCGTAGAGGGTTGGTGGTTAAGGCGGAGCTGAATCCGTCGGTGGTGATCAGCCTCAGCACAGGGCTGTCGCTGTTCTTGGGGAGGTTCGTGTTCTTCAACTTCCAGAGGGAGAACGTGGCGAAGCAGGTGCCGGAGCAGAACGGATTGACGCACTTCGAGGCCGGAGACGAGAGGGCGAAGGAATACGTCAGCCTTTTGAAGTCCAACGACCCCGTCGGATTCAACATCGTGGACGTGTTGGCTTGGGGCTCCATCGGCCACATCATCGCTTACTATATCTTGGCCACCACCAGCAACGGCTACGATCCCAAGTTCTTCGGCTGAACCCTAATTTAAATTCCTTTCTGAACCTCTCTTTTCTTAATTCTTATCCCCTAGCTGTATAGTTTCTTCCTATGATCTACTATCATATTTTGTTCCAAATCTAGCTCTATGATCAAATGAGAACAACAGATTTCTTTTGATCTATTATTATTATTTTTTTATTTGATTGATGTGTGGCACTGAATTGAATCAATCAATTGGATCGGAAGACCTAAAGCTAAGAGATTAGTTCCAACACTAAAGTGGAATCAATGAACATGAAACAGGTAGTTTTATCGTTGTTATGGATTTAATGATGAGTTTAGTTAATAAAACATTAGTGTAATTAAGTGCATGAATTAAATATTAACATATAATCTAATTTCAAAGGAGCTTGCTTGTTTAGTGCTTTGAATATATAGTACTGTTGTGTACTTGTGTAAAATATAATTGGAGAAAAACTGATGAAGTAGTTTTGAAGGTTAACATGAAGTGTATTGTTATTTTTCCTTATTTCTTCATGTAGGGTTGTTTAGTGAGATTTTTCTCACTTTCTCCGAACCTATTTGGTTGGTCGTCTAAAAAAATAACAACGATTTTTATTGTTACCTTAAAAACACATATTATATATATATATATATATATATATATAGATTCCATTTTGAAAGCTTATTCTTTTCCAAAAATGAGCATAGAATTGCAACCCAACGAGTTGAACAGGTTAGGTTTCATATGACTTTTCTCCCTCTTTGAGCCTGAAATGATATCATTTTGAGTTATAACAAATAGCAATCTTTCATAGTTTTTTTTAAGATAAAAGAGCAAATTTATATTAAAACATGAAAGGTGAGTACAACAAGTTCATATTAAAACAAGTGACAAACACAATATAAGCCCTACAATACATTATAAACCAATTCCTACATAAGCCAATATCACGGCATAGTCCCTGCAATGAAGCAAAAACAGAAATATTAAAACCCACACCCCCATTAGACATAATCCATAGAACCAGGAGATGAACACCATGCAGATCAGCCTCGGAAGATTCTTAGAGCTGCTTGACATGCAGCTAACATAGAATAGCTAGAGTGAAGGTGGCACAAAGGAAGCCTCCTTAAGTCCGCCATGAAAGTTGGAGGACATTGAACCATGCATGAGGGACTAACTCCCTCTTAAATCTAGGAAAATCCTCCTTCCTTATCATAAGCACACTTTTAGGGTGTGTTGGGTACTTTGGTATGAGAGATTTGGAGGGGAGGGGGAGGGGATTTTTTTGGGTTGGATTTAAAAAAATTGGAGAAATGATGTTACAAAAGTTTATTAGAGAGAAGATATAAGATAAAAGAATTAAAAAAAATTAATTAAAGACTTTGAATCCCACTTTTTTCATTTTTCTAACCCCCAACACCCCGGGGAAATACCAAACAAGCAAAGGAATAAAAAGATACAATCCAGTGGCATAGAGTAGAAACTTGGAACAAAACCAAATCAAAGGATGTGTTGTAGGTATCAACTAACATATTTGTATTTTAATAATTCTATTTTGTTAGATTATGAATAATTTATGTATGAATACTCCATTTAGTTGTGGATTAATGAACTTCTTTTTATTTAAATGTTACTTTTTATGGTTATATATAAATCTTTTTTCGTATAGCTTAATTGAATAATATTATTTTAATTATAACCGGTTTGACTTTGATTTGACTTTAGGTGGACCACTAATATATGAATAATTGCTTCGATTAGTTCAATAATCAGTGTAATTTTCCATACCTTATAAGTGAGTGACACTAATTTACTGGAAGACCTTTTGTAACAGGAATATCTCAAACTTCTCTCTCAATGATTTTTTTTTTTTAATACTTTGATCATCATGAATTATTATATGCTATGAGTTGTTGTCTTGCCTATTACATTGAACAAATTTTTCATAACATATACACTACTTCATTAGGTATAGACAATAGAAAAAAAAGAAAAAGAAAAAGAAAAAAAAACTAATGACTTTACGACATAGTAACATGTAAGCTTTCATGAGTGAAGAGTTCTCAATTTGATCTCACTTATAACTTTACTGATTGTGCTTGTCCTTCTAATTCAAAAAACCAAAAGTATAGAGAAAACACACACACACACATTTAGGTCATAGAGTAGATTGATTTTAGAACAACCCTTTGGGTCCGTTTGGTACGATGGAAATAGGGGTATGGAAATAGAATTGTGACTTAATTTCATGTATAAGTTTGTTTGGTACCATGAAATTGGAAAATTTTCCAATTCCATGTCCACTAAGATGGCTAGAAATGATTTCCATCCTTTCCCCCCAAGATTTGTCATTCCATGTATGAGATTTCATCTTTGCCCTCACCAAAATGAGAAAAGCTCTAACTTTATCGGCGAAGACGAAAAACTCCTCTCACTCACCGGAGATGGCAACGACCTCTTAACTCCACCCATCTTCACCGTTTGCTCACTCACCGGTGATTATGGCACAACAAAGACAACATGGCAGCGCCACTTTAGAATAAAAAGGAGCCTTCACAAAACTACTTCTGCAGAAAATCACAAGCTTCATCGCCACCTTCGAGGGTGCGAGCGTCAGTGTCGGCAAGGAAGACGACGGTTACTAGTAAGGTAGAAGACCTTCATAACACTTCTTCTTCTTGCACACGCATCGGCGATTATTGGCAAGGAAGACGGTGAGGGTGTGAGCGTCGGCAAATCATCTCCACCTTCTCCATTGAACATCAAGCTTTAGATCTAGGAAAAAAAAAGTATGTTCTTATGCGTTTAGATCTATGTTATGAAAAAATCTGTGTGTTCTTATGGGTTTAGATTTGTGTTATGAAAAAATCTGTGTTCTCAGATCTAGAAAAAAAAAAAAATCTGTCGTGTATTCAGGGTGGTCAAAAAACGGTTCAGTTTTTTATTTTTTAATTAGAAAAATATTTTAGTCTTTTCATATAAAAATTAGGTGTCATTTTCATGACATACCAAACACACTTTTAAACTCCAATTCTATATCCATCTCTATGTCCATTTTTATTTCTATCAAAATCAATTCTAGCGTACCAAACGAGGCCTTTATTTATTCGGGGTGTTCGGTTTTGCTTCTTTCAAATTTGGTAATTTGGGCTTGGGCCCTATTTTGTTTTTTTATTTATTGTTTGCGAAGATCATGGGCCCAAAATATGTATACATATAACTTATTTTATAAAAACAAAATGTAAGTTTAATGAAGATTTGGAGCATGTTATGATTTTATATACTGCATTCGATTCTATTTATAAGAAAAAGCTTTTAATTATAAGGTGTTTCTTATAAATAAGTTCAGAAGGAGTTTTTTAGCCACTATATTATCCATTAGCATGCAAGTGTCATGTGTTTCGTATACTCTAGGCTTACTAGAAGGGTTTACTCACCAAACAAATGAAAAGAATGTTATTCCATCACTAATTTAGTGACATAAACGTTTTGTTATTAAATTCTGTCTCTAATTTTAGTGACAGAATCAGTGACGGAACGAAATTTCAGTCATTAATTCCATCAATAATTTCCTATTTTTTTGTAGTGCTTGTTGGCAATTAAGTTCTATTTTGATATTGATATGTGAGATTGGAGGATTGGGATTTGAGTACATTTGATAAAATATTTTGTTGATTTTGTATGATATTTAATTTTCAATTCAACTATCATGCTATAAAGATTTATTGTTAATTTTTTATAATTTAAATAATTCATATTTAACCCTTGTTATTACAAATGACGAAACTAGCAGAGAAAGAACATAGCCAACACATAACAAATGAAGTTTCATGTGAGTGGTAGACAACACAACGATTAGACATTTTCAACTTCAATGATGTAAATTTCTGAGAATATTTAGGCAGACCCACAATAAAGTAGTGGGGTAATATTTTTTTTAAAAAAATAAAATGAATACATATATATTATTTTTTTATTCTTAATATTACTCAGTATTTTCAAACTGATTATATGAATTTTTTTGAAAATTAAAAATTCAAAAAGTTAAAATAATTAACAAAAATATTATGCAAGATAAATTAGTATACTTCAATGTTAGAACAAATGTAAACTATATGTATTTTTTTTTTTTGGAATACAAAGGCTCAAGATAAATTTGTAAAATAAAAGCTGCTCGGCTAGACTTTTAGATACCAGTAGACCAAATGATATGTAAATTCTTTTTTCTTCTTTTTAGAATAACAAAGGCAAGCATATAGCTTGGGAGTTTAGGAGCGATATAACATCATCATAATAAAAAATAATCAGAGCCAGAGACTACTCAAATCTTAGACTAGCTCAGCTAATATTTGATCTGAACAAAAAATTTGGAGGAGGCAATTTGGCCAAATAAAAATAAGTGATATGTAAATTCTAGTTTACATGTTTTGCCTAGCATTAAGATTGAAAATATTAGGGAATATGACAAAAATAATATTTATTAATAAAGACCTTAAAAATTGTCATTATTTCAAAGGATCAAAAATTAAAATATAAATATTTAATTATGAAATTAACTCTGATTAAATTCCCTACATTTTCTCTAATCACATCTCAATTATTTGGCGGTGATGTTCCCTCCTCAAAAGTGTCCTTAAATTGAATTGACTTTTATTTATATATTGAGATATTTTTAAGCTTTTTTCCTCATAAAAAATAACATATTTTTTAAAGAAATATATTTTAAGATTTTTTGTGATTTTTTTGATGTTTAAAAAATAATCAAAATCTAGAAAGAGGTAGATTTCTAATTATTTATAAATTTTAGAAGCTATGTTAATTTGAGTAAATTTTAAGATAATATGAGGTAGGCAAGAGAGAATATCATAAAATTATTGAGTTGCATATAGATTTTTTTTAATCAAAATATATATGGAGTATCATCAAATTTAATAACTAACATCTAAAGAAGGTTAATTTCGTAATTACAAATTTATATTTTAATTTTTAATCCTTAAAAATAATTACAATTTTTAAGATCCTTATTAGTAAATATTTTGTTTCCTTAGTCATTCTCCCTAATCCTCCTATGTATATTTGGTGGAATGGGCCCAGACAAGTAGTTGTGATAGATATCAAAATTTTCCATTTAGTAAATATTATAAAATGAAATCAACATAGAATTGATCTAGTTGTGTATGGTCCCGTTAGATTTTCTAGATCTCGAGTTTGAGTCTTAGAGAAGGCAATTGTGTTAGAAGGGACAGCCACAAACCCTGAATTAGATACTGAATGATAATAGAAAAAAGATTATAAAATGGAGGGACCCTACTAGAAAAATGGCCGCTTAGCACCAAAAAGCGCATACAAAGTATATAGGCCATTTAGAAATTCAGGTATAGTTCCTTCCGAATTATTGTGATATATAACGAAATTATTCACCAAAATCTACGTCAATACCAAAACAAAGAAAGAAAAATGTACAAATACATGTAATTCAATTCGGTTCCACATATTTATACAAGTTAATGCCTTGATGCAATGATGGAAAATGATGGAAACATAAGTTCAGTGGTCATAACAGAAATCAAGTTGATTATTGGTAGTAAAAATATTACTTATATTTTTCAAGTTGAAGATATTAAAATGTTTCAGCTAAAATTCGAAGGGATTGTATTTCATTTCTAATAAAAAAAGCAAAGAAATATTTTCTTTTGGTTGAATTTAAATGACATTTTATATTTATGAGCAATAAAGGTTATAAATTTCTTAAAAACCATTCCATCCTGTACCCTCCAAAAATAGGAAATTCACGATAGAAAAAAAAATTAAATACAAACACCTAGAAAAACAATAAAATCTCCATTTGAATGAAAATGTTCAGTCTTTCTTATTGCTAGAAGCTACGCACACAGAGAGCATAAATACTTAAATGTAAAGTTTTATATTTGAAAGCTTGTTATTGCTTAAAAACTATGTATAACTAATTTGCAACTCCATATAAGTAAGAACCTTCATTCCCAAAGAGCTCCCTTATACAGACAAATGCAGCTAATTCATATGCCAATGTTGAAAGTGGATAGCTTTTGCTTAATGGCAAGCAAATCTACTAAAACATCTTTTATATCCATTCGTTCACCAGGCAACTCTGCACAACATGCCGCTCCAATCCTAGCAAAGCAAGCTAAGGACCCTTGATCCTTTTGTTCCATGTGGTCTCCATAAGATAGAACAAGCAAATTTGAATCCACTATCTCAAGCACTTTGTCTAGCAATGCTAACTTGCAGAATTTGGGTAGGCTTAGATCATCATGAAACATGCTATCTGTTGGCTTCTTTCCAGTGAGCATCACCAGTAAAAGGACCCCAAAGCTATAGATATCCCCTTGTGTTGTAACTTGTCCACTTTCTCCATACTCTAAACAAACATTAATATTCATTAGAGAATATAAAAGTCTATAAAACTTGAAGTTACTTTTCAGTAAAAAAGACCTTTTTCCTAAAAGTATTTACTAACATACAAAGTTTTTAGTTACTATTAATGTTTGGCACGCTCAATATGTAGTTTCTATTAATCAATTATTTCTAGAAATAAAATAAAGTTCATATTGAAGAATATAAAATCAACAACATAAGAAGAGTCATACCTGGAGGCATATACCCAATAGTTCCTTTAATTGCTGAGGATGTAGTTTGACCCTCATCAGAATAGCTTGTAACCTCATTAAGGAGCCTAGCTAATCCAAAGTCTCCTAAGTGTGCAACCATATCATCATTAAGAAGAACATTACTTGGCTTGATGTCACAATGGACAATAGTTTGCTCAAAATTATGATGAAGATAATCCAAAGCATGAGCCACATCAATAGCTACATCCAATCTTTGTCTAAAATTCATATACAAGTCCCTAGGCTCACCAAGTTCGTTTGTTGTCAACCAATTCTCCAAGCTCCCGCTAGGCATGAACTCATAGACAAGGGCTTTAAAATCATTGCCTTGGTAATCAATACTTGAGCATGAAGTCAAACCTTCAAAAGATTCCTGTGCCTGACTTTACTAAGAGTTTTGCATTCTGTGATGAAACTTTTTGTTGCCCCATGTGCTTGAAGGTTCAGCACCTTTACTGCTATAGGCCTTTCAAAGTGTTGAAGAGTTCCTTTGTATACAGAACCAAAGCTTCCAACAGCAACCAAATTAGATGAAGAAAATCCATTGGTTGCATCGTGGAGCTCTTTATAAGAAACCCTCAAATGAGTATTCTGTGGAGAAGATGGGGAGGAAGACAACTTTTTATGTTTTCTTCTCTTGCAAATGATTAGGAAAATTGCCAAACAAGTAAGAGAGCCACATATCACAATGATAATGATTATGACTTTGAAATGCTTCTTCGACTTACTTGGCCTGCATATAGGTAGCTTAAGTTGAGGTATTCCACCGCAAAGATTCTCATTTCCTTTGAGTGAAATAGCTGTGATATTATCAAACACTCCTCCTTTTGGAACCTCACCATAAAAATGGTTGTGAGATAGGTTCAGAGTCTCCAATATTGGAAAGTCTTTTAGTTCTCGTGAGATTGTGCCTGACAAGTTATTGTTGGAAAGGTCCAAGTTGATAAGAGATTTTAAGGAACTAAAGGATGAGGGGATAGTTCCATGGAGGAAGTTCCCACTGATGTCAAGATCTGTTAACTGCAAGCATTCCCCAAGTTTCGATGGAATATCACCGAAAAAATTGTTTTCACTCAGATTTAATTCCACTAACTGCTTCATATTACCAATCTCAGATGGAATGGGACCACTCAAGGAATTGGAAGATATGTCAAGATATATTAAGCTGTCGAGATGACCAAAAGTCTGCTTTGGTATATTACCGCTCAAGTTATTTTGGCTTATGTACAAGAATTGCATACCTTTGCAATGTTTCAGGCTTACTGGAATGGTTCCTTCAAAATTATTACCAAACAACACAAGTTGAAACAACTTTGTAAGATTGCCAAAGATATCAGGAATTCTACCAGATAATTGATTGTTTCTTAGGAATAGTATTCCAAGATTGTTAAGCCTTCCAAATGAATCTGGAATTGTGCCTTGAAGAAAGTTATGTTCCAGAGCAATGAAAGTTAAACTGTCCAGTTGCCCAATCTCATTAGGTATGCTTCCAAAGATAAGATTGTATCCCATACTAAGCTGATCAAGATGGGATGAGAGATTCCCAATTGAATTTGGCACTACCCCGCTAAATTTATTACCTGCAATCATTATGATAGCAATTGACTGCAATTTGTTAAGGATGAGAGGAAATCCAGGTTTTGACCTTCACTCTCAAAATTATTTGTGTCAATCACAAATGCACGAAGGTTCTGCAGTCTTCCCAAAGATGTAGGGATTAGGCCCCTAAAAGCATTTTCATATATAAAAAATAACTGCAATTGAGAGATGTTGTATATTGAAGCTGGAATAGTTCCTGTCATCAAGTTGTGTCCCACATTGAAGATTTGAAGATTTGGAAATGCAAGGCCAATATTTGATGGAATGGTTCCATATAAGTAGTTGAACGCAAAACTCAATTCTTCCATGCGAGAAAGATTATAAAGTGAAGAAGGGATTATACCAGAAAGACTATTGTTACTAAGATAGAGCAAATACAAATTTGATAGCTCACCTAGAGATTGAGGTATGCTTCCTTCCAAATTATTAGCTGCAAGAGACAAACGCTCTAGTGCTGAAAGATTTCCCAATGATGGTGGAATTGTGCCATGAAATTCATTAAGAGCAAGTCCCAACCTCTTAAGTTGTTGCATAGATCCAAACCAGAAGGGAATTTCGCCAGTCAACTTATTATTAAAGAATACAATATCTTGGAGTTTCGAACAGTTAACCAACTCTCTAGGAACTTCTCCTTCAAGATAATTTTGGCGCAAGTTGAGCAACAACAATCGTTTAAGACGGCCAATTTGTTTGGGAATTTGACCATGCAATCCATTATATGAAAGATTGAGGAGTTTAAGAAAGGTTAGGTTACCTAATGCTGGTGCAAGAGTGCCCCCCAGATTTTGATTTGACATGTTCAAAGCTAAGACTCTCATGTGACGGAGATTGCATGTAACGCCTTGCCATTTGCAGAAGTGGACAGAATCATTCCATGAAGGCAGAGCTTCTGGATTACCATTGGTTAACTTATCCTTCAGAGCGAGCAAAGCAAGCCTATTAGTCTCTGACCTAGTGACCATGGCTGCTTTAGTTGGCAATAGAGTTTGAGAAGTTATGCATAGTAGAAAATTGATGGTAATAATGAAGGGGATCATTTTGATTGTGGCCAAGGAATCTGCAAAATGGAGCCTCATACTCAAAAACTAGCGTGGTGGTAGCTTTATATTAGTTAGTCATTGTGCGTGTTTGGAATGGCTTATTTTTGTCCAAAACGTGCTTATAATTCGTGATTCACGGTATACGAGGTAAGTATGTGAGAGGAGTTTTTTCTCGGCTTGCGTAATAAGTGCGTTTTTCCTGTACAAAACGCTGAAACAAACACAGCCATTGACTTGCAAGCTTGACTCCAAGTCGGCAAAATTGAAACTGACATCTCTGCTTTATCTTTCAAATAAGCCTTTTTTGGCCGTTCAAAATTAAAGTAATCTTAAATAACAAGGATAATATATGTATTCGTTTTAATCATTTAATTAGATGATGGGAAAATTAATATTTTAATTCTTATATTTTTGACTCACTTAAAACTTAATCTTTCAAGTTTAATTTGATGCAACTCAATTCTTATACTTTTAACTCGTTTACAATTTAGTCATTGAACTTTTCATAATTTATTAGTCAGGATTGAGTCATCCTTCATGGCAAAATTTTTTTTTTTTTTTGAAATCATTAAATAATTACTGTGTGCCTTCCAACTAAAAATTGGGACCTTATAAATAGGGGAAAAGGCAGTAATAAAATGCACATATACACATTATGTTCAAGGGTAAGGGTGTGTTTGGATTGATGGGAGGGTAGGGGAGGGGACAAAATTACAATATTGAACAAAAAAACCTAAAGTTTACTCTCTCAGTCTTTTAAATTTTGATTTCCCGTCCAAATTTTACCTTCTCATTTCTTTTAAATTTTGGGTTCTCTCCTAAAATTTAAATACCTTCAATCCAAAAAGATAATTTAACTCCCCTCCCCTCCCCTCCCTCCCTCCTCCTCCCCTCAAACCAAACATACCCTAAAAGAAATCTGTATAAAAAAGGGTAGACATATACCAAAAGGCGTAAGTCATGATGGAAGGAGTTTTAATCACTTTAATACCGGATCTCGAATTCAAATTTGTGTGAATATAAAAAAGTTTTTAAGAGAGACCCAATTAAACTCTACAATACCCAAACCTGTGATTGCTTTAAATATAAAGCTATGAACAGCCAGCTAGAACATTTACCAAGTCTATGGCAAGTATCCCAGAACACGTGGGTGGAAATACACCACTCCTTAGTCTGACCATCATGGATACAAAGGTGATCCATTTGCCGACTTGAGCAATTGGGCCCATGATCCTTCTGAAGCCGGTGAAGGTCAATTTGCCGACTTAGTGCTCGTTTGGAAGAGTTTATTTTTGTCCAAAACGTGTTTATAATTCGTGATTCACGGTATACGAGGTAAGTATGTGAGAGGAGTTTTTTCTCGGCTTACGTAATAAGTGCGTTTTGACTGTTCAAAACGCTATCACAAACACCCCCTTAGTCAAATAACTACTCCCTCTATGCTAAAATATAAACTTCAATTTTTTTGAATAGATATGTTTCAAAATATAAGTTTTATTTGAATTTTGTTAAATTTATATTTTTTTATTTCGATGAAATCAAGTTTAATGTTTTTCATTTTTGACAAACTTCACTAATCTTTTTTACAAGTAACTTCCATATATTTCATCAAAACAAAAAAACATTAAATTTTATTAACTCTTTGCCTTAAAATTTAATGACTTTCTAACTCTGCCCCTATTTAATATACACTATATTCCATTAGAACAAAATTTATATAATAATAAATCATGGGTTGTATTATACATTTATATGAAAATTTTAATGATATGACTAATAAATAGAACAAAAAAAATATTTTCACTTTGATTTATAAATAGGATTAGAGGAGTGTAATTAGAGAATTGGTCTTATTATTTATTCTGATGTATTTGTAAACAAAATATTACAATAATACTCCCTCCTCCTGTACTTATTATAATAGGTAAATAACTAATTTATCAATATTAAGAAAATTAGTTAAGTTATTTATGTGTAAAATGTGTTTTTTAATTTTTCCAAAATATCTTTTTTAATTATAATTTATATTGGAACTAAATACCCCTAAATGAAAACCCTCTTATAACATGTACAATCGATCGATAAGAATAGTTTAAAAAAAAAGTTATAAGTTTTGAAGAAAATGAATTGAGATTTCAAATTTAATACCAAAATAAACGCCTGCTTTTTTTTTTTTTTGGATAAAAAGTTCAATATATTATGAGAATTTATATGTGCATATATGAATTTAACATATTACAAGACCGGAAAATAAAGTCATTTTTATGGTCTGCACAAGAGAAAGATGATATTCTAAAAGAGGAGAAATAACTTAGAAGAGTGATGTGTGCTTCTGCTATTAAACTAGGTCTTAAATTATTATGCAGTTTAGGGTTAATTTAAGTGATTCTCTCAATGAGTAAACTATGGATTTTCTTTAGGATTGAATTTTAAGTGACAAGAGATGTAATGAAATGGATTTAAACTAAAATGCAAGACACTACTATTTAAATGCAATTAAATTAACTAAATGCACTAATGCAATTGATTCTAAAACCTATATAAGAACGAGACTAATCTATATGAATTTGAATGCAATTTTGGGGGTTTTTTTTTTATGAAAGTGGAATTAAAATGCTAAGCAAAGAGAATAATAAAAAACAAGACAATCAATAAAGTTTTAGTTCAGTTATGATGGTGAATGAGACAACTTATGATTCATATGGAATTAGCTTTCTTAGTCATTCAATTTATTAGATCAAAGGGAGGTTGATGAAAAATTGGAATTAATAAACTTAATCACCTAATTGAAACATGTGAAACCCTCAAGTTCAATAACACTTATTCCACTAGAAAACTCATAATGAAACAAGTGGTGACTAATTAAATTCATTAAAACCAATCATAATAGTTTATGATAGTTTTGGAAATTATGTTCACAATTGCCTAGTTAAACAATTTGATAATTAATCAACCTAATTAAACAATTAAAAGATTAAACTCAAATTGACAATTAAATTAATAATGAAAATTCAGTTAATAATCTAATTAACAATTAAAGGGTTTGCAAATAAAAATCCCAATAATCATTTAAGAACATATCAAGTCCGAAATATCAATTCAATCCAAATCAATAATAAATCTACAATCTAAAACTAGATTGTTTTCAATTAGTATAATCTAAAATCAGTTAAAACTAAACAATCTCAAGTATTGAATTAAAAAGATTAAAAAAAAAGGCTCTCCCTTATAGTCTTTCAATATAAGCTCCTAAATTCTAACCAATAAACGAAAAACTGGATCGGACCGACCGATTCAGAGAAGAGCAGAGGACTTGAGAAATGAGAAATTGAGTATAAAACTATAAATGATAAATCACATTGAGCGTTTTTGGAGAAGTCACAAAAGTTTGTGTAGCATTAATGTTGGTAGCCTCAGCCTAGCTATGACATAGAGGGTGTTTTATTGCACTATTTCGTCCTTTTCCTGCGTTTTCCACAGCTATCGTGAGAGTTCTTTTCCTTATCCCCACGCACGTAGGGCATTACTATGGAGAGATTATATATATGTTCATATTACTAAAAGAAAAGGAGGGAAGTATGCAGTGAAAAAATGACGTGGGAGGTGAAAATTTCAAAAAACCTATTTAAAAGGATATAATAATTATATAGGAAAAGAGATATCATTGCATAAGTATAGGTATCATAATTAATACTAATAGATTTTAAGCATTTTTTGTAAAGATCTTCATTTTTATCTATAGAATTTTAAACATATATTAATATATATATTATCACTAATAAATTATAATATTTTAATATGACCGGTTTGATCACCGGTGATCACCGATTCGATCACCAATTAGACCCCGGTTGACCCATTAACCCTTGAACCTGTGCCGTAACCGGTTCATTGTCCGGTCCAATTTTTTGTTCTTTGATTCTAACTTCCTCCGTACTCCTCCTAAATTGCCTCCACAAAATAGTCTAAGCTGCTATGGAATTATCTCTGCCTTCAAACTTCAAACACGTCACAGCCATGTGAAGAAGTTGAGAATAATTGATGAATTCAATCGCCTCGGTCACTGTGCATCCTAATGGAGAAATATGAATGTGTTGTGTATTTAATGGCTTTGTCATATATAACAAAAAATATTATATGAAAAATTTAACAATTTGACTTATAAATATGATAAAAAATTATTCTCTCTTCCTTATAAATAGAACCAAATAAGTAATCCCTTTAGTCCTAAATATAAGACAGGGTTAACTTCTTTTTAAGAGATTAAAAAAGCTAAATAAGTTACTGAACCCATATTATATATTGTGTATCCTTATATTATATATCAGTTTATAATTTAGGAAAAATAGTTTGGAGAAAAAATAACAAATATAAATATTTTAAAGTAATTTAATTAGTTTTCTTAATGTCTCAAAAATAGGCAATTTTATCTTATATTTAGGATCGGAAGGAGTAATAATTTTTTAAGGTGTTTTATATTTGATAGGATAATTTTAGTATGCAAAACAATAGTGTTTAATTATTTGTAAATAACGTTTCTGTGTTTTGGATAAAAATGCCACTGTGCTGTTAAAATTTTGTGGCCATTTAATATCATTCCATTTTAGAGGTCACACCCACCACATTTGTGTTTCACCATTTCCTCAAACGCATGTCTTATACCCACAACGGAGGCACAAAGGATGAGAAATTCATGGGAGAGAAGCTGAGCCCTAGTATCATAAAAAAATAAGACAGCATATATCCTTTACCTATGTATGAGATAATTCAGTTGGACAATAAAACGTAAATCCACAAGACCACAATAATGTAATCCATGTCCAGCAACATCATAGTACAAAGTAAAGCAATGTAATGCAGATTGGATAAAGTCATAGTGCATGAATGATGAGGTAAGCATGAGGCATGGTATATTAGATTAGGGGAAAAAAAAGACGAGATATCACAGTGAAATAAAAGAAAAGGATGAAAACTCAGCCACAGACCTTATCTCCTTGCTCTCCCAAAATTCTTATATGTCTTGCTTCAACCCTTGCACTCCTATTTATAGTCTCAAGGTAGGGTTTTCTTCATAAATGCTCCTTTTTTTAATTTTTCTTTTAATTTTTTTTTTTTTTTTGTATTTTATGTTAAGAACTACCTAACTTGACTCAATCACCATCAAAGGGGATTTTTTTTTAAATTTTTGTTTTTTATTATTTTTTTAATTTTCTATTAATAAAACTTCCTAGTTTGACCAAATCACCATCAGTGAAGATTTTTTTTTTTATTTTCGTTTTTTATTTTTTCTTTATTATTCTCCCCACAAGTAACTTCCTAATTTAAACCTATCAACATAAATGAGAATTTTTTATTTTTTATTTTTCGTTTTTTTAGTTATTATTTTCCCTTAATGAATAACAATGCCAATTATCATCAATGAGGGGATTTATTTTAATTTTCGTTTTTTTTTATTTTTTCCCTTTCAATGATGATTGCCTATTTAGACACCGATCATCATCAATAGGAGGATTTCCTTATTTTTTCTTATTTTCGTTTTTTATTTCTTTTTTTTCTTTCAATGATGATTGCCAATTTGGATACCAATCATCATCAATTATTTTTGTATTTTTGAGTGGGGCCCGGACAAAATAGGGTGTTCACAGTTCCTCAATTAACAATCCCATAATTAATACTGATTTATTCCCCAATCTGTAATTAATGCTGATTTAATCTTATTTGATTAGGCTACTTATATCCTAATAAAATAGTTTGGCCCATCAAGGGCGGACTTGGACCTGAAGTCCAACACTTGTCCTTCTTCTCATTTAATTCATGGGTTAAGGAGGAAATTTACCAACGAAATTTTGTCTAAAGAGCGTCTGGCTCAAATATGTTTTATAGGGGCAAAAATACCAATGAACAATTAAAAAGGGGCATCCAACACAAAAACTGTTAAATTCGTACTAATGGCGTTAAATTATAAGAGGAAAAACCCGTAACGACGTTAGTACGGATTTAACGGTTTTTGTGCTGGATGCCCTTTTTTAATTGTTCATTGGTATTTTTGCCCCTTCTAAAATATATCTGTGCCAGACGCTCATTAGACAAAACTTCATTGATAAATTTGCTCCTTAACCCTTAACTCATTCATCATCCCATTTCTAATTTAGTTTGAGTAGATGATTAGATTATAGCATATATTTAATACATATAAGTAAGACCACCTGCTAGAAATATCTTACATGGAATAGATTTTTTTCCATCTTTGATATATATATATATATATATATTAAATCAGAGATAATTTAATTTTTGTCCCTTGCTATTCTTATAGTTGGAAGTTTACTATATTTATGAATATAATGAATAGCTAAATAAACGATTATATTGAACAGCCTGTATGTTCAAAAGAAAGCAACAACACAGCATCCTATATTACAACCTATAACACAAGGTACATCCAATGAAAGACAATAAACTAGCTATCATATATAATTTTAAAGCCATATTTCCCCTTGAATGAGTGAATGCAGGCCAGTAGAAGAGATACCTCTGTTGACATGTACCGTTGCTCACTTGAGACAATGCAATTTCATAGTAATCCCAACGGAGGTGGTAATTCGGGCTAGCCCGTGGGTTGCGGGCTGTGACGAGGCGGGCTACATCGCCAGTTGGAAAAACCCGCCAGCCCGCCAATTTTTTTTTAAAATTTCACTCTTTTTTTTTTAATTTTTACTCTCTTTCTCTTTCACTCACTTATATCACACTTCTTTTCTTTTATATATATTTGTGTTATGAAGTCAATTTCATTCTTACTTTCCTTTTTTTCATCTATTCACATCACAAAACTAAATAAACACATCTCTTTTAAATTTAATAATAGTAGAATAAATAAATATAATATGAAAATAAGTGTCAAATAAAAAGTATAGGGGATTAATTAAACACATCATCGAAGGAAAGGAGATAAGGGACTAAGGGTATTTGAGAAAAAAAACTAAATAAAGTGGGCGGGCTCGCATCAGCTCACGGGCTGAGCTCGAAATCAAACGGGTCGCCATTTCAGCGGCCCTAACTCGATTATTTTGGCCGGGCTGGCGGGTCCAGCCCAAATTATTGCCTCTAAACCAAACCCAACCCATGTTCCCTTATGGGCCAGCCCAAATTATTGCCTCTAAACCAAACCCAACCCATGTTCCCTTATGCATGTTCATTATTAGTGACTCATACACATATCAAAACCATTAACTAATATTAGACCAGATAACATATTGACATTAGAGTTGCAATCCATATGTTTATATATGAAATTAGCTCCATGTAACTTAAATTCCATGTTCTCCAAAGAAATGTCATCATAAAGGAATAAACAATAAACCATTCAGAATCAATGGATAAATAAATCATCTAGCTCTCCATTACACAGTTCACAATGTTTTACAGCAGCAATGCATTCAAAATCCATATGACAATAGCATGAGTTTTTACATGTATAAGGAAGCTCTAACCACAATGTTTTAAAGCAGCTTGTACACAAATGAGTTTTTAAATTGAAGCTAACAAATTCAGTTGTTAAACATGAAATTCAATATACACGGAGATCCATGAGTAAGCAATTCTAGTCAATGGAATTGCATGCCATATGGATATTAAACAAGGAACAAAAAATCGGATCGGGCAATGAACCGGTCACAGAACAGGTTTAAGGGTTAATGGTTCAACCGGGATCTAACCGGTAGTCAAACTGGTCATATTAAAATATTACAATTTATTAGTAACAATATATATATTAATTATATATTGATAGTAATACAGTAAAAAAGCATAGATTTAATTATACATTAATTAATTTAAATAAAAATAAAATGAAAAGATGAACATTTATAAATAAATAATAAACTTAAAAAGTTGTCAGTTTTTTGGTACAAAAAATAAAGAGAAATCTATTATTTTTTATCTAAAGAAAATATATCTTTTCTCCACTTTCCATGCCTCGAGCGGTGTGAATGGCAAAAAAAATAGTACTAGCAAGTAGCAATAAATTAATTTTATTTGTATTGAAAAACTCAAAAAGATAGGGTAAAAGACTAAAAGTGATTGTGAGAGTGACAAGCAAGGATGGAGTGTAGTAATTTTACTTTTTGACATTGGTTCCATCTTCTTCTTTCCTCTCTACGTTTCATTTCCAGTAGGGTCTTAACCTTCTTTCTTCTTCAACCTAACTTCACTTCGGCATATCAAAGTTTATGATCAGCAAGGGTTCAGATTTCGTCTTTTAATTTTTGTCGCCATAGCTCATCGTTGCCGCTTGCCGTCTTCGCCGTCGTCACTCGTCCTTCAAGCAGCCACCGCCGATTAGAGCTAGGGCACAGGGTCAAGACACAGGAGGGAAGGGGATCTGGTTCTAAAACTTTGCCTTATTCTCGCCCTCTGCTTCGGTTCTGTTTTTTATCTCTACTAATTTTTTTTAAAATTTTTTTGGGTGACTCGGTCAAACCACCTGACTCGGCGGTCTGGTCGAGTCACAGGCAAACCGGCTGGGTCGACTCAGGTTTGACCAAGTCGACCCTCCTCCCCTTACTGATAGCTAACCGAACCGGGCCTGGGACCGGCTCACCGGTTTTCCGGTTCGATAGGCCGGTTCGGTCCGGCCCGATTTTTCTTTCATTGATATTAAACAATACACAATATTTTAAGGGAGCAATGCATTAAATTAGACCATATGACTTAAGCATGAGATCTTTACATGTTTAGGGAAGCTATAACTACAATGTTTTAAAGCAGCTTGTACATACCAGGTCAAAAAAAAAAAAGCAGCTTGTACATACATGAGCTTTTAAAAGCATGACTAAGCAAATAATAAAAATAAAATAAAAATAATCTGTCGGTAAAACTAATAATTTTTTATTATCTTTTAATAATCTATATAAAATAATAAAAATAAAAATAATTTATAACAAATAAAAATTTAAATATCATAAAATTAATATTTAATATAATATATTAAATATATATATATATAATATTAATAATAAAAATTTTAAATGAAATAAAAAATTAAAAATTTTAAACTTTATATCATAAAAACAAAATATATAATTATATATAAATATATATTTAGTATTATATATATTTATATTAATATTAAATATTTAAATGAAATAAGAAATTAAAAATTTTTAAATTTATATTATAAAAAACGAAATATATAATTATATATATAAATATATATGTAATATTATATATATTTATATTAATATTAAATACTTAAACAAAATTTGAAATTAAAAAATTTTATATTTTATATTATAAAAAATGAAATATATAAATATATATTTAATTATATATATATATATATTAATATTATGTTTTTTTAATTATTACATTATATTTTATTAGGTGAATAAATAACGCAAAGTTAAAGCAGCTCAATTGGCAAAGGTATCAGAACACATACCAAAGGTCCAAGGTTCGAATCCCACCTTTGTCACAAAATGCAACAATCATCTCACAAAGACAGGTGGCGCAAGGTTAGAGGGACGTGGGGGGTTGTTAGTGCAAGCGTTTCACCCAAGAGGGGGGGTGAATTGGGTGATATCAGAAATTTCGTTGCGTATATAAAAATTGACTTGAAAATATAAAGTTAGAGCTAAGAGAAATATCACCGAAGTGTACACCGGGAGCTATACTGGTTCGGTCACAACCACTTTGACCTACGTTCAGTCCTCAGAGCCTCTCTGAGAGTTTTACTATATCTTCCAAGATTCAGTGGGTTTTTGGCACCTCAGTACAGCAAGTTCCTTCACCTGGACACTCGCTCCCCCTTACACGTTATAATCAAATCCCCAACTCAAGGTTCCATAACCTTGAGTTGTCTCAATGATGAATATTGAGTTTTGTAATGAAAATCTCTCTTACAGAGTAAATGAATAATCACTAAAGTGCAAATAATGAGTTTAAGGAAAAAAGAGCACTAAGAATGTGTTGATCATTATATGTTCTTGTGTTCTCAGTTATTCTCTTTTGTTCTTTGAATGCTCCATATATATATAGATTATTTGTGGTATCCGTTGGAAGTATTTCAAATATGTCCGTTAGAGTCGCGCAACAACGGTTGACCGTTCTTCTAATTTGAAAACTATCCGTTTGCAGTAAGTAGCGGTAGGTGAGCGTTCAGACGTTTTATTTAACTTTCCTCTTTTAGCTTAATCTCTTCATTGTTTCTCTGCAAATATACTTAGAATACTAATACAATGAAGGGTTAATCATATAGAAAATAAATCAATAAACATTGGATTAAAATCAAGTTTTATAGACTTCATTACTCGAGTGGCTACTTCAGTGATCATGCTCATTACTCGAGTAGTCCGTCGAGTAATCTCATTAAAAATAAGGTAGAGAGTAATTCAACATTTACATAATATATTACTCAGGTAAGACATGGAGTAAGATACGTCACAAACCTTGGAAATACCTGATTACTTGAGTGCTTACTCGAGTAAGCATATATTTTTTGCACATGTTACTCGAGTGATCCCTCGAGTAAATTTCAAATAAGTTTGTAGATTACTTGAGTGGTCCCTCGAGTAATGAGACTCAAATCGTGGCCGAGAGTACCTGTTCTTTGCTTATCTGATTACTCAAGTGATCCCTCGAGTATTCCTTCAAATAACTCTGTAGATTACTCGAGTGCTTCCTCGAGTAAATAGATTTCTCAAATGGTTACTCGAGTAACGTGTGTCCATTCTTGGCCGAGAGGTACTGGAATATATTTGATCTGGTTACTCGAGTTGCTACTCGAGTAAAGCCTTTTCTCATGATGTTACTGGAGTAATTTTTCATATAACTTTGCAGATTACTTAAGTGACCCCTTAAGTAACATCTTCCAAATTTTGGTAGTGCTTCTCTGGAACACTTTCTCCAACATTACTCGAGTGCTCACTCGAGTAACAGAGTTTATTACTCAAGTGGTCACTCGAGTAAACCTTTAAAAAATATGCCAGTGATGTTTTTCCTATGCTTTGTCTCTCAAATCTTCTTTATTACTCCAGTGCTTATGTAACCACCTTCATAATTATAATTCGAAATACGTATTTTAAAATGAAATAGAGACCAATAATAATTAAACTCATTTACAATCCCTTCCTTACGGAAGGGTTTTCACAAATATTTTCAAAATTTATGCCTTACCCTGGTCTCAAATTCCATAACTCGAATATAATTACCCTGTGCAGTTACATCACATTTACATATCAGAGTATACAACAAAATCCCGGCAACCCCTTGGTTTCATACATAAACTAAGGGTTTATAAATTCCCATTAGAGGATTACATCACTGTCTCCAAAACAACATTTATAAGATATACGGTGATCTCCCAACAAAACATGATAACCAACACCAAAATATAAATCTCCCTAAGAAGCCCTATCCGCCCTTGGTTGTCTCCTTTCCCTTGGAGCCACTTGCCATGTCTGAAGGTTAGTCAATGGAAAGAATGAGATTCAAAAGAATCCCAGGAGTAACAAATCACTCATACCACATGTAATCACAAAGCATGCAAGAAAATCATCAAGCAGCATCACAACATAAAGCACAGCACGCCGGTTGCCACATATGCACATAATCACATAATCTCATCCCCCGTATTCCACCCCCCCGAAGGCACGGTCCTCCCACCGTCAACACCGATGGGCCGTGGGTGAAGGTTACACAAATAGCCTTACGGCTTTCACATAGTCTCATCCCCCGGATTCCACTGTCCCGAAGGTATGATCCTCCCACCGTCAACACCGATGGGCCGCAGGTGATAGACACGCAAACAATGATCAAACAACATACCATGTATCACATATAGTATAAGGGAAAAGAGTCACTACCTTGTTCTTTCCTGACGTATGCCGGCACAGGTTGCTTGCGATTAGGACAAATATCGAACCCTATAAACCAAAGTCAAGGATGACAGGTTATTCTCTATTCCAAATTCTCACCTTCAGAACACTTAAAGTTGGTTATCACTTGGACTCTTTAGGTGGTTACTAGAAGCATAGACACATGCCTAAAGGGTTGGGGACTACTATCTCAAAGACCACCTTTTAGTGTGCATCGTAAAACGTGCTAACCACTGGGCTCACAACTTGATCCTACAATTCCAAAATACAATTTAGACACTTACATAGTATTTCTGGGGGTTATATGAGCCTATTATAAAAATTTACAAAAATGCCCCCGGGACCCGGCCCGACTGTACTTTTCCCGAAATTTTGACATGGGCTATTTTGACATATTTTCTCCCAAGGAATCCATTTCCGAACTCAAAATTATCAAATTCAATGTCAAATTACAACATTAACCTTGACAGCCCCACTTTAAGGGTTTTAGGGGCGTTTTCGTAATTATGCTTTTTCGGCCTTTTCCGAAAAAGTGACCAACTGTAACCCCACCTAATTTTCGCTCATGAACTCAATGGAACCATCAAATCATTGAAAATCCAACTCTAACCCTAAGATCTAGCCCTGGCCGAAATCTTGGTATACTTTGGAAAGAATCGGTGTTTTTCGGTTTCGGCTCCGTAAACGTGTTCCTTTCGACTCCTAACCACTTTATTAATCATTACATTAGGTTACAACTAACATTAAGACCTAATTTGGGCAGCATAACCCCTAGGCCATATCATTTCCAAACTTTAAAATCAATGGCAATCCGGCGAAATTTCACCGATTAAATTGCCCACAGCAGCCAGAATAAGCAATATACGAAAGTTTGGAAGTTACCTCAAGCTCCCACTAGCTTTTCCTCAAGGTGGCTGAAAACCCTAGGCTTAGAACACCCAAATTTGTGCTCCACAAACCTTGAAGAACATAGAAGAATAGCTTAGGAGAGGAGTTATACGCGTTAGGTAAGGATTTACCGAAGAAATCGACTTACCGCACAAGTTCTCTTCTCCTTCTCTCTCTAGAATTTCTCACACCTTCTCTCTCTTGTTGCAGCTGAATGTCACAGTTTTGGGCTGATGGAGGAGGTGGATGATGATTTAATATGATATAATATTATTTTCTAATTATTTACTAAATTTCCATCAATTTCGGATTTTTACAAAATTCTGGCAGATTTCTGCCCAAACTTTGAAAAATCATAACTAATTCTAGAAAAATCAAAATGGGGTGATCCCAAAGCCAATGGAAAGATATTTAAGTCCTATTTATTGAAAAAATATGGATAACTGCATTTAATAACCTCAAAAATACAGAACTGCACAAAAGTCCATACTGCTCCAAAACCGATTCCAGTTTCCATCCCAAAATTTGGAAAATCATAACTCTTAGCTCACAAATTGAAATGGCACAACTTATATGTCCATTTTGAAGCTTGGAATGTGAAATTTAAGACTGGAAAATTTCAGAATTTTTAGACACCATTTTCATATTTAAAACGTCCATAAAAATCGACTGCCCTATACAGAGTTTCAATGGACAGAGTTTCCAACTTTTGCACAATTGTTCCCGATGGTTTCAATTTCACAATAAACACTCTCCCCACACAAATTTCCACAAGGAAGCCATTGGAATCATTAAAACATCCAAATTCCCATCACCCATTCTCTAAAAGTGTTTATTCAACAATAATTACATTCATTTTTGAAGTCATTAGCCCTTGATCGCTTTTTGGGATATTATAGCTTACTTCAAGTAAAGCTCTTGTCTGCCATTTGGTTACTTTGTACAGATTCATTTATTATCAAATCCTTTTGTATCCAATCTTTGTTATCATCAAAACATTTGGGATCTAACATTCTCCCCTTTTTTGATGATGACAAAACTTGGTGATTTTGAACAAAGGTTTTGAAATTGAGTTCTCAATCAAATGCTTCTTAAAAAATTTTCATATGAAGTTTCTTGTTCAATTTATATTTGAAAACTCTTTTGAAATAGCTTGGTAAAGATCTTTTCAAAAGTCATGATCTTGATAAATTGAGTTTTTGATCTAATTTACTTGTTCACCTAGCATACAGAATAAAAAAACATTAGTTTACAATGCGATATAACTTGAATGAAATTTAACTTTAAAGAAGAGAATTGCATAAAGAAGAATTCATTACATAATCAAACTTAGAATTTAAAGTTAAAAGCTCCCTAAAGCCCTGTACACCCATATCCCCTATGCATTTACTCAGCCATTGATCACAAAATCACTCAGGCTTCTTCTCCCCCTTTTTGTCTTCATCACAAAGGAGGAATCAATCATGAGGAGGAGTAGATGGCTTGGCTGCTGAGATAGGAGTGACGGGAAATGCCAAAGATTCATGTGATCCATCTGAACTGAAAGAATCTGAAGATGATGGTTCAGGTTCAGGAAGGTTCACTAGAGGTATCTGAAGATCTTCTAGAGGGTTCACTGGAGGATTCTGAGGTGATGGGTAAGGAATCAGAGAAGTAATTTCTACTTCCTTTATAGCAACAGGTAAAGACACAAGCACCTCCTCAATGTGTGTAGGTGAGACAATAGGAGTAGGTATTGACTTAGGCTAAACTGGCTGAGCTGGATCATCAGTGGTGATGTGGATTGGCTTGGATGTGTCAGGGTCAAACATAGAGAATAGAATATTACTAGGTCCAAGCTCAGAGGGTCTATGCTCAGTAGGTATAGTAACAGAAGGACTAGGCTTAGAAGAGCTAGGTTTAAAGGTTCCAGGTTCAGAGATTGGTACTGGCTTAGGCTCAAATGAGGGCATAAAAGGACCAGGAGAAGGGGAGCCAGATGCCATAGCATCTAGTATGACAACTATTGATTTCAGAAGCTCACCCTGGGCACGTTGTTCTATTAACATCTCTTCACGCCTCTTATCTATTCTCTCCACAAGTTATCCCATCTTCTCATTCATATGGGTTACCAACTTCACATTTCTATTGGCAATGTCGATATGGAAACCCTTCAGATTGTTCTCCATGAATGTTTGTATTGCGGCACCAAAGAAAGAAGGAGTGGATGTGTTATCTAGAGTAGAAGATTGTGTGTCATCCATTCGACTAGTTGCAGTTTTAGTCTTCTTCTTCTTGGGACTTGCTTCAAGAGGAGTCTTAAGAGGAATCTCAATGTTCAACTTCCCAATTTGATTTCTCCCAACTGGTGTTATCCTCTCAATGGGCTCCTTACTCTCTAAGTACCAAACCTTATTCTTCTTGAGAAACAAAGAAATAAGTTGAGGATAAGGCGTTGGAGTGATAGGTTTTCCTTCAAACCTATATCGCTTTATCTCATTAAAGATATATTCTCCCAAGTCCTTTTTTTCTTTAAGAAGCAATGAGGTAAATTTTTTGAAGTCCCTCTCAATGAAATGAGTGAAATTGTTGGCTTTATTGACTATGGCTCTCGAATAGATATACCATAAAACATGATGAAAATCACACATATCACTCGGATTGAAATTGAGGGGTCCCACTATCTCACTAAGTCTTAGGATAGAAAATAACTGGTTTGAATCATAATTAGGATAATCATCATCAGGAGGGTCCTCTATTCCTAACTAGGTATTGATTTTGGAAGATGAGATTAGAATTCTTTGTCCTCTAACCTTAGAAGTCATTTCTTCTTCCACAGACTTCCTAATAGGATCATTTGTAGGTTCAAGGTTGCAGTAAAAATGCCTCACAACTTGGGTGCAAAATGGAAGTTTAATAGATAGCCAGGGCATATAGGAATTAAGATAAGGACTTAGGTCGAATTTCAATACCTCTTGAAGAACCTTGTAGTCAATGTAGTACATCTTGCACACAGTTCTTCTTGCAAAAGGACTTAAGTACTTCTGAGATTCCTCCAGCTTGTTCATATTGAATCCGTTTGGAGGAAATGTGATTTCCTCTTCCTTGACCTCTAGTTGCTTTGAAGATTGATCTTTCTTTGCTCTTTTAGACCGGATAGTTTCATCTAGAATTTTTGCCATGACCTTTTTAATCTTCTCAACATACTTTGGCTTTTTGGATGACTTTGGAGAAAATGTAGGTGTATCAGATGAATCAAAAGGAGGAGGGGATGGTGCCTTTGTTCCTTTGCTTTTTCCATTGGATATGCTCTTCTTTGATTGAGCTCTTGTGGCAATGGGCTCCTTAATCACAACACTTTTTACCTTTGGCTTACCTCACGGCTTGGTCTTTACTTTTGGTTTGGGAGAGAGTTTTCTTTTCTTGGTGGGAGGAGAGGAAAGTGAATTAGAGGGTTGATATGCTTCAGAGGACTTAGAAGGAGTGCTAAGATTGGGACTTTTTGTCCTCACCATTTTGATTTGTGAGAACTGAGATTTTCTGGAAAAACAGGGTCGAAGGACGTGAGAGTAGGGCACAAGAATCTAAGCTATTTGGGAGGTTTTTCAAGGTAGAAATCAAAGGGTTTTGACGAAAATGAAGTGAAGAAGAATCTGTGAAAATTTTTTATAGAGCACTAGGAGAATCACTCGAGGCAATTTTGTGAGAAATGACCGAGTAGCGACTGAAATAGACCTAGGGCCCGACATCACTCGAGGGCTTACTTGAGTGATCATCAGCTTTACTCGAGTAGCTACTCAAGTGATCATACTAGAAATTTCAAAAGGCAGTAAATTAAAGTGCATACCTGGCATGAATAATATTGTAATTACCTATGTATATTTCCTCGATCATTTGATGGCTCTTTAGGACACATTTGAGCTGAAACTTAGCAAATTTGTAATCTGTAACCAGAATTACTCGAGGCCTTACTTGAGTAAGCTTGAACATTACTAGAGCCCTCCCTCGAGTAATATGTTTCTTCACCTTCTGACTGTTCATTTCCAACCGTTGTGTCGTTTCTTTTGAATTCATTTTGAATTAATGCTTCACTGTCACATTTCCAAGTTTATTACTCGAGTGCCTACTCAAGTAATCCATCCATTACTTCAAGATGTCACTCCAGTAATGCTGGTTGCTTGAAGTTGCCCCTTCAGTAATATTGTTCTCTGTTAACCTCTGCTTTTCATACTCCAAAACAGAATATCAAGATCCTGCAAAACAAATTACTAGAAACTCTGATATTTAAGTTAGTAATCATCAAAACATCAATAAATAACATCATCTAACATTTTGTAAGCACTAAATAACTTACAATTCATTGGGATTTACCATTCCCAATTTTCTTCTAATATATAAGAATTGATCTTTTGCAAGAGGTTTTGTGAAGATATCAGCTAGTTGAAGATGAGTTGGAATGAATATCACTTTGGCATCTTTCTTCTGAACATGATCTCTGATGAAGTGATGTCTAACATCAATATGCTTACTTTTTGAATGTTGAACTGGATTCTTTGCCAAGCTTATCGTGCTAGTGTTGTCACAGTATATTGGTATCTCTTTTAGATAAATACCAAGATCTTGGAGTTGTTGCTTAAGCCATAACACTTATGCACAACAACTTGAAGCTGCAACATACTCAGCTTCCGTTGACGAAAGAGACACTATATTTTTTTTCTTACTAAACCATGATGCAAGTGAGCCTCCAAGAAATTGGCTTTGTCCACTAGTACTCTTTCTGTCTGTCTTGTATCCTCCATGATCAGAGTTTGAGTATGCAACTAAATATTCACTTCTTCCTTTGGGATACTAGAGACCTAATTATGCTATGTCAACAAGATATCGAAAGATACATTTGACGTTTTCAGCATGTGACTCCTTTGGTGCTGATTGATATCTTGCACACATACCCACACTGAATTGAAAGTCAGGTCTGCTTGTAGTGAGATAGAGTAATGATCCAATCATTCCTCTATATTTTGTGATTTTGTAATCTTTTCCCTTGACATTAGTATTAAGTAATGTGGTTGAGCTCATAGGCATGTGTTACGAGTGTAAATGGTCTATTAAATAGTGCAAGTGTATACTGTCGTAATCAAGTAATATAGAAGTGAGTAGAGTATCGTTCCCACGAGGATTGATCACTAAGTACCAAAATAGGTAATTTTAATTCTATTTAGTCGATCGATTCGTTGGTGATTAAGAGTACGAAATAAAAGATGAGCAAATATGAATGCAAATGATATGAAACAATAATGAGAAAAAGTCCTAGGGATTAGATTTCACTTAACAAATTCCGGATTGAATCACTTATCTAATCTAGCTCAATTTATTCCACATGATTGATAGTCAAGTTTCCCTAATTTAATTACTAGCCTCTTCCAAGGTCAAGCAATTCTATAATTAATTGCTAATCCAATATATTCCTATATGAATTTAAGCAATTAATTATGCATTAAAATTTATGAAACTCTATAAGACTACACAACTCATATGAATATATTCCTATTTCATATGCAAGTTATGGTTTTAATTATAGGGTCTACACACATGTATCTCCTTCCGGTCTCAACATATATATTGAAATCATTCAAAAGATGGCCAATCAAATGAAAGTATTAAGAATAATAATTAAAAATCAATCATAAAGGAAAAATAAAACTAGATTTAATAAGTTAAGATTCAATCCGTTATTAGTAAGCTACGTCATCACCCTAGAAAAATGAAAATTTAGCTCATGATAAAATTAGAAACAAAACCAAAATAAATTGGCATTATATAAAGCTAGAATGAAATCCTTATAAATACTGCATAAAACTTGAATATTAAATTCTCAAACATAAATATACAACCAAAAGATGCATGAAAAAATATAAAAATCTAGCCGTCCCTTTAGGAGGTAAAACCTTCCATGTATGTGGCATACAAAGAGTAATACAATCCTAAGCCTTCCAAGATGGAGGCATGCAAGAAAATAATACAATGCATAAAATTAATTCTAAGATGATGTAGTAATTGGAGAAGTGAGTAGAGTAATGAAATGGTGTGTAAGTAGATAAGAGAGGAGAGTAATGGAAATGAAATGGTATGTGTGGAGAAGAGATAAGAGTAATGGATATGAATTGGTGGTGTAATATGTGAAGGAGAGGGTGGCTATATATAGGGGAAAATGGAGTAAGGTAGATGAAGTAGTAGATGAAATGTGATAGGTGGATTAATAGAGAGAATGTGGTAGATGGAGTAGTAGGTGAAATGTGATAAGCGGATAATAGATAGAATGTGGTAGATGGAGTAGTAGGTGAAAAGGAAGATGAAGTGGTAGATGAAATGTGGTAGATGAAGTAGTAGGTGAAAAGAAATATGAAGAGGTAGATGAAATGGTTGGTGGAATGGTAGATGATTTCCGCTCTCAACTTTCAAGCAAAATTTGAAACCCTTGGAGATGGAAATGGAATTTCGTCTCAACATAAAAATTGTAGATCTATTTCTTAGCTTTTTATCCATATAAAGAATGTCCCGATCCGACATCTAGAGCTCCAGATATTGCCTGAAAACTGAAAGAGGGTCTAATTTAGTATTTTCCAAGAAATTCTATTTTATGCCAAAATCATTATTTATTTATAAATTACACCCAAATTTATTAAATTGAGCTCAAATATCATCCATAAAATCATCATGTAAGGAAAAATAAATATGCAAATATTTTACTTATCAAATTCCCCCACACTTAGCTCTTGGACGTCCTCGGACAAGGAGTGACCATTAAGTGCTTCCAACAAAATTAGAAGCGTCAAGTCATAAGCAAGAACACAATTGAAAAATAAAGAAATTATAGTATTTATGAATCAACGAAAATATAAATTGGTAATTTCATTTGAAAATTAATAAACTGAGTTCGTAGTTATGACTCATTCTCCCAATCTCTCAAGCGTTTAAGGGTAAGTGTTTCACTCGAATTCAACCGAAAAAATTGCACTACCATAGGCTTGCTAAAAATCTCAATCTCCACTATCTAATTCACATGCATAATTCAAATCAAAAGGACTTGTTAAGGGTTGTAATGGAGTTAAGGTAAAAGGAATGTAAAACGTGATATGAAAAACTAAATATAAAAATTAATAGAACAAAACAAATGGGCCCACTTTTGAATAAATCTATTTCATCACAACAACCCACAATTCGAATACTCAAATTTTTTTTTTTCATTTTTTTTTTCAATTCATTTTTTTTTGCTTGCAACTTTAAAGTTGATGATATATACACCCCCACACTTGTCAAAAGCCCATTTCACAAAACTTTCAAATGCTCTACTAATCTTCCGAAGCATTTGATATATCATTAAAGTATATGTCAATGGGTTGTAAACAAAGAAACAGTCAATGAGGCTCAAAGGGGCTTATCAACGGTATAATTGCAAGGTTGGCTATTTGGCTCTAGCTAAACAAAATGAATGCCTTTATCATCTTTGAATGTGCATGTGAAATGTAATTTCAACCAGATTTAAAGCAAGTTCTAGAGTGATAACCTAATAGGTGAATATCACACATAAGAAAAATAATCATTATAGGCTCAAAAGCTCACGGTTGGGGGCTTTCAAACTCAGCTCATTCAATCTCAAAATTCATCACCAATTGTAACAATCAGTTGTTCATTCATGCTATAAAATCTGAAAATTCAATTGATCCATACTCAAAACATATACTTCTTAAGATCATTACAAAGCACTTAAATAAGATGATTTTTTTTTACTTTTACTCTTTTTTTTTTAAGAATGAACAAAAACATACAACTACTCAAATGCGTCTCAGGAGTTAAGAATAACTCCTTACTCTACCATTTTTTTCACACCCCATGCATCTAATGGTTTTATTAACTAACAAAAGAAAAATAAAAATTTTTTTCTCTCCTTCCCCAACCTAAATTAGACATTGTCCCCAATGTCTTCTAGAGCTCAGAGAAGGTTTTTTTTTTTGAAACATAAACACATAATAAAGTAAAATCAAAATACTAAAAGTAAAACCAAGAGATTAAGGAAAGTTACAACCGAAGGGTGGTATCTGGGTTCTGCTTCTGATTGCTATCTGAAGATTGCCCACCTATTTGCTTGACGAGTAGATCTGGTTTAGGTTCATAGGTTTGCAGTTGATCGAGCAGCTGATCAGCAGTTGGTGTAGAAATTATGGAATGGTGAGTCGCTTGGGGTATGAATCCTATTTCCACAGCATGATCAAGAAAAGACAACAGATTATCATAAAAACCATTAACATTTAACAATCCTAATGGCTTTTTGTGATAGTTTAACTTAGCCCAATATGCAACGCTAGAAATGCCATCCAACATCTCCAAACCACCGGGTAGAGCAATGAAAGCTTGAGCATGGTAGAACATTAGTCTCATTTGTTCAGGCAAGCTCGAAACCTGTAACTCTTGTCCTAAGGAAAAAGTGTGATCTTCCAACTCCTTCACCCTTACACTTAAACCCTTGCTTCCATTCATGGATGTAGAAATGGCCACACTTCCCTTTAGGCCCTGAATGCCTCCCCCGTACACAAAGTTGATTCCTCTGGCAGCTAATCCAATTCCCAGTTCATTTGCTGCTGTTATAAACTCTCCTTTCTTGCCCAAATCAGTTTCACAAAAAATGCAAATAGATGTAAATCTACATTTTTATGAAATACCCTTTTCCTCTTTCTTTCTCTCGGACCATGTATGCTCACTAGTGGAAGACTGCATATTTACAAGTGGAAGTATATATGCTACAAGTAGGAGAGTACATGCATATATAACACTAAAACAGCAACAACAAAATCACACAAATCACACATTTTTCAAAGAAGTTTCAAAAAAAATTTCTGACACAGATGACCGGTGGGCCATTGCGTGATGAAATTAAACAAAAAGAGGAAAGAAAGTGAAAAGATAAAGTAGAGTAGGCAAAAGCTATCGAAAAGATAAGAAAAAATTGACAAAAGCTACAGAAAAGGTAAGACGATTAGACAAAAGCATGATTATGTACAGTAGTTGTGATTTTGGCTCACATCTTCCTCTGGTTTTACGTCCAGAAATGGCTTAAACGCTTTCTATGAATCGAGGATTTGCTTCCCATCCAGTTTTCTTATAAACTGGCAAACAGGGTCTTTTAACGTCAGATTCCCAAGACAATAACGCTCTTTTTCTCTGTTGAATATGTCTGCTAAATCAAGAAGAATACGATGAACATCACCACTCGGATGCGTCTCAAGAGTTTGAATGATATCATCCAATGACTCCTTACTCAATCCATCCTTTATAAATTTAATTTTATCTTCTCAATTTACAGAAATCATACCTTTACTCTTACAGCGCTGATCACATGTCCACCTTGCACATTTATAGCAGATATTCATTCTTTTAGCTCTTCTCTTTTTGGAGTAAGAACTTCTTCCCATTCCTGGCAAAGGTTTAACAAATGAATTATGAATCTCACCTACTAAACGTACCTTAGCTTCAATGATCCAACGTACATCTACAGGAAGTCCCAAACGATTGAATATCATCATCCTTTCAAGTCGACTATTATAGATCTTCCTGAGCACATCTTTGAGAAGAGTGGGGAACCTGTTCTTAAGCTTTGTCAGAGATTCCTCCATGGTAAGTTGGTAACTTAAAATAAAATTGATGAAGACTAGAATTCTCAACCCAGTGCAGTGTGTTTCGATGAGTAGGAAAGAAAAATGAGAGAGTAGGAAAGAAGTTTTAAGAGAGTAGGAAAGAAATAAGTGAGTAGGAAAGAAAATTGAGAGAGTAGGAAAGGAATTTTTGGGTTACCTCCCAAATAGCTGCCCTTCTTTAACGTCTTTAGCTAGACAAATATCAAACCTATATATATTTTTTTAAAAAAATATAATTACTAGATTGAGGGCTTACCTGTTGGTTCCTCAAACATGATGACAGATTTCAATGTGTTGAGTGTACCTTCATTGTATTCTTTGAGCCTTTGCCCATTCACTTTGAATTTTTTATCACCATCTTGAATCTCCACAGTTTCATATGGCCATACTTGAATCACAGTAAAAGGACCTGACCACCTTGATCTCAGCTTTCCTGGAAAGAGCTTGAATCTTGAGTTATATAAAAGCACTTTTTGTCCCGGTGTAAACTCTCTCTTCAAAATTCTTCTGTCATGCCACATTTTTGTCTTCTCCTTGTATAACTTTACATTTTCACAAGCTTGTTGTCTGAATTCTTCAAGCTCATTGAGTTGGAGAAGCCTTTTCTCACCAGCTGCCTTTAAGTCAAAATTTAATGCTTTTACTGCCCAATATGCTTTGTGCTCCATTTCTACTGGAAGATGGCATGCTTTTCCATAAACCAATTAATACGGGGATGTACCAATTGGTGTCTTGAAGGCAGTTCTATAAGCCCAGAGTGCATCATCTAACTTTTGAGCCCAATCCTTCCGGTTGGAATTCACTGTCTTCTCTAAGATCCACTTCAGTTCTCTATTTGAGATTTCCACCTGCCCACTAGTTTGTGGATGATATGGAGTTGCAACCTTATGAGTTACTCCATATTTAGCTAGTACAGACTGAAGCTGCTGATTGCAGAATTGCCTTCCTCCATCACTGATAATAGTTCTAGGCACCCCAAATCTTGAAAAAATATTCTTCCTTAAGAACTTCACAACTACTCGAGAATCATTTGTAGGAAAGGCAGCTGCTTCAACCCACTTGGAGACATAATCAACAGCTACTAAAATGAACTGGTTACTAAATGAAGATGGAAAAGGCCCCATAAAATCGATCCCCCATACATCAAAAAGTTCAACTTCTAAAATATTGGTTAAAGGGGCTTCATGTCTCCTCAAGATATTTCCCGTTCTTTGACATCTGTCACAGGTTGCCACAAGTCTGTGAGCGTCATTGAAGAGTGTAGGCCAGTAAAATCCTGATTGAAGGACTTTAGTAGCTATTATATTTGCTCCAAAATGACCACCATATGGGGATGAATGGCAGTGATTTAAGATGCTGTCCATTTCTTCTTCAAGAACACATCGCCTGATAATTCGATCTGGGCTTTGTTTGTATAAGAACGGATCCTCCCAAAAGTAATGCCTTACATCAGCCAGAAACTTCTTCTTTTGCACTTTAGAAAGTTCATAAGGCATAACTCCGCTTGCCAAATAATTCACAAAATCAGCATACCAAGGAGTAGGTTGTGACTGCATGCTAAAAAGTTGCTCATCTGGGAAATTCTCCTAGATTGGTGATTCTCTCTTTCGTTCAGGTGGTTCTAACTGAGAAAGATGATCTGCAATGAGATTCTCGGTCCCTTTTTTGTCTTTGATCTCCAAGTCAAATTCTTGTAGTAGAAGCACCCATCTGATCAGTCTAGGCTTTGTATCTTTCTTCTCAATCAAGTATTTGATTACTGAGTGGTCTGTCCAAACAATGACCTTTGACCCGATCAAGTATGCTTTGAATTTGTCAAATGCAAACACTATTGCTAATAGCTCCTTTTATATTGTTGCATAATTCAGCTGTGTATCTGAGAGTGTCCTGCTGGCATAATAGATGGCATGAAAGACCTTGTCTTTTCTTTGGCCCAACACAGCTCCAACTGCATAATCACTTGCATCGCACATCATCTCGAATGGAAGATTCCAATATGGAGCTATGATAACTGGTGCAAAATTCAAGGCACTTTTTAGAGTTTGGAAGGCTGATAAGCACTCCTTATTAAACACAAAGGGAGTGTTTTTCTCCAACAGAAGCCAGCATGTCCCAAAAAACTCCGAATACCCTTGATTGAAGACCGAGGTGGTAGCTTTTGAATTGTTTCAATCTTAGCTCGGTCCACTTCAATGCCTCGATCAGATACCTTGTGACCCAGAATGATTCCTTCTTTCACCATAAAATGGCATTTCTCCCAATTTAGAACCAAGTTTGTCTCCACACAACGTTGCAAGACTTTTGCCAAATTTGAAAGACAATGATCAAATGATTCTCCAAAAACTGAAAAATCATCCATGAATACCTCAATGAACCTTTCCACCATGTCTGAGAAGATAGCCATCATACTTCTTTGAAATGTTGCTGGTGCATTACATAGACCAAATGGCATCTTTCTGAAGGCAAAGGTACCATATGGACATGTAAAAGTTGTTTTCTCTTGATCCTCTGGTGCAATTGTAATTTGATTATATACTGTGTACCCGTCCAGGAAACAATAATAGGCTTTCCCTACTAGTCTGTCAAGCATCTGATCTATAAATGGCAAAGGGAAGTGATTTCTTCTGGTGGCTTTATTGAGCTTTTTGTAGTCGATGCACACTCTCCATCCAGTCACCGTTCGTTGTGGAATTAGTTCATTTTTCTCGTTGTGCACTACTGTCATTCCACCTTTCTTTGGCACAACCTGAACTGGACTTACCTATTGACTATCAGAGATTGGGTAGATTATGCCAGCATCCAGCCACTTTATTATCTCCTTTCTCACCACCTCCTTCATATTTGGATTGAGTCTTCTCTAGTGCTCAACTGTTGGCTTGTAGTTGTCCTCCATCAAGATCTTATGCATATAAATTGAAGGACTAATTTCTCTTATATCAGCTATTGACCATCCAAATGCTGTTTTATGCTCCCTTAGAACTCTTAATAACTTTTCTTCTTCATCAGGAGTAAGAGCAGCTGAGACAATTACTGGAAGTGTTGAATTTCCTCCCAGATAAGCATACTTCAAATGGAATGGGCAGTACTTTCAACTCCAAAACTGGTGGTTCCTCTGTTGATGGCACCAGTTTACTCAGCCTTTCCCCCAAATCTTTAAATGGTTTCTTGATAAAAATTGGGGAATTTGCTTCAAGATACTTTATCTGCTCCAAGATTTCTGGATTAGTAGATTTTGATACATCTACCATTCCCATTGCTAGTGGTTGATCCATGCAGATTTCATTTACCACATCTTTTGTGCAGCTGGTCAATGCATCGACTCTGTAGTAGGTGTCACCTTCATCTGGAAAGGATAAAGCCTTGAAAATGTTAAAGGATACTTGATTATCTTGAACTCGTAAGGTTAACTTCCCCTGTTGCACATCTATTAACGTTCTCCCAGTTGCTAAGAATGGCCTCCCAAGAATGATAGGAATTTCTTATTCTTCTTCCATATCGAGTATTATGAAATCAGCTGGGAATATGAGTTTGTCCACCTTCACCAGAACATCTTCTAAGACACCCCTCGGATGTTTTATTGATCGGTCAGCCAAAAGTAATGAAACTGTGGTTGGCTTCACCTCTCCAAGACCAAGTTTGTTGTATACAGATAGAGGCATGAGGTTTACACTTGCTCCAAGATCACAAAGTGCTCTTTCAAAATGACATTGACCTATGGTGCAAGGTATGCAGAAGCTTCCTGGATCTTTTAGCTTTGGAGGTAATTTCTTTTGGAGAATAGCGTTGCACTCCTCAGTAAGTGCAACTGTTTCAAATTCCTTAAGCTTACGCTTATTTGAGAGAATGTCCTTCATGAATTTTGCATAACTGGGCATTTGGGCAAGAGCGTCTGCAAAGGAATATTGATGTGCAACTTTTTGAAAACCTCCAGAAACTTTGCAAACTGCTTGTCTAGCTTTGCCTTCGCAAGTCTCTAAGGGTATGGAACTGGTGGTACATATGGAGGAGGATTTTTTGGAAAGCTGATTCTTCCTGGTATCACATTATCCTCCTTCTGTTCTTCTCTGCTTTCTTTCTTTTCTCCGTCATCCTTCTTGATTACAGGATCTTTCAATTCTTTACCACTTCTTAGTGCAACAGCCTTCACATGTTCTTTTGGGTTTCTTTCTGTGTTACTTGGTAGAGTTCCTGGTTGCCTGGAATTCAGCATATTTGCAATTTGGCCCATCTGGATCTCCAAGTTCTTTATTGAGGCTTCTTGGTTTTTGATTGTTGCATCAGTCCTAGCCATGAATTGAGATGTATTTATGGTTAGTTGAACCAGTGCATCCTCCAAATTCACTTTCTGTTGTGGTGGATTTGGTTGTTGAAAAGCTTGCTGCTGGTAGTTCCCTTGTGGCTTGAATGCATTTTGATTATTCCTCCAACTAAAATTTGGATGATTTCGCCAACCTAGATTGTAAGTGTTTGAGAATGGATCATTCCTTTGATTTCTGATGAAATGAGCTTACTCCGGCATGAATGAGTGTCCTTCTTGACATTGTGTGCTCACATGAGGTCCTCCACATTGATCACAAGCTTCAGTAGGAGTGCTGATTGCATTTGCTTGGGTTGTCAATGATCCTACTTACTTGGATATAGATGCAACTTGAGAAGACAAAGTTGTAAGGACATCCAGCTCGTGTACTCCAAGTGCTTTCTTTGAATTGCTACGTTCAGAAGGCCATTGATATGCATTAGCTGCCATCTCCTCAAGTAGATTGTAAGCATCCTCTATATTTTTTCCCATTAAAGATCCTCCAGCTGCAGCATCTACAAGAATTCTGGATATGTGTGTCATCCCACTATAGAAAGTTTGCAGTTGCCACCAATTTGGTAACCCATGATGAGGACATCTCCTTAGCAACTTATTGTATCTTTCCCATGCTTCATAGAGGCTTTCTTGTTTATGCTGGGTGAATGAGGCAATTTCATTCCTCAATTTAGCAGTTTTTGCTGAAGAAAAGAATTTCTCCAAAAATTTCTGCGCCATGATCTCCCATGTAGTTATGCTTCCCACTGGTAGTGATTGTAACCAACTCTTAGCCTTATCCCTGAGTGAGAAAGGGAAAAGTCTAAGTCTAAGTCTAATGGCGTCATCAGTAACACCATTATGCTTGAATGTGTCGCAGATTTCTAGGAAGTTGGCTATATGTGCATTAGGATCTTCTGTTGGTGAACCACCGAACTGATTTGCTTGCACCATCTGGATAATTGCCGGCTTGATTTCAAAGTTATTAGCTGCTACTGGTGGTCTCGTGATTCCAAAATTTGTCCCCATGACTGTTGGTGTTGTATAGTCACGGAGTGTTTTGGTATCTGTTGTTCCTCCCTCCGGATTTGCCATCGGATTGCTTAGGATTGAAGTAGACTGCTTTCGAACTTTTCAATTTCTTCGACAAGTTTTTTCGATCTCCGAATCAAAAGGCAACAGATTAGTCTCCTTCGATCTGGTCATACACTAAGCAAAAGCCTGAAAAGAAACACAAGACACCAAGAAGAAAAACAAATGTAATATGAAGACCAAATTAGTATTAAAATTACTTGGTATTGATATTAATAACAACAATCCCCGGCAACGGCACCAAAAACTTGTTACGAGTGTAAATGGTCTATTAAATAGTGCAAGTGTACACTGTCGTAATCAAGTAATATAGAAGTGAGTAGAGTATCGTTCCCACGAGGATTGATAGAGGAGGTGGATGATGATTTAATATGATATAATATTATTTTCTAATTATTTACTAAATTTCCATCAATTTCGGATTTTTATAAAATTCTGGTAGATTTATACCCAAATTTTGAAAAATCATAACTAATTCTAGAAAACTCAAAATAGGGTGATCCCAAAGCCAATGGAAAGCTATTTAAGTCCTATTTATTGGAAAAATATGGATCACTACATTTAATAACCTCAAAAATACAGAATTGCACAAAAGTCCATACTGCTCCAAAACATATTCCAGTTTCCATCCCAAAATTTGGAAAATCATAACTCTTAGCTCACAAATTGAAATGGCACACCTTATATGTCCATTTTGAAGCTTGGCATGTGAACTTTAAGACTGGAAAATTTCAGAATTTTTAGACACCATTTGAATATTTAAAACATCCATACAAATCGACTGCCCTATACAGAGTTTCAATGGACAGAGTTTCCAACTTTTGCACAATTGTTCCCGATGGTTCCAATTTCACAATAAACACTCTCCCCACACAAATTTCCATAAGGAAGCCATTGGAATCATTAAAACATCCAAATTCCCATCACCCAGTCTCCAAAAGTGTTTATTCAACAATAATTACATTTATTTTTGAAGTCATTAGCCCTTAATTGCTTTTTGGAATATTACACCAAGTTGGAAAAATTGAAATTCACATGAAACACTGGCAGACAAGTAGTTGAAGTGGAGTTGTTGTAATGGAGTTTGGTGGTTGCTTTTTCTTTATTCATTGCACCTCTTTCGCTTTATTATCATCATTATGCTTAATTTCATGATTATGTTTCCTTCCTAATTAGTATAAATAGGAGGATCTGTGGCTTTGTAATTCATTCAAATTTAAGATAAGAAATTGAGTGTTTGGTTTCTATAGCATTTGGTACCAGAGCCTGGTTCCAGAAGGCCAGAAAATGAGAGAGTGAGGAATAGGTTGAGAAACAAAATGTTGAAGAAACAGGGTGTGCGAATTCCATCCTCTAGACGTTTTTTTTAAGAATCTGACCTCTCCATCGTGTCCAAAAGGTCTCAAAACGTGGGACAAGCATTGACCACCGCTGTGCATCGCCCCTCACGTGCGGGCCACGCACTGTACTGAGGTTGAAGACGACCACGTCAGCATCCACGTCATCCACCACGCTAACCTGATTTGTCCAGTCAGCGACAACTCATCCACTGACTGATAGCCATGTTGTTAGAGCAAGGGTTTCACCCAAGAGGGGGGGTGAATTGGGTGATACTAAAATTTTGTTATGAATATAAACCTTGACGGTGAATACAAAGCAGTAAAGAGTAAGGAGAAATATCACCGAAGTGTACACCGGGAGTTATACTGGTTCGGCCACAACCACTTTGACCTACATCCAGTCCTCAGAGCTTCTCTGAGAGTTTCACTATAACTTCCAAGATTCAGTGGGTTCTTGGCACCTCAGTACAAGCAAGTTCCTTCGCCTGGACACTTGCTTCCCCTTACAAGTTGTAATCCAATCCCAACTCAAGGTTCCACAACTTTAAGTTATCTCAATAACAAATATTGAATTTGAATGAAATATCTCTCTCACAGAGTGAATAAGAATCACTGAAGTACAGAATTACAAGTATGTGTAAAATAGAGTAGTGAACTTGATAATACGTTCGTGTGTGTGTTCTTGTTGTTCTTCTCTGTTAGTAATGACCGTTGGAACATTTTCTTCTTATCCGTTAGAGTGTGCGCAGCCACTGTTGACTTTTCCAGTATTTGAAAAATATCCGTTTGTGGTAGGTGGTGGTAGGTAGCGTTTGAACATTGCATTTGACTTTCCTTATTTGGTAAGATCTTTTCATTGTTTATCTATGGATATGCTAAGAATACTAATATAATGAAGGGTTAATCACATAGGAAACAAATCAATGAACGTTGGAATGATTTCTCAAATTTTGAACTTGCATACTCGAGTAGCTACTCGAGTATTCATTAAAGTTTACTCGAGTACTTACTCGAGTAAACTTTAATGAATACTCGAGTACTCGAGTATCATCGTGATAATAATGATAGCAAGTTACATAACTCGAGTAGTGCATGAAGTAAACAAATTTACAAACCTTTGGAAATACCTGTTTACTCGGGAATGTCACACTTTTCTTCATAGATTATTCGAGTAGCAACTCGAGTAAACTCTTAAGTAAACTTTAGGTTACTCGATGCTTCACTCCAGTAATGTTGGCAGGATTTCAGGGCCGAGAACACTTCAAGTTTGATTACCTTGTTACTCGAGTACCTACTCGAGTAAACATAAATTTTCTGCATAGCTTACTCGGGTAGCAACTTGAAGTTTTCCTCCAAATAACTCTGCATACTCGGGTAGTGACTTGAGTGAAAACATTTCATGTTATTCGAGTATTACCTTCAGGTTTTGCTTACCACAGTGAGTTACTCGAGTAGCTCCTCGAGTAACATTGGCAGGATAGAAAATGCCGAGAGCAGCATATTTCTTGAAGCAGGGGACTCGAGTATATACTCGAGTATCGTTGGCAGGCCGAGAGTAACTGGAAGTCTTTTACATGGTTACTCGAGTACTTACTCGAGTAACATTGGCAGGCTGAGAGCAACTCCAAGTGATTTACCTGGTTACTCGAGTAGCTACTCGAGTAACGTTGGCAGGCCGAGAGCAACTGGAAGTCATTTACCTTATTACTTGAGTGCTTACTCGAGTAACGTTGGCAGGTTACTTGAAGGTTGACTCTATTTACTTCAAGTTTCGGTCCATTACTCGAGTACTTACTCGAGTAACCCTTTAGAAAACTTGCCAATAATAAAGTTTCTCAGCTTTTTCTCTTGGCCTTTCTTCATTACTCCAATGCCAACTTCAAGTGATGATTTGCCCTGTTATTACTTTGTTTATCAAATCTTTTTCATACCATCCTTTGTTATCATCAAAACATGAGAGATCTAACACACGTGTCACAGATCGCCACGTCATCACCACCGTTAGACCCTACCAAGTCAACAGATTAGTTATCTGCCACATCAGCCAGATCTGCTTAGTCAACGCAAGCTCATCCAATAGTTGACTGCCACATGTCATGCCCTGCCACGTCAGCAGAACGGTCAGCCAACATTTTTTTAAGTTGCTTTTTTGAGCCCTAAAGTCTGCTAAAATTACAATTAGGTCCCTAAAGTTCCTGAAATTAAAATTTTGCCCTAAGAGTCAGAAATTACATTTTTGACCCCCAATTCTGCCAAAATTACATTGTTGCCCCAAATTTCTTGTTTTACCCCTGACTTTTCCATAAACACAAATCCTACCCCTACCCTTCCGCCTTATACCTAATAACTGCATACTTAAGTCATAACCTGTCAAAAACAAACTACAAAATGCCTCCAAGATGCAGGGATAGACACGAGATTGAGATGAAGGAGATGAGACGTTGGATACAAGAACTAGAGGTCACCATAGAAGAACAGCAAGCCTTGCTCAAAACTTGTAGAGAGTACTCAGAAGATGATTTGAATAGCCACGGTTTGTCATCCCCTGACTTCCGCTGACATCCTCGATAACAACCATTCTGCCATAATGACATTAAGGTAGACATACCCGAATTCAAGGGAAGACTCCAACCAGATGAATTCATCGACTAGCTTCAAACTGTTGAACAAGTTTTTGAGTACAAAGAGATTCCCGATGAGCATATAGTTAAAATTGTCGCCATAAAACTAAAGAAACATGCCTCTATATAGTTGGTGAATCTCAAGAAAAGGTGTGAAAGAGAAGGAAAGAGCAAGATACGAATATGGGACAAGATGCAATGCGAGCTCTCACGTAAGTTTCTTTCTGAAATTTATTATCAAGAAATTTCCTTCAATTACATAATCTTCGCCAAAAGACTTGTTTGTAAAGAAATATACCAGGGAATTTGAGAAGCTTAGGATGAAATGCAATATACAAGAAAAGGAGGAGGAAACAATAGCTCATTATCTCAGAGGGTTACATACCAACATCGCCCATCCAGTACAACTCTAGTAATACTGGACTCTGGACAACGTCATTCGTTTGACCATCCATATCGAGAAGCAGTTGCCCAGAAGGCCTCCGTACCAACCGTCTTCCTCAACCAGAATTCCTTTTGATGGGCGTAAGTCACAAATGCATCATCCTAGCTCTTCAAGCATGCCTCCACCAAAGGCCACCAGGGAATTCAGCTCCAAAACACTTAAGTGCTTCAAATGGAAAGGGTTTGGTCATATCGCGTCTAACTGTCCTAATCGCAGAGTTGTCACCATTATTGAAGGAGAAGCTTCTACAGTATTTGAAGAAGAAAGTGAGCTTATGCTTGAAACGGAGCCGATATTTGATGAGGGGCCAATATTTGATAAGGAAGTTACTCCTGCTAATCACAGTGAATCACTTGTGATTAGGAGAAGCCTGCATACAGCAACTGTGAAAGAAGAGCCTTGGCTATGCCACAACATTTTTCATACTCGTTGTACTACTCAAGGTAAAGTCTGTGATATCATTATTGACAATAGAAGCTGTGAAAATGTAGTTTATTGGTAAAAGGTATCATGATGAAGTTTTGTGTGATGTTGTTCCTATGGATGCCTGTTATCTTCTTCTGGAGATACCTTAGCAATATGATCGATGCGTTGCTTAATATACTTTTTCAGCTCTAAAAATTACTTTAAAATATTTTTTAGTGTTTTTAACCCTTAAAATATTTTTTCAGTTGTATCTAGTGTGCTAACAGACTGATTGCAATTTTACCCTTAATATACTTTTTCAGCTCTAAAAATTACTTTAAAATATTTTTTAGTATTTTTTCAGTTGTGCCTAATATTTTAAAGTAATTTTTAAATATTTACTTGATTTTTTAAATACTTTTCCACCCACTCTCTCTTACCATTATCACAAAAGTCATTTATATTTAAGCCAATCCAAACACTCACATACTTTTATAAAAGTCATTTATACAATCGCTAATCTAAACATAAATCACGATATCAAATCTGACTTTTATCAAAAATACGATTACAAAAAGTCAAATAGAAAAAAACTATTTTTCTTATCGTGTTCCAAACACACACTAACTATATTATAGTCCATGCATGAAGATCACATAAAATAATTTTTCACAAAAATAAAAACTAGGAGATAGAGAATCTTCTTCTTCTGGGCCGGGTCACATCCACAGGCCCAGACCCATCATCCACGTTTAGCGTATCCTTCGACCCATTCTTGAATGGGTTAAGCTTACCCAACTTCTTGGACATGGTCGAGAAGAACGTGGGCTTTTTCGTCGTCGTTTGGCCTTTGGTGCCGGACGACGTCCCTCGCTGAACGTTCTTCTGCAAGTCCGAGATGTACATCTTCATCTTCGTCAGCTCCGTTCTCAACTGTTCGTTTTCCCTCACCAACGTTACGTCCGTCTGAAGCTGCTGATTCTTCGCCTCGTGAGCCTCCTTTTCCTCGTCGCCGCTCCGCAGCTTTAGCTGATCGTAGTACAGCGCATGCAGCACGATATTCACCGGCAGCCTCTTGTTCTGGGACGCGTGCACACGCGCCTCGTACGATAGTTTCAGAGGGTCCATCACGCTGCACGCCTTTTCTCTCTCTATCTCATCCAGATCCGGATGTGCCTGTATGCAGAAAAACGTTCAAACGCTTTGTTACTGTACGAATTGTGGTGTTGTTTAGTTAATTGGATGTGTTGGGGAATGAGAATATGATCGTCCATACCTTGAGGTAGATGTCCACGGCGCGGTAGAGGTCGTCGTCGACCTTTCGTGCGCTCTTGGGGATGAGAACTGCAATGCTGTTGAACTTGGTGATGGTGAGCTCTGCGTGGTTCGCGATCTGGCCGAGGTAGGTGTCGACTGTCTTGGCGATGCGCTGAGTTGCGGCTGAACAGGATTCCTTGAAGTCGCCGGTGTTGAAAACCGCTGTGCTTTTCTCGTTGTCGACGAAACCTGAGATGATCCTTCTCACGCTGTCCAGATCGACTAGCCTCTCGCCATCGTAGGTAAATGATAGTAACAGGAGGTCGTCCACCGTCACGTGCTCGAGTATGTCGGTGATCCGCTTCTCGAGATCCTTTTTGCAGCTGCTCGAGGCTCTCAGGAAGATTGCGCACCGGAGGAGACAACAGAGGAAGTGGATTGGGAAGGCTGCTTTCTCCGTGGGGAAGAGAGAGACAATGGATTCGAGAAGCTCGCGTTGTTCGGTCCGGGAATTGGAATCGGCGAGATTTGCTGCCTTGATGCCGTCACCGGAGTGATCTCGGACTAACTCCCGGAGCGCACGCTCAGTGTAGGTAATCAACGCGCTGGGCAGAGTCAAGACCTTCGCCCCGCGCTGCTTTATGGCGGCAATCACTTTGCCAAAGAAATCGACATTGAGGATGGCAAGCTCTTCTGCCCACCAGTTCGGCGGCGAACGGCTAGGAAAATTGGCTTCGCTGCGAACCTTGGCACTGACAGCTTCAACGCACCGTTTAACGATACCGAGTTCATCAGCATATGGAAGTAGCTGCTGACAAGATTTGAGGACGAGAACGGCGCGGGAGAGGCTGTTTAAAGCGACCTGGGAAAGGAACTCTTCCGTTCGACCGGCGAGATTGTTGTCGCAGTAATTATCATTCATCTGGAGGTACTCGGCGGCGCAACGCAGAGCGGCGATGTTGTGAACGTTGATCTCAAAGTTGACGCCGTAACAGAACTTGGCAGCCTTCTCGAAGATCTCAGGCCCTCCAGGGATATCAGAAAGATCGATTCTGGTAAGGTCTCTTTCTTCAGACTCCATAATCAGCTTTCTGACGTAGCTGCTCTTTGCCACAAGCATAAACTGCTCCGCCAGAACACCATTACCAAATAAAAAATTAACAAATTCGTTTAGTTTATCAATTTCCATGAACAAAACCACAAAATTCAGAAAGGTGTAAGGAACAGGCAATTTTCTCTACCTTGTGGAGAGAAAAATTTGCTTCTCCGACGTCAACAACGATATCTGTTGGGATATCTTGAGAGAAAATCCTGCAATAAGAAACCAAACCAATTCAATTCATGAATTCTTGACAGTTCATTTTCTTCCGTACGAATTAGAAAGTAGAATGGTATTTGATGGGTTAGCAAATCAAAGTACCAATTGCCGGTTCTCTCCATGACAGAACAGATACTGCTGGAGTTGGGAACCGCCATGAATGTTGTGGGGTTTGATTTTGGAGCTTGAGAGCTCAAGAAGGCTCGTAGAAATAATACAGATAAAAGGTGGATTCTGGCGTGGATTATAAAGAAATTGAGTTACATTTCATTATCTCCGTAGTTTTGAATGTGGCCCCCCCTTTGTGCTGTAGCTGTAGCTCATTTTTGTTATCTTAGTTACCTTTTTGGCAAAATGATTCTTCTGCTTGTATGTGCATCCAGACAAATGGGAGCTGATAATTCGATATTTGAGAATAATAGAACCAATAGATTCTTCCATATTGATTTAATCTTAGTTCCCTCTTCTTCTCCAAAAATTTTCACTTCTTGGTGCATGCATATCTTCACACTAGTTGGAGGGCTTGTTTGGTATGAGGAGAGGGGAGAGGAGGTAAAGTAGGCGGAGGGAAAATTTTTTTGAATTGAATTTAAAAAAATTAAAGAAATGGGGTTAAAAATTTTTAATTAATTTTTTGTACTCTTTTATCTTATATATTTTATTTATTAAAATTTTATTACCCAATTTCTTCAATCTTTTAAAATTCAACTTATAAAAATTTTCCCTCCTTTACATTCCCCTCCAAATCCCTCACACGAGAACCTGAAAATTGATCATGTTTTGCCTTGGTTATATTGGTTTGAATTTTCAATGGCACACTTGTTACTCTATTGATATTTCGGACCACATTTTATTACAGTTGGCACGCACAAAAATATCTAAGATATATATATCCAACATCCTTCGACTTTTGGGCAATGTTGAAAGTCTTTTTTTTTTTTTTTAAATCAATGGCAATGTTGAAAGTGAAACTATGAAAATATCATTCCCAACATGCATGAATGTAGTCGGGATATTCTAGTTTAGAAATATTACCGTTTGGATCTTTATGGGTTTTCTTTTAATCTAGGAATTCACCTTGTTTGTCGTCTATTGATAATATATTTTTCCACATAGGCTTTGAACTTGTAAAAGTGCACACTTGGAATAATAGTTTGCCCCCATATGTTTACTACTACCTTCGGTCCTAAATATAGGACAAAGTTTATAGTACAAATTACACTACAAACTTTGTCCTATATTTAAAACCGGAGGGAGTATTATAGTTTTAACCTATACTCAAATAGCAGTATGCTGTAAAGGTAGGGATTACTCACATGCCCATTCACACACCCAAACACAACAACATGGGGATTGATTCCCCCACTTCTAAAATAAGAGCGGTGGGGCGATGCCATTTGAGCCAAGGCTGATTGGCTTGTTGCTTATAATGTCACTGTAATTAGGATATAGCAATGAGTAATAAAATCATCCACTAGGAGTCCGATAAAAACAATAATCTCATTCCACAATCATAGTCAACAACATTTAATGCCCCTCACATTAGAAGATGTAGATGACTTCCATGAATAAGTGGTGACAAGAAAGATAACAGAAATAGAAGTGTCGATGAATTTAGATGCAATGAATTGAATTAGTAATAATCTTGGAAAGAGCTTGAGCAATAAAAGAATCTTGAAAAGAGGGCTGAGTTGAATTGGGGGGTTGGAGGGATAGGGACTGGTGCATGGTCCCGTTGGTGTGGTGTCCGGACATGTCTTGGCCACACAAAACGTGTGGTTCACAAACACACTGGCTGCCCCCCTTGCGTGTACACGCATAACCTGACTTTGACCCCTGTCGCATATGATATATTGCTGGTGTGAAATAGTTTATTTTTAGATAATAAGTGTTTATAAATCGTGATTCATGATATACGAGGTAAATATGTGAGAGGAGTTTTATCTCAGTTTGTGTTATAAGGATTTATTATCTAAAAATAAGTGATACCAAACACAGGTACATTAATTGTTTGAAATAGCTTATTTTTTGGTAATAAATGCTTATAAATCATGATTCACGGTATACGAGGTAAGTATGTGAGAGGAGTTTTATCTCAATTTGTGTAATAAACACTTATATTCAAAAAATAAGTGTTCCCAAACATACACATAATAAATTTCTAAAATAAAAATGGGATGGGACAAATGTTTAATCTTTTTATACTAACTAATAAAAGACCACCTGTAATAATCCAAGTAGGAGTGAATGTCAAGAGTTTTCATCATTTAAACATATGGTTAGACATTTAAATCCCAATTTCAGAGTATACAATAATTTAATTTTGAGGGGCCTGCCACAACCTGTCTTCAACATTCCAGGGAAATTAGTCTTTATTATTGGTGAATATTCTTATCTAAAGATTTGGTTGCTAACAGAATACAACAACCATGCGTCATTTATATAGCCGACCTTATCTAATAAGATAAAGTTTGTTTATTATTGTTGGTGAATTAGTGGAATGTATATCTTCTACCTTGAAAACAGAAGGCTGGGAGTGAATAGATACTCATTTTATCCAAATCCACTGGCTTGAGCCGATTTGATCAATTAATTTGCATCCTGAACATGTTCGGTAATTTAAGAGTTTGAGCCGAATCACTGGCAACCACGACTTGTTTCAATCCGAGGTCCTCAATGATTCTATTCATTTTTGCTTCAATTATATAGCCTGCATGTCTAAACTTCATTTATAAATCTATTGATGTAATTTTCTTGAAGGTCACAAATCAAGCTGCCACATGAGGCTTCTTCTTGTTGATTGACAGAGTCATCAACTGGTCAAATTTAATTACTCCCTCCCATTCTCAAGGTAAGAGTTAGATAACCCATCTGTAAAGGTTTAAAAAATAATTAAATTAGTTATTTATAAAAAATGTGTGTTGATTTTCTTAATATATCCTTTTTAATTATATTTATTAAAATTACTTTTTAATAAAGGAATCCTTATACGTGCAATCAATAAGAATAATTTAGAAAAAATTATAAATTAAAAAAAAAAGATTGAATTGAAGTATTAAAAATAAACCTCGTAGCTATTTGAGGCAGTATTTAGTTAGAGGTTAAAGGTTAAACTTAAGTGCATGTTTGTTTAAGCTTTTTGCACAGTAAATAAGTCCTTATTACGCAAGCCGAGAAAAAACTCCTCTCACATACTTACCTCGTATACTGTGAATCACGAATTATAAGTACTTATTGCCCAAAAATAAGCTATTCCAAACGCACACTTAAACCACTTCATGATTGTGGTAGTCAAATCGTGCAAATATCTTTTTATACCCTTAACCACCAATGTGACTTTTAGTTTTTGTAACTTGTGTGTATGGATGAATTATGAAATTTCTATCTAAAAAGGGAAAAAAGTGGACCTTAGTTGGCTAGTGTTCTCAACTTCTTATGCCAAACAATCAATTAAGAATGTCTATGGGATATCTCCAAATCATCCTTTGAATATTTTTTATATGTTAGGAAGGAGGATCCAAAATTTAGATAGATTTGCCATGTCATGAATCTGACTGGTGATTGGTCATAGAACATGCCAGCAGGGAGAGACGGATAGCTCACAGTGTTGGGTGGCAGCCAATAATGATTGACAAATTGCCCAATCACGTCTCCGTGGCCCCCACCATCTGTCTCTAACTATTACGGTATTACCTTTCACTTGGCTGCCATTTTCCCCCATTTGTTTGTTTTGTTTTGTTTTTTTGTTTTTGTGTTTTTGGTGAATAGAAGTCTAAGATAATTACGATTTTGTGCTCAACTGATGGAGACAAAATAATGTTTCAAACATAAGTGGTCTAAGTGTCATTAAATCAAGTAAAAGTAATTAAAATATAAAAATATTCTTATTTAAATCTGAAAAGATTAATATTTAAATGAAACGAGCATTATTTACAAGTAAATGGAATATTTATATACAAACTAGCAAAAACCACTATGGAGTCTCAAGAAAAGAATGTCACTACATTCTTATCATTGCATGTTGTTTATTTGTTATGGGGTTTTTTTAGTGTAATTATATTTTTTTTGTTGGAAGTTGACATTACTTAATAGAATAAGGCTTTGTCGTCGTTTTATATTCTTTCCGTAGAAGCTTGTAGTCATTCTTCATATAAACCATCCATGATTTAAAAGAACAGAATTATTAAAGTATAATTATGATGGGATATTATTTTTTTCAATTCAAAACCGTGTCATTAGTAAGGGGAGGGAAAAAAATATTTTTTCAGATTAGCACCCATTGGGTGCGGACACTAGTTCAATCCTAAATGAAGAGGCACATAGGTCTTATACCATACCAAGTGCGCCACACAGTGCTGGTGAGGGGAAAAATATTTTAATCCAACTAGATTGACCTTGTCCAAAACGGTCAGAAATTTATTAGCTTGACTACCCAATTCGATTTATGTTTTAAGTTTTAACATCGTAGAATTGAGGAAAATCTCATTATTTTTAAAAAAAATATTATAAACATTCTTTCAAATAGAAATTAATAGATTAATGTTTCAGAAACAAATACTTAGATTTGAATCCTGCGACCGATCTAAAAACTTCATTAATAGGAAATTGATAAATATATCTGTAGATACTTATTAAGTCGTTAATTCTGCCATGATTTGATGAGTCTCCTTAAACCTAACTCATCTAAATTTTTGCCCAACTAAAAAGATGAGAAATCACACCGATTTTATTAGTTGTTTGCTAGAATCCTGACATTTTAGTGTTATGAAAAGTTGTAGTTGAGAGACCACTGTTTGATATTATGCAATTATAGGGGAAAAAAAAAAGAACTGATGATCTTTAACTTTATTTGTCTCACAATCATAAATCTCCAATCAATTTTTATAGACTTTTCTTAATAATAAAAATTCACATTGGTAAAAAATTAAAATTTGGTTGAATCATTATTAATAATAAGAATTATGCATGATAAATTTTGATCGGAGAATTAGACCTATAAACCTAAGCGGATGGACTCACATAAGTTTTGTTCATAAAGTTCATATTGATAAAATTTTAAAATTATGTCAGACTATTATTAATAATAAAAATTACACATGACAAATTTTGTTGAGAAAACTGGACCTACTAAATATAATTAAATCAATCTGATTTTTTTTTTTATCTAAAACACAGGAGAACCATGTCATTCAACCATATTCTAAGAAAAAAAATGACTTATTCCAGGAAGAGAGAGAGAGAGAGAGAGAGAGAGAGAGACTTCATTGTACATGATTAATAAAAGTGCTAAATATACATATTTTACATACCATGACTCTATAATTGGAATTTACAAAGAAAGCAAATTCTCTAGCTATTATTTTTTCCAACTAAGGAATTTTGATTTTTATTTCCCCCTTAAAATAAAACTTACATTGTCAACCACACACTTCCCCTCCTTCCTTCTCTCTTCCATAAAATTGATTTGTAATCTTTTTGCCAATACTCACGCAAAATGGCCCCACAATGTCCCTAAGTTTGAAAATCAACTGGCAGATTAAATTCCTAACGCGGCAACAATAGGTCTTATTGAATTAAATTAGGTGGGTCAGTTAAATAGATTTTTTTTTTTTGATGACATACATTAAAACACGAAACTAAAAAAAACACCCAAACAAGAACGAAAAACAGCTACAAGTCACCCCTATCTAAGAGTAACATAGATCGAATACATTCCGGTGGATCTCGAAACCAAACTAGCCCTGCAGATATTCTCAATGATTCCTTAGCTAGAGTATCCGCCACATGATTAGAACTACGTCCACACCATTCCATAGAAACTTCCCAGCTTCTGTCCATCATCTCATGAATCTGCCCTAGTAATTGAGCTTCCATGTGATCTTCCTCCCAGCCACCCATTACCAGCTCCAAGGCCTCCAAGCAATCAGACTCTAATACTATTCGCCGCTTTCCCAAATCCCACGCCATCTTTAGCCCTAGCATTACTGCCCAAATCTCAGCATGAAGGCTCGATCCTCTACCCAAGCCATACATGAATCCAGTTAACAGATTACCTTCATGATCCCTTACAATCCCTCCACATCCCGCCAAAACCCCTTCCGAGGTACTCGCACCATCCACATTAACTTTGGCCCACCCAACATATGGTGGTTTCCATTTTCTAGGCTCTCCTATTTCACAAAACGATCTGCAAAGCTTCACATCAGCCCATCGTGTCTGAGCTCGTACTTGTGCTATCAACTGATTAACTCCCGAGGTCTGGCCTTGAAATACTCCAGAGTTTCTATTTAGCCATAGCTGTCTGCAAAAAATTGCAAACCACACTGGCCAACTTACTCCTTCGAACTCCTTTCTCTGAGATAAATTCCATCGTATCCAAGAACTTATATCTGTAAATTCAAAAAACCTTCTATGCTCAGTCGGAGAAGATGAGAGTTTCGCCCAACACCGACTTGCCAATCGACAGTCCCGAAGAACATGCAACACACTTTCTGGCCTTCCTGTACACAAAAAACAGTCCTGCTGTACTTGCATTCCACATACTACTCTCCAAGTGTTTGTCATCAATCGCCCGCGAGCTGCCATCCACAGAAAAGTTTTACACCTTTGTGGAACACGCAACTTCCATATATTCCGCCATAACCCACGATTTGACGAAGGTCGCACCCTTGCCACCAGTCCATAAGCTGACTTAAGAGTAAACTCACCACTATGCGAGATCCGCCAAATGGGTTTATCATCCTCTATTCCTCTAACAACCGGCATAGCCCTCCGTATGACATGAAGAACAGAAGGAGACAGAAAAGAATCAAATTTTGCCCAGTCCCACCCACCAGATGATGTTACATATGCACACACTGGATCTACTAACATGCTTTCTGTAATATCTCGAACACAATAATTCACCAGGCTATCATGATGCGGGAGCCATGGATCTGTCCAGAATTTTACTCGGTCACCTTTTCCGATCCGCCATCCCACACCTTCCTGCACCCGCTCCCAGACATTCCTTATCCCCTTCCATGCTTGAGACCCACCCCTCGCCTTCTTTATAGTTGGCAATATATCTTCGCCACATTTATATTTCTCCCGCATAAACTTTACCCATAGGGTATCCCGTCGCTTTATAAGGCCCCATCCTAACTTCATCATAAATGCTTCATTCTGTTTACGTGCATACCGTAACCCCAGTCCTCCTGCATCCTTTGGCTTACAAACCTCGTTCCAAGTAACCATTGACGGCTTCCTACTTGTACCAGATTTTCCCCACAGAAAACCCCTACACTTCTTATCAATCTCGTCACAAGTGGCTGAGGGTAACCATGCTGATTGCATGGCATAACTTGGAATTGTTGAAACTATCGACGAAACAAGAGTATGACGAGCAGCCATTGACAAGGTATTCGCCTTCCACCCCGTCAAGCGGTCCTCCATCTTATTTACTAAATACTGATATGTGTGCTTTGATACCTTGTCATGATGTACAGGGATCCCTAAATATTTACCCAGATCCGCAGTCGGGGTAAACTCGAGGAAAGCACTAATCTCCGATCTTCTGGTATGACAGACATTCCTTGAGAAGAAAATCCTGGACTTGGCTTCATTAACTCTTTCTCCCGATGCCGCACAAAAATCATCCAGGCAGGCTTTGATAATTGCTGCTTGGTCCAGGGAAGCCTCAGCGAACAAAAATAAATCATCCGCAAAGAACAGGTGTGAAATTGCTACACCATGCTTTTTCAACCTAAACGGAACCCAATTCATTGCATTTACCTCTGCTTGAATCAGATGTGCCAACTTTTCCATAACAAGTACAAACAAGTATGGAGAGATAGGATCACCTTGCCGGACACCACGGGACGATTTGAATGTTGGTCCATGATTTCCATTCCAGATAACCTGCATCTCTGAAGTAGATAGACAGGCAGCTATTAATTCTATAATTTGGATAGGGAATTGTAATTCGTGTAAGCGTGCCACCACAAAATCCCAACGCACACGATCATAAGCTTTCTCAAGATCAATTTTCAAAGCCATAAATCCTTGTTTCTTCTTCGTCGTCTTCATCGAATGCATAATTTCTTGGGCAATGATAATATTATCAGAACTCTGTCTTCCAGGCACAAAGCTGCACTGATTCGGTGAAATAATATGTGGCATAACCCTCTTCATCCTGGTAGCTAGGATTTTTGTAACAACCTTGTATATAACGTTACACAAGCTAATAGGACGAAAATCACGAATGCTCTGGGGAATATCGATCTTGGGAATCAAAATTAAATTAGTTCCATTAATTCTACTAACCTCATTTGGCCGGCAAAAGATATCCTGAACCATTTTCAGCACCGTCTTTCGTACAATATTCCATTGATTTTGAAAAAACAGCGGATTCAAACCGTCTGGACCAGGGGCTTTAAGGGGGCCCATACTGAAAACTGCTTGTTTCACTTCCTGTTCCGTAACCATTGCCTCCATCATTCGTAATAAATCCTCAGAAATCCTCGGATAAGTACCACCAAAATTAACTTCTCCACTCTGATTCTGTTCGGCAGTATAAAGATTCTGGAAAAAATTCGTGCCTTCTTGTTTAAGTTCTGCCTCACTGTAGATCCATACCCCATCGTCTCTTTTAAGCGCTTCCACTTGCTTTCTCCTTCTGCGACTATTTGTTACTGTGTGAAAATACCTCGTATTTTTATCCCCATGATTATACCAGTTACATCTGGACCGCTGCAGCCACATTATTTCTTCCTGAACCAAACACTGTTCTAGTTCTTCCCACACTAACCTCCTTTGCTTCTCCCTCTCAGAATCTTCATAATTAAGTCCATTCAAATTCTCCAGTTTACGAATTAACCGAGCTTTCCTGTGATTAATATTGCCAAAGCTCTTCTCATTCCACTCTTTGACCTCCTCTTTAAAACCTGCAACATTGTCCTCCCAAGATCTAGATAACCTCCAAGTGTTCTCCACCACAGTAGAAAACGAATCATCAGTAACCCACGGCGCGAAAAACTTGAACGGCTTCCGTTGCCTACAACTAGGTCCTCTCACCCATCTTAACAGAAGCGGGCAGTGATCGGACTTATATTTTGGCAAGTGCAATAGAGATACGTTAGGGAACAAATCAAACCATTCCTTTGTTGCTACAACCCTATCAATTCTACTTGCCGATCCATTCCTCCTCCAAGTGAATTCGGGGCCTTGAAATCCCATTTCTTCCATCTCACTTTCCTTCAACCATTTTGCAAATAGATTATCATGACGATTTGCTACACGTGCCACAGACCTTCTTTCCTCATCCCTTAACGTGGCATTAAAATCGCCTCCCACACACCATTTCGTCACACCACTTTCCCTGATTACACTAAGCTGCCGCCATAAATCTCTACGTTTTAAGTAATTTGGATGACCGTACACCACCGAGAGATTCCAGCTCGAAGCCTTTCCGTCATTAAAGACTCCATGCAATACCTGGGAGTCCTTGAAAGTAACCTTAAATTCAACATTATTTTTCCAAAAACACCATATGCCACCACTAAATCCATTTGCCTCGACTACTTCTACATTCTCCATTCCCAATCTTCTGCCAAGTACTCCTGCCTTCTCACTCTTCTGCCTTGGTTCAAGAAGAGCTAAAAAATCAAATTTATAGAGTCGCTTTAACTCCAAGATCAATCCTGCAAAAATCTTGCTTCCAGTACCCCGGGAATTCCATATTAATATGTTGTAATCCATAAAAATAATTTGAATAAGAATTATACTCCCCAAGCTACTGCTCCTCAACGCTGGAATTCACCACGTCCCTCATATCTGTATCACCCAACTCATTCACGGAAGGCTTCTGGAGTCCAGAGAACTGTGTGTCACTGCTTTGTCCTGGGTCCCATGGGTTAGTAGCCGCCCCCTTTTCTTCATTCTTCCCTTTAATTGTGTTCATTTTCCCTTGCTCCTTTGCTCGAGTCTTCAATGTTGTGGTACGATCAGGCAACATATTACTCTTCTGGACTGCAGGCTTAGTAGACAACTGGACTTGCGGGTTTATCTGTACCCCACCCAAATTCCCCTCCATATTATTGCTCGTCACCAACCCCAGCCGAGTTTTAGCTTCCAAAATGATACCCATAGCAGTTTGCCCATCTGTTTTATTTACTCTTATCTTGCCAGCATTCAGTTTTGAATTCGAAGTCAATAGCTTGGTCCCACTCCCACGTTTAAATTGGACTTCTTTGATAGAATCCGATGTTGGCGCCTTTTGCTCCTCAAATCCCGCTGAACTGTCCTCCGTAATTGCTCCTTTGTTTGTTAATTCCTGTAACGGTTCTCTATCCCCCACGTTCCGTGACATGCGAAAATCATTCTTTAATTCTGCCTTAATCAACGCCTCATACCTTGACCCTTGCTTTTCGGAAACAGAGTATCGCCGACCATCTGAACCAGGGACTGGCCGTCCGTCACGCTTTCCGGCAATGTTACTAGAAGGCTCTGTTTGACGCTGACGTCTTGGACGCTGAACTAATGTCCAGTTGTCAAAGCCTACCCCTTCCATGGTCTGAATCCCACTAATCTCTCCTTCCCCAGCTTTACTGCTAACTTCAACCTCGAAAGATGATTTCTGGTTTTCTGCATTACTCCCAGTATTCACCCCCGACTTGCCTTCCTCGTCCGGCTTCTCCTGAGCAGAAACTGTCTTGTTATGGGAGCAATGATCTTCATCATGCCCGTATCTCCCGCACTTGAAGCAAATGAGATGAATACCCTCATATTGGACTCGGGTGACTTTGCCGTTAATCAAAATAAACGGCCTCAAAGGTGCAGATAGATTAAGCTCAACGCATATACGTGCGAACCTTCCTTTCTTCCTCTTCAACGTTGCCATGTCCATTTTGATGACCTTTCCAATCTGCGAGCCTAACACAAACAAAGCACCTTTGTCATAGTAATCCAAAGGTAACTTAGCAAAACGGATCCACGCAGCTATCTTGTTAACCACCGCCTCATCTGGATCGAAATCCTTTTGCCACGGTTGTACAGAGATATAATGGTCAAATAATAACCAAGGCCCCCCTGTGAGGGCAAGCTCATAATCTCTGCGATCTTTAAACTGCACCACGAAGAAACCGGCTCCCACATCGATTACCTCAACTTCACCGTTCTTAGCCCAGAACTGATTGAGTTTATTTGCAAAATAAACTGGATCCACCATTCTTCCCAGAAGCTTAACGATCAATGCACTCTGCCACTTTTTTGCCAACCGATCCCTCTCCTCCAGCGAGAACACAACATTCGGACCCAAAGAAGTCATCTCAACCGTTATACGGTTCTTCCACCCATCCCCGCTCCACCAGTCTTCCTCCTCTTCCACTCCACTCTGTTCTTGTAGCACAGCTTCCTTGAAGGACCTCCATTTGGGTTCTGCCTTCGTCTTTCCCACATCCCCATTTCCATCGTTACTTACCTCACCTATAACAGAGTCTTCATGCATCCAGACTTCATCCCTTGGAACCAGATGATGTTCCCCTGTAAAACCACCTCCCCCCGGGCTAATCTTTTTCCTGCTCCGATCCAGAGCATCACGCTCTTCTGTCGTCGGTGCCGGAGGCAAACGTTCTCGACTCCGTTCTCTCTCTCGCATACTCTGTTTTTCCAAGCTGCAATTCTAAGCGCAGAAGTGGGGTCAGTTAAATAGATGATACTATCATTGTATTCTATCAATAACTAAATATTTAGATAAATTCTTAATAAAAAAGTCACATTCAATAACGGAAAAATCTCATATAAAGCTAGTTGAAATATTGAAGTCTTAAATAAGGCCTTCAAACTTAATAAATCTTTGATAAGGACATTGACCCAAAATAGAATTTCAAAATATAGGTAAAATAATTTTAATGCTCTCCCACGTCAATCTCTTGCTAGCTCCCGTCCTCCTCCTCTATTTTTTGTTGTTTGATTGAAGAAGCATCATTTTCTTGTTCGAAATTTGATCTTTGCCAATTGCCTGCTTCATAGCATGTTCCCCCAATGGCCAGCCCCGTATGTGGAGAGCATTAAATGAAATGTAGATGGTTCCTGTGTTGGTGGTGGAGATATATTAGAGTGGGACCTTCTTATGACGGGTTGGAGCGAGGAGCACCCCAAAGGCTCACTTCTTCCCATTTTCGAACTCGGGTGGATAGAGACTGTGAGGCGTAGCAAGGACGCCAACTGTGCTGCAAATTTTCTAGCTAATAAATTGTAGAAAGCACTGTGTTCTTTAGTGCTCCTCCTAATTTTCTTGACTCGTACATCGATTTGATCTGGCCATTTTAATGGTGTAGTTTTCTGTTTCGTATTTCCATTGAAAAAAATAACAATAAAAAACAACATTAGCCAAAGTTCAAAGCAAAAACAAAAAGAAATGCAAAGTTATAACAAACCGGAAAATAAAAAAGAAAAAGAAATGCATAAAGCTAAGGCCGTCTGGAATATTAACCCATCTCCTCATAAGCGAAATCTGCATGTAATTGTCTATGCTTTGTTTATAATTGATTTTGTTATTCGTGTCACGCCCTTATTTTAATTTCACATTTACCAGAGTATTAGCGGAAAATGATATACGGTTCGGTGGGCAACACAGGAATAGCATAACTATACTGATAATATGTGTATGATTACATAAATTTCCCATAGGGGTTTGTACATGATACTTACGATTAAGGTAGCCGCACAAGGCTACTAGGGTGTCTAAACTCATCCCAGTGAAACAGAGACTTCTTCCCGTCTTCGTTCCACTATTGTAATCCCTTCGTACGGTACTCTGCATTGTTGTTTACATATCTTCTGTCGTCTCCTGTCTAAATTGTTGGTAGGGGAGGGTGAGATTCGAGAGAATCTCAGTAGGAAACAGATATCATAATGCATGCATGATTGATGCTATGTGTATGACATGTTAGCTTTATCTAGATGTATACTCCATAATGACATTTCTGCATGCTCAATGTTTCATACAACAAGACTATGGCCACAGCGAAAACAGAAACAGAGCTTCATTTATTCAAATATGCTCTACACAATCAAGTAAAGCAATCACATACATCATTACACAAGTAAAGATATCAAATATATGCAAGTAAGGTAAGTCCCCAACCTTAATCCGTTTCCACCCCGAAACGCGTGCCTCGATCTACGTGCAAACAGCTCGGGGCTCCATATTTGATCCTATAATGTCAAATGTACTATTTAGACACTTCCATAGTGTTTCTAGGGGTTCTATGAGCTTATTATGAAAATTTACTAAAATACCCCTGGGGACCCGACCCGGCCCCGCTGTACCCAGTCCGACTGTACTTTTCCCGAAATTTTGACATGGGCCATTCTTACATATTTTCACCCAAGGAATCCATTTCCGAACTCGGAATTATCAAATTCACTGCCAAAAGACGAAATTGCCCTTGGCAGCCCTTATTTCAGTGTTTCAGGGGTGTTTTCGTAATTATGCTTTCTCGGTTTTTTCCGAAAAAGTGCCCAACTGTAACCCCACCTCCCACTGAATCCAATGGAATCATCAAATCATTGAAAATCCAACTCTAAGACCCATTTACAATGCTGGCCGAAATATATAAGTTTTAAGGGGAAAATCAGGGTTTTTCGGTTTCGGCTCCGCAAACGTGTTCCTTTCTACTCCTAACCACTTTATTGACTATTCCATTATGTTACAACTACCATTTAGTATCAATTTGGGCAGCATAACCCCTAGGAAAGCCCATTTTCCATTTTTACAACCAATGGCAATCCGGCGAAATTTCACCGATTAAATTACTCACAGCAGCTAGAATAGTCAATATACGAAGGTTTGGAAGTTACCTCAAGCTCCCACTTGATTTTCCTTGACTTGGCTGAACCCTAGCTCCTGCAAAACCAAAAGATGAGCTTCCAAACCTTAAATCACATAGAAGAATAGCTTAGGAGCGGAGTTATACGCATTAGGAACCGATTTACCGAAAAAATCACTTACCTATGTAAGCTTTTTCCTCCCATTTTCTCTCTCTAAAAATCTCAACCCTTCTCTCTCTATTTCAGAGCTGTGCTGCACGGTTTGGCTGAATGAAGGAGAAGAATGATATTTATTATATGATATTTACTTATTACACCATTTTTCCAAAATTCGAATTTTACAAAATTCTGGCAGATTTCTGCCCAAACTTTGAAAAATCATAACTAATTCTAGCAAAATCAAAATGAGGTGATTCCAAAGCCTATAGAACTCTTATTGAGTCTAGTTTCAAGGAAAAATATAGACTTTTACTTTATGGAATCACGAAATTCCCAAAATTTCATTCTTTGCATATTGTTCCATAAATTTCACAGTTTTTCTGTGTTGACTTCAAAAATTCATATCTTTTTGTGTATAGCTCTAATTGATTCATATGACCTATCAAATTAAATTTTAGGATGTCTACTTTCATCCTGTAAAATCTCATAATTTTTCATCATCATTTGATCATTCAAATAAACATGACAATCTTACTACCTCATAGGCAATTTCACCAAAAACATAATTACTTTCTCCAAAATTCATCATTTTACTTTCCTAATATCCCAAAGATATTAGAATCATTAGGGGATAAATTTAGGATATCTACTAAACCGAGGCTTATTAGTCCACTCAATTTAGGCTTATTCCTAAGCCTCCAATCCCAAAATTCGGGATATTACAATTCGTGTTCGTTTGAAGAATAAAACAATTTATTTTATATTCAGAAGGATGTTTGAATTCTCCTGAAACTTTCATCAAAACTTTCTTCTTTCTTTCCTAAATCAATCTTGTTGCTACAAGTACCCTCAATAAACAAAGAAGGATGATATGAGATATTGAAGTTAAACTTGGGTTTGGTTAGATAGAAGTATATGATTATTAGAGGTTTATTGGATAACCATTTCAGCCATTAACAATTCAGGGGTATGGAGGTAATCTGACCCAATTTCTAAATCCAGGTTTAGGTCATATAACCTTATAAATTATTTGTTAAGTTTAGTGACCTAGATTAAAATTTAGGTATTTTAAATAATTTTTAAAGGGATTCTCCCTTCAATAACTTCATTAAACATTTTGTTTAAGTATAATGCTACTTCTTTTTAGATAATTCGATACTGTCTGAAATTCTGAATTACCCTCTTTACGAGCTAATCATTTCAACTGATTTTGCAAGGATTTATGTGTTGGCAAATAAATAAAGGAAGAAAGAAGAAGAGGCCATTTAGGGGGGTGTCAAAGTCACAATTAATGGACCAATGGAAGTTGGCGCAGATGGGTAGGCATCTGTGCCACACCAATCCGTTCCTGGGTTCGATCCCAGGAAACGGAAGGTGTAAAGAATTTCCATTGGGAGCTCTCTCCCCTGGGGCGCCTCAAAGAGGTGAATTCCTGTCGGGCCTATCAGATTGGGGGCGCCAGGACTAGTTGGTTATCGGGGGCCCATGTCGGTAAATCCGGCGTTGGCCTTCAGGTTAACACCGGATACCTGGAAGGTGGGTGCACCGAAGGCCAAAAATGGTCCATTGCATAAACCATAAAAAAAAAAAGAAGTCACAATTAATGGTGTGGGGACTGGTCACCCAACCAAGAGCTGGCTCATTTTGTTTCATATACCATGATACTGAATACCCTTTTGTATGCCTATGCCTCTCACTATATATTGTACTCCCTCTTGTCCTTATTACTCCCTCTTGTTTTTATTATAAGACACTATCTAATAAATATATTTGGTCCTTTTTATAAGGCACTTGCTTATTTTCAAAGAGTATTAAATATTTTTTTTTCTTGCATGCCCATAATTAATAAGGGTAGTGGGTGAAAGTGATAATTAATATGATATTAGAGTTTAGTAGAATTAGTAGGGATAATATTGGAAATTATTTAAATTTTAGGACAAATTTAATGACTTTAAGTTTTTTTATTAGTTTGTGAGAATTGTTAGTTGGTGTCTTATAATAAGGACTAGAGAGAGTATAAGGCACCACCTAACAAGTGTATTTGGTCCTTTTTATAAGGCACTTGCTTATTTCCAAAGAGCATTAAATATTATTTTCCTTGCATGCCCATAATTAATAAGGGTAGTGGATGAGAGTGATAATTAATATGATATTAGAGTTTGGTGGAATTAGTAGGGATAATATTGGAAATTACTTAAATTTTAGGACAAATTTAATCACTTTAACTGTTTTTATTGGTTTGTGAGAATTGTTAGTCGGTGCCTTATAATAAGGACAAGAGGGAGTAATTGCAACTCTATCATTCATTTATTGTTCTCTTTTTTTTTTTTTTTGTTCCTATCATATTCCCTATTCCCATTCATTCATCTCCTTCACATGCTGCTCATTCATTTTTAATACCTTCTCTAATTCTCAAGCTGGTCCCATATTCTCATCCTTCTCAATTTTCATTCCTTCCTTTAAAACAAAACAAAAGACAAAAATGATGAATCTCTTCCCCACTTTGATGTTCAAATAATTTAACCCCAAAAAAAAAAATCCTCATTATTGAGAGAACTTTAGGGCCTGTTTGGATTTGTATCTTGGCTTCCCTTAGAAGTAGTTTTTATTTTTTGGGCTTATAGCGTGAATTCAAACACACCCTTGTCCATGTATTATAATTGGGAAAATACCAAGAAAATACCATATGAACTTCAAAATTCGAAATTAGTTATTTGACAAAAACATGAGTTGTCAATCTCATTACTCTTATTGTTAACAAAACCAATTTGAGATTTTGAAGTTCAAGTGGTTTTTTTTTTTTTTTTTGGATTCTCCCATTATAATTTTACTTCACTTGATTTAGATTTATCAAATTCTTATATGATTTTTAGAAACTATTATATATATATATGATCACATATCTTGAAAGTAAAGATCAAGTAAATTATTTATTATTTCCTTCAATTTATTTTCCAAAAATTGCATAATTTTTTTTTAAAATATGCAGTTTGACAATCTATTCCTTTTTTCCTGCCAAACTATGCAAACAATCATAATCACATATCTTGTCATTGCATGTTGTTTATTTGTTATGGGGTTTTTTGGTGTAATTATATTTTTTTTGTTGGAAGTTGACATTACTTAATAGAATAAGGCTTTGTTGACGTTTTATATTCTTTCCGTAGAAGCTTGTAGGCATTCTTCATATAAACCATCCATGATTTAAAAAAAAACAGAATTATTAAAGTATAATTATGATGGGTTATTATTTTTTCAATTCAAAACCGTGTAGTTAGTAAGGGGAGGGGGATAAAACAGAGGCATAATAGAGAATGAGTGAGAGAGAGAGAGAAAGGAGTCGAGAACGAGGTCCTCCGGCGCCGACGACGGAGGAGCGTGATGCTCTGGATCGTAGCAGGAAAAAGATTAACCCGAGCTCTGGTGGTTTTAATGGAGGATATCAACTGGTTGCCAGGGATGAAGAATGGATGCATGAAGCGGAGAAGGAAGACTTTGTCAGTGGCGAGATTAATAATGAGAGAAATGGGGAGATACCAGAGACTCATGCAGAGTCTAAATGGAGGTCCTTTAAAGAAGCAGTATTACAGGAACGGTGTGACACAGAGGAGGAAGACGACTGGTGGAATGGGGAGGGGTGGAAGGACCGTATCAAGGTAGAGATGACTGCCTTGGGTCCGAATGTGATTTTTTCGCTAGAAGAAAGGAATAGGTTGGCTAAGCAGTGGCACAGTGCACTGATAGTAAAGCTTCTGGGGCGCATGGTGGATCCAATTTATTTTGTAAAAAAAATTCAACAGTTCTGGGCAAAGAACGGAGACGTTGAACCTATTGATGTGGGTGCTGGCTTCTTCGTGGTGCAATTTAAGGATAGAAGAGATTATGATCTCGCACTCACCGGCGGTCCATGGCTATTATTTGATCACTATGTTTCGGTGCAACCATGGCAACAAGATTTTGATCCAGATGAGGCGGAGGTGACCAAGATAGCAGCGTGGATTCGGTTCGCTAAGCTTCCGTTAGATTATTATGATAAAGGAGCACTATTTGTGCTAGGTTCGCAGATTGGAAAAGTGATCAAAGTTGATGTGGCTACGCTGAAAAGGAAGAAGGGTAGGTTTGCTCGGATATGCGTGGAATTGAATCTTGCTGCACCGTTGAGGCCCTTCATTTTGATCAATGGCAGAGTCACCCGTGTTCAGTATGAAGGTATACATTTTATTTGTTTTAAATGTGGTCGTTATGGGCATGATGCACAACAGTGTCCGCACAAGGATGCAGATTCTTCTCCACAGGAGTCAGTAGTGGGTGGAAAGTCGGGTGAGAATGATGATATAGTTGAAGAACGCCATGAGTCGAATGTCGGGGTTGGAGGCAAGAGTGTAAATGGGAATGGAGAAAGTAGTGGGAATAAGGACATGGAAGGGGTGGGTTTTGATAGCTGGACTTTAGTCCAGAGACCAAGAAGACAGAACCGGTATAATGTTTCTGCTGGTTTAGCTGGTCAGAGGGATGAACGCACAAGATCTGTTTCAGGCGAACGGAGTTCATCTGCTCTGAACAGGCGTGGCTCTCGGTTTGAGGCGCTGGTGAAGGAAGATTTGAGGAGTGATTTTCGGAGGACAATGACTTTTGGGGATAGAGAGCCGTTGAAGGAAATAACAAATCATGGTACATTGAAGGAGGAGCATATGTTTGATCAAATAAAAAAAAAAGAGAAGAAGGAGGAGCATATGGCGACAATTGGGGAGAAAAAGCCGGACTCATCGGATGCCAAAATTGAGGGACAAATTAAAAGTGATGGTGGGACCAAGCAGATAATTGAGAGTCCAACAACTATTGCGCCAAAGTCAAAAGCAAAAAAAGTGGAGGGGCCATCAAATATGGGGATTATAATGGAGGCAAAAACACGTTTGGGCTTTGTGAAGAGTAATTCTTTGGAAGTTAGTATAGGTGGGGCCATGTTAATTGATCAAGTCAAACCTCAATCTATGACCATGAAGCCGAAAGCAAGCATAGATGAAGCGTCTGGAACCGTGAAGCCGAAAGCAATTTTAAATAATGCGCAGGTGACTGTGAAGCCGAAAGCAAATACAAGTAATGCGCTGACATTAGAGGAGTTAGCAATGAAAAATCGAGGAAAAGAGCATATGAATATGAATAGACAAAGAGTGAAGAAGGATGATGCTATGGGGGTTGCTAATCAATGGGATCCTGGAGAAGGTGGTGACGCACGGTTCAGTGTAAGTCAGAGTTCTGTATTGCAAGAGTTAGGTGATACAGAGATGAGTGATGTGGTGAAGTCTAGTGATAAGGAGCAGTAACTCGGGGATTAAATTCTTTATTAAATTCTTTTTTATGGATTACAACGTATTAATTTGGAATTCTCGGGGTACTGGGAGCAAAATGTTTGCAGGTTTGATCTCTGAGTTGAAGCAAAATTATAAATTTGATTTTTTAGCTCTTCTTGAACCAAGGCAGAAGGGAGAGAAGGCAAGAGTACTTGGCAGACGCTTGGGAATGGAGCATGTTGAGGTAGTCGAGGCAAACGGGTTCAGTGGTGGAATATGGTGTCTTTGGAAAAATAATGTTGATTTTAAGGTTATTTTTAAAGATTCACAGGTTCTGCATGGGGTCTTTAATGAAGGGAAGGTTTCGAGCTGGGAGTTATCAGTGGTATATGGACATCCAAACTACTCAAAACGTCGAGATCTATGGAGGCAGCTTAATGTAATCCGGGAGAGAGGAGTGACGAAATGGTGTGTGGGTGGGGATTTTAATGCAACGTTACGGGATGAGGATAGAAGATCGGTATCACGTATACCAAGTCGTCATGATAATTTATTTGCTAAATGGTTGAGGGAAAGTGGGATGGAAGAAATGGGTTTTCAAGGACCTCAGTTTACCTGGAGAAGGAATGGATCGGCTAGCAGAATTGATAGGATTATAGCAACAGAGCAATGGTTTGATATGTTTCCCAATGTATCTTTGTTGCACCTTCCACAATATAAGTCTGATCATTGCCCGCTTCTATTGAGATGGGTGAGAAGACCTAGAGGTAGGCAACAAAAGCCATTCCGGTTTTTCGCGCCATGGGTTACAGATGAATCTTTTCCTTCTCTGGTGGAGAATGCGTGGAGTTTAAATAGATCTTGGGAGGAAAATATTGCAGGGTTCAAGGCAGAGGTCATAGAATGGAATCAGAAGAGTTTTGGGAATATTAAGTACAGAAAAGCTCGTTTGCTGCATAAATTGGAAGAATTGAATGAAAGTCTAGAAGGGGAAAATGAAAGGAAGTTGGTGTGGGAAGAACTAGAACAGTGTTTGGTTCAGGAGGAATTAATGTGGTTGCAGCGTTCCCGATGTAACTGGTATACACATGGGGATAAAAATACGAAGTATTTTCATACAGTTACAAATAGTCGTCAAAGGAGAAAGCAAGTGGAAGCACTTAAGAAGGATGATGGGACATGGATCTACAGTGAGGAAGAACTTAAACGGGAAGGCACTAATTTTTTTCAGAATCTATATACTGAGGAACAGAATCAGAATGGAGAAGTTAATTTTGGTGGCACATATCCGTTGATATCTGAGAGTTTGTTACAAATGATGGGGGCAGGGGTCACGGAGCAAGAAGTGAAACAAGCAATATTCAGTATGGGCTCCCTGAAAGCCCCGGGCCCAGATGGATTGAATCCGTTATTTTATCAGAGCCAATGGAATATTGTAAGAGGAATGGTGGTCAAGATGGTTCAGGATATATTTTGTACGCCTAATGAGGTTAGGAGGGTAAATGGGACTTACATCGTTTTGATTCCCAAGATTGAGATCCCACAGTGCATTCGGGATTTCCGACCTATTAGCTTGTGTAACGTTATTTATAAGGTCGTTACAAAAATCCTAGCGACCAGGATGAAGCGGGTTTTGCCACAGATTATTTCACCAAATCAGTGTAGCTTTGTGCCTGGGAGACAGAGTTCTGATAATATTATCCTAGCTCAGGAAATTGTGCACTCGATGAAGACAATGAAGAAGAAACAGGGTTTTATGGCTTTAAAAATTGATCTTGAGAAAGCGTATGATCGTGTGCGGTGGGATTTTGTGGTGGCACGATTACATGAAATAAAACTCCCATCTCAAATTATAGAGTTAATTTCTACCTGTATTACTACTCCTGAAATGCAGGTTATGTGGAATGGCAAGCCTGGACCAAATTTCAATCCGTCTCGAGGGGTTCGGCAAGGGGACCCTATCTCCCCATACCTGTTTGTACTTGTTATGGAAAAATTGGCCCACCTTATTCAAGCGGAGGTGAATGCAAAGAATTGGATACCATTCAGGTTAAAGAAGCATGGGGTGGCAATTTCACATCTATTTTTTGCAGATGATCTTTTACTGTTTGCCGAGGCTTCTCTTGATCAAGCAGCAATTATTAAAGCTTGCTTGGATGATTTCTGTGCTGCATCAGGAGAAAGAGTGAATGGAGCTAAGTCAAGGATTTTCTTCTCAAAGAACGTATGTCATACTAGGAAGTCGGAGATCAGCAATTTTCTAGAGTTTACACCAACAGCAGATCTTGGTAAGTATCTGGGTATTCCTGTACATCATGATAGGGTATCAAAGCACACTTATCAGTATATACTCAATAAGATGGAAGACCGTTTGAAGGGATGGAAGGCGAACACCTTGTCAATGGCTGCCAGGCATACTCTTGTATCTTCAGTAGTTTCAACTATCCCCAGTTACGCCATGCAATCAGCATGGTTACCATCAACCACCTGCAACGAAATTGACAAGAAGTGTAGGGGTTTTCTGTGGGGAAGTTCTGGTACGAGTAGAAAGCCATCAATGGTCAAATGGGATGAAGTATGTAAGCCGAAGGATGCAGGAGGCCTGGGACTACGTCATGCACGTAAACAGAACGAAGCTTTTATGATGAAGTTAGGGTGGGGCCTTGTGAAGCGGCGGGATACCTTATGGGTGAAGTTTATGAGGGAGAAATATAAATGTGGGGAAGATATCTTGCCAGTAATAAAGAATGTGAGGAATGTGTCTCAAGCTTGGAAGGGGATACGGAATGTTTGGGATCGAGTGCAGGAAGGTGTGGGATGGCGGATTGGAAAGGGTGATCGAGTACGTTTTTGGACAGACCCATGGCTTCCGCATTATGATAGCCTTTTGAGGTATTGTGTTAGAGATATTCCGGAGTGCATGTTAGCAGATCCGGTGTGTATATATGTAACTTCATCAGGTGGGTGGGACTGGGCGAAGTTTGATTCGTTTTTACCTTTCACGGTGCTTCATGCCTTACGGAGGGTCATTCCGACTGTTCGTGGATCTGCGGATGATATACCCATATGGAGGGCCTCGAATAGTGGGGAGTTTACTATTAAATCTGCATATGAACTTGTGGCGAGGGAGCAGCATTCACCTAGTCGTGGTCTATGGAGAAGAATATGGAAACTGCGTACTCCACAAAGGTGTAAAACTTTTCTGTGGATGGCAGCTCGCGGAAGATTGATGACGAATTCATGGAGAGCAGGGTGTGGATTGCAAGCACAGCAGGATTGTTTTATGTGTGCAGGGGTGCCTGAAAGGGTGCTACACGTTCTACGGGATTGCAGGCTAGCAAGGGGTTATTGGGCGAAGATTTCAGACTCCCCGGCACAAAGTACACGGTTTTATGAGTTTACGGACATAAGCTCTTGGATACGATGGAATTTAGTACTGAGAAAAGATTATGAAGGGGTGAGTTGGCCGGTATGGTTTACAATCTTTTGTAGGCAGCTTTGGCTGAATAGAAACTCGGGAGTATTTCAAGGTCAGACCTTAGCAGCCAACCAGTTGATAGCTCAAGTTAGAGCTCAAACAAGATGGGCTGATATGAAGTTATATAAGTCGCTTGTGGAGACAGGAGAGAGTACATTATGGAAACCTCCATATGTTGGTTGGGTCAAGGTAAATGTGGATGGCGCGTGTAGTTCGGCTGGGGATCGAGCGGGATGTGGAGGGATTGTGAGGGATCATGAAGGCAAATTGCTGTTTGGCTTCATGTATGGCTTGGGAAGAGGATCTAGCCTTCATGCTGAAGTGTGGGCAGTAATGATCGGGCTTAAGATGGCTTGGGATGCAGGGAAGCGGCAAGTAGTGATAGAGTCGGATTGTTTGGAGGCTTTGGAATTGATATTGGGTGGCTGGGAGGAAGATCACATGGAAGCGCAGTTACTCGGTCAGATCCAGGAGATGTTGGATAGAAGCTGGGATGTATTAATGGAATGGTGTGGCCGCAGCTCTAATCATGTGGCGGATAGTTTAGCAAAGGAATCACTGGGATCATCTGCAGGGCTTGTCTGGTTTCGTGACCCACCGGAGTGTATTCGTTCTAAGATTCTGTTAGATATGGGTTGAATGTAGTTTCGTTTTTTTGTTTGTATTTGTTTTCTGTTGTTGTCATGGTATGGTTATCAAAAAAAAAAAAAGTAAGGGGAGGGAAAAAATATTTTTTCGGATTAGCACCCACTGGTTCTATCCTGGATGAAGAGGCACATAGGTCTCATATCATGCCAAGTGCGCCACACTGTGCTGGTGAGGGGGAAAATATTTTAATCCAACTAGATTGACCTTGTCCAAAACGGTCAGAAGTTTATTAGCTTGACTACCCAATTTGAGTTATGTTTTAACATCGTAGAATTGAGGAAAATCTCATTATTTTAAACATTCTTTCAAATAGAAATTAATAGATTAATGTTTCAGAAACAAATACTTAGATTTGAATCCTGCGACCGATCTAAAAACTTCATTAATAGGAAATTGATAAATATATCTGTAGATACTTATTAAGTCGTTAATTATTCTGCCATGATTTGATGAGTCTCCTTAAACCTAACTCATCTAAATTTCTGCCCAACTAAAAAGATGAGAAATCACACCGATTTTATTAGTTGTTTGCTAGAATCCTGACATTTTAGTGTTATGAAAAGTTGTAGTTGAGAGACCACTGTTTGATATTATGCAATTATAGAAAAAAAAAAAAAAACTGATGATCTTTAACTTTATGTGTCTCACAATCATAAATCTCCAATCAATTTTTATAGACTTTTCTTAATAATAAAAATTCACATTGGTAAAAAATTAAAATTTGGTTGAATCATTATTAATAATAAGAATTATGCATGATAAAATTTGATTGGAGAATTAGACCTATAAACCTAAGCGGATGGACTCACATAAGTTTTGTTCATAAAGTTCATATTGATAAAATTTTAAAATTATGTCAGACTATTATTAATAATAAAAATTACCCATGACAAATTTTGTTGAGAAAACTGGACATACTAAATATAATTAAATCAATCTGATTTTTTTTTTTTAATCTAAAACACAGGAGAACCATGTCATTCAACCATATTCTAAGAAAAAAAATGACTTATTCCAGGAAGAGAGAGAGAGAGAGAGAGAGAGAGAGAGAGAGAGACTTCATTGTACATGATTAATAAAAGTGCTAAATATACATATTTTACATACTATGACTCTATAATTGGAATTTACAAAGAAAGCAAATTCTCTAGCTATTATTTTTTCCAACTAAGGAATTTTGATTTTGATTTCCCCCTTAAAATAAAACTTACATTGTCAACCACACACTTCCCCTCCTTCCTTCTCTCTTCCATAAAATTGATTTGTAATCTGTTTGCCAATACTCACGCAAAATGGCCCCACAATGTCCCTAATTTTGAAACTCAACTGGGAGATTAAATTCCTAACGCCGCAACAATAGGTCTTATTGAATTAAATTAGGTGGGGACAATTAAATAGATGATATTATCATTGTACTCTATCAATAACTAAATATTTAGATAAATTCTTAATAAAAAAGTCACATTCAATAATGGGAAAATCTCATATAAAGCTAGTTAAAATATTAAAGTCTTAAATAAGGCCTTCTAACTTAACAAATCTTTGATAAGGACATTCATCCAAAATAGAATTTTAAAATATAGGTAAAATAATTTTAATGCCCTCCCATGTCAATCTCTTGCTAGCTCCCGTACTCCTTCTCCTCCTCTATTTTTTCTTGTTCGATTGAAGAAGCATCATTTTCTTGTTCGAAATTCGATCTTTGCCAATTGCCTGCTTCAGAGCGTGTTCCCCCAATAGAGAGCCCCATATGTGGAGAGCATTAAATGAAATGTAGATGGTTCCTGTGTTGATGGTGGAGATATATCAGAGTGGGACCTTCTTATGACAGGTTGGAGCGAGGAGCACCCCGAAGGCTCACTTCTTCCTTTTTTCGGACTCGGTTGGACAGAGACCATGAGGCGTAGCAAGGATGCCCACTGTGTTGCAGATTTTCTAGCTAAGACCTTGCAGAAAGCGCTGTGTTCTTTAGTGCTCCTCCTAATTTTCTTGAGCCGTACATCAATTTGATCTGGCTATTTTAATGGTGTAGTTTTTTGTTTCTTATTTCCATTGAAAAAAATAACGATAAAAAACAACATTAGCAAAGTTCAAAGCAAAATCAAAAAGAAATGCAAAGTTATAACAAACCGGAAAATAAAAAAGGAAAAGAAATGCATAAAGCTAAGGCCATATGGAATATTAACCGATCTCCTCATAAGCGAAATCTGCATGTAATTGTCTGTGCTTTATTTATAATTGATTTTGTTATTCGTGTTCATTTGAAGAATAAAACAATGCATTTTATATCCAGAAGGATGTTTGAATTCTCCTAAAACTTTCATCAAAACTTTCTTCTTTCTTTCCTAAATCAATCTTGTTGCTACAAGTACCCTCAATAAACAAAGAAGGATGATATCAGATATTGAAGTTAAACTTGGGTTTGGTTAGATAGAAGTATATGATTATTAGAGGCTTTTTTACTAATATACTACAAATAGTGAAATTTATTTACCAATATACGATACTGTGGGAAATATTTATCAAAATACTACACTGAAAATCGTTCTTCAGGTGAACGATTTCTAAAATTCATCACCTGAAGAACGATTTCAGTGTATTTTCTCTCTCCTGCCCCCTCTCTCCTCATCATTGCCTAATGATTAATTTACAATAAAAAACTCCCTCTCTCCTCATCATTGCCTAATGATTAATTTACATTAAAAAACAATGATTGCTGAGTGATTGATGATGATGATGATCATAATGATGATAGTAATAATACTAATAGTGATTACATAATAAAAGAAATAATTATTGCAAAAATAGGATAAGGAGTATATTGACCAAATAAAGTATTAAAAAATTAACATTAAATAATAATTAAGTGTATATGATTGAAAAATGAAAATGAATTAACCTTATAAATAGTGACTTCCTGTACCACATCTATGTCTCCTCCGCATATGTTGTGGTCATTATTGTTGTTGTGGTCGTTGTTGTTGTTGTTGTACGACAAGTTCTTGAGATTCAAGTATTTCATTGATTTGTGTCGTTGACGTATTTAAATCAAACCACGGCGATTCATTTAAAGAAATGAATTGTCTAAGAGTGACAAATACTTCATTTGATGGCCCACCATGCTCAAAAGTAGAAGTATTGTATTCAGTCGAAAATAATGCATGATCATATAATAAAGATGTGAATGATTGAGATTAAACAACATTTGGTGGGTTGGAAGGGGAAGATAATAATGGTGACATGTAACGAGGTTCTTGTTGTGTAGGGTTAGAAGAAGTGAAATGGGATGATGACGATGTTGACATGTAATGAGGCTGACTAAAATTTGGAGGGTCTTGTTCTAAAACATTTTCATTTTCAACTAGTGATTGGGTTGACAAGTAACTGCTACATTGCTTGCTCGGTCTATCATGAGGAATTTGTGGTCGAGGCAACTTAATTGTTGAGGGAGCAGGTTGACGACTCATATTGAATCGTTGTTCTCTAAGTGCAAGTAAAATGTTTCGTTGGTCTCAAGCAACTCTGTCTCGATAATCAATACAATTTTAGCATATAGAATGAGTATTAATTGTTAGCCTATATAACTCCTCTGCTATGTCAGACTGAAATAAATAAAAAAAGATTGTGTTATAACACTTATTATATGAAGGAAAAAATGGTATTGATGGAAAATAGAAGAAAAACATACCGCACAACCAGTATCACCACTGATATGTTGAATCCATCGTCTTGTATGTCTCCAGTACCATTGCATGTATTGAGATGTTCTATCAAGTTCATCATATGCCATTGGAGCATTAACAATAGCATCTGACCAAGTATCCCATGCCTGAATAAAGGTTGAGTATTGGTTAATTCAATTTGTAGTTGTTCTACCTCGTAGTTGCATTGTGTGGTAATTTCCCAAATAAACAAGTTGGGCAGGAATTGGTTGCTGACGAACAAACTGCCTCATCACACGATCAGAGTGGTGTCATTCTATGATATTAAAGCATATCAAAGGAACAGAAGCGAGCCAAATTTCAGGTGTTTGTAAGTAAAACTTTGGAATTAATTGGCGTATTTCATAAGATTCATATGGCTGCCAAATTATCTAGTCATCAACCATTTTATCCAGGAAACTCTTATATCGGAGCAAAGTTATGGCACTTGAACGAAAGTTTTGTCTAACATTTTTTCATCTATTATTACAAAAAATAGTATCATAATTTGTATGAGTTTAATAATATAAATGGATGTGAAACATTTTATAGGTGAATTTAGCATACCTAAAACCCAAAGGAGGTAAGAGATTATAAACATCTAAATTTGGATCTGGATACACGGGTAAGGGTGGTGCGATAATAGGGAACCGATCCCATGCCCATAAATGTAGCAATGACAAGCATCCTCCAATCCCATCCTCAGTTGGGTTAGTAGCATTACATAGTTCTCTATACAGATGAGCTAAAACTGTTGATCTCCAACTAAATTTTCTAACTTCTTCAAGATTGTAAAGTAGCGGAAGGTATATTAAGTAAACCCGACTACCCGATCTATCTGGCATGAGGTTTCCACCTATTAACCTGAGAATATACGCACGAGTAAATTGTTGAACTTGTACATCATTGGCATCTTCGGGTAGGTTATTGAAATTCTCTTCCAACCAACTTATAAGCAATTGTTGCTTGTATAGTCTATCTGCACGTGGTCTAATACTTAGAAGCCACTCACAAACATCTAGCCAATTCAAGTTAGTTTGCCCAATGACAGCCACACCTATATTCTAAATATTTTATATATTCTAAAATTTTAATCTATAACTATTTTTAAAATATTATATACCACTACATATGTTGGGACATTTTTCTTTTTAAGTTTTATCCTACCAACTTTAAAGTTTTTGGGTGAGCCAATCTTTTGGCAAATATCATAAATATGCAAATAAGGTTCCGCAAAATAAAAACATATTTGCTAATATCATGACACGAGGTTCACATAGACGAAATCACATGCTTAAAAATAGAGATCAAATTTAAATTTTAAAGTCTCAAAACTAAGCTATATTACCATATAATACAGGATAATACTTACAGTCAAAATAAGAGGCACTTATTTTGCTTTTTGAAGTTGTTGAACCAACCACTCACCACCTAAAAATAAAAAATAGTCGATTAATAGTTATCAGGTGTAACAAAAATAAAATTCAAATTACATATTACAAACTACCAAATTAAGAGAAAAAAACTAGAGAAACAACTTACCCACAACAGCAATAAGAAAAACAACCGATACAAATAACCAAAGATCAACAAAGCAAAGGAGGAAGAGAGAACTTAGAGAAAAATGAGATGAGAGAAAAGAAGTGCAGAGTGAGAACGCATGAATATTGAGAAAGACTTGAGCAAACTGGACTTGAGCGAGCAAACTGCAGAGAACTTAAAGAAAAATTAGATGAGAGAAAAGAAGTATAGAGTGAGAACGCATGAATGAATTCCACTCGGATAAGAGGCTGAAGCAATGTATAAAGCAATATACCAATTGGCCAAAAAAAAATATATATCCCACTGTATGTGTTCACGAGCTTACCTTGGGGAATGAGTGATATGACTAAGGAATAGACATTAGGAAGGATGAACGCATGGAACACATGCAGTACGAAGAATATATTCCTGACACCAATTTTAATTATTTTAAAAATAGTCACATCATATAGAAATCGTTCATGCCTAAAATCGTTCTTGCGAAGCACGATTTTTGGATTTTTCAGAACTAAAAGTCGTTCTTTGCAAGAACGATTTCTTCACAAATTTAAAATCATTCTTCACAAGAACGATTTTAAGTGCAGTAATTTGATAAATAGTTTCAACTTTGTAGCATTTTGGTATTATAATTTACTGTTTACAGTATTATGATAAAAAAGCCATTATTAGAGGTTTATTGGATAGCCATTTGAGCCATTAATAATTCAGGGCTATGGAGTTAATCTGACCCAATTTCTAAATCCAAGTTTAGGTCATATAACCTTATAAATGATTTGTTAAGTTTAGTGACCCAAATTAAAATTTAGTATTTTAAATGACTTTTAAAGGATTCTCCCTTCAATAACTGCATTAAACATTTTTTTAAGTATAATGCTACTTCTTTTTAGATAATTCGATGCTGTCTGAATTACCCTCTTTACGGGCTAATCATTTCAACTGATTTTGCAAAGATTTAACTGTTGGCAAATAAATAAGGGAAGAAAGAAGAAGAGGCCATTTGGGGGGGGTGTCAAAGTCACAATTAATGGTGTGGGGACTGGTCACCCAACCAAGAGCTGGCTCATTTTGTTTCATATACCATTATCATGGAGTGAAAAACCGGACCGGACCGGCTGGTCGGACCGGAAAACCGGTGAACCGGTCCCAAGTCCGGTCCGGTTGCTGCTTAGAGAGGAGGGGAGGTCGACTCGGTCAAAACCGAGTCGACTCGGCCGGTTTTGGTGTGAATCGGAAAAACCGCCGAGGTAGGCGGTTGGCCCGAGTCAGCTGAGACTGGCAGCAGAGACCTTACAAAAAAAAAACCTAACCTCGGTGCTCAATCAAATACACAGATCAGAAAGGAACAAAGGAGGAAAGACAACCTTATGCCTTAGCTGAACTCAGAACTGCCTCCTTGACCTTGAGCCCTAACGTTGATGAACGGCGAGCGACGATAATGACCGGTGAGCTGCGAGCGACAACGGTGATTGTGATCGATATTCTAGATTTGCTCTGCGTTTCTTTCTGAGCAGTGACGACGACAGTGATTTCATTTCACATATTTGGGATTTGGGATTTGGGATTTTGATCTGTGGCCTTCACATTTGCTAAACTGTGTATTGCCTTCTCGTTTTTTCCTTCCCATTTCTGTTGTAGATTGGTTTTTTGCTCTGCGTTTTTGGGTTTTTGCTCTGCGTTTTTGTTGGTTTATCTTGGGGAATGGGGATAGATTTCAATTTCCTTATGAAAAGCAAGCTTATCTGAGTATTGATTCCCTTCAGCAATAATTTTAATGGCATCTTTTTGATTGAGGAGTGATTATTAAACTGACTAGGGACACGTGAAGAGTGATGATTACAATTGCTATCTTTTTTACTATTTTGATTGAAGTTATTTATTATGTTGGATGAATGATATTGATATGGTTATGTTTTAACTATATTTTGATGTTAGTTATGGGTTTTGTTTGAAAGATTAATTTAGGTATTTTACAATTTTGATGTTAGTGATGACTTATGAGTTATGAATGATGATTATTTTGTTATTGTTAATTAAATTATAATATTTTAATATGACTGGTTTGACCCCCGGTCCGACCCCGGTTGACCCATTGACCCTTAAACCTGTGTCGCGACCGGTTCATTATCCGGTCCGGTTTTTTGTTCCTTGACCATTATACTGAATACCCTTTTGTATGCCTATGCCTCTCTCTATATATTGTAATTGCAACTCTATCATTCATTTATTGTTCTCTTTTTTTTTGTTCCTATCCTATTCCCTATTCCCATTCATTCATCTCATTCACATGCTTCTCATTCATTTTTAATACCTTCTCTGATTCTCAAGCTGGTCCCATATTCTCATCCTTCTCAATTTTCATTCCTTCCTCTAAAACAAAACAAAAGACAATAAATGATGAATCTCTTCCCCACTTTGATGTTCAATATAATTTAACCCCAAACAAAAAATCCTCAATATTGAGAGAACTGTAGGGCCTTTTTGGATTTGTATTTTGGCTTCCCTTAGAAGTAGTTTTGATTTTTGGGGCTTATAGCGTGAATTCAAACACACCCTTGTCCATGTATTATAATTGGGAAAATACCAAGAAAATATCATATGAACTTCAAAATTCGAAATCAGCTATTTGACAAAAACCTGAGTTGTCAATCTCATTACTCTTATTGTTAACAAAACCAATTTGAGATTTTGAAGTTCAAGTGGTATTTTTTTTTTGGATTCTCCCATTATAATTTTACTTCACTTGATTTAGATTTATCAAATTCTTATATGATTTTTAGAAACTATTATATATATATGATCACATATCTTGAAAGTAAAGATAAAGTAAATTATTTATTATTTCCTTCAATTTATTTTCCAAAAATTGCATAATTTTTTTTTTTTAAATATGCAGTTTGACAGTCTATTCCTTTTTTTCCTACCAAACTATGCGAACAATCATAATCATCTAAACAAGGGCCTTCACAGGAATCAAATGTAAGGCATTTTTTTTTTTAGAAAACCCTATGTTTTAATATGTAAGAAATTCTAGTTAGTGCAATTAACATTTTTTATTTAAAAGACTCCTAAGTTCTAATAGTATATTAAAATTACTTGCCTCCTATTAAAAACAAATAATTAATTATTGATATTAAATATGGACGACAATGACAACAACAATAAAAAAACCTAATAAGTGGGATCAGCTGCAAGGATACACCGTTAAAATGTATAGATCAGGTAGTGTGAAGTCATATAAGAAGAAGTAAAGGAAAACCGGAGCAAACAATTAATGAAATTATTGAACGAGCCATCTTATTACCAATTTAAATAAATATTTAGTTCAAAATGAATTATGGTTTTAACTACCTAACTGTTTTCATCGGTGAATGTTAATTGGGAAAAAAAAGAACTTGTATTTGAGATGAAGGGGATGTCTTTTTAAAAAACAAAATCAAGATTATGAAATTTGATTGTTCAACCCAAAAAAATAATCCTGATTTTTAAAATATTTGAATATAAAAAAAATTAATATGTGAATTATTAGATGGTGCCATCAAAACTCAAAAGATGATTATTATACAGATAAGTTTCAGGATCTGGGTAGCTTTCTGTATATAGCTGTCATTCAGTAGAAAACAAATATGCTATCGGATAAGAGATGGGCCTGCCTTCTTCTCCTTCTTCTTAAAAGCCCAACTAGAAGAATGTCCCCAACCATGTTTTTCTTCAGATAGACAATGACCCAAAGTTCAATCACAAAAAATTATTTTTTGTTTTATTATTATTTTTTGCAATTAATTGAACGATGGAATTATCAAGTATGCAGGTTTTTTAATAAGCCATTCATTCTCCACAAAATTGAATTATTACACCCAAATAATTGATGAATAATTCTATGGTGTGATAAAGTGAGCCCTTCAGTATTTTATTTCTCTTTTATTTATAACAAAAAATTAGACATTAATACATGCCAAGAAATTGAGTGCCACAAGTGTACAAGTCCTACAAATAGGTCCTACAAATGTTTGCATATTTGGGAAACACTCAAACCGCAGTTTTAGAAGCTATTTTCCGTAAGCCGAGATAAAACTTCTATCACATACTTACCTCATAAATCGTAAAAGCTATTTTTAAAAGCTAATATTTTTTTAAGCGTTTTAATTCCCCCCCCCCCCCCCCCCCTCACCTTCACACTTTCATTAATAGTGATTAATGCAACTATTGAATTAAACTAAAGCAATCATGTTCCTTTGTCCACCAGCCATAATCCTCAAAGATACCCTACAGCTATTAACATGGGTATTTAGTATATTCCTTAACCTAGAGACCTCGTGTAAGGCCTTACTTTTCTTGTTTTTTTTTTGGGCCCACGTAAGGCCTTACTTTTCTAACCTTAAACACCCCCACTATAGTATTAAAGAAATAAACCAACCGAAGAATAGTAGTATATCATAATTGAAAAGTTTCAATTAAATAACTTTAAGTTAACCATGGTAGAAAATAATCATACCAATAGTTAAAAATCGACCTTAGTTATAAAGAATACAAGACACTTTCAAAGAATTTACATAATAATGCCATGGTAGAAAAGAGTCTACCATAGGAGAAAGAGAAACCAAGGTATTAAAACTCGGACCGGGTATTGAACCGATTGGGGTATTAGGTTAAAGTTCAGTGGGTCAGATTAGGGTCAAATCGGAGCTAAACCGAAACTAAACAGGTGAGAAATTGAAGATTTTAAGCTTATTGGTATGAAATTCTAAAGAAAATATAAAAAAAATTGGAAACCAGACCGGTCTACAGACCGGTTCTCAGGTTTCCAGGCCTGACCGACTGGTCCGGTCCGGTTTCCATAACCCTGAGAGGAACAAATGCCCTCATATCATGACATCCAAATCACAAGCCATATTTAACTTACAAAATCTTTCAAAAAAAAAAGAAGAAATAAATTGATGAAGAGAATTGAGATCCAGAGCTTTAAAATCCAATTGGGCATAGGATGATTAAAGCCCAATACTATCATTAGACCCCATAAAGTTCACAACCAACAACGTCTCATTGTATTGCCTAAATCAAACAATTCACAAGTCTTCTACCAAAAGAAAGGGAAAAAAAAATTTCACAAATCAAATCATACTTTCAGAAGTCAATAATCAATATTTTCTCTGATATCTAATATAAGATATATTTATCTAATTTGATTAGATTAAGAAATTTGGTTAATTTAATTAATATGACATGCATTTTCTAAAATATCATAATCATCTTCCTTAATTCCCTCATTTCCTTTCCTCCTTGATTATGGTTGAGGGAGCATCAATAGGGGTAAATTAGAAAAATATTGATATATATGAAAACTATATCTTATATTTAAAACTAACATTAACTTCTCAAATATATCTTATATTAAGTACCGGAGAAGTATAGCATTTGTAACATAGTAAAGTCATAGTGGCACTATGTCCAAATTGTATACAAATACGGTCAACGTAAAATTACAATAAACACATCACTTTGAACACAATCCTAGGTCATTGCAACATAAATATACTTCGTAATCTTATTTATAAGTCACTTTTCAATGGTTTTAACTGAATTAAGAAAAACATTAAACTTCATTTACTCTATCTTAAAATTAAATAACTTTACAACTTTAATTTACCGTTATTTAATATGAAGGGATGAGTGAGAACTAAGAAGTCCAACAACAATGGTTGGATTATGTATTCATATAATAAATTTAATCTTCTGACAAAAAAATAAATTTAATCAGGTGATTTATATTAAATATAAGAAAAATTCTCTCTTTACATTATAAATAAAACTAGATGAGTAAATAACTAAACAAACATATGCAGCCAAGAAGAGATACACAAAGGGAGCCAATACTAGGCTCAAAATATACAATATCATTGATTCAAGCGTTACAATTTAGCACTATGTTAGCATTTTACAATGAATGAAAAATCGGACCGGCTAATGAATTGGTCATAACACAAGTTCAAGGGTTAATGGATCAACCGGGATCTAATCTGTAGTTGAACCGGTCATATTAAAATATTATAATTTATGAATGACAATATATATTAATATATTTTTAAACTTCTATAAATAAAAATGAAGATTTTTAGGGAAAAAAAAGCTTAAAATCTATTATTATTAATTATAATGCCTATACTTATGCAATGATATCTCATTTCCTATAATTATTATATTTTTTTAAATAATTTTTTCATTATCTTCTTCCTTTTTTTAGATTTGTTCTTTCTTTACCTACTTTTCTCTTCAGTTTGGTTTTCAACGTTCCATTTTCCCCTAAAAAATAGTACAAAATAAAAAAGAAGAAGAAGAAACCGGCACAACCAGTTGAACTGTCGGTTTTATCTGGTTCTAACCGGTCTAACCGATCTCACGGTTCAATGAGTAAACCAAATCGGACCATTGACCAATTCCCAGTTCAACTAGTCGTATTGACCAATCCGGTCCAGTCCTTTGTTCCGTGGCATTTTATTGTTTTCCCCCAATACTGAATTATGCTCAAATTAATTAACACCTCAAACATAGTTTTAGGAAATCAGTTTGGAGGACAAGTACATGTAGTTTTTTCTTTTCTATCACCTCCTCATAATTTCAACTTATTTTAATGAAGCCCCTGCAGTCTTTTTTTACGTTTTTTTCAGTCACATGAAACTACAAGAACTTGGTTAAAAATGAGGTGAAATTATAGAAACTTGCATAATAATTTTCTGTTTATATTAAAATAAAATTTTATATAAAAAATTTGCGTGTGTATTGATGATTGATTAATGGCCTAATTTTTGGGAGAAAACTAACTCGGGTCAAAACAATGAGTATAAATTGGAACAAAAAAGAACAAAAATGAGGAGAAAAAACCCTAGCTCAGCTTGTCACATAAGTTATGGAGGAGAAGGATAAGGATCAATTGTCTATTAATTAATCTTGATGGTTAAACCATTGAGAAGTCAATGAAATGATTTTTATTTATTTTTTATTTTATTTTTAAAATAAATTGATGAGCAATTGGTTGATTAGTCTGTATCTATAATTAATTACAACTAAATTGGAAATGTTATACTGTGAATGCTTTAAGATTTCGTATCTGATTGGATGGATGGTACCCACCAACTTGCCTTTGATTTTTTTCGGTCTTCATTACGTTCACATTGATTAATTATTTCATGCTTTCATAAGCACACTTCTAGAATAAAACTTTTTTTTTTTCGCTTAAAGCATCTGGTATCCGGCGCTTTTTCTGGGTCCTGGCCTTCTTTGGGTCAGGTAAACCCGAGCAACCGACTACTCCAGATTCGAGCCGGGTCGGACCCTTTGGGTGTAAAGTTCTCCCTCCAGTAGAGACTCCATCCACCGGTCTTGAACCCGAGACCTTGTGGAAGGGACTCAAGTGCCGAACCACTTGAGCCATCTGCCATGGGTAGAATAAAACTTTATTTGCATACACAATCACCAAAATATCTATTGTGACATGTACTCTCTCTAATCGTTAATAAGCTAAGTTAATATAAGAGTCGGTTAATTTTTATTGAAAAACTTAAGGAATATAAATAAATTACTTAATTCTAGCTCATGTTGTGTATTATTAGATTATATATCAGTTTATAAGTTAGAAAACTTAGTTTAAAGAAAAACGATAAATATAAATAATTTAATGTAACTTATTTAACTTCTTTAATCTCTCTAAAAAAAAAGACAACTAGCTTTTATCTCATTTTATGAACAAATAATATGTAGATACAATATAGAAGTTCTTTGAAAAGAATTATGTGAAATTATTATTTGAATTGAACACGGATATTAATATTTGAAATGACTATCTATATGGTAGATATTGTGAATTATTATGATGTGGTAGATTTGCATGAACTGAGAAAGTAAATTTGGAAACATGTTTGAATACACACATTTTTATTGGATTATTTGTAAACTCTAACCATCATATGAAAAACAATATTTTGGTGTCCAACCCATATTTTATATTAGCAAATGGGTTTATTGAATCGAATATACATTCACTCTGGCTTTACATATATGTTACAATTTTTGGGACATGATTGGTTCCTTTTTATAAATTACTCTTTATATATTTTTTTCCCGTTCTAAATATAAGATTTAGTTGACTTTTTTTTAGAAAAGTTAATAATGAAACTAAATATATTACTTAATCATAGTATATATTGTGTATCATTATATTATATGTATTAGTTTATAAGTCAGATTAACTAGTTTGGAGAAAAAAATGATAGATATAAATACTTTAAAATAATTTATTTAGTTTTCTTAATCTCTAAAAAAAATCAACTGGATCTTATATTTAGAATGAATGTAGCATGTCTGAAATTTTAATTCATTTTTATTTTATTTTTTTACCTATAGATTACATATTTCTTATTAACTATTTATTCTCTTTTTGTATAGATGATCTCTCGCGTCTTTTTTATCTGTTCATTCTTTCTCATGACTTTTCTCATTAATTTTATCTCACTCACTTTCTTCATAAATAAGGGTATATTAAGAAAAAAAACTACATTCATTACATATTTATTATTTTTAACTAGTTTTATCAAATAAAAAAATATTTTTAACTAAATTTAACCAACTTTTTAATCACACAATTTGATTATGTGTATGTTATAGGAATAGTATATAGGTCCGAAAGGAATAAATTCAAATATGGTTTTGGAGATGACGGTTGTGAATATTATGTTTATGACTTTCGGAAGATACAATGATTTTGAATTTGAATGACGAATGGGGACAAACACTTTTGACCTATGCCTTTCATAATACGAATAATAAAATGATATCGACGTGTTCACTATGAAGCATTGAAATAAATAATAAATTTTATATATTTTTTGTCAAAACTAGTGTCACACTCTCATCTTATTTTCACCTATTTTAGAATATTTGCGGAAAACGATACGCAGTTCAGTGGGCAACACAGGAATAACTTAAACATATACTAATATTATTTACACAATTACGAAAATTTTTCATAGTTGTTCATACTTAATAATTACAATTAACGTAGCCTCGCAATGCTACATGGGTGTCTACACCTGTCCCAGTGAAACGGAGACATCTTCCAATCTTCGTTCCACCACTGCAATCCCCTCGTACGATTCTCTTCTTTGTTCTCAGCATACGTTCTGTCTTCTTCTATTTAAATTGTTGGTAGGGGAGGATGAGATTCTAAGGAATCTCAGTAGAAAAGCAATACCAATATGCATGCAAGATAAGTGCTTAATACATGACGTGCTTGCATTATATAACTTATGCTCACACAATGACATTTATGTGTACTCAATGTTTCAATCAACATACGTATGACCATAGCATAAACAGAAACAGAGCTTCAATTATTCATATATGTTTCACATAATCAAGCAAAACAATAATATGCATCAATACACCAGCACAAATATCAAATACATGCAAGAGAGGTAAGTTCTCTACCTTAATCGCCCTTCCCCGATCTTCGAATAAAATGCCTCGATTTGCGTGTCAATCCTTCGAGGTCTCTACTCGATCCTAGAATGTCAAATGTATAGTTTAGACACTTTCATAGTGTTTCTGGTGGTTATATTAGGTTATGGTAAAATTTTACCAAAATGCCCCGGGACCCCCGCCGGTCCTGCATACCCGGCCTGATGGCACGTTTTCCCAAAATTTTGATTAAGGCTATTCTCACTTATTTTCGCCCAAGGAATCTATTTCCGGGGCTCAAAATCACCAAATTCAGTGTCAAATTATGAAAATACTCTTGACAGCCTTTATTTAGGGATTCAGTGGCGTTTTTGTAATTATGCTTTTTCGGCCTCTACCAAAAAAGTGTCCAACTGTAACCCCACATATTTTTGCCCACCATGCTTCATTTGTAAATACTTCATTTGATGGCCCACCATGCTCAAAAGTAGAAGTATTGTATTCAGTCGAAAATAATGCATGATCATATAATAAAGATGTGAATGACTGAGATTGAACAACATTTGGTGGGTTGGAAGGGGAAGATAATAATGGTGACATGTAATGAGGTTCTTGTTGTGTAGGGTTAGAAGAAGTGAAATGGGATGATGACGATGTTGACATGTAATGAGGCTGAGTAAAATTTGGAGGGTCTTGTTCTAAAACATTTTCATTTTCAACTGGTGATTGGGTTGACAAGTAACTGCTACATCGCTTGCCCGGTCTATCATGAGGAATTTGTGGTCGAGGCAACTCAATTGTTGGGGGAGCAGGTTGACGACTCATATTGAATCGTTGTTCTCTAAGTGCAAGTAAATTGTTTCGTTGGTCTCAAACAACTCTGTCTCAATAATCAATACAATTTTAGCATGTAGAACGAGTATTAATTGTTAGCCTATATAACTCCTATGCTATGTCAGACTGAAATAAATAAAAAGAGATTGTGTTATAACACTTATTATATGAAGGAAAAAATGGTATTGATGGAAAATAGAAGAAAAACTTACCGCACAACCAGTATCACCACTGATATGTTGAATCTATCATCTTGTATGTCTCCAGTACCATTGCATGTATTGAGACGTTCTATCAAGTTCATCATGTGCCATTGGAGCATTAACAATAGCATCTGACCAAGTATCCCATGCCTGAATAAAGGTTGAGTATTGGTTAATTCAATTTGTAGTTGTTCTACCTCATAGTTGCATTGTGTGGTAATTTCCCAAATGAACAAGTTGGGCAAGAATTGGTTGCTGACGAACAAACTGCCTCATCACACGATCAGGGTGGTGCCATTCTATGATATTAAAACATATCAAAGGAACAGAAGCGAGCCAAATTTCAGGTGTTTGTAAGTAAAACTTTGGAATTAATTAGCGTACTTCATAAGATTCATATGGCTACCAAATTATCTCGTCATCAACCATTTTATCCAGGAAACTCCTATATCGGAGCAAAGTTGTGGCACTTGGACGAGGGTTATGTCTAATATTTTTTTCATCTATTATTACAAAAAATAGTATCATAATTTGTATGAGTTTAATAATATAAATGGATGTGAAACATTTTATAGGTGAATTTAGCATACCTGAAACCCAAAGGAGGTAAGAGATTATAGACATCTAACTTTGGATCTGGATACACGGGTAAGGGTGGTGCGATCATAGGGAACCGATCCCATGCCCATAAATGTAGCAATGACAAGCATCCTCCAATCTCATCCTCAGTTGGGTTAGTAGCATTACATAGTTCTCTATACAGATGAGCTAAAACTGTCGATCTCCAACTAAATTTTCCAGCTTCTTCAAGATTGTAAAGTAGTAGAAGGTATATTAAGTAAACCCGACTACCCGATCTATCTGGCATGAGGTATCCACCTATTAACCTGAGAATATATGCACGAGTAAATTGTTGAACTTGTACATCATCGGCATCTTCGGGTAGGTTATTGAAGTTCTCTTCCAACCAACTTATAAGCAATTGTTGCTTGTATAGTCTATCTGCAGGTGGTCTAATACCTAGAAGCTACTCACAAACATCTAGCCAATTCAAGTTAGTTTGCCCAATGACAGACACACCTATATTCTAAATATTTTATATATTCTAAAATTTTAATCTATAACTATTTTTTAAATATTATATACCACTACATATGTTGGGACATTTTTCTTTTTAAGTTTTATCCTACCAACTTTAAAGTTTTTGGGTGAGCCAATCTTTTGGCAAATATCATAAATATACAAATAAGGTTCCGCAAAATAAAAACATATTTGCTAATATCATGACACGAGGTTCACATAGATGAAATCACATGCTTAAAAATAGAGATCAAATTAAATTTTAAAGTCTCAAAACTAATCTATATTACTATATAATACAGGATAATACTTACAGTTAAAATAAGAGGCACCTATTTTGCTTTTTGAAGTTGTTGAACCAACCACTCACCGCCTAAAAATAAAAAATAGTCAATTAATAGTTATCAAGTGTAACAAAAATAAAATTCAAATTACATATTACAAACTACCAAATTAAGAGGAAAAACTAGAGAAACAACTTACCCACAACAGCAATAAGAAAAACAACCGATGCAAATAACCAAAGATCAACAAAGCAAAGGAGGAAGAGAGAGCTTAGAGAAAAATGAGATGAGAGAAAAGAAATGCAGAGTGAGAAAGCATGAATATTGAGAAAGACTTGAGCAAACTGAAGAGAACTTAAAGAAAAATTAGATGAGAGAAAAGAAGTATAGAGTGAGAACGCATGAATGAATTCCACTCGGATAAGAGGCAGAAGCAATGTATAAAGCAATATACCAATTGGCCAAAAAAAAAAAATATCCCACTGTGTGTGTTCACGAGCTTACCTTGAGGAATGAGTGATATGACTAAGGAATAGACATTAGGAAGGATGAACGCATGGAACACATGCAGTACGAAGAATATATTCCTGACACCAATTTTAATTATTTTAAAAATAGTCACATCATATAGAAATCGTTCATGCCTAAAATCATTCTTGCAAAGCACGATTTTTGGATTTTTCAGAACTAAAAGTCGTTCTTTGCAAGAATGAATTCTTCACAAATTTAAAATCGTTCTTCACAAGAATGATTTTAAGTGCAGTATTATGATAAATAGTTTCAACTTTGTAGCATTTTGGTATTATAATTTACTGTTTACAGTATTATGATAAAAAAGCCATTATTAGAGGTTTATTGGATAGCCATTTAAGCCATTAATAATTTAGGGCTATGGAGGTAATCTGACCCAATTTCTAAATCCAAGTTTACGTCATATAACCTTATAAATGATTTGTTAAGTTTAGTGACCCAAATTAAAATTTAGGTATTTTAAATGACTTTTAAAGGATTCTCCCCTCAATAACTTCATTAAACATTTTTTTAAGTATAATGCTACTTCTTTTTAGATAATTCGATACTGTCTGAATTACCCTCTTTACGGGCTAATCATTTCAACTGATTTTGCAAAGATTTAACTGTTGGCAAATAAATAAGGGAAGAAAGAAGAAGATGCCATTTGGGGGGGGGTGTCAAAGTCACAATTAATGGTGTGGGGACTGGTCACCCAACCAAGAGCTGGCTCATTTTGTTTCATATACCATTATACTGAATACCCTTTTGTATGCCTATGCCTCTCTCTATATATTGTAATTGCAACTCTATCATTCATTTATTGTTCTCTTTTTTTTGTTCCTATCCTATTCCCTATTCCCTATTCCCATTCATTCATCTCATTCACATGCTTCTCATTCATTTTTAATACCTTCTCTAATTCTCAAGCTGGTCCCATATTCTCATCCTCCTCAATTTTCATTCCTTCCTTTAAAACAAAACAAAAGACAATAAATGATGAATCTCTTCCCCACTTTGATGTTCAATATAATTTAACCCCAAAAAAATCCTCATTATTGAGAGAACTTTAGGGCCTGTTTGGATTTATATTTTGGCTTCCCTTAGAAGTAGTTTTGATTTTTGGGGCTTATAGCGTGAATTCAAACACACCCTTATCCATGTATTATAATTGGGAAAATACCAAGAAAATACCATATGAACTTCAAAATTCGAAATCAGTTATTTGACAAAAACCTGAGTTGTCAATCTCATTACTCTTATTGTTAACAAAACCAATTTGAGATTTTGAAGTTCAAGTGGTATTTTTTTTTTTTTTGGATTCTCCCATTATAATTTTACTTCACTTGATTTAGATTTATCAAATTCTTATATGATTTTTAGAAACTATTATATATATATGATCACATATCTTGAAAGTAAAGATCAAGTAAATTATTTATTATTTCCTTCAATTTATTTTCCAAAAATTGCATAATTTTTTTTTTAAATATGCAGTTTGACAGTCTATTCCTTTTTTTCCTGCCAAACTATGCAAACAATCATAATCATCTAAACAAGGGCCTTCACAGGAATCAAATGTAAGGCATTTTTTTTTAGAAAACCCTATGTTTTAATATGTAAGAAATTCTAATTAGTGCAATTAACATTTTTTATTTAAAAGACTCCTAAGTCCTAATAGTATATTAAAATTACTTGCCTCCTATTAAAAACAAATAATTAATTATTGATATTAAATATGGACAACAATGACAACAACAATAAAAAAAACCTAATAAATGGGATCAGCTACATAGATACACCGTTAAAAAGTATAGATAAAGTAGTATGAAGTCATATAAGAATGAGTAAAGCAAGACCGAAGCAAACAATTAATGAAATTATTGAAAGAGACATCTTATTACCAATTTAAATAAATATTTAGTTCAAAATGAATTACGGTTTTAACTACCTAACTGTTTTCATCGGTGAATGTTAATTGGGAAAAAAAAGAACTTGTATTTGAGATGAAGGGGATGTCTTTTTAAAAAACAAAATCAAGATTATGAAATTTGATTGTTCAACCCAAAAAAATAATCCTGATTTTTAAAATATTTGAATATAAAAAAAATTAATATGTGAATTATTAGATGGTGCCATCAAAACTCAAGATGATTATTATACAGATAAGTTTCAGGATCTGGGTAGCTTTCTGTATATATCTGTCATCCAGATAGAAAACAAATATGCAATAGGATAAGAGATGGGCCTGCCTTCTTCTCCTTCTTCTTAAAAGCCCAACTATAAGAATGTCCCCAACCAATAACCATGTATTTTTTGTTTTATTATTATTTTTTGCAATTAATTGAATGATGGAATTATCAAGTATGCAGGTTTTTTTTATAAGCCATTCATTCTCCACAAAATTGAATTATTACACCCAAATAATTGATGAATAATTCTATGGTGTGATAAAGTGAGCCCTTCAGTATTTTATTTCTCTTTTATTTATAAAAAAAATTAGACATTAATACATGCCAAGAAATTGAGTGCCACAAGTGTACGAGTCCTACAAATAGGTCCTACAAATATTTGCATATTTGGAAAACACTCAAACTGCAGTTTTAGAAACCATTTTCCGTAAGCTGAGATAAAATTTCTCTCACATACTTACCTTACAAATCGTAAAAGCTAAAATTTTTTTAAACGTTTTAACCCCCCATTTTCACCTTCACTCTTTCATTTTAGTTGAGTCAAGTAAAATAATAGTGATTAATGCAACTATTGAATTAAACTAAAGCAATCATGTTCCTTTGTCCACCAGCCATAATCCTCAAAGATACCCTACAGCTATTAACATGGGTATTTAGTATATTCCTTAACCTAGAGACCTCGTGTAAGGCCTTACTTTTCTTGTTTTTTTTTTGGGCCCACGTAAGGCCTTACTTTTCTAACCTTAAACACCCCCACTATAGTATTAAAGAAATAAACCAACCGAAGAATAGTAGTATATCATAATTGAAAAGTTTCAATTAAATAACTTTAAGTTAACCATGGTAGAAGATAATCATACCAATAGTTAAATATCGACCTTAGTTATAAAGAATACAAGACACTTTCAAAGAATTTACATAATAGTGCCATGGTACAAAAGAGTCTACCATAGGAGAAACAAATGCCCTCATATCATGACATCCAAATCACAAGCCATATTTAACTTACAAAATCTTTCAAAAAAAAAGAAAGAAATAAATTGATTAGGAGAATTGAGATCCTGAGCTTTAAAATCCAAGTGGGCATAGGATGATTAAAGCCCAATACTATCATTAGACCCCATAAAGTTCACAACCAACAACGTCTCGTTGTATTGCCTAAATCAAACAATTCACAAGTCTTCTACCAAAAGAAAGAAGAAAAAAATTTCACAAATCAACTCATACTTTCAGAAGTCAATAATCAATATTTTCTCTGGTCCTTACTATAAGATATATTAATCTAATTTGATTAGATTAAAAAATTTGGTTAAATTAATTAATATGATATGCATTTTCTAAAATATCATAATTGTCTTCCTTAATTCCCTCATTTCTTTTTTTCCTTGATTATGGTTGAGGGAGCATCAACAGGGGTAAATTAGGAAAAGATTGACATATATGAAAACTATATCTTATATTTAAAACTAACATTAACTTCTTAAATATATTTTATGAGTGAGAACTAAGAAGTCCAACAACAATGGTTAGATTATGTATTCATATAATAAATTTAATCTTCGAACAAAAAAATAAATTTAATCAGGTGATTTATATTAAATATAAGAAAAATTCTCTCTTTACATTATAAATAAAACTAGATGAGTAAATAACTAAACAAACATATGCAACCAAGAAGAGATACACAAAGGGAGCCAATACTAGGCTCAAAATATACAATATCATTGATTCAAGCGTTACAATTTAGCACTATGTTAGCATTTTACAATGAAAGAAAAATTGGACAGGGTAATGAATCGGTCATAGTATAGGTTCAAGGGTTAATGGATCAACTAGGGTCTAATCGGTAGTTGAACCGGTCATATTAAAATATTATAATTTATTAGTGGCAATATATATTAATATATTTTTAAACTTCTATAGATAAAAATGAAGATTTTTAGAAAAAAATGCTTAAAATCTATTAGTATTAGTTATAATGCCTATACTTATGCAATGATATCTCATTTCCTATAATTATTATATTTTTTTAAATAATTTTTTTCATTATCTTCTTCCTTTTTTTTAGATTTATTCTTTCTTTACCTACTTTTCTCTTCAGTTTGGTCTTCAACGTTTCATTTTCCCCTAAAAAATAGCACAAAATAATAATAAAAAAAAAAACCAGCCCAACCGATTGAACCATCGGTTTTATCTGGTTCTAACCGGTCCAACCAGGCTCACGGTTCAACGAATAAACCAGACCGGACCACTGACCGGTTCCCAGTTCAATTAGTCAAACTGGCAGATCCGGTCCAGTCCTTTTTTCCGTGGCATTTTATTGTTTTTCCCCAATACTGAATTATGCTCCAATTAATTAACACCTCAAACATAGTTTTAGGAAATCAGTTTGGAGGACAAGTACATGTAGTTTTTTCTTTTCTATCACCTCCTCATAATTTCAACTTATTTTAATGAAGCCCCTGCAGTCTTTTTTTACGTTTTTTTCAGTCACATGAAACTACAAGAACTTGGTTAAAAATGATGTGAAATTATAGCAACTTGCATATTAATTTTCTGTTTATATTAAAATAAAATTTTATATAAAAAAATTTCGTGTGTATTGATGATTGATTAATGGCCTAATTTTTGGGAGAAAATTAACTAGGGTCAAAACAATGAGTATAAATTGGAACAAAAATGAACAAAAATGAGGAGAAAAAACCCTAGCTCAGCTTGTCACATAAGTTATGGAGGAGAAGGATAAGGATCAATTGTCTATTAATTAATCTTGATGGTTAAACCATTGAGAAGTCAATGAAATGATTTTTATTTTTTTCTTTTATTTTTTAAATAAATTGATGAGCAATTGGTTGATTAGTCTGTATCTATAATTAATTACAACTAAATTGGAAATGTTATACTGTGAATGCTTTAAGATTTCGTATCTGATTGGATGGATGGTACCTACCAACTCGCCTTTGATTTTTTTCGGTCTTCATTATGTTCACATTGATTAATTATTTCATGCTTTCATAAGCACACTTCTAGAATAAAACTTTATTTGCATACACAATCACCAAAATATCTATTGTGACATGTACTCTCTCTCATCCTTAATAAGCTAAATTAATATAAGAGCCAGTTAATTTTTGTTAAAAAACTTAAGGAATACAAATAAATTATTTAATTATAGCTCATGTTGTGTATCATTAGATTATATATCAGTTTGTAAATTAGAAAACTTAATTTGAAGAAAAATGATAAATATAAATAATTTAATGTAACTTATTTAACTTCTTTAATCTCTCTAAAAAAAAGACAACCGACTTTTATATTAAGGATATGAGGTGGTATTATACTTTTAGAATGTATATCTCATTTTATGAACAAATAATATGTAGATACAATATAGAAGTTCTTTGGAAAGAATTATGTGAAATTATTATTTGAATTGAACACGGATATTAATATTTGAAATGACTATCTATATGGTAGATATTGTGAATTATTATGATGTGGTAGATTTGCATGAACTGAGAAAGTAAATTTGGAAACATGTTTGAATACACACATTTTTATTGGATTATTTGTAAACTCTACCCATCATATGAAAAACAATATTTTGGTGTCCAACCCATATTTTATATTAGCAAATGGGTTTATTGAATCGAATATACATTCACTCTGGCTTTACGGAGTATGTTACAATTTTGGGACATGATTGGTTCCTTTTTATAAATTATTCTTGGGTTAATATAACTTTTGGTCCCTGAAGTTTGATCTAATTTTGGTTTTGGTCCCTCAAGTTTGAAATATGTGGTTTTGGTCCCTGAAGTTTCACCCGATTTTGGTTTTGGTCCCTAAAGTTTGAAATCGATGATTTTGGTCCCTGGAGTTTCACCCGATTTTGGTTTTGGTCCCTCAAGTTTGAAAAGGACTTGGTTTTTTTTCTGGGTCGGGTCGGGTCGGGTTTTTTAATTGGGTCGCCAAGTCCTTTTCAAACTTGAGGGACCAAAACCAAAATCGGGTGAAACTCCAGGGACCAAAACCACCGATTTCAAACTTCAGGGACTAAAACCAAAATCGGGTGAAACTTCAAGGATCAAAACCACAAATTTCAAACTTGAGGGACCAAAACCAAAATTAGATCAAACTTCAGGGACCAAAAGTTATATTAACCCATTATTCTTTATATATTTCTTCTCGTTTTAAATATAAGATCTAGTTGACTTTTTTTAGAAAAGTTAATGAAGCTAAATATATTACTTAATCATAGTATATATTGTGTATCATTAGATTATATATATTAGTTTATAAGTCAGATTAACTAGTTTGGAGAAAAAAATGATAGATATAAATACTTTAAAATAATTTATTTAGTTTTCTTAATCTCTAAAAAAAATCAACTGGATCTTATATTTAGAATGAATGTAGCATGTCTGAAATTTTAATTCATTTTTATTTTATTTTTTTACCTATAGATTACATATTTCTTATTAACTATTTATTCTCTTTTTGTATAGATGATCTCTCGCGTCTTTTTTATCTGTTCATTCTTTCTCATGACTTTTCTCATTAATTTTATCTCACTCACTTTCTTCATAAATAAGGGTATATTAAGAAAAAAAACTACATTCATTACATATTTATTATTTTTAACTAGTTTTATCAAATAAAAAAATATTTTTAACTAAATTTAACCAACTTTTTAATCACACAATTTGATTATGTGTATGTTATAGGAATAGTATATAGGTCCGAAAGGAATAAATTCAAATATGGTTTTGGAGATGACGGTTGTGAATATTATGTTTATGACTTTCGGAAGATACAATGATTTTGAATTTGAATGACGAATGGGGACAAATACTTTTGACCTATGCCTTTCATAATACGAATAATAAAATGATATCGACGTGTTCACTATGAAGCATTGAAATAAATAATAAATTTTATATATTTTTTGTCAACTAGTGTCACACTCTCATCTTATTTTCACCTATTTTAGAATATTTGCGGAAAACGATAGGCAATTCAGTGGGCAATACAGGAATACCATAAACATATATTGATATTATATACACAATTACGAAAATTCACTATAGTGGTTCATACTTAATAATTACAATTGATTCGTATGACCTATCAAATTAAAGCTTAGGACGTCTACTTTTCGTCCTATAAAATTTCATAATTTTTGCTCATTACTTGGTCTTCTAAAATCACATGACAAATTCACTGCCTTGCAGGCTATTTCACTGAAAACACTATTCAACTTTTAATTTTAAATATTTAATTCCTTTGGCCTTAAATATTCACTATTTCATTGAATTTCTCAATTAATTATATTATATTATAGGTGAATATAAAATTTAAAATGTTACAACTAATATATATATATATATATATATGTAGTATAAAAGATTTGTTGACACAAAAAAAGTAAGAAGAAATTAACCAGCCCCATAATTAATGAAAAATGACCGGACTCATTTTTCGAATTCCTTGAATGCAATGCCCAAAATTTAGAATATTTTATTAGAAATTCAGAATTACGCGAATCTTTTCTTTTTTGAGTTACATTAAATAGGGCTGAATTGAGAATAATATATATATATATATATATATATGAATATATCGTTTTTGGGTCTTTATGGTGTTGGTTAAACGAGGGGAAAAACCTTTAAAACAACAACTAAATAACTCAAATTCTAACTTGATTCATTGAATTTAACACATCTTAAATTAGGTTGCATATCCTAAGATAGGATTTCAAAATTTGAGAGTTTTACCTTATTAGCCCTCATTCGATAATCTCTTTTCAATTTGGTCTCTTTGCTCATTCATGCTTCCTTCTCTCTTTACCTCATACCCTCCTTTTCAGGTTCTTCCTTCATTTCCATTACCCAAATTCAAACGGCATCGCTGATGTCTTGATTAATTCAATCGCATGCTCGCACATTGTCAAAAAAATTATCAATGAATTATAATTTTAAAATGATAAATAAAATTTACATTTAAAGAAAGTAAGATTACCCATATAACACATTCTTCTCTTTGAAAAATGATTTCCTACCGTTAACGATGAGACATCTTCCTCCATGGTTAACGTGTGACACTATTGCGGACTATATAGCTAGAATGTGTGTTTGAATTAGTTTTTTTTAATAGTTTTTACTAATTACAAAGTAAATATATAAGAGGAGTTTTATCTTGGCTTGTATAAATCATGGTTTGAAACTACGGTTTTGGTGCTTGCCAAACACACACTAAGAAGCCATGTATGTTTTCATGTATTCAATCGCTTTTTAGGTTTTTGTTTTTGTTCTATTAGTGATTGTAATGCAGTATAGGGTTTAGTTGAGGTTACTTTTATTACCCAAATATATATATATATATATATATATAAATTATTAATGACATATCTGCAATTTAAGCTGAAAGCAAACACGGGAGGGAATGGTGGATGGAAGGAAACGGTTGTGATCAAGAGGGGAAATAAGGTAAAATTATTAAATTTTGAAATCTCATTTTAAGTTTTCTGACCAATTTGTTATATTTAGTAACCCTACCCAATTAAGAATTTGTTTAATTTAGCTGTCTTTTAATGAGATTTTCCTTAAAATCTATATACATTAACCAAAAAATTTATTTTTAAGATAATGTATATTTTTCATTGATTCTCCTCCACTTTTTTTTGTTTTTGTTGTTATTTATTGTTGGCAAATTTTTACAGTCAGCTGAAAGAAATATATTTCAGTTCAGGAAATAAAAATTTAATAAAAAATAATATATATTTAAACGAAAAAAGTATGTGATGAAGTGTAAACTTGTAATAAAACCACGGTAAATAACTTGAATAAATTTCAGGTGGTGGGAAAAAAACAATGAGACGCATTTGACTTTAATGGACATTGACTACTGACTTTTCAGAGGCATTTGGTATGGTTTCGACTTTGAAGCAATTCTCAGGCCAAAAAAATAAAAAGAAATTTTTTATAATTTTTATGTTTATGAAAATTGAGGATTCCAATTTCTTGAACAAGTCTAAAAATTAGGAATTGCAACTGGACAAGTTGGATTAGGTAATTAGTCAAAAGCACATGGTTGAGTCACTTGAGTGTGGGTGTGTGTATGGAATAAAAAATTAAATAAAATCTCTCTTGATTTGAAAAAAAAAATGAATAAAATCTTATATAATTAAGGAAAAATTAGAGTTTTGAATTTTGATAAGGACATGAATTTTTTTCAATTTAAGATCAAATATTTTAAAATTTTCGTAAAGAATCAAAGGTAATTAAATAATTTGATATTGATGTTCCCAACTTTGATATTATGATTTTGAAGTTAAACATTGATATTGTAAAATTTGACAATAATATTGAAATGTTGTGTTATTTTCAAAACTTGAAAATATTAGTGTCACATTTCATAATATTAATATCAAAATTTGAAACGTCAATGTCAAATTACTTAATGAACTTTGTATTCTTACTTAAAAAAAATTAGAGTCAAATTTTAACAAAATTTTTTAATGTATTTTGAAATATTAGTGTTAAATTGTAAAATATGACAGGACAACAAATTAGAAAGGAACCACATAAAGCCATAACAAATGCATACCAAATATAGGACAGAGCCAGAGCCGGCGGGGGAAGCAAATATTGGCAAAAGGGTGAAGGTGCTTGTGATTTATTTGGTTAATGTATAAATATGTTCTGACAGTTTTTATTGAAGAATAATATTATCCTAAAAGTTTTTTTAGGTTAAATATTGCTCTGGAAGTTTTAAAATATAGCAATGTTGCCCTATACTGTTAAAAAATTAATGTTGACTGTTAAAAAATTGGCGTTGACATTTAACGTTAAAGGGTAATATTGCTATGTTTTTAAACTTTCGAGGCAACAATCAACATTGAACATGAAAAAACTTTTGGGACAACATTACTTCTCATCAAAAATTTTCGGGGCAAACTTACATATTAACCCTAAGTATTTTGAAAAAAACAGAGTGAAGGTATAAAAATACTAATGAACTTTTACCAAAAATGTATCTAGCACCAATGCATCATATACATTTCGAAAATAAGAGCAAATATGCCAATATTGTTAAATTTGACCTAATAACGTTACTTTTTATAGTGGCGCCCACACTCCTTTTGCACATGTATATATATTGGTGTTATGTCAAATTTAACTGTGTTGGCAATTTTACTTCCATTTTATATGTCTATAGGTATTTTTGCACCTTTGAAATGTATATCGTGTTAAATACATTTTTTATAAAAATTCATAAGTATTTTTGCCCCTTAACCCAAGAAAATAAAGAGATTAATTTTTCAAGCTGAACAAATAAAAAGGGGATAGGAAATCATAAAAATAAATGGTAGAGACTAAAAATAAAATACGGTTAAAATATGTTAAAGTTTAGTCCATGATATTTTAAAAAAAAAAATCATTCCATCAAAAATACATATCGTCATCCTCAAGCATTTGACTTTAATGGAAAGTGACTACGACCCAACAGTTGATTTTTCAGTGGCATTTGGTACGGTTTCTACTTTCTATCAATTTGCAATCAACGCGACTTTTTTTTTATTGAAAATGGGGGACACTTTTTTTGGGCCAATAAAACGTGGGACACTTAAATTTGAGGACTATTATTATGAAATTACTTTAGATAGTGCGATTGGACAAGTTGGGATATTAGTAAAAGCACGTGGTCCGAAAGCTGCAAGAAAGCAAAGAAAATACTTGGGAGATAATTAAGTCAGTTTGTAAATATTAATTCATATAGTTGCAAATTAGAATTTCAATTGCGAGCTGAGAATTACATTTAAAACTTAAATATCTAATTTATAATTAAAATTCAATAATTTTTGATAATTTAAATTAATATTTAAAGTTTATATTTTAGAAAAATTTATCCTAGGCGTGATGATCATTAATTTGATAATCCCCGTCCTATTTATAAAATCCTATCAATCACGTTGTTTAGAAAGACATTTAAAATTAGTTAAAAATAATAAATATATAAGTAATATACCTATTTTTTTAAAATGCCTTTATTTATAAATGAGTGAATGAGAGGGTGATAATGAGAAAAAATGATGAAGGAAAGCATATGGAGAAAATTAATTAGGGGTAACCTTGATAAAAATGCATTTAATTCTCAAACACCTCCAAAGAGGATTTTTATAAAAGGAGATAATCCAATTTAAAAAATAGAATCTTATAAATAGGGGCAGAAGGAGTATTTTGGTAGTAATCAAATATAATTCTCTCATAATATTTTTATTTCAAAATGATAACTTTGTTTACCAAAACTAGTCGTTGGTTAATTTGTTCAAGATAAGCATTGCAATTAAGGCTGTGTTCATATTGATTTGGGTTGTTTTCTTGAATTAGTTTCACCTAACTTGTTGATTTTTTTTTCGTTCTTATTACACACCATTAAACCATTTCATATCCTTGAGACTTGGATCACAATAACGAATATTTTTTTTTTTGGCCTAAGAAACCAACTATCATTAAAAAAAAAGTAAAAAAAAAAAATTACCATTCAAAGTCTGAAAAAAACCTAATAAGTTAAAAAACAAGAGAAATAAAAAAGAAAAAAAAGGGCACGAAATCAGGAATTAATTCCTACACGATGACTCAAAAAACTTCCGCATGCATCCTTGTTCAACATATTCAAAAGAAAAGGCGGCGGGTAAAAAAAGGAAAAATTGTATTTAGGTCTCAAATAAGAGAAAATACAATCAAATAGTCCTTTAGAATCTTAAAATTACATTTAAATCTCATAAAAATTTTTTTTATAATAAATTCTAATTCCATTGATAAGTCTATAAGCGTCCATTAACAAGTTTATGAGTATTTAACAATTGAAATTTATTCTAAAAAAGTTTCATATAACTTAAATACAATTTTGAGATTTTAAAGGACTATCTTATCATATTTTCTTTTACCTGGGATCAAAATGTAATTCTTCTTAAAAAAATCCAATTTGATGGGATAAGCTTCCTTAAGCAACCAAGTCAACCTCTCTAATTATCTAAACCATAGAATGGTTAAGGATATATAATTTCTATCACATTCGCATCACAGTAGTTAAGAATATTCTTTATAAAAGGACAATCTATATTAAATTTAAGATAATGAAGATGTAATCATTCTTCCTAATTTTTGATCAAACAAGTAAAGTATATTCTTCTTAATCTAAATTAAAATTTGCATTATTAGATGGTTTTCTTATTTAGTGTTCCTCACATTATTTATTCTTCTTGAAATACTTCGAATACATAAAAATGGCAATCAACCATTCAACTCTGGAAAAAAAGTAAAACAATTTTCTGGCAAAATTTAAAAAGCATTATGTTGGTTGGCGTGGCAATGCTTTGATTTTTCTTAATGATATAATGAAACATTTTAGAAAGCATAAGTATCAATTTTCCCTATTCGCTAAACAATGCAAAATGTTTTAAAATACTGTAGTTCATTATCTTCTTAGTTAATCTGTCCTAATCAATGAATTCTTCCATTTCTTCAATATCAGCATACCTACAAAAGACTTTGAAATAAATAATTACGAAAACATAATTTATAAAAAAAAAATGAACCAAAATTAATATGACTCATTTTTGCATAATCATCTGATATTGGTTCGTATATAAATATTGTTAAACTTAGTTAGAACAATTTTTTCAATATTATTATTATTATTTTTTTGCATGAATAGCCTAGAGTTATAAGTTGGATTGAACCACAATCTTCTATTTGTAAGAGAGTTTTCATACCATTGAACTACAAAATTATTAGTTAAAATTGTTTTATTTATTTTCAAGCAATTGTCTAATGCCTGATATTGATTATCAACTCTAATTAATTAGAATATCTATTTCGCAATAAAGTTGTAGAGAGTTCTTAAAATTTTATAATAGTTTATAAAATGATTTTTTTTTTTATTTTTCACCATAACTATAAATTATTTAGAAATTAACTTTAAAAGTTTCAATTTGATGAAATTGAACAAACGTCTCCTACTAGAAAATTAATTGATGACAAGGACCTAAATCAGAATACGGGTACATTTAATATTTACTCATCAAATTTAATTGTTAATATTATAATAATAGTTCCAATAAAAAAATCAGGGGCATCAAGGGCTCTGGTTTCTACTACCAATTTCCCCTTGAATTTATTTATTTAAGCCGATGGTTAAAATACTCTCCCATCATTACATAATAATTACGTAAATTTTCACGTGAATTAATACATATATTTAATTTAATATTTACTTTATCTATTAAAGACCAACAATTTCGTGTTAGAGAGAAAAAGAAAACCTAAATCCCATGCATTGCCCCCAGGTTCGTTGGCATTATTCCCCTCTTGCATTATATTTTTGGTTCGTCATTGTCTTTATTCATGCAGGCACCAATTGCCAGCACTCCCAGAAAGTCAAATCGCCAACACACCATTAGAGCGGTCCAATTTTTCTATCATTATTTAATGAGTAAAATACTCTAACCTCCCCTCTATTTTACCTTAATTATACAGACCTCCCCTCTATTTTGGAAACCCATATTAACCTCCCTTAAAACTAAAATCTATGTTACACAAACCTCCCTTATAGTTTGAGATTCTATTTCCATCCACTCAAACCGTTAGTTGACCGTTAAGTTTGACTTTTAAACTTTTTTTAATCAAAATGCCCTTCTTCAGTATTAGAATTATTTATATATATATATATATAGGGGTTAATAAAAATTTATACAACTATAAATTTATTCTATTAGATTCTCTAACTTTCTAATTTTTTTTAAAATTTATTAATTTTGATATTATAAATTAATTTTGACTTAAAATATATATTAAACACATATATATTTTTATCAAATATAATAAACTATATATAAGTATGAGATTGTATGTGTCATTTAAATTTATAATTTAATATTTTTTTCCACAAATATTTATAAACACATTTGATCAAGCATATTTTTATTTAAAATTTTGCTTGAATATTCAACGTTTGTGATATTTACATTAATCAATACTAAAATCATCAAACAACCAACTACTTGTAAAGATAAAAATATAAATTAAGGAATAGGTAAAAAAAACTCTTAAATTCTTTAAAACAACTTTAGTTAAAATGTGCAAGAAAAAATAAATTTAATTAAAAAAATATATTTTTGGAATCTTTTTAGAATATTCATAACGGAGTTAACTGTTTGGACTTAAGTGTATGTTTTTAAAATAGAGGGGAGGTCTGTGTAATTAAGGCAAAACTGGAGGTGGTCCGAGTATTTTACTCTTATTTAATTCTCCATCATATTCTTGGTTAGCTAGCTACTTATGCTGAAAACGATGGCCAACTTTGTCCCTGTCGCCAACTATTTCCGCAGCATTCATTGTTTCGACCTGGTCTTAAATGTACCAATCTTGAGGTTTCACACTTTAGTCTCCCTTGCTGATGCTTGCTTCTACTACAGGTACTTTACCTACCGGGCCATTTTGTTAATTTTGCTTCTTCTATATTGCTTGCACGGAACTGCTCTTTTTGTGTTCAAATCAGTGTTTGTTGTATGATTTTGGACAATTGAGTTGTTTTATTTCGTTCCTAGTGTTGTTTGCTGAAAAGGGTATGCTTTTGTTTCATTCCTGATGAACTTTTCAATTTGTTGCTTACAGGGTATTGCTTTTTTGTTTTTGGTTATGATTCATCATGGCTAAAGTGTTTCTTACTGGTTTTGTTGTAACTAGGACAAGAAGAGTGCCCTCTCTGGTTCGTGAGAGATATCTAAGGAGTTTGGTGTTTTCTACCTTCTTGGTTCGGGATGTCTCTTTCATCAAAAGGTTGGAAGTATGGAGTTGTTTTCAGCCTGTGGTTCTTCTGCTTTTCGCTACTGGTTGCTGCTCAGGATTTTATCACTGATCCCACTGAAGGTAGTATTTTCCTTTATGTATTTTTGCTCTGCACTTTTCATCTTTATTACAACTTGTCTTTCTGGAAATGGTAGCTTTTCTATCCTGGGTTTCTCTCACCTCTATATAAGGTTCATACATTAAAAATTTAATTTACCAATATATTGATTGGTATCTCTCCATGATTATGGTTATCATATCATTAAATATAATTATCAGCAAAATCCACATATATAATGCTCTTGTCGTCCAATAATATCAACATCCCAATGCTATAATTGGAACTTGATGTCTTAGCTGTCATTTAATAACCAAGACATAAGAATCTAGTTTAGTTCTCATCACTGTCAGTACCATCACTGTTGCCACTGTATGGATTTCAAGAACAAATTGTTGCCAGTTGTGTAGGATGAGAATTGTGTAGCATGGATTTACTGGCAAACTATAAGTGCTATAGATAATAATAATGAAATAATGAATGACAGAGGAATCAGCATCAAAAGTAATGTATAATTTTGCTTTTAAATTGATGATATGTTGATTTCATTTGCATTCATATGCAGTTGACGCATTGAAAACCATCAAGCAAAGTCTGGTTGATCGTAATGGGAATCTAAGGAACTGGGATCGTGGAGATCCATGTACATCTAATTGGACAGGGGTTGTATGCCATAATAAGACACTAACTGATGGTTATCTCCACCTTAAAGAGTTGTAAGATTTTTTTTCCTATAGTCTAATGCTATCTGATTACTTTATCGATCCGTTATTTTTGTTTATTTATCTTCTCTGTTGAGATACAAATAAACTCACAAACAGATTAGGATGGGAATTGTGGTGTAGGAGTGCACAGTTCTCTGATATGTTTTGCAACATATTGATGTTGAGTTTGAAGGATTATATTGAAGCAGGGGGAAGATAAGAGCCTCTGAAATATTATTAATCTTTAAATAAAAGAGAGTACAAGTCAAACCATAAGTTAATAGACTATCCATAGAATCTAATCTAATCTAATTAACTCATAATATCTTAGATTTATACTTCTAAGATAGACAAAATATTAATATAGGATATTGGCAGCAATTGATCATCAAGGAAATAATGGCCGCCAGATCCATAGCCTCTACTAATATTCTGCTTTGTCGTAAGATTCTGAATCAAGCAACAAGTTCGGGCACATTCAAGAAAGCTTGACCAACTGTCTGATGAATTCAGATATCTTAAAATTAAAATATCATCTCTTCTTTGATCAACAATCAATCACGCTGATCAATTTTCACATGCTGCATCGCTATCATCCAATGCAGAGCATGCATAATAAAATGACTTATTTCAATATCTACATCTCATGTGAGACAACTTTGATTTAAAGTACTTGGTTCATACTTCATTGCATTTTTGGCACATTTGTTTTAAAACCTTCTTTTTGCTTCAACTTTTGTCACTAAATTTGTTTTTATTGTCTGTAGGCAACTACTGAATATGAATTTAAGTGGAACTTTGGCAATGGAGCTTGGCCGCTTGTCTTATGTGAAAATATTGTAAGAGAATATTTGCATTGATGCTTACATATGTGATCAATTTTCAATTTTGCAATACTTGGAAGCCTTATTTGCTCAAGAATATGGTACAATTGACCTAAATATTTTCACCATTTTGCAGCTTACAATTTCCTTCGTCCTCTGATATATGTCTTTCTTTTTTATTCTTGAAGGAGCTTTATGTGGAACAACATAAGTGGGAGCATCCCCAAGGAAATTGGCAATATCAAGTCCTTGATGCTCTTGTAAGATGGAGCTCTTCTTTTGGATGATATTGTTAAATAGCACAGTTATTTAGTCATCTTTCTGAATTTTGAATTATTTAAATATATTAGCATATAAATAAACTTGTTAAAGCACCAACTTAAGAATTTTACTACTTGTACATACAGATATTATTTCATTTATTGTGTATATAGATAATCTCATTTGTAGTGATAACGTAATCATAGGGATTAGAATATTATTGTGTATTAATTAGCCCTTATGATTGAGGCTTCTCCTCTGTGTTTATATAGCCTTGCTCAGATGAAGCATTTGAATCATCTTTCTTCTCACTAATAATTGTAATGTTCATATATGTACATGAAATGCTACATCAAATCTGCTTTCTTTCTCATATGTTATGAACTGTCTGGCAGACTCTTGAATGGAAACCAATTAACAGGTTCTCTACCCGAAGAGCTTGGCTATCTCCCGAACTTGGACAGAATACAAATTGATCAGAACAAAATATCAGGACCTTTACCCGCATCATTTGCAAACCTGAACAAGACAAAGCACTTGTAAGTTCTTTATGAAAAAGTTCAAGAATGTCTACTTTTTTACTTGACCTGACTTCATTTATTTTTCTGCCATTACTATTTTCACGAAAAGAAAAAAATGAGGAAGAAAATTAATATTTCATTTTATTTTTATGGTGCAGTCACATGAACAACAATTCAATCAGTGGACAAATTCCACCAGAGCTCTCCCGCTTGCCATATCTTGTTCATTTGTAAGTTGGTAATTTGGGTATCAAAGGCATAATTGATACCTTCTTTTAAGCAAAATAATTTATAGTTTGATACCATTAATATATGTATTTATCTAAGAATAATCCTTGATTTTCACGCTTATATCTTGTTATTTATCTCTGGACCTGCAGTCTTCTTGACAATAACAACTTATCAGGATATCTTCCTCCTGAGCTCTACCAGATGCCCAACATAACCATCATGTATGGATTCTTCTTTATGGAGTGTGTGTGTGTGTGTAGATACACAGATTTTGATGCAGCAAACTAGTTGTTTTCATCTTCATGAAGCTGGCAACATTTCTTATTTTCTAGATGTCATTTATTTCAACTAGCTGTTTCATTTTCCTTTCAGACGTTGTTATGATTTAAATTTCCACTCAAATTAATTTCATAAGAAAATAATGTGAAGCATACTTTAAATGTTTGGTTTCTCATGAATATGATGGAACTTCCTCCCCAAATATGATCCATTTACCTTCATAGAGGATCTAGTGTTGAACGTAGCATAATAATGCTTCAATTTTAATTTTTTTTTTTCATAACACTGTCAAAGAGTCCTGCTAATCCTGTAATTGCCATTTCATTTGAGCTTATTAGCCATAGTAGATAATAAGATGCAATGTCAATTTAAAGTTGGTGTTCAGTTGTGCTTTGCAGTTCTGTGAGCTTCATGCTTTTGAAAATGAGTTTAGGTTGTCAGAAAACAAATACTAATATTGTTAGAAAATCAAATTAAGAACACTTGTGACAAAAATACAGGAGAATCTGGATACATATCCCTCAAGCCAACTCAAGGAGTGAAACTTTTCCCATCATGTTACACAAGTAGAAATATCTAGGAAACAATTTTCAAGTCCTTTTCAGTTTTCTTGTTTAATGTATTTTCCAGGGAACTTCTTTGGTTGACAGTCCAACTTTAAAGATGGTTTGATCTAATGACACAAAATTCAAGGAGTTTGAAAAATATTTAAGAACTAGAAAGTTGGACACAAGGGGTGATATGACAGAATTAAGAGAGAGAGGGAGAGTTGATTAAATATCAACTTCCATAGCATCCTTTCCCGCTTAGTTATTAACGGTATCAACTAATTCTATTACAAAAATTATCACATATCAAGGGAATTCAGAGACCAATATGGAAATTTGTTTTTTACTTATAGTTTCTGCCTACAGAGATTTTGAATAAATTTATATCATTACCACTTAGTGTGTGTTTGGATGCATAACAAAAAAACGCTTTTTAGATGAAACCTTAGTTTTAACAAAAAGTTTCTGAAAACTACAAATATCTAAAGAATCCCGTTTTTTGGCCAAACCATGATTTTGTCATATAAAACCATGGTTGGAGGACAAGTCACTTTTTTTCAATTATAGCTGTCCTTTTCCCTCTCCTCTGCCCACCAGACTGACCATTCCCCTCTCTTTCTAATCCCAAGTATAGCATCAACGGATGGAGACACGTGGGAGGATGATCAACGGCGCGAAACACATTCATCTAATGAAAAACAAATGAAACTTCCGATGAATATATATATGTATTTGATAATAAAGATATGATTTTAGATACTTATTATTTATAAATGATTTTTAATTATACAATTTATTAATATATATATATACATGTTTGATATATTTTTTTTATGTTACATGATTGACTAATATTATAATTTTAAATTTTTTGGATAAATTATTTTAGTTTTGGTATTTATTATGAAATTTAATGTTAAATAATACATAAAATATAATCTTATTCTTTATATATAATTATCACAAAAATTAACGTCCTTTTTAGTAATTTGACCATAAAAAAAAGCTATTCTGAACACAACATCCAAACACTGTCATTTTATCAAAACCATGGTTTTCCATAATCTATTTTCCTCATAATCTATTCTCCAAAAGCTATTCTTCACTTTTTCTCCAAAAGCTATTCTCCAGAAGCTAATCAGAACACACCCTTAGTTACAGTAATTTATTGTGTTCAAACATTATATGTTTATGCAAATGTCGTATGCTCCAACTGTATACTGATTAGAAGTAAGATATGCAACACTGTGGTTTGGCTAGCAATGCCATTGATGGGTTGGATTGGATTTTGCAAATATTGGGTACAAGAAGAATAATTAATTGGGTATGTTTTAGCAAATTACTTTTGCCAAGAATGCCTTGAATCATATATTCATAATTATATCAAAACTGGAAATTTGCTATTTTCAGTGCTGGACTTCTTAATCTTTCCTGGATGCTTGTTCCTTGTACATTAGAAACTGTTTTTATAATAGTCCTCATTGAATGGTTTCATTTGTCAAGAATTTCTTGGATCTTGTTGTTCTTGCAGTCAACTTGATAACAATAACTTCAGTGGGAGAACCATTCCAGCGACTTATGCCAACATGTCAAAATTGTTGAAACTGTAAGTGCATTTTCATCCCCTCATCTGTTATTAGATTCTCATATTGGCGATTGGATATTTAATGTTAATCTTAAGCTGTGGACCATTGAGCCCGCAAGTTTTGACTAGTCCTATTTGATAGCCAATGCCTATCCCGGTAAATCACAATTAAATCAGCCACTAAATAGCGAGCTGACAAGATTGATTTCCTATATGTATCGTTGGTTTTATCAGGAGCCTTAGGAATTGCAGCTTGCAAGGACCAGTTCCTGATTTGAGTACGATACCGCAACTTGGTTATCTGTAAGTTCAGTTTTCTCATTTTCCATTAACTCATTTCATGATGATGACTTATATGGATCTGTATTTCACGATGGAACTTCACCTGACACAGGTTAAGAATTAGACTTAAATGTTTAATGGAAACTCTAATACTGTATTATACTGGTTTTGCTGACTATTGTTTGCAAATTCTAGTGACCTGAGTTACAATGAGTTGACTGGACCGATTCCTCGCAATAAGCTTGCTGACAATGTTACAACAATGTAAGAGCATATCATCCAACTAGTTTTTCATTTATTATTTTTGCATTTGATTATTTTGATTTCAAATGTTGATTTCTCCTTTGATGAAGAGTTCTGTAAGTCTACAAATAACAGAAGTTTCCTATAGTATTTGACCTTTAAGGATTCATGCAGCGATTTATCGAACAACAAGCTGTCTGGAACCATTCCACCCTATTTTTCTCGTCTTCCTCTTCTTCAGAGATTGTAAGTTGACTTATTTTCTTATGCCTTGAGTGAAATGCAATTTACTATTTCTCACCTTATCTTGCACATAAAATATCTTGTCAGATTACTTATTCAAGATTAGTATTTGATATTGCTTTTTCATTGATTATGTGGGAAAGGAAATGACACTCTTTCACATTTCATAAACCATGGCAGGTCAATTGCAAACAATTCTTTGAATGGCAGTATTCCTTCAGCCATTTGGCAGAGCAAGACTTTAAATGCAACGGAAAGATTTATCATGTAAGGTTTTTATCGAGAGCAAACGTTTTCATGGCATGAATTTGTTTTTGGGGAACTTTGTGTTTGCAGGCAATCCAGGGAGGTGGGAAGTCTTTGATTTTATGTGTAGAATGAGTGTTCACATGTAGTCAGATATTAATTTACTTTGAGGCATATTTTGCATGCTCTTGGGTTAATATAATTTGCATCTTCTTCTGCAAGGATGCCTCTAATCTTTTAACTCTTGATATACTGACATGAATTTGTGATCCTGGATATTGCAGGGAATTTCAAAATAATAATTTTTCAAGCATATCGGGCAGCACCAGCCTTCCTCCAAATGTCTCACTCTGGTATCTTTGTAAACTTATCTGTTAAAAATATGCTCTTTTTTTGTTAGATCTAGCATACATTCCATCTTTTTCAGGCAGCTTGTGACATTTCTATTTAAAAAAAAAAAAAAAAACTCTGTTTTCAGGCTTGAGGGAAATCCTCTTTGTTCAAATGATAGCCTGGCTCAGTTATGTGGATTAGAAGCCAATAACAATGATACTAGGGTTTCAACAAACTTCAATGGTAGCTGTCCTAGTGCAGCATGTCCTCCTCCTTATGAATATTCTCCAAAATCTCCAGAGCGGTGTTTCTGTGCTGCCCCTTTGATTGTTGAGTATCGGCTGAAAAGTCCAGGAATTTCAGCTTTTCCTTCTTATATCGATTCATTTGACACCTATCTGTCAAATGGACTTGTCATATTCCTTTATCAACTACAAATTGATACGTATTTTTGGGAAGAAGGGCCACGTCTGAGAATGTTCTTGAAGCTTTATCCTGTCTATGACGTTCAGAACCAAAGCCAGCATATTTTCAACAGAAGCGAGGTTCTAAGGTTAAGGGGCATGTTTACAGGATGGTTAATTCCGGACAGCGATATATTTGGACCTTATGAACTACTTGGCTTCCATCTCCTGGATCCTTACAAGGATTGTAAGTCTCAAACCACATTTACCCTCACCTCCCTAAGTGGTTGGTGGAACTTTGAATTAATGTTTTCTTTAACCAGTACAATATGATAAATTCAAGTTCCATATCTACTAATTCTAATTGTTCAGTTTTTTCTCCACAACTTGAGCTAGCAGTGTTTTTCAGCTTCTATGATATTGTTTCTCTAACCTGGTCATGTCAAAGTTTTTGAATCTGGTTGAACTCTTGTCTCTCTCCCCTTCTGATTGGTGCATGGTTGTTCTGAACCTGCCCTTTTCGCCCTGCATATCCGTGCATGGAATGTGATAGTTGCAAAGTGTTATAAGGATGTTCTCATACTTAATCTCACTATTTTGACAGTGATAGAAACCTTTCAAAAAAGTTCAGGGATAAGCACAGGTGCACTGATTGGCATAATAATAGGGACAATTGCCGGTGCTGTTATAGCATCTGTAATTGTCAGTCTTGTTATGTTCAGAGTGCTCACGCGACGCCGGCGTGCAATATCAAAACGACATCAAAGTGAGTATCTTATCAGAAGTAAACTAGTATACCATTGTTTTTCTTTTTGACATGTCTAAAGTGCTTGGTCATAATGAGAATTATTGATGTTGCTGCACACTTCCATAATAAATTTATTTTTGTGAGAATTGCAAGATGCGTTTTAAGCATTCATTTCCACTGAAGCATGTTCTTCAACTCATATATGTCAATTTGTTGTTAAAGAAAATCCTCAATGAGAGAGAAACTTGTAAATAAGAGGAAGGTCCTTGGCATATGATCGAGTAGTGTTAGATACTTGATTAGCTTTTAGGATCAACATCATTCTTTAGATTTTGTGACCTCTGCTATTTTCTTCACTTTATGTATTTTTCCTAGGAAATTTATTCCACCTTGATTAGCTTTTAGGATCAACATACATTTGACTCTCCCCAAACCCCACCCGGTGGGAGCTTTGTTCACTGGGCTGCCCTTTTATGTCTTTTTCCTAGAAAATTTATTCCACCCAACATTAAAGAGATCGTTGCAGCTTGTCTTTTAAAGTCAAAATTTATTTTTGTTATTTTTTTATTTTTATTTTCAAATCAAAATTAGAAAGATTGTTTCTGCTGTACAGTACGTTCAGAAAATGAGAGCTCTTCTCTGTACAACTCATAACACACATATTCCCCTTTGGGATATCTAGCTGCCAAATATTGACTTGTTCCATCTTGTGATTATGAACCTTTTAACATAAGCCTTCTGTCTCTATTTGCAGCTTCAAAGATTTCCATAAAAATTGATGGCGTGAGGGCCTTTACATATGAAGAAATGGCACAGGCTACAAACAACTTTAGCAGCACAGCACAAGTTGGCCAAGGGGGTTATGGGAAAGTTTATAAAGGGATTCTTGTTGATGGCACTGTGGTTGCCATAAAGCGCGCACAGGAGGGATCCCTGCAAGGTGAGAGGGAGTTCCTGACAGAAATACAATTATTATCCAGGTTACATCATCGTAATCTCGTGTCTTTGGTTGGATACTGTGATGAAGAAGGTGAACAGGTACTTCTGGTTTTGATTTGAAATTTATACTCATTATATTTCATTTTAGTTATTTTTCTGTTATCTTCCTTTATGTCGTACCATTATCTTGGCAATCACATATTGACTCCATAAAGATATGATTCCCACAGAAGATTGTATATTCATCAATAGCAGAATTATCATTAAAAAATTATTAAAAAGAGGATGTAAGGATATAGATAGCTTGCCCTGAATAACTGCACATATAAAAAGTGCAAATCACAGAAAGGTTTCATCAAGGATCTGATTTTGTTCATTGAAACAAGGGTCTTTCGATTGGACAAGACAAGGGCTTTGATAATGATCTTCATCAAGGAAGTTGTATGAAAGCTAATTTATGTTCTATCCTTTATGTTTCTCATGCATTTTCTTGTTCAAACTACAAGTTTCTTCTATTTTTCATCTGGATTGTTGTTTTATGCTTGCAGATGCTGGTTTATGAATTTATGTCTAATGGCACACTTAGGGATCACCTTACTGGTACATCTTTTGTTCTTATTATATGCATTTTCATAACTTTTCTAATTCGCTAAGAAACAACAGTTGCCAGATATTCTAGCAGTGTTATAACGTTTCCTTGACCTGTCTAAGAGATACAATCAAATAAAGAAAACAAAAGCTAAAACTGCACATGATAAATACCATGGTGAGAATCACACATAATGTAGCCAAACATAAATCAATAATTACCTTAGGCAGGAAATTTACAGTATCCTGTATCTTTTCTCGTACTGAACATTGAACAATACTTCAGTTATCATTACACCGATTAAACTGTGTTCCAACAGAGAAATCAAAACATTATAGGCTTCTGGGTGTGGGGAAAGTTATTTTCTTGTCTTCATATCACATTCCATTCTCCCAATTTCCTTTGTTTTATATATAGTCTTACGAAGTGTTTATTACATTTTTTTCAACAGTTGCTTCAAAAGAATCTCTGAGTTTTGCTATGAGAATAAGGATTGCACTAGGGTCGGCCAAAGGTATTCTGTATCTACATACAGAAGCGGATCCACCAATATTCCACCGAGATGTCAAGGCTAGCAACATATTATTGGATCCAAGGTTCAATGCAAAAGTTGCTGATTTTGGACTATCACGACTTGCCCCTGTTCCAGACATTGAAGGAGTTGTGCCAGGTCATGTATCTACAGTGGTAAAGGGGACCCCGGTAAGATTGTTATGATTGGTTTCACTTTGCTACAATTGAGTGCTAAAATGTTGTATCAGAGATGAATTTGGTGTTTTTGTTTAAAGATAAGACATCCTACAAAATTTAAAGAGAAATTGAAGAACAATACTTCTACTGCTAGCATACTAGGATAGCACCTCTTCAGTAATCTCGCAGTTACATTTGTGCTTCCACACCAGAAGGGATCTTCACAAGGAAAACATACTTATATATGTGATCATTATATGTAAAAACTGTAAAAGTAGGAAGAAGAAAAGCAGGGGGATAGAGAGCTGTGAGAAAGAATTTGACCGTTTTTTTTTTTTGGCTGGAAACCATATTAGACAAAAAATCCAAAGCAACAATCTTTTATGAAAAAACCCAAGGAATAACCGTGAGAGTAGATTAAATTTAAAATGTGTACCATGCACGGTTGGTAGTTGGTATACAGTTAGCCCTTTTTTGTTGCCATGAATCCTGGATAAAGTTTCATTTGGCTTAGTCATTTACTAGTTCCTAGTTAACATGCAGTATGCTGGCAACATGAACATACAAGACAATTTAATTCACTTTTCTTTTCCAAAACGAAAATTTAAAAAGCATGCAATCATTGGTTTGAAATTATGCTATATATCCTGATAAGATTCATTTTATTAATTTGACGATTAATCCTATTCACTATTTGAATTTGCAGGGATACCTTGATCCAGAGTACTTCTTAACTCATAAGTTGACTGACAAGAGTGATGTTTACAGCCTTGGTGTTGTATTTCTGGAACTGTTGACTGGGATGCAACCAATCTCGCACGGCAAAAATATTGTTAGAGAGGTATTTCCCAACATTGGACCTTTTTTCTCCTTTATCAATTGTGATTGTTCAAGCTTGGGCTCAATAATTTTTCATTTTGAGGAACTCTATCTTATCCTTTTCCAGGTTAATATTGCATATCAAACTGGGGTGACATTCTCTGTTATTGATGGACGCATGGGATCTTACTCTTCAGAGTGCGTTGAGAAGTTCTTGGCTCTGTCCTTAAAGTGTTGCCAAGATGAGCCAGACGCTCGGCCTAATATGGCGGAAGTGACTCGAGAGCTCGAAAACATATGGTCTATGATGCCAGAGTCTGATACCAAGAGACCTGAATCTATAACTCCTAGTAGTGATTCTGGAAAATTGGTCAGTTCATCTTCATCTTCTGCTATAAAGACTCCCTTTGTATCAGGAGATGTTTCAGGTAGTGACCTTATCAGTGGGGTGGTACCGACCATCGCGCCAAGATAGAAACATGATGAAACTAGCAGCAGCATTGTGTGGAATCTTAGAATTTTGAAATGTCATGTGGGCTCAACATAGAGGCTTTGTTGTTTTTAGTTCTTTCTCTGTACATTCCTTTTTAAAGTATATTGTTGTGTAAAATGATTTCTTATAGAGAGAGCATTAGCTTGTGGGATGTGGATTTTGTACAAACACTTTTTGGTTGAATTTTGGTTTTTAGAAGTTTAGTTACTTGAAAAGTAAAATATGTGTGGGTTGGCATTTTCCTATTTGGAAAGGGATAAAACTTTATAAGTTGCTTTATGAAAAGTTTTGATTGGCCTTTGAAGTGGTTGTATCACTAAATGATTTCCTGAAAAATGCAAATTTTCTTATTATGGTGTCTAGTACATAATCTGAAGTATAAAACTTTATGAGTATACCTTTGATCCTTATTGGGGGGCATCTTTAATATAAGGGATAAATCTTTTTTATCTAAAATTTTACACTGATCTTTCTATTTTTATCCTCTCTAAATATATGTCACTTACTTTTTATCTCTCTACAATAAATTTCCGTTCATTTAGTCTCTTTATAAATAAGGTATAATTGAAAAAAAAAAAAACACATCTTTTTTTTTTTTTGGGTGAAAAGGGAAAAAAAAAAACACACATACACATTTATTACTTATAATTAGAATCCCGTGGTTTTGACCGTAGTACCTTATTACAAGGAGGGGAGGGAGTAAATTATAAGCTTTATAGCATCAATATCAACAAAACTGATTTAATGTTGAAGCTTATCGGATCTATCAAGCTTTTTGACGCTTGTATTATACACAAGACAACCCTTTAAAATTTATATTCAAATACCTAATTGGCTTTTGGGAGAAACTAGAAGAGGTTATATTTTGTTGGGGGGAAAAAAAGGAAGAGGTTATATTTTAGCATTATCAAACGTTGTCTTTTATATAAGATTTTTCTTCCAATCTATAAGGTTTGTTTATTTAGGAAAAATCAAATCTCTTTTACCACTCAAACATTTTTTATAATTTTTTTTGGGATAAAGATAAAAAAAGCTAAAAAGCACAGAAAAGAAAAGAAAAGAAAATGACATAATTCTGGGAATTAGAAACTGCTAGAACATGACCAGCTAACACCGTTGTATTGAAGAATCTCGCAACATAATTATGTATCGCCGTTTTAACCATATGTTGGTGCCGTATTGGGCTAAAAAGAACGTGTCCAACAAGTTAACGGGTCATCAATCTCTTGTAGGGCTCACTATGACGTAAGCCCACACGTACAAAACCGCCAACACTATATTCGCCCCCACACGTCTTTGCATACCTATATAAATCCATCCTCCTCCTCCTCTTTCTGCATTTTCAAGGGTTTTCGCAGAGTCTGTGCAGGAAGAGAACAAGGATAATCATGGGAAGGAGTAAGTGGTGATTTCTCAGTTTTATATTTTTCCTTCAATTCTGGTGCTTGCTACTATGATATTCTTAGCATGTTTCTGCTCACACGGATTTTCAATTTTTGTACGAATCATAATGGTTTCTGTATATATATATATATATATTAAGTAATTGTTGTGATTCAGACTGAGTTGGAGTTTTGATATTATTTGGTATTTGGCATCATACTTGTTCTAAGAGCTTAAGATTTGAAAGATTCAGTTAAAGCTTATTATGACATGGACCTATTGGTGCTTGAGTTTTGCTGGGAGATTTGTTTTTGCGGTTTCCTTATGAGATGCTACTTATGGTTTTCCAGGACCTGCGAGATGTTATCGTCAGATAAAGAACAAGCCATACCCGAAATCTAGATTCTGCCGGGGTGTACCTGATCCGAAGATCAGGATTTATGATGTAGGGATGAAAAAGAAAGGGGTAGATGAGTTCCCTTTCTGTGTTCATCTGGTATCTTGGGAGAAGGAGAATGTTTCAAGTGAAGCTCTTGAGGCTGCTCGTATAGCTTGCAACAAATACATGGCTAAATCTGCAGGGAAAGATTCTTTCCACCTGCGAGTTCGGGTTCATCCCTTCCATGTTCTTCGCATAAACAAGATGCTTTCATGTGCTGGAGCTGATAGGCTTCAGACAGGGATGAGAGGTGCTTTTGGGAAGCCACAAGGAACTTGTGCTAGAGTCAACATTGGTCAAGTGCTTCTGTCTGTTCGTTGTAAGGATAGCAACAGCCACCATGCTCAGGAGGCTCTTCGCCGTGCTAAATTCAAGTTTCCCGGTCGCCAGAAGATCATTGTCAGTAGGAAGTGGTAAGGAAGTGTAAACTCATTCTCTTCTTTCTGAATGGTTTTGCTGTGTCAATGATGAAATTCCATGTCTTCATTGGACTCATCAATGTTTGGTTTTCTTGGTGATCATTCTAAATCAGCTTTTGTGAATTTGCTAATTTCTGATCTATATCATTCTAGTTTAATTCAACTCAAGCATGGTTGGAAGGACTCATAAATTGATATATCCTATGAATTAACCCCAATGCGGTTCTATAAGGGAAACTGACAGTGCTTTTTCTCCTTGGAGTTCTTTATTTTCTCCTGAAAACTTGTCAATGTTTTTTAAGCTGAGTTGTATGTTAATTTATCAAATTGACCATGAAAATAATCTTTTGTTTTATATTTTCAGGGGATTTACCAAATTTAGCCGTGCGGACTACCTGAAGTTAAAGTCAGAGAACCGAGTTGTGCCAGATGGAGTCAATGCCAAGGTTTGTTTCCTACTATAATAGTACATTGTTTTGGGAAGAATTCTGATTACTTTTGTGTGTTGAGTGTGTGGAATTCTGCTGAAGCTTGATGTTTTTAAGTTAGCCAAAATCACTATCTTGAGGAAACTAATATTCCTTTTCCTTTATGTTTTTTTAGGTTCTTGGGTGCCATGGACCTTTGGCTTTGCGACAGCCTGGAAGAGCTTTCTTATCAGCTAATGCATAGGGATCATTTTATCTATATGGACCTCACTGAATATATATATATATATATATATATAATATGATGTCTTCTGATTTTTTTTTTTTGAGTGTGGATTACTTTATGAGCAGTGGTTGTAATACTTGTGTCAGGTTGCAATTTGTTAGAGTATTATGTTATGTAATTTCTGGTGAGTTGTGATCGAAATAACAATGGTGCACGTTGGATGCCAATTCCCCCCCCCTCTCTCTCTGTTTTTTGGGACAATTTACCATTTGCTTCTGATTAGTTGGACTTCGGAAGAATTTTTTAAAAAAATTTGTTTGGTGGAAAATGAGTTATAAGTAATTACGCCTTGAATTGAAATATATACACGTAAACTAACAAGCGGGTCCTTATGGTGTTGTACATAATTTTTTTTTTTGTTTTGGTCAAGATGTTGAACCGAACCTAAAACAGCTTATAAATATTTACCCATAGAAATATTAGATGCTGTTAATAAAAACAAAGGACAATATAATAACATAAGTATTTATTGGAAAATGTGATTCTACCATTTTCTTTATTGTTTTTGAAAGTGGCAAGTAGATTAGCAGATAAACACCTTGAAGCCCGCTAGAAGAAACTTGCAAGAGCAAAAATAGTTATAGTTATAAAGAATAGTTCAAGCAAAAATTTTGTCAGATATTCATTTTGCAATGTAATGTAATGACCAAAAGAGCACATTAAAATATATTCTTATCACTTTAAATGGCCAGTAAGATTGTTCCAAAACTTGTATGCATCTCTTTGAGGTCCCTTACCACGAAGCAAGAAAGAAACTTGCACGAGCAAGGATTGGTTAAACAAAAGAACAAAGAGCACCATAAAAAAAGAAATAATTGAATACATAAAAGCAATGAAAATAGTGACTTGTACAACACAAAATCACTTAAAATAAATTATCCCAAATACCTTAGAAAACATTCTTATCAAGATTTGAGCCTCCATTATATGCTCTAGGGCTATGCTTTCCTTTCCGAATAAACTTAGAAACAGGTTGCTTACTTGGTTTACAAGTAAATTTTAGTACAACCCAATTTGCCGGCTCACTGCCAACAGGTTTTACAAATTCCACTTTACAAGGGTCAGCCACCTCTGTTTTGACTTGAGTTTCAGTGTTACTTCATAGCTTCACACCTGTTCCTATGTCATCAGTTTCGTTTACCACGTTTTGACTTTGTTTTCTTCGCTTGAGAATTCGCTTTCTCAGTAGTGCAATTTTTCCCTTCCTCAATATTTTCTTCCTTTATTGAACCATCAGAAGGAAGCAGTTTACAATCTTTGGATTCTTTCTGAGATTTTCTCTGAGCAAACCTAGTTTTCCTGGTGTTTAGCCCTTGTGGCTTGATTTCTTTGTCAATGTTATCTTCTGCTGTGTGTTCCTGAGAATTTGCAGATTCTTTAGTTCTAAGAATTTGTGTCTTGTTTGATTGTGATTTGTGCTTCTTGGTTGCACAAGTATCAGCTTGTTCATCCAAAATCTCTTGCCCATATTCAGCTGATTCTGGAAAGGCTCTGACAATGTAAATCTGGAGTGAAAATAGAAAGACATGTTATGATGCATATCTAAGTTATTCTTGAACCATAAAAGGTAAACCATATTCAAATTCTACTATTCTTGTAAACCGTAAATTTATTCATGAACCATAAAAGTGATCCATGTAATTATGTATTTCTTTCACTCAAAAACTTAAAAATGACTCTGGGAGATGTAATTTTCTTTAAAAAGGGGCCAAATAGGAAGACTCGAGTCAGACGTAAAGGCAGGTTCAGTTATTTGGGCTAATATAAAGAATCAGTGATCTAACAAAATTAGACCTCTGTCTCAACTCTCAAGGCATTTTGAGAAGAGATTTGGTCGCAAACATTAACCATAGCTAGGAATCCTATTGATATTGACCAGATAAAACCATGTTGAGGTTGATTTTCATTTTACTACGGAGAAGGAAGAATCAAGAGTTCTTGATCTCATCCATGTTCCCAAACCACTTCCTGGTTACAAATATATGAACGAAGGGGTAATTCAGAAATCAACTAAGGTCCAAGTTGACAATGATCAATATATATGACTCAGCTTAAGAAAGAGTGTGGAATATTGTGAAATATTTTTTCATATCTCCCTTTTTTAGTATGCTTTAGCAGCAACATTCTTTTATCTGTTTCTTTTCTTCTTTTTGTTTTGTTTTGTTTTGATCCTTTATTCTCACAATTCTACCGTTTATTGTTATCTTTCAATATAAGCCATGTCTGTTATAGGCATCAGTCAGATGAGTAAATAATAATCATACCAGAGAATGGAGGACTAGGAGTACCTTAAACCTCGTAGGTTCAACTAATTCAAAAATAAGTGCATCACCATCATCCAACTTATGATCCAATGCAAATCCTCTCCAGCCTCCGCTAAGCCCAGTTCTATTGCCAAGTAAAACAGCCTCAAATTCTGAGCCATTTTCATCCTCTAAAATCATGTCGCACGCAGTCTTCGGAAGATGGTCTTGGCAAAATCTAGTAGGGAGACCCTTACATAATAAAGATAATCATAAAATAGTAAGCATGATTATTATATCAAAATGATTGCTTCAGGGAAGGTTTTTTTGGACTAGTTCAAGAACCAATGTACTGATATTTCAGTTGAATAGACGTGTTTGATCCAGTTTTGATAATATTGATATCAAATAAGCACTTTATGAAATGCAGCCAATTGAATCTCTTAATTGTAACTCACCAACCAAAAGCAACTATAAACATGAGACCGGACCATTGACTTAATAAATGCTGGATTCGAAGTCTGTAAGTTGCTCAGAAGTTTTTCTGCAGCCATGAAAGCACGGTTTCTTTCTTTATCTGTGGCTTCTTTGATTTCATCTAGCGGCCTTGCAATATAACTGAGATTTCCATAACTTTGTTAGTAATATTTCACATGCAACAATGAGAAGCATTTTCAAAACGAATAAGCACCTTCCCCATGATGATGAAGACGACCTTGACCTCTTCCGCAAAGATGGAAGGTCCATGAACACCTGTATTGGGGAAAAAGAAATTGTCCAATTTTTTCTAGAAGAAAAACACAACGAAATTGTCTACAGAAAGATTTAGCAAGAAACATTATAGTGATACGTTTTGTATCACTTCGGTAAATTAAAAACTACGATTTTTGTTCCAATGTCACCAGTCCAAAGGTACTAAAAATAATGCATTATAATCTTTTTTCTTTTTCCAAATTAAGGGGGCAGGAACTAATGGCCTAAGGTTATAAGCATGATCCAACCCACGGCCTACCATTTACTGGAGAGCTTACATGCCACTAAGCTACAATGGGCCACAATATAATCTGTTGAGGTTAAAAACTATTCTTTTGTTCCAATTACACCATTCAACAATCGTATTTTCAATACTAAAGCGATGTTGTAAATCTCAGGAGAATCAAACTGACATGCAAAGCACCTTTTGATGACCAAATAAGAGTTCTAGTTAGATATATTAATATTAATTAATATGGGAAAACCAAGATTTGTTTGTCACGTGAGAGCAATTAAGACCTCAGTTAAATTCATAATCAAATCCAAGAAAATTTATAGTTCAAAGTATATTAAGTTCTATAATGATAAATTTGATATTGATGCCTACCTCCTCACGATACGAAGGAACAGAATTTCGCGCACGAGAAGAGCGTCTCGGTTCCACTACATCATTACTATTTGATTTTTGTTTTGGTCGACGTTGCTGCAAAGGGAGAGCAAGAGAGATCAGTCAGATGCTAGTGATTATTACTCACAGTAAAACTAAAGAAAACATAACTTTACCGGAGGAGCTTTCTTCTCTGGTGTGACAAGTGCAGATAAATTTTTTGAAATCTTTGAAATCCCCAGATCCTTCAGAGCAAAAAAGTAAGGATGTTGTAAATTAATTAAAGAATAATTAACAAAAGCAAAGTAGCATGCCATTATAGTATTGCCTATAATGGAACGTTAATTGCCTCAACATCAACAACAGAATACAAGGTCTAATACAGAGATGTTCAGAAAAAAAACCTCTCACCCTATAAAACGACACTCAACAAAGGAGATAGAAACATTTTCATGGAACTGACTTTTAAAAGTGATGCAGTAAATGTTAACTTACAACTATCATAATGGCTCTTACAGGTAAGACAAACACACTATGAAAGTGTGATTGAGACTTGGTAGCATGGAATACTAAGTCTCGCAGTGAATAGTTTGGGATATTTTGTGAGGTATTTAAGTGATTTGGTCTTCCTTCCTCAACAACTCGCTTTTGGGTGTGGTTCCCAATCCTATTTAGATACCTAACACAGTGCTAGGTACATTGATCATTGTTATAACTTACTTCACATGTCTTTGATTTTATATGAGATTTCAGTTTGGTCGCCTAACATTATAAAGCATTTTTGTAGTCTTTTAACCTTAACACTATGAGTCTCAAATGATGACTTTTTGTATCAATCATTGTAATTTTTTGAAAATTAAACTTAATATGTCAGCATTTGATAATGTTACATCACATTTAAAATTTCAATTGCAGCATCTTCCATTAACACTGTTAGGATTAGAAGACCGAAAAAACACTTTATAAAATTAAAGGACCAAAATAAAATATTGTACGAAGTTAAAGGGCTAAAGGCACACTTTTGCCTTCACATGTCAATATATCTCGGGCACTATCATATATGAGTTAACTCTCAACATTCAGGCACCACAGTGATACAAGAGTCTAAGAGTACCCAAAATGTCCAAGAATGTTAGATAAGGATCAAAGAGTGACTTGGAATATTTAGCACACCCTCTCATGTCAAATCCAAGAGAAACTAATGGGACAACATTTCAGACAGCGTGTACTCAAAGAAGAAGTTTTGTATAATTACGTTTTAAACAAACATTGATTTACCTCAAATCTTTTTCTGTTTTCTTCAAGCCGTTGCTTTCGAGCCTCTTCATATGTGTTGGTGGCGCTACCCTTTGCCATCTGCTAATGCTAGATTGTTAGTGATGGATTAAACATTGAAGAATGATCTGATGTTAATTTTCAAGATAATTCCTGACAGTTTGCGAGCACACAAAAATGGTGGACTTCAAATCAACTTTAAAAGCTTTAGCAGTGAAGTTGAATAGAGGGGGACATAAAGCGAGGCAAATGAAAATATAGCTTCCTTTAGTTTTCTTCATCGCATTCTTTTGCTACATTTTCCCGTTCTTGCACCTTTACCTCCAAAATCAGTCTGGTTTTTTTTTAAAAAAAACCTTCTTGACCTTTTTCCCTATAGCCAGACTAAAAACTTTTTCATAAAATCAGAAATGCTAATAGAGAGAAAAATACAACTTGTTTGAAGCTACCTTCGAAATACAAGTTATAATACCAACTGAAAACAGAACAGAGTAACAAAAGCCCTAGAAAAGTTGTGCGCGTAAAAGAGCTGTCGCAATCCGAGTAGGTTAAATGTTGAAGCTAAAGACAAGGGTAAAAAAAACTTATTTAGCGGTCAAATGAAAAGAGAAAGAGAAAATGGGAACAGATTATGGATGAAGAAGAAGATGATGAGGCTGGGACGTTGAAGACTGAAGAATCTGATTCTAGCTGAGCAGAGTTTGTGTAATGTGTAGTGAACCAGCTGCTGGTTAAATTACAAATTTGACCTCAAGCCGTATGGCGCCATTTCGGTTTCAAATCTCCATTCTCTAGTAACTAGTTACCGTTAGTTTTTTTTTTTGGGGGAAAAAAAACTAGTTACCGTTAGTTAATTGGCATTTACGAAGTCAAAAACTTTGAATTCTTTAATTAACCCCACCTTGTGGGAGGACCGGAGGAGTTTTCCTACCTATAAGGAGAGGAGTGGGTCAAATAGAATCTAAAACATAAGGGCGGTAAGATGTTTACCAAGAAACCAAAATGATCAATTTTGTTTGGTTACACATGTTGGGACATTTATGTAGTAAGATGTAAGCAGCTCTTTACAAATGAACATGTAGACACTCAATATCAGGTAATGGATACCAACTATCAAGTATGTGCGGATCATGAGTTACTGTGAAATTGCAAATTCTATAAAGGAGAAAGGGTGCAATATCAAGGAATAAAGGAGACACATGCGGATTACATGAGAGTCAGGAGGGCTTCACCAACCATTGAGGAATTGAAAGCAATTATTCATGGCCTTTATTTTTGTTGCGCAAGGGGACATGAAAAGATTTGTGTTGTCACTGATTGTATTAATGTTATTAATTTGTTAATTAGAGGGTGTGATACAAATACCCCTTTAGGGATGTAGTGGATGAAGCCCAAACTCTTGTTTACAAAGATTGACAAGTTAGTATTCGCCATCTTTATAGGAATCATAATATTGTTGCGGATAGATTAGCTAGATTAGCTCATTAGTTGATAGAGAATCTTTGTTTCTTTGATCAACTACCACATACTTTTAGAAGGGGAGGTGATTGATGAAAGAGATTAGGTTTGTTTTGTTCGAGGTCTCTTTTTGTAAAATTATGTATCCAGTTTTTGTACTAAAAAAAAAAGCTTGGAGAAATAAGAGTGGGATAGAGTTGCCAATTATTGATTTCATTGGTTTAAATAAGATAAAGGGAGAATCATTCATAGGTCCCAAGGAAGGAAGATATTATCAGAAAGGTTTCTGGTTACAACCCTCAAAGCGTGTATTTACAACCTGTTGAGTGTGTTTTACAACCTCAAGAGATCTTTCTGATAATATCTTCCTTCTTTGGGACCTAGGAGTGATTTTCCCTAAGATAAAATATATGACGTGTCAATAGGCAATGAGTTAATAGTGATGTCATCTATTCCCTTATCAGGACATCATCTATTTCCTAACTTTGATGTGTTTGAATATAGTACAAATTTTTGAGATTATACAAATACTAATCACAATCTGATCACAACTTCGTAAAAATAATGTAATTAATCAATTAAAAATTACAATAAATTTCTTACTGCTTTTGATTTTTTTTTTCCAGCAATGCTTTTGATTATTTACTGAGGCTATATATTATTGTATTATATTTTTAGGATGCCACATCTAAAGTTCTACGTACCATATGTTCACGATTTTCCAATATTTTATTTGCTTGGGCCACACACACAACAATTGACTGAAATAGATGCCTCTTCTCACATTTCCTTTGGTCCGATTCACAACTATGATGATGCCTCACTCCTTTGAATCAGATGGGCCACATCCTAGGTTCATTAAATTGCACTTAGTCCTGGCCCAAATTTTTGTTGGGGTTAGGGTAAGAAATTGACCATTTTACCCTTATCTAAATCGGTACTAAAACTTTTCAATAAATTCCAGAAATTAGTATGGGAAATTTTATAAGAATTTTCTGCCTTATTTAGCTTCTATGCCTTTTAAAATAATTTTTTTAAGGTTTTTGGGCTAAAAACGATCTTTTGTCTATGTTTTCTTGAATTTTCTGAGAAACTAGGCCATTAAATTCCCAAATTTAGCTTTAAAATTTCTTAAATCACTTTTGGAGACTTTAAAATTTCTATTTAAAAAATTATTTACTGCTTTATTTACTTCAATTTCTCCCACGAATAGGCTAGTATATTTCTATTCTCTCATTGATTGCCTTGAAAAAAATTCTTTAAAGTGTTATACAGATTTTCTTTACTTTTAGTAAGAGGATTAAAAAGTTAAATTTTTTTTTTTTTGAGAGCTTAACTATCAATCTACCATTAAATTGATATTTTAAAGAGTTAAAAGTGAATTTTTTCCAAATACTTTTCACGGACAATAGGCACCAAAAAGTTTATGATAGAACAAAGTCCCTAGGAGATGTGTGAATGGAAGCCTACGTTTTCCAAAATGAAACCCTAGGAGCCCTGTGGTATGGGCTTGAATGAGGAATGATGAGGTGGCAAGGAGATGTGTGAAATGAAGTGCCAAAATGTAAAATTGGCATCGCAAAAGGAAATTACTAATAATGAAAAAAATAAATTCACTCTGGGACAGCTACATTGGAAGTGAAGGAAGAGGAACTGAGTTAGGGCAAGAGAGTGTGGTGCGTATGACGTCTAAGTGGCATACACGTAGCATCCTAAATTTGTATTCTTAGAATTTAAGTACCCTAACTTATTTTTTTCATTTGATTTCCACTATTTCATTTTGAGATTTTATTTTAGTCACGAAGTTATAATATATTCTGCACTTCAAGTTATATATGATAATATAAATTAGCCTGTGAATATCAAATGACATGATTATTACTATAGGCTCCTTGACTTATTAATGTCATGACGCTAACTTGTCAATAAATTGGATGATAGCAAAATCAAATAACAAAACTGTCATTTTATTCTCAACCGAGTTTTTAATAACAAATATAAAATATCAATACCTATTTCCTATACAAAAAAGCCTGCCAATTAAGTTACAAAGAAGACCATTCCTATTCCTAGTTGAAAAAAAAAGGGGTCATTTCCAAGTTAGCATAACAACATATTTTCACTCTTATAATTTGCACATCTATCTTTTACAAGTTGCGGATTTAATTTGCACATTAATTTCTTCCTCTTCCTCAAATAGTTGCCCAAAAAAGAATGAACAACCCCAACACCTGAAATATATGGTCTAGCAGCACCAATAGAATTTGCCATAGGAAAGCCAGAAGAATAATGTCATTTTTGGTCATCCTCAGATGTGATTTGAGATGTAACTCTTTACTTCATCCGTCAAACTCTTTTGTACATTGTACAAATGGTGAAGTTCACATCAGACCTGATTGATCACAGTTTAAATATTTCAATAGGTTCACCTATTAGGGTACATAAAGCTATTAAACTAAAGAGACAGTAAAAACATGCAAAAACAATCCTACACCCGCAACTGAATCAACTCAACCTCACAAGAACCATTAATATCATATTATGTACTAATGAACCATTGCAGAAGATGAAATGAGCAATATTGCAAGGGAAGAAAATATATATATATATATATATATATATTATTTGATTCAATCTTCATAATATAGTTTAACTCTTCTCATCATTATTTAGCTTCAGTTAGGTCATGTTCATCAAAGGAAAATACTGCATGAAGCGCACTAAGGTCCCAACCCATACAGATAAAGGAAAAATCTTTATTAAAATATGACAATAGAATCCAACTTCACAAACTAATAAATAAAAAATCTTAAGTATAAGATTAGTAAGAATCTTAAAAATCATACAAGTAATAAAGCCCAACCAAAGTTACGAATTACGATGAATCTCAAAATCTACTCTGCCTATTTCTACTAGCTTTTGCCTTATTTATATTTTATAATATAAAAAATATTAAATAATAACAAATAAATAAATAAGAAAATAACTGACTGGATTCCAAACAACATTGACTCAGTAATAAACAAATCCTAATTGAGATATTTGTAAATAATATATCTTCATTATTTGTAACAGAAAATTAATTAACTCCTAAAATATGCTAACAAACTGATCCACTAACTTCATCCACTTTTACCCTCAATCCCATGATATACTTTGTTCTCTCAAGAGTCCTGCAAAGCTAAGTTTTAACATTTGAAAAACTACAACTAAATTTGGCACCAAAGAAAGCATAGCACAAAATGCGTCTGTACCTTCTGCTTTGTTTTGATCCTTTGATGCGAGCACTGAAGACTTCCACTTCTCATAGTCATTTTTTCCGTTTGTTTGCGTTTCTTATAATTTGAAACTGAAGAATACATAAAATAGCCGAATTCAATAAAAGTTTTCACAGCATACTGGAAGAGAATTCATTTTCATGCAGTTGGACCAATTACTTCCAAATAAACGTAGTTTCTAAGTATATATGACAATATTACATGGTAAACAGCTAAAATGCTACCGATTGACAAAATGGATGAGAATGAAGGCGTTACATTTGACTGTAACACACTGACCTCACGTTTTAAACAGAAACCAAGACGGATTGGAGTCTCATTTCATAATTGCATATTCAACTGCATGTTCTGGTATCCACGTTCCACACAATTATCACATATTACCTAATACTACCTCCCGTCTTAAATGTAGAATCTAGTTTGTAGTGAAAATACATTTAGGGCCGAGGAGTATAATGAATTAGTTAAAAATGAAGTATTTGCCTGATATTATCTCTGGTCCTTAATATAAGATCCACTTTATAGTTCATTTTCTTCATTAAAGTGGATCTTATATTATAGATTGGAGAAAGTATAACGAAGGCCTTGCCATAAGAAACTGGAATTACATACATAACGTATAACCTTACAGACTAGCCAAGTTGGTTTATCATATAGAAACTATAAAGAGTAATGAGTCATAGTTCTGTATATCAAAATTAACAAAAACTTGAAGCCGAATTTGAATGGTTAATGTTAACCATACCGAACCTATGACTACATGGCAATACTGTAGGTTCATAATAATCGCACTTGAGTGAGCCATCCCAGTTGGTCTTTTATTACATGCTACTATTGTTATAGATCAACTTAGAGATAAAAAAATTAACTCTATCTTGGATTGAAGATTACAGGAGCTCAATAGAGTAACTACCCATTCCAATTAAAAAGCATATAGAAAGACAGAAACGAGATGAAAAATAAAGAATCAATTTGATCTATGATATTTTCTTCATTATATGAATCACAGGGTTGAGTTAGCATAGAAGTGTCTCACAGGGTGTAGAATAGACCAGATTAAACTTTACTCTAAGGGGAAAAGGAGGGTATATGTAGATATAGAGGTGATTAGTACATTTGGTCGTTCATCAGACGAATAACCACCATCTTCAGTTCTCCTTTTTTCTGGCAACGCATCCAATAAATCTGAACAAAAATTTTAATTTAAGATACTTTAATGGGGGGAGGGAGCAGAAAATAGATTGCTTGAATCGTCATTTGGCGCTCAATTGATGTAGTAAAATTAAAGGCACAGTGGGAAAATACCTCGATTTGTTTTCACTTCTCTCGGATCTTTCTTTTCTTTGGCAACTCCAAAAATGTCATGGCATAAGTCCTTCATGGAAGTAGAAACCTGCAGAAGACACTCAGAATCAGTTTAAGAGAGCTAACATCAAACTGGAATCCTCATATTAATTAATATGCCAAAGTTTATGGCACTTACACTGGAAAATTCGGATTCAGAGGTACCACATTGTTCAATTAACTTAAGCTTGTCTACTTTGAGCTGCAAAATAGACATTTAGTACTGGTTAAGGAACAGTTCATATGCTATCTTAGGGTATGGGAAATGTAGGTACCTTATGTTTCTTCGCCAATAAATAAAAAGCAACAGCAATGAATACAGGACGAGTGAAGTCAGCACTAGCACGTCGAGAAGCAGGCAGTGATGACAGAACACGTTCCTTATAACTGAAAAGAATACAAACACAATATGACATCTCTAATTCCCTTAGCAATAGATGCACAATCAAACAGAAACACTGAGACAATTCTAATCCCCGCAGGAACATTTTGTCAAACATCTTGCAGGTATTGCACCTTATACAGGAAATGGAGAAAGAGCAAGAGGAAATTTGAACGTACAAATCCAAACCATCTCGAACATATGAAATAATTCTGACACACCCAAATTGAATAGCTAATTCTCTGACATCAAGCTTTGTCCTGTAGCACCCAATATTTACCAATTCAGTAAAACGTCCATTCAGACATAGCACAAACCATAGAAATGATCATTAAACAGAAGGAAAATCTCAAGAGAATAGAGATAAAACCAACTTGACTCCAAGACTATTGAGCATCAAATTGTACGATCTGATATATGCCTTTTCGGACATCCCACTTAGCCTGATGGCGCTTGATCGATCAAACAAGATTCCCATCCTGCACCAAAAAAAAAAAAAAAAGGCTAAATAATGTAATCAAAAGAACCCATTGAAAAAACTCAACTAAGTAACGAAAAGTTGTCCAACAACACTAAGCATCGGCAAAAGTACCTCGTGGCGGCAATTTCCAAGCAAATGATAGCTTTACAAGATTCCCCCTACGGATAAAAATTAACAAGCTGAATAGTCAGCATCTGGAATGCGTAATTGGAAACCCAGAGATTCAATGGAACTGAGCTTACAACTCCAATGACAGAGGAATCGAATTGAACGTCGCATAAGCGCCGGAGTTCCAACGTTTTTCTCACAGCCAGTTTGGAATCTGATAGTCCGAGTTTCTTGGCTATCTCTGACATGTCCATTTTCCTGAAATTCCCTTGGCAGAATGGAGAAGAAGACCTGCGCTTTGAAAGATTGAATCAATGAAATGAACAACGTAAATGAGGTGATGGCATTGGCGGGAACGAGAATTCATTTTGCATTTTTGTGCGTGAAGTTATTGATATACCTTAGGGCCTGTTTCGCATAGGGGAGTGGAGGGGCCAGTGTGGAGGAGGGAAAAAGGGAAAATTAATTATATAGTCGGTATAATTTCACCAATGACTCAGTTCTTATAATTTGACTGCCGTGACTCAGTCAGTCCATAAAATTTAGTTCATTTATAATCTCATCCTTATAATTAAGGATGCTTTTGACAAAGTTTGACAGATTAATACATCTCACTTTGACTCAATGACAACAAGGATGAGATTATAAATGGATCAAGCTTGAGGAACTGAGTCTCGATGAGTCAAACTATAAGAATTGAGTCACAAACTCAGTGAAACTATAAGGACTAATAATTAATTTTCTCAAAAAAAAAAAAAAAAAACTAAGAGGGGGGAGGGAAAATGATAAATAAACACCATTTAAACTTGAAAAACTACAAAAGTCTTATAAAATAAGTACAGGACAGAAAGATAATATGGTAGGAATTTGATATTTTAAAGTTGGGTTAAGGGGCAAAACTATCTTTAAACTTTTCTCAAAAGTGTACCCACCATCATAAACTTTTTTTTTGTTGCAAAAGTAACCATGAACTTTTAAAAATGGTGCAAAAGTAACCATCGACTTTTAAAAAAGGGATAAAAGTGATACTACCGTTAACGACCGTTTATTCAAAAGTTTTTAAGGGGCAAAAATACCTATAAACTTTTCTCAAGAGTGCACTCACCACCATAAACTTTTTTTTGGGTGCAAAAATAGCCATAAACTTTCAAAAATGGGGCAAAAGTGACGGTTATTTTATTGAGTTCAAATGTAATCTTTTGATTATTCTAAGTTTAGGAAAAAAACACATCGACTTGTCTACCATGATTTTTCCAAGCCAAAAATTGAAAAACCATCTTCAATGAAGATGACATCGCTATCCTGCTCTTACCGATATGCAGTAAATGGAATTGTTGAGATCCTTCCCCATTAACAATTTTGACAACTACGTTTACGACACCATTGATATCAACAATTCTATTTACAGTATGTCGATGAGAGCAAGATGACGACATCATCTTGATTGAATATCAGTTTTTCAATTTTTGGTTTGGAAAAATCATGGCGGACAAGTCAATGTGCTGTTTTTCTAGACTTAGAACAATCAAAAGATGACATTTGAACACAGTAAGAGAACTGTCATTTTTGCTCTATTTTTGAAAGTCTATGGTTACTTTTGCACCCAAAAAAACGTTTATAATGGTGAGTGCACTTTTGAGAAAAGTTTAAGGATATTTTTGTCCCTTAAAAAGTTTTGAGTAAACGGCCGTTTACGGTAGTGTCACTTTTGCCCCCTTTTTTGAAAGTTTATGGTTACTTTTGCACCATTTTTAAAAGTTTATGGTTACTTTTGCATCAAAAAAAAGTTTATGATGGTAGGTGCACTTTTGAGAAAAATTTAAGGTTAGCTTTTTAACCCCCCGTCCTCATCAAGGTGGTGATTAGTGTTTAAATGCGTTTCATAATTGAATAAGAGATCCAGAATAGCTAAAATTTTTTACAACACTTGTATAAATAGATCTCCATTCATTCATTTATAAAATTAATAGGCCTGTTCAATTTGTTACATATATAATATCAGAGTATCAGCAAAATTCTCGACATTCACCCGGGATAATAACATTAATCCAAAAGTTTATATAGGGCATCATTGCCCATCTCAGTAACCATACCGGGGATTATACAAAACTATAATACTATGATCTATTCCATATGTACATTTGTCCAAAATGATAACTAATAAAAAACCAAAAAGATTGTAGCTAAGACTACCACCGGCAGTCCTAATCGCCCTTATCCATTTGCTTGCTTCTTGATCCACTTGCCTTGTCTAAAAATGTTATTTGGAAAGAGTAAGATTCAAAGAATCCCAGTAGAAACAGTTTACGTATATGATGCATATAAACAAAGCAAGTAAACATATATCACAATGCAGCAATCAATATTCGAGGCCAGGCACACTGCCACGTCCCCTTCAGTGTATATAAGGTCGGGCTTTCGCCACGTCCCCTCAACTGTATCTGTATTCAAGGCCGAGCTTTCGCCACGTCCCCTCACTGTATCTGTATTCAAGGCTGGGTTTTCACCACGTCCCCTCACTGTATCTGTATTCAAGGCCAAGCTTTCGCCATATCCCCTCACTGTATCTGTATTCAAGGCCGGGTTTTCACCACGTCTCCTCACTGTATCTGTATTCAAGGCTGGTCTTTCACCACGTCCCCTCACTGTATTCAATGACTAATGCAAACCGGAAATGCAATATACATGATATAGGATAAAGTGTCATTACCTTGGTCTTTCCGCTCTTGAGCAGGCACGGGCCTTCTATGCTCTGGGCAAATATCAAATCCTAAAGTCATAATTAAGGACGATGTATTACCACTTAGTCCAATACTCAATATCTTTATAATGCTTAAATTGGTTATCATTACGTCTCTTAAGTACTCATATATGCCTCTAATAAGAGCCTTAAAGGGTTGAAAGAACTACCCCAGGGATCCCTTTTTAGAAGCACAAACACTGACATTTTTCACTGTTTCACTCGAGTGATGGGGCACTGACACTCAAGTGAAGACGGCTTCACTCGAGTGGTGGTACGGTCTGCACTCGGGTATCTGAGAGTGAAGAATAGCGAGTGGGCACCCGAGAGCACAAGAACTTTTTCAGAGACAGTAATACTCGAGCACACAAGACCTCACTTGAGTAATAGCCAAATGCTCCACTCGAGCACTAGAGAGTGAAGTCCAGGAAGTGAGAACCCGTGAGCAAATGGAAATTTCAAAGAAGAGAAGCACTAGAGTACGGATCTTTGCACTCGAGTGGAGACTGAATTCTCGCGAGTGTTGAGAGACACTCTTTCATTCAACTGTGAGTGACAACCCGAGAGGCAAGTTCTAGGTGTCAAATACACCAGCACTCAAGTGAGAGGAGGCTCACTCGAGTGAGAACCCACCGCACTCGCAAGTGAGGTACACTCTTGTTCTTTTCACAGAAGTGCACTACAGAAACTGAAGGGAAAACGAAGAATTTCACTGACTCACTTGAGTGATACTCCCCTCACTCAAGTGATATTCATCCCTCACTCGAGTGAATCCCTAGATCACTCGAGTGACCTTATCAGAATCCAGAAAATGCAGAAGTAATGACAGCATTCATCAGAATTTCCCCAAGAGTTTCCAAATGACCCAAAACTTCAACTAAAGCTATTCCCACACAAAATCACTCAAGGAATCCAATAAAACCATTAAAGCAATCAAATTCCTACTCCATTATCATGCTTTGGTCTTGGGCAACAATAAACACTAAATTTCCAAAATCACTAAACTTAATCATTCTATCCCTAATCAATCTTATCTATCCATATACATTCCAAATATACCATTTCCATACCAATAACATGCCAAATGCCCAATGGCTCTTATTTTCGAAAATGGGCAATAATTTCCAGAAATTCAAAACTAATCCATTTGGCTCAAAACTTAGATAGATAGATTGGTTTCACTTACCTCTTGAACTTTTTCAAAAGGACTTCTTGATCCTCCAACTTTCACAATCTCTTGGAATTACAAACCAATACCAATGGACACACTACAGCCATCAAAATGAAGCTCTTTACTCAAGGAACAATTTTAGAGAAGGAAGTTTGAGCATTTGAGACCATTTCCCTTACCTTTTTAAAGCTTTTCTTCCTTCCCTTCTCTTCAACAATGGCGCTGGATGGAGTAAGAAAAAAGAGAGATGTGAGCTTGAAGAAGAAGGTAGAAATGATGATCTCTTGCCCCCATACTCCCATCAGCCGAAACCAAGGAGGAGAGAAGGAAGGAAATAATTTTTAATTCCAAACTTTGACTTTTTTCAACTCCTCTCACTTCCCCAACTTGCCACTTGTCAAATTTCTATTGGTTCTCATAAAGTAGACACTCAATTAGCTTATTTAATTCCTCCATTAGCCATTTAATCACACTTCTCATTTTCTCTTAGTTAGCAATTAATTTCTCCCTTAATCACTAACTTATGGCCAATAATTCCATTCTTTCAATTTCTTACTAATTATGGCATGTGAGATAAAATGGCCATAAAACACATAATAATTCAGATTAAATCCCCAAATCATTCTCAATAATTGTCATTAGCCTTTAATCAAAATCTGGGGCGTTAAAAGTTTTGCCCCTTAACCCTTTAAAGTTTGAGTGTTTTTACCAAAATGACCGATTATAGCCTTAATTCATCTCTCCTCTCCTTAGACTTGACAGCTACTACCTCCGACCTGACCTATCCTCCCTTCCAACATCCACCTTTGCCACACATCTCTACTGCTTATTACCTCCTTTCCTCGATGGCTTCTCTATTCCATAAACGGCCACCTCCAACGTTCACAGCCCTTGCTTTGTGGTTGCAACAAAATCACCTTCCAAATCAAGTGAGACCAGAGAATCCAACTTGGATTCACCATGTTTTTCGGATTTTTAGAGAAAACACCCAGACCAATTTCCCGAATGCTTTGAAGGAGAGTTCCTTTCTTCCTTATTAGCGTTGTTATCACCACCCTCTTCTTTTAGTTCTTCTCTCATTCCCTATTGTCGATTCCTGACTCATTCGTCGATTTTGAGTTGGTTCTATCGACTTAGGCGAGTGTTGCTCCATGAATCTACAATAAAACTCGAACAAAAGCAAGAAAGTGCATGTGGGTCTGAGAGGAAAGAGGAACTGAAGAAGATTAGGGTGACTGGTGGATTCTTTAACGAATTCTACAACTCCAAATCTCTCAACCCTCCTCCTCCTCTTTCAAAAGGATATCAAATCTTGGGTATTTTTAATATTGGAAAAAAACATCTTGTTTGTGTTTTGCGAGTGTGACCGGGTGTTGCATTGATCTAATTTATGGTTCTTATTGGGTTTTTGTTTGTGTTTTATGGTGCCCATTTATAGCCATCGAGGAAGGGAGAAGATGAGATAGAAGGGGTCGCCGAAGGGGGAGGTAGTGAGCGACTAAGCGGTGAAGGTGGGTGGTGAAGGTAGACGCTGAAGGGGGAGGATAGGTCACGTAAGAGAAGGGCTCAAATTGTCAATCTTTATCCCAATTTGCTAATTACTATTTTTAAGTTGTCATTGCCTATATTTAAGTTGTCAACAACGTGTGTTAGAAGTATGGATATTTGAAAACTTAAGTATAGGTTACACAACAATGAATCTATCTCTTTTAATGCCAATTGTTCCTTAGCAAATGAAGATATAGTGACATCTGCATGTTTGTAGATCAAAATAAGAATATAGTATTGGAAAGGCATATATGTTTATTAGTATATTAATTATTAATGAAGGATATAAAAGGTTTTAATGTACATGAAGCTTGAAGGTAAACTTACTTGATGACACTGGATCATTTCTAGGAATGTACAATAAATCTTCAGAAAGTGCTTTTGAGGTTTGTTGCCAAACATACTTAGGACGATGCAGAGCTTAACATAACAGCATACTAACAAAAAGTTTTTTGAATGAAGTACCAGATGCCCATAATCATGCTTCTTTAATAGCTGAAATAAATTCTCTATCATCATCCAATAAACCATATGCAAAACATGTATCTCTGAAGGTATCATAGACAATACAATCAATAGTTTTTATGTCATTAAAGGAACGTGGACCCCTCACTTATGTGAGTAGACACGTAAATAATATAATTCACCTAAGGCGGGTGATACATGGGATCAAAAGTTATGAAATGAAAATCATGTCGCAGAAGAGGATATTGAGTGTGACCTACAAATGACACATAGGTTTGAGACAATTAAGGAAAATGACAACAACAATACTGTACAATATACATTAGGTGAAAATGTTATTATACCTCCCACTATTTTTTTGCTAAGGATGACTCATTATATTGACCTAAATTGACCTCACCTAAACAACTTAGACACAATTGCATATCATATGACATTCCATCTGCGCTGTTAGCTATGTATGCAATATGCTTTTAGGAAAAATTAGAATGCATTGAAAAAAATTATGTAAGGGTCAATTGCTATTTCCATGTATCAATGCCTATGAGTTTCCATTTCCATGCACCAATACTTGTTTGGCTACTGATGGTATAAAAGCAACTACCTCATGGATGCTACTCCTATATTTGACATAGTCATGTGCTTCCCCTGACATGAAAATTGGTACCAATCACTTTATAAGGAAAAGGCACCACTAGGCGACCCTTATCTGTAATGATAGCATGGAGGATAATATAAGTTTACTTTGAGGGGATACACAGGAGTGACATTGCTTGCATTGGCAATAAAGAAAGAGGAAAAAAAATTTCATGCACCTAATCAAGTTAATTGTACCATAAATGATGGATGGCATATGTTGTGGACCTATATAAAGGCCCATGTGCCTTGCTTGATGAGAAAAAAACATCAGATAATATATCAAGTTTGAAAGGGCATAATGTAAAAACATATTGAATCATAGCAGGTCTAATAACAGGTAACCAAAGTGATTCATTTAAGCATAGTAGATGATGTTAAGAGGTTGAAGTTTTGACATGATTTGTCATATTCTTTTCAGAGTCTTCGTAAACAGAAACCATTTTGTTCAATTTGCATTCAAAAGCATAATAGAAGGCACAAAAAGGAGTTTCATTTATTAACAAATTAATGTAAAGGAAGACAAAACCTGTTAAGTTACTAAGTGAAACAAAATCCAACCCTTTAATAAATGTCATGTAAATGAGGGCAGTAGTAATACGTATGTGTATGAATATGCACCATTAAATTGACCATGATAATAAGATGGTATTTTAGAGAGACCCTTCGATAGACAATCTTGGAAAACAGAATATAGGTAGCACCAAGCAAGACATATACACTCCAATTGAATTTTGTCAGCAATGTGAGTACTTCTGTTATAAATAAATCCATAATATAGTAATACTTCTAAAATCAGCAAAAATTAGGACACAAGGAAGCAAAAGTCAAATGAATGGAATAGCAATAGTGGTATAGGGAGCTATAGATTGTAAATCCTGACATGAAAGAGGACGCTTGTACTGAAGAGAGAAGTAAATGGGCAAAATTACAGAATAACAACAACATGAAAGAAATTAAAGGAGCATGTGTTAGATAATTTGAATAGCTAACCTTTTATTGGATGGAAAGCCAATGACATGGAAAACAAAAGGACACAAAATGGAACACTGCATAACATGGGATTTGCAGTGTGGAACGTTGTGGTTGATTACAAACAGAACACAGAATGGCCTTAAGATGAGAAGTTGCTACTATTATGAAGCGAAATAAATGTTATGCACTAAGTCTTGTATATATGGTAGAGTATATGTCATGTCAGAATTGCAAAATGACATATTCAGTATATAAAGAAAAGAGAGTTTTAAAAAAGAACCCATTTGCAGTTGCCTATCTAATGATAAAAATGAAGCAGCAGACGCCTATATATATAAAATAGGTTAATCAAACAGAATTATGAACAAACAGAATGACACAAAGGTTAATGGATTGCTGATATGGGCAATCATATTGGGAGTAGAAGACATTGAAGGATACATAACAAAAAATTTAAAAGTAATTGTGGCATGGTAAAGTACATTTGATTGCTGGATTAGAAGTTATGACATGAAAAATTTATTATACCTCCCACCATTTTTTTTGCTAAGGATGACTCATTATATTGTCCTAAATTGACCTCACCCAAACAACTTAGACACAATTGCATATCAAATGACATTTCATTTGTGCTGTTGGCTATGTATGCTATAATGATTTTAGGAAAAATTAGAATGCATTGAAAAAATTATGTAAGGGTCAGTTCTATTTCCATGCATCAATGCCTATTAGTTTCCATTTCCATGCACCAATACTTGTCTGGCTACTGATGGTATAAAAGCAACTACCTTCTGTATGCTGCTCCTATATTTGAAGTAGTCATGTGCTTTACCTAACATGAAAACTTGCACCAATCACTTTATAAGGAAAAGGCACCACTATAGCATTGAGGATAATATAAGTTTACTTTGAAGGGATACACAAGGTGAAATTGCTTGCATTGGCAATAAAGAAAAAGGACAAAATTTCATGCACCTAATCAAGTTAATTGTACCATAAATGATGGATGGCACATGTCATAGACCTATATGAAGGGCCATGTGCCTTGCTTGATGAGAAAAACATCAGACAATATATCAAGTTTAAAAAGGCATAATGTAAAAACATATGTTTTTTTGTTGTTGAAAATAATGTAAAAACATATTGAATGGCCTCAAGATGAGAAGTTACTATTAGTATGAAATCAAATAAATGTTATGGAATAAATCTTGAATATATGGCAGAGTATATGTGATGAAAGAATTTTAGAATGACATATTGAACAAATAAACAAAAGAGAGTTTAAAAAAGAAGACATTCACAATTGCCCATATAATGATCAAAATGAATTAGCAGACGTTTGTATATATAAAGTAGTTATGTGCATCATAGTCACCTCTCAATTATTAGAAGTACCCCTAGGCAATATGTTATATGCAGAAATGACACAATCACAGAAACCACTTAAGTGAAAGGATAGTTTCTAGTTGTAATAAAGTATGTATGGTTTTAGTAAAAGTGATACAACACTAGGTATTTGATGTTTACTTGTCATAAATTAAGTTGGATTTTTTAATTAACCCAATGTAGAGAAAGAAAAGGCATTTTTATGAAGTGACATAACAGAAGTTTTATCTAGCGGTCTCACCATAGATACATGACTTCAGATGAATATGGAAAAGAATTAAATCTTGTATGTATGAAGCAATAAACTCTTCCCACTTCAATGATAACAATAGCATAATGCCTAAACATTTATCAAAGCATGTTATATCAACTCCATTGAATAGCTCACCCTTTACATTTGTCATTGGTGGGAGCTTATTTAAACGTATCCCAGTCCAGAAGTGAACATATATCTATGTATTTATCACTATAACAAAGTAAAAAAGTTGTCCATCTGTAGAAATGATACGACTTTGGAGCAATTTTGTAAGGTTGATTTCTTCAATTTGCTTTGTCATTAGAGAAATTATGGGGTAAAGTTTGTCAATATACGTGTTGGTGTAGTTGTGATCCTGGTTACTCGTCATCCCCAAACTAATGAAAAAATTTACCACCTCTACATTGATAATAAGGATAGCATAAGCAGTGAACGATGGTACAATTCATATTATATCCTTCTAAAATGTGTTTACGGCATCATAAGGTCTTTTGGTTTATACTGCCACTATATGGAGGGAGCAGATAAGTACGAATTTAAGAAAGCCTACTCATTCAGTGATGTTGTAGCAACTAATGTCAAGTACCTTCTTGCGCAAATTCCATATAGAGACCACAAGACCCTCACAATATATGACATAAGACATGGGAGATACATGGATGTAACTCCAATCATGCCATAGCATCCAAGTTCCGAATAGTTTAACTTACGCCAACTCAACTTACAGGAATCAGAAGAGAAGACAAAACCTGATGATGATGGCTTGAGCTTGAGAGATGTCATTGTCGCAAGAACTACCTTGCCATGGTCATCTGACTTCGAGCCAGAGCTAGGTTTCCTCGATAGTAGGGATGATAAGGATTAGACAATGACATCTCTATTACGCCATGTCTAATCCCTTGTACCATGTCTTGATTTTGTGTTTTCAAGTCATGAAGTGGTCGACCACAATAATCGATTTTCTGTTGTAATGTTGATTAGAGAGCTTAATGACAACTTTTTAATTGATTTTCAGAATTACATGTGTCCTCTACGTGGCAACTCACAAGAAAGCGGATATTCTCATTAGATAGTTCTTGAAACATGGCAAAGCAATTATTTAACTAAAAAAAGAAAAAGGGCAAAGCAATTAAACAAAAACACCAAATGAGGAAATCATGATGGAATGGTCAAAGTTGACCTTTTGATAAATAACTCGAACTAAATAGTTGGGCCACATGTATTTCAAATCATGGTTGGTGGCCCAATTGAAAGTTAATAAAGTTTGAAAGTTACCGTAAGGTTGGTGGTGGTGGTAAAAATTGCAACTCACTTTCGGAGGAGCCAATTAATCGATTGCATTGATTGTTTTCAAACACCTGCAGGTCTTGTAATTGTGTATGTGATGATAAAGTTGCTTAATGAATAGTAAATTCAAAGGTCGAACAGTGTTGAAAGACTATATCAGGATTAGACAATGAAAAGAGGTAATTTAAATGATGGTAGAAGCTAACCAAATGTAAATAGAGAACAATCTAAAAAACAAACCATTAATGAACACGATTAAAAAGTAAGAAGCTTTACTACGCTTTGCACACAACATAATTAGTAACACAGGGGATCATACATATACCCAACAAATAACAACCAACAACTCATGGTTCTACATAGGTACTAAATTCATCTGTTTAGACAGCCCCTCTCTGCCCTTTCATCATCAAGCTGTTGAAGCAGTGGCTAGGGACGATTGAAGAATACTTTGGTGTCATCGAAATAAGACTTCATTAGTAGAAGGCTTTAATCATACTTACTCTTGAAGCTCCAAAATACCTCTTTGGAATAACATCCCCGTACATGCTTCAACTTCTTAACATCATACAACTTCAATAAACCATATACATCTATATAAGATAGCAGAGAAATGAATACTCGAAACTGGGCAGAAATGATGGCTAAAGAAAGTTGTTTTGGGAAAAACATAAAAACTAATGACTAACTAAGCAATTAGTATGGGGCGCTTGTAAAGTGGCATAATCATAGACAGATAACAAATGGAATGAGTGATTCGGCATGCTAATCAGTATCTCCTGTATAATTGTAAAGTATATAGGTTAAAGATTACTTTCTGTCATGGAAGTACATTTAAAAGCATTTTTTAAAATCATTAAAAGCTTTTTTTTAATTATTACTCTCATTGAATATCTTATTTGCTCATTTATTGCATGCTTGGGAAGATAAACAAATGTCTTGCATAAAGCTATATCTATATACCTAAACATCTAGCACTATTCACATGATTGAATATAATTAAACATAACTTCTTTAACAATGCTTACCCAGGTTATAAAGATAGCAAAAAGGTACATGAGTTGGCAATATGTGAGATGAACCATACTAAAGACATGTAAGATCAAAGTTCCTAGGTCGCCTCTGGGCATCATAACCTAATATTAGCTATGCCATGAAAATAAAAATTTGTGGAGAGCATGTAACCCCCTGCCATAATTAATATTTGAATTATGAAATTAAAGTGAAATAGAGACCAATAACAATCAAATAACATTTACTAACCCATCTACCAGACGAGGTTTTCATAAATACATTTCAAAATCTTTATAACCTGGTTTCACATTCATATTCTGAATACAATTACTACACGAAGATAAATCATATTTAAATATATCAGAGTACGCAATGTAATTCCCAGCCAATCCCGGGTTCCATACATTAATCAAAGCCTTACAGGGCACATTCGCCCATATACAATTACCCAAATAGGGGATTACTCGATCTATCTCATATACATAATCAAATCCTCATCAACATATACACAACCAAATCCAAGTACAAATATCCCAACTACAATGATAACCAACTACCAAAACGACAACCCAAAGGAGTCCTCTTCGCCCTTAGTTGCTTGCTCTATCCTCGATTCACTACCTTGTCTAAAAGGTTAGTAGGGGAGGGTGAGATTCAAGAGAATCTCAGTAGGAAACAATACCAATATGCATGTACGATAAATATTTAATGCATGACATGCTTGCATCACATAACTCATGCTAACACAATAACAAATTTACAAGCTCAATGCTTCAAACAACATACTGATGGCTATAGCATAAATTGAAACATAGCTTCAAATTACACATAATCATGCAAAGCAAAGACATGCACCAACACACTAACACAAATATCAAATACATGCAGGAGAGATATGTTCCCTACCCTGGTACTTCCACGTAAGCTCCAGCTCCAGCTGCTCACTATCAGGGCGATCATCAAACCCTATAACCAAAACAAGGACATAGGGTTAATCCCTTCTCCAATTCCTTAACTTTCAAACACTTAAGTTGGTTATCATTCACGACCTTTAGGTGGCTACTTAAAGCCTAAACACATGCCTAAAGGGTTGGGAGAAACTTGACCAAAGACCATCTTTCAAACCCTTGAAACTCTATTTTTAGCTTCATCACTCGAGTGATGGATGGCGCACTCGAGTGATGGACGACTCGTACCCAAGTGAGGACGGCTTACTCGTATGAGTGCTTGACCAAAAGCACAACTAGAGACAGAAAATACCCATAGTACTCGAGTGATGGCCTCACACTCACCCGAGTTCCACCAAGTGAGGCTCAAGAAGTGACCACCCGAGAGCACAGAAAACCAAGAGCTAGAAGTGCACTCGAGCACTAGTTCTGACACCCGAGTGATGCCATAACACTTGCGAGTGCTAGCTCATACTCTTAACAAACCAACTGCGAGTGACAACCTGAGAAGCAGCTCTTAGTGCAGAAGCACATGATCACTCGAGTGAGACCACCTTCACTTGAGTGATAACCCACATCACTTGCAAGTGAGGAAGTGCACTCTTACTTCTTCCATGAACAAGTGCAACCAAAACTGAAGGGGAAAGGGAAAACATCACGCTGCACTCAAGTAAGACCCTTGTTCACTCGAGTGAGGCTCTATCAAAACCCAGAACGTAGTAGATACCAGAATTCTCCCAAACTTAACCAATATGTTTCCAATGGTCCTCAACTTCTGACACAAGACTATTCCTACACAATTTTATACAAGGAATACATTGGAAACCTCAAAACAACCAAAATCACACCATAAAGACATTTTCCCCTTTTTAGTCACACTCTTCACACACATTACCCAATTTAACCACTTTTACTTATTGTCCAAACCAATCTTAATGGCATTAAATCACACTATGACACCATTTTAACCACAATACTCGTTCAACTCATTCATTTCACAATTATACCAAAATCAGGGCAAATACCACAATTCACCAAAACTTAACCAAATATCACAAAACTTAGATCAAAAGGGTACAAATACTCACCTCTTCCTCTTTCCCAAACTAGATCCTTGATTCTTCATCCTTCAAGTTTCCCCAAGCTCTCAAAACACCTCCTTTCACTAATCTAAAACAATAGCAATGAATCTTTCATCACTATGAACAACTTTAAAGAAAGGTATTTGAGTTAAAGAGGACAAGAAGCTAACCAAAAACCCACCTTTCATTTTCTCTTTCTTCCTTCAAGCATGGCGCCATGGAAGCATGGAAGAGAGAGAAGGAGATCAGCTATTTGGCCCCCCAAAAGCACACACAACCGACTTAGAGAAGAGAGGAGAAAGGAAAAGAGATTTGAAACTTTGACTTGATCCAAGGGCTCACATCATACCACTTGTCACCATCTCAACACACCTCCCATGAGCTCACATAGACTCAAATAAATGGGATTCCACCCTTTGATCTCTACACAAATCGATCACAACCATTGATCTTCAAGCTACCAATGAGTTTCATCTTCAGCAACAGATCAATTGGCCGGCAACTTTACCGTTTTGCCCCTTATTATGGTAATTCACATTGAATCACCACCAAACACATTTTCTCATTCTTCTAGCCATAATATACGCCCTCCCTATATTTGAAGTCAATTTAGATGTTAATCCACAATTGAACTTAAATACAGGATTTCGGCACTGCTCATAACACATTCGAATCTCAAAGCATATCACATCCTCCAAAAGTGGTCATTTATAAATAATCACATCCACTTTTGAAGTAATAATCCCTTAATCGAATTTGGGATCCTGCTAAACCAGGGCTTAGCAGTCCACTTAATCCAAGCTTAATCTCCAGCCTCAAGTCTCAAAATTCAGGGTATTACAGAGCATTTCCCTATTTGTTTTCCTGATGCACATAAATTAATAAAATATGATAAAGTGATACCAACATAAAAAAGGAAGAGAAATTTTTTACCCAACTATATTGGAAAGGGACAATACCTTGTAGAAAAGTCATATTCTAAATCTCTGGCATCATTGAATAATGATTCTCCAAGCATTTACTGCAGGATTGCCAAAATCTCATATGACACTCTAGGTCTAAAAGATATGTTTGACATCCGAAAGAACCTAGCCATATGTCTAAAACATGACTCATTTGGCAGAGCAAGAGAATATAAAGTATGTGTTTTTATAAAATCATATGCATTTTATTAGTTACAGCTTGTATTTGCTAGCAAAATAGCCTTCCAATTTGCTTCCACTTATTCATACATGCATGATCTAATATCTTTTTTTGCTTAAAAAAGGATGTGTGAATTTTAAACATTGCATGGAATGAAAACTTGATTGGATAACTTTTAAATATTTTGAGAAGTGATGATCTAGTTGTTAAAGTTTAATACTTAGAATCAGGGACCCAAATCGTGGGATTGTATGTTTGGCTTATGAAGTTTATGAGCCATTACTATATGTGGGCAAATGAATTTTCTTGTGGATAACTAGATAAGAGGCATAGTATAACCAAATATTTATGGAATCTATTATATGTGGAAGCAAATAGTCTTATGGAGATCATCCTGCTCAACATAAATCTCCTCTTTTTAATATCAAACCTGCAAAACCAATTACTCATTAGAAGAACACAAAAGTAAAAAGAAATGAATACTTGTCTAACATGTGATTTATTATAATTTTTTAGATATTGACATACATGGTTAAGATAAAGGAAGGATATGTCACTGTCAATGTGAAGGCAATAGAATCCTATATTGCGAAAGTTCTGTGCATTACGGGAAGCAAAGA